>CM057453.1:415862500-417230833 GCA_016271365.2 Neoceratodus forsteri | reverse complement strand
ATATTATTAATATTGTATTGTTGCTTATTGTTTGTAAAGCGCTTTGATAATTGGAAAAGCATTTTTTTTAAATAAACTTTACTTACTTACTTTACTTACCCAGCACTGGATAGGATCCACTGCTTCCACTGTTGCTCATTGGTGTAACAACAAGTTAGAATGTCTCAGAAATGAATTGGCCCAATACCAAACAATCAAGAACAGATCAGCAACCCTGTATGGCTGCAAATTCTGAAGTCAATAGAAAGTGGTGGGTTCCCTGGATTGTACTATACCCCTCTAAGAAAACAGCCTACTAAGGAAAGAGCCTGATCCATGCCAAAGTGTGTGAGCATAAATGTCTTAGTAGCAATTTCAGTGCAAATAATAAGGCTTAGAATTCTATATTAATATTAATTATCACACTTTTTTAAAGTTTCAGTTTCAGTATAATTGTGAGATAGGTAATCATTAATTACATGCAACAGAGGTAATTACACTGTAGTTACACAGTTGTTGCTTGTACCTGCAGTGCCATTGCAATGCAGTTATAGTGTAGTTACAATGTAACTAGAGTGTAGTTAAGGAAATTTAAAGTGTGACCAAGACTACAGTGTAGTTAAGGAAACTTAAAGTGTCACCATATCAATACCTTCCAATGTTCAGTCCAACCAATACACTCCCCAACCCCCAAAGGAGGCTGGAGGAGAGATTTGTACATTCATTGAATTTGCCCAAATTGTTTATATATGTACCTTATAGTATTTTACTGATTGTCATATTGCCCTGAACGTATTCATTTTGCCCATGTTATGTATTTTAATGGACTTGAAATTTTTACAATAAAAATATTTTATAAACAAAAAATAATGATCTTGTTGGTGTGTGACTATGCAGATGTGATCAACAGAGCTGCTCCAAAATCCAACCTAGTCAGGCTAGACCCTTTCTTCTATTTTTTCTGTCATTTTGTTACACAAACTGCTCCCATAGTTTCTTGTCACTTTTCACCTCTATCAGTGTTTTTCACTTACCTTTGTTATACTTCAGTTGCCTCTGACACTGTGCCTCTTTTCCATCCAAGTACTGGTTTTCCTCCCTCCCCTCCTATTTGTACTCTTTCCTTTCCCTGCTTAACATAGAACTTAGCAATATAGAATTTGTTGGCAGATAAGGACCACAAGGCCCATCTAGTCTGCCCGTTAGCCTTATACTTGACTCTATCTAGTCAGTGGTTTCCCCTCTTTCTGCCCTACCTCCAGGATTCCCCATGCCTGACCCAGGCATGTTTAAATCCCACCACCATTCTTGCTCCCACCACCTCCTGTGGCAGACCATTCCATGCATCCAACACCCTCTCCATGAAGAAGAACCTGCCACCTTCCAATTTCATATCATGAACCCTCATTCTTGTACTCCTCCTGTATTGGAAGGTGTCTTGTCCCTGTACCTTGTTTATGCCCTTTAGGTATTTGAATGTTTCATCATGTCCCCCCTCCCTCCTCTCCTTCAGCAAATACATAGTGAGGTCCTTCAATCTCTCCTCATAGGTTTTTTGGTGCATGCCCTGGATCATCTTGGTCACCATTCTCTGGACTGTCTTAACCCTGTCAATGTCCTTCTAAATGTGCAGCCTCCAGAACTGCACACAGTACTCCAGGTGAGACTTAACTAGTCTTTTATACAAAGGCATCACTACCTCCAACCTTCTGCTAGTGATGTCCCTGCTTATGCACCCAAGCATGCCACTGGCCCTCCCTGAAGCCTTGACACACTGCTTTGACACTTTCAGATCATCAGAAATAGTGACACCTAGGTCCCGTTCTACCTTGGTGATACTCAGCCACTTCCTCCACATCCTGTAGCTCACCTCAGGGTTCCTTTGTCCAAAGTGCATCATTTTGCACTTCTTAGCATTAAACCTCAGCTGCCACACCTCAAATCATTGCCCCAGCTTTTCCAGGCCCCTCCTCATTTTCTCCACCCCATCAGGGATATCCACCCTGTTGCAGATCTTGGTATCATCTTCAAACAGGCAGACCTTTCCCTCCAGTCCTTCTGCAATATCACTAATGAACATATTGAACAGAACTGACCCCAGAACTGATCCCTGAGGTACCCCACTGGTCGCCCCCTCTCCCCAGACTGAATCCCATTAACCACCACCCTCTGCCTCCTGTATTTTAGCCAGTCCCTAAACCAGTTTACCACCTTGTGTCCCATGTCCAGATTACCCATCTTGTTAACCAGCCTCTTGGTGGGACAGGACAGTGTCAAGACCTTACTGAAATTGAGGTAGGCGATATCCACTGCCCCCCATTTACTTCCTTCATCACCCAGTCAAAGAAATCTAGCAGATTCATCTGACATGACCTCCCTGCTGTGAATCCATGTTGTCTCGGATCCTGGGCCCTGTTGGATTCTAGATGTCCCACTACTCTTTCTTTAAGCAGTGTCTCCATGATCTTCCCCACTACTGAGGTGAGGCTGACTGGCTTATAGTTCCCAGCCTCCTTCCTACTGCAGGATTTGTGTAAAGGGACCCCTTGTGCCCTCTTCCAGTCCTCTGGAACCACTCCTGTGTTAAGTAAACCTGTGAACAAGGCTGCCAGATGTACTGTTAGCTCTTTTTGCTGTTCCCTTAATATCCTTGGATGTATGCCATCTGGCCACAATGCTTTGTCTACCTTCAGTTTTGTGAGCTCCTCCAGGACTCTTCTTCTCTGCTTCTTTCTTCCACTTATTTGCTCCATCCTTCTGACTTCCATACTGTGTCCTTCCCATGCTGCTGGTCCTCTGGCAGTCAAACTACATTCTCTGTAAATCTTTCCTCCATTTGGAATATTCTCCTTGCTCTCAAAAGCCTCCTTGTGCACCTGCTTTCACTTCACATGTGATATCATTTGCCAGTCCACAGCTCTGTAGGCCTTGTGCATTTGGAGTTTATATATATCCTGTACTGTTATTATGTATGTGTTCATTCTTTATAAATATTTTTGCTTTGTATTTTTTCTTTCCTGTACTGTTCATTAGATATGTATGTGCTATATATAAATATTGTACTGTAGTATCATTGCAATTCCTGTAATTAATTGAGCTAAATGTTTTTTGCTCTTGTTCTCCCTACTGTTACCCCTACATTTGGTTGCACCCGCAAACAAGCCTCAGTTCGGTGTGGCTTTCCCAGTCAACCCTTTTCAGTTTAAGAAATAACTCTTTACCGCTGAATCCTATCACCTTATCCAGGCTGCACTGACCACGTAACAAGGTGTAATCTTAGGGAACTTGGCAATGCAGATGGTGGTGATTGAGATACATGAAAGAAGTAGCAACACACATTCTATCATTAGTAAAGATATATAAATATATAGGTGATAGAGTACTTTTGGCATATAATGCTAAAAATATATATTGATAGTTCAGAAGAAAAAAAATTCTGACTGTAGTAATGTTTCTTCTAAGGGATCCATCAATTAGCCAGTACAAAAGTGCATCATTCTGCGAAAGTGTGAAGCCCTGGAGATAGAACTTTATGCTAATTTTAGGACTTAGAATGAAGTTTTAACTCCATGCTGTGGTCATGCTTCCCCTACTGGCTTACTGTAAGATACGTTTAAAGCCAGTGGAGCAGTGTCCACTGAAACTACCTAATGCCTACTAATCTATTTTCCTAAATGTTAATAACATATAATAAATATATTAAAAGATCAAATACCAGCAGACATAAAGTGTTACATGTAATGACCACAACTTTAAAATGTTTGTGAAACTTCAACAAAGTAATGATCAAGCAACCACAGAACTGAGAACTGATTCTTTTGTGAACCTATTTTTAGATTCTGGAAGTGAAGGCAGTGTCAGAGTTTGTATTGGCTCAGTGATGGATCTATGAGAAGAAACAACATTACTATAGTGAGTATTTTTTTCTTCTAACAGTAGTAATCCATCAAGGATGCCTAGTACAAAAGTGCAGAATCACTAGCAAGACCTTGAGAAGATGATTCTAGAACATACAATATTTAAGAAAAAGATTCTGCATGACAGCAGTTCCAGAACTGGCATCCCTGCTGGAGTGTATGTATAGGCAGTAGTACTTTGAGAAGATGTGCACTGTTTTCCAGGTAGTTGCTTTACAAATATCTTGAAGGGAAATGCCCCTTGTAGCTGCCATGGGTCCACCAGATAAACATGCAGTCAAAACCTGCACAGTCAAAAAGCACACTACATGAACACTTCAAAAGCATGTGGTTGAAAACCATGCAAATATAAATAAACTAACTTCAAACAATGCACACTGTTTTGACCGCAAGGTTTTTGACTGCATGTTTATTTTTTTCAAGATCTTGATGGTATCCGGGCTGCCACAGAAGTAGAGGTGTCCCTTGTGGAGTATGCCCATAGGCCTCTGGGATGTTGGTTACCAGCTTTCTTATAATAGAGACTATCCGGAGAGACGTGATGAGCTAGAGGGGAAAAGACGTCTCGTATGTTGCTCCTGGGCCACACTGAATACTGTATCTTTAAAATACTACTTTGAATCTCACCATTTTGTTTATAATTGGGAATCTTGTTGCCTAAAGTGTTATAGTGTTTTCGGGTGCAAGCAGAAAGTATAAAATACAGTAAAGTACTCATGTTTGGCAAGGAAGTGCCAGGCCATGAACATAGCCGACATGGTAGTTGGAAGTCCTGTGCCTCTGGCTGCAAGATCCCTGGCTCTGAAGCACTCAAAGCCTCATTCTCCATTGCCTGAGGAGAATGATGGCCAGCTGACTGAAGAGTGAGGAGGGCAAGCAACTTCAGATGATATCTCCAAAATTAAACATATCCTCCAAGGACTAGTGGCCGATTTTTCTACTTTAAAACCGGCACTGAAAGCCTTAACGCAAAGGGCGGGGATGCGGAATCCAGGCTTGCCTCCCAGGAAAGGAAAACAGCTGCAACAGACCATGAGGTGGTTCAGCTGAAAAAACAAGTTAGGAAGCTGGAAGATCGATTTGAGGACCGGGAGTTTCGCAGTCGAAGGAATAACCTGATAATGGCTGGCCTTCCCGAGAGAACGGAAGGATCGGACTGCGTATCATTCATTCAGGATCTCCTCATGAAATTGCTTGGTCCAACACCCTTAGGAGAATCCTATAACATTGAAAGGGCACATCGTTCATTGAGAGAGATTCATCCACCTGGTGTTAGACCTAGGGTCCTTATCGTGCATTTTTTTAACTACAAAGAGAAAACGCATGTGCTGTATAAAGCCAGAGCAATTCAAAATCTACAATGGAACAGGGCATCTATCTGGCTTTTTCAAGACCTGACACCCTCAGGTTGAGAAAAAGCAGAAAGAATATGCCGAGATTAAGAAGAAATGTTATCTAGCAGGGGTGAAGTTTAGACTCCAGTATCCAGCAACACTGATTGTGAAATTACAGGCCGGAGATCGGAGGTATGCAACAGTGAATGATGCCTGAGAAGGCCTAAGGAGGGAGCTACCAGCTTTGTTTAAACTTGCAACCTGAAGAATTGTGGTGTCAGAAGGATTAACTTTACTAGAGTGACGAAAGGGAGCAGGATTGACTTGGTAGACCTACAAATGTAGGTAGTGCTTGATTTACACAAACTCTGTTTTTCTCTCCAAGCCTTGGAGATTGGACTCAACCCTATATGGTTTTGACCACCCTGGATTTATTCTGTGCGGGACTGTTATGAACTGGCTTATTATTTATTGTTATTAGGGTCAAGTTAATCCCAGACAACTGAAATTGGATTTTTCAATGCAGGGAGCTGGAAATCTTATTTTATGATGGGGGGCTAATAATAGACTGTTTGAATCACTGAGTATTGTTGAAAAACTTAAACTGGTCTGAGAACTTTCCCATGTGGATGAGCTGTTTCATGAGGATGGGGAGTGACTTTGCCTAGCGATAGATGGGGTGATAGCAATTGCATGCTACTGAGCACACCTACACTGAACTAGTAGACATATTAGGCGTTTTCTTTAAATTGGTCAGTTATTGGTTCTGGGGGTTCCTCCTTACCTTTCCAAATTGGAGGAATGGGGGAAACTGGGGAAACTGGACATGAGGAACATGGTTAAATTGGGGGGCACAGTTATACTGCCGCATATATTTGAGGTTGGGGGGTTAAGTGCTCAGACCTCTGACCCTATGGCGAGGACTAAATGGAGATTGGAGTGCATTCCTTTAGCTACCACTGGAATTATATAGAGGAAGAGACCTTAAACGGGGAGAGAAATGCACTTCCACAGTCTCTGGAGTTTAACCACCCTTATTCATTATGAGTTTTCGGCAACTCTAGAAGCTTAGGGTAGGATTTAATGTCTTGGGTGGGGCCTGTAGATCTCTTACTGGGATTCGGGGGGGGTCTGGGGGCACATTGGGGCTGGCTCATACATGTCTCAATCTGATCAAGGAGGACGATCGAAGGACTGGGGAATGTAGTGGGGGGGTTATGGGGAGCAAGTTGAAATGAGAGAATCCATGGTGGATATAAGATGGTGGACAAACTGTCGGAGGGTGAAAAGCAGGGGTAGTATTATAAATAATGGTGATACTTAAATTTATTTCCTGAAATGTTAAAGGGCTCAGGGGGAGGAAGAAAAGACTGGTAATATTAAGATATATTAATCAACTTGGGGTTCATATTACTGCATTACAGGAAACACATTTATTGAAGGAGGAATTACATCTTTTGAAGAAAATGTGGGTGGGCCAAGTAATAGGTGAAGGGAAGGCCAAGGCATCTGGAGGTGTGGCGATACTAGTAGGAAAAGCTTGCCCATATATAATATCACAAATTAAGACAAAAGAGGATGGTAGGGAAATCTATGTTTTGGGTGTTATCCTGGGAAATCCATTATCTTTTGCCTCAATTTATGGCCCTACTCTATCTAAACCCAACTTTTTTGCCTCTCTGGAGGTAGATATGGCTACTCTCCCAACCCACCCTATATATTTTTTTTAATTTAAACTTTATTAATACATTTTCCATTATAAAGGGCAGTTACAGTGAAGCAACATGTGACACAACCACTTATGAGAATAAAACTGCCCAACTCACCCCACCCACCCATCCCCACTTACAGCAGCAACTACTCCATATAACCCCTAAGTGCAATGCTCAATTTGAGATATGACATAATTACAATTGAGACAATGAAATTAGAGAATGAAGAGGATCCCATATTTTGTTATAAACTGCAAGTCTGTTATGAAGACTTGCAATCGCCTTCTCTGTTCGAAGATTAACAAGAATTTCATACAACCACTCTTGGAAAGTAGGGGTGGATTTGTCTTTCCAATGATGTAAGATAAGTTTCTTAACAGATAGAGTAATCATGGAAATATGAAATTTCCTTACTTTGACCCTGACAGAGGACAGATCCCCTTAAAGACATATATCAGGGATGAAATACTCCTGAAGGCCCAGTAGGGGATCCAGGGAAATCCTGATTGAATCCCATAGAAGGGAAACTTTGGGACAGGACCAGAACATATGAAGAAGTATTCCTTCTTCCCACAAACACTTAATACAGGTACTAGAATCTGAAAAAAAAAACATTTCTTCAGTTTTACAGGAGTACAATACATATTATGTAATATATGATATTGCATGAGGTGCAATCTGTCTTGGGAAACATATTTATGGCAAGAAATCCATAGAGATTGCCAATCCAACTGATACTGAGGAAGGGGGCGAGTTCCAGAATCTAGTAGGTCCAAAAGAGTCCCCAAATCTTTTATGAAACAATACTCTGTATAATTTAGATACAGCACCTGAAGATCCAGTAAATTAGGATACCTCAGGTATAAGGGCTGAAACCTTCTGGGAAGTGGAAATATTCCCCAAGGCTATTGTGAGTAGGTGTCTTAACTGCATAACTTTGAAGTGAGAGGAAACTGGGATGAGAAATGTTTTGGTAATATCATCTGGGGACAACCAGTGCCCCTCATCATCCACCAAAGAGTACAGTTTTCCATCTCCCAATTGGGGCAACCATTTACGGGAGATCTGTTTCTTATTGATAGTGAAGGATGGGGAATTCCAAATGGACTGAGCTAAGTCAGTCTGGGGGGTATAATGTAGAAATGAACATAACTGTTTGTATACTTTTAATGAGATACCTACTGTGGGACAATAAACTATACGTACCTGAGATATTTTAAGGTTAAATAAGGTTAGGGGGTCCAGGTTCTTAGATTTAATTGCATCTAATTCGATCCTAAGCCATACTGGTTGTTCCTTTTCATGGCCCGGGATACCCATCTCAAGCATTTTACTAAGTGACAGGCCCAGTAGTATATAGCCATGTGGGGAATCTGCAGCCGCCCCCCCCTCAAATTTTGGAGCAGCTAGTTTGTAATAGGCCAGACAGGAATATTTATCAGCCCAGATAAATTTAGTGAATATACCATGTAATTTTTAAACCAGCGTAGAGGGATAAAAGTATTGAGAAGAGATAAGGGATAAAAAATTCTAGGGAAAACATTCATCTTGATTATATTACTCCTGCCCATAATGATATGAGAAGTTTAGACCATCTGTCAAGGTCATGAATAATAAGCTGTGAGAGGGAATCAAGGTTATCATTAAACTATGTTAGGGGATTAAGGGATAGCTTAATGCCCAAATACTTAAATGACCTGGGAGTCCAACATAAACCTAAGGGACTAATATCGTTCTTGAATACCTTGTGGTTTAATGGAAAGAATAAAGATTTACTGGCATTCAACTTGTAATTGGATAACTCAGTAAATCTAGCTATTTCATTCAATAAGGCTGGTACAGCTGATACCCAGTGGGATAGATGTATTAACAAATCATCTGCATACACAGTGACTTTAACTTCATGGCGCCAAACCCAAATGCCTTGTATAGGGATACTATTGAGAATATTTTGAATAAGGGGTTCCAAATATAAATTAAATAACAAAGGCGATAGGGGGCAGCCCTGCCTAGTCCCTGAATGGAGTGAGAAGGATTTAGAGAAAGCCCCGTTTGCTGAAATTCTTGCTGTAGGGGTTTTATATAGTGCATCAACCCAAGATATAAATACAGGAGGGAGTTCAAAGGCATCCAAAACCTTAAACAAAAAGCTCCAATTTACCCACTCAAATGCCTTCTCGGCATCCAGAGAGACCAGGCCTGTGGGGAACTCAGTGTCTCTGGTAGCTGAGAAGACTTGAGATAATGTACGCAGGTGGTCAGCTGATGAGCGTCCTTTCATAAATCCTACCTGATTCATGCCTATTAACTCAGGGAGTACAACTGTTAGCCTATTAGCTAAGATCTTCGAAAGAATTTTGATGTCTTGATTTAGGAGAGATATGGGTCTATAGCTTTGGATGAGCACTGGATCTTTGTCTGGTTTGGGGAGAAGTACAATCAAGGCCTCAAAAAGGTGTGAATCAACCTCTGCCCCAGATAGGATATATTGGAATAATCGATTAAGTGCTTGTAGTAAGAGATCTCAAAACATTTTATAAAAAAGGGAAGAGAATCCATCAGGACCGGGAGCTTTATCTGAGGGTAATCCGTTAATGACCTCAGCAATTTCCTCCTGTGGTATAAGAGAGACTAGAAAGTCCTTGTGATGTGCTGAAAGGGAGGGCAAATGGGAATCCTTCAGATACTTCTCCACGCTCTCAGGACTGGGGGGTGCTCCATGTCACTGTACAGCGTTTTATAGTATAGGGCAAATTCTTGAACTATCTCAGTAGGAGATATTTTCAGAGACCCATCAGCTGACGCCCTAATTGGAGGGATGAATCTCGCAGATTCTTGTTGCATGATATGGAGTGCCAATAGGCACCCCACCTTCTCCCCCTGATCTGTGTAACTAGCTCTAGTACATATGATAGCTAATTCTGACTTTTCCCAGAGCAACTCTAAATATGTATCTCTCAGCAATAAGAGCTTCCTCCTGTCTTCTTCTGGAGCATTAACCGAAATGTTAATTTTGAGTACCCAAATTTGAGATAGTAATGATAATAGTTCCTTCTCCCTAGCCCTTTTCCTACTCACCTCCATACTAATAAGGATCCCTCTCATGTAGGACTTAAAGGTCCCCCATATGATATCCGGTTTTGCACTGTCTAAGGGATTGGACAAGAAAAAGGCCTTAGTTTGCTCTCTTATGAGCTTACAGTATTTGGATTCTTTAAGCAGTTGGTCATTAAGTTTCCATCTTGTTTCCCTATTTGAAAAGTCCAGGAATGCCAGTTTACATCACACCAATGAATGGTCAGAGACAGGACCAGGTTGGATTGAAGAAGTCTTAACCCCAGGTAAGAGAGCCTGAGAAATAAGAATGTAATCAATGCAGGACTGCGAGCCATGCACCAATGACCTGTAGGTAAACTCCTTAGAGTCCGGATATAAGACGCGCCAGACATCACAGAGCCCGCATTGATCCAATAGGTCTCTGAGAGCCCTCTGGCCTGGAGAAATCTCTCCTGGCCCACTACCTGACTTGTCGAGATTAGAATCTATGACTTGATTAAAGTCACCTCCCAAAATAATCCCTATAGGAAGCCAAGGCAGGATTATGTTTATAAGTCTCATAAAGTACCCAGGATCATCCACATTAGGACCATATATACTGTCAAATAGCAGTGGGACTGACCAGAGAGTACCTTTAACTAAAACAAACCTACCCTCAGGATCCTTGATAACTTGTGTAGAGACAAAGGGAATGCCCCTGTTAATAATAAGCATGACCCCACAGTTATTGGTGGAGCCTTGAGCCTAGTACACCATCCCCACCTGTTGTCTCCTCAACTGTGAAGCTTCCACTTCTAATAAATGAGATTCCTGTTGAAAAGTTATCTGTGAACATAGTAGGCTTAAGTGTTTAAGAACCTGATATTGTTTAGATTTTTTCCTGATCCCCTTAACATTCCACGTTGCAAAAGTCACCTCCTTGGCCACCTGATAATAATTACTAGGTTTAATAGATTCAGCCCTGCGCTCAGGGTATATAATATGTGTGACCTAACCCTACCAGTTGCTGCTGTAAGGCCCTCACACCACCCTAACCTCCCCACCATTAGCCAAGTTTAAGCCCACCTATACACCCCACCCCCAAAGAGAACACATACCTCCACCCCCTCCCAAACCCGATCTGTCACAAGCAACATTTAGCACAGTACTGGGTCATTTCCTCCCTCCCCCGCCCCCCGATAATATTCCTCTGCTAATGAGAAACCATTTATATCTCAAGATGCACATGTAAATTACAGACAGTTTTAGCTGGCCCCTAACACCTAAAGAGCGGTCTCGAGCTTCCAGAACCTATGGACACATGATTATGAATCCAATAGGACTAGGGAAAATGAAACAAGCTGTCAAAAACATGATTCTGACAGGTAGCCACATAACACCAAAGTGAGAATTAGGGGTTGCCTGTCCCCAATAGAGAACTGCACCAAGACCAGAACCAGAGGAAAAACTAATAATAAGGGATAACCCCAATCGTGAGCTGAGAGTGAGAAATGAGATAGCAACTGAAACGAGACCCTGAAAAGAGAAAACTGCAAAATGTGACTACCCAGGGGCTGCCAGCCCCTAATTCCAAAGTACCTCCTGAAAAAGCTGGAGTAACACAAAAACTGAGAGAGATCCTTCTCAAATTCAAGACCACACAGGCATATATAAATTAAGCGAGCTGCACCATCTTGTGGTTATCTCCCCGATCCAACAGGTATGTCAGAATGGTAATGAAAGCCCGAAACCACTCTGAAGCCTACCAAACTAATACATAAAGACTAGTCAAAAAGCCAGCAACCCAAAGCTTTCCTCCTATGTGCAACTCCCAAAAACTGATTGTATGATAATATCCAAACTACACTCCTGAATGAGCCATCACCAGGACCCTAAAGGGTTTCACCCTGAACCAAAATTAACACTAGGAAGCCATGGCTTAGAAAATTGTTAACAGTTAGGCCATATAACGAGCAGCTCAGTTCCAGATGAGAAAACAAACAAGTCTGATCTCAGTTAGTGGAAAATGCTTTCTCCAAAAGGAAAACGAATAACAGTTTCAACAGCAGCTCTCAATGAATCCCAATACTTTAGAGGAACTCTCAGGTCTCCCGGAACAAATCAGGCAGCATAGATTTAAGGCTTGATAACACAGCTTCAGGATCTTCATAATTAAACCAGGAACCGTTTACCGAGACTTGTAACCTGGCTGGATACCCCATCCTGAATTTCAAACCTGCTTCAATAATCTTAGATACAATAGGGTGAAACACTTTCCGCTTCAGACGGACTGAACCAGGGAGATCTTGTGCAATTCTCAACTTTGCCTTCTCCCAACGAACCTCTTGTAAGGCCCTGACTTTCTGCAGAAAATGCTGCTTTTCCAAATAATTCAGGAAACGGCAGATAATGGGACGGGAGGAGCATCTGGAGGGGGCTTTGGTCACAGGAACCGATGAGCTCGCTCTATCATGTACACTGGACCGAAGGGAGACGGACCAGCAACCCGGTCCACCAGCTTCTGTACAAAAACTACAATATGCTGGCCCTCTTCCCCTTCTGGGATCCCAAGTATTACGACATTATTTCTGTGGCTACGGCTCTCCAAATCTTCAAGTTTCGCTCCTAAGCGAGATAATTTCTGTCTTGTTGACAACAATTCAGGATCCATTCTTTCCAGTTTGCTCTCCATCGAGACTATTCGAGTGGTATTGTCAGAGACCGTGAGAGAAACTTCATCCAATTTTCTGGAGAGGGATTTCAAATCAGTCGCCATATCTTTCATCTCTTCTTGAAAAGGCTTAAATTCTTCCAAGAACCTATTGAGTGTTAAAGGCTCTTGTTCCCCAGCTTGACACAAAGGATCAGGCTTGTCTGGGCCACTCGAGGCTGGGGATTTCTTTGAGGCCTTTTCAGGAGTGGGGGGGTATGTTTCTGAGAGGCTTTCTTCATATAAGCCTCCATCTACCAAACTGACGCCCAAAACTGGAGCACAGGATGCTTAAGCAATGGAAGAATTCATAGGCAGAGGAATTAGATAGGCTTGAGCATTTAAAAAAAGCGAATTTATATTCAGGAGGCAGGAGCTTAGCGGGGGAGCTTCTACTCAGCACTCTGCGTCACATGATCTCCCCCACCCTCTGGTTTTAGCAAGCAACTGGAATCTTTGCTTGGATAATTGGGTGGACAAGAATCCTTCTTCTAAAAAACCACCCTCTGTGGCACAGGTTGCTTTAACTAGATTTTTGGCAGTCACAGCACTAGTCGAGCCCTATCGAGTATATGCTAAAGGGGATACAGACATGACCTTTTATTCTGGAGCGCATAACTCCCATTCCCGAATTGATTTTTTCTGGTCAACAGGGCTGCACTAAGGGGCACCCAGGAATTGACTACTCTTAATAGAGTATTATCTGACCATTCCCCTATACAGATGCTCTGGGAAATAGATGCCATTCCCCCAAAACCATATAGGTGGAGATTGGATGATTCGGTATTAATGATGGATAAGGCAGTGCCCAAATTAGAGGAAGCACTGGTGGAAATTATCCAGACCCAAATTCTGACTCTCCAAGATAAGAGACTTGCTTGGCCTACTTGTAAAGTACTATATGCAGGAACAGCCCAGGTTATCATAGCTAGGAGGAATAGTATGAACAGAGCCCGGGAAGAATTCTTAACTGGAGCCATTAAGCCATTACTCCCTTTGGAGGGTTCCTCTAGTGAGTTGGACAAGGAGCTTAGAGAGCTAAGAGATGAAATGAACAGCATGATGTATCTCAGGATAGATCGTTGGCTTTAAAGATTAAATGCCAAATATTTAATGCAGGGAGAGGTGCCGGGCCATTTGTTGGCTAACAGAATCAGGGAATGGGAGGCAGAAAGGACAGTTCCTGTAGTAAAGTTTAAAGGGGATGTTATTACAGACCCTCAGGGAATGTCCGATGCTTTCAAAGATTATTATATTGGGATTTACCAAGGGGGAGCTATTAGTACTGAACACGAGATTAGAGGATTTCTGGATAAGATTCCTATGCCTAAGCTAGACCCAGAAAAGGTTCAAGCCTTGGCAGCTCCAAACCAAGAAACAGAAATAACAGCAGCAATTAAAGCATTGACAAATGGTAAGACTCCAGGGCCTGATTGGCTTTCAGATAAATTTTACAAGGTTCATTTAAAGTCTATACTCCCTCTACTGAAAGACTTATTTTATCATATGATGCATGATGGGGTTCCCCATCCTCCTTTGCATCAAGCCTATATGACGCTTATCCCAAAGCCAGATAAGCCCAGGGATTTGCCTGGTAACTATAGACCCATAGCTTTAATTAATCATGATATTACAATTCTAACAAGGATCCTGGCTAACAGAATTTTAAAAGTCTCTCCTTTATTAATTAGTCAGGCTCAAGTAGGATTTATGTCAGGTCGGGGGGCACATGATGCATTAAGGAAGCTTCATCATATTCTTAACAGGGCCTCCAATTCCAAGTCATCTATGGCTTTAATTGCACTTGACACTCTGAAGGCATTTGATAGGGTGGCCCATGGTTTTCTATTCCTTACGATGGAGAAGATGTTCTTCCCTGAGGGCCATATAAGGGGTCTTAAAAACCTTTATGCAACCCCTACTACCAGGGTTCTGTGCAATGGCTATCTTTCCAAAGAGTTTCTTTTGATGAATGGGGCCAGACAGGGTTGCCCCCTGGCAATAATTTTGTTTAATATCTATCTGGAACCTTTATTAAGAGCATTTTACACGAAGCCCGTGATACAAGGGATTAAGGTTCATGGGAAGGAGCTTAAATTCTTGGTCTTCGCTGATGACATTTTGTTACAGCTATACCAACCAGATGAGAGCTTTCAAAAGGCCCTGGAAATTATTAGAAAATTCTCTGAGGTTTCCAGTTACAAGCCAAATATAAGTGAGATGCAGGTTCTTCCTCTTACCCAGTATACCTGCAGGGCTGATTTTGATCATTTGCAAATAAATTGGGCCCCAATTAATATTAAGTATCTGGGTATTTGGATTATGGCTAGATCAGAGGAAGGGGGTAGAAGCAAATATTGATAGTCTCTTGTCTGTAATTAAGGTTGACATTTTAAAGTGGAATAAACTCCCTCTAAACTTCTCTGCCAGACTGGGACTGATTAAAATGAATCTTCTGCCTAGATTGCTATACCTAATTAATTTATTGCCCTATAATATACCTAAAGGAAGGTTTATTAAAATCCAGAGGGTAATCTCTGCATTCTTATGGAATTCAAAAACCCCCAGGAGAAAAGACACTCTTCTATGCCTTCCCCACTGTATGGGGGGTATTAAACTTCCAGACCTATGTTTATATTATGTTGTGGAACAATTAGGTTTAATAGGACGGTGGTACAGAGGCCTGGAAGAGGGGGTATACAACCCAACTTGGCTGAAAATTGAGAGACAAATTCTGAAGGACCTGAAACTTTCCTTAGCTGCGTTGCTTTTCTCCGATCCAGAGGGCTTACCTAAAAAGGAAGGCAGATGCCAATTTTTAAATCTATGTTGGCATGGTGGAATTTTCTAAATCCCACACAGAAGAGAATCCAAATGAGAGCTCGGGATCAACCTATACTGGGAAACCCTAATCTGTGACTGGGGGGACAAATAATCAATGGTAATTGGGCTCCACACCTGTCTGTCCTAATTCTGGCAGATTTTATAGAAGGGGATAATGTGACCCTCCCACTGCAGGCTAGGGGGCTGGGACTTTTTTTAAAAGATTCAGATTACAAATATGTTGCAGCACTTTCTAAGAGATAGCTTAGATGCTGGTCAAAGCCCATTTACTTGGGATAATTTGAGGGAGATTGATTATTCTCAACACCCCCTTTCAAAAGTTTATAAAGTATTGTCAGATTTCGTGAGCTCTGATTCCTCTGCTCAAGTTTTATATTGGGAGAATAGCATAACCCCCCTGAGGCCTGACTGGAAAGAAATTTGGAAGAGTGTTAAATTCCTGCCCATACCAAAATATAAGACTATGCAGTTTTTTTTATTTTCTCAAATATCTACTACACCCCTGCTAAGCTAAATTCAGACAGACAGATCTGTGCTTTAGATGTGGCTTGAAACCAAGGAAGTTGTTACATGTGATGTGGGATTGTCCCAAAATACATTCACTATGGGTTCTTATCGGTCAAAACATGGATCCCCTACTAAACTATTTGGAGTATATAAAGCCGGAGATCTGTGTTTTGGGGGATATGCACTTGGCTGTGAGGGAGTCAGCTAAGCATCATGTGGCACTGATGACTGTCCTGGTTAAGGCATTTGTCCTAAGAAACTGGAAAAGTGACCTTATCTATAATTATGATCAGTGTGTACGAGATCTGTTACATATCCTAGACAGACTCAAAAGTCAAATTATAGTGGACAATAAAAAGAAAATCTATGATAAAAGGTGGAGGGCATTAGAGGCAGTGTACTCAATACAATTGAAGAGTGCTCAAACCCAGATCTGTCTGTCTGATTGGGATTAGCTAGTCATAGTTGTTTCAGAAATAAGATAAAAGGGATTTTGATTTTTATAGAAGATTGGAAGTCCTTGACTTTAGGTATTTTTTTAAGAGATGTGATTTACTCTCCTTAGATCATTTTTATCTTGGCTATATCAAGTCTAGGGCACAATTTTCATAGAATAGCTCAACTGATTTACAGCTAATTAGAAATGAATATCAGTAATGTTGGGGGATAGTCAACATGGGTGGTTGGCTAGGTTAAATCAGAGTTGATGGATCTTATTTTTACGTTAGTAAGTCAACCGGTGAATGACCAGAATAATATATGAAAACTGTGTATGTATATAGTTATGGGGATGTACATAGTGGCCACAGCCAGTTTGGGGATGTGGGCCCGGGGCAACCTGGGTTATATGTATGTATGTCTTTTTTGTCTGTTTTATAAACTTTAATAAAGAAGTTTAAAAAAATAATAATAATAGAGACTATCCAATGAGCAATAGTCTTCCTGGCTGCTGGTTTACCTTTGCCAATCTCTTTTTAGGAAACACAGAGGATTGTCTATGAGCACCCATACACAACAACGCTGTGTTTGAAACAAGAGGTTTCCATGGTAACAAGAGACTGCAACAGCACAGCTTGAGCGGTCTCTTGTCATCATGGAAACCTTGAGATTCAAACACAGCCTTGTATATGCATGGTTACTCATACACAGTCTTTTAAAGTGTATGGGCAAACATAAAATAACAAAACTAACTGAGCCATGGTTGCCATTGCTGTTTTTCTCATTAGTGCTGTCTAAATGACAGTTCTTCTTTACAGTGCTAATAACAGCAGCCTCAGCTCATGAACACTGACATGTGTGAAAGTGTTCTAATCTGTTGTGCCACAGTGTGATGTCTCTAGTGCAGCACAACATCATGACACTGCTACTGCAGCACAACAAGGGAATTCTATTAATCAAATTTTGTCGGGTAAGTCTCACATCCATAGTGTTCAAACTCATGGAAACGATACTAAAGGAAAGACTGGTGTCATACCTGGAGGACGATGGCCTCCAGGATGTGAGGCAGAATGGGTTCATTTCAGGAAAGTCCTGTCAAACCAACATGATACAATATTATGACTGGGTGACAGGTGAGCTGGATAAGGGTCAGGCAGTGGATGTTCTTTACTTGGACTTAAACTTCAATTCAGTGCCTCATGGGAGGCTTGGGGGGAAGCTAACTGGTATAGGGTTAGGGGAAAAATGACAAACTGTATTACAAGCTGGCTGAGTGGGAGGCTGCAACAGGTGGTGGTGGGATGGAAGCTCTCAACTCCAAAGCCAGTGATTGAGCAGGGTGCCACAGGGCTCTGTGCTAGGACTAGTATTATATGGGCTCTTCATATCAGACATTGCACATGGGGTGGTGAGCAAGGTAAGTCTGTTCACAGACGACACCAAAATGAGAGCAGTAGTGGATGGAGGGGAGGGATTGAAGCAGCTGCAGGGGGAACTAAGCAAGCTAGAGGAGTGGTTAGAGAGGTGCAGCTGGGGTTCAATGCAAAGAAGTGTAAGGTTATGCACTTTGGGACGAAGAACCCTAGGAGAGAATACTGGCTGGGGTGGGTTAAGCTGGAGATCACTGAAGAGGAAAAGAACCTGGTGGTAATGGTAACAGGGACCATGGACAACACTGCCCAGTGCAGGAGAGCAGCTGCAAAAGTGAACAAGATTCTGGGGTGCATAGCGAGGGGTTTTTCGTCCAGGCCAAGAGAGGTGATCTTGCTCCTCTACAGGTCGCTGGTAAGGCCGCACTTGGAGTATTGTGTGCAGTTTTGGAGGCCATACCTGAAGTGTGATATCAGGCTACTGGAGGGTGTGCAGAGGACGGCAAAGAAGATAATATGTGGAATTGAGGGGAGAAACTATGAGAGCAGGCTGGGAGACCTGAATATGTACACCCTGGAGGATAGAAGGGACAGTGGGAACATAATAGAGACATTCAAGTATCTGAGAGGAGTCAATTAGGATGGGGCAGATGGGGTCTTTAAGCTAAGGAGGGGGAGGGACACCAGGGAGCATTGGCTAAGAATAGAGGGGGGAAGATTTAGGAGGAAATGAGGAGACACTATTTCACAGAGAGGGTGGTAGCAAAATGCACAGCACTACCAGAATGGGTGGTATCATGTAAATCTGTGAACAGCTTTAAAAGAGCATGGGACAGGGAACAGGGGAAATTGAGGGTGGGGTATGTGGGGGGCAGTGGGATGACGAAGGGGAGTGTAGGTGGGGCAGCTGCAAACTAGGGGTGCCAGCTGCACACTTGAGCAGACTTAGATAGACCAGATGATCTGTTTCTGCTGGAACATTCGTATGTTCATATGTTCATGCATAACAGCCTTCTCCTATACACTATAAAGAGTTGAGGGCTATTTTTATATCAAGACAGTGCAGCTTCTGTTCACCTTCACTGGAGTGTCCATGAAACAGCACAGGAAAAGCACGGGAAGGGTCACTGATTTAGTTGGAATTGTGAAACCAGTGAAGGTAGGAATTTCATACTGGTTCCAATGACTGCCTAATGAATGTGTAATAGTATGTAGTTTGGATATGTACAAAGGGCTTCAGTTCACTTACCCACCTGAAAGATGTCATGACTACTAGGAAAACAACTGTTTTCCAGGTGACATTACGTAAACCAAAGCTGGAAGAGGGAAGGAGAAAAAAAAAAAGAACACAGAATTTGCTTTCTTCAATCTTATGCTTTTCTTTTTTTTTTCACTCCCCCTTCCTGCTTTGCTTTATGTAATGTGTGTTGGGTGTGTATTTGGAGCAGTGTCTCTAAGAACCTGTTCGCACTTCTGATGCTTGAAGCAACATTGGATGAGACTTTTCCTCTCTTTAAATCACACCTTTTTTATATATGAGTCTCTGAATACCTTGTTTCCCTTAATTGATCTGCTGCTTTGAACTTTTGCTTGCTTTTCAAAGGTGTATCTCAGGTTTATGACACACTGCACCCCTATAATTAGGGTTCAACCTTCACTTCTTTGTTAAACTTGAACTTTTGCACTTTAATACCATCACAACCGTTTAACCGATTTGCATTACATTTTGCATGCCCCATCAGGGTCCCTGAAGATCTCTTGATGTGGCAAGTTTAGTTCTGGTTAGATGAGTGAGTGCTGAGATACAGAGTGTCACAAAATGTGAAAATTACAATTTTAATAAAATTATTTGTCATGCCGCTGCACAAAAATGGCTTGGGATTTTGGTCAGTAATGTTTAGAGTAGAAAGGTCTTGAGTCAGAGATGTGCCTTTTGAAGATTTGGTGGAAAAAATATTCATCTGTTCAAAAGTTAGATATCGTGCTCGAAAAAAAGATTCTTTGTCATAAATGGGTAATCCTTTGTCCCAAATGGGGAATCTTTTTTCGTGCTGTCACCATCTTATTTTTTCTTAGCAATGCAAACAAAGTTAAAGAACAGAAAATTATGTTTTCTGAAGTAACCAACACACGTTCTGCTTATTAGGTCCTGTTCTATGGCATTCTGCTGTTAGTTTTTTTTATATAAATCTCCTGGAAATTTGTTTTTTAAGATTCTAAAATCCTTTTTTGCAAATTGTGGTAAAGGAAATCATGAAAGAGGATCCTGTTTTGCAATTTCTGAAAAAGGATTTTTCTTTTTTCGCAAATTGCAGAAAAGGATTCTTTTCGCAGTTTGCAAGGTAATGACTGCCCAGGTGGAATTTTTGTTCCCCTCTACCCCTGTGTGCTCTGATCGCCGTCCCATTCTGTAAAAAGTAATTCACTGGTAGTCTAGTGGTCCCTCCCTCCACCCCGATTCTCCAATCCCCGTTCCATTATGTAAACAATTATTCCCTGGTAGTCTAGTGGTCCCTCCTTGATGTCCGATCATTGTCCCTGTATAAAAAAATATATTTCCCTGATAGTCTAGTGGTCCATCCCCCTCCCTTAATGTCTGATTGCCATCCCGATATAAAAAATATTTCCCTGGTAGTCTAGTGGTTCCTCACCCCTCCCCCTTTCACCAATCAACATTCATCAATCACTGACCCCAGGTAAAATTAAGCAATATTACCACAAGAAGGTGTGGATGATGCCAGAATTTATCAACACCTGGTGTGTTGTTTGGTCACAAGACCACAGGCGGAGTGAGTAAACAGCACCAGGAGTGGGTAAATGCTGGCATCACCCACATCCTTGAGTGGGATATTGTGATTATACAATGTCACCTTTTTTTTAGATAGAAAAGAAAGTATTTTTTGGGGGGGTTATTTTAATTTAGTTATAGTGTGTTTGTTAGTCTGCTACAAGAAATAGTCCTTCGTTGCTAAGACTGTTGCTATGGATAAGATATTGTTTTGTATGTATTATAATGGAGCTGCACATACAGACAGTTATAAGAAAGGTTGCAGTCATGAGCTCATTTTTTGTTTTGTGAGACAGATATGTAACTGTAGTGCGGCACTTATTTGTTTTAAAATATAGAAGTGTGAATAGTGCCCTCGAACAGTGTGTACTTCTGGGTTGAAGCTCATATTTAGGACAGAGTAATGTTAGTAGGCGGGAATTTAGTTTTGTTTTCTTCTTGGCTTTTTAATTTGTGTTTTTTCTTTGCTGCAAGTGGTGGGAGACAGAGCGCTATCAGGACTGTACATCAGAGATACAGCTGGAATGGAGCAGAGAGAGAGTGGGGGTGCAGTTGAGACAGATCAGGAATGGAGTGGAGAGAGAGGGCAGTGGAGAGTGATCGAGAGTTGAGCTGAGGGTGCAGTCTGCAGAGTTACCGAGGGTTTTTTACAGTGTGTTGGCCAATACATTGTTTAGCAGAAGGACCATTTTGGATTCATGAGAGAAACTTTTTTTGTTGTTGTGCGCCTCTCCTTTTGTGCAGGAATGTCGAGAACCATTTGAGGGTTAAGAGTGGCAAGGGACAGTACTGTGAGCTGTGGAGCTGTGATTCTTGCCATCCGTTGTTGTCTTTGAAAGTACTGGGTTTCTAATGGTCAGAGTGATTTCAGGGGGAGTTGTTAATATGGCTGACTAGCAGCTGGCACTTTTTTCCATGTGGTGATGCTAGGATTTACCACGGCTAGAAGATGCCAGTCAGCCAATCAGAATGCACAGTTTGGTGTTTGTTTTGGAGCCTGCTGCATAATAATATATTATTCCCTGGTAGTCCAGTGGACCCTCCCCCTTCAAGTTCGATTCCGATCCCATTAATTCTTTTTAAACTTCCCTTGTAGTCTAGTGGTTCCTCCAAGTCCCTGATCACCATCCTGTGAAAACACAGTAACAGATCTCTGGTGGTTTAGTGAACCCCCCAACCCCACACCACATCAGCTAGTCACCCACTATTCACTACCCCCATCCCACCTCTCAGCCGGTGATCGTTGTAAAGCTCTTTCTTCCACCATGGCTGGCGACTGACTGAGCTGTGAATGAGCGCATACTGTATACAGTACACTCTCATTCACAGCTTAGATGGTGGCCAGCCATGGTGGTGAGAGGAGAGCTGTGCTGGTTGCCATCTGGGAGTCAAGATGGGGAAGAAGTGGGATGGTGGGTAACTATGTGACATGGTGCTGGGTCCACCAGACCACCAGGGATCTGTTACTGTGTTGTCACAGAACAGGGATTGGGGAAGGGGAGGGATCACTAGACTACAAGGGAAATTTAAAAAGAATTAATGGGACAGAGATCAATGTCAAGGAGGGGGTAGGGACCACTAGACTACCAGGGAATAATGTGTTATTTTAGCTGGGGTCAGTGATCAGTGAACAGGGGAGAGCTGAGGGACCACTAGGCTATCAGGGAAATATATATTTTTTATATGGGCATGGTGATTGGACATCAGGGATGGGGAGGGACCACTAGATTACCATGGAAATATACAGTTTATTTTTTATAGGGGGTGACAATAGGACATCAGGGGAGGGACTAGTAGACTACAGTACCAGGGAATTATTTTTTATACAATGGGGCGATCTAAGAATGAAGGAGGGGGAGAAGGACCACTACACTACCACTGAATTATTTTCCACACAATAGGATGGTGATCAGAGAACAGGGGAGAGGGAGGGACCACTAGACTACCAGGGAATTGAGAAACTAAGGTAATGTGATTCAATGTATTTCAAAGGGGTTTTCAACTTTGCTGCTTAACTTTATAATTTTCAGGGATTTTCACACCAGATGTTCAACATAATCTTTATGAGACACCCTCCTCATGAACAATGGTGGTGTCATTTCCAAATCCTACTGGAAAGGTGAATTCATGGTTGGTTGGTGAAATCACCTTTCAGGCCATATTTCAACATTTTCAACATACAGTATGTTTAAATCGCAAAGCTGTGCGAATCTGTTGACATTTGACTATGCTTGCTCCTAACTTTTGTCATTTTCAACATTTTCACCCCACATTTTCAACATACCCATTTCTTTATGTCACCTCATGAATGTGATACTTGTTAGTTTTCAAATCCTGGCTAAAATGTGTTTTCACACCTGTGTCATGGAATGATGTTGCAGTGGTGCTGAATGATTTTTCTGGCGGGATTTGAAAATTCTCAGCCCAGTGTTCATGAGGTGGGGTATTAACAAGACTATGCTGACAATTGCTGTTTTTGCTGAAATGCTTCCTTGGCAACATACAGTACATGTATGCATCATTGGAGGCATGGGGGTGCATGCCAAGATGGCACTGCTCTCCCACAGCCAAATGAAGATTTGATTATACTATCTTAAAAAGTAATGAAATTCTTTGCAAAAAACTTTGTTAATGCATCAGTTAGGGTTTCAGAGCAAACACTGGGAAATATGGGGTTAGGGTTTCCAACTCAACACCTACACTCCCACCCTGCACACAGCAACAGGTGTGGGGGAAGTGCCTTGGGATTGTCAACCCTAATGATTCCCCCATTCTCCTGTACTGTACCCATTTCAGCTTACTTACTTATGGAATGGGGTGAGTGTTAGGGATGACAACTCAAGGCACCCCCCGTGCCTGTTGCTGTGTGTAGGGTGTGAGTGGGGTGTTAGAGTTGGAAACCCTAACACCACATTTCTCAACATTTGTTGCTGGAACCCTGATGTATTGATAAAGTTTCTTTTTGCAAAGAATATATATCTATATGTATCTATCTATCTATATATATATATATATATATATATATATTATATAGTGGCGGTCTTGCCACTATATTTAGAGTTATGAAGGCACTTCTATGTTAAAGTCAAAATTTTGGGCACTAATAACTTTGGACCCATTCAACAGATTTACATGAAATTTGGTATGCTTGGTGGGGCATGGTAGATCTCTTGATCTGCCAAATTTTGTTTTGGTCAGACTTACAGTCCTTGCACACAAAAATGCTGAAAAATGAAAAATTATCTGGTTTTGAAGACAGTTTTGGGGATATTGTCTGCGGCACTGCGTTGCCACCATGTGGCATGCCACTTTGCAACATGGCTCCTTTGAAAGAACTTCACTGGCTGAACATGCCGCTTTTTGTTTGGTGAAAAAATATTGAGGCATTCAAAAGTTATAGTACTTCTAAGCTCCCATTATAAGTCAAAGGGGACATTTATATGGTTATTTTGAGAACAAAGAATGGGGTTTGGGCCATCTCGTCCCACCTGGTGATCAAAGAATTTGCAGGCTCGTGATCAAAGAATCTTTGGTTGTGAGAAATTTATTGATCATGAGGGCTGCCATTTTGTTTGTCAGTTTGGGGTTGGAAAAAAAGTAAATATTTAACCCCAAGGGTGTCTTGTGAAATAATTGAGGCATGGGTTTAGATCAGGGGGCTTCCCTCTATCGACCCATGCCTCTGTTTTATTTTAGTTTTGTCAAAAAATACAGTTTTCCTCTTTTGCAGTCTCGCCACGCTCACATCATTTTAGCCATGAGCTTGCAAAATCTTTGGCTGTGGTCGCAGCCAATTGTTTTGCAGCCTCATGGTCAGAGAATGGCGAAGGATCTTAAACTGAATAGGCGAGCTGGCCTGAGTGCAAACTTAGCCCTGTGTAACAATACAGATCAAACCATAAAATTGTTTAATTCAGGTTTTCATGCAAGGGGTCGCTGGTAATTACACAGCAGAGATGTGAAGCTGTTCAGCTTTCTGTCTGCGAGCATGTGCCAAACAAATTTGTTTTGAAGTGGGGACAGGAAATGAAAAATGATATTGAAACTTTCAAATGAAACCTGCCATTGCTATTTCAACTATATGTGTGAACAGTTGTGTATAAATAGAATGTGTAAGAGCAAGCCGCTTTTCAAGTTTTATTAATTTATGTCATTTATCAATATGGCTGTTAATGTAGTGACTTTGTTCATCTTTCAGTTTTTGACAATGGAGACATGAGCATGACAGTTTAATGATGAAGTGCCCATTTGAGAGTTCCCTCCAGCTGTTGTCCATGTGGCGATCACAAACTATACAGCACGGGCTGTAAAATAATTATTTGAAAATCATTCAACATGTACTATTTTATTTACTTTTTAACTGAACCAAAGTCATTAATTTTGTCTTTCCCTGGTGATTGAAATGAATGCTATACAGTCTACTTTTGCGTAAGCTTGCTAATTTTCTTTTTGTTCATCTTGCAAAAATTCACATTCTGCTGCTGTTTTTGGAAGAAGTCTTCCCATAGCACAAACCTCTCACTCTTTCTCTCTCTCTCTCTCACACACACACACACACACACACACACCCTGTACCTCCCAGCAATCTATCTAGCCTCCTCACAGCTGCACAAATTGCTTTATTGAATGGGGGGGGTTAAAAAAGATGGGAGCTACAGTGCGGATTCTGGATCACTTCATGCAGAGCCTGGTGTAGATTCGGGGCATCCTTGCTCCTTTGTCCAGTGGAGAATTTACAGAATTTTACAGTCAATTATGTAGTGCTGAACACTACACAATCACAATTGCAGTGCACAAGTTATCATATGGATGAGACATTGGTGTTCACGGGGAATACATTCAGGAAGATTGGAGACAATACACCTGTGTGGAAGCATCGGATCTGTGACAAAAGGCATGCAGCTTCAATTTAGGCTAAGTATTCATGGCAGGATGTCAGCAAGGATCTGTCCAGCTTGAGAAGAGAAGTGGGGTAGGGGGCGGCATAGAGGACAGGGAGTAGAGTCACGAGTGTGAATGTTTTTTGATCAGAGTTTATGGGGAGAGTGGCACAACAGTTGGCCCAGTAGGCACCACAGCATACGGATGGTGAAGATTGGAGGCCTGATGGGTGTGTGCTGTCAACTCGGAGCAGCATGGCAGGGAGTGGGAAAGGTTGCAAAAAGGTAGAGAAAAACTGACAACTGCCAGGGATGTGATGGCCTGTAGATCCCTCCCAAGAAGGTTCCCTCAGTTTTCTGTGTGTGGTGTGGGAGGTGCTGAAGGTAAAAAAAGGTCAACCTTATAGTGTTTCAGTGCCACATATTTAACTCATGATATCAGGGAATCTGGCAGATGGTGTGCTTTCTCAGATTTATTCACCGGCATCCCTCGGTTTACCTTCAGTGAAGAAGGTCACTGTTTTGTGAATGTGTAGCTAGGTCTGCTTCATATGATGGTTTGTGCACTGTGATTGGTATTTGGCACTATAGTAGATTTTTGGGCTTTGTGGCTCTGCCCCAGACTGGTGGAGTGAGGGCGCTCATAGTTGGCATGTTTGTTTCAGGTGGTTTGGAGTTTGCACTGTTGCACTTGGTTTTGTGTTTGAAAATCATTAACTAAATGTTTTTTAGAAAGCACTCCTGCAGTCATTCAATTCTGCCTAAAAGTCAAGTTTCAGCATTTTTTATTCTTTGATCATGAGCGTGTAATTTCTTTGATCGTGAGCCTACAAATTCTTTGATTGTGAGATTCTTTGATGGCAATCCTGCATTGCGAGGGAGGGACGAGATGGCCCTTTTAAAAATGCAATTTTCTAAGCCCAGGGGTGACCTAGGAACACAAATGAGGGTGGGTTTTGGTCAGAGGGCTTCGTTCTATCGAAGCATGGCAGTGGTTTAGTTTAATACTGCCTAAAAGTTGAGTTTCAATATTTTTTATTCTTTGATCATGAGCCTGCAATTTCTTTGATCGCGAGATTATTTGATCACGATCCTACGTCATGAGGGAGGAACGAGATGGCCCTTTTAAAAATTCTATTTTCTCAGCCCAGGGATGGCCTAGGAACACAAATGAGAGTGGGTTTTGCTCAAGAGGTTTCATTCTATCGAGGCATATTTGTGGTTTCATGTAATTCTGCCTAAAACATGAGTTTCAGCTTTTTTTATTCTTTCATCATGAGCCTACAAATTCTTTGATCATGAGCCTGCAAATTCTTTGATCGTGAGATTCTTTGATCACGAGGGAGGGACGAGATGGCCAGATTTTATAATGCATTAGATAAAGCAATTTCACCAATTCTTAAGTTTAAATATCTCAGAAACAGTTTGGTCTTTTTACTTGAAATTTGGAGGGTGTTCTGGGCATGTCCTGTATACATGAATTACAGTGTTTACGTGTTGGAGAAAATTATTTTTGAGGAGATATTGAGTGACACAATTTACGTGTTATAGAAACATGACTTTGATGCCAGATAAGGACCGCTTGGCCCATCTAGTCTGCCCATTTCCCTACCTACAGGATAGGCCGCAGATCCTAGTTAACCAACAGCCTATTTCTTCCTACCTCCCACAAGAATTGCCTTATGTCTGTCCCATGCATTCTTGAATTCTCCCACAGTTTTAGACCCCACAACCTCCTCAGGAAAGCCGTTCCATGCATCCACTACCCTCTCTGTGAAATAATGCTTCCTCACATTGCCCCTGAACCGCCCTCCTTCTATCTTTAAATTGTGTCCCCTTGTTCTTGCATGTCTCTTTTTCTGAAAGATGCTACCCTCTTGGACTTTGTTGATTCCACTGAGGTACTTAAAAGTTTCTATCATGTCCTCCCTCTCCCTTCTTTCCTCAAGGGTATACATATTAAGCTCCTTTAGTCTCTCCTCATACGGCTTCTCTTGCAGACCCTGCACCATTTTAGTTGCCCTCCTCTGGACTACCTCTATCCTGTCTATGTCCTTGCGGAAATGGGGTCTCCAGAACTGGACACAGTACTCCAGATGGGGTCTCACCAACTGTCTGTACAGAGGGATAACAACTTCCTGTTTTCTGCTGCTGATGCCTCTCCCTGTACATCCCAGTATACCACCAGCCCTCCCTACTGCCTTCTCACATTGCTTGCTAACCTTAAGGTCATCTGATATGATTACCCCCAGGTCTCTTTCCTTTTTTGTTGTTGTTACTACCTCCTCACCCATTGTGTATTCTTCTCCTGGGTTCTTGTTTCCCAGGTGCATTATTTTGCACTTCTTTGCATTGAATCTTAGCTGCCATACTTCAGACCATTCCTCCAACCTTGACAAGTCCCTTTTCATCCTTTCCACGCCTCCTTGTGTATCAACCCTGTTGCAGATCTTTGTGTCATCTGCAAGAAGCGTACTTTTCCTTCCAGTCCCTCTGCAATGTCACTGATGAAGACATTAAAAGACTGGACCCAATACTGAACCCTGCGTGCCCACTAGTAACCCTCTTTCTTCAGAGTGGACTCCATTTACAATTACCTTCTGTGCCCTGTTGTGCAGCCAATGTTTTACCCAGGCTACCAACCTGAGACCCACTCCCAGGCTGGTTAATTTGACTATTAATCTTTTGTGTGGGACTGTGTCAAATGCATTGCTAAAGTCTAGGTAGGCCATATCCACAGCACCTCCCTGGTCTACTACTTTGGTCACCCAGTCAAAGAAATCTATTTGATTTGTCTGACATTACCTTCTTGCTGTGAACCTATGCTGCCTTGGGTCCTGTGCTCCACTGGCCTCTAGGTACTCAACTATTCTTTCCTTCAGAAGTGACTCCATCACTTTCCCTACCACAGAGGTCAGACTGACAGGTCTGTAGTTTCCTGCCTTTCTCTTGGTCCCACTTTTGGGAATCACATCCACCTTCCTCCAGTCCTCGGGTACCACACCATCCTCCCATGATTTATTAAAAAGAGTAGCCAGTGGTTCCTACTAGTTCCTCCCTTAATTCTTTTAGAATTCTGGGGTGAAGTCCATCAGGACCCATTGCTTTGATCACCTTCAGTTTTAGGAGTTCTTGCAGAACCCTTTCTTCTGCGAAAGGACTGGGATCGACCACCCCCATCAAGAGTGCTTCTCTTAATTGGATTAGGCACTTCCCCCTCCCCTTTTGTGAATACTGAGCAGAAATATTCGTTCAGTATCCCTGCTTTTTCACTGTCCCCCTCTGCCCACCCACCGTTCATTCTATTCAGCCTCACTATCCCTCCCTTTGTCTTTCTATGCTCACTGATGTACCTATAAAAGGTTTTATCCCCCTTCTTAACTGAGTTGGCTATCTTTTCCTCAGTTTTGGCCTTTGCTATTCTGACTTCCCTCCCTGCTTCCTTCTGCCTTAACAGCGGACAGTTTTTTGCATTGTGCTGGTGGCTTGAAATTGATAGGGTACCTAGCCTTAGTGTCATGGATGTAGTTTTTAGTCGTTGTGCCTGTAAAATGTTAACAGGTGCAGAATTCTGCATCTCTGATGAATGAAAATGTCAAAGTTTGACATGTTATATCTCAGACACAGTTTGGTGTTTTACATTAAAATTTGGAGGGTGTTGATGGTACACACACGTTTACAAGTTGGTGGGAGTGCAGGACCCGAAGGGCCCACGATCCCACCAACTTGCGCAAGTTCTTACTTTTGTATTCTTTCTCAGAAAGTAAGGAAATTCTATGCAAAAAACTGTGTCAATGCATCGTTTAGGGTTAAAACACAAAAAGTCGGGAAATGAAAAATCTTTAGCATTGCCCCCCCCAGACCTGCCAATCATCCCAAGATTGACAGATGATGGGGTGTGTCATTGGGGTTGTGAGGCCTAAATTGGCGGGTTGGGGGATAGGAGCAACCCTAAAGATTTTTCATTTCCTGAATTGTTGTGTTTTAACCCTAAATGATGCATTAACACATTTTTGCATAGAATATATATATATATATATATATATATATATATATATATATATATGTATATATAATATAATATATGGATAAGCCTCAATAATAGTATACTAGGTCATATAAACATTTCCCAGTAATACACTACTGCTCTCTCAAAAATAATGTCCTTAGAAGTGATAATACTATTGTTTTTGTTGATAATACTACAGTTTAAAGGTCATCCTCAACTGTAGTATTATCAATGAACTTCAACAGCACAAGAACAGCTACCAGCACATTCTGAGCATGCTGGCTTTTCACTTAAAATGTTTTCTGACAGAAAACCAGCTTACCACTTCCAGTTCAAAGCTTTATTTCCTACTTTCAGTTTTCTGTTTACTTCGTGCAGTTCCTCTTCCTGCAGCAACTGTCCCAGATGCATCCAGCAACGCAAAGTAAGAAATAAAACTGCCTTGGATCCATATATTACAACAAATAACAAATAGATAAGTGTGTTACAAGGCAGTAATACCATTTCAGAGTTTTGGGACTTGTAATACACATTATCTATCTATTATTGTATTTGTGTGTATGTATCTATATATATATATATATATATATATATATATATATATACATACATACATACTGCATGTAGAGAGAGAGAGAGAGAGAGAGAGAGAGAAAGTAGTATACAAAGAAATAATATTATCAAGGGGTCGAACAAACTATAAAACCACAAGCCCAAAGAGGGAGTGACCTTTATGAGCTTGTTCAACCCCAAGATGTTATTATGTCATGAGTATGCCAGATTTTGCCATCATTTATTTTATATAATGCATTAAGTTGGACACTTTTTGCTGCATCCTAGGTTTTGCCATAGTGTTGGGGTAAGGTGGCTGTTACATGTATTAAGGGACTTGTTATTTGTTGTGTTAAGGGGCTTGTTACTTGTGGTGTTATGGGTCTTGTTACTTGTGTTAAAAGGCTTGTTACATGTGTACATGTGCTGTCATTTTTGCCACCCACCGCAATCCCATCTCACTACAGGACACTCTGCAAAAATCCTACGATGATGCTGAGGCGTGGTTTAAAGAGCACAGACTAGTCATTAATCTTAAAAAAAAAAAAACGATGTTTTTTGCCCACCCCCAAAACAAAGCCCGCAACTTCCCACTCCATATCCTCCCTAGTACCAATCAGCAGCTTGAGCAAGTCAGCTCCTACAAATACCTTGGGGTCACTTTCGACTCAGCCCTCACCTACCACACCCACATTGATGCCCTTGCCTCCACCACCAACATATGGCTTGGCATCCTCTACTGCCATAAAAACTGCCTCCCACCTGACGCTCTCTGACTAGCAGTTACGTCCTCAGTGCTGTCACTCATTGACTATGGCCTGCCAGTATATGGTGCGGCTGACACCACCACCCTCAACAAAATTCGACTCACCCTAAATAAGGCCTGCAGACTGATTACTGGTGCCCCCAGGCTCACACATACTTGTCTTCTCTATGATGAAGCAAAATTACTAAACCTTGATGAAAGACTATGCTATCAAATCTGCCTCCTCACTAAGAAAACCCTACTTAGGCTGTCCCCCTCTGGGGTGACAGCTTCCATCCACCTTTCCCAGCCCTCGATCCCAACCTGAACCTCTAGCATGTCCAGTCTTCTGGTCCCCAGATCCAGGACCACCCATGGACAGAGGTCCTTCTGCTACAGAGGCCCATCTTGGTTTAACTCTCTCCCTGCATCCATCTCCAAAGCCCCCACTATCTCCACCTTCAAAAATGCCCTTCAGAGCCAACTGTTAAGCATTCACAGCTGCACCTGTCTGTAAACAGCGTCTTGACCTAAACACACTTGACAATGTCACTTGGCAGCACTCAAACTCACCCTCCCCTACTCTCCCCACCTTAGCCTAATGCCTCTGCTATTTTTACCAACATGCCATCAGCTGTATCATTGTAATATCTACCAAATTGTTTAAAATGTACATAACCACTCTATATAACTCTAAGTTTGTAACACTTATGCTGTAACCAAAAAAAAAATGTATTGTCTTTCTATGTATGTATGTAACACTTTGCTGTAACCAAAATTTACTGTCTGTTTGTCCTCAGTGTGACGAGGTACCTTTGGAAATGATCCTCTGGCTCAAAGGTTGTAAACCGATATACAAATAAATTAATGTGTTAATGGGCTTGTTACTTGTGTTATTAGGAGGATTGTTGCATGTGTTATTGTTGTTGTTTGTAGTTTGTTGAGTAGTAATGTATTACTAAGGTATTACTAACATATTAATATAGTGGTAGAATTTATAATATATTCTCTGTAAAAAATGCATTAATGCAACATTTAGGGTTGAGGTTATAATAGCAAAAGTAGAGAAATGTAACTTTAGGGTTTCCAACCCTAAAACCCCAAGGCCACCTCTAAAGCAGAGGGGCAGAGTCTTCCTAGGGGCTGTCAACCCTTAAGGTCACCTGATTCTTTACACTCCAGAAACATGCACACCAAATGGGGTGAGCTTTAGGGTTGACAACCCCTAGGAAGACTCTATCCCTGGTGTGCTTTAGGGGTGGCACTGGGGTTCATATCTCTCAACTGCTATGAATTTCTCATAGCACTATGATTTTCACACTTAAATTTACTCTTGCTCCACATAGGTTTACTGAAGTTCCTCATACTGTTAGAGCTATTTCTGGACACACAAACTATTAAATCATTGAACCAAGCATATAGTAATATTCCTTATCACTAACTATATGGGGCCCACTATCTACATAGTATTGTTTAAAATAAGAAAGTGCTACTTATTTTGGCTATTTGCTTTGATTTTTGAAGACCAGTGCTATGACTTTTAATGCTGAGAGGTTGAGAGGTATGCTGGGGTTTTAGGGTTGGAAACCCTAAAGTCACATTTTGCTTCTTTTGCTGCTGTAGCCTCAACCCTAAATGTTGCATTAATGCAGTTGTTTTGCAAAGAATTTCCTTACTTTTTGAGATAATATAATGGTATCCATTTGTTCCCAAGGGCCCTGCACTCCAAATGCATCCATACTTTTTGAGATAGTGTAATCGCATCCTTATTTTTCTGATGGAGTGCAGGGAACTCTGGACCCTGTACTGCCATCCTTCATAGATGGATATATATATATATATATATACATATATATATATATATATATATATATATATATATATATATATATTATCGGCATGGTTACGCCCCTATATTTAGGGTTATGAAGCCACTTCTATGTTAAACTCACAATTTTGTGCATTAATAACTTTGGACCCATTCAATAGATTTGCATGAAATTTGGTATGTGCAGTGGGGCATATTCAGTCTCTTGATCTGGAAAATGTTGTTTTGGTCAGACATACAGTTTTTGCACACCAAAATGCTGAAAATGCACTTTTCACCAGTTATGCGGGCAGTTTTTCAGATTTTGTCCGTGGTGCTGTGTGGCCATTGTGTGGTGTGCCACTCTACAACTTGGCATGTTGAATGAACTTTGGTCAACGAACATGTCGCTTTGTGTTTGGTGAAAAAATATTAATTCATTCAAAGTTATTAAAATTTTAAGTTCCCATTATAAGTCTATGTGAAAATTTATATGGTTGTTTTGCGAAAGAAGAATGGGTTTTGACCATCTGGACCCTCCTCACGATTAAAGAATTTGCAGGCTCATGAGGAATTCTTTGATCATGAAGGCTGCCATTTTGTTTTCATTTTGCGGTTGGAAAAAAACAAATATCTCGGCTCAGGGATGACTCCTGAAGTAAAACTATGTTGGGTTTTGCTCAGAGGTCTTCTCTCTATCTTTCTTGTAAACATGTCAAAAAACAGAGTTTTAAAGTTTTTAATTCTTTGATCATGGCTTGCTAATGATCTTTGATTGCGATCCTGCAAATTCTTTGACCGTGAGATTCTTTGACCCCAATCTTTGATTGTGAGGGCTCAACAAGATGGCCAGATTAAAATATCTAATTTTTCAGCCCAGGGGTGACTTATAAAGACAAACTAGTATGGGTTTGGCTAAGGAGACTTTGTTCTATCAAGTCATGACTGTGGTTTCATGTATTTATGTGTAAAAACTGAGTATTAACATTTTTTTATTCTTTGATCACGAGCCTGAAACTTTTTTGATCGTGAGCCAGCAAATTCTTTGATAGTGAGATTCTTTGACTGTGATCATTGATTGTGAGGGCACAACTAGATGTCCAGATTAAAAAATCTAATTTCTCAGCCCAGGGGTGACTTATAAAGACAAACTAAGATGGGGTTTGCTCAGGGGGCTTTGTTCTATTGAGTCATGTCTGTGGTTTCATCTATTTAGGTGTAAAAATTGAGTTTTAACATTTTTTATTCTTTGATCATGAGTATGCAAATTCTTTGATCACAAGATTCTTTGATTGTGATCTTTGTTTGCGATGGATGGACTAAATGGCCAGATTTGGAGGGACCAGTTAGGTCAATTTTAACAACTTTAAAAATTAAATATCCCGGAAACGGTTTGGTCTTTTAACTTGAAATGTGGAGGGTGTTGCTGGGATGTCCTGTAGATGTGAATTCTGGTGTTTAGGTGCTGGAAAGTATATTTGTTGTGGAGATATTGCGGGGCACAGTTTACATTTTGCGGACAGCATTTTGCATTGTGGTAGTGGCTTGAAATTGATAGAGTAGTTAGACTTACTGCCATGGACATATTTTTCAGTCATTAGGTGTATAAAATGAAAATCTCAAACTTTAAAATGTTATATCTTGGACATAGTTTGGTCTTTTAAATTGAAATTTGGAGGGTGTTGAGGGGATGACCTGTACATGTGAATTATATATTTAGGTGTTGGAAAATTAATTTGCTGTGGAGATATTGTGTGATGCACTTTACGTTTTGCATATAGCGTTTTGCATTGTAATAGTGGCTTCACATTTATAGAGTACCTAGCCTTACTGCCATGAAGGTAATTTTCAGTGGTTAGGTGTCTGACATATAAACAGGTATGGAATTATGCCAGTCTGATGATTGAAACTTTGTTCTGTTTCAAGGTGGTGGGAGCATTTCAGTACTTGTACTGTTATGTTAGGCAGAAATTTGGAAGTTGGTGGGAGCACAGGACCAGAAGGGCCTTGCAAAACTTTCTACTTTTCTATTCTTTCTCAAAAAGTAAGGAAATTCTATGCAAAAACTTCATTAATGCATCGTTTAGGGTTAAAACACAAAAAGTAAGGAAATGAGACTTTAGGATTACTACTTCCCCCCTCATGCACCCCACATCCTCCTGAGATTGACAGACGAGGGGGTGCATCATTGGGGTTGTGAGGCCTAAATGTCACCCCATTCTTCCTTACTGTGGCTTGTGAATATGATTACACATGGAATGGGGTGACATTTAGGCCCTCACAACCCAACGACACATCCCATCATCTGTCAGTCTCATGAGGATGGGGGTACATGGGGAGAGGGCAACCCTAAAGGTCTCATTTCCTTACTTTTGTATTTTGACCTAAATGATGCATTAATGATGTTTTGCATATATATATATATATATATATATATATATATATATATATACAGACAGACAGATAGCTAGATAGATAGATAGATAGATAGATAGATACTAGGATTTTCAGTGCTAACACCTCACACCCACCCTGCACACACCAACATGCATCAGGGGTGTGCCTTGGGGTCATCTGCCATGACATTTACCACATTCAATAAGCAAAAAAGCAGAGATGGGTACAGTATAGGAGAATGGGGTAAGCATTTGGGCAGATGACCCCAAGGCATACCCTTGATTCCTGTTGGTGTTTGCAAGGAAAGTGTAGGGTGTTAGCTTTGAAACCTTTAATACCACATTTCCCTACTTTTGTGGTATTATCCCTAACTAGAGCATTAACACAGTTTTTTGAACTTTACTTTTGAGATAGTATACAAACATATGAACATAGGAAACTGGCAGCAGATGCAGGCCAAATGGTCTATTGCCTCTGCTCAATTGTGAAGCACAGAAGTTAGACTCTTGCTGCCCCCCCACCCCTTACCCCACTCTCTTCCCCTTCATCTTCCTACTGACTAGTATCTTGCCCTTAGCCCTATCCCACCCCCTTTTAAAACTCTCCACTGTTTAAAGAGATACCACTTCTTCAGGTAGTGTGTTCCATCCCCTACCACCCTCTCTGTGAAGTAATGCTTCCTCACCTCCCTCCTGACTCTACCCCCAACAACTCTGGGCTGTGCACCTTGGAGTATCCGGTTAGATTTGCGCTACAGGTATAGCACCAGTCAACAGAGCTCTAGTCCCTTTAGTGCTAACACAGACAGTGAGAGGGGATTTACAGCACTTTCAGTAAGTGCTCCCCTGGTCACTGTCCATGGTGCTTAAAGCACTCAAGGGCATCAGGATCCAGGAGGCTGGCTGAGCTGTTCCTGTGGTGTGGAGGGCTGGGGCATTGAGCAACTCAACTACTAGCATTGGATATCAGGGTTCTAATCCTGGTCTCCAACTTTTTGGTGCACTGTGGACTTATGCTTTTTTATGTGGGGCCATGGAAACAGTATTTCACAGCCCCACAAATTTTAACTTACCCCATGATCTGCTCCCCCCCAGACTGAGACTCCTTCAGTCTGGAAGCTGCAGGGGGTGCAGCCCCCCCAGCAAAAAAAAATTGGATCCTAAATTGCTGCGTGGTTCTTTACTGTGCTATTCTTGTAGGCACTATTCTGACCCAGTGCTGCCCCCTAGTAATCTCTTCTCCCTTTAATTGAAACATGCCCTTTGTACTAACCCTGTTGATGCCCTTTAAGTACTTGAAGGTTTTGATAATATCAACCCTTTCCCTTCTCTTCTCCAATGAGTACATGTTGAGGTCCCTTGACCTATCCTAATAAGGCTTCCCCTCCATACCTCTAATCACTTTATTCACCCTCTGCTGTACCCCTTCCAATAACCTGAGGTCCTTCTTTAAGTATGGGTTCCAGAACTGTACACAGTACTCCAAGTGTGGCCTCACCAGTGACCTGTGCATTGGCAGAATGACTTCCCCCCTTCCTAGAGGTGATTCCTCTAGTAATGCACCCCAGCATTCTCTTGGATTTTGCCACTGCTTTCCTAGATTGAGGTGAGTGGTTCATATTATTTGTGACCATTACGCTCAAATCCTTTTCCTCCTCAGAAATGGACAGCTGAACCCCTCCCAGATGGTAACTGTATACAGGACTCCTCGCCCCGAAGTGCATGAGCTTGCCCTTCTTAGCATTGAAACCCAGCTGCCAAGTGTCTGATCACTGCTCAAGCCTTCCCAAATCTTCTTGGAGGCCTTTTCCTCCCTCTACCCCTTCCACAACTGTCCCTATCTTGGTGTCATCTGCAAATAGACTGATTATGCTCTTAACTCCAACTGCTATATCAGCTATGAAGGTGTTAAACAGCACCAGCCCCAGCACTGAACCCTGTGGGACCCCACTGGTGACAGCCCTATGAGTTGAGAGTATAACTGTATTCTTATTTGCCTATGGGAGTGCAGAACCCTCTGGGCCCTGAACTGCCATCCCTCCATAGATGCATATATGTATGTAGCTGTGAAAGTAAAGGACCCTGCACTTCCATTTATAAGACAACAGTGATCAAACTGTCAGCATAGCCATCGTATTACCCCAACTGATGTACCCAGTACAGAAAATGTTCAAATCCTTGCCAAAACTTAATTCTGCACAAGTCCAGTGCCATTCCATGCTAAAGTTGTGAAAACACATTTTGGTCAGGTTTTGAAAAATGACAGCTGTGACATACATAAGGTGGGGTAATAAGATGGCTTTGTTGACAATCTGGGGACAAAATATTGAAAATTTCCAAAGTTACGAGCTGGTGTCATGGAATTGTAATGAATGGTCATAACTTTGGCATTTTTTCATATTTTGACCCCAAAATTTTCAACATAGTCTTCACCTCACCTTATAAACCTCTTAGGTGAAAATGTTCAAATTTGTGCCAAAATGCCATTCTGTGCCACAGGTGTGAAAACACATTTTGGACAGAATGTGAAAAATGACAGCTGTACTGTTCATGAGGTGATATGAAAAAATTTCTATGTTGAAAATTTGGAGTCAAAATAATGAAAATAACCAAAGTTATGAGTGTGCATAGAAATATTTCAATGAACGTGCATAACTCGGCCATTGTTAGGAATATTTTTACCAAATTTTCAGCATGGCAATTTTGGGATCCCTCCTCATGAACACTGGTGGTGAAATTTTGTTATTCAGTTCCAAAAGGTGATTTCATGCAGCAACCACAAAATCACCTTCCAGGCCCAATTAGCAAAATGACAGTTCATTGGTAAGTATGAGGTAAGGATGTATGTGGGGTGGTAGGTGCTCAGTGGGAGGGTCAGATGGGGAGAGGGATGGAGGGGATGATGATGGATCATTTTCTTTTTTTCAGGTTTAAAAAAAGAAGACATTGGGGCTGTTTTCTTTTTTACAGCAGTTAAAGAAACATACAAGGGGGATCCACTAACCACCAATGAAGAAAAATGAAATATGGGGAGTGAAGGGTGGGGAGGGTGCCACTAGACACCAGGGAAACATACTGGAGGGTTAGAAGTATCAATAACACCAAGGGAGAGATAGAAAATATTTAATATGGGGATAGGAGAGTGGGGGGTGCAACTGGACATCATGAATACATAAAGGAGGGCCGGGGAATATCACTAACACCAGCGGATGAATTGTTATTAAAAAATGAAGCATGGAGATCAGTGTGTGGGGAGTGCTACTAGACTTTAGGGAAATGGCAGCTCACAACTGAATGTGTAGCGAGCAGCACAAGTTCCAGCTACAAACATAGAAGTCAAGAAAATCACACTATTCTTATACAGACAACACGGAGAAGTGCTCCCCTGGCTAAGCTGGGCACCTGGGATTTTGGGTGCCCAGAAAATATATATGTGGACACAATATTTGAATATCAGAATCTATCTAAAGAAGTCCCAATTAGCTAGGCTCTGAAGTTTGTTTATTAACATTACAGCATTTTTGTATTTTTCCCATAGTTGTTGGTTCGTGAAAAACGAAACAAAAAAAAGTTTGGTACCGTGCCAAACAAGCGGCCTGAAAGCAAAATGGGCATTTGTGGCATACATTTTTTACTTTCATCACAAAACCTTATCCAAAAAAAAGTACTGTGCATATGCAGGTGAAAAAACACTAACATTTAAAGCTTAATAACTCTGGAACCCCTTGAAATGTTTTCACTGGAGCTGTCACAGGCACTACCTTGGGACATGACACACGCCCCTTGCACATTTTGGGGCAACAATTCCTTTTCAGGTAGGCAGTAGGTGGGAGCAAAAAGCAAATATGGTAAGTATAGGAGAACTTTTTTTTCTTAAAATGACACATGCAGATCTCAGAAACCACACAAGTTGCCATCACAAAAATGTCCACACAGCAAGCCTTTGCCTACTAGACAACAGATACAAAACTTCACCTCATTCCATCAAAGAAAGTCAAAGATATTAATGTGCAAAATGTGATGCTTAACATTAAACAGGCTACTCAACCCTAACTATAGGCATGCTATTGCACCCCTATAATATATCTTTATGGGAAAGCACATGACCCGTGGCCCTGTGCTTCCATTTGTAGGAAATAGCAACCAAATTGTCAGCAAAGCCTTACTATTATCCTACTTCATCAACCTGATAGTAAAAATTGTGAAATCCCCACTAAAATGTAATTTTGCACCACAGCAGCATCATGCCGCACCAGGGGCATGAAAAGACATTTTAGACAAGATTTGAAAAATAAAAGCTGTCACATTCATGAGGCGGTGAAAAGAAATGGCTATGTTGATAATTTGGGGTTAAAATATTGAAACTTACCAAAGTTACAAGTGAACATAGTGAAATGCCAAAAAATGTGCAGAACTTTGCCATTTTAGCATATTTTGACCCCAAATTTTCAACATACCCTTCTCATGATCTCACTTCATGAACAAGTATGATAAAAATGTTGAAATCCTGACCAAAAGGTGATTTTGCCAACCAACAACAACAATCACCTTTTGGGCAGGATTTGCAAAATTACACCAGCATTGTGCATGAGAAGGGGTCTCAAAAAGGGTATGTTGAAAATTTGGTGTAAAGATATGCACAAATAGCAAAGTTATGCACCATGGTTGAAAACCCCTTTGAAATACATTGAACTGCATTTACCTTATTTTCTCATATTGCAGTCGCCGGTTCCAGTAGCAAGATGTGTCTCGATCAGAGAGTTGATTTTCACTGTGGCACCTGCTCAGGTGAGTGAGGGTCTGTGGAGTGTGTGGAGGTGTGTAGGGTGGTGGGTGTGGAGTGGGAGGTGGGGGTGGTGGAGTCGGATTGGCGATGGACCCTTTTTTTTACAGGCAAAAAAAAGACATCAAGGGACCATTTTCTTCATTACAGGCAAAAAAATAATAAATAAATAATGATAAGCAACAGAGGGTGCAGAGGTGCCACTGGCCACCAGGAAAATAAAGCTCACACAGGAGATGGTGATCTGAGGGTTGGGAAGTGCCACTAGACAGCAAGGAAAAAAACACAGATCTGTGAAGGGAGATGAGGATCGGAGGGTGGAGAGTGCTACTAGACACCAGGTAAATAAAGCTCAGTGATAGGAGGGTGGGGGGCTTGCCACTAGACACCAGGGAAAAAATAAGGATCTATAAAGGGAGACAGGGATCAGAGGTGAGGGGTGCCACTAGACACCAGGAAAACTATAAAACAAAGGTGATGGGAATTGGGGGGGTGCACCACCAGACACCAGGGCAAATTATATTATTTTTACAATGGGAATGGGATTGAGATTGTGCCAAGAGACTCCAGGAAAGTTATTTTAATATCCAGGGAACAGTGATTGGAGAGTGGGAGAGGCTGCTAGACACCAGCGGAAATTTATCAGACAAAGGGCAATGGGATTGGAGGGTGAGGGATGCCACTACAGTGAAAGCAGTTTTCCCTCATGAAAAATAATCATTTTTTGCCACTCATGTTATAAAAAAATAATCATTTTTGTATCACCTGATGTCAAAAAGTATTTATAAACATCAAAAAACAATATTTAAGGAGCATAATGCAGCTAAGGGGGTCACAATAAGCAAGCTACATGTCTTGGTAGTTCCCCACAACCTAAATTACATGTTTTTTTAATTTTAAATTTATTTGCAAAACACAAAACAAGATGCCAGCCAAACGAGAAAGGATTTCCCTAAGCTGAAAAAGGATGAGGTCAATATGAACAAGGAATTCTTTTTTCATTTCATACAGCTATTTTGAGGTGCTTAATGAGCATGCTCAGAACCAATTTATCAACATTTTTTAAATAAATCACTTTGGAACAGATTAATAGTTTTTCACCAAACTAGCAAAAGGCACATCTGTGGCTCAGCTCCTTTCTACCTTGATCATTTCAGACCAAAATTCCAAACTGTCTGGTCATAGACAAACACAAAGAAAATCCCATTCAAACCAATATGAAACAACTACAAAAAATAACTTCTTTCACTATCCAGGACTTGGAAACCACAGATCCAACTAGAATAAAACTTGGGACATGCAGGGATCTACCACAGGAGACAGCACATGCAAAATGTCATGCAAATCCATTGAATAGTTATGAAGATACTAAAGTGCAAAATGTCAGATTTAACATTGAAACCCCAGTTCAGTCCTATATATATATATATACACAGTGGCATGCCCCAGGATGAAACCCAATTCTGCAGCATTTTGCAGCACTCTGCAGAATGCTGCAGCAGAACTACTGAATAAAGCAATGTAATTTCAATGGCAATTAGTCCCTTTTGTCATTCAGGAAAATGTGACACTGCCAGGATGACATGAATGCCACAGTTTCTTGCATCACAATAGGTACTAATTGTCATTGAAATTACATTGCTTTAGTCAGTAGATCTGCTGTAGTATACTGCAGAGCGCTTTAAAGGTGGGTTTCTTCCTGAGGGATGTACACACACACACATGCATATATAGATAGATAGATAGATAGATCAATAGATAGATAGATAGATAGATAGATAGATTTATGCAATGGGGTGGACATAAATGCAGTGTGATAAATCTCTTTATCTGAGTAACTGTGAGGATAAATTTAATTTATCCACACAGTTACTCATTTATCCACACATTTCCTATTTATCCACACAGTGCCACACTACTTCCAATTTTGACACACTTTCACTTTTCCTCTGTCACATACAGTAGCTCAACTCACACTATCTTACCCCTGCACACTCACCACAAATAAAAACTGCTGCTGCCACCAAGAAACACCTGCCTACATTGAATGTTAATACTGCAATGTTCAAGCATGTTTTACCTTATTTATTCTAAATCTGCATCAATCACAAGCTGCTTCAGCTTACTGCACATTCTGTTTACTTTGGCTTGACTCCGCTCACCGCCCCGACCTCAGTGACTTCTAAAAAAAATCCTGTCCCATTATGACAAGTGTCCAAAGCAAGATTACCTTTTTTTTAAATATTTCACACCTGCCACCTCTCTGATTATCTCTGTTTCCTTTCTTTTCATTCTCCAGCCACCCACAGTCCTACTTTCTTGCCTAGCTCACTCTCCACTGTCTTCTCGCCCGCAGTGCTACCATCTTGCCAAGCTCTCTCCACTGTCTTCTCTTCCTTTCATGGGACCGAAAAATAGAAACAATCCAATGGAACATCAGCCACAGAAAAAATAGAAAATGCAGGCTCAACCACCTATTTAACAATTACTCAGTAACTGCTAAAATAAAATAAAATAATTCCACAGACAAACCCAATAACAAGTTCTCGCTAAGTGACAAAAACGGATGCCATGTTTTTCAAAATGTATGACCTGCCCAAATAAATGCAACAACTAATCAAAATGTAAACACTTAATCTTGTGATCTCGGCTGCATGTCAATCTTACCACCTTCAAACAACAAGCTTTCAAACATGCACTAACACAGACAACACCATAAAAAAATCCCACTTACTTTATTAATAAAAACAACAATTAAAATAAAAAAATAAAAATAAAACCTCCACAACACATAGTATCCCTATTGCATTAATAGAACATGCAATGGGGACCAGTGGAATAAATGTTTTATCTGCACTCGAGCAGTTTGACCTCGGACACGGACACGGTCTGGTAGGACCTGGGGTGAAGGGTGCTAAGTAGTAACTGCCAGGCAGGCTGGGTGTTGACTGCCAGAATCTTGTTCCATTTCCCAGGGAAAGTAGAGGGAGTGAGAGACAGCAGGGGGAACAGTAGAGTGATAGTAAGGAAAGTTGGTAGGAGCATGGTGGAGCTAAAGAGATTGCCTTTGCCTTCATGCTAAAGGACAAGAAAGAGAAATGATTAGGGCCTCTAGTGGTGGGCAAGTATAAGCTGCAGATGGGAGAGCAGGCTGATAGGTTATATTCTGTAGGGTCATGTTCCAGCTGCCCTATATGATGGCTAGTCCACCAAGGGGGGTGGTGGTGGGGGCAGTGGGGAGCCATCGCTCCACATCAGTGGGGATCACACAAAGAGATCCTCCTCATGTTGCTAAACTGACATTGCATTCCCTTCCTTGTACCTGTGTTTGTTTTTTGGGGGGCCGGGGAGGGCTACTCCGGTAGTCCCTCTTGACCTCTGGGTGAGTTGTGGTGGTCCTGTGGAGAGACAAGGAGGGGGTGAGTTAATTTATAGGATTTCATTAGTTTTAGCCTTAGGGGGAGGTATGGTTTTCAGTAGTTGTAGGCTTAGAGGGAGGGTCGCAGTTGCACTGCTGCTGTAAGTGGGCCTGAGAAACAGAAACCAGACTCAAGGCAGGGATGCAGCTAAGAGAGCTCTAAGAAGCTGAGTGAAACACCCCACAATGGCAGCAAATGTGACTCAATGTTTGTTCATTGTGGAGGCTCTGGATTAATTCATATTTAAGCACTACATAGGGTGCTACTATAAGTCACTCAGCAGGGAGAAACCTAGTTCAGCACACTAGAAGTTTGAAATATGGTGCCAGAATAAAATTCATTCAGATTCAGAGAGGCTTTTACATTAAGGTAACCCCCTGAGCCTGATTAAAATACCACAGGAAACACTAGGAATTGTAATAAATAACACCAGATGCAAGGTAAAATAAATCCTAGTTCAGCACTCTGGAAGTTTGAATTTTGACACTATAATAAAATACCTACAGATTCAAAGGGGCGTTAAGTTAAGATAACCCCCCGAGCCTTTTAAAGCACCACCGGAAGTGCTAGGAAATGTAATAAATAACACTAGATAAAAGGTTAAATAAGACTATCTAAACATGGGTGGCGACTAAAAAAGGCAATGCAGAAACCTAGTTAATTTCTCATACAGTTTTTAAAAAAATAAAACGGCGCCAGAAAGAACAGAAAGAGAGAGAGAGAGTGAGAGAGAGAGAGATCCTCCTCATGTTGCTGCAAGCCAAGTGTTGAATTCCTTGTACCTGTGTTTGCTTTTTGGGGGACAGGGAAGGGCTACTCCGGTAGTCCCTCTCGACCTCCGGCAAGTTGTGGTGGTCCTGTGTTTGTTTTTCAGGGGGCAGAGAAGGGCTACTCCGGTAGTTCCTCTCAACCTCCAGGCAGGTTGCGGTGGTCCTGTGTTTGCTTTTCAGGGGTGGGGGAGGGCTACTGAAGTAGTCCCTCTCATCCTCCGAGTGAGTTGCAGTGATCCTGTGTTTGCTTTTGGGGTGCAAGGCAGGGCTACTCTGGTAGTCCCTCTAGACCTCTGGGCAAGTTGCGGTGGTCTTCTAAATTTGTTTCTCTTGGAGAATACTGAGAGTGAAAGGCATTGATTTTCTGTGCGATGTCTATTTGGCTTCTTTGGAGTAGGGACAGTTTGATATTAAATGTGTTAATTGCTATCATAAGTTCTGTATCGGTATTACAATTTTCACAAATATATTCCCTCTTCACACTTTTCAGATATTATTTTGTACATCAGGTGACTTTTACATTTAATGCATATCTTACCCTCTAACATTTTTATGGTTTCCATGTAGACTGGAAATGCTCACAAAGGAAAACTATGAACCAGGGGATGGTAGGTAAAAGAACCAGGATAAGCAAGCACTGAGCCAGTGACAGTACCCCAAATATATACTAATGTTTATTACAATGTTAAATGTCTTAAGTCCCACTTATAGTAGTTGGAGACACAGCACTTGTATTTATTAAAATGATTTCTTTCTAAACCTGTGGAATACTACCACAAAAAAAACACTAAGGGCCAGATATTCAAAACTTTGCCCCGGGGCAAAATTAGCACTGCCCGGTGGGCAAACTTAGCCCGGAGCACAGAGCAAGCTATATTCAAAAGGAATAGCCCAGGGCAAACAGCTTCTGAATATAGCATGGGAATGAGGCTGGGCAAACTGGGCTGGGAGTGCAGGGCAAACTTAGCCCTGGAATAAGTCAGCTCTGAATATGGCAACCAGGAAGTGCAAACCACAACAGCAACACAGTGCACAGCGATGTGAAGGTAGGTAGAGATGAACTATGTGGCCAATGTGTGTGCCAGCAAATGTGTGGACCCAGTACAGCTGCAGGCAGCAGTGTATATGAAAGTACAGTGTGCAAAACTGTAAAATATTCCCCGAACTGTTAGCGCAGCGCTAACACGTTTGCGCGGGAAGACATTTTTGTTGCACACTGCTGGGGTTTGCCATGTTTTCTGCAGGTTCACAATAATTACAAAACTAGCCATCTCTCTCTCTACACACACAAACATATATAACTGAATGGATAAAACTTATTGCAATAGAGTATCTAAGGATGTCATGCATTATTACCTGCAAATAAAATGGTCTGGTGAAACATTTTCCTAGTTAACACTAAAAGCTGCTTTAAAATCATGACTATTTTCTAATAGCAAGTTATATATTTAAAATTATTTCACCAAGTATAGGTTGAAAGATAATAACTTTGTTTACAGATTTGAGCTGGGGTGGGTGCAGAGAAACAAAATAACAGCAGTGGAAATAACACATTCACAACAACTGTACATGGTTTACAACAGTTTATAGGCATGATCAGCAAGGGGTGGAACAACAAGAGTAGTTTGTGCAGCTTGATACAGAAAATCACTACTAGGAAGTAATTAAGTACATTTTAATACTACTGAATCTGCAGATTGCAATCATATTTTACATTTTCATAGCAACAGAAAAAATCACCTGTCTTAATAATCTGATAATATTTTGAGTCTATACAATACTCTACCACAGTTGGATCATATCTTTATATAATTGTAGTGTAGAACAGAACAATCATATTTTAACTAAAGAGTCCAATACTTCCCCACTGTTTTTGAGGTTAAACTATTCAGGTATCAAAACTGTCCTCAGCTTTGTTCTTTTTATTATATTTTGCTGCTTAGAAATCATATCCTGGAACTTTATTTCACCTCTGACGTTGCAAGCCTCTAAAGGCTCTTAAGTAGTACATATGAAAAACATATTCATATTAGCTGTACCCTTAGGGAGTTTTCTTTGCTTTAGGAAAATTTATTAAAGACTGGCATTGCAAATAACATTTTTCATAACTATATGTAGACCTGTTAAAATTTTTATTAAAACTGGAGTTCGGCCTGTTCTTTTTCATCATTTTATCAGATATTAAACTCTACCAGCAGCTGTAGAAAATAGAGAAAGGGATTTTCGAAGGGATTTGCGTCTTCTTGTCTCTATGTCTTTACTGATCATATTATCATAACTACCACACGGAATGGAGCCCTAAATCTGTAATTCATATAAAGCAGTCAGCACATTCAAATACCAAAATCCAAACACACAGGGTCACACACGTATACACACATACACATACACATGCACGCACACACACACACACACACACACACAATTTTATTGCATGGTTATATCCATTAACATGGATCATTTAAGTTCTATGATGTATAGAATGTTTGTTTAATGCAAACAAATCATTCAAGCCTGTGGATATCTGTAGTAATGTTGACACTGTCATGGCAGTATACTCCTCTGTAACTATTATAACAGGATACTTTATCTGGGTATGAGACTGAGCCATGATCAAAAGAGATCCAGTGGCTTAAGGTCAGTTATCATTATTGAGTAAGTAGTTTGTTTTTAGGAAACTCTTTGACAGGTAAGAAGCTCCAAAAGTACAACATACTAGTACGATATAATCCAACTTCAGAATGCAGGACTGCAATTAAGCAATTGCTGTCTTAGGAATGTGTGTGGATGATTGAAGGGGGTCTGGGCAGTTGGACTAAATAAAATATGTACAGTATATTATGCATACAGAAGGAGTCCATTTTTGATTCTTACTAAGATAAAGACATTTACTATCTATTACAAGACTGACTTTTTTCAATAAAGCTATCATACAGTATGCCTGCTTTGCTAAAGATAATGTAGCTTTTCAATTAAACAGAGAAGAAGGCAATATTTGTATTAAACACGTGAAAAAGAAATATACCTTCATTGTTGACTAGGATTACAACAGAGTGAATAGAATTTTATTATATTCATTGAAATAGTGCCTTCTGCTGGCCACACTTTATTTCTGGTTTAAAATAAATGTACAACATTGCTTTGTTTGTGAAAGATGGTATTGTTGACTGAATATCTTAATGTCTACCAAGATGCAGAATAAGAGATGCAGACAATGTTGTTTTTGTATTATTTACATCCTATAATTAGATTTCTTTAATGGTAATGTACTTACTAAAAAAAAATCAATCAACATCAGTATTAGAGTTTTTATGAATACATTTTACCTGGTTACAATATACAGGTAAATTTATTGCTCCTGTCAACAGATTTTATTTTTGGTGATGCAGACTTCCTACACACAAGAAAATGTACTGTAGTTTTACAATTATTTCTTGCAGCAGTGCATTTATGGTGAACATTTTGTACCTTCACTTTTTATTGTATTTTAGATTCTCCTTTTCCTCTTCTCTTATAATATACCCTTCATACCTGTTTTGGTGTGATTTAGCAAGTTTTTTATTTCAACTAACTAAAGGAACATTCCCTTAACTACTCCTATCACCAGGTTATTATCATTATCTACAGCTGTTTTAGAATATGCATTTACTTTGACTTAACTAACCCGGTTCAAAAATGCACTTTATCATTAAACAGTATGAGGAAACTGCAGAATTTGTTTACTTAAGGCAAAGTAAAGCAGTGTTAAACTTGGAGGCACTGTATTGTTTTGTGAGCTTGGACAACTGTCTGTTAAGTTAGGGAAAAATCTGCTGCATGCTTTTGTACTTGCCCATAGTCACAAAAAAAGTGATATTGAATGGTGGGTATTCAAAACCAGCTGACAATACTCATGAAATCCTGGGGACAGCCATGTTTAAAAGTAACACTTCTTTAATTATTACAAAACTAAAATGCACAATGTTAATGCAGATTCAAAATGGGGCAATAATAGTAGCTTACAAGAGGAAACAGGTTATCTAAAATAGGAATAAAAAGTGTAGTCGCAACATTCTTGCCACAACATGCACTGGCCTTTTTTTCAGCAGTCTACATCATTTAAGTCTTGGGTTTTTACTATTATTATGCTAACAATAGATTTCTATTCAGAAAACATGCAGCTATCCCTGCTGCAAGTACAGTATTTCCAAGTAAAATAAACATTTATGGGAAAGTACATTCCATGATCTCAGAGATATTAAAGCAGCAGTGCTTGACAGAGGTGAAAATTTTGATCTATTCTTTTTAATTCTATTTTAGATTGCCCCTTATCTCCAGACTTGCATGATACCCCTCCTACCCCAATTTGAGTCTGCTTTTGCACTTTTTTCATATTTGAAATAATAAAAGGAGTGCCCCTTTTAATGTCTCAGAGCAGGTTTTCATCAGTATTCTCAGCTTTTGTTGTACACTTGTTGCCTCATACGGTCAGGCAGCAGTGCCTGATGCATGCTAGTTCATTACAGTCAAAGGACAAGTGATTTTAAACAATGGGTCTTCAAAAACAGCAGACAATAAAAATAAAAACCTAGTCTAAGCCATATTAAAAGAAGCACTCCTTTTAATATTTGTCATTGTAAAATAAAAAGTGGAAAATCAGACTCAAAATGGGGAAAAGGAGTATCATACAAAGTCAAGGGATATTGGGCAATCTAAAATAGAATAAACACATATAGGTCTGAAGTCTCACTGCTATCATGCACTGTTGCTTTAAATAAATACACTGGTTCTATGTTTCAATACCTTACTTTAACTTTGTTCATCAATTTCATTAGCAAGGCATGGGGGGAATCAGTGTTGGTAAATACTGTATCTAATTGTAAGAGGAGTGCTCAGGTCAGTGTCATTAATATAGTGGGGCCATGCCTCAATTGAAAGAAAAAAAAAAGCCAGACATAATCATTTTTGTAAACATTCACTTTTGTTCATTTGAGAGCTTTTATCTGGTTGATACTGCATCACTGCTTCCACCATCCTGATGTCAGCAATATCCCAGTGTCCGCATGGCTGATATCAGCAAGTGACTCAGACATGACAGAACTCAAAGGAGTGTTATATACTGTATGATCAGCATTAGATCAACCAGGGTGCTGAACACTACTGACACTGCCAGTACTGCTTTCTTATCCTATATGTATATCTTGTTTTTGTAAATGCTAGATAGCAGCTAAATCAATAAAAATGCAAATTTAGTTTACCAAGAAAACTTGTTTTTCTATGCTTCTTCCGTGCAGTAAAGCATATTTTTCTTGTTTTATTTATCTTTTCTATCAGCTTACCATGTTATTTTGATCACCATTGCATTTCTAATCTGGTTTGGGTCGTGCATGGCTGTTATGACATCTGAATAGCACTGTCATGATGTGAACACTTGCATGTTGTACTGTATGAAGAAGCTGTTGTCGATCATCTAGAGCTGTGGGGTTGTTACAGATAAGCTCAGCAAGGAGCAATCAATATTTTTTTCTTTAGGAAAAAAGAACAGCATTGCAGAAATGCTTAAATGCATGCAGTGGGAGAGGACCATGCAAGTAAGTGAATTTGTAAAATGTTTAGAAATATATGAAGATGCATTTTCAGCCTCATTTTTGTGGACTTGTGATATCAATATGTCACATCTCCAACACTTGTGGCCACAAGATAGACTTCCTAAAAGATGGTATAACTTACAGTATGTGCACTCAGCCATGACTGCAGTGCATCGGGTCCTATAATGATGTACAGTATGCATCAATAAGTGATGCATGCATCATCATTATTTTGACATAACACAGTGTCAAGTGCTGTAAAGGTGGAAGAATATTTGAAAATAGCATTGCAACATTTTGCTGCATTTTTCCCTGCCACAGATGCACAACAGAAGCATACCCTGCACATACACCAGGGCTATTAAAAATCCATTTCCTTATCTTCTTCTCCCTAGTCTCTGCTGCTGCCATGTACTTTGTATCTACACCACTCCCACCCTGTTCACAGAGTCACACCACTCTGAATGACTCAACTCTGAATGTGGTCAACCTCTAGATTTGCCCTCCCCCTACAACAACTCTGCACCTACCCTACTGCAGGGCCCAGACCTCTGTACATGCCATGATCCAGTATTGCTGAATTGAGAGTTTCAGTGTTTGTACGCAGGATACAGGTGCACTGGAGTCAGTTTGGAACCATCCTGTCTCATCCATGAAGTTGCCACTGATCCTAGGCTAACCACACTGCTTGTCCCTCCATACTACTCTCCCCCGCCCCCCCCCACAACTGCCCTGGTTTATCAGTCCACTTTTCCCTTTGACTAGTCCCCTATTGTACTCACAATCTTATTTCCCTCTCTCATTTCTGCCAGTTGCACTTTGCTGAACTGTTGTTATTGATATGCTATCAATATGCTCTGTTTTGCACTGTACTTCATGCTTTCTCTCAGTTGTCTACAGTGTACTTTTTATAACTTATATTTTTGTTTTATAATGGTAACATTATTGATGTAACTTTTTACTGCACTCTCCATATCCCATTCCACCAGGACAGCTCTGAAAATAAGTTGTTAACTCAGTATGTTTGTCCTGGTGAAACTCCTGAATTAACTAACTAACTAACTAACTAACTAAGTAAGTAAAAGTTTATTTCTTTAAAGTGCCATTCCCAAGCTCAGGGTGCATTTACAATACTTCAAACACTTTAAAAACAAACAAACAACTAACTAACTGCATGCATACATACATACATGCATACATGCATGCAGTACATACATATATTCTCCATGGTTATTAAACCTTTAACATCCCTCCCACCTATAATTACTATGAATTCCTCAGAAACTCTCCCCCATGGGTAATAGCAACAGGACATTGCATGGTCATCCACAACACTGATGTCAGCTCTTTAGCCAGCTACAGGAGGTACCATTGGTGCAGGGCAGTCAGACCCCTCCTCCTGGAGATGCTGAGCCCTTCCCCCATAGTGATCTTTAGGCTTCTTCAGTCCTGGGACAGAAATTGGGTTAGTTATGTAAACCTTGATCTCCTTCATGGTAGTGTAACATGGTAACCTTGATTTGAAATCTTTTATGATGAATAAATATCAGGCTGCATTTTTTCCCATGCTTCGTTGTAATGCTGTTGTATTACAGTTATGGTCTTGGTCTGATTGCCATTGGTACCATTTCAGGCTATGACCTGCAATGTGTAACAGTTCCATTATGTTAAAATGGTTTACCAGAAATCAAGAATGAGTAAATGCATGATTTGGAGGATATACGGTATGCATGTATCACTGTGGTAACAATTACAGTCTAGTTCTGCCTTTGTATTATTGCCCTGCAATAGGTGAACTGATGTTTTCAGTAGCTATACTGTATGTATAATTTACATGCTACACAAGCACTAGTACATAAAAGCTGATAATGTATATCATGCACTGATGGAAAGTTCTAACACAGAGTACTCTATAGGAATGTATTTGAAATACCTTCTGAGGTTTCCCTGGGATAAAAAAAAAATTTAAAGCTGGATTTTCCATTAAATGGCTACTATATAGGCTGCTAGAAGCACTTATATGTATATTTTCCCCATACATAAAGAATTATATGATCAAAATTGCATTCTAAACATACCAAGCTTGGTTCTTTGTCTTAGTAGGTCCCATACCCCAACACATGAACAGGAGACATCCGCAATGCTGTGGAAAAAATGGCAACAGCCATGTATTTATTGAAAGTAAGCAGTTACATCAGTAATGCGGCATGTGCAGCTGGGGAACAGAAGCAAGCCTTTAGAGAAGTGGTACTCACACCACGGCTCGTGAGCCACAAGCAGCTCTTTAAAACTTTTCTTGAGGCTTCTTAAATCAGCACAAACATTTATTTACTTGCAGCTCTTTAAATGCCGCCTCATCGATCACACTTGATGCCTCTTTTAGTATACTGTACATTAAAATTAACAATGACCACTTAGCACTATCAATGACTGTCTAATCGCACTAAATGGATGATGTTAATTTAATTGCAAACTGTCTGCTAATTAATGCGGTCCCAATGTTAATGAGCCACAAGCTGGGAGGGGGGCAGTGAATGCCAAAACACTACTGCTCCTGTATTATTTGGAAACACTGGTTTAGGGCTGCTGGTTAACTTGAATAAATAGCAGCACTGGCGTGGTAAGTCCTGCTACACTTTTTTATGCCCTCAGTGTGTCTGTGCTCATGGTGCTGTGTATCTCCTGTAGACTAACCAGTGCTGCATTGTCTCTCTTTGGTATCATAAGAGCAGCAGCTGGGTGTCAGCTCTCCTTGCCTGTGTGCTTTCAATGATGTCTAGTAGCTACCCTTGCAGTGTACCTCCCATGGATTGACTGCTTCAGTGACTGGGTGACAGTTTGGAGAGAAGGATATCGATCTGCAGGTACAGCAATTAGCCAAGCTATTTTATATTGTTTTACAAGAGCTGATTTTATAACAGCTAAGAAGAGGCTGATATATTTTGCTTTCTCTCTGCAGTTGTTCATGTTTTCAGTGAAAGCCTTTCAAAGAGACAGCACTTCATTAAAATAGAGAAAGGAGCATATCTAAGTACTGGTGCTGCAGTTTTTATTAACAACTGGTTGGGGGAGCTTTATAGGAGCTGACTATCTTAAATTGTATGCTTTCTTTCTGTACTGGGTGTTTGTGTTTGAGAGACCACAGCACCATTCAGAAGGGTGTTATTTCACTCCGTAATTGGTCTCACAAGTTTGTGGTGATGTGCACTGTTGTGAAGGTTTTTACATGGCTTTTGTTCTTTTACATTGCTTTTCTCTTAGCACTAGGTGGTATAATATTGTATCTGTTTAACTGTGTTAACACTGTTATTTAATGTTTTAATGTTTAATTATTTGCAAACATTTGTAATAAATTGAAATAAAATGTTTTGAACATTACACAGCTTGTGTGCATGTCTCATCTCCTCTTATACTGATGCTGTGTATGTGTTTTGTGGCTCCCTAGTGAACCATAGTATCAAATGTGGCTCCCTAGCCACACAGGACAGAGTACCACTGCTATAGACTGTCAACATAATCAACCAGCTTGTCCTCTACCCTCAGGGAACATCTGTGTAGATGCACTCTTTCCCAAAGGTACTGCCTCTGGAGGAAAAATGGGCTCTGAGGCCTAAGGGGTGGCTTATAGCCAAGACATGTGCATCCATCCCTTGTCAAATGATGCAACATATCCAGGCAAACCTGAAGAGGCTATCCCCGACCAACCTCCATGGTGTGCAATCATTGATGCCTCATCTCCTGCTAGCCACAGAAGGAGCCCACATGTGTAAGTAGCAAACTTTTCCTGTTACCCACTTTATGCATTTCTTGTGAGACTACCATGCTACCACAGGATGACAAAGTCAATCCACCAAAGTAGCCATGATAACATTTGTCCAATGCTCCTTGTAGACCTGTTATGAACATGTAATTACCTGCAAAAAAGCAAGCATACACAATCACGTTCACACAGATGAAGTAACCACGTGACTATTGCGTAATGCCTTAACACCACTCCTGCAGTAGTGTCCATAAAAGTCTGCTTGACCAGCCTGCAGTCCTCCTTATTTACAATTGGATTCCTGGCAAGGTGCTATCTTTGCTTTTGTATAATGCGTGACCCAACCAATGCCACACCTGGCCAGTCCACGCAGAGCAACCACAGGCCATCTTTCATCCAGCATAGCAACCCCAATGTCTTCTTGTGCCCTAGGTGGTTGCCACCCAGGTGTACAAGTAAGACTTCTGGGGGCCCTGCTACAGTGCTTCAACCATGGCCATAGAAGAAAATATTACCACCTGCTCCCCTAATACTTCATCCAGTGCACCTGCTGTTGTCTGGGATCAAGGAAGAGGTTCTCCTCTCAGGGTCCGATTTGCTCTCCCTTGCTGCCTAGAGAGCAAATAAGTGCCCAAACCAGTTTCTGCTGGACAATGCACCTGCCAGGAAACCAAACAATAGTTATAATAATGTAACCTTTAATCACTTGGGACCTCTGTCACCCCAGTGCCTGAATCTGACTGTCCATTAAGCCTTCTGCCCTTACACTGGTCACAGCTCCCAATGTGAGAGGAATCAGGGTTCAACTCCCCTGCCTTCCACCCCAGACTTTCTTTGGCCCGGCCAAGGACATAGCAGAATTGGAAAAGCATTAGCATGGGTATCATCTCCATGTTGGAAGAAAGCACCAATGCTGTTAAACCTCTGAGTTACATAAACCTGTATCTTTACCTGTACTTTCCAAAACACTCCGGTGGTGATCTCAGGATGCACCAGCAATTCCAGGCAATACATTTTACTCTTACAGAGCTGCACAAACACCCCTTCCAGCATCACTACTAGATAAGCGTCCACCAAGATAACCTCAGAACCTGTCCTTTTGTTTGGCTGAATCTTTTTGGACTCCCTACATGCCCTTCAAAAGACTACAAAAAAAGCTGTTCAAAACAACACTGTTTTAGATGGGGATGAGTGTACATGCCACAATTCACCCCAATCCTGTTCCAACAAACCTGAGCTAATCTGATGCTTGTCATTCACACTTTTGTGCCCCACAGGACCATCCTTCCAGAGTCTTGCATAGCCGGAAAACCCAAGTGTTGTCTTTGAACCCAGTGACCATAGAAAACCAAGATATGCCCATAAGGTTTTGACAGACTATCCATGGCGTTAAACCATCTTCTTTCATTTTGAACATGTAGTGTCATAATTGGTCCATTTGTGTTAGCCATACATTACCCCAGCCCTGAGTCCAACTAATATTTAAAAAGTTTTCAACCCCCCTCCTATATGCTGTCCTTTTAGTGGGAGCCAAATAATTCCTGATTAACTCCAAGGCTTCCTGCTTGCCAACTCCCAGAGTAGGGCTATGACTTCCCTGGGCTGCTCTTCTGGTTCAGGTGCCAGTCATGGAAACCTCTGCCACTGTGAATGAGAGTGTCATCAATACCATTATCCATACCTGGCACATGCACTGTCTTGAAGCTCATGGTCAATAAAAGCACTTCAGTATAAAGACCCACATGAGATCCCTCATGAGTCCTTTGGCCCAAACTGCCCATTAATGGTATATACCTATGTTTCCTGGTTTTCAGTTATAGCTGATAATCACCGATAAAACACCAGGTGAAAATCGGGCAATCGGTTATAATCAAAAAAAAAATCCTATTGGGCATTACATCAGGTAATGATGGTGGTACAATATTTACTATGGTGCAGACATGCAACACTCATGGTACACAATGCATTTATAAAAAGTGAATTGTTTTTATTGAGTGAATAAACACTGATCTATAAAGATTTTTTGTTGTCCGTGAAATTGATTACACTGAAAATAACATATTTTTTTGTATTTTTGAAAGGGTAGAAAAAGGTCAAAAATAATCACTTTTAAAAAAAAATAAACACCTAAAACCGGGAACCCTATATATTGTATACCACATATATTTTATCAGTTCTAATGATAACCTTGCAATCCCTGAACTCAACATACAAACCTGAAGAGCAACCAATATCACAAAGACTTTGAGAAAGATAATGTTCTTTGACAACATCAACTTGCCCCAGCTGGGTGGCCATGGACCCATTCACCATGCTTTATGGAAGTACACTCCAAAGCCACAACCTCCTGAGGTATCTATGTAGACCTTTGGTTCTTGGCTGATTATGACCATGGAACAAATGGACACTTCATTGAAGAACTTCAGGAATGCCAACCAAACTGTCAGTACATCCCGTCATGCTTTTGGTCACCCACAGCCTGTGGTGGATTTTTTTGCATCCAACACCCATCTTTGCCATACAGTGCAGGAAGATCTGACTGTTTGGAATTACTTTGCATACAGAGTTAAGATGTCCAAGCAGTTGCTAGAGCTCTTGCAATGTTATCTTCTGTGCCCCAGCAGCCCTGGTCAGTAACCCCCTCAGGGTCTGAACCTTCTCCTTTGGCAGCTGACACCATGGTCCTTGTGTCTATCTTGATGCCCAAGAAAGATGAAATGGTGCAAGGCCCTTCTGTCTTGGTCTGCACCAATGGCACCCTGAAGTCTGTGCAGACCTAGTGGAGCACCTGCAGCATGTGACTGCATTCTTCAGTGCCCTGTCTCCCTGCAAATAGAAAGATGTCCAGAGAATGGGCCACCTCTGTTTTCTCTGTCTTGGACAACACCACCCAATACAGAAGTGTCATAAAAATTTCAAACACCACACAAGTCATGGCACAACCTATTGGCATGCACTTGTCAACATGATACTGGCCCTTGAACTTCATTCCCAACACAGTTCACTGTCATCCTTATGTACTGGCAACAACCAAAATGCTGATTCGATATCTGCTTTTGCCAACAAGGCTCCTCAGTCTGCTGCCCTCACCATTTCCACTGCTCCATCAAACAAAGCATATGAAACTGATATGTGATATAGGTCAATATAATCATTAACTGAATCCCCCTCCAGGTAAGACAGGTGGCTTGTCATCCTGAACTCTCCCAGAGCCCTCCTGGGTAGGCCAATTGGGGATATCCACAAACATGGTGAAGGTGTTACTGGAAAAGGGCCTCTGACTGGCCCTGCTGCCATCTCTTTATGTGTCTTTTTTGTTTCAGATCTGGCTGCTCCCTGGCTGACTTAAAATTCTCAGCCTCATACCTCTGCAGAGGACCCTCATGTGGAATCTGAACACCTACCATGAAGCCATCTTCCGAGGAACCAGTGAATGCCAGGCCAAGGTAACTGTCCAACCAATGTCTAATTCTGTCTGCCTTAATTGGCACTGAGAGGCTTGTTGTGCCACTTCCAAAATGGCCACAGAGTGGTACTATTGTGTAAAGGGGTGAGGCTGGCCACTGGCAATGAACTCATGTTTAAATCTGCAGTGTTCAGTTTTGTACCTCCTTGGTTAAAGTTATAACAAAGCCTGGGCATTGCCCCTACTCCATATGGCAGAAAACATTGGGACCCTTTCCTTGGGGATTGTACTACTCTAACTGGGAAGCCACTGTCCATGTGCTGGATGCCTCCATCATATTCTGTGGCCCACACAATGGCATCTCCAGTGCATTCCTTCAGCATGCTGGGTCACTCTGCTTCCATCTCTAGAATTCCTTATCATATTCCTGCCATCCATTCCCAGGCTTGCTGGCATGCATGGTCATGACTCTGCTGTAACAGGCCCAGAGCCAATTTCCCTTCTCAGAATTCACTCAGTCTATTGTTCATGCAAAAATCCCAAACCCTGATAACCAGTTCTCCTAAGTGCAGAGAACCTGAACCCTTTTCCTAACCACTATTCCTTTGCCTTTACCTTTTTTATCCTTTCAATCTACAGGTTCTTTGGGCCAATTCAAGAGCATGATGATAGCTACATACTCCCCACTCAGAATTTGCTGCTACACCTTCTCTGTGAGAGAAGACCCAACTGGCCCCCTCAGGCTCACAAAACCAATCACCAGGAGGGCTGACTGAGTCCCTTTTGCTTCCACTTGTGGTATGGCTGTAGCCAGAACCATTGGTGCCACCTCTGCTCTGCATGGAAGCCGTTGCCAAATCTGGAGTTGAGGTACTTTCTTGCATTCTTTCCTGTCTTTCTATGATATCAATATGGTACCCATTTCTGGTGAATGCACAGCACAAACTTTTCCATCCTGGTTGCCTAGCAATGCAGCTGTCCTTGATGTCTTCTGCCAGATAACTTCTGAGACTATACCTTGCCTGATCTGCTCCCTCCAGGCTGTAAAATTAATTGATACATATTTTCTGGTTTAAAATTAGTGTGATAGCTCAAAGAGTGGCTACCGTGGTTGATCTGGCAAGCTGTCTTCTATGTGTTCACAGCTGACTGATAGCAACCATGGCCGTTAATAGAGCATGGAATTTCCTGTTCTGCTTTGCTCCCTCTTATAGTTTGCTTTCTCCTGCCAAGACCCTGTACGTCAATCATTTCCAAATGTATTTTTGTTTCTTTTCTTTAATCTACAATGCTGCCTAAAAAGCATGTGAGCAGTCTGCCACGTGTGGATGGCCCTCTGTGACCAAGCATTCACCATGCAAACCAGGCCAATTACCTCAAGTACTCCCACACTCTTGCATCTGCTGCTGAGCACATGGCATGCAAGCAAGGAGACTAGTGTGTGCTGAGTGATGCTGCTATTTGATTAAATTCACCTCTCAGCAGTCTGGTATTTACCTCCTATCAGTGCAGATCTAAACAGGTCAACAATGCTGCATGGAAGCTGTCAAGCCCATTTTATTTATTTCAGAAGTTTTACCAGGAAAGATATGCTGAGCTGGGAGCAGCTCATTTCTAGACAAGTCATGGGGGATGAGGAAAGAGATGAACAAAGGTACACTAAGAACAAAACATATAAATGGAATTAATACAAATAGGTATGTAAGCATTATCAATAACAATTTTCCCAAGATGGTGCCTGTCTGCCATGCCTGAATGGCTCAAACTGCCTGAAGCCGCTCAATGGTGGCCTCAATGCTCAAGATGGTGTCTGCCTGCCATGCATGCTCGGCTTATGTTTTCTGTGTCAGCTGCTCCCATGTGACTCTTTGATGACTCAACCCAGTGAGCTATTCACTAGCAAGTACATCTGTATCCTGTTTACCACAATTTGACTTGAAAGCTCCTCTCAGTGATACTTCCTAATTTCAAAATCTAACCCACATTATGTGCAAGGCTCCAATCTGTGAGCAGGTCCAGTCTAAACGCCACTTGCTGAAACTTTACGGCCCATCGAATTCATCACTGTATTGGTCTGGCCAACTCTGGGAAATTATTCAAGAGGCAAAAACTTTACTTAATTCTAAAACCCCAGAATATCTGCCAGCAGTCAGCTATGAGTCTGAGCCCACCCCCACTCAACCTCTGCTCACCTGGATCCATGCAGGGGGATGAGGTAGTTGGCCACATGCCTTTCCTTCTGGCTTTTTTTCCATACTGAGCCATTGCTGCCCACTCTCCAGATCAACATTGTGATCAGGCAGGAGCACCTCAATTCTCTCACTGCTCAATAACAACCCTTTTTTTTATTTGCTTCTGAACCATGTGAGAAAGAAGGCCCACTCTCAAGATTGACTGGGCAATCAAGCAGGAGTGTTCCCAACTTTCTCATTGCTATGTTACAGCCTACTTTTGGGAACTTCCCAGCTTCCCTTGTTGCTAAATTGCAGCCTGCTGTTGACTGTTGTTGTTCATCCAGCATAGCCAAGCATGTGATCAGAGTGCTCCCTGACTCCTTCATTGGTAAATTGCAGCCTACCTTTTCCATGCTGCTTCTCACCCTACCCAGCATATACTCCATCTAACCCTGCCATCTACTGGAATAGCCTGGTAAACCCCCGGTCCTCCTGAAGGCTGCTTAACTGATTAAATTGTTGAGACCTTGACTACTTATGCAGGGCACTGCACCATAAGCCTCCTGAGGGCATTGTCAGTCATACCCCTCAGTACAGCAGAATCCATAACTCCTTTACCCTGCAGCATAATTCCCTTAATGAAAATCTCCTTACCACATCTGTTGGTACTGCTGTTGCTGCTCTAACTGGGCACTGCTGCTACTGATCATATGAAAAAATCTCTTCCAGTGGTCAGGATCAAAAGGGGTTGGGTTACAGTAAACTGGTCTCTATATAACCCTCATAGCTCCTCCTCTCCAGTCCTAGATTTCTCCCACCCCTGGGTGGATCTAACTTCTACCTCAACCCATCCTTTGCATCCTCACCCTGAAAACAAACACAACATTAGCAGCTCAGACATTGCTCATTTGCAAACTTTAAATGGCTTTTTCAGTAGGGGTGCTACCACTTTATGACATATAACAGTTAAAACAGAGAATTCAGTGCATACCCTCCCTCGCACATGACAACATTTACAAATATAATACTGTTTCTGCCTAAATTTGCCACCCACTTATTTTATCTCCAGTAGGAGTCAGAGTCTTTTGGTTATCACATCAGAGCCCTGTTGTGTAGTTGACCAGCTACCAGTCATCAAGATGGGCCACCACCCATAAGCTGGGTCTCCCTATTGTAAAATAAAACTGCCTGAAATGTTTTCTTTTTATGTAAGGTTCACTACCAAAACTGACTTCCTTCATTTCAGACAGTTACATTTTAGAATAGGGACCCAACTGATGGGTAGTCTATCTTGACAGTTGCTAGCTGGGCAAATTCACAACAGGGCCCTGATGTGAACACCAAAAGACACCCATTTCTATTGGACATAAAATAAGTAAGCAACCACCCCTTCCACTCCCCTCTCCTCCCTGCTACCTGACCTGATCTGTCTTGTTGTCAGTGAATGATGCCACAGACAATGGGTCACCTGCAGCAAAGCCTCATTGCAGGCTATCTATTTCAGTATATAGTATTTATAATAAATACAAGTGGGAAACTACGTGAGGCAGAATTTTTAAAAGGAACTACCTGTGATCCATTAGCCACTGTTTTCAAAAAGAAAAGCCATCCAAACTGTTATTAGATGCTCGTATTACATCTGAATTTTGCATCTAAAAAGATATGCAATTGCAGAAAAAAATGCAAATGTCACTTTTGGCATTTTTAACTCAAATACTGAGCTGGATTTTCAAACACTTGCAACATGATTTTTTATTGTGCTACTTGCACCAAGACTGTTAGATCACAACTATGTTGGTTTAACTTCTTGATGCAGTTATCACAATATGTGCATCAACAATTACCCATGTGTCTTTATTTTGCCGTAAGGTGAATAAAGTGTTATAAATGTGTCAGAATGTCTGAAAACTGGTTACAGATATCCTGGAGCATTTATAGGGACACAGCTACAGCAGTAAAACCACTGCAAGTACTGCATCCAGACTTCTGAAAATCCAGGCCAATGAATTTTTTTCACAAATGGCTGCATCTTTCAAAAACAGCAGGGCTGCTCAGAAACAGAGGTGTGTGAATGCAAATACAAATACTGCATTCATTTGCATCTCAGTGTGACACTCTTCAAAACCTTGCCCGTGATGTATATATGATGCACAAATAAACACTATGGGAATATTTTCAAAAGGGTTGGACAGAAAACAGACACAAATGCATGCTGCAACCTTGTTTGCAACCACCCAATTGTGTTAAGGCAGCCCTGCTACTATTTTGAAAGATGCATCTGTTTGCAAGAGAATGTCACACATTGCTTTATAAAATGGCCGTTGTTTCCCAGAAGTGTTTTTTTTTTTGTTGTATTTTAAATTTGGACACTATTATACTCCATAATAGATGAGCTAACAGTTGGGATGCATTTCCAGTTTAAAAAAAATGACAAGAACAATATGGATAGATCCTTTTGAAAGTCCTGTCCTATGTGTTTACTACATTCTCACTACAAAAATGAACTCTGAATGTACAGTCCATATAGCTCTATGCATGGGTCATATATGTAATATAAGTTTTTTCCACTATTGAATGTGTTATAAATATTTTAAAAGTGGATCATTTTGGTATTTTTAAGGTACATTATGCCATTTATGTCAAATATATATATTTTTTACTGTCTGGGATTGCTCATTAATCTTTATCTGCATTGTGAGTTCCCAGGTGTGAGTTCTGCAGTAGCAACTAGTTTACTGTACAACCCTGAGCAAATCATTTGATCTCCCTTTACAGTTTTTGCAGTTGCTAAATTTTATCAGAAAATAACCCCACAATCAGGATGATAATCACCTGAGCCAGACAATCCTCTGTGCAGTGGATATAGAAATTGAAAGAAAATTATGTTTTACTGCATTGGGAATGCTACAAATGTTTAATGTTGCTTTTTAATTCCTGCATATAATGTGAGGCCAACACTGAAAGCTTAGTTAGGTGTTCCCATTATAATGATAAGTGACCAGGAGTAATGGCATCTTTGAGGAGAGAAAGATAATATAAATATGTTTGAATCACTTATATGACTACCTGAATACTTTTGCTACATGTGTATGGCATGACTTATCAGTGTTAAGACAGACAGGATGGCTACACTATGAAATTATTCATCAAAGCACTGGCTTGTACATGTCTAGCAGTAATTATTAATGATGTGATTCAACAGCGTGGGAAAAAAATGATTTCACTTTGGTTTTGCTCTTAACAAGTTGAATCCTCTCTAATTTGCCTGAGGCTACACCGTACTGAATGCATCTACCATGGCAGACAAAAAAGAGAAAAAAGAGACAGACCAACAAAACAAGTGTTCTGATTTTTTAAACCTTGCTTTATGAGAACAGAAAAGGCACCCAAGGAATCACTGAAAGGTATAGAGGCCTTGGCTTTTACCTGGTTAAAGAAAGGCTAATAACTAAATGTTACTCTTACAGTAAGCACCTTGAGACTTAAGACATGATCGGAACTACAGAATAGTCAGCAAGTATTAATCTTTAAATGTGGGTTGCTAAATCATTGAGGATGAGCTGATTTCTGTTTCATTTGATTTTAATTACTAAGGCATGAGCTTGTATATGTATAAATGCTATTATATTTTAAGTGATGTCTAGAAAACAAGCATTTGTCAATGCTGAATGTTGATTGCTTTGCTCTGTTGAGCTCGCTCAGTGGCCCTCTGTCACTGGCTCAGTCTGTTTGTCCCGGTGCTGCAGGCTGCTCTTTTGTACTGGGCTGCTGCCTGCATTGGCACCTTGTTCTGCAGAGGAAGAAATCCACAGCTGTCCCGACAGAGCTCCATTGAGGTGACTCACTCCCCCTGTCTCACTCACTCATTCTGGTCCTACTGGCGCTGCAGGTTGCCCTTTTCTACTGGGCTCCTGCCTGCGTTGCAACCTTCTTATGTGCACAAAGAAATTTGCAGCAGTTACAATACAGCTCTGTTGAGCTCACTCACTCACTCATTCTGGTTTTCCTGCCACTGCAGGCTTCCCTTTTGTACTGTGCCCCTGCATGCATTGCTGCCTTTTTCTGCCCACAAACAAATCTGCAGCAGTCCCAACAAAGCCCTGTTGAGCTCACTGACTCCCCATCCCTTACTCGCTTGTTTTGTGTCTCCTGGCACTGCAGGCTGCCCTTTTGTACTGGGCTCCTGCCTGCATTGGCAGCTTTTTCTACCCACAAAGAAATCCACAGCTGCCCTGACAGAGCTCCATTGAGGTCGCTCACTCCCCCTGTCTCACTCATTCATTCTGGTTCTCCTGGTGCTGCAGGCTACCCTTTTCTACTGGGCTCCTGCCTGCATTGCTGCCTTCTTATGCGCACAAAGAAATTTGCAGCTGTTACAATACAGCTCTGTTGAGCTCACTCACTTGCTCATTCTGCTTTTCCTGCCACTGCAGGCTTCCCTTTTGTACTGGGCCCCTGCATGCATTGCTGCCTTTTTCTGCCCACAAATAAATCTGAAGCAGTCCCAACAAAGCCCCGTTGAGCTCACTGACTCCCCCTCCCTCCCTCATTCACTCATTCTGTGTCTCCTGGCACTGCAGACTGCCCTTTTGTACTGGGCTGCTGCCTGCATTGGTGGCTTTTTCTGGCCAGAAAGAAACCTGAAGCAGTCCCGACACAGCTCCACTGAGCTCGCTCACTCCCCCTCTGTCACTCTTGCATTCCATTTCTGCTGGCGCTGCAAGCTGGCCTTTTGTACTGGGCTCCTGCCTGCATTGCCACATTTTCTGCCCACAAAGAAATCTGCAGCAGTCACACTAGAGCTCCGTTGAGCTTGCTCACTACCGCTCTGTCACTCGCTTGTTCTGTTTCTCTTGGTGCCACAGACTGTGCTTTTGTATGGAGCTTCTGACTGCGTTGGCACCTTTGTCTGTCCACAAAGAAATCCGCAGCTGTCCCGACATAGCTCCATTGAGGTCACTCAGTCTCCCTCTCTCATAGCTCATTCTGTTTGTCCTGGCGCTGCAAGCTGCCCTTTTGTACAGGGCTCCTGCCTGCATTGGTGCCTTTTTCTACCCACAAAGAAATCCCAGCAGTCCTGATAGAGCTTCCTTGAGCTCACTAAGTCCCTCTGTCTGACTCACTCATACTGTTTCTCCCACCGCTGCAGGCTGGCCATTTGTACTGGGCCCCTGCCTGTATTGATGCCTTTTTCTGCCCACAAAGAAATCTGCAGCAGTCCTGACAGTGCTTCAGTGAGTTCGCTCACTCCCCCTCCCTCACTTGCTCTCTCGTTCTGTTTCTCCTAGTGCTGCAGGCTGCCCTTTTGTACTGGGATCTTGTGTTGGGGCCTTTGTCTGCCCACAAACAAATCTGCAGCAGTCCCGACAGAGCTCAGTTGAGCTTGGTCACTCCCCCCCTCTCACTCGGTCGATCTTAATCTGTCCTAAATACTGATTCCCCAGAGTGACCGTGCTATTGCCAGGCAGGAGTGCAAAAACATATTTTAGCCAGGATGTGAAAAATGACAGCTGTAGTGTTCATAAGGAGTTGTGAAAAAATGCCACTGTTGAAAATGTGGCATGACAGTATTACAAATTTGTGAAGTTACAAGGGTGCATGGAAACAGTTCAATGCACGCTTGTAATACAGTCATGGTATGGCAGTCCGGACAAAGCTCCGTTGAGCTCGCTCACTCTTCTTCTTTCACTCACTCATTCTGTTCTCCAGTGCTGCAGGCTGCCCTTTTCTACTGGGCTCCTGCCTTTGTTGCTGCCTTCTTATGCCCACAAAGAAATTTGCAGCAGTTACAATACAGCTCGGTTGAGCTCACTCACTCGCTTATTCTGGTTTTCCTTCCACTGCAGGCTGCCCTTTTGTACTGGGCCCCTGCAAAATCCACAGCTGTCCTGACAGAGCTGCATTGAGGTTGCTCAGTTTCACTCTCTCATCACTTTCTATTTGCCCTGGCGTTGCAAGCTACCCTTTTGTACGGGGCTCCTGCCTGCATTGGGGCCTTTTTCTGACCACAAAGACATCTCAGCAGTCCTGATAGAGCTCCGTTAAGCTCACTAAGTCCCCTTGTCTCACTCGCTCGTACTGTTTCTCCAACTGCTGCAGGCTGGTCATTTGTACTGGGCCCCCTGCCTGTATTGATGCCTTTTTCTGCCCACAAGAGAAATCCACAGCAGTCCTGACAGCGCTTCAGTGAGTTCGCTCACTCCCCCTCCCTCACTTGCTCTCTTGTTCTGTTTCTCCCAGTGCTGCAGGCTGGCCTTTTGTACTGGGCTCTTGCGTTGCAACCTTTGTCTGCCCACAAACAAATCTACAGCAGTCCTGACAGAGCTCAGCTGAGCTCTGTCACTCTCCCCTCTCACTCGGTTGATCTTAATCTGTCCCAAACACTGATTTCCCAGAGTGACTGTGCTATTGTCTGGCAGGAGTGCAAAAACGTATTTTAGCCAGGATGTGAAAAATGACAGCTGTAGTGTTCATAAGGAGTTGTGAAAAAATGCCACTGTTGAAAATGTGGCGTGACAGTGTTACAAATTTGCAAAGTTACAAGGGTGCGTGGAAACAGTTCAACGCATGCTTGTAATACAGTCATGTTATGGAGTTTCATCACCAAATTTTCAACATAGGGATTTTAGGACATCTGCTCATGAACAGTGCCACTGTCATTTTCTTAATCTGTCCGGAACACTGATTTCTCACAGTGACCACGTTATTCTGCGCCGGAACTGTGAAAACACATTTCAGTCAGGATGTGAAAAATGACAGCTATACTGCTTATAAGGAGGTGTGAAGAAATGGCACTGTTGAAAATCTGGTGTGACAATATTACAAATTTGCAAAGTTACAAGGTGCATGGAAAGTGCACAACGCACACTTGTAACACAGTCAATTGATGGACTATCATCACCAAATTTTCAATATAGGCATTTTAGGACCTCTGCTCATGAACAGTATCATTGTTATTTTCTTAATCTGTCCCAAACAGTGATTTCCACAGCTTGACCGCTTCTATTCTGCCAGAAGTGCAAAACACATTTTGGCTAGGATGGGAAAAATGACAGCTGTACTGTTCATAAGTAGGTCTGGGAAAATGGCAATGTTGAAAATCTGGAGTGAAAATATTATAAATTTGCGATTCTGACGTGCATGCCAATCACGCAATGCACGCTCGTAACACAGTCATTTTATGGAGTATTATTACCAAATTTTCAACATATTCATTTTAGGACTTTTACTCATGAACAGTGTCACTGTTATTTTCTTTATCAGTCCTGAACACTGATTTCCCACTGTGACGGCACTATTCTGTGCCAGAAGTGCGAAAACACATTTCAGCCAGGATGTGAACAATCACAGCTATACTGCTCAGAAGGAGGTGTGACAAAATGCCAATGTTGAAAATCTGGTGTGAAAATATTGAAAATTCATGAAGTTACGAGTGTCCATAGCAATTGCCCAATGCACACTCGTAAAACAGTCATTTTTTGGATTTTTCCACCAAATTTGCAACATAGGCTTTTTGAGAACCCACCTCATGAACACTGGCACTGTCTTTTCATTAATCAGCCCCGAAGGGTGATTCCACACAATGAGTGCGAAACCACCTTTTGGGCCTGATTAATGCCATGACAGTTCAAGAATTCATGAGAAGGGGTCCCAAAAACCCCATGTTGAAAATTTGGTGAAATAATTGCCCAAAATGCCTGAGATATGCCTAAACTTGAAAAAACCCTATTTATTACATTATACAGCTTACTGGCATTTCCTCAGTTCGTGGTCGGCTTTGACTAGCGCAGACGTGCTCCCGATCCAACGAAGATCATCGCACTGAGCTCCAGAGGTAAGTATGGGGTGAGGGGGTGTGTGGGAGGCAGGGTGTGCAGTGGGTGGGTTCAGATTGTGGGAGGGGCACAGGGAGACTACAAGAGACCATTTCCTTTTTTTCAGGTAAAAAACAACAAAAAAACATTGCAGGACCATTTTTAACTTTATTGGGGCATGTGGCATGCTGGGGTGGGCTCCCAGCATGCCACCGGAGTCTTGCTTTGGGGGGCAGCTGTAGCTGATGGGGGATTGGGCACCCCCATCAGCAAACAACAAAAGGAGCAAGTGACACACTGGGGTGGGCTCCCAGCATGTCACCGGAGTCTTGTTTTTGGGGGGGCAGCTGTAGCCGATGGGGGATCAGGCACCCCTGTCGGCAAGCAACAAAAGGGCAGGGAATTCTTTTCTGCTAACAGGGATCGGGCACCCCTGTCGGCAAACAACAAAAGGGTGAGGAATTATTTTCTGCTGATGGGATTGGGTGCCCCGTTGTCAAACAATGCGAGGATTCCTTTCTGCTGAATGGAATTGGAGCACCCTGTCGTGAACAATAATAATACCCGTGGTGGGGGTTACATTATGCCGGCCAGGGGGCTCCCACCATCGGCAAATGAACATGGGGTAAATATTGTTTTGTGAATACGGTGGCAAGCTGCCGCCATGCTCTAAACAATATCAGGATCTTACATTCCATGCTGCAATGACGGGTCACTCCCTCATTGCAGCGGATGGCGGTTGCTGCAATGATGAGGTGGCCCCTGATTGCAACGGCTGATTTTTTAGAAGGTTGTGGCACGCTGGCTGAACTAGTGTCAGCAGCAGTGTGCCGTGGCATTGGGGGATGGGGGACAAGCCTTTGCAGGCTGTGGGGTCATTGGGCACAACAACGTGACGCCTCTACAACCTGCTTGTGGAGAAAGCTGATGCAACATGTTTCTTGTGCATGCACGCAATCAACATAAAAAAGATGCAAAAGGGATGACAATTCATAGATAACCATTTTGGAAAGCCACCTAACAATGCTTCAGAGTAATTGCTAATAAGATTAGAGAATGAGTTATCAACTCAGTAACAACAATTTTGTTATGAAGTATAATGTTAATTGCATTTTAGCATCAGTGTGATTAATGCCAAATCCTCTCAGTCAGCATTCTGCAAACTCTTCTTTCAAATGAAAATTTCAGTCTAGTGTAACAGAAAAATTTTACTCTGAAGAAGAAACTTCGCAAGTCTTACTGGACCGACGTGTTTGTTCCTCTAGGTTCACAATTTACTGTATTTCGGCATCCTCAGTAACTCAAAGTTGTAGCTACAAAGGTTAAGCTATCCATAAGACACTTCAGTATATTGTAGGAGTGTGCAAGTAATGAATAGCATTTCCTGAATGCAATGCATAATACGCTATTTATTATTTGGATATGAATAATGAATAGGGACACTAGTCATTCCTATTCCTGTTCAGGAAATACTATTTAAAAAAAAGAAAGAAAAAGAAACAGCCCCCACCCTCCTCCCCAGCCCAGATCCTTAGATTCAAGCAAACTGTTGCCCCACCATCAGTTAGATACCCAATTCCACCCTCCTCCCCCATCTCCCAACATTTTATTTTTAAGAAGTTACAACTCCCATCCTGGGCAGCCAGCAGAACCTGTTAACCTACAAGACAGGCCCCCATCTAAGAGCTTGTTGATGCTAAAGGACCCCACCTCCACTCTTGCAGCACCCTGCAACTACTATCCTCAATCCTAGCATCTAATTCTTTAATTAAGTGGAAGGTGACCAGGGCAAACCCACCCTACTCCACAACCAGCTGGCTTCTGCAGAGTAAAAGAGCTCCTGTGCATGCTTGCTCTGTATAATGAAACCAGACAATTTTGTGATCAACTGGTTTCATATACAGAGCAAGCAAGTGTGCAAGCCCTTTCATTTTGCAGAAGGCAGCATGCCGTGGAGGAGACAGGTTTGTGCCAGTCACCTTCTTTGTGATTTGGTGATTTGTCAGCTACTTAATTCAAGAACTGAGTGCTCAGGGGCGGGGATGCTTCAAGGGTGGGGAGTGGGGGAAATTACTTTTCATTTTTTTAGAGCATATTTGTGCCCAGACACATGCAATCCATTTTCAAAGGCTTGCATGTCATTTTATAGCTGCTGCAGTAGAAAGGCTGTTTACATTAAAAAAGAAAACTGACAGAAGGGGGGTTATTTTTTTTTTTTTTGCATGCTATGTTTATCGCCTCTCCCGTGCCACACTGGCCCCCAGTCCTTCGGGCTCCATATGCTCCTCGACCCCACTGGCCTTTATCCAGCCCCCCTCAGGTCCTCATATTGTGGCCGATCCCTCGGGACATCCCAGTGTATCCCTATCACCGGGCGGGTCCACCTCCTCCGAGGGGGAAGGGCACCGGAAGGGAAGACCCCCGGCACACACTTATACTAGAGCCCGGGGGATGCCACTGAGGAGCAAGAGGCCCTGGACAGGCACTGGAGGTGCTCAAGAGAGTGGGGAGCCATCATCTAGGTGACCAGTGGGCGCTTTTCCAATTTTCTGAGGGGGAAGCAGTGTAGTGACCACAAGGCGTATGCCGGCGTCTGCTCCTCCCCCCAAGTAACTGGGCCGTATTTGTCTGCCCTACTCCCAGCCTTCACTAGGAGCCAGCAAGACACCGGACCTGTTTCCTGCCCTTCCCCCAGAGAAGGAGAGCTGTCATGGGACGTTCGATCCTTCCTACCCCCGGCCGGCCCTCCAGTGACTGGGTCCATTCCTGAACCCGGATCGCTGGCATTGCAAGCGGGAATCCAACTGCTGCACCGACGGGCCAGCAGGGGGGCTATTTTTATTGTAAATCCCAACTTCACCCACATGTTAAACAATGTTGAAGGGTGACCTTACTTAAGAGTGATGCTCTGCACTAATTGTAGCTGAAACCAGCTGTTCATCAAAACAGACCTTTGAAAATGTGACAAAATATTTTCTGCTGTTACAATTTACTAGTGATCTCTACAAATATAGATCTGCTAACCTTTCCTTGAAGTGTGCAAAATAGTTATAATGAGGATAGTCCAATTTCATTTATGACAGCACAATCCTTTCATTTTTTTTATTAAATATCCTCTGTAGGTCTTCAAAAAATCAAACATGGAACACTGAAACAATCAAACAATAAAACACATTTTGCAGCCAGGATACAGACAAATACATCATTGTAGTCCAGTACATGACAACAGGCTCTGATGTCACAGACACAGCAATGGTGAGGTTCCCTTTTTAACCATCATTTTTAAAAAAATAAATACTAAAATAAGTACAAGAAAATGAAAATATTCAATGACCGATGAGACATACATTACTCCACGAACTTAAAACCCATCAAGTTTAAGAAAACTGTTGTAAATATAATGCTTTTATTTCTGTTGATGCCTACTCATTAATGTTTCAAAGTGCTTGATCATTCTTAACTCAGTGGTATAAAGTGCCTTACTCAATTACTGTGAGCAAATACAATAATACTTAAGCAGTAAGGTATACCTGATGGTTATGTTAATAGCCTGTTATTCACAACCTGGGACTGTAATGTGGCACGAGGCACAGGATCTAGTGGTAATAGGTGTATGTGCATGTGAGGCATCTCTACAGTACAGGCATACTAATAAAAGATTAACAGTGTTGCTGGATTCTCTGTAGCCAATCAGATCTATTTTTGCTCTCCTTTTTATAAACGAGAGAACAGTACTTACTCATAGAACACAGAGCAAGGATCCTCTATCACCATTGATACTGGCCTACTACCTGCTCATTAAGCTATTTACTGGGAGAATGGCCTCTTGAGGTTTTGTACTTGGCACAGAAGGGCATGGTGGCCAGCTGCCCTAATCTCAAATGAATTTGTCCATGTTGTGTCTGTGACAAACATCCACTGAGCACAGGGCCCTAAGTGGCATAAAATGAAAGGAGGAATGTTTAATCCATATCATTGTTACAAACTATGTGTGAAAAGCAATAGAGATTTTATTTGTTTGTTTTATTGGCCATAACATGATATTTAACTCTTTGCCCAGTGTTGAATGAGAAAATGCCATCATACTGCATATCCAAGCTGCTAGATTAGAATTAGTTGTGGCATCACAGTGAGGATTACATTTGTAACAGATGCAACATGTTTGAACTACTGTTGGTTTACAATTTCACAGTGGTATTATGCATCTTCAAGCAGTATTTTAAAGGTTGGAAATTAGTCTAGGTGTTAGGAAGCAAGTTCTGAAAATAAGATTTTATAGTCTTCAAAGCAACCATGACAGCAGTATACATTGCTGAGTGCAACATTTTATTGCTATGTACTGCACTTGGTGAAGCACATTTTCACAGCCTGTTAGATAGAACCAAATGCCCATCCAAGTGATTTACAGTGCCTATGCTTGTGGATTTTAAAAATAAAAATTACAAAGCAAAAAAATGATGGATAAGAACTCCCAATCAATTGTTTATTGCTTAAAAAACAAATTAATATTTCCTTTTACAAAATTGCAGTAATTTACAGAACACTGACTGTACACAATGAAATATGCATTTTGCCTTTATGAAACTGGTCATTTTCTTTATGTAATACTTGCAAAACAAGAATAAACTATGAGCTCTACTCTCAGTCACAACCTGGCTAGTTCAGCACTAGTGTCATCTTTAGTGTCACACAACAAAAATAATCCTAGACCAGTATTTTGCATAACAAGTTTATGTTAGTTTCTGTCACAATTGCTGATTCAGTTATCTTTTATGTTTTCCCTTACTTGTGATAAATATGTTTGTTTTGTTAATGTACTTAAAGGATGCCATTTATTTTATTGACACTCAATTAGAATACTGTGTCCATCCTTTGTAGGATATTGTGTTTATACTGGAGAGCAAATCTATAAAAGCATGTAGATGGTAGCCAAGGGTATGGCTCACATTTTGTTCTTATTATTCTTTTTGTCCCTTTGTTCCCCCATTGCCCATCAAATGCTCTGGGTTGCCATCACTGCAACCTCATGCCAGCTAGGAGGGCAGGTGAGCTGCTATCTTAACAGCTGACTCTAGGACCAATCAGTGACTGGCTCGCAGGGGTTCATGAATGTAAGTGGCAGACACTCATCTTCCCTCCCTCCCTCTATCCCTCTTAGCTGAATACTGCACATTTGCATCACAACAGACCCCATAGCTAGCCTCAGCTTGAAATTCTGGAGTTTGCAAATTAATCCTGATGGTTTCCCAGTTACAGGGCATGTGCCACTGGGCTGACTCATGGCACATATTATAAATTCTGTGATAAGCATATCATACTTTCTTGTGTGACAAATTGGAGTAATTTTCATTGAATTACATGGTATTTCTGCAGAATTTGACAGTATGCCACTGGCAGAAACTTTGATAACAACATTGCATCCTGGCTGGCTCCACTGAATTTTGTAATATGTTTTTAACTATAATTTTAAGAAGCTGTTCAACTTTACAAAGCTGGAGTATGAATTGCATTGCCTGTGGCAGTTAGAACTCATCAAGTAATGCACACAAGTGGGCCAACACGGTGATCCTCGATTGGATGATTGAAAACTGATATTGTACATCAAACTATGAAGCATAACATTTACAATGATAGTGAAAATAAGAATGTACACTCAAGGGAAACATAACTACAGCACCTCTATAATGTATCACGGGAAGATCATGCTGCTGTTTCAACATGGTTGAAAACTGCACTGTCATCTAAGTGCACAGAGAAACCGTTAACGTTTATTTATATCTGCACAGTTTTGGACCGCTCTTGTTTGGACTGCGTGGATGGCATGCTTTTTCCCGGCATGGAGTTTGTAATTGCTATCTTGATGTGGAACCCCTTTATAATGCTTCATACTCTAAAATGTATTTCATGCAGTGCATGCCATGCCAGAGTATAATGTTCAATTGCTTTATTTTAGGCAGTACCTCTTAAAGGGTAAAGCTCAACTATCTGTGGCATAATAGAAGCTGTGTCATAAAACTAAGAGTCAGTTACAGTATAGAGTATGTATAAGATTTATGTATACAAAGACACAAAGAAATCAGAAAGCTGAGTAGCAGGGGAAGTCAAGGAAGTAAAAACAGTGTGGACTCAGGCAAATATGGGTGGAGGGAGGGTGATTAGGTTCATAGCAGTATACAGGCCTCCAGAACAGAAAGAGAATGCAGATAGTGAGGTGGGGGGAAGGGGACAGATCAAAAGGATGCCATAACTGGGGGAGGTGCTGTTTTGGGGGATTTTAATTTCTCCAATGTGGACCGGAACATTCCAGCACCAATAAGTGTAAAGAACCAGGTACTGATAGTAGAGATACAGGAGGCATTTCTGAGCCAGAGAGTCATGGCCCCCCAAGAAGGGAACCATTATGGATGTTGTCCTCACAGAGACAGTTTGTGTGAAGTCTGAGTAGTGGAAGCATTGGGGTCTAGTGACCACAGAACACTGTGGGTTGAGGTTAAGCTACAAGCAGGCATGTTCCACTCCAGGGCTAAGGCCCTGAACTTCAGAGGGGCAAATTTTGGGAATATGGGGGTGGTATTGGGGGAGAAAATGTGGGACATGTCAGCAATGGTAGGAGCATCCTGAAAATGAGACCTGACAAAAATGGGAATACTGGAGGTGATAGGTCTCTTTGCTATAGCGGTGGGGAATGATAAGAGAGGTATGAAACCACTATGGTTTTCAATGGGGCAATCGGAGATGTTGAGGAAAAAAGGAAGATGTTCTGTAGATAGAAATCAAGTCAGATATAGAAGGATATGGGGCAACTCTGGAAAATATGTGAAGTATGTGGGCAGTAAAAAGAGCAGTAAGACAGGCAAAGTCTGAGGCTGAGTTGTGGCTAGGAGACGGGTTAAAGAAGGCATCATGATTTTTTTTATTATATATGGGAGCCTCATATAACTAAGGAAGGAGCACTCAGGCTAAAGAAGAGGGAGGAATGGGTGGAGGATGACAAGAATTAAGCAAACATGCTGAATTATTATTTCTGTTCAGTATTCATGGTGGTGGATGGGGACCAACTTCCAGATTGCAGCAGGAGTAGGGGGATCACTGTCAGGTGCCAACATGGAGCCCATCATGCGGGAGAGAGTGTCAAATGGCCTATAGGCACTGAAGGTGAATAAATCGATGGACCTCAATGGGACATAGCCAAGACTATTAAAGGAGAAGGGGCACGTCATGGTGGATGTACCATGCCGCATCAACAACTATGTTGTCGAAGTGTGGTACAGTGACACACTCAATGTCAAAACTAGAAATGTCACCTTTTGGCATTCAGTGTTTTTTGTGGGGGGCTTTGCCCCCTGCACCCCCCAACTTTTAGATATAAACTCTGAGTCAGAGTTTGTTCATGGGGGGGTAAAATTGTGAAATTTAGCCTTTGAAGTCCATTACAGTGACAACATTTAAGTTTTTGCTGCAATGGACTTCGTTATAATGGTGTCACTGTGCACTCAGTACAGCAGTCATGGCTGGACCACTGATGAATCTCTTTAGTTGCTCTCTGGAGGTGTGGCTATTGTTATAGGATTGAAGGACAATTATTGTGGTTCCCTTACACAAGAGTGGGAGCTGAGATGAACCAGAGAACTATAGACCAGTCTTTCTGATGCCTAAAATGGGGAAACTACTGGGGTCTATAACTGAAGAATGTATAGCAGTGTTCCTGGAGGACAATGGTCTGCAGGATTCCAGACCACATGGATTTACCAGTGGGAGGTCATGCCAAATGAATCTGATTGAATTATTTGATTGGATAACGTAGGACATGGATTGGGGTCAGAGTGTTGATATCTTGTACCTAGAAATCAGCAAAACCTTCAACTCCATCCCACATAACAGATTGATGAAGAAGTTAGGTGACCTGGGTGTGGGGGGGACAAGATTACATAGTGGGTGAAAAATTGGCTGAATGAGAGTACCCAGAGAGGTGTCCTAGATGGAGAAAACTCAGGGAAAGGGAAGTCATAAGCAGAGTGCTCCCAGGGATCAGTTCTAGCACTGGTTTTCTCTAACATGTATAATAGAATAGCTTATGGGCAACCCTACACAACAAGTCTGTGTTTCCATTGAGGGGTTCAGATGACATCATATGGACCACAGAAGCAGGCACGAGAGGTCTCTGATGTCATCTCAGACCCAAAATGGAAACACATGCCTTGTTGTATATGGTTGCCCATACACTGTTTAAATAGTATATGGTTTAAAAAAATTAACTAAAAAAGCACAGAGTTGGGTGCTTCTCAACCCCTAACCCATACCCTGCATGATCACCTAGTTCTTTTGTTTTTTTTCTGTTTTATATAGTTCAATGTTTGTGAAATAGCAATGAGGAGAGATGAGGTATATATGCTTGTGTAACTTTGTGGCTCTTTTTGTGGCTTTACTCTATTCGCACCTTTGAATAGTAGTAGGTAGGTAGTAATTTCTAAGGAATAGAAGACCCAGGAGCAAGGGTGAGAAAAGTGCCGGAGAAAGAGGAGGAGGGGATGGTGGTGGATGAAAAACACTCCCTAAGCAAGGGAGGTGTGTCAGCGGAGGGCTTATGTTGAGGTTGTGGGAGGAGCTATTCCCCACATTGAACCTTGGGCAAACCCTCCCATTCAATGTTTGTGAAATAGCAATGAGGAGAGATGAGGTATATATGCTTGTGTAACTTTGTGGTACTTTTTGTGGCTTTACTCTATTCCCACCCTTGAATAGTAGTAGGTAGATAGGTAGTAATTTGTAGGCAATAGAAGGCCCAAAAAGAAGCATCCTCCTACTCACAGAGAGTATGACCCCCTGGCACTCAGGAGAGGAAAAAACCCCACGTGGAGGAAACCTCTGAAGATCCATGGCCAGAGGTCTGCCCATAATTCTGAGGATACTAAATGAGAAGGATCTGGGTTCTAGTAATCATAGCTAATTCAAGGTTGGTGAGTTGCTTGGAAAGACGATAATCCATCTTTGATCCATGGATGATGCTGATCGCATGATGATCTTGAGGTTGAAGAGGAGATCCATTCTGAATGAATAATAGGTTCTTGAGTATAAAGTAAATCCAAGTGAAGGAGGATGAAGGAAGTCCAAGTATCCGAGATGATGAATGATGCTTGTCCAATTGAATTGTAATGGGCAGAGGGATCATGAGTGGACAGATAAGGTACTAAACTGGGAATGGTGGAACTGCAATGGTAGAAGAAGTCATTAGTGAATGATCTGATTTGTGAGAGGCTCGAATGTAAGGGTATGGTCTGGAGGCTAGGAATTCTGTATTGAACAAGGAGTCTCTAAGGAAACAGCCATAGAGTATAATTTGAAGAAGAGTCTTTGAGTGCCATATGTAGATGATGGTTCATTCTCGATCAAAGGATGATACAGCTTGAATGATGGTCCTGAAGATGAAGGGTATGTCTTTCCATAGGGATTGTATAGTCCTATGTGCAAAGTGGATCCAGTTAAAGAAGGGCTAATGTAGACTGTATTTCTGAAGTGACAAAAGGATGGCTGTCCAAGGAATTGTACAGAGGTTATGAGGTGGGAGAGCAAGATGAGATTGATATAACACCAAACGGAACACTTTGATAGTTATGATGATTAGTAAAATTATGAGTGACTGGTCCAATTTATGTATGGTTCGATATTTGAGGTAGTCTGAAGGTAAAGAAGCGATCATTAAGCGAAAGTCACTAGGTAAGTATCCCAGAGGAAAATGAGTGGAGGTGTTTGAGTGCCTGATAAGAGTAATGCCATAAGAGATTAGTAAATGCCAGAAGATAATTTGTGGAGCGATCCAGATGGTAACCTACTGTATATAAGGAATGATTGGAAATGTGGTATAGGTAAGTGATGGCTACTTTGGTCATGATATTCATGACTTTATGCTTAATCCTTTGCTGGTACGCTGTCTGAAGTATGTGTGGGTATTCCTGTGGTGAGATCATTTAGGAGATGCACTGTGGTGGCATAGGTGGTTAAAGTTATGGGTAATCCTGATGCTGAAACACATGAGAAAAGCTTGAGGCAGATGAAAGGAAGCATCTGTAGGCTGGATTGATAGTGATATTGATAAATGTGGGGTGTCATAGGATTTAGTGCTACAGCTGATAAATGCCAATTGGGATACAAGGCTGAGTTGGTGAATTTGACTTGGCTGTTATGGATTGCCAGCTAGATTTCAGAAGAGCCAGTTCTTGGTGATGGTCTTTACTATAGAGATTAATGAAGGTACTTTGAGAAGAAGAGCTGAATGGGCCAATGGAAAAATGGTTAACTTAATGGAAAGTACTAGGTGAACAGATGTGGATGATAGTATAAGGAATAACGATGCCCAGAAGTGAAATTGAAGGTGTGGATGGCGTGGAGTCGAGAATTGGCTAGGCGATGGGGATCCCATGATGATTATTCTGGAGGCTATCTATACAATTCCTAAAACTAGCGATGACTGTTCAGAAGTAGGAGTCAAGTAACGTGGTCATCAGAGTCATTGTTGAAATAAGAGGCGGCATAAGGTAAAGTGGATGAAGTTCATAGATGAATGGGTTATCTTGTGATTCTCAGTGTCTGTAGAGGCGATACTGATTATGAATTCTGAATAGAACAGAAGGATTTAAGTACTTTCCATGTATGAGGATGGCCAATAAGAAGAGACATCTGAGGAGCCATGGTGATTAGATGGACAGGAATTGGAGGGTATATCCAATAGAGATGGAGGAGATCTTCCTATTGTCTGGGCAAATGGGATTCCGTGAATGATTATGAAGAACTGAATGGGCAGTGTGAGACTTCAATAATAACGTAAGAGTCTGCAGGCATGTGAGCCAAGCAATGTTTTGCTGGCAGAAGTATTGCTCCAGAGTAATGAATGAACAATCGAATGAGTAGCAGAAGCTACTGTTAGAAGGGCAGGAATAGAAGTAGGGGATGGATTGTATGGAAGCAGATGGCGTGGTAGGAGTACTGGTCAGAAATGAGGTCAAGGCACATAAAGAGCCACAGCAAACAGCACAGAGCCCTAAGCCAGCTAGGCAAAGGAGAGAAGGCAACCAGTCAAATTTGAAGTAAGTACAGAGTGGATCCTGAGCAACTGAAGGAATGAGCACAGGAAGCTATGGGCCAGGTGAGCCAGATGACATCCAGAGCAGAAAGGAGCAGGATGACGTCAGATCCAATGTGAACAGCAGTGAAATGCAGGAAAGTTGAAGCAAGGCATCGGGTGATGATCCACAGAAGGCCAAGGAGCCAAGCTAAGCACCATGAGCAATGGAAGTCCCACATCTGCCGAAGGCTGGAAGCGACCAGAAATGATGGAAGTTGCTGGAGCAACGAAAGATGAGGTTCCATATTTGCAAAAGAAAATAAGTTTGTACAGCAACTGAAAGGGAAACCTGCAGCAAGGAAGTCCATGAGGCAGTCGACCTGGAGTGACAGAGGGATTGAATAAGCTAGCAGGATCCATATGATGAGGGGGATCGATGAGGTCCAGGTTCTGCAGTCAAAGTTGCAGGCAGAGCTGAGAGGCGGAAGGGTGGAGGAGTGAAAATGCTCCGGTACTGAAGGGAAGCAGCGACCTGCATTAGGGAAAGAAGCAGACAGCAGACACAGCATTGTGAGCTAGGACCATGGACCAGGCAAGGTAGACCCTGTATTACTTGAATGGAGAGGCTGGAAGAACAATTGCAGTGAGGAGAATTGGAGACCACTCGACAGGAAGAGGTCCAAGTCCAGGAAGCTCATGACATCAGGAAGCAGGTGAAGAAAACACATGTGAAGCAGCAGAATGGAAGGACATAATCCAGGTGAGTCATTCAAGGCAAGATGATCCAGGCTGGATTTGGCTAGGGAATGTGATTGATGAGAGAACTTGGTTGGAGAAGTCCTGTGCCAGAATGAATTGGCAATCCGCCTCAGTATAGAAGCGATCAGTGAAGACAGTCTATAGGAAAATCAGGCTCCTGGCCAGGAAGTAATCTAGGCTGCAGATGAGATCAGGTGGAGAAGCAAGATAAGCAAGTCCTGTTCCTGGAGGGATGCCGCAGCCAGGTATCAGGCTAAGAACATAGAAGATGAAGCAGGAGACTAGACACTCAAGCAACTGTCAGGGATGGTAGGTGAATAGTGGTGACTGGAAGCAGCAAAGTCAATGAGGGTACACAGACAGTGAAAGTTCCATTCCCAAAAGGAAGTGGTAACAGGCATAGTAAGAAAAGGCATGGTATAAGTCTGTTGATTGAAGACATGGCTCCCATCCCCGGTAGTCATGTCAAGCTAACCTGCACTCAATGCTGCTAAGCAGAGTAAGGGATGGGGGGTGTTGAGTTGGCAAATAGAAGGTAGTTCTGTTCCCAAAGGGAAGCAGCAACTGGTATAAGATGGAGAAGGTATGATAACAGTTTGTAGATGGTAGACATGACTCCCATCCCTGGTAGTCAGGGTGAGTTAACCTTCACTCAATGCTATCCAGCACAGTTAGGGGCAGAGAATGTCGAAGTGGTAGTAGGATGAAGTTCCATTCCGGAAGGGAAGCGGCAACTGGCATGGTTAGAGAAGGTATGATAAGAGTTCATAGCTGGAAGACATGACTCCCATCCCCAGTCATCGGGGCAGTGAACCTTCACTCAATGCAGTTCAGCAGAGTTAGGGACGGAGGATGTCAGGCTGGTAGTAGTAGGATATAATGATTAAAGACGACTCCATCCCTGCTAGACAGCAAAGCTACCTTCACTCAGCACCTCAGAAAGTGTGAGTTAGGGACAGAGACTGGAATACTGCTGGTATGGGCTGGCTGAAAGTGCAACACTGCTGAAGAAATAGAGAGATTTAGGGCATTAAACAGGGACAGGAGGATGACTCAGTAGGTGACATAGAAATATAGAGTGTGATAGGAGTGGTAAAATAAAGTAGATATAACAGGTAGAGTAAGTGTCATGAAGAGTATGTGGGAAGCAGAAAACATGTAAAACAAAGGCAGGAATTTAGAGCTAATGCTGGGGACAGATGCCTTGTAGCTCAGAGTCAGTGGAAGTATGGAGTACTGCTTGCAGCAGGTAAAAGGCAATTGCAACAGGTTCCCCTACCTTTCAAAGGCAAGGTGGTGCTGATGAAGGCTTGGCATCAATGATGCCTGATGCAATAGTTGGGGAGCCAGCACAGGGTCATGTTTCCTTCATCCTGTGGGATAGCAAATTTTCAGATACGTAGTAGTTGATTTATTGTTATTATTTGATGTGGTTTAATCAGGAGAAACACTAAGCCAAAGGCTTCTTAATGGATGTGACCTGGGAGCAAAATGAAGTTAAATAACTAGCTCAGGACACAGTATGCAAGATAGGCATCTGGGGTATAGTAAGACATCAGTAGTAAAAGCATGGCTAATGAGAAGAAACTCATTGCATGTCCAGTATGGAACAAATCAGGCCAGAACTGCACATCGCACATCCCTCCCCCCCCCGGCGTTAGTACTAGAAGAGCAATAAACACTGAGCCAGATGATGCCAATAGGGATTGCGTCATGTAGCTGGAAATACTTAATAAACGGGTATAACACTGTAGATAAATATCATGAGCAGTAATGACTGCATGGGACAGGTCCAGTGGGAAGGAAAGTATCCAGCTTGGAAAGAAGGCTGTAGTGTTGAGACCTGTAAGGCATACTGAGGAAGGAGCAATAGATGTAGAACGACAATGTTTACAACAGACAGAAATCTACTCACCGAGGAGCCACTGGGGAATGAGGATTGAGAATCCAGACATCCAATATGGGGATTAGGCAAGGAGGAGAAAGCCCTGGGAAAATGAAAAGACTCAAAGGATGATGGGCTATGGTAGGAAGAGGGAGGTAAATGGAATGTGTATGGGGAGAACAGGAAGGGAGGATGCATGGAAGTGCCAGTGGCGAGGATAAGAGAAGGCCCCAAAAAGAAAGAAACAAAACAGAGGAACAGGGAAACCCAGGACAAATGGGCACAGAGGCTGAGAAAATGTAGGAAAGCAAGAAACAAATGGGAGGCACAGACAAGATAACAGGCGAGAAGGGGCCAAACAAGGGCACACACAAGAAACAAACTAAAGCAGCTGAGTGGAGGAAGCACAGCCACCCAGCCATGCAAGGAGCAAGAAAACACTGCCTAAGCAAGGAGGTGTGTCAGCAGAGGGCTTATAGGAGGTTGTGGGAGGAGCTATTCCCCACATTGAACCTGGGCAAGCCCTCCCATTATATTAGATATCATTTGTTTTTGTTTTCACTTACTTATTATAAATTCTGTGATTCTGTTCTGTTAGCCATGATGCAGTTTTCCTTAGTGGGTAAGAAAAGTGAATGCAAACTGCTACCTGCCAACCTTCTCCACAGAAACACACAACAAATCTAAGGAACTACCCCTCAGGGCATTTACAGGTAGGAGAGGAAGATGGAGGTGCTCTTATTCTTGCTTTGTGCTCCCAAAAATGATCCCTCTTGTGGTTTGCTCCTACTGACCACAAACTGTATCTTGGCTGTTCAAAGCATTAGTGAGTAATGCAGATGGTTCAAGCATCATAAACAGTTGTTATAGTGTTGTTCTGATTTCCTAATAATACTACAACAACTTTCCATGACCTTTGAACTGCCCTAAAACAGCTTTTAGAAAGCCACCAAATCCCATACACAATAAGCCCTAACCATATACTATATTTATTATCAATCAATCAAAATCTTTATTTATTCAGGCGAACATCATTGAGCATAGCTCATTTACAAGATGGACCTGAGTGGTCATAACAAAAAGGTTACAGATTGTATACAAAAACATGATATTGAATAAGCACAAATACAACCATTTATGAGTGAGATAGATGTACAAATATTTACATATATACAAGGCAAAGGACAGTAAACCTAAAACCTAATAAAGGAGAGAAACAAACAGTCTAGTAGGGATAAGGCTTGGATAATGGTACATGGGTGGGCATATATGTATGAGGTTTGATGGGGAAAGGACCAGAGGAATGATAGAAGAATAGGAGGAGCTTTAAAAGAGGGGGTGGAGGAGAGAGGTGTGGGAGGGTGGGGTGTGGGAGGACTAGGCCTTGTGGAAGCAATTGCACGAATCTGGGATTAGGCTGGTATACAGCTTTTTGAAGGATGTAAGAGGAATCAGTGTATCCATTTTCAATGACTTTTGGATAGAATTCCAGATAAGTGCCAGGGAATAACTGATTGCAGCTCTTCCATACCGGGTGCAGGTGATAGGAATCTTCAGCAGGATCAGTTTGTTGATCCTCAAGGTGTAGGGCCTGGATGTGATCCAGTTGAAGCAGTCTGAGATGTAGGAAGGGAGTTTGTTTGTCAGAGCTTTGTAGATCCAGATAGCAGCATTTTTTTTCTTCTATGTTGCAGGGATGTCCAACTGACTGCATTGTAGAGAGAGCAATGATGGGTGCTAGAGGGAAGGTCAGTAATGAATCTAATAGCTCTATGATACAGGGTGTCTAATTTGTTTAGATGGGAGAGGAGCAATGACCATAGAGGAAGTCAGCATAATCAATGAGGGACAGGAATGATGCTAGGATTAATCTTTGTTTGGAATCTTTGGTCAGGTAGTGTTTGATCCTATAGAATAGACCAAGTCTTTGTCTTAGCTTTTTCAGGAGCTCTTCAACGTGGGTAGTATAGTCTAGTTTATTGTCTATCCATACTCCTAGGTATTTGAATTTGTCAACATATTCCAGATTTTCACCAAGGATGGTAGAGAGTTGTGGGAGGGTGAATGATGGGATAGAGGAAGAACAGTTCTTGGTGGCAAAGAACATAGCTTTGGTTTTCTTGGCATTTAGTAATAATGATAATGATTAATGATATAGAGGAGGGGGTTCAGAGACAGATAATGTCTCTTTGCAGATGACACTTAGATTTCTGGAAGCATGGAGACAAAGGAGGCAATATGCGCCATAATGGAAGATCTGGTAAGTCTGGATGCTTGGTTGAGGGTAATGCAGCACATATTTAATGTTAAAAATTGCAATGTAATGCACATTAGGACAAGAACCCAAGAATGGAGTATACAGTGGTATTTATACATAGGTTTAATGGTACTGCAGTATAACGAAGTTGCAGTAAAAAAAAAAGCATGTTATTCAATGCGTTTTTTTACCACAGCTGCATTATACCACAGTAATTATTTTACTGCAACTACATTATACTACATTGCCATTATACTTTTGCATAATTACTGCCGTAGGAGGAACAGGATGGCAGTGGAGAGCACAGCAGAGGAAAGGAACCTGGGGGAGTTAGTAATGGAAAGCATGAAGGCATTGACAAAATGTAGTAGGGTTGTGGGTAAGGCATATGAGATGCTGGGGATGCACAGAGTGAGGGACACCTAGCAGAAGAATGGAATTATACAGCCACTGCAAAGATCTCCGGTTCACCCACAACTGGAGTCTTGAATGCAGTTCTGGAGCACATGCTTGATGAAAGAGAGGCAGGTTAGCACCGGTGAAGAGGCAAGCCAACAAAATAATTCAATGAGAGATACATAGCTCAGTGCTTTGTGCTACGTAAAAGCTGAATAAGGTATGGTTAGTGCTTAGATATGTTTGAACTGGATGGTACATAAGTCAGTGTTTGTAGTACGTAGGAACTGAGAACTGTGGTTGGTGCTTAGATACGTTAAGCTGGAATGATACATAAGTCTGTGTTTGTAGTACGTAGGGGCTGGATGAGATATGGTTGGTACTTGACATGTTTGAGTTGGAATGATATGGTTGATGTTAGAACTTGATCTTTGGCCTTTCTATATCCCAACTTTGGTGGGTGCTAGGTAAGTGTAGGATTGAAGGCCCAGTGCAAGGTGAGATATGAGTGCTGGAGAAGGAGGAGGAGGAGGCAGGTGAGGATGGAGGAGAGTCCGACCCACCTAAGCAGAGGAGTGGAAACTGGAAAGTTAAGTAGAGGATGGGAGAGGAGCTATGTCCTCCCCATCGAACTACAGTGGAAGTCACATTAAACTGTTCCTCCAATGAGTTGTTATAGCATTTCAAATTAAATTACATAAGTGTTGATGGATCCAACACAAAGCTCTGCACAAGCTGTTCCTTAAGAGTTAAAAAACAGTTTTGTATTGCATTGTGGCTGGACTGCAGATGCATTCCAAATGAGTTGCAGAAACATTTTACAAACATTGCTCTTGAGCTGGTTAAGCACTGAAAAGCAATACAATTTGAGTTGCCAGTGCATAGCCAACTGTAAAAAACAATGCTAAACCAACTCATTGGTGGAACAGTTTAATGTGACTTGTATTTTACAGGCCAAGCCTTCAAATTCAATGCATGATACATAGCTCAGTTCTTTGTGATATGTAAGAGCTGAATAAGGTATGGTTAGTACTTAGATACGTTTGAACTGGATGGTACATAAGTCAGTGTGTGTAGTACGTAGGAACTGAGAACTGTGGTTGGTGCTTAGATGCGTTAAGTTGGAATGGTACTTAGGCCCGTGCTTGTAGTAAGTAGGAACTGGATAAGATATGTTTGATGCTTAGCTACGTTTGAGCAAGAATGTAATAACCGAGGTGATTACCTCCAACTCCAGGGAGTGTGGCCAGTAGCATAGGACAGGAACCCCCTTAGGGGGAACCTCCAAGGAGCTATGGCTACTGACCTGCCCGTCCTCTGGGCATACTAAAAGGAGACTAATCCTAAGGTAGGAAAGTATTGATGAGTTGTCTTATGACTAGATCAAGAGTGTTGGTCAAAGAGGCATATCCTGAGTTTGATTGCAAGGAGGTAATCCTGGAAGATGAGGTACTGGCAAATGAGATTCCACCATGGAAAGACATTAGCTTAAGAGGTTAGCGAATCCAAGTATGTAATAGCTAAAGGTGTAGAAGGTGAGGAGTTATGCATAGTAGGCAGCTTGGCTGGCTGCTGTTCATGGAATCACTTCTTGGAGGGGCAAAAATGTAAAACTGGTCGATGGTCAATCCTGGAGGGCAATGAAGGAAGATGTCCATTTTAGCAGATGTAATGGAGTACGGTGATAAGGCAGTTAGGCCCTCCTTTATTGGGCAGAGTAGGAGAGAATGGCAGATCCCATATGATCCGACAGGCATAGTTGCAGTAGAGAAGGCGCCAGGCCCCCTTGCTAGGTGAAGCAGGAATGCAGTGTGCTGGCAGCCAGATCCCCTTGAGGAGCGAAGCAGATAGAAATCTCCATTACTTGGATTCCAGTAAAGACTGCAAGACTCCCACATGGGTTGGCTGAGAAGAGATGGAATGTGGATGAGCAAGCAGCCAGAACCTATACAGGTGAAGCCAGAGACATGGTGGGACCCCACGTGGTCCAATGTGCATAGGTTACAGTATGAAGGCGATTCCCATGTAGGTTGGCCAAGGTGAAATAGAATGTGTTGAGCAAGTGCTAGGCCCCCCTTGGTGGGGCTAAGCAGTGATTAGAAAAGATATCCCAGGATAAAGCTGAGGCCATCAGCTAGAGCGAAAGGCCATCATGGTGGAGACCCATATGATGATGGATGTTCTTCGATGCTGTCAAGAGGGAAGTGGAAGTAAGATCAGCAAATGTTTTCCTGGCAGGGAGCTGAACTAGATACAGTCTGGTGAGAAGGTCTATGCACAGTAAAAGTATAAAGGCAGGTGAAGGCTAGATGTCCCTGGTAGACTTCCAAGTCCTGTTTTCAAAGTCGATGATGAGCAGGAAGTCAACGCTGAAGATGAAGTTCTGGCAGATGAAGAAATCTAGCTAGGAGTGATGTCTGGATGAGGGATGATGGTTAATCCGTGACCTAGGTCGCAATGAGTGAAACAGCTGTAAGCTTATATGTACAGTCAGCTTGACTGAAGATGAGTGCCAAAGTGTAAATACTGGAAGATGAAGAAATTTAGAGGATGAAATGGTCATCAGTGTTGCCCAGCAGGGAACGGTGATGAGGTAGGAGTCTATGCGAATTGGAGGTGTTGCTAGAGCTGGAAATCCAGTGAAACATTAGGTATGATCAAGAACATTATTAGAAAGGAGAGTTGTCCTAAGAAGTCCAGGACTTGAGAATACTCTAAGGAGATATGCAGTGAAGATATTTGGTTGGAACTGGACCAGAATTGAAGATTGATTGCAGTTGAAGAAGTAATAAATGATGAAGTAGGTTAGGCCTGGATGGGCAAGTTGGAGCATGGATCCCCTGTAGGTCTGGAGTATGCAGTTTGCAAATGCTCGAGATATTGAGTAGGTCTCAGGTGGTCAGCTTAAGGAGGACGAGACCCACATGGGTCTGCTTTTGTGAAGATGGAAAGATGTTTAATAAAGAGAAATGCCCTGTGGGCATGATGGATTGGGATGGTGAGACCCCATTTGGGCTCACCATCGCCATGATATGAAATGCTCCAAAGTAAGGGGGGGCAGAACATATGTGCAGTGTAGACGAAGTGTCCCATGGAAGTGAATGCCCTACTGTTGCAAGCATGAAATAATCCAAAGGTAATGTTAGAGAACTGCAAGGCGAGTAAGGTAGCAGAAGGAGCTCCCATGGGTGCTAGCAGATGTCCGGTGACCCAGGAAGTCATGCCAAATATGACTTCCAGCTGAGTAAAGGGAACTGTGGCAATGAGGAGAGCACTAATCCCGAGTCTGAGAGAGGTCCAAGCGGTACAAGGCCACGCTGCAGCAGGAACATCAGTCTGGAAGAAAAAGGCAATCCAGGGTTTCCTGCCATGCAGAGCAGCAGAGGAGGGGGCAGGGATGCAAGACATGGTGGTGGTGCAGCATGTAGGGGGGTGCTGAAGCCTGGAATGAACCACAGGCTAGGGAAGCAGTGCAGCAGTGAAATGGGGGAAGAAGACAGTTGTTGGCATTGTCTGCTGCAATGAGGCAGTGCAAGTAGTGGTGCAGGAAGCTGAGCAGAAGCCATGGCAAACAAGGGAGTCCAGGAGCGAGGAATAGGAGTTACCGAACCCCAGAGCAACACTGTGGTCAGGCTCAGGCAGCACTTGTGACCCGGAGGCTGGAAAGGAATGAAGAAGCCCCAAAAGGAAAGGGAAACAGGAGATCACAAGTACAGACAGAATGGGGGGAAGGGAAAGTGAGTGGGTAAGGAGCACAGGAAAAACAAGGAAAGTGGCGGGAGATGATCAACGGGACAAAGGGCGAGGGAAGGTGCCGGGGAGGAGGAGCACCAGATACACAGAGGAAGGAGAGCCAGCCCCACAGCACCAGAGTAAGTCCGACTTGCTCAAAGCAGAAGGAGCAGAAGCTGGAAAGTTAAGTAGATGATGGAGGAGAAGCTATGTTCCCCCCATTGAACTACAGGCCAAGCCTTCCAGTTCAATGCCAACAGGATAGGTCCTACTGTATGAAGAATGCTTGGAGGATCTCAATATGTACATGCTGGATAACAGTAGAAAGAGAGGCAACATGTCTGAGACACTCAAGTACCTCAGTGGAATGAAAAGGTGGACAGCAGGAAGCTTTTATCAATAAGTGTAAACATGGCAATGAAGGGTACAGTATCCTTCTGAAACTGGTGGTGGTGGGAGGGTTCAAAAATGATGTCAGCAAGTATTGTTTTGTTCAGATAGAGTTGTGCCAGACTGATACAAATTTCCAGAGGTCGTCTTGACTGAACCAATGGGAGGGCTCAAAAGTAGATGGAACAAACACATGGCAGTAGTGTGATAGAGGACAGAATGGGGGCTGACAGGGGCACAGTTTCACAATTAGACAGGTTTGGGGAGACTGGATAGGCCACTAGGGCGTTATCTGCCATAATGTTCTGTGTTTCAACATAGTGTAGACATGCAGCTGGATTCCATGTTCTACACAGTGCAGACATGCAGACGGATTCCGTGTTTCTACACAGTGTAGACATGCAGATGGTTTCCGTGTTTCTACACAGTGTAGACATGTAGATGGATTCTGTGTTTCTACACAGTGTAGACATGCAGATGGGTTCCGTGTTTCTACACAATGTAAACATGCAGATGGGTTCCGTGTTTCTACATAGTGTAGACATTCAGATGGGTTCCGTGTTTCTATACAGTGTAGACATGCAGATGGATTCCGTGTTTCTACACAGTGTAGACATGCAGATGGATTCCGTGTTTCTACTTAATGTAGACATGCAGATGGAGTCCATATTTCTACACAGTGTAGACATGCAGATGGGTTCCATGTTTCTACATAGTGTAGACATGCACATGGGTTCCATGTTTCTGCATAGTGTAGATATGCAGATGGGTTCCGAGTTTCTACACAGTGTAGACATGCAGATGGATTCCGTGTTTCTTCATAGTGTAGACATGCAGATGGATTCTGTGTTTCTACGTATTGTAGACATGCAGATGGATGTATTAAGGGCAGACTTTTCTGCACCATTCCCACAGCCCTTCTGTTAGTCTCTGGATCCTGTTTCAGTACAATTCAGATATTTCCATGTCTCACCTGTCTGTAAATGGACTTGTCAAACATATTTATAGCAGCAGCTCAACGAAACCAGGCAAAACATTTGACCCGATATTTTTTTCACTATAAAAGATTGTGGGCATCTTCCAGTTTTATTTGGTGAAAAAATGTTGTAGTGCCACCATAATTTGAATATTTTATAAATGTTTTATTTATTTTTTTTTTCCAAGAAAAAAAAATTTGGCCGCCACATTTGGTTTAGAAATGCCATTGTATACCTGGAAAAGGGTTATGGCTGAGAAAATAAAAACAAACTTATGGTGTTGAACGTATCAAATACTAGGAAAGTAGATATGAAAGGTATGCTACTTTTTAGTATTAATTGTAGCTGAAACTAGCATCTTGGAAAAAACATTTTCCATTGCACTGCTGCTTTAAGGTCATAGAGATGATATTTCTCAGAAACCGTTACCTTTTCCATGGGATAGTTTGTTAACTCTTTGCTGTACTTGTCTTTAGAACTGGCTGACATTGTATGCTGTTGAACTGTTCTAGCCAAGGCACCCAATTACAAGACGCGTATGCCTCAAGTAATGCTTTCCAGGTTGAACATTTTTAATCAAATACAAACAAACAAATAAAACATTCCCAACACGTAAGGCCAGGCAGTACTACAGTATAAGTAATGCCAAGTATTCACAATAGTAACATGCAGTAAGAGACCTCCCCAGCCATGACTGAGTTAACATTTATTCAGGGTAAAGTACCGTATGTTTGTGTTTTCTTAACCTTGGTCAGTAGAAGCGGCTTTGTTCACCCTTGTGCAGTCCCAGACTGATCGAATTTCATTCCTTTGAAAACCATGCACATCCCTAGAGGTTACAATGGTGGTAGAACTGGTATAAGATGGAGAAGGTATGATAACAGTTTGTAGATGGTAGACATGACTCCCATCCCTGTTAGTCGGGGTGAGTTAACCTTCACTCAATGCTATCCAGCAGAGTTAGGGGCAGAGAATTTCGAAGTGGTAGTAGGATGAAGTTCCATTCCTGAAGGGAAGCGGCAACTGGCATGGTTAGAGACGGTATGATAAGAGTTCATATCTGGTAGACATGACTCCCATCCCCAGTCATCGGGGCAGTGAACCTTCACTCAATGCAGTTCAGCAGAGTTAGGGACGGAGGACGTCAGGCTGGTAGTAGTAGGATATAATGATTAAAACCGACTCCCATCCCCATTAGACAGCAGAAGCTTACCTTCACTCAGCACCTCAGAAAGTGTGAGTTAGGGAAAGAGACTGGAATAATACTGGTATGGGCTGGCTGAAAGTGCAACACTGCTGGAGAAATAGGAGAGATTTAGGGCATTAAACAGGGACAGGAGGATGACTCAGTAGGTGACATAGAAATATAGAGTGTGATAGGAGTGGTAAAATAAAGTAGATATAACAGGTAGAGTAAGTGTCATGAAGAGTATGAGGGAAGGAGAAAACATGTAAAACAAAGGCAGGAATTTAGAGCTAATGCTGGGGACAGATACCTTGTAGCTCAGAGTCAGTGGAAGTATGGAGTACTGCTTGCAGCAGGTAAAAGACAATTGCAACAGGTTCCCCTACCTTTCAAAGGCAAGGTGGTGCTAATGAAGGCTTGGCATCAATGATGCCTGATATAATAGTTGGGGAGCTGAAGCACAGGGTCATGTTTCCTTCATCCTGTGGGATAGCAAATTTTCAGATATGTAGTAGTTGATTTATTGTTATTATTTGGTGTGGTTTAATCAGGAGAAACACTAAGCCAAAGGCTTCTTAATGGATGTGACCTGGGAGCAAAATGAAGTTAAATAACTAGCTCAGGACGCAGTATGCAAGATAGGCATCTGTGGTATAGTAAGACATCAGTAGTAAAAGCATGGCTAATGAGAACAAACTCATTGCATTTCCAGTATGGAACAAATCAGGCCAGAACTGCACATCGCACACCCCCCCCGGCGTAGTACTAGAAGAGCAATAAACACTGAGCCAGATGATGCCAATAGGTATTGCGTCATGTAGCCGGAAATACTGACTAAACGGGTATAACACTGTAGATAAATATCATGAGCAGTAATGACTGCATGGGACAGGTCCAGTGGGAAGGAAAGTATCCAGCTTGGAAAGAAGGCTGTAGTGTTGAGCCCTGTAAGGCATACTGAGGAAGGAGCGATAGATGTAGAACGACAATGTTTACAACAGACAGAAATCTACTCACCGAGAAGCCACTGGGGATTGAGGAGTGAGAATCCAGACATCCAATATGGGGATTAGGCAAGGAGGAGAAAGCCCTGGGAAAATAAAAAGACTCAAAGGATGATGGGCTATGGTAGGAAGAGGGAGGTAAATGGAATGCGTATGGGGAGAACAGGAAGGGAGGATGCATGGAAGTGCCAGTGGCGAGGATAAGAGAAGGCCCCAAAAAGAAAGAAACAAAACAAAGGAACAGGGAAACCCAGGACAAATGGGCACAGAGGCTGAGAAAGTGTAGGAAAGCAAGAAACAAATGGGAGGCACAGACAAGATAACAGGCGGGAAGGGGCCAAACAAAGGGCACACACAAGGAAACAAACTAAAGCAGCAGGAGTGGGAGGAAGCACAGCCACCCAGCCATGCAAGGAGCAAGAAAAACACTGCCTAAGCAAGGGAGGTGTGTCAGCAGAGGGCTTATGTAGAGGTTGTGGGAGGAGCTATTCCCCACATTGAACCTTGGGCAAGCCCTCCCATTATATTAGATATCATTTGTTTTTGTTTTCACTTACTTATTATAAATTCTGTGATTCTGTTCTGTTAGCCATGATGCAGTTTTCCTTAGTGGGTAAGAAAGTGAATGCAAACTGCTACCTGCCAACCTTCTCACAGAAACACACAACAAATCTAAGGAACTACCCTCAGGGCATTTACAGGTAGGAGAGGAAGATGGAGGTGCTTTTATTCTTGCTTTGTGCTCCCAAAATGATCCTCTTGTGGTTTGCTTTACTGACCACAAACTGTATCTTGCCTGTTCAAAGCATTAGTGAGTAATGCAGATGGTTCAAGCATCATAAACAGTTGTTATAGTGTTGTTCTGATTTCCTATTAATACTACAACAACTTTCCAAGGCCTTTGAACTGCCCTAAAACAGCTTTTAGAAAGCCACCAAATCCCATACACAATAAGCCCTAACCATATACTATATTTATTAATGATATAGACGAGGTGGTTCAGAGACAGATAATGTCTCTTTGCAGATGACACTTAGATTTCTAGAAGCATGGAGACAAAGGAGGCAATATGGGCCATAATGAAAGATCTGGTAAGTCTGGATACTTGGTTGAGGGTAATGCAGCACATATTTGTTATAAATTGCAATGTAATGCACATTAGGACAAGAACCCAAGAATGGAGTATACAGTGGTAGTTATACATAGGTTTAATGGTACTGCAGTATAACGAAGTTGCAGTAAAAAAAAAAGCATGTTATTCAATGCGTTTTTTTACCACAGCTGTATTATACCACAGTAATTATTTTACTGCAACTACATTATACTACATTGCAATTATACTTTTGCATAATTACTGCCGTAGGAGGAACAGGATGGCAGTGGAGAGCACAGCAGAGGAAAGGAACCTGGGGGAGTTAGTAATGGAAAGCAGGAAGGCATTGACAAAATGTTGTAGGGTTGTGGGTAAGGCATATGAGATGCTGGGGATGCATAGAGTGAGGGACCCCTAGCAGAAGAATGGAATTATATAGCCCCTGTAAAGATCTCTGGTTCACCCACAACTGGAGTCTTGTATGCAGTTCTGGGGCCCATGCTTGAGGAAGGACAGGCAGGTTAGCGCCGGTGAAGAGGCAAGCCAACAAAATAATTCAATGTGAGATACATAGCTCAGTGCTTTGTGATACGTAAGAGCTGAATAAAGTATGGTTAGTGCTTAGATATGTTTGAACTGGATGGTACATAAGTAAGTGTTTGTAGTATGTAGGAACTGAGAATTGTGGTTGGTGCTTAGATACGTTAAGCTGGAATGGTACATAAGTCTGTGTTTGCAGTACGTAGGGGCTGGATGAGATACAGTGGCGTGAAAAAGTATTTGCCCCCTGCCTGATTTTCTCTATTATTGCATATTTGTCACACTGGATGTTTTCAGGTCTTTAGACAAAATATAATATTAGATAAAGGGAACCTGAGTGAACAAATAACACTTTTTTTTTTTAGTTATTTCATTTATTTAACGAAAAAAGTTAACCAACACCAACTGGCACTGTGTGAAAAAGTAATTGCCCCCTAGTTAAATCAACCTAATTAAAGGGATAATTAGAGTCAGCAGGTTAAACACAGCCAGGCTTGATTACAGCCAGCCCTGCTCAATATAAACCTCACTTATTTTGACCCTTACCATCAGAGTCACGCTGCCTGCACAAAGATTCAACAAGCACAGTATGCCATGATCAAAGGAAGTTCCTGAAAAGATCAGAAAAATTTGTTGCCCTCTATCTGTCTGGAAAGGGTTACAAAGCTATTTCTAAAGCTCTGGGACTCCATCGAACCACAGTGAGAGCCATAATCTCCAAATGGAGAACACTGGAACAGTAGTGAATCTTCCCAGGAGTGGGCGGCCTGCCAAAATTACTCCAAGGGTGCAGCGTAAAATCAGGAAGTCTCAAAGGATCCTAAAACAACATCTAAAGAACTGCAGGCTTCTCTTGCCTCAGCTAAGGTCAGTGTTCATGACTCCACAATCAGAAAGAGACTGGGCAAAATGGGCTTCATGTGAGAGTAGCAAGGCGAAACCACTGCTAACTAAGAAGAACATAAACGCTCGTCTCTCATTTGCCAAGAAGCACCTGGATGATCCACAAGCCTTTTGGGAAAATGCTCTATGGACAGAAGAGTCCAAAGTGGAACTTTTGGATGACATGGATCCCATAATGTCTCGCGTAAAGCAAACACAGCATTCCACAATAAGAACACCATACCAACAGTCAAACATGGTGGTGGTAATGTGATGGTGTGGGGATGCTTTGCCCTAAGGACCTGGATGACTTGTCATAATTAAAGGAACCATGAATTCTGCTCTGTACCAGAAAATTCTTAAGGAGAATGTCCGTCATCCTTCCATCAGCTGAAGCTGAAGCGTAGTTGGGTCATGCAGCAAGACAATGATCCAAAACACAAAAGCAAGTCCACATCAGAATGGCTAAAAAGAAGTAAAATTAAAGTTTTGGAGTGGCCTAGTCAAAGTCCAGACTTAAACCCAATAGAGATGCTGTGGCAGGACCTGAAACGAGCAGTTCATGCTTGAAAACCTACCAAATGTTACTGAATTAAAGCAGTTCTGCGAGGAAGAGTGGGTTAAAATTCCTCCACAGCGATGTGAAAGACTGATATTGAATTATAGGAAGTGTTTGGTTGTAGTCATTGCAGCTAAATGTGGCGTAACCAGTTATAGTAAGGGGCAATTACTTTTTCATACAGTGCCAGTTGGTGTTGGTTAACTTTTTTTCATTAAATAAGTGAAATTAAAAAAAAAAACAAGTGTTATTTGTTCACTCAGGTTCCCTTTATCTAATATTACATTTTCTGTAAAGACCTGAAAACATCCAGTGTGCCAAATATGCAATAATAGAGAAAATCAGGAAGGGGGCAAATACTTTTTCACGCCACTGTATGGTTGGTACTTAGACATGTTTGAGCTGGACAAGATATGGTTGATGTTAGAACTTGATCTTTTGGCCTTTCTCTATATCCCACCTGTGGTGGGATGCTAGGTAAGTGTAGGATTGAAGGCCCAGCGCAAGGTGTGATATGAGTGCTGGAGAAGGAGGAGGAGGAGGAGGAGGCAGGTGAGGATGGAGGGAGAGTCCGACCCACTCTAAGCAGAGGGAGTGGAAACTGAAAAGTTAAGTAGAGGATGGGAGAGGAGCTATGTCCTCCCCATCAAACTACAGTGGAAGTCACATTAAACTGTTCCTTCAATGAGTTGTTCTAGCATTTCAAATTAAATTGCATAAGTAGTTGATGGATCCAACACAAAGCTTTGCACAAGCTGTTCCTTAAGAGTTAAAATACAGTTTTGTGTTGCATTGTGGCTGGACTGCAGATGCATTCCAAATGAGTTGCAGAAACATTTTACAAACATTGCTCTTGAGCTGGTTAAGCACTGAAAAGCAATACAATTTGAGTTGCCAGTGCATTGCCAACTGTAAAAAACAATGCTAAACCAACTCATTGGTGGAACAGTTTCATGTGACTTGTATTTTACAGGCCAAGCCTTCAAATTCAATGCATGATACATAGCTCAGTTCTTTGTGATATGTAAGAGCTGAATAAGGTATGGTTAGTGCTTAGATACGTTTGAACTGGATGGTACCTAAGTCAGTGTTTGTAGTATGTAGGAACTGAGAACTGGGGTTGGTGCTTAGATGCGTTAAGTTGGAATGGTACTTAGGCCTGTGCTTGTAGTAAGTAGGAAATGGATAAGATATGTTTGATGCTTAGCTACGTTTGAGCGAGAATGTAATAACCGATGTGATTACCTCCTCCAACTCCAGGGAGTGTGGCCAGTAGCACGCAGGACAGGAAACCCCCCCCTTAGGGAGAACCTCCAAGGAGCTATGGCTACTGACCTGCCCGTCCTCTGGGCATACTAAAAGGAGACTAATCCTAAGCTAGGCAAGTATTGATGAGTTGTCTTATGACTAAATCAAGAGTGTTGGTCAATGAGGCATATCCTGAGTTTGATTGCAAGGAGGTAATCCTGGAAGATGAGGTACTGGCAAATGAGATTCCACCATGGAGAGACATTAGCTTAAGAGGTTAGCGAATCCAAGTCTGTAATATCTAAAAGTGTAGAAGGTGAGGAGTTATGCATAGTAGGCAGCTTGGCTGGCGGCTGTTCATGGAATCACTTCTTGGAGGGGCAAAAATGTTGAACTGGTCGATGGTCAATCCTGGAGTGCAATGAAGGAAGAAGTCCGTTTTTGCAGATGTAATGGAGTACGGTGATAAGGCAGTTAGGCCCTCCTTCATGGGGCAGAGTAGGAGAGAATGGCAGATCCCACATTATCCGACAGGCATAGTTCCAGTAGAGAAGGCACCAGGCCCCCTTGCTAGGTGAAGCAGGAATGCAGTGTGCTGGCAGCCAGATCCCCTTGAGGAGCCAAGAAGATAGAAATCTCCATTGCTTGGATTCCAGTGAAGACTGCAAGACTCCCACATGGGTTGGCTGAGAAGAGATGGAATGTGGATGGGCAAGCAGCCAGGACCTATACAGGTGAAGCCAGAGACATGGTGGGACCCCACGGGTCCAATGTGCATAGGTTACAGTATGAGAGATTCCATGTAGGTTGGCCAAGGTGAAATAGAATGTGTTGAGCAAGTGCTAGGCCCCCCTTGGCGGGGCAAAGCAGTGATTAGAAAAGATATCCCAGGATAAAGCTGAGGCCATCAGCTAGAGTGAAAGGCCATCATGGTGGAGACCCATATGATGATGGATGTTCTTCGATGCTGTCAAGAGGGAAGTGGAAGTAAGATCAGCAAATGTTTTCCTTGCAGGGAACTGAGCTAGGTACAGTCTGGTGAGAAGGTCTATACACAATGAAAGTATAAAGGCAGGTGAAGGCTAGATGTCCCTGGTAGATTTCCAAGTCCTGTTTTAGAAGTCATTGATGAGCAGGAAGTCAACGCTGAAGATGAAGTTCTGGCAGATGAAGAAATCTAGCTAGCAGTGATGTCTGGATGAGGGATGATGGTTAATCCATGACCTAGGTAGCTGTGAGCAAAACAGCTGAAAGCTTAGATGTACAGTCAGCTTGACTGAAGATGAGTGCCAAAGTGTAAATACTGGAGGATGTAGAAATTTAGAGGATGAAATGGTCATCAGTGTTGCCCAGCAGTGAACGGTGATGAGGTAGGAGTTTATGCGAATTGGAGGTGTTGCTAGAGCTGGAAATCCAGTGAAACATTAGGAATGATCAAGAACATTATTAGAAAGGAGAGTTGTCCTAAGAAGTCCAGGACTGGAGAATACTCTAAGGAGATATGCAGTGAAGATATTTGGTTGGAACTGGACCAGAATTGGAGATTGATTGCACTTGAAGAAGTAATAAATGATGAAGTAGGTTAGGCCTGGATTGGCAAGTTGGAGCATGGACCCCCTGTAGGTCTGGAGTATGCAGTTTGCAAATGCTCGAGTGATTGAGTGGGTCTCAGGTGGTCTGTTAAGGAGGATGAGACCCACATGGGTCTGCTTTTGTGAAGATAGAAAGATGTTTATTAAAAGAGAAATGCCCCTGTGGGCATGATGGATTTGGGATGGTGAGACCCCCATTTAGGCTCGCCATCGCCATGATATGAAATGCTCTAAAGTAAGGGGGGGCCGAACATATGTGCAGAGTAGACGAAGTGTCCCATGGAAGTGAATGCCCTACTGTTGCAAGCATGAAATAATCCAAAGGTAATGTTAGAGAACTGCAAGGTGAGTAAGGTAGCAGAAGGAGCTCCCATGGGAGCTAGTAGATGTCCGGTGACCCAGGAAGTCATGCCAAGTATGACTTCCAGCTGAGTAAAGGGAACTGTGGCAATGAGGAGAGCACTAATCCCGAGTCTGAGAGATGTCCAAGCGGTACATGGCCACGCTGCTGCAGGAACATCAGTCTGGAAGAAAAAGGCAATCCAGGGTTTCCTGCCCTGCTGAGCAGCAGAGGAGGGGGCTGGGAAGCAAGACATGGTGGTGGTGCAGCATGTAGGGGGGTGCTGAAGCCTGGAATGAACCACAGGCTAGGGAAGCAATGCAGCAGTGAAATGGGGGAGGAAGGCAGTTGTTGGTATTGTCAGCTGCGATGAGGCAGTGCAAGTAGTGATGCAGGAAGCTGAGCAGAAGCCATGGCAAAGTAGGGGTCCAGGAGCAAGGAACAGGAGTTACTGAACCCCAGAGCAACACTGCGGTCAGGCTCAGGCAGCACTTGTGACCCTGAGGCTGTCAAGGAATGAAGAAGCTCCCAAAAGGAAAGGGAAACAGGAGAACACAAGTAAGGACAGAATGGTGGGAAGGGAAAGTGAGGGGCTAAGGAGCACAGGAAAAACAAGGAAAGTGGCGGGAGATGATCAACGGGACAAAGGACGAGGGAAGGCGCCGGGGAGGAGGAGCACTAGAAACACAGAGGAAGGAGTGCCAGCCCCACAGCACCAGAGCTAGTCCAACTTGCTCTAAGCAGAAGGAGCAGAAGCTGGAAAGTTAAGTAGATGATGGAGGAGAAGCTATGTTCCCCCCATTGAACTACAGGCCAAGCCTTCCACTACAATGCCAACAGGATAGGTCCTACTGTATGAAGAACGCTTGGAGGATCTTAATATGTACATGCTGGATAACAGTAGAAAGAGAGGCAAAATGTCTGAGACACTCAAGTTCCTCAGTGGAATGAAAAGGTGGACAGCAGGAAGCTGTTCTCAATAAGTGGAAACATGGGTATCAAGAGTACAGTATCCTTCTGAAACTGATGGTGGTGGGAGGGTTCAAAAATGATGTCAGCAAGTATTTTTTTGTTCAGAAAGAGTTATGCCAGACTGATACAAATTTCCAGAGGTCATCATGACTGAACCAATGGGAGGGCTCAAAAGTAGATGGAACAAACTCATGGCAGTAGTGTGATAGAGGACAGAATGGGGGGCTGACAGGGACACAGTCTTACAATTAGACAGGCTTGGGGAGACTGGATAGGCCACTAGGGCGTTATCTGCCATAATGTTCTGTGTTTCAACATAGTGTAGACATGCAGCTGGATTCCTTGTTTCTATATAGTGTAGACATGCAGATGGATTCTGTGTTTCTACACAGTGTAGACATGCAGATGGATTCCATGTTTCTACATAGTGAAGACATGCAGATGGATTCATGTGTTTCTACACAGTGTAGACATGCAGATGGATTCCGTGTTTCTTCATAGTGTAGACATGCAGTTGGATTATGTGTTTCTACACAGTGTAGACATGCAGATGGGTTCCGTGTTTCTACACAATGTAAACATGCAGATGGGTTCCGTGTTTCTACATAGTGTAGACATGCAGATGGGTTCCGTGTTCCTACACAGTGTAGACATGCAGATGGATTCCATGTTTCTATACAGTGTAGACATGCAGATGGATTCCGTGTTTCTACATGGTGTAGACATGCAGATGGGTTTCGTGTTTCTACACAGTGTAGACATGCAGATGGATTCCATGTTTCTACTTAATGTAGACATGCAGATGGAGTCCATATTTCTACACAGTGTAGACATGCAGATGGGTTCCATGTTTCTACGTAGTGTAGACATGCAGATGGGTTCCGTGTTTCTGCATAGTGTAGACATGCAGATGGGATCCATGTTTCTACACAGTGTAGTCATGCAGATGGATTCCGTGTTTCTACATACTGTAAACATGCAGATGGATTCTGTGTTTCTACATAGTGTAGACATGCAGAAGGATTCTGTGTTTCTACGTAGTGTAGACATGCAGATGGATGTATTAAGGGCAGCCTTTTCTGCACCATTCCCACAGAAAGCCCTTCTGTTAGTCTCTGGATCCTGTTTCAGTACAATTCAGATATTTCCATGTCTCACCTGTCTGTAAATGGACTTGTCAAACATATTTAAAGCAGCAGCTCAATGAAACCAGGCAAAACATTTGACCCTATATTTTTTTCACTATAAAAGATTATGGGCATCTTATAGTTTTATTTGGTGAAAAAATGTTGTAGTGCCACCATAATTTGAATATTTTATAAACGTTTTATTTATTTATTTTTTTCCAAGAAAAAAAAATTTGGCCGCCACATTTGGTTTAGAAATGCCATTGTATACCTGGAAAAGGGTTATGGCTGAGAAAATAAAAACAAACTTATGGTGTGGACCGTATCAAATACTAGGAAAGTAGATATGAAAGGTATGCTACTTTTTAGTATTAATTGTAGCTGAAACTAGCATCTTGGAAAAAACATTTTCCATTGCACTGCTGCTTTAAGGTCATAGAGATGATATTTCTCAGAAACCGTTACCTTTTCCATGGGATAGTTTGTTAACTCTTTGCTGTACTTGTCTTTAGAACTGGCTGACGTTTATGCTGTTGAACTGTTGTAGCCAAGGCACCCAATTACAAGAGGCATATGCCTCAAGTAATGCTTTCCAGGTTGAACATTTTTTAATCAAAAACAAACAAAAAATAAAACATTCCCACCACGTAAGGCCAGGCAGTACTACAGTATAAGTAATGCCAAATATTCACAATAGTAACATGCAGTAAGAGACCTCCCCAGCCATGACTGAGTTAACATTTATTCAGGGTAAAGTACTGTATGTTTGTGTTTTCTTAGCCTTGGTCAGTAGAAGTGGCTTTGTTCACCCTTGTGCAGTGCCAGACTGATCGAATTTCATTCCTTTCAAAACCATGCACATCCCTAGAGGTTACAATGGTGGTACAACTGGTATGAGATGGAGAAGGTATGATAACAGTTTGTAGATGGTAGACATGACTCCCATCCCTGGTAGTCGGGGTGAGTTAACCTTCACTCAATGCTATCCAGCACAGTTAGGGGCAGAGAATGTCATAGTGGTAGTAGGATGAAGTTCCATTTCTGAAGGGAAGCGGCAACTGGCATGGTTAGAGAAGGTATGATAACAGTTCATAGCTGGTAGACATGACTCCCATCCCCAGTCATCGGGGCAGTGAACCTTCACTGAATGCAGTTCAGCAGAGTTAGGGACGGAGGATGTCAGGCTGGTAGTAGTAGGATATAATGATTAAAACCGACTCCCATCCCCGTTAGACAGCAGAAGCTTACCTTCACTCAGCACCTCAGAAAGTGTGAGTTAGGGACAGAGACTGGAATACTGCTGGTATGGGCTGGCTGAAACTGCAACACTGCTGAAGAAATAGGAGAGATTTAGGGCATTAAACAGGGACAGGAGGATGACTCAGTAGGTGACATAGAAATGTAGAGTGTGATAGGAGTGGTAAAATAAAGTAGATATAACAGGTAGAGTAAGTGTCGTGAAGAGTATGTGGGAAGGAGAAAACATGTAAAACAAAGGCAGGAATTTAGAGCTAATGCTGGGGACAGATGCCTTGTAGCTCAGAGTCAGTGGAGTATGGAGTACTGCTTGCAGCAGGTAAAAGGCAATTGCAACAGGTTCCCCTACCTTTCAAAGGCAAGGTGGTGCTGATGAAGGCTTGGCATCAATGATGCCTGATGCAATAGTTGGGGAGCTGAAGCACAGGGTCATGTTTCCTTCATCCTGTGGGATAGCAAATTTTCAGATATGTAGTAGTTGATTTATTGTTATTATTTGGTGTGGTTTAATCAGGAGAAACACTAAGCCAAAGGCTTCTTAATGGATGTGACCTGGGAGCAAAATGAAGTTAAATAACTAGCTCAGGAAACAGTATGCAAGATAGGCATCTGTGGTATAGTCAGACATCAGTAGTAAAAGCATGGCTAATGAGAAGAAACTCATTGAGTGTCCAGTATGGAACAAATCAGGCCAGAACTGCATATCACACACCCCTCCCACGGCGTAGTACTAGAAGAGCAATAAACACTGAGCCATATGATGCCAATAGGGATTGCGTCATGTAGCCGGAAATACTGAATAAACGGGTATAACACTGTAGATAAATATCATGAGCAGTAATGACTGCATGGGACAGGTCCAGTGGGAAGGAAAGTATCCAGCTTGGAAAGAAGGCTGTAGTGTTGAGACCTGTAAGGCATACTGAGGAAGGAGCAATAGATGTAGAACGACAATGTTTACAACAGACAGAAATCTACTCACCGAGGAGCCACTGGGGAATGAGGAGTGAGAATCCAGACATCCAATATGGGGATTAGGCATGGAGGAGAAAGCCCTGGGAAAATGAAAAGACTCAAAGGATCATGGGCTATGGTAGGAAGAGAGAGGTAAATGGAATGAGTATAGGGAGAAGAGGAAGGGAGGATGCATGGAAGTGCCAGTGGCGAGGATAAGAGAAGGCCCCAAAAAGGAAGAAACAAAACAAAGGAACAGGGAAACTCAGGACAAATGGGCAGAGAGGCAGAGAAAGTGTAGGAAAGCAAGAAACAGATGGGAGGCACAGACAAGATAACAGGCGGGAAGGGGCCAAACAAAGGGCACACACAAGGAAACAAACAAAAGCAGCAGGAGTGGGAGGAAGCACAGCCACCCAGCCATGAAAGGAGCAAGAAAAACACTGCCTAAGCAAAGGAGGTGAGTCAGCAGAGGGCTTATGTAGAGGTTGTGGGAGGAGCTATTCCCCACATTGAACCTTGGGCAAGCCCTCCCATTATATTAGATATCATTTGTTTTTGTTTTCACTTACTTATTATAAATTCTGTGATTCTGTTCTGTGAGCCATGATGCAGTTTTCCTTAGTGGGTAAGAAATGTGAATGCAAACTGCTACCTGCCAACCTTCTCCACAGAAACACACAACAAATCTAAGGAACTACTCCTCAGGGTATTTACAGGTTGGAGAGGAAGATGGAGGTGCTCTTATCCTTGCTTTGTGCTCCCAAAAATGATCCCTCTTGTGGTTTGCTTCTACTGACCACAAACTGTATCTTGGCTGTTCAAAGCATTAGTGAGTAATGCAGATGGTTCAAGCATCATAAACAGTTGTTATAGTGTTGTTCTGATTTCCTAATAATACTACAACAACTTTCCATGGCCTTTGAACTGCCCTAAAACAGCTTTTAGAAAGCCACCAAATCCCATACACAATAAGCCCTAACCATATACTACATTTATTTATGATATAGAGGAGGGGGGTTCAGAGACAGATAATGTCTCTTTGCAGATGACACTTAGATTTCTAGAAGCATGGAGACAAAGGAGGCAATATGGGCCATAATGAAAGATCTGGTAAGTCTGGATACTTGGTTGAGGGTAATGCAGCACATATTTAATGTTAAAAATTGATGTAATGCAAATTAGGGACAAGAACCCAAGAATGGAGTATACAGTGGTAGTTATACATAGGTTTAATGGTACTGCAGTATAACGAAGTTGCAGTAAAAAAAAATAGCATCTTATTCAATGCGTTTTTTTTTACCACAGCTGCATTATACCACAGTAATTATTTTACTGCAACTACATTATACCACATTGTCATTATACTTTTGCATAATTACTGCTGTAGGAGGAACAGGATGGCAGTGGAGAGCACAGCAGAGGAAAAGAACCTGGGGGAGTTAGTAATGGAAAGCATGAAGGCATTGGTAAAATGTAGTAGGGTTGTGCATAAGGCATATGAGATGCTGGGGATGCATAGAGTGAGGGACCCCTAGCAGAAGAATGGAATTATACAGCCCCTGCAAAGATCTCTGGTTCACCCACAACTGGAGTCTTGTATGCAGTTCTGGGGCCCATGCTTGAGGAAGGACAGGCAGGTTAGTGCCGGTGAAGAGGCAAGCCAACAAAATAATTCAATGTGAGATACATAGCTCAGTGCTTTGTGATACATAAGAGATGAATAAGGTATGGTTAGTGCTTAGATATGTTTGTACTGGATGGTACATAAGTCAGTGTTTGTAGTAAGTAGGAACTGAGAACTGTGGTTGGTGCTTAGATACGTTAAGCTGGAATGGTACATAAGTCTGTGTTTGTAGTACGTAGGGGCTGGATGAGATATGGTTGGTACTTAGACATGTTTGAGCTGGACATGATATGGTTGATGTTAGAACTTGATCTTTTGGCCCTTCTCTATATCTCACCTTTGGTGGTATGCTAGGTAAGTGTAGGATTGAAGGCCCAGTGCAAGGTGAGATATGAGTGCTGGAGAAGGAGGAGGAGGAGGCAGGTGAGGATGGAGGGAGAGTCCGACCCACTCTAAGCAGAGGGAGTGGAAACTGGAAAGTTAAGTAGAGGATGGGAGAGGAGCTATGTCCTCCCCATCGAACTACAGTGGAAGTCACATTAAACTGTTCCTCCAATGAATTGTTCTGGCATTTCAAATTAAATTGCATAAGTGTTGATGGATCCAACAAAAAGCTTTGCACAAGCTGTTCCTTAAGAGTTAAAATACAGTTTTGTATTGCATTGTGGCTGGACTGCAGAAGCATTCCAAATGAGTTGCAGAAACTTTTTACAAACATTGCTCTTGAGCTGGTTAAGCACTGAAAAGCAATACAATTTGAGTTGCCAGTGCATTGCCAACTGTAAAAAACAATGCTAAGCCAACTCATTTGTGGAACAGTTTAATGTGACTTGTATTTTACATGCCAAGCCTTCAAATTCAATGCATGATACATAGCTCAGTTCTTTGAGATATGTAAAAGCTGAATAAGGTATGGTTAGTGCTTAGATACATTTGAACTGGATGGTACATAAGTCAGTGTTTGTAGTACGTAGGAACTGATAACTGTGGTTGGTGCTTAGATGCGTTAAGTAGGAATGGTACTTAGGCCCGTGCTTGTAGTAAGTAGGAAATGGATAAGATATGTATGATGCTTAGCTACGTTTGAGCGAGAATGTAATAACCGATGTGATTACCTCCTCCAGCTCCAGGGAGTGTGGCCAGTAGCACGAAGGACAGGAATCCCCCCTTAGGGGGAAACTCCAAGGACCTATGGCTACTGACCTGCCCGTCCTCTGGGCATACTAAAAGAAGGCTAATCCTCAGGTAGGCAAGTATTGATGAGTTGTCTTATGACTAGATCAAGAGTGTTGGTCAAAGAGGCATATCCTGAGTTTGATTGCAAGGAGGTAATCCTGGAAGATGAGGTACTGGCAAATGAGATTCCACCATGGAGAGACATTAGCTTAAGAGGTTAGCGAATCCAAGTCTGTAGTATCTAAAGGTGTAGAAGGTGAGGAGTTATGCATAGTAGGAAGCTTGGCTGGTGGCTGTTCATGGAATCACTTCTTGGAGGGGCCAAAATGTTGAACTGGTCGATGGTCAATCCTGGAGTGCAATGAAGGAAGAAGTCCGTTTTAGCAGATGTAATGGAGTACGGTGATAAGGCAGTTAGGCCTTCCTTCATGGGGCAGAGTAGGAGAGAATGGCAGATCCCACATGATCCGACAGGCATAGTTCCAGTAGAGAAGGCACCAGGCCCCCTTGCGATGTGAAGCAGGAATGCAGTGTGCTGGCAGCCAGATCCCCTTGAGGAGTGAAGCAGATAGAAATCTCCATTGCTTGGATTCCAGTAAAGACTGCAAGACTCCCACATGGGTTGGCTGAGAAGAGATGGAATGTGGATGAGCAAGCAGGCAGGACCTATACAGGTGAAGCCAGAGACATGGTGGGACCCCACGTGGTCCAATGTGCATAGGTTACAGTATGAAGGCGATTCCCATGTAGGTTGGCCAAGGTGAAATAGAATGTGTTGAGCAAGTGCTAGGCCCCCCTTGGTGGGGCTAAGCAGTGATTAGAAAAGATATCCCAGGATAAAGCTGAGGCCATCAGCTAGAGCGAAAGGCCATCTTGGTGTAGAACCATATGATGATGGATGTTCTTCGATGCTGTCAAGAGGGAAGTGGAAGTAAGATCAGCAAATGTCTACCTGGCAGGGAGTTGAGCTAGGTACAGTCTGGTGAGAAGGTCTATGCACAGTAAAAGTATAAAGGCAGGTGAAGGCTAGATGTCCCTGGTAGACTTCCAAGTCCTGTTTTTGAAGTCGATGATGAGCAGGAAGTCAACGCTGAAGATAAAGTTCTGGCAGATGAAGAAATCTAGCTAGGAGTGATGTCTGGATGAGGGATGATGGTTAATCCATGACCTAGGTAGCTGTGAGTGAAACAGCTGTAAGCTTAGATGTACAGTCAGCTTGACTGAAGATGAGTGCCAAAGTGTAAATACCGGAGGATGTAGAAATTTAGAGTATGAAATGGTCATCAGTGTTGCCCATCAGGGAACGGTGATGAGGTAGGAGTCTATGTGAATTGGAGGTGTTGCTAGAGCAGGAAATCAAGTGAAACATTAGGTATGATCAAGAACATTATTAGAAAGGAGAGTTGTCCTAATAAGTCCAGGACTGGAGAATACTCTAAGGAGATATGCAGTGAAGATATTTGGTTGGAACTGGACCAGAATTGAAGATTGATTGCAGTTGAAGAAGTAATAAATGATGAAGTAGGGTTGGCCTGGGATGGGCAAGTTGGAGAATGGACCCCCTGTAGGTCTGTAGTATGCAGTTTGCAAATGCTCGAGTTATTGAGTAGGTCTCAGGTGGTCAGCTTAAGGAGGACGAGACCCACATGGGTCTGCTTTTGTGAAGATGGAAAGATGTTTAATAAAAGAGAAATGCCCCTGTGGGCATGATGGATTTGGGATGGTGAGACCCCCATTTGGGCTCACCATCGCCATGATATGAAATGCTCCAAAGTAAGGGGGGGCCGAACATATGTGCAGTGTAGATGAAGTGTCCCATGGAAGTGAATGCCCTACTGTTGCAAGCATGAAATAATCCAAAGGTAATGTTAGAGAACTGTAAGGAGAGTAAGGTAGCAGAAGGAGCTCCCATGGATGCTAGTAGATGTCCGGTGACCCAGGAAGTCATACCTATTATGACTTCCAGCTGAGTAAATGGAACTGTGGCATTGAGGAGAGCACTAATCCCGAGTCTGAGAGAGGTCCAAGCGGTACATGGCCACGCTGCAGCAGGAACATCAGTCTGGAAGAAAAAGGCAATCCAGGGTATCCTGCCCTGCTGAGCAGCAGAGGAGGGGGCTGGGAAGCAAGACATGGTGGTGGTGCAGCATGTAGAGGGGTGCTGAAGCCTGGAATGAACCACGGCTAGGGAAGCAATGCAGCAGTGAAATGGGGGAGGAAGGCAGTTGTTGGTATTGTCAGCTGCGATGAGGCAGTTCAAGTAGTGGTGCAGGAAGCTGAGCAGAAGCCATGGCAAACAAGGGAGTCCAGGAGCGAGGAACAGGAGTTACCGAACCCCAGAGCAACACTGTGGTCAAGTCTGTGCAGCACTTGTGACCCGGAGGCTGGAAAGGAATGAAGCCCCAAAAGGAAAGGGAAACAGGAGATCACAAGCAGGACAGAATGGGGAAGGGAAAGTGAGGGGTAAGAGCACAGGAAAAACAAGGAAAGGGCGGGAGATGATCAACGGGACAAAGGGGCGAGGGAAGGTGCCGGGGAGGAGGAGCACCAGAGACACAGAGGAAGGAGAGCCAGCCCCACAACACCAGAGAAAGTCCGACTTGCTCTAAGCAGAAGGAGCAGAAGCTGGAAAGTTAAGTAGATGATGGAGGAGAAGCTATGTTCCCCCCATTGAACTACAGGCTAAGCCTTCCAGTACAGTGCCAACAGGATAGGTCCTACTGTATGAAGAACGCTTGGAGGATCTCAATATGTACATGCTGGATAACAGTAGAAAGAGAAGCAACATGTCTGAGACACTCAAGTACCTCAGTGGAATGAAAAGGTGGACAGCAGGAAGCTGTTCTCAATAAGTGGAAACATGGGTATCAAGGGTACAGTATCCTTCTGAAACTGATGGTGGTGGGAGGGTTCAAAGATGATGTCAGCAAGTATTTTTTTGTTCAGAAAGAGTTATGCCAGACTGATACAAATTTCCAGAGGTCATCTTGACTGAACCAATGGGAGGGCTCAAAAGTAGATGGAACAAACACATGGCAGTAGTGTGATAGAGGACAGAATGGGGGGGGGCTGACAGGGGCACAGTCTCACAATTAGACAGGCTTGGGGAGACTGGATAGGCCACTAGGGCGTTATCTGCCATAATGTTCTGTGTTTCAACATAGTGTAGATATGCAGATGGATTCCTTGTTTCTACATAGTGTAGACATGCAGATGGATTCTGTGTTTCTACACAGTGTAGACATGCAGATGGATTCCATGTTTCTACATAGTGTAGACATGCAGATGGATTCTGTGTTTCTACACAGTGTAGACATGCAGATGGATTCCGTGTTTCTACATAGTGTAGACATGCAGATGGATTCTGTGTTTCTACACAGTGTAGACATGCAGATGGATTCCGTGTTCTACACAGTGTAGACATGCAGACGGATTCCGTGTTTCTACACAGTGTAGACATGCAGATGGGTTCCGTGTTTCTACACAGTGTAGACATACAGATGGATTCTGTGTTTCTACACAGTGAAGACATGCAGATGGGTTCCGTGTTTCTACACAATGTAAACATGCAGATGGGTTCTGTGTTTCTACACAGTGTAGACATGCAGATGGATTCCGTGTTTCTACACAGTGTAGACAAGCAGATGGATTCCGTGTTTCTACACGGTGTAGACATGCAGATGGGTTCCGTGTTTCTACACAGTGTAGACATGCAGTTGGATTCCGTGTTTCTACTTAATGTAGACATGCAGATGGATTCCATATTTCTACAGAGTGCAGACATGCAGATGGGTTCTGTGTTTCTACATAGTGTAGACATGCAGATGGATTCCGTGTTTCTACATAGTGTAGACATGCAGATGGATTCTGTGTTTCTACACAGTGTAGACATGCAGATGGATTCCGTGTTCTACACAGTGTAGACATGCAGATGGAGTCCGTGTTTCTTCACAGTGTAGACATGCAGATGGGTTCCGTGTTTCTACACAGTGTAGACATACAGATTGATTCCGTGTTTTTACACGGTGTAGACATGCAGATGGATTCCGTTTTTCTACACGGTGTGGACATGCAGATGGGTTCCGTGTTTCTACACAGTGTAGACATGCAGATGGATTCCGTGTTTCTACTTAATGTAGACATGTAGATGGATTCCATATTTCTACAGAGTGTAGACATGCAGATGGGTTCCGTGTTTCTTCATAGTGTAGACATGCAGATGGATTCTGTGTTTCTACACAGTGTAGACATTCAGAAGGATTCCGTATTCTACACAGTGTAGACATGCAGATGGATTCCGTTTTTCTACACAGTGTAAACATGCAGATGGGTTCCGTGTTTCTACACAGTGTAGACATACAGATGGATTCTGTGTTTCTACACACTGTAGACATGCAGATGGGTTCTGTGTTTCTACACAATGTAGATATGCAGATGGATTCCGTGTTTCTACACAGTGTAGACATGCAGATGGATTCCATGTTTCTACACGGTGTAGACATGCAGATGGGTTCCGGGTTTCTACACAGTGTAGACATGTAGATGGATTCTGTGTTTCTACTTAATGTAGACATGCAGATGGATTCCATATTTCTACAGAGTGCAGACATGCAGATGGGTTCCGTGTTTCTACATAGTGTAGACATGCAGATGGATTCCGTGTTTCTATATAGTGTAGACATGCAGATGGATTCTGTGTTTCTACACAGTGTAGACATGCAGATGGATTCCGTGTTCTACACAGTGTAGACATGCAGACGTAGTCCGTGTTTCTACACAGTGTAGACATGCAGATGGGTTCCGTGTTTCTACACAGTGTAGACATACAGATTGATTCCGTGTTTTTACACAGTGTAGACATGCAGATGGATTCCGTCTTTCTACATGGTGTAGACATGCAGATGGGTTCCGTGTTTCTACACAGTGTAGACATGCAGATGGATTCCGTGTTTCTACTTAATGTAGACATGCAGATGGATTCCATATTTCTACATAGTGTAGACATGCAGATGGGTTCCGTGTTTCTACGTAGTGTAGACAGGCAGATGGGTTCCGTGTTTCTACATAGTGTAGACATGCAGATGGATTCCGTGTTTCTACATAGTGTAGACATGCAGATGGGTTCTGTGTTTCTACACAATGTAAACATGCAGATGGGTTCTGTGTTTTTACACAGTGTAGACATGCAGATGGATTCCGTGTTTCTACACAGTGTAGACATGCAGATGGATTCCATGTTTCTACACGGTGTAGACATGCAGATGGGTTCCATGTTTCTACACATTGTAGACATGCAGATGGATTCCGTGTTTCTACTTAATGTAGACATGCAGATGGATTCCATATTTCTACACAGTGTAGACATGCAGATGGGTTCCGTGTTTCTACATATTGTAGACATGCAGATGGGTTCCGTGTTTCTACATAGTGTAGACATGCAGATGGGTTCCGTGTTTCTACAGAGTGTAGACATGCAGATGGATTCCATGTTTCTACATAGTGTAAACATGCAGATGGATTCTGTGTTTCTACGTAGTGTAGACATGCAAATGGATATATTAAGGGCAGCCTTTTCTGCACCATTCCCACAGCCCTTCTGTTAGTCTCTGGATCCTGTTTCAGTACAATTCAGATATTTCCATGTCTCACCTGTCTGTAAATGGACTTGTCAAACATATTTATAGCAGCAGCTCAACAAAACCAGGCAAAACATTTGACCCTATATTTTTTTCACTATAAAAGATTATGGGCATCTTACAGTTTTATTTGGTGAAAAAATGTTGTAGTGCCACCATAATTTGAATATTTTATAAACGTTTTATTTATTTATTTTTTTTCCAAGAAAAAAAAATTTGGCCGCCACATTTGGTTTAGAAATGCCATTGTATAGCTGGAAAAGGGTTATGGCTGAGAAAATAAAAACAAACTTATGGTGTGGAGCGTATCAAATACTAGGAAAGTAGATATGAAAGGTATGCTACATTTTAGTATTAATTGTAGCTGAAACTAGCATCTTGGAAAAAACATTTTTCATTGCACTGCTGCTTTAAGGTCATAGAGATGATATTTCTCAGAAACCGTTACCGTTTCCATGGGATAGTTTGTTAACTCTTTGCTGTACTTGTCTTTAGAACTGGCTGACGTTGTATGCTGTTGAACTGTTCTAGCCAAGGCACCCAATTACAAGAGGCATATGCCTCAAGTAATGCTTTCCAGGTTGAACATTTTTTAATCAAAAACAAACAAAAAAAAAAATAACTTTACCATCACGTAAGGCCAGGCAGTACTACAGTATAAGTAATGCCAAATATTCACAATAGTAACATGCAGTAAGAGACCTCCCCAGCCATGACTGAGTTAACATTTATTCAGGGTAAAGTACTGTATGTTTGTGTTTTCTTAGCCTTGGTCAGTCGAAGTGGCTTTGTTCACCCTTGTGCAGTACCAGACTGATCGAATTTCATTCCTTTGAAAACCATGCACATCCCTAGAGGTTACAATGGTGTGGATTTCTCTCTCTCTCTCTCCTAATTTCTGACTCCACTTTTTTTCATCCTCCACTTCTATCTACAGTGTCATCTTGTCACAAAGTGGCTAGTACAGTGCTTGGAAAAAAATGTAAGAGTAACAAATGCTGCTGTGAAGTTTATTTTCTTCTCTCAGAAGCCTAAGTAAAGTTTGCAGCTGTTTCACTTTCAACAGCGATATGGGTTCCATTGCATATAATATTCCTGAAGTTATGGATGCAGCTGGAAGAAAGGTAATAAATATTTTCAAGCAATGCAGATTTTGCACATGCACTGGCTGATAGTAAAAGGAAAATCAATGGGCTTTTTTGTTATGGGATCCTGAAGCTCTGTATCCAATATCAAGAATTTATACACATCACACAGTCATTATGATTTGAACCACAACTAATTGAAATTTGAGGCATACTGATCAAATTTAGCCTTGCTAGCATGTACTTTAGTTCAAGACACTGTGGCGACTAAGTAAACTTTATTTCTTTTCCCACCTTCCTTAACACCACCTGATTAAACTGTCAAAATAACTTTTTCAGCCAAGTGGTCCCACCGCTCAATGGTATTGCTAATTGCCTTACAAGAAATATCAATCAGTGGCATCATTTCAGAAAAATCATAGGTATTGCTAATCTCATTCCTACAGAATCACAGGGATGGCAAAACTCCCAAACCACCATATGTTATTTAAGCAAATTTATTTATTTATTTGTTCAGATAATCACCTTTGAGCAAGATAGCTCGTTTACAAAGCTTCCACGTCAAGAAGACAGGAACAACACATATACTGTAACAGCAAATCCAAGGAACGCCTTGTTTTAGGGGTCCATGGCGGTTGTAAGAGACATCATATGTGTTGCAAATAAATCATAGGGATTTCAACTGGCTACCCCTAAATGACACCCCTGACATAAACTACCCTTTCTGTCATAATATGTGGCATTTTTTTTAAATGGGGCAATCAGTATTTTACATGAATTATTTTTCTTTTAAATGTTATTCTTTTCAATTTTCAGAGACAACAGCTTTTCAAAACTATTAAAAATTAATAGAAACCTTTACTATGGCATGAGTCCTACAGACAATTTTAGTTTCCATGCATGTAACACTGCCATTTGAGAAGAAGGATGAATCCTAAGATGTTGGATTCATCTCTGCTAAACCAACAGACCTGGATAAAGCATGGTTGCAAACAGAAGAATTATTACACAAATAGATCACAGCTTTTCAAAAAAGTTGCCATCATGTTATTGAGTAGACTATATTGCTATGCCGTGTCTGACAAGGTATTTCATAAGCAACCCCTCAGTGGTGTAATCTAATACTAACATTTTACATCTGGTTTCTCTTGATAGGCAATTCTTTTTCCTTGGTCACTTCACTGCAGAGGTTACAGTATCATTCAGCATACAATTTGGAACTGGTATTCTTAGAAAAAAAGTTTGCTTTATTCCTCCAGTCTCTAACATATTGTTTTATTGTTAACTGTTTGTTGATCCCATCAGACTCAGGACAGGTTATAGGAAGCAGCTTAGAGCTCGCAGATTGGGTTAGTGCTTCTCTAAATGCAGGGGCCTTGCTAAATGTGCAGTTTTGTAAAACACAGTTAGCAAGGCATTAACCCAACTGCAGGTGACATTAAATTATTACAGTGTGCCTATGTGAAGCAGCTAACTGTGCTTGCATATAAGCACACTAGCATATTGGAAGATTTGGAAAGACAGTAAACATCTGTTAGTGCCACACTATTTACTGCCATCACAAACCAGTTCTTATAGCCAGGCAACTCCCTTCCCGATCACCTTCTGACATGTACTTATACTGCCTTGGTATCTTGTGCTTTACCAATCCCCTTTCACCAATTGTCTGTTCATGATTTGTAAATAGTATTCACTGATGCCTAAAACCACAAAGAAAGAGTAGTACACCCAAACATTTTGTGAAAATAAAATATTTTTATCAGCACCAAGTGCTAGAGATTTAATCAAAGTGTAAACATGCATAAAAAATGAATATACCACAACTTCAGCAAACTGGATGCAGAGTTAGCAGTGCTGTCTAAAGACTTGTTGCAGATATCAAGGTAGAAAGTGGGAGGGTGTGTCAACTCCCTAATGAAAGCATGGGACCACTGATCCCCATATCTCACTAGAGGTTGCTTTGTTGCATAAGAAGTTAATCAGTGGGTGCCTCTTGGACACATTGTTCTGGAACATTGCAATGCATCGTGGGGTGAAGCCAGACTGTCTGTCTGTGTGCAGAGTTGGCGTCCACAGTGAGTTCAAGCTATAGTGCAGTATAACTAAATACAGTTTGTGTATGCTCTGAGTAGTGAGGTTTGATTTGCACTGTACAGAAACTGCTAATTCTGCCCAGGTAACATGGGGAGAGACATTTGTTTAAGTATTTCCCCTTGACAGAGGTACAGCTTGCAAAGAAACTTTTGTCAGATGAAGTGTCCACTTTCACCCAGTAAAGACTACTCACAGTGGTGAAAGTGTCAGCAAAACCACCACTGGAGCTGTTAGGGATCAGGAGGGAGAACTACCCTTCATCCGAGCCCCCATATGATTACCACAGAATCTGCCTTTCACTTACGTTGAATGCCTGGAGCTTTAGCAGCACTTCCCCTGCCTTTCCACTGCCAAACTTTGAGTTACTGCACCCAACTGGGTGAACAAATGTTACAGGAGGGCAGAGATTTTTGAGCCCATCCAAAGAATCAAAAGCGGCATCATAGTGAACTTTTACTAAACCCCCACTGGTGCTTGTAGGAGCTGAGAGGGAGGATGCCATCCTTCATCTGATCTCCCAACCCACTGATCACCATGGGAGCTGCCTCTCACCACTGATGAGCATCTGGAACTGTACAGGCAATTCCCCTACCTTTCCTCTCCCTGACTGAATTAACTGCACCTAGTCAGGCAGCTGAACGTCACAGGAGGGTGGAGCTTTCTGAACCTGTCCTAAGAGTGAAAAGCTGGTGTCATAGCGAATTTTGACTAAACTGTCACTGGAGCTGCTAGGAGTAGAGAGTGAGGAGAGAATCCTTCAGCTGCCCCCCCCCACACACACACACACACGCACACAACAAACTGATCACCGAGACCTGCCTCTCACTACTACCCAGTGCCTGGAACTGTAGAGGTGCTTCCACTACCTTCCACTCCCTGACTTTGAGTTTATTACACCCAGTCAGGTGGCCGAATATCCCAGGAGGGCAGAGATTTCTGAGCTCTGTCACATTAAAGGACAACCTTGCACAGTAGTCTTCACACTGCAGTTGTGAGTACTAAAGACCGTAGTGTAAAGGATGCTGAGTAAGTGTGCCAAGGAGACTCAGTTGGAAGAGACAACTGCCAGATAGGAACTTTGCCCATTTCAACACATTATTAAAACTGTATATGCTAAGAACACGACCTCATTTGTTTGATACTGTCTATGCCAGGTCTTAGGAACACTTTATCTGGGTGACCACTATTGGTTAATTAGGCGTCTGTTCTGTGTTAAAGTTGATGCTTCTTGCTACACCCTATCTAGATGAATGCTACTAGTTTAATTTAGTAGTCTGTTTTGGGGTGATGTTGATGCATACTTCTGCACCTCATCTGGGTGAGCATTACTAGTCTATTTTAGTAGCCTGTTTTAGGCTAAAGTTGTTGCTTTCTGGCGTACCCTATCTGAGTGAGCACTATTAGAGTAATTAAGTCATCTGTTTTTTACTCTAGCTGAATTACTCAATTAGTTTAATGAGTCATCTGTTTTGTAAGTGGAGCTTCACAGAGGAGGAGTGCCTGTTCCAGGGGCACTCCCTCCAGCACAAAACAGTGATTTACATTGTTTTGACCCCGATCTCAGGGCAAGGACACCGGACCTGCATGAGTATAAGGAGGGAGCTAATCAGAGAGGCTGACATGCCCCTCGGCCTCCAGAGCACCAATCTGCAGGCTCCACAGTTATCTAGGAAGTGGCCTAAGGGTTGAAAACTCCCAAGTAGCCATCCAACTATCAGAAAGCTAAACTGTAGGAACAGAGTTTCACAAAAGAGGAGTGTTTTTTCCAGGGACACTCCCTCCAGCACAAAAGAATGATATACTTTGTTTTTTGCCCAGTCTTAAGATAATGACAGCAGAGCTCCATGAGAATAAAAAGGGAGCCAATCAGAGAGGCTGATGTGCTCCTCACCCACCAGAGTACCAATCGACTGGCTCCACTGTGACCCAATCAACTCTAGGCTACTATTTAAAAGGTACTATTAAGTGACCCCCTGTCCTGCAGCCTCCCCTTTCATGAAGGACCCATGCAAAAAAGACAGCAGAGTCTGCCAACCAGAGTCAGCCCAATGAAGCAGCCAGCAGCTGGTCACTCCACACCACACTGCAACACTAAATAAAACAAAGAAATAAAGCACCGGCAGGCAGCCAGGGAAGAAACAGGGAAGAAGGGGGTCTGCAAGGTAGAGTTGGAAGGAAGAGGAGGACTAGGAGTGGGTGACAAACTCTATCTAGGGTAGGGGTACAAAAGGGTTGGTGTTGACAGAAAGGAAAAAAACAACAACAAAATTATTAGTAAGAGTGAAGAGAAGCTAGCTAGATAACTATCTGGGTCAGGATGCTAGGCTAGGGGAGCTATAAGTGCAGGTGCCACAGTAAGGAAAAAAGAAATGAATAAAGGCAGGCGACTACTCTAAAGGGTGCTATTATCTGGGGGTTCTACAATGCCAGGTCGACAACACTTTTGTTGACCAGCATCTCAACGAAGGGATTTATATCACCCACAAGTTGCAGTAAACATAAATCCTGTATGTCTCCTGGTCCTGTTCTTCTATCGGGGGGCTTCGCCCCCAACCCTCCATGTAGGGGCCTCTGCCCCTGCACCCCCAGTATTTTGTAGTATCAACTCTAGTCAGAGTTGATTTGGGAGGTGGTACAGGACCGGAAAACAGTGTGCCCCTGTCTTGGGCACACCAACACAGTGACCTGTCAGCAAAGTGTTCATTTTGCCGACAGCAAGGTATGTCGCTGTGTTAATGTCACTGTCATGTCACCATATACTATCAGGGTACACTCTAGCAGGGGGATGGGAACAGGTATTTGTAGGATAGCAAATAGGGTAAGCAAAGTAGTGAGTATTCTGAGAATGATGCAGTGCAGTGGTTGTGGGGTGATGGTTTTCAGGAAGACTTTCTGGAGACTGTGGTGTTGCCCCATCTGTGTGCACCTCTCTGGGTTGAGGGGGGAGGTTGCTTGTTTCCAGGCTGAGTTGGCTAGGATTCAGTGGGCCTACCTCTTCACCCAGGGACCCCCAAGTCTGCCATTACTGTCTCAAAGATTGCCAAGGGGGAGGGGCGACTGGACTATGGTGGGCTTGGGAAGGGCGAGGGTAGTGGATCAGAGCCACATCCCCCAGACAGCACCACTAAACAATTCCTATGCCACTCTAGCAGGGTGGGACTGTCTCATGGAGGCACCCACAGTGGTAACCAGGGAGGGTGTGGGGGACCTCCCCAGTGAATACCCCAAGGAAGGGGCAGTGGACTCTAGAGAATGAGGAAGCAACTCCTGGTGGAGGCTTCCTTCATGAGGGGGTAGATTTGGGGACAGGAAGGGAGATGGAGAGGAAGGTTAGGTGCCTACCTGGTGCTATGGCTTGAAGGGATGGGAAGCAGACCCAGAGGATCGCTAGGGGCAGCAGGATGGGAGGGAGAGTGGGATGTCATTGTCCACCTAGAGACAAATGACCTGGCTAGGAGAATGCAGGAGAAATTCAATGAGCTGTGGAGGGGTCTTGGGCAGGTAGCACACTCAGTGGCCTTTTCTGTGGTGTTGTCTGTCTATTACATGTGGCATGATAGGGTACTATGCACCAGGAGCTTCAACCAAAGGATGAATGAGTGGTGCAGAAGGGAGGGGTTCAGCTTCATTGGGGACTAGGGTCCCACCTGGAGGGATAAAGACCTATACAGGGGAGATGGCCTACATCCATCCAGTAGGGAAATCCAAGTCTTCAGTGAGCAGTTTAAATGTTACATTGATGAGCATTTAAACTATTCAAGTTGGGTGGCAGAAGTAAGCTGGGAGTCATAAACTGCCCCCACAAGCTGAAGTAGCTGGTAGAAGTAACCCTAAAGGAGGGAAATCCCCAAGAGTACATAACAAGAAGAACAAAAGGATATAGATGAAGAGGGATGGGAATAACAGAGGAGGGAGTAAGGAGAGTAGGGAAAGGGGAGACAGTTGTGGTGGTGGAGTCTGGAGGGCCATGTGTTCAAATGCTCTAAGTCTGAGAAATAAAATCCCAGACCTAGAGGCCATTATGGCAGAGGCTGACCTGGACATTGTTGCCATCACCGAGTCATAGTATAGTGAAAACCATGACTGGGATATAGTCATTCCAGGCTATAGTCTGTTTAGGTATCCATTTGGTATCCTGTGTGGTCCCCCTCCATGTCTTGCCCTTACCCAGCCAGCCTTTGTTCAGGCTAACCCTGTAAACAATCTCCATTCTGTCTTCATAGGTATTCATTGAAGTGAGGGCAGGACCGGAAAGCAGGACGCTCCATTGTTGGCACTGCAAGCCACAAGCAGGACCACACAGATGCCTGAAAGACTCTGCAGGTAAACAGCAGCTGTGGGTTAGTTCCTGCCCTGCCTCCGCTTCCATGACAACTTCTCCACCCTCCCGCCCTGTGTGGGCATTTCATTTATAAGTGGTGTGTCATGTGACCTAACACCCCCAGTTACCTGCAGCAGTTTATAGGGTTTGACCACTAGGCACACTGATGAACTACGGTATGCCCCCCATACGGCGACACCAACACAGCGATCTATGCTCCTGTAGGCAAAATCGACACTTTGCCAACAGGTCGCTGTGATGGTGTGCCCGAGATAGGGGCATGCTGTCTCCCAGTCCTACACCCCTGCCCTGAGTTAACTCCAACTTGAGTTAACAATCCTTTAGTCTGGGGTGCAGGGCATGGAGTCTGCAAGGAATCATGATGACCGCGATCTGCGGTCGACATGATTCCTGTCGCTGTAAAGCCGGTTGATATTAGAGATGTTGAGCTGGCATGGTAGAGCGCTGAACTACTACTCAACTACCCTCAGGTGTTAATAGAATATTGATTCACCCTTCTTCACCCTTCTTCATTGTACTACCCCTTCTTTGTGCAACTCCTTCTCTCATATTTCATTACCCCTAATTACTCCCAAATCGACTTCACAACACTTGTTATTAAGTCTGTATTTCCCCAGAGGCTCCGGTTGTGGGATTCAATCCACTGAGTGAGTAGCTTAACCACACCATGGTTGGAAGCTTTACCCACTGGGCCATACTACTGTTGACTATTGTAGGTGTTATGATACAGTTGCACCTTAGACCACCCCCTAAGCTCTTGGTACGCTCCTCAGGCCTCTCCAAGGAAGAGCGGAGGAAGGAGCTCTACTTTCTTAGCTGTGGTAGACTACTTGCTGTGCACTAACTGCTATTATTTTTTTACAGCTGAATATCAGCTTATCAGTTAGACTAATCAATGTTGAAACTAGCTAGTTTGTATGGCTACGTAATTGTACTATGCTGCTCAATTGTCTTGATAAGCTACTTATTCTACTTTACTGCTAAATGTATTGGCTAATGCAATTGTTGTTAAATAATTGTACCATGCTGCTAAATGTTTTGAAGGTTACTTAATCAAACCTTGCTGCTAAATGTATTTTGCCTAATGCACTTCTTAACCCTCTCTCACCTTGTTGTTTGCTGTGTAATTCTCTCACCTCCTACTAGTGCTCCACACACACCCACACCAGTTTGTCTTGCTTTCAGCCACCAATATATCCCAATCTTTACTGTACTGTCCTCTTGGTCATGTTCCCCAACACCATCTCCCTCTTCCCCCTTCTCTTCTCCTTCACCTCTATCCCCCTTTCTTCGTTCCCTTCTTTTCCTCTCACCTATCTCATTCCCCATCTCCCTCTCCCTTCTCTCCATCCTCCTCCTCCCATGTCCTCTTCCTCACTTCCCCTGGGTTCCTGTCCCCCCTCTCTCCTGCCCTCCCCCTGCTTCCATCAAGCCTCATTCTGTGCATTGCTCCACACCCCCCCACAGGATAATGCACACCCTCCTGCTCACCCATTGCACACATGGATCTCTGTTATACTGCGACTACTTATCATGCTTCTACTTTTGTGCCCAGGGGATACTGAGCCCAACCCTGGGCTCATACCTCCTCACTCTCCCCTCACATAACCCCCGCCCCTCCCTGCTTGCCTAAAGGTATGCATATTGTCCCCCTCAGTATCAGGAGTCTTTTCCCTAAGATTTATCTCCTTCAACCAGACATGGCAAACCTCCAGCCAGATATATGTATCATTTATGAGTCTTGGCTCTCCTCTAACCTCCCTTATAATGCTTACCTGGAAGGACAGACCCGGAAGGGGTGGGTTATTGCCATCAATAGCTCCTCCTCAATCCAGTTCACCATCATCCCCTCTGTCTCTCTCCCATTAGCCTATGAACTTATGCTCCTAAAACTCTCCCTCCCTTTTTCCTTTCTCATCTGCATAGCAGGAGTGTACTACTGCCCTGGTCTCTCCTCTTCCTCTGTCTCAGCCCTCCTCACCTCCATGTCAACCCATTCCTCTCCTGGTAAATTAATCATACTAGGTGACTTAAACTTGAACTGGCTTTCCCCTCCTCCACCCAGGATGCATCATGACACCATGTCTCTAAATCTAACTCAACTGATCACTGAACATATGCATCTTAACCACAAATCTCTCAAGCACATCCTGCTAGACTGGGCCTTCACCTCTCACCCCCACCAAGTAACTGCTGCTGGCATTCTCCCTGATGCCCTCAGAGACCACCATATTGTTTATTGTGTCATAAAAATCCACCGTCCCAAACTTCTGCTCCATTCCTTTAGATTACTAGATCTGTCTGTCCTTCACGAGGACCTGGTTGTAACTGACTGGTCACCTGTATCAGCATCTAGCACTGTTGACAGTGCCCTTGACTACTTCAAATCCAAATTCCATTCCATCTGGGATTGTTATGCCCCCCTAAGGAAAACCAGAGTCAGGGGCTTCCACCTCCCTTGCATCTCTGCTGAACTCCTAGCCTGCCTATATGCCAGAGACTTAGCTTGGAAGGAACACATATCCTCAGGTTCCCCCCTGGATCTACATAACTATTATGTTCTGTGCAATGCATGCACCAGAGCCACTAGGTTATCCAAAGCAGAGTACTTTTGCCCCATCTTCCTAAACAATATCAGCCACCTGTCAAAGTTCTGGAAGGTTGGCCATGCCCTATTGTCTCCCAAGGCCCAGCCCACTATCCCAGTTCTAAAGGCAAATGACTTCTTCATTACAGACCCACTCTCAGTGGCCAGCGAATTCAACACCATCTTTACCTCCTGTGCCTCACCCCTCCTCTCATCCTTCCTGACAGTTTCACCATCCTCCTCACCCACCCTCCCTCCCCTTAACTAGCCCAATTCTCCTTGTCTCCCATCACATTTGATGCCACCGGCAATGCCTTACTAGCACTCAACCTGCTCAAGAGTAAAACCCTGATGGGCTTGACCCTAAACTCCTACACCTTGCAGCCCCTGGCATTGGTCTCCACATCTCTGCCCTTTTAAACCTCTCCTTCTCCTTGGCATCTGTCCCCAATACCAGGAAGCATGCCACAGTTATTCCCCTGCCTAAAGGTTGTGATCCTTCTGTTCCTGGTAACTATTGTCCCATTTCTCTCCTCTCCACCATCGGCAAACTCCAATAACTCCTGGTGCTTTCTTAACTTTCCCCTTTCCTTGATTCTTCCTCCTTTTCCACCCAGTATGAGTCAGAATTCTGCAAAGCCCACTCCTCCTCCATCCTCTGATTAACTGATGCCATTCTCACAGGGATGGATCAGGGCCAAGTCACATCAGCCATTTTTGTTGACTTGGACAAAGCCTTCAACACTGTAGTCAATCTCCTTCTCCTTTCCAAGCTCACTACAGCAGGACTCTTCTCCTCAGCCACTAACTGGTTCTGCTCCTACCTTGAGGGTAGGTCCCAATCAGTCCATATTAGTGACTCCCTTTCCCCTCCACTCCCAATCACCACTGGGGTACCTCAAGGCACCGTCCTAGGTCCTATGTTATTCTTAGTCATTCTAAATGACCTTCCTACTGCCTGCCCCTCAGCATCCATTCACATGTATGCTGATGACACAGTCCTATTTGCCTCTGGCCATTCCCCTGCTGACATGATGACCAGGCTTCAGTGGGACACCAACAACATCCAGCTCTGGTTCCACTCAAATCAGCTGGCCCTTAACAACAAAATACAATCTCTATCATCTTTGGCACTCTGTAAAAGCTCTCTAGCATTTGCCCTCCCCCTCCTTCCGTACCCTAGATGGGTCCACCATTGAGAATGTACCATCCTTCAAGTACCTTGGGGTCTGGCTTGACTACCACATCATCGTCTCTGAACACGTTAATGCCATATGTAAAAAAACTCCCCCCTAAATTATGAGCTTTGTACCACCACCACAGCTGACTCCCACTGCGAGCCCATAGAGATGTCATACAGAAAATGATCCTCCCCATATTCGACTATGCTGAAATAGTCTACAGCTCTGCCCCCAAATCTACCCTCTCCAGATTGGACTCTCTCTTTATCTCATTCTGTCACTTTTCTTTGGACTGCCCTTCGCATACTCATCACTGTACTCTTTATACGTCCTTCTCTTTCCCTCCCTTGAAGCAAGATGAATGGGACACTGCTCCTCATTTAGTACCAAGTATTGGTTTGGCTCCCTCCCTTCCTACCTGTCCTCTACCCTGTACCTGCCCCCACTCAACTCCTATGCTCTCCGCAGCTCCCATTCCCTTGCACTCCCCCTCTTAGATCCTCCACAGCTGGCCAGTCTGCCTTCCCCTACCACTTTCCTAAGTTATGGAACTCCCTCCCTCCCTCTCCCAATCTGCTCTTTCCCCCTTGGTCTACTCTTTATCCTCCCTTCTGCATAGTCTATCCACCCACACCTGCAACTGTAACTTTTAACTGCATCTGTTTCTTCCCTATTTATATCCTCTGTCCCCCCATCTCTCTATCCTCCTTTCTCTATTCCACCCCTTCTCCTCTCCATTCTTCCTCCCCCCCTCTCAAAACCCTTTTCCTACCTCTAATCCAGTTTGCTCTACTATATCACCCTACCCCTCTTCCTCTCTACCCACCTTTCCCTATACCACCCCCTTCTCCTCTCCTTCTCCTCCACTTCCTCTCATAATCCTTTCACTTCTATTTTCCCTTTTCTCTACCATTTCACCCTCTTCCTTGTAATTAAGATTGTTTCTGCAACTAGCCGGTGCTGGCACACATATCGACTTTATCACTTATAATTAATATTCACACTGTTGATACTTGTTTATTCATTTTGCATGGGCTAAATCCATGTACCCAATTTACTGAATATAGTTGTTTCTACATATTTATTTATTTGCTGTATATAGATGCACCATGATGTTCTTCCACGCTGTGTATTTTTGTGTTTATTCCCCTTTCCCTTCCCTCCAGGATGCATCTGGAAACAAGCTTTGTTTAACTCAGTATGACTTTCCTGGTAAAACTTTTAATTAAATAAATAAATAAATAAATAAGTGGGAAAGACAGGCTAGAAAAAGAAGAGAGAGGAGTTGCTCTTTATGTGAGGGATAGCATAAAGGCAAAAGAGATACAATGAACACAGGAAGGGTCAGAGATACTTCGAGTCACCCTAGAAAAGGGAAAAGGAGCCAAAATTCACACTGGAGTGATCTATAGACCTCCAGTATGGGGGGAGGAGTTAGACATGGATCTGGTTGAAGCCGTCCAAAATAAATAAGGGGGGGGTGCTGCTGGTAGGAGACTTCAATCTGTTGGATGTAGCTTGAAGCATCTCAGCTGCAGCTTCCGCTAGGAGCAGGGACATACTGGACTCCCTGCAGGGGGCTTTTCTCAGGCAATTAGTAAAAGATCCCACTCATGAGGGGAGTCATACTGAATCTTGTGCTCACCAACAGGGATAGTGTTGTAGATGTCCTAGTAGGTGGCCACCTGGGGATCTGTGATCTCTGTACAGTGTGGTTCGATATATGCACAATGGCATAATCCAACCATACAAAGGCAAAGGTCCTGGACTTCAGGACAGCCTATTTTGATAAGATGAGTGAATGCCTCAGGAAGCTCTGGCAGGGAGGAGGACTTGGGTGAAGTGGAGAAGCAGTGGGCAAAACTAAAAGAGGGGATAGTGAAGGCAACAAATCTCTGTGTCAGGCATGTAAGCAAAAGCAACAGAAAAAGAGACTGCTATGGTTCTCAAAAAAGATGGCCAGGAAGGTAAGGGCAAAAACATTAGTTTTTTGGAGGTATAAGAAGGCACAGAGGGAGGACGGTAGGGAGGTGTATCAAGGAAAGCAGAAGGAGGTAGCAAAAGCAATTAGGAATACAAAGGCACAGATGGAGGAAAAAAATAGCCCAGACAATAAAGAAAGGGGACAAGACATTTTTCAGATATGAAAGCAAAAAGAAAAAAACTAGGGGAGGGATAGTAAGGCTTAGGAGGGAAGGCAGTGAGTGTGTAGAAGAGGACCAGAAAAAAGCACACATCCTGAACAATTCCTTTTGTTCAGTGTTCACAGAGGAAGAGGAAGAGGAAGGCAAAGGACCACAGATAAGAGACTGGAGCATCGAAGGAAGAGAGGTGGACACCAGTCCATTTACAGAGGATAGAGTCCTGAAGGAACTCACAAATCTGAAAGTGCACAAGGCAATGGGACTAGTGGAGGGTGCATCTAAGGATAGTGAGGGAGCTCAGAGAGGTGCTAGCTGCACCTCTGACAGCTCTGTTTAACTACTCAGTGAAGATGGGAGTGATTCTGGAGGATTGGAGGAGAGCAGATTTAGTTCCACATCTCAAAAGTAGGAGCAGGGAGGTGACTGGCAATTACAGGCCAATCAGCCTGACTTGGGTAGTAGGGAAGTTAATGGAATCACTCCTGAAGGAAAGGATTTTGGAATATCTTGAAACCAGTGGCTCACAAGATCTCAGGCAGCATGTATTCACTGTGGGTAGGTCGTGTCAAACAAATCTGATAGATTTCTTTGACTGGATGACCAGGAAATGGTGTGGTAAATGTGGCCTACCTAGATTACAATAAGGCATTCAACAATGGCCCACATAAGAGATTCATAAACAAGCTGGGCAGCCCAAGAGTAGGTCCAAAGGTGGTAAACTGGGTAATGAATTAGCTAGAAGACAGAAGACAGAGGTTGGAGGTAAACAGAGTTCAATCTGAGTAGGGAAGGGGGACCAGTGGGGTGCCACAGAGATCAGTGCTGGGACTGGTCCTCTTTAATGTCTTTATTAGCAACATTACAGAGGGGCTTGAAGGGAAGGTATGCCTTTTTGCCAATGACACTTGGTCAAGAGTGTGTTAGCTGAGTTTCAATGCGAAGAACTGCAAAATCATACTCTTGGAGTGCAGAAACCCAGTGGCAGAGTACGTAATGTGGGGTGTAGTATTAATGACCACTAAGCAGGAAAGAGATCTGGGGTAATCATATCTGGTGACCTAAAGGAGGCCAGACAGTGTAGTGTAGTAGTAGCAGTAGTAAGTAACTAGTAGTAACATGTTTTATTCAAATTTCGAAAAGGAAACTCTCTATTGAGCAAAGCTCATTTCATAGGAGGTCCTGCTGCAAACATTCAGTTACCATATACTCTATCAAGTTACATAAAAAGTTAACACATTTTAACAAAACAATAAATAAGACTGCAATAGCTAAGACATTGACATAAATAGAGAAAGCACAGAACATTTAGTCGTGATTAACAGAAAAGTGTTAAACAGTTTTGGACTGGCAACATGGTAGAAGAGTTTCACTCAGTTTCTAAAACTATTATTTTTTGTATTTGTTTATTTGAATCTAGGATTACAAGTACCTTTGAGCCGAGGCTCTTTTACAAAGGTTCCACGTCAGATGGTGTACAGTATAACACAGGACAATAAGTACAAGAGTTGCGGATAAACATTGGGTTACAGAAACATGGAGGTTTAACATATTTTGTCTATGCAAACATACATATTAAGACAGTACTAGGTAGGATACAATAGGGAGGAGCAGCCAGAGGCCTTGTCAGCAGTGCATAGGGAAATGCAGTGGCGAGGAGAGAGATGGGGAACATGAGGGAGGGGAGGGGTAGGTGGAGAGGGGGTAGGTAGAGGAGAAAGTAAGTGCTGAGAGGTAAGGGCAGTAGCAGCAGAGAAAGGCTGATGGACAGTATGGCTGTTTAAGGGAAACAGTCGCAGGTGCTGGAGGCTGAGAGGAGTAGATGCAGCCCGGATTTGAAGGGGCCAAGCTTGGGAAGGGAGGAGATGTCACTACTGAGACCATTCAACCAGAGTGGGGCCCTGTAGGCAAAAGCTATTTGCCCCTGAGAGGTACGACAGTGAGCGATCTGAAGAAGTTGAGAGTCCGAGCCCCTAGTAAGGAGTGAATTAATTTGTTGTTTCTTATTTATCAAGTTTGTAGCTCTTATGTTGGTTAGGATTGAATTCCATGCCACAGAACCCTTATACGTCATAGTGTGACAAATTAGTGGATAGAGCTACTGGGGTGCTGAGGATATCACCAGCAGAAAAAGAGAGGTGATGTTACAGCTGTAAAGTTCACTGGTGAGATCTTACCTAGATTATTGTGTCCAGTTCTGGAGACCACATCTCTGGAAGGACTTAAAAAGAATACATGTGATCCAGAGGAGGGCAAGTAAAATGGTGCAGGGTCTGCACCATGAACTCTATGAGAAGAGACTAAAGGACCTCAATATGTACACCCTGGAGGAAGGAATGGAGAGGTAGAATGTTACAGAGACTTTTAAATACCTCACAGGTTGAATAAGGTTCAAGTAGGAAGCATTTTTGAGAAAAAGAGAAGCCCAAGAACAAGGGACCATTAGACAAAGCTGGAGGGGGGGGGTAGACTCAGGGAGAAGCAAAGAAGTACTTCTTCACAGCAAAAGTGGTGGATGCCTGGAGCAGCCTCCCAGTGAAGATTGTGGGGGCTAAAATGGTAACTGGATTTAAGAAGGCATGGGATAGGCATAAGGGAACCTTAGTGGTAAGGAAGGGGGGTAAATCCTGAGATCAAGTAGTAGAAACAGTAATTGTTTTCTTGAAAATCAAAAAAAGGATTGCCCAGTCGAGCTGAGGCTCATTTACAATTGGGTCCTTCATATACACAAGCAAACTTACACACTGATACAAAATTTATACTGAACATTTTAAATACTGGAATTTTTAGTTCCAAATTTCCAGCTGTTCTGTCTATTTCTTATTGGATGAGCTTGAAACAAATTACTTAGATATGATAGGTATTTTTTTTTTAAAGATTGGTAAATTAAATGTAAAATATGCAAGTTTCTGCATTCATTCAAACTTAACCAACCCAACAAATGAGAAAATGAACAATGGTGAGTTTAACGTGGAGCATCCAATATAAAATGTGCAGACCTATTTTACACCACATCCAATTTTACTAATTCCCTCCCAGTCACCCTCCCATTAACCATATCCCCATAGTCAAACAGTGGGGTAACCATTGTGTTTATGATTTGCTTTCTTGCATCCATAGGGATACATTTTTTAACTCTATATAAAACCCCTAACCTCTCATTCAGGTTTTTTTTATTAGATTGTCAATGTGTACATCTCATTTACAGTGGGAGTCCAGACTGACTCCCAGGTATTTGTAGGAATTCACTTGTTTCAAGATGGAACCTGTTGTAGTTGAAATATGTATTAATTGATTTGTATTGTTATGTTTATTTCCAAAAATCATCACCTGTTATTTCATATCATCCAATATCAATGTGTGATCTGAAAAAGAATCATTTATACTATCAAAATCTCTTTGTAATCTATCCTTTATGTCTGATATTATTTTACCCTCTTGATATATTACAATATCATCTGCATACAGATGGTGCCGAGTCTCCTTTTTGAGAGACCCAATCCCCTCTGTGTACAAATTGAATAAAATGGGTCCTAAAACTGACCATTGGGTGACTCCAGATCTAATAAAATCAAAATGAGACCTGACGTTACCCAGGGTTGCTAGTTGTGCTCTTCCAATCAGGTACTCCCCAAATCAATGTAGGGCCACCTGGCCGAGGGCAAATCTCTTCATCTTGCCCAACAGGATACCATGATCCAGAGAATCAAAAGCTTTAGATATGTCCATGAATATGGCCCCAACCAGGTGTCCACTATCTATGGCTAACTGAATGCCCGATGTTACTTTTAACAATGATGTAGTGGTACTATGTCCTGCATGAAATCCTGACTGGTTTGGGTTGTTTCAATTCTATATTTTCAAATATGTTTTCAACTGGTTTCCTTCAACCTTCTCTTATATTTTTGATTTGACTGACTAAAGTGAAATTGGCCTATACTTACTGACATCTTCTCTAGGACCATTGTTATACATTAAATTGATTTTTTCCTTTTTCCATACTTTAGGATATGTACCAGTGCTTAAAGATAAATTGAAAATATCTGCCAAATGATATGATATCACATAGTAGGCCATTTTCAGGAAATGTGTAGGTATATTATCCAGAATGAACGATTTCCTCACATTCAATTCAAACAGCTGCTCCAAAATTAATTTCGGGCTTACTAATTCAAAAGAAAATTTAGCCTGTTCTGACTTTTCTAGTATGGAACCTGAAACTATTTCCTCCCGTGTTACTCTATTCTTATTTACTTCAGTTGTACCAGCTTTTATATTAAAAAAAAAACTACAAAAATCATCTGCTGCAGAACTTGAGATAGGGACTATTTTTCCATTGCTTTTAAAATATCATGGTAATTCAGAAGATTTTTGTCACTTCAAAACTGAAAACCACTTCCAGAACCTCTGATGATTATGTTCTTTTCTAACATCCTGTTTCTTTGCAGCACTAAATTTATTTTTAAAATAGGTAGCTTTGGCTTTATTTATTTCTTTTAAATGTAAATCTCTAAGGCAACAATATTTATCCCATGCTGATTTGGAGTTTAAACGTTTTGCTTGTTTCCATGCTTTATCCCTAGTGTTGCAATGTATATGCAAAGTTTTTGTATACTAGGGTGCGTTATTATATTTCACCTTCTTTTTACAAATTGGGGCATGTTAGATACAAACCAGTAAGAACTCACTACAAAAGTAACTCCAAATGCTATCCACTTCAGGGATAAGACTCATTCTATTCTAGTTCCTTCCCTCCAGATCAATTATACATTTTTGTGTAAAAAATTTTTCCTGATTTTCTATCTCTTTTCTGGATACAGAAATTGACCTTATGGTCACTGAATGAATCTTGAAAAACTCCATTTCTACTGTATTTTATTGGTTCTAAAGTTAGGATTAAGTCCAGTACAGTAGAAAGATTAATATTGTTCATATGTAACCTAGTGGATGAATCTATCAACTGTGCAAGCCCCAATCCTGTGGAGAGTTCTAGTAATTTACTATCCACAGGTGCTGATGGCCAATCCACATTGAAGTTACCGTTAGTACAATACATGATTAGATATGTACTTATACAAGAAATCCTGTAATAAAACAACATTATTCTTAAAAAGGGACCTTTGGGGCTCAGTGGGCCTACCCGGTCACCAAAATTTAATAAATAAATAAATAAAAATAAATAGATGTTTTCTTGTTCTTAAGGAAGAAGTAGGTTGCAGTTCATACTTTTATTTTCAGACACACAGCTTCAAATTCACTTTTGCTTTTTGTTTCTGAGTGGCACTTGGGCCACTTGCGCTCATGCTGTGGGGTGGCATGAGCTTTTAATATGTAGTAGTGTCTTCACCTCCCATTCTACCACACAGCTACTGGCCTGCTGCCAAGCTGCCATGTCAGCTGTGGGAGATTAGCAACAATCAAGTAAAGGCAGGAGTAGCACACTGTTCACTAAGTAGGGTTTGCTGAGTTACAGTAGCTAGGGTAAATGGGTAGACTTGGTGGGCCAAGCAGTCCTTATCTGCCATCCATTTCTATGTTTCTATGTTACTCTAGTTTAATTAGTCATCTGTTTTTCTGTGAAAGTTGATTCTTTCTACTACATGCTATCTTGATGAGCACTACTTGTTTAATTACGTCATCTGTTTTTTAGTGAAGCTGCTGAAGTTCCTGCTTTTTATTTAATATTATAGGCAAGGCCGAATCTCTTATGTTGTAAACTATGAAATTGATAGTTAAATAACCTAATCAGCTAGGTAAAGCCTCATTCATACATCTGTAGAGTGATAGGGTACAGAGTGGAGCCAACCAGTTGAGGTGGCTATGGGGTGCTCTTCCCTAGGAACATGCTCTGGAGGAGGGGGCACTACCTCATCTGCAAAACCTTTTTGTCACCAGCTCAGCTGGAACCTTCCTTCATTTCACCAGAGGCCCACAGGTCTGTGAGTGGACAGTAGGGGGGGGGAGGCGGACCTGTGACCTCTCTTTGAAAAGTGAAGTACGGACTTTCAAACAGACACTGCTTCTTACTATCTCTGGATGTGATCAGGAAGCCACTAGGATGAGGAAGAGCTCCACAAAATGAAGAAAAGTGGAAAGCACAATGCAAAAACAAATCTAAAGACACAGTGAGCATTTAAAAAAAAAATATTTAACTAAACTGCTCTTGAGGGCCACAGAAAAACATGTCAAGGGCTGCATGCAGCCCATGGGCCGTAGGTTGCCCGCCACTGTCATAGGGAATTGAAAGTTTAGACAGCCTAACTACCATAACTACCATAAATGCTAACTTGGGTCAAAAGTCTTCATATATATATATATATATATATATATATATATATATATATATATATATATATATACACATACATATATTTATGGAAATGTAGGTTGCAATTTGATAAGCAACTTGTTTGCTTTTAAAACAAGACTACAGTAGTTACATATCAATATAAAGGCTTTAGACCTTAAAATACAATCCAAATCTATTCACTTTTAGACATTTTCTTGTTCTTAAGAAAGAAGCAGGTTGCAGTTTGTACATTTATTTTCAGGCACACAGCTTCAAATTCACTTTTACTTTTTCTTTCTGAGTGATGCTTGCACCACTTGTACTCACACTGTGGGGCATCATGGGCTTTTAACATGTAGCAGTGTCCCACCCCCTCATTCTGCCACACAGCTACTGGCCTGCTGCTGAGCTCCTGTGTCAGCTGTGGGAGATTAGCAACAATCAAGCAGAGGCAGGAGTAGCACACTGTTCACTGAGTAGGGACTGTGGGGTTACAGTAGTTAGAGCAAATGGGTAGACTAGGTGGGCCAAGCAGTCCTTATCTGCCTTCAGTTTCTATGTTTCTATGTTACTGTAGTTCAATTAGTCATCTCTTTTTGTGTGAAAGTTGATGCTTTCTGCTACATGCTATCTTGACGAGCACTACTTGTTTAATTACGTCATCTGTTTTTATGGCTGTGGGCGGAGCCTACAGTCATCTTGCTGTCTGTAGCTGGGAAAATGGAGGAATATGGAACACTTTTTTTGGACATTTCAATGTATCCTTCCACATCTATAAATCACTATGCCAAATGAAATAAAATACTCCCTTCTTTCTGTTTAGAATGTTGGAGACAGCGCTAAAGCTGATTATCAGATGGCCATTAGAAAACTGAAACAGCTTGTTAAATATTGGTTGCCAATTAAACTGGAGATTTGTTTATCTCCTTTGAAATGCAACAACTTGTACATTTACATACTCAGCATTTAAACATGTTCTTGCTTCAAGCTTCAGCTGGGCAAGTATTGTCTTTCAAGAAAGATTTATACCTCATAAATGTTACCTTTTCCCAGGAACAAATGTACAAAGATTTACACTGTTTTTTAACTTCTTCTTAAGACACTGTCTGATAAGCACTGTGTCAGACATGTGCCACATCTTGTGTGAACTATCTGAGCTACAGTAATTATATAGCAATCAGCAGGCATTTTTTACTATGCTTTCTGGGTAGGGGTAGAACTGCTACAGCCTGCAACCTGTAATGGCAGTAGATTCCTCGCCCTTGTCAGTGTCCAATACACCACACAGTGTTTGCAGAAGCTACCATTGAAAGCTGCTGTAGCAGAAATTGTAAAAGGGAAAATTGTGGGATGTCTGATGACATCACACCCCCCTCTGCATTGCAGTATTTAAACTGAGCATGCCTACAGCTCCAGCTACTTCTTTCTCCAGAAGAGCTGTCCAGAGGACAGAACATTTTCCCCAGAGATACAAGGTGTTTACCTTTCTAAAACAAGTATTTGTATAGGAATGGCTGAGTTCATACTAATTACAGTATATATGCACTACAGTAGTGCCCATTTATCTACTTTTTACAGAGTTAAATACTCAAACACATACAGAGGGATGGGGTACTTTGCCCTTGTAGGGATTTTTTGCCTTATAAGATACATAAAGTAAAGCTTTGATACTTAATCAAAATGCTTTTTAATATCCTTTCACTAGGTAAAGCATATTATAGTTTGTATGAATTCTCACTGGTACTCAGCAAACACAGGTTTGATTGAATGTAAGACTGCATTGCGAAAGCATTCTGATGCATAGGTGATCATGTTCTTACGAAAATACCTCACCATCATTTAAAAGTATTTAAATGCACTTTATTAGCAGCTTTTAGTGATTCTGCAGGGTGTACTGTCATATTAATGAACATACTTGTTAAGACAAACGTTGATATGCTTGATTAGCTGTTCAGATTAAGTGTTTATAAAACTGACATTATATACAGAGTTAGTAGATTAAAGCAAGCTATATGTACAGAGTAAATCATTGTTATGACATTGCAGGGGAAAGGTATTGAATGTAGAAGAACTGTCCTTTAGCCATGAGTAATGTTTCATTAGGCTATGTTATTGTACTTGGTGCTGGGAATACAGGTCATTTCTTGGTGATGGTGGCAATATTGTGCTTATGTCAGTATATATTTTGATTCCTTTATAACAGATAACACAGCAATTTGAGGGGTCTGACGAAGCATCTTATAGGCTACAAAACATTACCCAGACATGAGTATTAGAAAGTAATCCAGATGTGTACCAGTTAAAGCAGAAGGAGGTGGGGGAAGGCAGTCAGAATAGCAAAGACACAAACAGTGGGAAAGATAGCAAACTCAGTTAAGAAGGGGGATAAAATATTTTATAGGTACATTAGGGAGCAAAGAAAGACAAAGGGAGGGATACTGAGGCTAAATTAAGAGGAGGGTGGGTGGGCAGAGTTGGACAGTGAAAAAGCAGTGATACTGAACAAACACTTCAGCTCAGTATTCACAAAAGAAGGGGGGAGATACCTAATCCAGACAATAGAAGCACTCTGGATGGGGTGGGGGGTGACATCAATCCTTTCACAGAAGAAAGGGTTCTGAAAGAACTTCTAAAACTGAAGATGGACAAAGCAATGGGGCCTAGAGGCCAGTGGGGCAAAGGACCCAAGGCAGCATGGATTCACAGGGGGGAAGGTCAAGTCAGATGAATGTAATCGATTTCTTTGACTGGGTGATCAAAGTAGTAGACCAGGGAGGGAATGTGGACATGGCCTACCTAGACTTTATCAATTCATTTAACAGAGTCCCACACAAAAGATTAATAAACAAATTATCCAGCCTGGGAGTGGGTCCAGGGTGGTAGCCTGGGAAAAACATTGACTGGACAAGAGGACACAGAGAGTAATAGTAAACAGAGTACACAGTGAAGAAAGGGTGATTACTAGTGGGGTACCTCAGGGTTCAGTACTGGGTCCAGTCCTCTTTAATGTCTTTATAAGTGATATTGCAGAGGGACTGGAAGAAAAAGTATGTCTCTTTGCAGACAACACAAAGATCTGCAACAGGGTTGATAGAAAAGTGGGGTGGAAAGGATGAGAAGGGACTTGGCAAGGCTGGAGGAATGGTCAAATGTATGGCAGCTTAGATTCATCACAAAGAAGTGTAAAGTAATGCACCTGGGAAACAAAACCTCAGGGGAAGATTACACAATGGGGGGGGTGAGACACTGACAACAACAAAAATGGAAAGGGATCTGGGGGTAGTTATATCAGATGACCTAAAGGTGGGCAAGCAATGTGAGAAGGCAGTAAGGAGGGCTGGGGGGATACTGGGATGCATAGGGAGAGGTATCACCAGTAGAAAACAAGAAGTTGTTATCTTTCTGTACAGACACTTGGTAAGACCCCATCTGGAGTACTGCATGCAGTTCTGGAGAACCCATCTCCACAAAGACGTAGACATGGTGGAGGCTGTCCAGTGGAGGGCAACCAAAATGGTGCAGGGTCTACACCATAAAACATATGAAGGGAGAATAAATGAGCTTAATATGTACACCCTAGAGGAAAGGAAGGAGAGGGGAGACATGATGGAAACTTTCAAGTACCTCAAGGGAATCAACAAAGTCCAAGAGGGTAGCATCTTTCAGAAAAAGAGATGTGCAAGAACAAGGGGTCACAATTTGAAGACAGAGGGGGCATGGTTCAGAGGTAATGTGAGGAAGCATTTTTTCATGGAGAGGGTTGTGGATGAATGGAACAGCCTTCCTGAGGAGGTAATGGAGTCAAAAACAGTGGGGGAATTCAAGATTGCATGGGACAGACATAAGGCAATTCCAGTGGGGGGTAAAAGGAAGTAGGCTGTTGATTAACTAGGATCTGCAGCTTATCCATTAGGTAATGAAATGGGCAGACTAGGTGGGCCAAACTGTCCTTATCTGCCATGAAATTGTATGTCTATATGTTTCTATGTGTGCATCAGAAAAATAGAGTCCTGATAATAGATTATTTGAGTTGAGTTCCTTCTATTTTCTCCATGTCAGATGGATTTTGTCAGGAGGATGACCTAAGAATCTTTTGGAAGTGAGAGCAGCCATTGGCTCAGTGGGGTAGAGGGTTAAGGTGCTGAGTGCCTTACCTCCAGCCACACCAGCAATCCATGTTTTGAAATGAACATGGGTTGCTGGTGGTTGGCTGGAAGAGGATTGAGCAGCTAGCTGGCAGCTCTCCTCTCATTGATCAGAGTGATTGGTTGTCTTTGCTCTTGGCTGCAACCAGATGGAGGTCTAGTGGTAGCTCATGGGAGCACAAAAGACAGATGTAAGTCAGAGGTGGGTAAAGGGAACTGTTGTCCTAGGACGCATGCACACCTCCATGCACATGGCCTCACCCAAGAATGCTGTGGCTGATGGGGACAGGGAGAAAATCAAGGAGAAAAAACATCACGATGAGCATTCATGGTGCTCACACACCACACCTCCACCCACTGTAGCACCAGGAGACTGGTAGGCAGACCTGAATTCAGGCAATGAGAAGGAGAATGGCCATCCCCATTCTGATTCTGCCATAGTGGAGTATCCATGGGGGTACTGGCCAAACAGGTAAGCCTGAGGAGATGATGGATGGTGGGGGGCAATAAGGCAGAGGCAGATGGGATCCAAGCTCACCATTGACAGGATTGACAGGGAGAATAAACAGATTACAGATAAAATAAGTGAGGGTAGCCTGGGCACATTTGGGAATTTTCAAGAATACTTACTCAGAAATCAGAAGACAAAGACTGTGGTTGGGGAGGCAAAAGCAGACAAAAAGCTGTTCTTGCAAGGAGGTCAAGGGTAGAGAAAACAAATGTTTCTGGTATATTATGGAAAATAGTGGTGGGTAAAAGTGGAGTCTTCTGCTTTTATGGAACTGCCACAAAAATCTGGAAACTTTCATGAACGTTTCTGAACGTCCTCCTGTGGTGGAGCTGAAAACTTCAATGAATGTTTTGAGTGAAATTTCACCCTTTTGACAACAAAAATAAGCTCTGGCAGCTAGTAGTCCCTCCCCACACCTCATCACCCACCCAAGAAAAGCCCTTGTGGCTAGTTGTCCTTCCCCACCACCCACCCGACATGTATAAAAATATCTCTGTTGACTAGCGGTTCCTCCCCCAACCCAATCACCCACCCAACAAATGCCCTGGTGGCTAATGTTCCCCCCCCACCCAGTCACCCACCTGTACTGTCCAGTAACCCCCCACAGTCCTTATCTCCATCTGTAGCATGGTCTGTAGATAGTCCTTAGTTTTGCATCTATTTAAAAAAAAAAAACCTGGTCTAGTGGTTTCACCCCCCCTCCCTGTCCCTGATCTGCGGTCCCTGAATAAATAATTAATTCCCTGGTGGTCTAGTGCTCCTCACATCCCCACACTAGCAGGTGTCATACCACCCCCATCTGTACCCCAGCAGGCAGATTGGCATAGCTCTCCGCTCTCAACCACAGCCATCCCACCCACTGAGCTTTCAGTGAATGAGTGTGTCCTTGTATGAGAACACACTCATTTATTACTATTTGTAATGGTACCCTGGGCTTTCAGGGAAGGTGCTAGCTAAAAATAAAGATTATTACTACTACTACAAAGATGATTCAGGGTCAACAGGGCAAGTCTTATGAGGAGTACATCAGGGCACTGAACATGCACTTACTGCTGATCAGAAGGAAGTGAGAAGATATGACAGAGACCTTCAAGTTCCTGAAAGGAATACACAAGGTGAACTGTGGGGCATTATTTAGCATGAGTATCATTCATGACCACAATGGCATGAGTAGAAACTGACAGGAGGGAAGTTCAGGAAAGGCATGAGGAAGTATTATTTTACAGAAAGGGTTATGGACCATTGGAACAGCCTACCAGCTGAGGTGGTGAATGCTAAAACTTGTAATGGTTTTGAGCATGTTTGTGACAGAGTGAATGGTACAGTGGCAACTTTGCATGAGAGAAACTGAGAGGAGAATACAAGGGTGGATGGAGAGGGCTAAGACCCTGGATGGACATTAGGTTCTGTGGTTAGATAGGGAACCACTGACTGACTCAACAGACCATTAGTCTTTTTCTGCCATCGTTGTCTATGTTTCTGTATTTTTATGAAATGTCACAACATGTAGTTTTACTGGGCAAAGTATCACTTCAGCAGCAAAAACTACATGAAGTGTGCTGTTTTGTAACACAAATACTGTTTTTAAGTTTAAATCCACTCCATACCTACTGTATAAATAGATTCCACCCCAGCCACCATTGAGACCTTGAAAACTGCATTATCCCCACCCTGCCACCCTCCTGTACCCAACTCATGCCTTTCCTTCACAGTCCTAGTAAAGTTTAGTATACATAAAAAGAGTATTAGGCAATATGGGATCACATCCCTTACCCCACTCATGCAAAGCACAGAATCACATCTCCCACCTTCCTCCACCTTGTGCTTGAACCCTTGGCCCTAAAAGAAACAAGCATGTGTCAATGCCGAATGTTTGCTTGCTGGCATTAGCAGTGGAGGTGCAGGAGTTAGACAGATACAGTATAAGAATGGCAGTGAAGTACTGAACTGACGCCAACTTCACCCCCACCCTGCAGAGATGGACAGGCATTGGGGTGTGCCTTTGGGTCCTCACCCACAATGGTCACAACATGTCACCTCACCCTACCCTGCAGACACTGACAAGTATTGAGGTGTGCCTAGGGGTGTTCGGGCTTTACACTCACCTTATTCCATAAGGAAATATGCTGAAATGGGTGCAATATAGGAGAATGGGGTGAACTCTGGGGCCAAAGAGTCCAAGGCGCACCTCGATGCCTGTCACTGGATGTAGGGTGGAGGTGGGGGTGGAATGGCGTGAGGATTACTGTCGACAATCCCAAGTCACACCCCTGATGCCTGTCAATCCCTACAGGGTAAGGCGTTATGGTCAGAAACCCTAACATCCTGGGCATTTCTTGGTATGTTTACTCCAAGTTATCAACGTGGGCTTTTTGTGACCCCACCGCATGAACAGTGACACTATCAGTTTGTAAGCCAAAAGGTGATTTTGCACAATGACTGTGCCATATGGCACCACAGGTGCAAAAAAACACATTTCAAACAGGATATGAAAAATGACAGCTGTACTGTTCATGAGGAGGTGTAAAAAAATGGTAATGTTAAAAATCTGGAGTAAAAATATAAAAAAAAAACTGGTGAAGTCACGAGCATGCATAGACACTGCTCAACCCACACCAGCAATGTAATTATTTGGGGGAATTTTTACACAAGATTTTCAACATAGGCATTTTGGGACCTCCACTCATGAACAGCGTCACTGTGACATTCTTAATCTGTCCTGAACACTGATTTCCCACAGTGACCACTCTATTCTGCAGTGGAAATGCAAAAACACATTTCGGCCAGGTTGTGAAAAATGACAGCTTTATTGTTCATAAGGAGGTGTGGAAAAATGCCAATGCTGAAAATCTGGAGTGAAAATACTACAAATTAGCAAAGTAACAAGTGTGCATGGAAACTGCTCAATGCACATTTGTAAAACACTAATTTTTTGGAATTTTTTCACCAAATTTGCGACATAGGCTTTTTGAGAGCCCACCTCATGAACAGTGACTCTGTCGTTTCTTTAATCAGTCCAAAAGGTGAATCCACACAGTGACTGCGAAATCACATTTGAGACCAAATAATGCCATGACAGTGACTGAATTCATAAGAAGGTGTCCCAAAAACTCCATGTTGAAAATTTGGTGGCAAAAGATGAAAAAATGGCTGGGATATCCACATAAGTTAAAAAAAAAAACAATTTATGCCATTATCTAGCTTACCAGCATTTCCTCAGTTCGCGGTCAGCTTTGGAATGTGCAGATGTGTTCCCGGTCCACCAAAGATCATTGCACCAGGCTCCGAATATAAGTATGGGGTGAGGGGAGTGTGGGGAGGTGGGGTGCACAGAGGGTGGGCATGGGTTGGGGGAAGGGACACCAGACTCGGCGAGGGACAGTTTTCTTTATTTTTACAGGATTTAAAACAAAATAGGACACTGCTGGACTACTGGCATGCTAGGATGGGTTCCCAGTATGCCACCTGGATGTTTGTTGGGGGGGAGTGGAGCCAATGGAGGCTGGGCACCCCCATCGGCTATACAGTGTGCTGGGGGGAGTGCATGAGTCACTCTTACAGCTGTCCCCGCCCCTTTGAGTCTTCCCAACTCTGTTGCTCCAGGAAGCCAAAATACCTGCTAGGACTTGAAGAATGGAAAGTTTCAACAGCCAAGGCTAAACCTGAGTGAGAGAGGTTGGTCAGTCAGTGCAGAATCTGTCTGATTTATACTTAGTATTGCCAGTAAGTGTGACAGTGAATGAACTCAATTGGGGAGTTGGTTTCCGTTGTGTCGAGAAGGACTGCTTTTTGCTTTTGTTTACAGAGTGCTGTATGATGTATCTCTAGCTGATGTGTCACTGCCTTATGTAACCCCCAAGTGCTTTTGGCAAGAGAGGGAAACAAAATAAACTTTTACCATCAGGTGTTTGAAAAGTTGGTTTGTCTCTTAGCACCTGCTGGGCTGGGAATGAGAGCTGCCTACCTAAACACAGCTCGAAGCAAGGGGTGATACTGCCCATTTGAAGTTTTGTTTGTCTGCCTGTTGAAGGGGTGTGCTCAGACTTGTTCCCAGATTCATGAATAGCATCCATAAGACTCTTTTTCTTCTAAAAAAAAAATACCTGCATATTATTACAGATCCAGAAAAAACGCGCAACACATACCAATTTTATTTTATAGTCTTGAGTGTTTTTCAATCTACAGTACTTGTTGCCACGCCTGTTCTAAGAAGCTGCTTTGTGCAGTAACCACCCCCTAGCCAATCAGCTAAGAGGAAGGGCTTTGTTGGTTTGTTCCAGTGTTGGATCCAGGATTTTAACCAGACAAAGCAGCTGTAATTGGCTGCTGCAGTCAGGGACCACCCTGCAGCAAAAACAGCTGATTATGTAGTGATGGGGCACTCTCTGATTGCAGTGGCCAGTTTCTTTGAGCATAGGGGCATGCTCATTAACTGCCATCATCAACAACATGCTCCTCTATTTGCCATGTCAGAGACCAGCCCCAGAATGGACTGCTGCCATTTGGCACAAACACTGCCACGTCTCCACAACCCACTTTTGAAGGAAGCTGACACAATGTGTTTCTTGCACATGCACGCAAGCAACATAAAAATCAGAGTTAGTGATTCCCCACTCTACCCTCACTCTAGCACTCAACCTCCGCTCATAAATTTATTAAGGGTACAAGATAGATCTATACCTGTGAAAAAGAAAAATGTCCAGCACTGGAGCAAGACACTTTCTTAACTAGTCAGTGTCCTGCAATTGAATGGATATGTTCTCCTACAGTAGCACCTTATTGGTTACTTGTCAGCCAATCAAATGTTATTGTAGGAGGATGTCATTGTTCATTCATATATAGTATAATATTGGCTATACAGTATAGTCAGCATTAAACTTTAAAGCAACTTCATTACTATTTAGTTGGCAACCAGTTGTCTAAACTAACTAGCGCTACATTTAAAACTTTACGTCAAAAAACTTAACAGCTTAGTAGTTGACAATGTATTGTCACTCATTTTGCATATCATTCTTTTGTTCAAACTTTACATGTTTGAAATTTCACATATTACATTTACTGTATATATAAATCCAGCCCTTAAAATATATAATTAAAAAAAAACTGAAGAACTAATAAAACAATGAGCTATGTACTCACTGCAATTAAATTTAATGTGGACTGTACCACAGTTGCAAGCTAAAGCCTGCAAAGCCCAGTGGCTGCTTTAAGCATAGTTGTTTCCAAGTGTCCAGCTTTGGTGTGTTACCCATTTACCTAAAAGGCTCAATAGTATGCTGGAGTGTCAGTGTTTTGTAAATTCTTAGTTCCTGAGTGTAGGTGCCCATACTTTGATGGAAAAAGGGACACATATGTTTGTTATGGGCATCCTTTTTTGGATCTTGACAAAATTTGGGCTGATGAGGTACAGTACAAGTCACATTAAACTGTTCCATCAATGAGTAGGTTTAGCATTGTTTTTATGAGTTGGCAATGCATTGTCAACTCATATTGCATTGTCAATTCTTAACCAGCTGAAGGGCAATGTTTGTAGAATATTTTTGCAACTCATTTGGAATGCATCTGCAGTCCAGTCATAGTGCAATGCTAAGCTGTATTATAACTGTTAAGAAACAGTTTGTGCAGGGTGTTGTGCTGGACCAAGCAACACTTATGCAACTCAATCAGAAATGCTACAGCAACTCATTGGAGGAACATTTTAATGTGACTTGTACTGTAGTGAACTAGAGTTTTTTTAACAACCATGGTTCCACAGTGAGTACATAGCCACAACAGATGTGCAGCAAGTCTGCAGCTCCTCTGACTCCCCTGTGAGAGGTTGGTCTTGTACCCAAAATGGATTGGGGAAGTATATCACCTTAACCCATAACAATAGTACATGTAGGTAGAAGAAACAAAGAAACAGAAACAGACAGTGATGGCAGAAACAGATCAATGGTCCATCCATTTGCCCATAGTTCCTTATCTAACCCCAGGATCTATTGTCTCTATAGGGTTTTGGTCTCCCTATCCACCCCCTATCCCCCCCATTTCCATCCCCATGAGTAACCATTATACCCTGCACTCTGTACCAACCATGCTTGAAACCATTAATGGTTGTAGACTGTTTGATGGTTCCACCATCCTTTCTGTAAAATAATACTTTCTCATACCCCTCTTGAACTTCCTGCCTGTCATTTTCTACGCATGCCCAAGTGACCTCAAAATGTTATTCATGCTAAATAATTCCCCGTAGTTCACCTTGTTTATTCCTTTCAGATACTTGAAGATGTTTATCATATCTCCCCTCTCCCACCTGGTCTCCAGCATGTACATATTCAATGCCTTGAGACAATTCTCGTAACTACTGCCCTGTTAGCCCTGAATCATCTGTGTCACACTTTACTGCACTGTCTGCAGGCTGTCCTTATCTTTTCTGAGGTGAGGATGAGTAAAACGAAAATGAATTTTTCATCTGTCACAGACTCTTTGGAGCTGAATTCCCTAACTGATGTGTTTAAAGGAAGATGAGATCTGAAGCCAAATACATCTTCCTTACTGCTTGATTCTATTACTATGTTGACATTCATGTAATTGAATCAGTATGCTTAATGATGCCCCTCACATTTCGCACTCACTGTACCACCACTTTTTCTACCTTAATAGACTGTGACTGACCCCCTCTCATGGCAGAGGGTCCCATAGTACCCATTTGCTAGGGACTGGTTACACAAAACTAGTATACAGACACTTGACCTTAATCCATCTAAAGTGAATTTACATTGATAGGACCTCAGATAAAAAAAAATGAATCACTTTGGCCCCTAGACTAAATTAGCCCCTTTTCTGCCATGAAATAAATTATTTAACTTGGCCCTTAATGTGTGTTAGCTCCTGCACTCACCCATCTCTCACCCAACTGAAACAGTCTCAGCAGAGACTGGTCTTTTGTTTTCTTCAGTTATTGAGTACTTGAAAATAAATATTAATATCTAATCTAATTGTTCAAACCAGTAAAGACTACCCATTGTGATGTCTAAATGTGTAAATACTATTTCAAACTGCGTTATAAGTATATTATCAATACATGGGGCTCACTTTTCAAAGCCTGGGGAATGATGGAAGGTGCCTGCATCAAACAAGTGGCATCTTGTGTCAAAAGATGTGCATTCCCAATTTTCTAATGTGGCCTGCGTTGAAAAGGGGAGCTGTTGCAACAAAGTGGCACTGCACGTGCCTTAGAGCCTACATCAGGGTGCGTTAGATCACAAGGGGGCTTGTGTCACAGCAGGGCTGCAACAGACCCTTTTTTTTATTTTGTAAGCCTCACCAATGGATGCAGCATGGGGCTCCACTTAGACCAGCCAGGAGGTGGTCTAAGTGCCTTGCGTCGCTGTGGGATTATGCTGCCAGTGGGGTGGGAACCTGCTAGGAGGGGGTAGACAGATCATGGGTGGGGTACCCTAGGGGGCATGAGTGAGACAGAGCAAGTGCAGCTTTTGTTGCACAATGACAGCTGCAGTAATATCTTACATTTATGTTGTTTGTTGGTTTAAGCATTGTCTGCATAATATTGCACATATTACCCCTTCCTATATTGTTTCATCCCCCCCCACATTTTTCTCCTCACACAGATAGTGACATGTACTTATTTCTCATAAGTCTTGAATTTAACCATCCTGCCAGCCAACAGGGTGCCCAGCATTTGGGTCACCATCCCTCCTTCAGTTGCTGCAGGCCTTTCTGCAGCTTTCAGCATTCCCCTCTGGTGTGCCAGTTCTTTAGTGCTGCTGTTGGCATGCAGCAAACCTGGGGTATTTGGTGCTGGGACCCTGATTATTCTACAGTTGGGTGCAGGGTCCCTGGTGCACCCAGAGTTTGCCACAGCCCTGGAGTTATGAAACTTGTGTCCCTCTAAGGCTCTTTCAAAATCAAGCCCATGGCCTCTAGTTGTGACATAGACAGAAAATGTCAAACATACAATTGCAATACTATTTTTTGTTTAGCTGGCTGTATCAATAGTATTTTCTGTATTGATTCATATAATGTCAAGACAATTAAAACAAACTATAACAATTTCATTTTACTTTTTATGAATTTTGGTAATACCACATATCGTTTAATTAGAAATGGTGTAGTTTGCAACTACATTTTCGATTAACTGATGCACCTAATCACATTGCAAACATTTCAACCTCCCCTATATCAGTCCCTATTCTTCCTAGTTTTCACAGGCTTCACCTGTGAAACTGCAGGGAGATAATAAATTGTCAAGACAATAAATAATTTTTTTTTTTTTTTCATTTTTAAACACTTTTCTTTATGAAAATCCAAACTGAGCTGAGTTTACTCAGCAGTGCAGTGGATGCACAGACTAGTATCTGCACCATTTTAATGACTATTATTGGCTATTGCATAGCTTCCCAAAATTAACAAAATGTTTGAAAATATTGGCCTAAACTTAAAAGCACATGTACAGTAAGTACTGTATACCTTCAGTTTTCCTGTGGTGGTACACATATACAGCATGGTAATGTTACCACACGGTGCACACACATTTAAATATGAAGAATATGCCCAATACCTTTACTGTAAACAAGCAGATTGATTTTCTGGAAATTGGTAGAGGAAACATTGAGTGAGATGGTGGCTGGAGTGGAAGTATCAGAGATGTGCAACCGTTTCCCTCACTGGCATCACATTCTGTAATAGAAAAACAATATAACAATAGTATGTAAATAAGGGATTCATAAATTACTGCAATTATATTAAAAAAGACCATCTATACTCAAGTAGGTTCGCATCTTTATACCATTTGAAAGCAAGAGACAATAAAAATCATAATCACACAGACTCATTTTTTGTAGAATTCAAATTTCAGAAGTGACTGCCAGTTGAGTATGTGAGAAGTTGGTACAAAACTGTGCCAAAATAAAATCCCAAACTCTGTTTACTGGCAATTGAAGTGGATTCTTAGCCATATAAGGAAAGGATCAGTCTCTCACCTAGTGTGTGCACCTGTCACTGGAAATAGTGAACAAGCATACTATCTAAATTCAGAAAGGCCTCACTATGTATATTTGGCAGATTTTGATGTTCAGAATGTAAGAACTTTGTACAACTAGGAAAGATTGAATTCAGTACACTAATAGCATCTGTCCATTTCCAAAAATACGTTTTGTGATATTGTATAATACTTGAAAATATATTTCAGAAGCTAAAATTTTGAACTAGTAGGCTTAAAAATGATTTTTTTTAAATGAAAGCTTGTAGTTCAATCAACATGAGTTGATGATGATACAGTACTCATGTTGATACCTGTCTATAGATGTCAATATAATATATTGTTAAAAATAGCATAATTTTAAAAATATTTTAAACCACTTATTGTTTTCATATATATCACTACATGGAAGATGTTGCAATGTCATGTATCCATAGATCAGCTTGCATGTTTCTAAGCTTTAAATAAAAGCTATTTAATTTCTAACATTAACAGTTACATTATGTTTGAAAAGGTCTATCTTGGGAATCACTGGGGCTAGAATTGTTTTAAATGAGAGCTTAGAGTCAGTTGGTTATGAATCAGTCCTTTTGACACAGTTTGTACAGTATGTGTCAATGCCATTTTATATGTACCAATACTATTTCAAACTGCTTTTTACGTATATTATCAATACATGTTTTTAATTGTAACACAGCCAAAACAACAAACACATAGCTACGATACTATTTGTGGTATCAATAAACTGCATCAATACTATTTTGTTTGTATTGATACATAAAATTGGGGCCTGAACTCACAAGCTTATATGAGTACACCTTCTGGTTTATTTGTGTTTTTGTGCTGGTGCACACGTATGTCTGGTTAGGCTTACATACTGTGTGTACACAATTAAATATGGATAATAAGCACATTACCCTGTAAACAAGCAGTTTGGTTTTGTAATTTCTTGCCCAGTCTCCCTGTCTATGTCACTCATGTAATGCCTCAAGTGCCATCTTTAAAGAGCCATCAATGCCTGAAGAAGATCTTTGGAAAACATAATGTTAGGACACAAATGAGATTATATTTTTTATTACCTCTTTTTTTATTCCTGTTATTTATTACTGAGGCAATATAGATGAAAACATGATAGTTGTTCCTTGAGGGTTCATCAGCTCCTATTACTTCTTCTAATCTGATATAGTACTCTGCTTGTGACATCACAGTTATTTCCATGGCAACAGACTATAATGCCACAACAGAGCATTATAATTTGATGTAGGAAATAAGCTGTAAAGGTAATTGAACTCTAAAGGATAAAGATTTAGTTTTCTGGGAAATTTCTTCAGTAATAAATAATGAAGGGGAATAATCTATAGAATATATATGAAATACAAGCTTAATTGTGTCTAAATATTATGGTTTCCAAACTTTTCTCAAATATGTCAGCTGTTAATTAAGGATTTGACTTTAGCATATTGAATTTACAGTTCATGCTTATTATTTGGAGTAACATACTCGCAGGACAATTTTTCATTTTTAATAAAGCTGTTGGTTAACTAGGATCTGCAGCTTATCTGTTAGGTAGGAAAATGGGCAGACTAGGTGAGCCAAGCGGTCCTTATCTGCCGTCAAATTCTATGTTTCTATGTTTCTAATAGTATGTACATGAAAATATGACATGTCTGTGCCCATTTATACTGACAGAGATATTCTTTTGTTTTCTGTTTTCTCTGGTGCTCACAAAATTAGCACCATTTTGACAGTGTGGGAGACTTAAGTCCTGTATCCACATGACATGTAAAGTGTGAACAGTTACAGTGCAAGCTTCCCCAAACTGATCAATCAGCATACCAGAATTCTGTTATGGACAGACTACTTCTAATGGGTGAAAGAGTACTGCAGACTCCCCACCAATTTAGCCCTTGACCTCTAATGAGACTGAAAATTAGAGTACAAATCAGTCTAAATTGTGATTGTGGTTTGGGTATACAGACATATGTCTGCACTGAACCTGAAAGATTTTACACAGCCTCTAAACAGTGTGTGGAGTACATCTTAACCCCTCACCATTAAAGTGCATAATAGTAACCATTTAAAATGCAGAGCAAATAGGCAAAATCTTTAGAACTTTTTTGTTTTACAGAATAATATGTTTAAGAATAGTGAACACCATATATTTATTGTTAAAAAGCATTTCTTTCAATTCAGTTTAATTTTTAAATTGTTTGCATGTTCAGAAATAGTTCTAGCATAATGGTGAATATCAGGTCATCTTCACAGTGGAAGGGTAAACTTGAGTGTAAAATACTTAGCACATTGCAAAATGCACAGAAGTAGGTAGAGTCACAAAATACTGAGATTCATACTGAGGTAGAAAGGGGGTAAGAAGGCAGAGACCCATTGACAGCTTCATGATGGATTAAGCAAGATAAGATATATTCCCCTTTTCATTATATAGTTATTCAATTTGTTTATACCTCTGTTTGCTAACTATCATCTAATTTAGTAGGGAGTTCCATGATGTTAATTTCCTTTGGTGTAGCAATATTGCCATTTCATTGTATTGAATCTGAGGCCAGTGATCTGTAGTGGGTGACCCTGGTATTGGCAATATCTTGTTTAAATTCTATAATTAATTCAGTCATCAAATAGGGATCTTGGATGATATCATGCATTAACAGCAAGTTTCATCTATTTCTTCTTGTTTCTATTATCTTTAATTTCAGTTTCTCCAATCTTTTACCATATGGGAGGTTGTCAAGGCCATTTATAATCTTGGTTCCTCATTCCTTGTCGTAATATAAATTATTTTTATCTTTTTCTTATATGGGCACCAGAATTGTCTTGCATAGTCTAAAAGAGGCCTAGCATAAGTTCTCTAAAGAGGGGCAGTCACTTCTGGTTTGTTACTACCGATGTCCCTTTTGAGTGACTGCAATGTCATGTTGGCTTTAAATATTGATTTGTGACATTGTTTATTGTTTTCTATTGTGTCAGTGACTATCATACCAAGATTGTTTTGTGCTTTTGATTTTTTTTTGAGTATTTGAACAGTGAAGGTGTAGTGGTGATATGAATGTTTTGCTCCAAGATGTAATATGCATATTTTTCATGATCACATTTCAAACACCACATGTCTGCCCAATTTAATATTTAAGTCCTCTTGTATCTTGCATTTGGACAATTTATGATGTAGTTTCACAAGGTCAACCTAATTTCATGTTGACAGCATGTTATAAAACACCTTCTAAAATATCTACCTATTTATGTCAGAAATAAAGACTTGAAAAATGACTGGCACAGGATGGATCCTCGCGGAACCCCATTACTCACCTTACCTGTGTAAGATCTGTGGTCATTTATAACAACACAGTGGGTTAGTCATTCTTGTATCAAGTTTATGAAAGTAGGGTTGAAGGACATGGCTTTAATTTTCTGAATTACAGCCCGATGGGGTACCACATCATAGGCTTCAGAGAAATCGAAGTAGATCATGTCCACAGGACTTTTTTTTATCCTGAGCTTTGCTCACTTTTTGTAGAATGTTAATAAATTTGTGGTGCAATATCTACCTGCCTTAATTCCCTGCTGGGCATTGTTTGATATACAGTATTATTACTGGATATGTGATCTACAAGATGATCTTTAATGATTAATGATTAATTCTAGGATCTTGCCTGGGAAGTAAGACTGACAAGCCAATCATTTTGAACTTCTGCCTTGTTTTCTTTCTCATAAATTGTAATCATATTTGCAGTTTTCCAATTATTCTTGATTTTTCCATTCTTCAGGGACTTTTTGTAGACAGTTTTGAGGTGCTGGAGTATATAATCTTTCATTATTGTTAGGATTTTACCAGTAATTAACTCTTGTCTTGGAGATCTGTTGCAATGTAATGTATTAATTTTACTTTTAAAATCATTTATCCATAACACTCCTTACAGGTATTAGACTGGTAGTTGTAATACAGGCACAGCACTTGCAGGCATAATATACTGTACATTTGCCATGTCATTTGATTGGATATAGGTCATTTCTGCTTTGACCAATGGTTCTACTTTTTTACCTATGGGCTTTAAAGAGCTAATATAATCACATTTTTTACAGTTTGATTATTTGCCATTCTGTGCCAGTTTATATTTGATACTGCTTTTGGCTTTCTAAATTGCTTTCTTACAGTTATGCAAACTAAATTTATCAATACTCCATTTTTTGTCAGTCTTATTTTGTTGGTAATTATTTTTTTTGCAAATTAAAGTTTATTAACATTTTCCATCTTACACAAAAGGCAGATATTCATATAAAGACATAGGATACATTAGTCATTGATTACACACAAATCTACTCCTACCCTCTCCCCTTACCGCCCATATCCTTCCCTCCCTCCCTCCATCCCCCATTCCTTCTCTGCTAGAGCAACAACAATTGTAATATCTCATTTTTAAGCATATAGTAGACCTGGATTAGTCTTGCGGCAAGGCGGTTCGCACCAAATATATCACACCCTATATTGATTATAGGGCATAGAGGGGATTCCATATTTCTATAAACCTGTTCATTGTGTTATTCAAGTTAGCAATGACTTTCTCCATGCGTAAATTAGCCAGGATTTCAGTTAACCATTCATTATAGGGATTTTCCAGCTGATCAAGCCAATGTCATAATACCAGCTTCTTGACTGACATAGCTATGAGAGTCATATGGTATTTCCAATTAAGGACTCTGATTTCTGATAGATCACCCATGAGACAAATTTCTGGGGTAAATAGGTCCTTAAGACCTAAGAGAGGGTCAGAGAGTTGCTTAATTGTATTCCATAATGGGGAAACTTTAGGGCAAGACCAAAAGATATGGTATATTGTCCCCTCATCTTGTTGACATCTAACACATAATGAGGTAGGTCTCAAACCCAATTTGGCTAATTTACATGGTGTATAATAAACATTTTGCACAATATATAATTGCATCAGTCTTAATCTATCTTGTGTAACTATTTTGTGGCAATTTTGCCAGATAACTGTCTAGTCTACGTTCCAGTCTGGAAAAAAAGATTCCCAAAGATGGGTTGGCCCAAAGCTGTCAGGAAATTTCCAGATATATATTGTACTGTAAATTTTGGAGATTGCTTTGGGACCTCCATTGAACTCCAATAATTGCTTACAAAAGGGGATGATTTGAGTTAACTGGGGTTTTTGACCAAGGGGTTGTATTAAAAGATGTTGTAGCTTGATAATCCTAAAAGTGTGCTTGTATGAGATGCCTAATTTAGTCATGATTTCTATTATCGAGAACCATATATCATTATTTTTAGCAAAGTAGGTTATATTCAAACTCTGTAAACTGGGCAACCAAGTTATGGGGATCAGCTTTCTATCTGTTTTGAGGTGTAGGTTTCCCACTATTGGCTGACTGGGGTCCTTAATATGGTCATATTTAAGGTAATGAAAAATCTTGGTGTGAATCTTCAAGGATATAGAGATTGTAGAATTGTTGAGCTTTAGTGGGAGGAGGCTTTCCTTAATATGTAACAGGCCCTCAGGATTTAAACCATATGAATGTATAAGGTTAACTCAATTGTAAGCCAAGCTGGGGCAGAATGTAAATTTTCTTGGGATAACCACCTCAGGTATTTATTAACGTGACTCACCCAGTAATAGAGCCCCACGTGAGGGAGACACAAGCCCCCATTACTCTTGGGGGCAGACAGAATATGATAGGCTATTCTAGGGGATTTATTACACCAGATAAATTTAGTGAACAGGGATTGTAGCTTCTTGAACCAGGACAAAGGGAGCCAAATGTTAAGCATAGAAAGGGGGTACAAGAGCCATGGGAAGATATTCATTTTAATTAAATTTATTTTACCCCACAGTGAGATAGAAACTGAGGCCCATCTGTTCAAATTTTGAGAAATTGTGTGAACCAGAGAGTCCAAATTTAATTTAATTATTTGTCCGGGGTTTCTAGATAGTTCTATGCCTAGATATCTAAAGGAGTCTTATTTCCAATTAAGTCCTAAGGGCACTATATCCATTTTAAATAATCTGTGATTAAGTGGGAAAACTGTTGTTTTACTATCATTCAGTTTATAGTTGGACAATTTGCCAAAGGTATCAATGATGTCTAACAAAGGAGGTATGGATGGGCAAGGATTGGAAAGTTGAAGGAGGACATCGTCTGCATAAGCAGATACTTTAATTTCACAAGAGTGAATAGGGATCCCTTGAATAGTCTGGCAACTTTGCATGTTACAAATTAGTGGTTCCAGGTAAAGATTCAATAATAATGGAGACAAGGGACATCCTTGTCTGGTTCCAGAATGGAGGGTAAAGTTCTCTGAGATCACTCCATTACCTGCGACCCGTGCAGTAGAGGATTTGTATAGCACCCTGATCCACCCTGTAAAACCTGATGGGAAGCTGAAGGCTTCCAAAACTTGAAACAAATACTCCCAGTGCACCCTATCGAGTGCCTTTTTGGTGTCGAGGGAGATTAAGGCAGCTGGGAAGGGTGCATCCCTGGACACCAAAAAGACATGCTACAGGGTTCTTAAATGATCAGAAGAGGATCTACCCTTCATAAATCTGACCTTTTCTGATCCTATTAGGGTGTCCACTACTGTACTGAGTCAGTTGACCAACAACTTGGTTAAAATTTTAATGTCTTAATTTATTAATGAGATAGGTCAGTAGTTGGTTACATAGTCAGGGGATTTATCAGGTTTTGGAATCAAGACAATTAGTGCCTCAAATAGTGTAGGGTCTATATCAACTCTTGATAGAATTTGTTGATAGAGGGGAAGAAGCATAGGGATTAAATGAGCCTTGAACTTCTTATAAAATTGAGCTGTGTAACCATCTATTCTGGGAGTTTTGTTCGTTGGCAAGTTTCCAATAACCTCAGAAAGTTCCATACTTGTTACAGGGGACAGTAGTCTATTTTGCTGCACCAAAGAAAGCTGGGGTAAGTTGGCCTCCAGTAAATAGGTGCTTAATTGTTGCATTGTTGGTGGAGTGTGCATAGGGCCATACAATTCCTTGTAATATGCAGTAAATTCCTTTATGACATCCTCTGGATGAATTTTTAAGGATTCATCTCGTAATTAAATTATCGTGGCTACATAATGAGAGGACTCCATTTGTTTGACCCTAAGTGCCAGGGGACGGCCCACTTTTTCCCCTGGATTGGTATATGATGCCTGGTTTTCAAAATAGTATAGTCAGATTTCTCCCGAAGGATTTCCGTATAAGCTGCTCTGAGTTTAATCAATTCTTGTCTGACCGGTTCAGCTGATTGTCCCTTTCTAGGACCCTAATTTGAGACAGTAGATGGGACATTCGTGAAATGGAAACCTCCTTCCTATGGGTGGCCATACTAATAATAACACCTCTAAGGTATGCTTTAAAAGACCCCCATAACATATCAGGTCTTCCCTGGGGATCACCATTGTACCTATAAAAACTGTCAATATGTTTCTGTATATGTTTAGTTAAAGAAGTATCTTTTAACAGCAAATCATTTAGTTTCCATCCGGAGCCTCTTTTTGGTAGTGATATTATCGATATCTGGCAAGAGACTATTGAATGATCTGAAGGGGGACCAGGCAAAATCAACATCTCAAGGGTCCCAGGTATTAGAGAATGAGACTGAACTATGTAGTCTATCCTCGATGAGGAAGAATGGACTGGGGAAACAAAGGTATATTCCCTGTCAAGGGGATGTAGTACCCTCCAGATATCACATACTCCAGTCTGATCCATCAATTCCATGAGTGCTCTTAGAGCGGGAGATAGACCCTTTCTCTGCTGACCTGACCTGTCCATCATCGGGTCATATACCAGGTTAAAATCTCCCCCAATAATCATAGGCATAGAGAGGTATGGTTGTAGAACCTGGGTAAGCTTTGTAAAACATTCTGGCATAACTTGATTAGGCCCATATACACTACCTAGTATTATCTATTTATTGTAACGCAAACCCTGAACTAAAATATATCTACCCTGTGAGTCCTTTATCACATTAATTGTGAGGAATGGTATCTTCCTGTGTATAAAGATCATCACCCCACAACTATTAGTCATCCCCTCTGCCACAACGAACTGGCCAAATTGTTGTCTTCAAAGCTGGGACGCCTCTGAATCCAACAGGTGTGTTTCTTGAACATAGATAATATCTATGTTCAATAACTTCAGGTGATTTAAAACCTGATATTGTTTCCTTCTTTTTCTTCCCCCTTTGATATTACAAGTGGCAATGCGAATACAGTTAGACATTTCACATAACTTGTATATCACTAATCCCCCTGTTCCAATCCAAGGAGTAACTTTCATGCCAAGATTGTGCTTGTCATTTCCTATTAGTTGTGCTCTTAACTGTAGTTACCCTCTCCCTCCCCCCCTTCCCAACTTGTACTATACCATAGCGAGACTTTACTGGTATCCCAGTTTGAATATCCCTAAAATCTCCCCATCTTATTAGTAAATGCTATACAGCTGGTCCTATGTCTGTCCCTTGTCTCCCTCTCTCCTTTGCCCAGGCCTATGACAGGACATCCTACTCAGCTAATAGAAAACAAAACCTTTAGAAAACCATAACTGCAGCCGTGCATTGAATATAAGACAAAATCTATGTTGTTTCTGGGTGTTCAGTAAATCACGATAAAGCACTAAATGAGAAAGCTCAGGAGTAGAAATCGCTACCATTCGGTGGTTCCCCCCGTTAAAAGTTTCTATAGACCACTAGCTCGTGGGTATCAGTTCATCCCTATTAGTCTATTCACAAGAAATAACAATGTATACAATTTTAGGTGTCTAGCCTATTGAAAATAACACAAAACAAAATCTATATGGGTACTTCCCCCAGTTCAGTCCTGTCATTTCTTCGCAAGGAGCACCCTCTTGTGGTAGATCAGCATCTATGTTTTTCCTTCTTGAAGATAAAGTAAAACTGTATATAGCAAATCCACTGGCATTTTTGCATTGGGCTCTTATATATCAGAGTGGCCATTAAAGATTGCAACAGTTAAACTAAAAGAAAGTTAATGCCTGTCAGTGACCGCATATACATCTCATGTTCCAAATCTTGTCCGTTCATTCTGCAAATCAACATAGAACATCTAGTGCAGTTTGAACAGCTATCCTTTCCAAATGGATTTCTCTTCTCAAGTTGTGGTCAGGCGTGTAAATAAAACTTCTTCTTATATTTTTGTTTTGTCCCCCTTTGTATTTCCGCTTAACTCTCTCAAGGGTAAGGAGAACCCTCAGGAAGTCTTCTTCTAGTCACAGATCAAGCTCTGAATAATCAACGAGCATGGAATAAGTCAGGGTAGGCCTTCTGCAGTGGTGTTAAAGCGGGATCCACTTCCTCAAATGAGGCCCAAGTTCCAGAAATCAACACCTGGAGTCGAGCTGGATAACCCATGCAGAATTTTAGTCCTTCAGCGATCAATTTAGTCACTATTGGATGAAAAAGTGTCATCCTTTGTCTCACAGTAGCTGGCAGATACTGGGCTATTCAAATTTTGTTCCCTCCCAGAGTACTTGTTCAAGTTCCTTTATTTTCCCCAAGATTAACTGTTTTTCTAGGTAATTCAAAAACTTGAATATTAATGGTCAGGGTTGTGAATCCGATGCTGGCATTGGTCTCAGGGCTCTATGGGCCCTCTCTATTATATATGCAGCACTGAAGGGAGAGGGGCCAACTAATTTTTCTATCAGCTTCTGAGTAAACAAAATTGTGTTACTTCCAGGAGTCATCCCAATTGTTAACACAGATAAGATCTATAGAAAGAGATTTGTCTCCTTCAACCCCAGAACATACCCTTCAAAGGCTTGCTCAGCTAAAGGCAGCCTACCTGGAGTTTCTCCGAGATAAGGCGGAATACGCTATTATAAAAACACAGGTGTATTTTACCGATCAGGGGGAAAAAGCTGGGCGCCTCTTGGCCAGTAGAATAAAACAGATGGAATCCTCCAGGTATATTGTCTCCATTCGGTCCCATGAGGATGGTCTTTTGAAGACCTCCCCGAAGGACATAGTTCGGGAGTACCTCAATTATTACACCAACCTCTATGGCCCAGGGGTGGACCCCCCAGACGTGAGGCAAATAGATAGATTTCTCAGACAGACTCCCCTGCCGAGTCTGACTGAGGACCAACAAAGTGCACTTACTGTGCCTATTACTAAGGAGGAAATTCTGAAAGTCATAGGTACACTACCCCTAAACAAAACCCCAGGAATAGATGGTTTCTCAGCCTACTTTTATAGCAGGTTCAAAATGTCCCTCGCCCCTTTACTGCTCCCCCTATTTCACTATATACATTCTGGAGCTGTAGTAGACACTTCTATCTTTGAAGCACTAATTGTGCTTATTCCTAAACCTGGCAAAGAGCCTGAAGATGTCACAAATTACCTTCCTATTTCCCTTTTGAACCAAGATGTCAAGATCCTGACCACATTAATCGCTGGTCACCTTAATCTGATTCTCCCGTCCATTATAGGTCCCGAACAGGTAGGATTCATGAAAGGATGATCATCTTCGGATCACCTTCAAACCCTTGCTCATGTCTTCTCAGCATCCAGGGATGCCCCATACCCAGCTGCCTTAATTTCCCCTGGATGCTGAGAAGGCCTTCGACAGAGTTAGCTAGCAGTATTTGTTCCAGGCCTTGGAGGCCTTCAAATTCCCCAATGTTTTCCGGTCCTGGATCGAATCCCTTTATCACTCTCCCACGGCCAGAATCTCAGGAAATGGAGTGATTTCTGAACCCTTCTCCCTTTACTCTGGTACCAGACAAGGTTGCCCCCTCTCTCCATTATTGTTCAATATATACCTTGAACCCTTAATTCGCCGATTACAAACCTGCCCAGAGATACAAGGAATCCCGATTTTTCCATGTGAGGTTAAGGTATCTGCTTATGCAGATGACCTTCTCCTCCAGGTTGCTAACCCCGTTTCTTCTATTCCCCCTATGTTAGAGATTATTAACTCCTTTAGCGCAGTCTCTAATTATAAGTTAAACGTGAATAAAACCATTGTATTCCCTCTTAATCATAAACTTCTTAGAGCAGAAATCTTAGAAATAGGCTTGGCCTGGAAACAAGATTCCCTTCGATACCTCGGCATTGAATTAACTAAACTCCCAGGAGATAGTATCAAGTTGAATTTGAGCTCCCTTATACAGGTGGTTAAACAGGATCTAAGCAGGTGGGCCTCTTTACCAATATCAATTTGGGGCAGAATAAATTTACTCAAAATGAACGTATTTCCATGGCTCTTTTACCCCCTCTCGATGCTTAATATCTGGTTACCACTTTCCTGGTTTAAAAAGGTAAATAGTTTATTCTCAGATTTTATTTGGGCGCATAAGTCCCCTAGAATAGCATTTCATAAACTAACCGCACCCAAGTCTAGAGGTGGCTTACGGTTACCCCACCTTGGGCTCTACTTCTGGGCTAGTCACCTAAATAAATATTACAGATGGACACTACCTAACCCAATGGGTTATACCCCGCTCTGGCTCATAATAGAAAGTACCTTGATCAGTTCCTGTGGCCTAGCACCCAAGGCACTGTTACACATGAGAAACAATCTCCTCCTCACTAGATTAAAAAATACATTCATCGCTCTATCAATGAAGGTACACTCTCAAGTGTGTCGTTTCCTTAAATATGATAACCAGAAAGATGTAAATCAAAGCCTAGTTGGAAACCCTAGCTTTAAGATAGGCGAGAAATGTATACCCCCTAATTGGTTACCCCAGCTGAATGGTGCCTCACTTCATTCGTTAATAGGAGATGACAACGCGTGGCTACCCTCTCACTGTGTAGTGCACAAGTTTAAGATTCCTGCTAAACATTTTTTTAGAGTCACTCAACTGAGACACTTATTAATCAAAGAGCTGGGGCTAAAACCACAAATAAATGTAGACTCTCCCTTACCCCCGGAGTTGGCTCAATGGGTGGGGCAACAGAAGGCAGTTTCCAAGATTTTCAGTCTGTTGCTCGACAGGGTATATCCAGATTATTACGGCCCCACATGCTACTGGTCCTCCCATTTTCCTAGTTACGATATCAACTGGAGTAACCTCTGGTCTAACTGTCATAAATTTATAACGCAGGATAGACTCAGGATGACACAAATGTTCATCCTACACAACGTATATTTTTCTCCTGAGAAAATGTTTAAATTTGGACTTACTTCTTCTCCCCAATGTGTGAGATGTGCTAATCAGGATGGTTCTCTATTCCATATTCTCTGGACATGTCCCAAAATTAAACCACTTTGGACCAGCATTCATAAAAAACTGGATCCCATATTGGGATTGGACGAACTATTTACCCCCGAAGTCTGTATTTTAGGTGATTTCTCTAATATTAGGTTTCCAAACAAAAAATATTACATGGCCCTGATATCCCTGTCTCTGAAGAAAGTAGTTTTAAAACATTGGAAAGATCAATCTGAAATCAAGTATGGTGAGTGGCTATCTGAGCTTCTTGCAAATCTCAGAACAGAAAAAATTATTGCTAGTCTCAACAACAAACTGAGCAGGTTCAAGAAAGTGTGGGATCCCTTCCATACCTTACTCTCGATTCAGGATGCCGCAGAGTAAGGCCTTCCTTCATGGTAACATATCAGTATTTCTTGATATGTTCTGTACTATACAAATTGTAGTGGAAAGGTTCTCTGTGCATCTGTACCTTGTGGGGGGAGAAAATTTATGGGGAGGGAATTGGGGGGGTTGGCAGGTCTGAACCTATGTATACTGTATATATGTCCTATATTCATTATGGAAGATCTGTCTTGTATGGTAAAACTTTAATAAATGTTAAATTGAAAAAAAAAATGTGTTACTGCCTTCCTCTCGTTCAGGAATTCCTAGGATCACAATGTTATTTCTGTGACTCCTCCCCTCCAAATCTTCAATTTTTTGTTCTAGTTTCTTGATTCTATGTCGGTTGTCTACTGCTTCATTTCCAGTGTGATCTGTTTTTTTCTACAAGGAAATAAGACGAGACTCACTGTCCATCATCCTGGTCGATAAATCCTCAAGTGCAGACGACATCTGCTTCATTTCAGTGACTGCTGATTTTAAATCTTCCCTAAATGGTTAGAGCTCTTTCAGAAATAGCTCGTGAGTGAAGGAGGGTCACCTCAGGAGCCAAAGTAGAGGAGGCCGTTGTAGTGGGCTGTTTGTCACTGCCGGTCGACTGGGCCTTGTACCTTTTGCCAGCTTTCTCCGGGGAAACAGGAGGTGTATGTCGGGGTAACATGAGCTGCATTTTGGCTTCCATTCCAGGTTGTTAATACTTTCCAAAGGTTCCACTCTCCTTCAACTTGATGAGAACTGACAAATAATTAGTTTAGGAGCTGAAAAATTGAAGAAATAGCACTGGGCAATGGGAGCTGAATCTAAGAGCTGATACACAGTCTGTTGTATCACGTGGTCAGCCGGTAATTACTATATGACTTATTTTTTTTATTGATTAACTTTTCTACTTTTTAGTTTAGCCATCTTGACCTGACTTCTTTACAGCTGTAATTTTTCATGTGCAGGATGTGTTTCAAATTAATTTACAATATTCTTAAATATAAACCTTGCACCTTCCATATCAATAATTTTGTAAAACTAAGTTCCATTTTATACTTCTCAGATCACTGTGGATTTCATCAATATTAGCCTTATTATATAAGAATATTTATGTTGCCCCACTTATGGTTGGAAGTGCAGTATTTTTGTTTTAATGTAATAGTATTGTTAGTGAGAGGAGGACCAGTTTGACAATCTATTATGGGGATACTAGCTGAGCTAAGCACATGGGCCAGTATATTACAGCCTCTACTGGGTTGTTTTACATACTGAGTCATTCTATTTTCTTCAGTAATTTCTAGAAATAATTTCCCTACTTTTGAACTGGCAGTACCTACTTCCCAGTCAATCTCCTCCATATTAAAATCTCATAACTACTACATCTCCATGTTCACATGCTCCACTGATCTCACTGTAAAGCTCCATTGTTACATCCTCCATAATGTTACATGGCCTATAACAAACTCCTAGGATTAGGGGGCTAGTTTCATCTATCATTGTTTTGACCCATATTGATTCTGACCTAGAAGCAGTTGTTTATATTTCACTCAAAATATGTCAATACTGCTAATACTATCTACAGTTAAAGCTATACACCACCTCTTTGATTGGATTTAATGAGGTGGAATAGGTTATAGCCACTGAAAGATTTACCCCATTATACATTTTTGGTTCACCAGGTCTCTGTTATGCAGATTATATTCAATCTCTCATTATCATTTAATAGTCCAAGTTCATCCTTTTTATTATGGAAACTCCTAGCATTTAACTGGAGACAGGTCCACATTGAGGCTACTGATATATCCTTATTTAGAATATCCATTTATAAATATGGTTTTGAATCAATTCTAGTTATTCCTAGTTTGAATGGTTTGGAGGGTACTATTGCACCTGGGACAATGGCTGTGCCTCTGCTCAAGAAAGTACAAGTAAACACTGAGGCTGAAAAGCTTCGGGGACCCATCACCAGCAAAAGCAATCTGATAGCAATTATTCTTTGCTCTTAGTCTCTTCATTTTAGTGAAATAAAGTAGCAGTGGATAAACTCACCCAAGGACTGCGGTATGTAATCCAACAAATAATCCTTTATTGCAAAAACCAAGTAAAACACAATTTCCATGACTGTTCACATCAACACACTTCCTGGATACCACTCCCTACATGAACGAATCACGTCACCAAGCACCTGACATGTTTCACTTGTTTCAGAGCTTTCTCTTTCAGGATTGAAGAGATTATAACATATGTCTTTTTCATGTGTTTTTCCAACATTGTTAGATCCGATGTGCGGAGTAACTACTGGATTTTCACCACAATTACAAAGAATATCATTAACTCTAAGGGTTATATCTTCAATTTTTGCACACAGGAATCAAGACACCATGAAGTTAAGCTTGTTATCATTATAGATCACAGAGTCAGTGTAACAAAGGAGGGAGTCATGAATGGCTACTTGTTGTCTTATGGAGATAGTCTGATTTATTACATTCTCATTATCCCTTTTTTTTCTTTTCCTCTCTCCATTTAGGATCATTTTCAGAACAGTCTGTTTCTAATAGTTATTTTTCCACAATTAATGATTTTACAAATTTTTCCATTTTATTAAGTTCAATTGCGCCCTTTAGCTCTTCCCTTAAGATGCTCATTTCAATAATAATTGCCTGGTAAGAAATGCATTTTCAAGAAATGAAGTGATCCATAATTGCATATGTGGGCTTTGCAGTAAACATTTTATATGTGACACATTGTATGAATATGCCCTCTTTGCAAAGAAATTATAGAATGTGACCTATCAGATCCATGTTAAACATACTATCTTAGAGTGTAAAAGTGAACAAGCACTTACCTTAGATTATGTAAGGAAGGTTCTTTAACAGATTCCTAGTAATCGGTCAAAGCTTCCAGCTGTCACCCCATCAACCCTGGTGGACACCAGGAGATGCCAGCTGCATCTACTGGTTCACTCACTGACTCTCATGAGGCATTGGCCTTAAAAGCTAGTGACGGGTAAGAGATTTTGACCACTGCCAACCTAGACTGTTTAACAAACAAAACAAAATGAAGGTAAAAGCCTCAGTAACACATTGCAAATCCATTGAGACATCCTATCTGTTGATAGAATACTCTTAGGTTTTTTTATTTATCTATTTAAAATTTGGTGACTGGGATAGGCACACTCAGCCTGAGCTCATATCTGAGTGTGACCTAGGGGAGGAGGTACAGCAAGGAGTGAAACAGTAATAGCAAATAAAGTAATAACAATGAGTGACTCTAGATAAATAATAAAAGCAAGATACAAGTAAAGAAAAAACAAAATCTAGAAAGTGTACAAAGTAAGCTTTTAAGTAGCAGTGAATCAGAATGGGTCCAATCATTCACTATGCAACTGAACATCCTTTCTGCTCAAATTCTGCTATTGTTGTTTTACTAAAGTTCTATACAGTCATATTTGTCACACACAGGAAAGGGCCACTATGCTAATGGCCCAAATACAAAAAGACAAGTCTTGCATAGGTGGCAATAGAGGTTTGAGACACACCTGCCCTTAAATCTTATAAGGGCAGATGGTAGGAGTGCCATAACTCTGTGACTTCTAAGACTGGTGCTAGAATGGGCAGAGAGATCATAGCAATGTAGAAACACAGAAAATGATGCAGAAAAAGAACAAAGATTCATCCAGTCTTCCCATGTTCCCTATTTAGCCCTGGGACTTATTGCTTCTTGGGGAATCTGTATGAAGAAAAGCAGCATGTGAGGGAATGGGACTAGGGAGGGTGTTCCCCTTGATACCAGTGAAGGATGTGGGGATGGGGAGTGAATGTAAGCCACTGAACTGCCAGGAGCAGAGAGAGCAACAGAGTAGTTCTTTTGAATCAGCAACTTTGAGGCAGGTCTCAGGTATGGGGAGAGGAGGGGAAGACACTTCTGTCAACCATGCCAGAAAACACAAGCTTGCAGCATATCACTTCTCAGTGTAACTGGTACCTTGTTCCCCAATTTTTAACCACTAACATCTGGAAGATCAATTTGTATTGTGATTAGAGTTGCTCAGTTACTGCACAGAGGTGCTTAAATAGTGTTACAGCCACAAGACTTCAGCCTTTTTTAAGCCTGTATATCTCAGGTTCAAGACAAGCTGGCCCCACTAACAAAGAAAAGAGTTAGAGGCATGACCATAAACTGACTACATAGGGACCCACTCTCATATTTTAAGGTCAGGGAGAAATGTTGCTGGGCCTTTAAAGCCTCATCCAAGTCATCTGACTGGAATGCCAATAGTAATCTCAGGAACCAGTGCAAAAGAGCTGCCTGCTTTTCTAAGATATTTTTCTGTAGAGTGCAATTAATTGACTCAGCTGAAAATCCCAAGTTCTTATGGGGACATGTTAACATCTCCTGGTTGTCCCACAAAAGAAAATCAATTTTTATACAGTAATTGAGGGAGTTCACTGCAACAATTCGGCTTACATTTTTCTGATCTTTCAGCCTGTTCTTCATCTATTTAACCTGAGCAGCTCACTCTCCTACCCTTCAGCAATAACCCATACATTCTCTTAAATATTGTGACCCCTGGAGAAGTCCTTAAATTGTTAAGGTCCCTTTCTGTGGGTGGTCACACAAGCCTCGATGGAATCAAACTGAAATTTCTGAGCCTTGGTGCCACCATCCCAGCCTTATTCATCTCACATATTTTGACCTTATCCCTCACCTTTGTGACTTTCCAAATGCCTGGAGAATTGCTTAAGTCATACTTGTTGACAAAAAAGAGGACCCCAAACTGCTGAATCACTATCAGACAATCTGTTTACTACTAATGCTAAGTAAGCTGCTTCAAAGGTTGTTGTCTCCAAGCTAACTGTGTTCCTTAAGAACAACAAAAATCCAGCCCCCAATCAACAGGAGTCTTGTATTGTAAGGAACACAGCTCCACTAATGCACTGATTCAACTGATAAACAATATAAAATCCTTTGTGGATAGTCTCACTCTCTGGAGCTGTATTTACTAACCTCTTGAAAGTCTTCAGCTTATTTGATCACTCCCTCCTTCACTCTCAAACTGATTTCAATTGGCCTCTCCATCTGGTCTCTGTGTTTGTGAGCTATCTTACTGACAGGCAACAGTTTGTAAACTTTAAAAACACTGCCTCCTTCTATCTCCCTTCAAACTAGGCATTCCCCATGACCTTCTCTTATAAATTCATAGTCATAGATTAATGCGAGTTCAAAAGGCAGATGCCCATTTGTGAACTCTCCACCAGCTGATTTAGCAGTGGAAAGAAAATTTCCTGTTACCCATATAATTATCAAGTTTTTTCTTACATTGTTCTACATTTTCACTATTAATAATGTCAAATGGTAGTGAATTCCATATAGGACATACTCTCTGCATGAAAAATCTTGAGCCTTTATTAGTTTTGCATAAGGATGCTTTAAGTTTAAAACTGTGTGATCTAGTATTTTTATATGTGAAGTGCTTGTCTAATCCAATTGTGTTTAGCAAATAATCATTTTGAAATGCATTAAAAGTATAGAGTAGGTCACCTCTTAGTATTCTATATTCCAAGGAATGTAGTTGTAATGATTTAAGTCTAGATCCATAGTCTTTGTCAGCCATATTGTCAATCTTTTTTGTTACTCTACACTGTACCATTTCTGTCATCTTTAAATAGCCAGTTGTGGTTGAGGCACAAAATGAAGCACAATAATCCAGATGTGGATGGACAAGGCTACAATACAGAGGCAAAATGACAGACGGTTTCCTACTTTTAACATGTCTCAAAATGCTACTTAAGAACACATGACATTTTTTGACAGTTTTGTTGGTATGAGAATTGAATTTTGAATTTTAAATTATCTATTATAGAAATGCCAAGATCCCTTTCCTCTGTTGTAACCTTGAATTTCACATTTTGTATTGAGTAGATAAACTTACTGTTGTTATTCCCCACAAGCATTACCTTGCATTTTGCTGGATTGAATTTCATTTTATTATTTGCTGCCCGGATAATTAATGTATTTAAATTTTCTTGTAGGGTGTTTGCAGATGTACTGTTGTTCACTATGCAACCTAATTTACAATCATCCACGTATTTATTTATCCAGACCTCTTTAGATGTTTGCATACTGGTTACCAAAATATTAAAAAGTAGAGGCCAAAGAACAGATCTCTGTGGAACTCCACTAGTGACTAGACTCCAGTTGGATTCATGCCCACCAACAACTACCCTTTGGTGTCTATTGTATAACCATGATTCGATCCATTTGATGAAATAAATATCCAAATTTATATTGTAAATTTGGTCAATTAGTATCTTGCGTGAAACAGTATCAAAAGCTTTTTTGAAGTCTAAAAGTATGATATCCTCTGGGAAACCCTTATCCAGGGCTTTACTGACTGGCTTGAAAAAGCTTATAAGGTTTGTCAGGCATGACCTGCCAGTAGTAAAACCATGCTGGGAAGTTTCAATACAACCAGTGTTTTTGATGTGAGTGGAGATTTTAGAATGTGTTAACCTTTCAATAATTTTACTAATAAGTGAGGTTAAGCTAATGGGCCTACAATTCGATATTAACTGCTTATTGCAACCCTTAAAAATAAGGGTTATGTTTGCCTCTCTCCAAGATTGGAGTACATTACCATAATTTACAGACATATTAAATAGGTAAGGGGTCCAGTAAGTTCTTTTGATAAGTCTTTTAGGAAGTTGGGATAAATACAATAAGATCCAGGAGATGTGTTACATTTGATTTTGTTAATTGCCTCTAAAGTATCTTGTTCTGAGAAAAATAAAATAAAATCAGACATTGGTTGCATTTCAAAGTGTATAAAATCCTTGGGGTTATACACACTTGTAAAATACTGATTAAGTTCTGTAGCCATTTCTTTTTCGCTAGTAACTAATTTGTCATTTAATTTTAATGGGCCAATTCCAGAATGAGTTTGTTTTAATGAGCCAATATAATGATAACACTTTATCTTATTATCTTTAATGTTATTGACTAAGTTTATTTCTAAATTTTGTTTCAACATTTTTATTATTTGTTTAGTTTTTTTTGTAATGGTCTTAAACTTGCGCCAGTCAGAAGCCTTTTTGGACCTATTGTATTTATTATATTCTCTGTGTTTCTTTTTTATGATACGCTTTATATCTTTTGACCACCACATGGATATTCTTTGTTTGTTATTATTATATTTTGTTCTGTCAGGTACCCAGGTGTTTAGACAATAGTTTATTTTAGCCTTTATTTTTTCCCACATATGTTCAATTTCAAGATTTTCTAGGTCATTTGACCAGTTCCATGAAGTTAAGTACTTTTTTATATTAATGTAATCAGCTTTATGATAGTTTTTTTATTTACTTATCCTTTTGTTACAGTTTACTTGTCTTGTGATGTCACATACAATCATATTGTGATCACTATTTCCCAATGGAGGTATAATATACAGGGTAGAAAATAGATTGGCATTATTTGTGAAATGAAGGTCAAGTATATTATTATTTCTAATGTGAAGGATTACCAGTTGGTCCAAACCCAGTTTGAAAGATGTTTCAAGAGACTGTCTTTCAAGGTTGCTAGTAGTATCAAATGTTTCCCAATTTATGTTGGGGAAATTAAAGTCAACAACAATTATTAAATTACCATGCACTTCAATTTGTTCCAACTGATTCAAGAAGGCTACGTTGTCTTCATGATTTAAACTGGGAGATCTGTAGCATAAACCTACTGTTAGGGTTTTAAGACCTAGTTCGAGCTTGGCCCATAATATTTCAGTTGCATAGTCATCATTCATTATCTTGTGACAGTTAAGTTTGTTAGATATGTATAGTGCCAACACCCCACCTTTATTGTTCTGTCTATTTTTAAAAGATTTGGTGTAACCAGGTATGTCAGTATTCCAATCATTATCTGAAAACCACGTTTCAGTGATACAGTAGATATCAATATCTTTGCTAGAGTATATCTTAATTAGTCTAACTTATTTGTTAGACTACGAACATTGGCTAATAAGATTTTTATGCTCTTGACTCTGTCCTGGTGAATATGAGTTTCATTCAAGACATTATTGTCATGATTAAATACAGTTTTATGTTTTTTTTAACCAGATTTAGTTTTCCTCTTCCTTCTTTTCAATTTAGTTTTGAAGTTTTTATGTATTTTGGTTTATAATTCATATTCCACTGGATACTCGAAAAATCTTTACTCACAAATATTTTGGGGATGAGAATGCCCCCCCCCCATTTAGTTTAAAACTACATCTATAAATTTGTTAAACTGATGACTGAGAAATTGTTACGCTACTTTGTTTATATGCAGTCCATCTCTACTGAACATTTGAGAGTTCCCATTGTATTCATCCCAGTGGGTTAGTCAACTAATATTTTGCTTCAGGCACCATTATCTGAGCCAATGGTTTATTTCTTTTAAAATGCAATTTTGTCTATATGTTGCTCTTGGGATAGGAAGAATTTCAGAGAAAGAAAAGTCACAGCCCAAGTCTACAAATTTGTTTTATAAATTGACAAATTCCTGCTTGATTTGATGAGGGTTTTGATGAAAGATATTATTGGCTCCTGCTTGTATAATTACTAGTTTTCTAGAGTTGTTTGGGCAAATTATGTCATTAATCACTGTTGTGATATCAGATATTTTGGCACCCCTGAAACATGAAAGGGTTCTATGAGCTTTGTCTATGTCGCATATTGCTCAGTCAAGTCCTTTAATAATGGAATCTCCAAGTACAAATATTTCAGTGTCTCTAGATTGAATAACCTCTGATTCCATATTTTGGTCAGTCTGCGGTGAAGCACTGGGTATAATATCAAATATTATTAAAGGCAAATCTACAGCAATATTCTAATTTTTGCCCATAGGTTGTTGTTCATTATTTACTAATGTTGGGGTATCAAGTGTTATTTCTTGATCCAAGGAAATAGTTGTACCTGCTGACTCTTCTTGGGACATATCTAGTGTTAAGGGGTCAAATGTATTAGTAATTTCAAGGTTAAATTGTTTAGCTTTCCTTCCTCTCTTTTTTTGGGAGTGTTTTAGATGTTGGACTTGGAACCAAACATCCTCTGGGTCAGTAGTTTCATCTTCTTCACTTTCCCTTTTTTTGTTTAATGGGGTATTTTTTACTGAAGTAGGAACATCATTACAATTTATACTGTTTGCAACAAGCCTGATGGTATTATCTGGTTTTAATGTAATTTCAGGTGTGTCAGCTTGTAGTTGGGTCTGAAAATGGTGAGCCATATCCAGTTGACTTTGTTCAATTTCACCAAGCCTGTTATTTAACTGCGCTAATAGGGCTGACATATCAGTATTGTCAATACATTTAGTACAAGTGAATAAATTGTTTAATGGTTGGACACAGACTATCATGTACATATTACATGATTGGCATAATACTGTATGCCTACTTCACCATTTACTGTCTGGATAAATACCTCCATAATATTTTCTTATACTACTGCTAGAGTTACAATGGTGAAACAAGACAAGATAAAGTGGATTCAACTACCTGTATCAGGAGGCAAACTATCAGTTTCTTGGCTATTAAAATGTTAAAATTACATTGATGGCAATCAGTGCACTCACCTTACTCGCCTAACATGCGCAGACATGCGTGTCTTTGCACACGTCGCCCTGCTCTGCCTGTGACTGCTCACCTCGGGCGATGTTAAATGTTCCAAAATGACCCAGAAGTAATAATCATGTGTCACACTCGCCTCGTATACAGTGCGCTTTTAAAAAGTAAAATTTTTGCCCAAAACAGTTATATGGTACAGAACTAAGAGTTGTAGCTCTTTTACTGTCATTTACTGTGAGCCCCAGAAGAAATAAAGCTAAGTGTGTTAGTTTGTAGTTCATTTCAATTGAAACAGAACTATCAAACTCTCTTCCTGGTTCCTATTATGGGAACAAGGGCTCCAACAATGTGTTTCAATGTGAAGGACCTGTTTTTCAGTTTTTAAAGTTTCATTTAAACTAAAACACATATAGACAGCAAGATAGCATTAGTTTGAGCAACATTCAAGTAAAAACAGCTCTCGACTGCGAGATAATGTTTTGCTATATTTCAGCTTTCTCTCCACTACTCAAATCAGTGGTCAGCTTAACCAGGATTTCTCCAGTATTTAGTTTCAGTTCATTAAAACAATATGGTCCTCAACACCCAGTACAAACTGAAATGGTGCAATGACCCCCCATCTCCATCCAATGCCTGGATGGTTCCTAGCTCTACGTTGTGCAGGAAATAACATTTCTAGACATCATTTTAGACCCACTCCTGGATTTCTATGTCCATATCTTATTATGCCACAAAACTGTAAACTCAAGAACCAGTCTTGCTTACTGGGTATGCCACACTTTAATTCTCAAGGCAAGGCCTGCCATTGATAAATGTGCCCACTTTCCTGGACTACAATATGACAAATTGGTATTCTTCCATGCCCTAAATCTGCCCTTCATAATTTGGAGGTGACCTACAGTACAGAACTTCCATTGCTTTTTTTTTTTTTGTCTTCCCCTCACCTAACTCATTATTGTTCCCTTTACTCTGTTCTGGGCTGGCTTTCATGGTCTGCAGCTCTCTCCTCCTACTATAGAATACATCATTTCCATTTATACTCCATACTGAAATGGCTAAGGCTACATGCAAGAAGGCAGCTTCATACTATTAACTATATGTACCAATGTTACAAATACAGGGTCCTGGGTTACATAAAGGGTGGCCTATAATTAGGGCAAATTAAAGACAGGACTAGGATAAGCTGCAGGAGTGGAATATGTATTGTCCCCAAGATGGCCTAATATAGAAATAAAATATATATTTTTTGAAGGCCTTAATATCTGGAATTAGATATCATATTCTCTGAGACTGATAAATGGATTGGTAGATAATAAAAAGCTAAAAGGTGGTTATGGACTATAGAATGAGATTTTTACCATGTTGTCCCAATTGTCATCTGATCCCCCCCAACCCCAAAATAAAACTCACTCCACAACTGCTAGCTTGGATGCTCGTTGGCAACAATTTATTCTAGGCACTTAATTAATATTTACATTCCAAAAATCCTTTGTATTAACATTACATTTTGAACAGTAAATACAAGTGTCCATTATTTCTTCTGGAGCTTTCTTCCCTCCTGGTCCTCTTCCTCCTTTGTGCTTCACCTTTGGGGTCCGGACACTCGAATCTTACCCCCCACACCATCACCAGTATCAGGTACTGACTTACCAGGACCTCCGCTCCCCCCATGTCCAGACACTATGATCTGACCCCTAGTCTCTAACTTTCACACCCCCTTTACTTCCCACCTTGGGGTGCCATTTACCCCCAGCACATTTAGCCCTGCCCTCCCCCTTTCTGCCTACCTCCCCCTCATTTCCCCTCTCTTGATGCTCCCCTTTTCCTTACTCCCCCGTCTTTTAATCTCCAATGGACTGGGCTACTTGCTGCCCACCACTGGGCTCTGTCTGCCCACTGATAGCACTGCTGCCCTTCTGCAGCTGCCCCTGCCCCTCTCAGCCCCCTCCAGCATTCTGCCAACCTTTGCTCTATCTGCTATCAACACCCGCATCCTAGCCTGAATCTACTGGCTCCCTTGCTTCTTCTTCCTCCTGGGTGGGTAGGTAGGAAAATCCCAGCAAAGAGGGCTACTGGAGGATTGTACCAATTTTTATACCCCTCAAGGCCCCTTCCATCAAATGATGTCCAGGCCCTTCCCCACCAGCCAATGGCTTGCTTGCCCCAACCTTGTGTCAAATGACACTTGGTGCCTCATCCCCCTTCCCTCTTCCCCCCCCAGTCCTTCTTTTCTTGAGTGGCCATCTGACAACTTGGGCTGCCTTTAATTGGCAACCTTATTTGTCATCTGATCCCCCCGGAAATAAAACTCACTCCATAACTGCTAGCTTGGATGCTCATTGGCAACAATTTTATTCTAGGCACTTAATTAATATTTACATCCCCAAAATCCTTTGTATTAACATTATATTTCAAACAGTAAATACAGGTGTCTATTATTTCTTCCCAAGCTCTCTTCCTTCTTGGTCATCTTCCTCCTTAATGCTTCACCTTCGGGGTCCAGACACTCAGATCTGATCCCCCACTCAATCACCAGTACCAGGTACCGACTTATAAGGACCTCCACCCCCCTAGGTCCAGACACTATGATTCGACCCCTAGTCTCTAACTTCCCCCACCCCCATTTACTTCCACGCCTGGGTGCCATTTTCCCCCAGCACATGTCGCTGTGCCCCTCCCCCCTTTCTGTCTACCTCCTATTTTTCCACTCTTTTGCTCCCCCCTTTTTCCACTGACCCATCTCACACAGGCAATGGAAGGTGGGGCTCTCCCCTTGTGGGATAGTATCTAGGACCCTTTTTTTCCAACTGTCCCATGAGGTCTATCATGGGCCTCATGAATAGGCACATGCCAAACTCCATCAGGTGCACCCCATCCGACCTGTACACTTCCTCCCTCTCAAAAGATATGTCCCTGTTTTGTATATTTTATTTATTTATTTATTAGATCATCAGTTTACAGACCTTTGAGTCATAGACTCATTTACAAAGGCACCTCATCAAGACAGCAATACATTACAGCAAACAAAATAATACAGTACATAACGCTTAGATTAAAAAAGCAACCAGTGTTACACGCATTCACTGGTGGTACACGCTTGGTAATGGGTAAATCACAGTAGTCATAATATATGTACATGAGTACCATGTCAGGTATATGTACCCCCCAATTTCAATCATTACCCTTGCCACCTTCCTATTGAGCTGTTTTCTCCCCTGGTGCACTACCCTAACTTCTTTCACCCCTCTCCACACTCTGTGGGATGTAATTTCGGACCAGCCGATCACTACCCCCCTGGCCACCACTCCTTCACCTTCTCTAGGGCCACTGTTATGGCCTGTACCAGTGCCTCCCATGGTGTTTCTCCCAGGTCATTCCCCCTAACTGGATGATGAGCAAATCTGGCCTGCTCTATCTTATCTGCAGCTCCCCCAATAGTGGCATCAAGTGAGCCCATCTCATGCACTTTATTCCTTTCCATTGCACCCTTGTGTGTTCCACATCAGTCCATATCTGTGCCCTACTACTCCTGGATGCCGCAAATCTCTTTCCTCAATAGATAAAGGAGTGCCCCACCAACCAGACCTGATGTTTTTCTCCTGCAGGGGAAAAGAAGAAACACTATGGTGAAAATATGTTCTGTCAACACCTCACATATTTTTTATAGCAGTTGGATCTCCATCTCCCCACATGTTTCACTTCCATCTCTGACCCCCCCGGGCTGTGGCCTCTGATGTCACCCCTATGCCAAATCAGTGGTGAGAGAATTCATCATGGTCTTCCCCTACAAACACGAGTGCCTTCTTAAGGATCCCCTAGCCTGAAAACCCATCACCGGGCTCCTGTCCCCATGGCAGAACCATAATCCCCCCCTTTCCCCTTATCCTCCCATATGCCTCCAATTCTGTTATGGTGCATGCCTCCCCCAGTCTCTGTCTGGCCAAGATCATGACCTCACCCCTGCCCCCTGATCAGTTTTGGACTGTGACAATTGAATGACCACTATGTGCTATCACAAATCAATGTCCCCATCCTGAAAACCCTGGGCTGTCCAATACTTCCATGAAGCTACCACCTCTCTGACCCAGAAAGCTCCCTTTGCCATGATGGGAAATACCACTCTAAATAGGCAGGCTTCCTTTGCTGTAGTACATACATGCCATAATGCATCCATCACCCTCTGGAGCAGCTGTCCCATGATGGGCCTCCTCTTATCCCTTCTCACCCCATGCTCTCTTTGCCAACCTGTGGCCATCCACCTCACTTCTCTCCCTGCTGTGGCATCTGGCCAGCCCCTGTCTTTACATACCTAGCCTATGCCGGCCAGTTGCACCCACATTGTGGTATGGGCCATCCTGTCCTCCCACTTCTCCACTATGTACTGTTTCATTTGGTTCTCTGAAACCTGCCCCTCTGTGTCCCAACCCACTCTGGCCAGAAGTCCTGAAATGCCCCCCATATCCCCTCTTAGGCCTGCAGCGTGCTGGGCACCCAGGAGCTCCTGTACAACCATTTGGCCTTTCCCCTCCAACCTCCTATAGATGGTCTGGGACCCTGGTCCTCTGTACCACTGCATCCAGCACCAACTCCTGGAACCTGTCCAACTGCAAACAGGAAAGACTATCAGCCACATCATTTTGGATACCTTCAATATGTTGTGCTTTAAATGACAAATTCAGCTGGAGGCCCATTAGTACCAAATGCCGCATGACCCCTCCCACTGATTTGGTAACCCCCCCATCTGTTTATTACCTTCACAACCCCTTTATTGTCACACCAAAACAGTATGTGCTTTCCTCTCATCCTGTCTCCCCATACCTCCAGCACCACCAAGATGGGAAATATCTCCAAGAAAGTAATATCCTTCAGCAAACCCCCTTTCCTCCAGGCATCTGGCCATGCTTCTGACATCCACTCCCCTTTGAAGTAGACCCCATCCTCAGATCCCCTGATGCATCGGTGTATAACTCCACTTCCGTGTTGTACTCCCACTCCTAATGCCAGAATGTCACCCCATTGTAACCGTCAAGGAATTCCTCCCACACCTCTATGTCCTCCTGTACTCCTTTCATGATGTCTACCCAGTGGTGGGGCATTTTTGCCTTTCCCATAGCCCTCCCCAGCTTCCCAGTGAAAGCCCTGCCTGAGCTTATTGCCTTGCAGGCAAAATTAAGGTGCAGCAGCAGTTACTATACTAATACCACTGGCACCCTCTTCCTCCCTTTCACTTGAACTAACAAACCCTTAAGTCAGGCCACCTTGTCCCCTGGCAGGCAGAAACACTCTCACTCCATATCCACCTCGATCCCTAGGAACTCCAGCTGGTGGCTAGGGCCTTCCGTCTTCCCCTCTGCTAGTGGAATGCTTATGGTCCCACACATCTCCTTGAAATACAACAACATCCCCTCTGTCTCTGCTTCTCTCTTCCCTATGATTAGGAAGTCATCCAAATAGTGGACTACTCTCTTGTGCCTATATCTCCAACCAAAAACTCATTGTACCCATGAACTAAGGTTGAACAGGCCACTGAACATCCTATTGGCATGTCCTTGTCAAAATATAACCTGCCTTCAAACTGAAATCCCGCTCCCACTATGTCTGGGTAATCCCGCATCCAGGACTCAACCACCCTCTGTGCTATGGGGGTGCATGCTAAGGGAAAACCCCAGTGTCCTACTCCTTTCCTGGTGTCAGTTCCACCCGTAATTGGAGTTGTACCCCCTGCTGTGTCCCCCCCACCCCTGCCCGCTCCTCCTCCCGACCAACCCGAAAGGACTACTCTTGGTACTGCCCACCCTGCTGTGCACTCCTTTCACCACCCTGCTGGCAGTTCACCATCAGGTGCGGGCCTGCACATCATGAACAAACATGCTGGAATTTACAGTGTGCCCACATGCACAATGCCTTTTTGTATCCCCCAGCATGTCTTTGTCACCAGGGCAGGTGTGCCCTTCTTACTGTGCTCCCCCCTTGGTCCACCCACTTGGCCTGATAGAGTTCACACCCACAGCTCCGAGTGTGTGCAATCCCACCTCAAGTCACCCTTCGCTGCCATCCATTTCCTAAATGCCTCATCATACTTCAACCATCCATATCCCAGCTCTGCCCCTGATGATTGCCATGTAGGGCAAAAGAGGGATTGCCAACTCTGGCTGTTTTTCCAGGACTAGCACACTGTATATGAGGAAACCCGCCTACCACGTATCTATGTTCTTTCCCTTTTAGTTTGCATCCTCCTCCTTGTGCCCCATCACCGCTAGTGCCACCACCATCTCCAATTTTCCCACTGACTCTTTCTGCTCATATTTTTTGGCCATGTCCTCATCCACCAGCCCAAAGATATCTACATATTCCCCTTTCCAGAATTTTTCTTTCAGCGAAGATGGTACGCTGTTGCCCAGTTTAAAACTCGGGAGTCCATCATACAGTTTCTTCTTCCCTGGAAGGTTTTCTGCACCCCCCCTTGTTTCCTCACTTAATAGCTTATAGCACCCGCTCCATCTTTTCTACACCTTTTTCCCCATATCACCTATCAGCCCTTCCAAGTACTCCTTCAGATTACTCTCATTCTCCTCATCTATGTTGCCCTTACCCCCATTCGGGCCTTGTCCCGATGGCATTGGTGGGGGTTCCAGAGGAGGGACAGGTGAGGGGCTGGTCCCCAATCCTCATAGCCTCTACCCTCCCCCACCTCCCTGCCCACTACTCTCTCCTTCCTTTTCCTCAATGCCTCCTCTTTTTTCTCCCTCCACTTTGCTGCCTCAACCTGCTCCATCATCTTGGACATCAATCTGGATTCTGCCTCCATCATTTGGCACCGGAAACTGGTGCCTTCTTTGGTGCCATCTAAACATTGCTGTAATACCAAACAGAGAAGGAATGACACCATGAGTTTGCCCTGTCCTCTATCCTCCTCCTGATGGCAAAACTGTCATTGTCAGGACTACAATCTCCCTGGCATGTCCTGCTGGCCCCACCTTGAGGGCTTCTCCATCAGGGCACCAGTCACCCCCTTTTCCTCCAGCCGAGTTGCCACCAGTCTATCAGCCTATCCATAGTATTGCTTGAATGGATCATACTCATGGCCTAGACTCCCTCTCCCCATTCTGTTCATTGCTTCCTTTGCTTATTGTGTTTTTTCTTCTTTTGAAGTAGAGATAAAATGCTAAATACCCTGGCAGGCTGGAGCCAAATGTTTCTCTGCTCCGAAACCAGGCCTTCCTCCCTTACATCTCCTGGCCGCATTGCTGTCCCCTTCCCCCAGTCTGTACAGCCCTGCCTCAGGTACTTGGAATTACAGGGCTATGAATAATCTTCAGTCATGAATCCTTAACACATACTTGAGGTTCTGATTAGTATAATTAGATCTCAAATTTCTTCCCGAATTCTGCGCTGACAGGTGTCCCTCTCCTGTCATCAAAATTCCTTTTCCCTTTCAAACAAGAATCAAGAGTGCATTTTTTTTGTCTCTACAGTTACTATATTCTCTTTTTTTATTGTACCATGTTGCACAGCCCCAGATCAGTCCAGTTCTGCCTCTGTGCCCCGGCTCATGCCATCCCTAGTGAAACCATCGCTGACCTATCTATGGCCCTGCAACCAAAGAGCCAAAGAAAAACCTTGCCCTGCCCCAGACCATCAGCATCTCTAGGCCACCACCATGCCTCCTTGTGGTCTCTCGACTCTCTCTCTGGGCCTCCGTTGGACCCAGGTCCTTGGATGCCCTCTCGTCCATTCTCCTGGGCCCAGAACTTGCATGGTTCTCTGAGTGCAGCCTCCCCTCTCCAGTCTGCTCATCCTTTGGCTTCCCCAATCCCAACCTTCTGGCCTTGCTAGGCCCCCAGCATGCCCCTGTGGCCTTGTGACCCACCTTATGAGTACCGCCACTCCTTTTTGACCTCCACTACTGCCAGACCCCTTCCCTGCCTGACAGGTGCCCATTTCTCGCTGCAGGCCCATCAGTCATTCTTGCTGCTGTGGCATCTGCCTCACTGCCTACTTGCTTGGTCCCAAACCCCCTCTAGGCCCCACTTGTGGCTGCAACACCAAAAATAAAAGAATTCCAAAATCCTCAACAACCATTGCCTTCCCTGTTCTTCTACACCTAGCGCTGCTTTCCCACCACCGTCACCTAGCCAAAACCAACAGTCCACCCCTTCCATAGGACCCAGGCCTCTTGCACTGCGCTGCTGCTCCTGGCCACCCTCCAGTTCCCAATCCCAGCCCGCCTCACCATGAGGATGTCGCTCAAGCCCTCAAAGCACTCCAGCAAAATCCAATGTGCAACTAAACCTCTTGCTTCTTTTTCTTATTTTTTTTTTGTATAACTAGCCATGGCGCCAAGTTGCTTGACCATTCCATCACCAAAGCATTGTAGGCAAGCACCTCTGACCATGCACACCACCAACACTCTGTACTTTAATCACCTTTCAACCTACAACATTAACAATAGCTTTCTTTTTTGTTTAACATCCTGCCGTGGCTGCATATGGCCCTGCCATGCCATCTCGCAGGCAAGTGTCTCTGACAACATGCACCACAATCGCTCTGTACTTTAATAAACCTTCCACATGGCAACATCAACGATAACTTTGTTTTTGTTAAAATTCAGGTATGGCTCCATGTGGTCTGACCATGCCATCTAACCATAAACATTGCCGGCAAGCACCTCTAGCCACTGACACCCTCAGAGCTCTTTCTTTTTTTAAAAAAACCTTTCCACCTGAATGAACCACCACAATGTTTTCTTTTATAACAAACAAACTAGCCATGGCTCCACATGACCCAAAGGTCCCGGAGAGGCCACGGCCCTGTGCCTTATCTTGTGCCAATGAGTGTACTGAGAAAATCCTCAAGAAAAATCCCAGCAAAGAGGGCTACTGGAGGGTTGCACCATTTTTAAACTCCTCCAGGCCCCTTCCACCAAGCAGTCCCAGGCCCTTTCCCCCCAGCCAATGGCTTGCTTGCCCCAACTTTGTGTTAAATGACACTTGGTGCCTCATTCACCTCCCCCCTTCCCCCTTCCTCCTCCATCCAGTCCTTCTTTCCTAGAGGGGCTATCTGACAACTTGGCCTGCCTTTAATTGGCAACCTTATTTATGATGCGGTTAAAATGATTGACCTTTCCTCTTCAAGGGTAACTTTACCAAGATTTTCCTTCCTTTAGGGCTGCTTTCCCTATAGCTTTATGATTATTCTTCCTTCAGTGAAATGTATTCATTAAACCTTGTTATATAATAACTGGGGATTTGTACTATTTGTTATCTATGCCCTGTGTATATGTTTGATTAATACTGATATTTCTGCATGATAAAATGCTTTACAATGCCAATTATGCTTGCGTACTATGTAATTGCCTTTAATAAGGACACCATTGAAATTGAGCCATGGCTCAACGAGGCAACACTTATTCATATATGAATTACATAGAAACATAGAATTTGATGGCAGATAAGGACCGTTTGGCCCACCCAGTCTGTCCATTTCCCTACTTGATGGATAAGCTGCAGATTCTAGTTAATCAACAGCTTACTTCCTCCTGCCCCCCCCACTGGAATTGCTTTATGCCTGTCCCATGCATTCTTGAATTCTCCCACTGTTCCTGACTCCACAACCTCCTCAGGAAGGCTTTTCCATGTATCTACAACTCTCTCTGTGAAAAAATACTTTCTAACATTACCTCTGAGCCGTCCAACCTCTATCTTCAAATTGTGCCCCCTTGTTCTTGCACATCTCTTCTTCTGAAAGATACTACCCTCTTATACCTTGTTAATTCCCTTGAGATACTTGAAAGTTTCTATCATGTCCCCCCTCACCCTCCTTTCCTCAAGGGTATACATATTAAGCTGCTTTAGTCTCTCCCTTTATGTCTTCTGGTGCAGACCTTGCACCATTTTGGGTTGCCTTCTCTGAACAGCCCCCAGTCTGTCTCTGTCTTTGCAGTGATGGGGTCTCCAGAATTGCACGCAGTACTCCAGATGGGGTCTCACTAACTGTTTGGAGAGAGGGATAACAACTTCCTGTTTTCTACCGTTGATGCCTCTCCCTATGCATTCCAGTGTCCCCCCAGCCCTCCTTACTGCCTTCTCACATTGCTTGCCCACCTTTAGGTCATCTGATATAATTACTCCTAGGTCTCTTTCAATTTTTGTTGTTGTTATTAACTCACCCCCCATTGTGTACTCTTACCCTGGGTTTTTGTTTCCCAGATGCATTACCCTGAACTTCTTTGCATTGAATCTGAGCTGCCACATATTTGACCATTCCTCCAACCTTGCCAAGTCCCTTTTCATACTTTCCACCCCACCTTGTGTATCAACCCTGTTGCAGATCTTAGTGTCATCTGCAAAGAGGCTTACCTTTCCTTCCAGGTGCTCTCCAATGTCACTTATAAAGATATTAAAGAGGACCGGTCCCAGTACCGAACCCTGCACTACCCCTCTAGTTACCCTCCTTTCTTCACTGTGGACTCCGTTTACTATTACCTTTTGCGTCCTGTTGTCCAGAGAGTTTTTTATCCAAGCTACCACCTTGGGTCCCACTCCAAGGCTGGCTAACTTGTATATTAATCTTTTGTGTGGGACTGTGTCGAATGCCTTGCTAAAATCTAGGTAGGCCATATCCACAGCCCCTCCCTGGTCTACTACTTTGGTCACCCAGTCAAAGAAATCTATTAGGTTCATCTGACATGACCTTCCTGCTGTGAAACCATGCTGCTCTGGGTCCTGTGCCCCACTGGCCTCTAGGTACTCAACAATTATTTCCTTCAGAAGTGATTCCATCATTTTCCCTACCACTGAAGTCAGACTAACTGGGCTATAGTTTCCTGCCTCTGCCCTGCTCCCACTTTTGTGAAGTGGAATCACATTTGTCCTCCTCCAGTCCTCAGGTACCACTCCATCCTCCCATGATCTGTTAAAGAGAGTAGTCAGTGGTGTTACTAGTTCTACCCTTAGTTCTTTTAGTATTCTTGGGTGAATCCCATCAGGCCCCATTGCTTTGTCCACCCTCAGTTTCAAGAGTTCTTTCAAAACCCTTTCTTCTGTGAATGGACTTTTAATGAGTAAAACATATTACCTTAATGGGTTGTAATGTTGCATGCTTAATTGTGTGCGACATTATGGCTAACCCAGTACGGCGTAGTCTGTAAGCGCTACTGGTACAATACCACGTATACTGCTGTACACGGTATTGCACCAGTAGCGCTTTCCCATGTAAAGGATAAGACCTCTGCTGGCAGTAGGTTTTGTTGAGCAGCTGCCATGGCTCACAGGACTGAGCCACAGCAGTAGGAACCCAGGTGCTGCATCTGGGACTGGGTTTGACTCTTGGTCGCAGAATCTTTTATTTTTTCACATTTTGTCAGCTCCCCGAGTTGAACCCCCCAGAGTTGAGAATCTTTAGTGGGGGGGTTTGGGGGCAAACCCCCCACAGAAAAAAGACTTATGCCTCATGGCAGAAATTGTGCTGTATTGGCAGCGTGATTTTGCCATGTGGCATAATGTCTTGTGACATTATTACCCCATGCCTGATATTACTACTACTACTACTTGACTCTTTACTCAATAATCTACTAATATCTGGTATGTAATCTACTACTATCTATTATGTTGTACCTGTAATGATATGTTTTCTGTATGCATTGATGTACTGTACCTGTAATGAAATGTTTCTGTATGCATTGATGTACTGTACCCTCCTGGGTCATGTCTGAAAATAGTCATTGCCATGGCTAGTGCACTTACCCGGTAAACAAAAACTAAATAAATAAATAAATATCTTCCTCCTGCCTATGGGTATCTCTTCCCTATGCATCTCACCAGCCCAACTAACTCAGATTCTCTAACACATCTCTCCTCCAAGTTTCCAAATGCTCCTCCAAGATACAAACATACATTCACTTGCCTAGTGTACCATTCCTGGAAAATGAAAAAACAAAAACAAAAATGTAAAATAAATGCTGTAGTTTAGTAGCCACTGGATAAGCTGTCTTGTGGATAACCTAATCCAGGATAGGTGCACTCTGGTGTAAATTTTCAAGATAGGTTTTGGCCTATTTTGAAACAGTCTTATAGGTTGACTTCCTGCCTGTCATAGGTTTTATTTCCCATCCTTCATCCACAAATCTTTCCAGAGACTCTGGAAACTGAAAGAAAAATGTTGTGGCTTCTGGCACTGTGTCAAGGGCTGACACCATCTTTATAATCTCTCCCCCAAAGCCCACTCCTTAACCACAAAACTTTTTTTTTTAATAGTGGCACCTAATCCTTAATGAACAATTGAAGAGGCTAACATGGTTCAATAATAGCTAGTTCAGACACCCTTCTTCTGCAGCTTGCCAAGCCATTGCTAAATCAGTCATCATGTGACTGTATTAATACTGATGTGTGCAATGGGGAAGGAAAGGGGCAGAAATGGCAGCATCATTGATCCTGCTAGGCAGACTGAGTGTCCAAGCCATATAATGAAAAGTACGATGATTGTTTTAGCAATGGCTTGGCATGATGTGATAGGGGGAAACAGAACTAGAAAGACTTTTTGGACCTTACCCCCCACCTCCACCCAAATTATGTATCTTGGAGGACCCACTATCAAGCACCTAGGAGCACTCTAAACACAAACTGGGAATAAAAAGCTGCACCAAATCCACTTGTACTATTTCTGGCTGCTTTTCTTTTTATCAGGCTAGAAAGACATCCTACTTATATACCTAAAAAGCTAGAACTGTACATTGTGATGTGGGTTCACATGGTTACACCCCTGTACTTCATGGAATAATATAACTATGTGGTCAGTGTTTTGTACTGCATGCAATATGCCAGCTCTTCTCCCTTTAGCAGAGATGTGCCTTACATACAGTAGTTTCATACAGTGTGTATTCTACAAATCTGAAGTGGTGTCACTTCACCAGATATTTGTAAAGGGCAAATTTCATGACATCACCACATCTTTGCTAGCATAGCAAGCAATTTCTTATTGTCTTTATTTATCTGTAATTGATTATCCTGGTTATGTATGTATGTGTCAGTTAAAGTATATGGGCCACAAGTAAGCTAAATTGAGTAGTAAATGGTTGTACTGGATGGTAAACTATCAAGAATGTATATCCTGAGCCAGCCCGGTGACTCTGAGGGTTGGGGCACTGGGCGCCACACCTTGCGCCATGCTGGTGACCTGGATTCAGGAGCGAGACCAGGCCATTGGGGGAGGAGAGGATTGAACTTCCATAGGACTGCTGTTCTCTCCTGGGTAGGGTACGGGGAATGTCCTGCACAAGTAGCGGCATCCAGTGGAGACTGGGTGCACTACAAGATGCAGGGACTTTGCTTGGGAAAATGTTGGGCAGTATCCCTCTGGATGTATGCGGGAACACACACGTAGTGGGCTGGGTGTCACTGCATGACCCACATCTGGGGGAAAGAAAGGAGAAAATCTCTCCCTCCCTCCTCTGGTAGGTGAAGGTGGGCCCAGTGGCAATGACCCCACATCCACCACCGAGAGTCAGGACGCTCAAATCCAGATCCCTTCCCCTGTGCCAGCTGCCCATCCAATACTATAGATAGGGTGCCTGTAGGAGATGGTGGTCCTTCCCTGGAGGACTTAGACCCAAGTGGTTCAGGCAAGCCACACGGGGATGAGGGGTGGGCTCCACTGGAAAAATGAGCGGACCACGCTTCAGGCAGGACAGGCAGAACCAGAGACCGAGGGACCATGCCGGAGAGAGGCTAGAGGTAGGGGGTGAAAAAAAAGAGTTTGAAAAAAAAAAAGAATGTATATCTTGTCATGCTGTAATGATGACACAGACCAGGGCAGACTAGTGCTGCAGGAAGATACCCCAACTAAAGGTCAAATGTGTAATATAGTACAGTGAGAATATTGTTGTCGGTGTAGTTTTTTTACTTAGATGAAGCATCATGGATGGAGGAGCAATAGAATTCATATGGAGGAAGAAGAGTAGTGTTTTTTGGCCACTATAATGGCAGTGCTTAGGGGGCTTCAAAAAAAAACATCCTTCTCAAGAGTTAATGGGAAGTCAAGCTTGTCTGTTGTGAATGATGATAGGCAACATTATTAAAGGTAAGAATGCAATGATAGCATTGGGGCATAGGACAGAAAGAGGTAACTTGAAGCCTTTGGTTCAGGGGAAGTAGTAGGTAATTCACTCAGCTCTCTCCCTCAACAATGCTAATTCAAGATTTCTGCCTATCTTACCTGCCACTGTGGGCTTCTCATTTCCTCCTTCATGGTTTAGGGGGAACTGTCTGCTTTCTGCTGCATTTCTACAAGCTGCTATTCCTCCCCACTGCCCCCCGATCAGATGCCTTGTCTTTTTAATACCAGAGGCTGATGTCACTGCCCATACATGTCCTTTCTTTTCATCAGGAGCCATACTGCCCTGCCAGTCAGCCTCTACACCCCCTGCAAATACCATATCCACAAAGACTTATGGGATCCATAACAGCAAGATCTGCAATAGTCTCTGTGCTAACATCAAAGTGAGGACTCCACCACAAGTTACTCAGCTCCTCATCCCAATACATTAAAATGGGCCTCATAACCACATCAACACAGCTCAAATGATTAATAATTACCAGGTTTTGTGCTTGATCTCAAGGGTCTCTGTGCTTATGCATTTCATATTAGACACCATGCCACTTCAAAGTGCCAAAGCCTCAGACAAATGTATGATTCCATGCCCATTCAAACAGGGCTTTGTGCTCCAATAATTTAAAAACAGGTTCTGCACCCACTTTAAAGTAATGCAAGCCTCCATCTATTACTAAGTGCAGTGTTTGCTATCAAGTGTCTCCATACCTTACATTGTAAAACTAGGATAGGTGCCTGCTTTCAAATAGACAGTGACTCCTTGTCTCAATACTAACTTTCAAACTACCTGTGAGCATTCTCTAGCAATGACCATGATTCCTGCCTTTTGCTGGACTCTGTTTTATTGTGTTGGGGTTTTTGTTTTGTTATTTACAGGGGCTGGGAAGTATTTTAGTTTTTTGAATCAAATAGACCAAAATTGCAACTTAAAGTTTGATCTTATTTCACCTTTTCTACCAGCTTACACCATGGAGAACCTTGTTTTGCAATTTTACCCAAATGTTTCAGTTGTTTAAAATGTGGCAGAAAATCCAAAGTTCAAGTCTCTTCACATCTTTACTAGAACCACACTTGCAGTTCTAGAGTGAGTTCCTTGCCCCCACTTCATCATTAACCTACCAATCTGCTCATAACCAAGAACTGTGTCTGAATCTGATATCTGAGAGTAAATCTAAAAGTATTGTATTCTATAGTATGGGTATTATATGCTGTAACTATTACCTTTATATTTTCAATAAAAATTGATAAAGAAGAAAATGATGGTGTCTGCATTTCACATTGCAATCCACTGGTCCTGTCTGTATCCACTGTGGACCACCCAATGAAAGCTTCCAATCCAAATCTTTTTATACCCAGGAGCTGTGTCTACAGATATTATTTACAGCCTCTATAAAGACTTCTCATCATATTGACAGGTGCTTTTCATACTCATGTTATGTGGACAAGTCCACATTCAATACTCATGAAAAGCTGTTGTTGTCTGTTATTGCTTGATGGACAGAGAAGGCCTTGCTTTAAACTTGATGGGCTGGTCTGTCACAGTCTTGTATTTGTATCCATTAGCTGAGTCTGCAGCTATTATCATTTGGCCTCATCAAATTCTCCTCAATGTCACCTCATGTCTTGCCATGCATACTTTTTAGTGATGGTTGGTTTTGTAGACCAGTAACTATTATGATCACACAAAGGAATGGATGATGACCATTTCACATAGCAAACACATGGAGAGGTGGGACATGGCAATGTTTTATTGTCCAAAATTAGTTGATGCTGCAGGATTTCCTTTTGTTGTCTGTAATGTTTGTAAGAGCAGCAGTAGACGTTTACTGATTGTGAAAAGATGGTGGAGAAACTGCGGCAAACCCCACTATAACTAATACTGTGCACATGCACATGCCTGGATTAATGGTTTTACTTCAAGTTTTAAGCAGCAGCTATATTGCACCACCCCAGATGTTAATGACACATGGAGAGTGGAACATTTTAAGGCAGGGATTATGCATTTAAGGGAAGGCAATGAAACTGTGCTTCACACAATCAACACTATTTCAAAGGAGAATACAAGCCCTCTGCTAATCCACTAGGTGAGTAAACAAGCAAATGAATAACAGATTTTCTGTCCAAAATGCCTTCTAAACTACTACTAACTCAATACTTTTCATTGGCAAACAACTGAATTTACACAAACTAATTTTTAGACAAACTAACGTATAAATTGGATGGAAATGTTTGGATTCCTTTTGCTATGCACAAGCACATTTATCACTGTTGAAAGATGTAGTACTAACATTATTAGAGACCAAAGTCTTCTGTTTTATCCCAGGAACATGTACTAAGTCTAGTATGGACAGGGTAGGCTTCCCCATAATATGACAGATTTAGTGCTGTGACTAGTTCTTATATTAGGCCATTAACAAACTACTGGTCACAGTTCTGGGGTGGGCAAAGCATTGGAAAAATAATGGAAACTGGAAAGACTCCACAGGATGGAGAAATAGATGATGAGCTGTTTAGAGGAACATGTATATGATGAAAGACTAAATACGTTAAATTTGTTTAGCTTACATAAAAGATGTATACAAGAGGACTGTGTGCTGTTTTACAGTGTTCACAGAGACAAAAATCTTAATGCATTTATTAGGCCTGGAACTTAAAGTGGATAGCATTGATACTAGAAGTCATGATAAACAGTTAGGTGCAAGGAACTTTAAAACATATAAAATAAAAATGTTCTAAACACAGCATATAGTCAGAATCTGAAATTCACTGCCTCGGGATATTAATCATAGTATTTTTATTTATTTATTTGTAATTTTTGACCACAAAAGGCACACTAAATTGTGACAGCTTATTTCCAGGTGTGACCTGGGAGGTAGGTTGCATGGGCCTGATTTTTTTATTGATGGGGGGATGCTGGCCATGACACTGGGAAAACTCCCTTTCTCTTCTTCAATAAGTGCTGTGGGATCTTTTACTTCCACCTGGTCAGTGACTAAACATTGACAGAATGGACCCTTGTTAAACAACTCATTCAAATGATAGCACCTCAGTGGTGCAGCACCCTCTCCCCCTCATATTGCACTACAATGACAGTTATGGGTATTACCCCAAATAAAAGTTGAGAGACTAGCACCCACAACCTTCTGCACTTTTGGCCCTAGAGGCAAGTGTACTACCTATGGAACCACTGGCTATGTCCACTATTATGTGCTAACATAGACTTTTTTAAAATAAATTAGATAACTATATGAAGGTGATTGTACTACTAAAATACTATTACCAAAGGGACAGTAATTCATGCACATTCAGTGCTTACTGCATCTCAAATTTACAAGTGAAAATCTAAGTAAAAGTAAAAGGTAAGGGACAGGTAGCACTGGAGACTGAAATCCTCTGTTTATCCACATGTCATGTACGTGATGGCAGCTGTGTGTCTCGGGGTGGGGTGGGGTGAACAGGCTAGCATCTAGGACAGTGAGAGGAAAACACACCATGTATACTGCCAAGTCTATTCAGTGCATATCATTGTGCATACCATACTGGAGGGCTTGGAGATATATCTGTGACCACTGTGGGGTAGTACACTCTCAGGAGGTACATTTTTTGAGTGGCAGAGAGAGGCAGTACAAGGAACAGGGACATTGCAGATATTCAGTGGCCTGGTACACTAAAGGCTTTCCCACACTATGTTGAAAATGGTGATGGTAAAATGTGAGGAACTTACAGCACTGTAATCTTAAACGCCAGGTACAGGGTGGGCAAATATACTACAGACTTCCCAAAAATGTATGATAAACATTGACTGGCATTTGACGCCTTCAAATGGCAATATTTGACAGACACGCTCTCTGTCTTTGGGATAGGATCTGTATTCTTGAACTGGATTCAGTGTTTATACTCCTCTCCCTAGGCCAGAGTACTGGTGAATGGGATTTTATCAGAATCCTTTTCACTGTTTAGGGGCACAAGGTAGGGTTGTCTCTAAGCCCATTACTATGTTTGCTTGTGGTGGAGCCTCTTAATGTGGCCTTGAGACAGCACTCAGAGATATAAGGAATATCTGTGGGAAGTCATTCTTTTATTACAGGCAATGTGAGAAGGCAGTAAGGAGGGCTGGGGGTATACTGGGATGCATAGGGAGAGGCATCTGCAGCAGAAAACAGGAAGTTGTTATCCCTCTGTACAGACAGTTGGTGAGACCCCATCTGGAGTACTGCGTCCAGTTCTGGAGACCCCATCTCTGCAAGGACAAAGACAGGATAGAGGCAGTCCAGAGGAGGGCAACTAAAATGGTGCAGGGTCTGCAAGAGAAGCCATATGAGGAGAGACTAAAGGAGCTTAATATGTATACCCTTGAGGAAAGAAGGAGAGGGGACATGATAGAAACTTTAAGTACCTCAGTGGAATCAACAAAGTCCAAGAGGGTAGCATCTTTCAGAAAAAGAGAAGTGCAAGAACAAGGGGACACGATTTAAAGATAGAGGGGGGCGGTTCAGGGGCAATGTGAGGAAGTATTATTTCACAGAGAGGGTAGTGGATGCATGGAAGAGCCTTCCTGAGAAGGTTGTGGGGTCTAAAACTGTGGGAGAATTCAAGAATGCATGGGACAGACATAAGGCAATTCTTGTGGGGGGTAGGAAGAAATAGGCTGTTGGTTAACTAGGATCTGTGGCCTATCCTGTAGGTAAGGAAATGGGTAGCCTAGGTGGGCCAAGCGGTCCTTGTCTGCCGTCAAAGTCTATGTTTCTATGTTTCTGTGTTTCTACTCTTTTCTATACAGACAACTTACTTTTAGCTTTGTCCAAGTTATAAGAGTCTCTTCCAGTGGTTTGGGGAGTTCTTGACTCCTTTAGATCCCTGTCAGGTTTGAAAGTGAACTGGACCAAAACAGAGATACTTCCATTATACAAAGCTGATCCTGCTTGTGCAACCATGTATCTGCAAGTATTAAAATGATCTCCCTCTGGGATTAGGTATTTAGGAATGTTCATTTCTTTGGACCTGACGGAGATGGGTAATTGAAACATGAAAGATTTATTGGAGAGCATGGCTTTGGGCCTGAATCTTTGGGCAAAATTATTTCTGTCTCTCCCTGGGAACATAGCTGTGATAAAATTAATGGCTTTTCACAAACTTTTTAATTGTCTAAGTAACCTTCTAATACCCATTACTTCTAAAGTTTGGTATCAAATAGACAAGTTATTTTCCAGTTTTATCTGGAGTGGTAAGATTCCTCACTTCAGTAGAAAGATATTAAGGGCATCTACCACTAGAGGCGGGTAGACTATGCCATGGCCATGGGCGCATTATATAGAGCATGGGTTTAAGCAATGTCTACAATGGCTCCGTCCAGATAAAAAAGATGCCCCATTATGGGTAGAAATTGAACAATCTGTAGTGGGAGACCTTCCTTCAGCCACTTTGATCTCAGACTCCTTATGAAGTGTTCATTTTTGTACTGCCCCTTTAAGGTTCACCAAACAAATCAGGCAAACCATGATTAATCTTCTGGGATGGAAGTATTCCTGTCTGTGGCCCTATGAGCCATTGTGGAATAATTCACAGTTACAGTTTGGGGTCTCACAATATTTTGGTTGTCTTGGGTTGTTAAAGAGATATCTCTGGTGGGGGACTTAGTTGATTTAAAAAGAGGCATATTTAAATCCTTCTTGCAATTGCAGGATGTGTATGGTTTGCCAAAACAAGACTTATGGAGATTTTTAAAGTTGAGACATGCTCTTGAAACTCAGTTTTTGAATGGTGACATTTTGCCACAGACAGAGTTAATTAATATGTTACAGAAAGGAGTTTCTGTACCTAAGGGCATATGCATCTGTTTTAAAAACTTATGCAGAAGAGATGTCTCCCAGATTGGAATCCTTAAAGGTTACAATGAGTAGATGAATGTCAGGCACACCTAGAGGGGGAAATCTAGTGCATATGCTGGTTTGAAGCACATAATGTTCTTGTAGATCCAAAAGCACAACTTATACAAAAAAAAAATACTGGGACAGTGGTATAGAATACCTGTTAAATTAATTGCTGTGGTTCTACCGGTCTCTAATATGTGTTGGTGGTGTAATCAATATCTTGGGTCCTTGTGTCACATCATCTGGGGGTGTGCTTTGGCACAAGGGTGGTGGAATAAGTTTATTACAATCATAGAAAAGGTTATGAGCATATAGGTATTCCAGTCTCCTTGGTTGTAGATCATAGAATCATAAAATGTGTACAAGTACAATGGGCATGAATACCCTTTAAAGAACTCGCCACCGTATTATGAGTGGTATGCATATTTTTTTATTTCCCATATAGAGCTCTAACCTAATTTTAAAAGTGTCTAAGGTGGGACTGGACACAACATGTGCTGGCAAATTATTCCATAATCCAACAATCCTCTGGGTGAAGAAGTTACTTCTGTTTGTTGTTTTTATGAATTCACCAGAAAGTTTAAGTTCATTAGTTCTGGTATTAGCAGTAATATTGCTCAGTGTCAGACCTGTTGTTACACCTAAATAATTATCTTTTAGAGCTTTGTATGTGAAATATAAGTCCCCACGGATCTGTCTATAACCTGTAGAGTATAGATGTAAGTTTGTTAGTCTCGTTCTGCAGTCCAGTTTTTCTTGTTTTCTTATCTTTTTTGTGTATTTTTGCTGGACTCCTTCAATCAGTCTACAACTTCTTATTGAATGAGATTTATTAAACTGAGAGCAATACTCAATATGTGGCCACACCAAACTGGAATACAATGGTATTACGACCTCCTCTTCTCTACTTTTTATATTTGCTAGTATGGAGCCTATTATTTTGTGGCACTTCTTAACCTTTAGAGTAGTATTTTTTTCAAAATTAAAAGCATTTGTTATTTTTGTGCCACGGTCTTTCTCTTCATATACAGTCTGCAATAGGGAAGATTCTAGGCTATAACTATAACATGGATTATTCTTTCCTATATGCATAACTTTGCATTTTTCTAAATTGAATTGCATGTGCATAGTTTGTCCCCAATCTGTAAGTAAATCCAATTGTTTTTGTATGTTGTTCTTATCTTTTATGGTGGTAACAAGTCCTTCTAACTTGCAGTCATCTGCATATTTGGCTAACCATACCCTATCAAAAGTTGCCATGGTTGTAATTAATATATTGAAAAGGGTTGGGCCCAAAAGTGATCCCTGCGGAAAGCCACTAGTCATGTTCCCCCGTGAGGAGAAGAACCCTTTAACAGCAACCCTTTGGTATCTGTTGTTTAACCAGAAACTAATCCAGCTTACAATATTAGGTGATAATTCAATCTTCAGTAATTCCTTTATTAAAATGTGGTGGGATACTTTGTCAAAAGCTTTAGCAAAGTCAAGATAAATTACGTCACTGGGAATGCTCTTATAAAGTGCCTGACTTATGGGCTTGAAGAAGTAAAGTTGATTCATCAAGCATGATTTCCCAGAAACAAATCCATGTTGTCTATGATCCATCAATCCCTTGTTTATGAGATGCTCATTAATTCTCTTTTGTAACAATTTTTCCATAACTTTACCAACTACAGATGTTAAACTAATTGGTCTGTAGTTCTTTAGTACATCTCTTTTGCCTCCCTTATGAATTGCAGTTACTGTTGCTATGCTCCAATCATTCAATGCTATACCATCCTGTAAAGTCTTATTATACAGAAAGGTAAGTGATCCTAGAAGACATTACTTTATTAAATAGGGTAGCATTAAAATTTAATGAATTCATCCTAGTAGTTGCTGTGGAAGCCAGGAGGTTTCTTCTTCAGCAATGGCACTCAGCTACCCTTCCTATGTTTACTAAGCGGTACCAGGCAGTTTCCAATACTGCTTCTAACTTAAAAGTGAGTTACAGGAGAAGGACAATATTGGAATTCTATCAATGTTGGGAGCCTTGGTAAAGACACATTGGGGTGCACGAACAGTGAGTAGTTTACTCCGTGCTTGTTTATTTAATTACTTTTCAAAATCATTTGGTTTATCAGGAATGCAATTTTGTATATGACTGTTTGCTTGACAAAAGAGTTTTAGTAGGTGGTGAAACATTCAGTGTTCATTCATTCATTTATTCATGCATTTAGTTGTTTAACCTGTTGGTGACTAACAATTATTTTGAGTTTTGTATTTCCAGCTTCAATGTTTTTCTAATTTTAGATCAACTATACAGTCGATGATTACTTATTGACATGGCTACCCCATATATTACTTCTTGGATGTAATGTACAGTTTTAGATGTAATGTTATTCGTGTATATATTCAAGGTTGAAAATCAATAAGGTTTTCTATACAAAAAAAATAGACTGTAGTAGTAGTCATTTTATTTGTTGGATGCCCATTCCCAAGGGCCCAGCACACTCTGCACAGGTAAAAATACATAAATAAAACAGTTATAAGTAAATTTTTTAAATAGCAAAAATAATTCAATTTAAATATATGGCAGCAATATATAAAATGAGCTAAAAAGTGGCACCGAATTATGGAGGCAAACTAAACAGCACCAAAAGCCTCCCTATAAAGGTATGTCTTGTGTCTTGTGGCATCCATCCAGGGGCCCTCCCTCAAGGATCTTGGAAGCATGTTCCACAGGGCTGGGCCAGCAACTTCAAAGGCGTGATTTCCCATTGACTTAAACCTAGCCCTGTGAACAGCCAGGAGGCCCACCTTGGAGGTGAGGAGGGATCGCAAGGTACAGCTCTAGACTCTATGAAAAGTTCTAAAATTGTACAAAATAGTTATTGTAGGGTGTGGGAGGTGCCACTAGACACCAGGGAGTACTTGACTTTTATGGGACTGGGCAATCAGGTTGGGGCAGAACCTGCTACTGCTTCCCATGTAAATGTGCCCATAGTGGGCATGCAAATGGCCCCTTAGTGCCATGCATGCCCATTGGAATAATTTGTATACTGCTGACTGAATATCTAGCTGGGAGCTTCTGGCACTATCAGGTCTGGGGGTGCTGTTCACTGCACTGCCAGATTCATGTCAGAGCAGCGCTACTTGGCTTAGCGCTGTGGCAACATTAATCTGGCAGTGCAGGGAACAACATGACAGTGCATTATCTGTCCGAATATAGCATCCTGTGGGTCATGGGCAATGAGAAAGTACACACCTTTGTGCTCTGCTTTGCCCATTTTGTATATCTGGCCCCTGTTGTCCAATAACATCAGGGAGCAGTGCCTACTGCATACTTGTTCATTATAATTCAAGAAACATGATCTTAAGAAATGGATGTTCAAAAATAATAGAGAATAATGATTAAAACCTGGTCCTGGCCATATTAAAAGGAGCATTCATTTAATCATTTCAGCTATAAAAAAGTAGTAAATCAGATGTAAAATAGGGAAAGAAGGGTATCATGCAAGTCAGGAGATGAGGGGCACTCTCAAAGAGAATAAAAATGTATAGGTTAAAATTTTCACCGCTGTCATGCATGGATGCTTTAAAACTCATGAAAGTAGGATTATTTACCAAGTACATATCCATTAAGTATTATAGGGCCCTATACAGTAACAGGCGGGTTATACGTACCTAAGGTGTGTACCCCACCCACATATCTACGCAGCCTTGAACAGGCGCAGGGTGTGTGATATGCATGACTGCTAGCACTGCTGGGTGCCTGTCCATGGCCATGCTCCCTTGGCATGCAAGGTTGCATGGGCGGTTGGGGGTGGAGTCATGGACCAGGGTAGGCATCCAATCGGATGCCCATACTGGGTCCCAAAGTACATCACTTGTGTCCATGCAGCAGGCACATAGAGTAGGAGTCAACTGCATAAAGTGGCAACACATGTACATCCTCTGGGGCACACATCCATGCTGCTGCCTCAGCTCTCCCCTGCAGCCTAGTGGGTTGCAGCAATATGGATGTCTGTTGCCCAGTGCCACTGCATCCAGCAGCCAAAGAACATGGGGGAATGTACCGGGTTATGCCTGGTCTTGGCTGGCATACACAGAACCCTCTGAGCCTGGCAGTACATGACTTAGTGAATGCCATGTAGTGCAGGCATGCCCATGGCATGGTGCTCCACAAGAGGCATGGGTGGTGGGCGCATTTGTGCCTTGTATGCCCTTGGTGAATGACGCCAGGGATCCAACTGACCCCCACTATGTGGCATTCACACTTAAAGGATAAGTAAACAAGCTTTTTACACATTTTGGTTTTTTAGAAAAAATACTCCATGGACTTGTCAAGGAAAGGCTCTTGTTTACATTAATACTGAAATAGCATCTATTAAAGTAGGAGAAGCATAGTTTCATAGCATTCTAAACATTTTAAATACAGTCTCTCCTGATTCAAAAATTATGCTCTGAGAATCCTAAAATTGCTGCCTTGATCATGCCAGTAAAGTAAGAGTTGCCAGCTATGTAGATGTATTCTTGCTCCACTAACTGTATTTAAATGTGAATAATTTTAAAATGAAAAATGACAGCATGGTACTTTGAGCACAAAAGTTGTTCAGCACAAATATATCTACAAAATGAGAGGTGTTTCATTTATAGATACATTTTATTTATTTTTTAAATTAGCAAACATAAAAGAAGTAGAAAATTCAGTTTTTTGTCACTTTGACAACAAACAAATGCAAATAACGTTAAAACAAAATATGATAACATGGCACTTTGAGCATAATAGTTGATCAGTACAAAAATATCTACAAAATGAGTGCTGTTTCATTTATAGATACATTTTAGATTTTTTATAATCAACAAAAAATGGCAGGAAAATCAATTGTTTTCCCTTTTTTTTGGAGGTATGGCATAAATGGAATATGCTACCTCCCTACTGGAAATATTGTTGATATTTTTTACTGTTGTGCCTTTCCCAATTAACCAAACTGCAATTTGCTTTACAAATAGCTCCCAGCTCCTACCTTTTGAAAGGGTGGTGAGGGGTGGGGTTGCAAAACTGTTTTACACTTAATAGGCCAGATTCTGAAAAATATCTCCAATAGGGAGGTAGCATATTCCATTTATGCCATATTGCCAAAAAAGTGAAAAACAAATTGAATCTCCTACCATTTTTCACTGATTATAAAAAATCTAAAAGGTATCTATACATGAAACATCACTCATGTGGCAGATATTTTTGTGCTGAACAACTTTTGTACTCAAAGTACCATGCTATCATATTTTGTTTTAAAGCTATTTACATTTGTTTGTTGCAAAAAGTGAAAAAGAAAATGGAATTTTCTGCAGTTTTTGGTAATTATAAAAAAAAACTAAAAGGTATCTATAAATGAAACACAACTCATTTTGTAGATATTTTTGTGCTGAACAACTTTTGTGCTGACCGTACCATGCCATCATTTTTGATTTTGAAGTTATTTACATTTGTTTGTTGCCAAAGTGACAAACAAATTTAATTTATTGCCGGTTTCTGCTAATTACAGAAAAAACTAAAATGTATCTATAAATGAAACACCACTCATTTTATAGATATTTTTGTGCTGAACAACTTTTGTGCTCACAGTACCATGCTATAATTTTTGTTTTTAAGTTATTTACATCTGTTTGTTGCAAAAATGACAAAAAAACAGAATTTTATGTTGGTTCTTTCTGCTAATTTAAAAAACAAAAGGTATATGTAATTGAAACACCTTTCACTGTGTAGATATGTTTGTGCTGAACAACTTTTGTGATCAAAGTACCATGCTATCATTTTTCATTTTAAAGTTATTCACATTTAAATACAGTTAGTGGAACTAGAATACGTCTACACAGCTGGCATCTCTCACTTCATTGACATCATCAAGGCAGTTATTTTACGATTCTCAGAGCATGATTTTTGAATCAGAAGAAGCTGTGTTTATCATTTTTTAATGCTATAAAACTACATTTCTCCTCCTTTAATAAATGCAATTTAAGTACAAATGTAAACATCTGCCTCTCCTTTATAAGTCCATGGAGTCATTTAAAAAATGTTTAAAAAGCTTATTTACATGTCTTTTAAGGTTGCTGTTCTCCTCAGATATGCGACGTGTAGGCAACCTCTCTGTTTATGCATAGGGCCCTTATTGCACATATATGGGGCTACTTACAAAATGTAAATGTAAATATATATATATATATATATATATATATATATATATATATATATAATGTAAAAGAAACAAGGCTGTGTCATTCAGGATGTGTATGAATTTGAAAAAAAAAGACCCTACCCCCCCACAGACAGACAGACACTGACAATGTAAGATCCTTATCTCCATTCTCTTTTCCACATTGCTGAATGACCTCCTCTCTGCATGTTCCACTGCATCCATTCATATGTGTGTCGATGATACAGTGGTGCTCTTTGCATCTGGCTCCTCTGCTCATGACTCTGCTGTCCAGTTAAAACTTGTTCAGACCTGGTGCAGATCATGCCAGCTGCCGAAAAAACAGTTTCTATGACATTCATTACCTGATAAAGGCTTACCAGACTGACCTCCATCCCATAATGCTGCAACCTTGATGCTGCAATTGAGCAGTTCTCCTCCTTTAAATACCTAGGGTTCTGACTGGACCACCATCTTGATTTCTTGTCACACATCAATGCCATTCACCTTAAGCTCAACCCCAGACTTGTTGCACTATACAGGAACAAAGTGATCATCCTACTTCCTGCCCACCATTCGATTGTATATAAGATGATGTTCTCCATTTTTGACTATGGTGACATATTCTACAGCTTGGCTTCAAACCCTCCCTCGACATACTGGATTTCCTGTTTCACTCTTTTTATTATTTTGCATTAGATTGTCCCCCTCAAACCCACCACTGCTCTTTCTACTCTGCATTGTCCCTCCACTTCCTTGATGCCAGTCATTTCAGCTTCCTGCTTGCCATGAGATTGTATTGAAGATGAAGCTCCTCATTTTTGACTATGGTGAGATTATCTACAGTTCAGCTTCCAAACCCCCTTCCTTGTCAGACTGGGCCCCTCTCTCACTCCTTTTGTTGTTCTGCCTTAGACTGCCCCCATACCCATCACTGCTCATTCTACTCTACTGAGTCTCTCTCCCCTCCTTTGATGCCAGGCATCTTTCCCACTGTGCCTCCTTTATATCCAAATTCTGGCTTGGTTCTCTTCCTTCCTACCATACTCTCTCCTAGCCTTTCCCTCTCCTTCCTCCAACCCTTCCACAGTAATGTCTCCCATTTCCATTCTGTTCCATCTAGGAAATCTGTTACTGAACAAGATGCCTTCTCCTATCACTTTCCTCAAGTCTGGCCCTCTCTCCCTCAAGTACCCACTCTACCTCTTCTCCCTTCACCCTTAATTCTATTCTGTGAGACTTTTCTATTCCCACTTGCAACTGGCCTGAACCCTTTCCTTGTTCTTTTTTCCTCCTCCCCCTTCGCTTATAGCCCTGACCATTTTTGACCCACATTTTGTTTGAATTGGTAATTTCCCCTAGACTAGCCAACTCATTTTTTTCCCCTCCCATATGCACATAGTGTACTGTGTTTGCCTTTCATTGTTATAATTATGCTTCTTCTGTTGTACTCTATTGATGGTATAGACTACTAGTTTTGAAAATCTGTTAATTACTATTTCTTTCTTTCTTTCTCCTTTTGTACTATCTTCAATATCCCTCATCCTCAAGACACATCTGTAAACACGCTGTTATCAGCTCGTTATATATTTCATGGTAAAAGTTTTGAAAGAAAGAAAGAGAGAGGGAGAAAGAAAAGAGAAAAAAGACAGAAGAGAGTTATAGAAAGAGAGCACAAGAGATTGAAAGAAAGAGGGAGAAAAAAGAGTGAAAGAGAAAGACAGGAAGAGATAAAGAGGGAGAGGGAAAGAAAGTCAGAAAAAGAGAATGACAGCGAGAAAGAAAGAAAAAGGAAAAAGAAAGAAAGACAGCTGGTTAATGTTTTAATTCTATTATTTTAAAAAGTACGCTTTTTTACTTTTTGTTTGTAGAGTTTTTTCCATCTTGGTGCTCTTGTAGGTTGTTTGAGCAGGATAGTGCTACAGTAGGTTGATTGTTTCAAAAGGACACATAATATTTTGGCATTGTTACTTGCAATCACATGTGTTGCTTTTGAAAGAATACAACTAATGCCCATGGGATCTGGTATGAAGGGCATTTAAATGTATTTTTTATAAGAGCAGGTAAGCTTGCTAGAAGGCATTTTTTGACTGTCCTATGCCAGAGCCATTACAGATTGTCAGCCGTAATGGCAATAGTCATATGTGCTGCTGGTAGGTGATGTAAGAGGGGCATTTCTAGAATAGTTTATTATAGTGCTTCTATACAGCAGCACTGTACAGTGGTAGCCATCATATTCTACTCCGTGGCACCGGGTATTGTACTTGTATTTTTTGTTTCCTTCCAATACCAGAATTTATCAGACACAGCAGTTCCTGCAATGGCCTGCATATGTCACTATTCAGCATTAATACTGCATATGCATCACCCTTGAGCATGGTCTGGAACAGAAGTACAATGGGGCACCAAGTAATAGGTGATCTAGGTCAATAAAGACTCTAATACACACTTTGTAAACAAAACACCCTAACTCAGCAAAGCCAAACTTTGAGCCCATTGGTCGAGGGCAGGTCTTGGCCTCCCCTGGTTTGAGGGTTATGCTGTGGCCTACCGGATGTCCCAGGCTTACTGGTAGTTTAAGCCTCCTTCATCCAATGTGCCAGCCTGGGTCAGACTGGAGGTGGCTGTTGTTTGGGTCCCCTGTCTTAGTCTACTGTTTGCATATTGCACTTGATGTCAGTTTTCATCCCATCCCATTATAACTGCCACTCGTCAGGCCTGAATATTTTGTATGTCACTTACCATGGTGCCCAAGACTGCTAGGCTACCCCCTAAGGTTCTCACATATCTTTGGCACAGTCAGTATATTTTTATACTGGGTAAATCAGTCTCCTGGCCCACTTGGGTGCAGGACAATCTTAATATCATTGCTGACATCTCCATCCCATGCACAAACTGCTCTCATTTCAGCAGATACAGGAAAAATACACCCTACCAAAGTCAGACTTTTGGTGATATTAACAGCTTTGGTGGCTATCCGAACTTATGAAAAGAAGCTGGCCTCTCCATCCCCTGGAGCTGGCTGTCTCATATATATGGGAAGTCCAGCTCTAGAGTTTGGGTGGGTAAAATGCATTACACTCTTTGTGAAGCTTTGCCATCTGCTCTTAAACAGTGTAAAGCCATGAAGGTGACTAAGCTTAACTCAACTATTATGGAGGATGACTGGCATGCAGGGATCATCCTGGCACACAAATCCTGTTGCAATGTTTGCAGTCGGCTGCTCCACTTTAAAATAATACACCATTGGTACAGAACCCCTCAAACCTTGCACACTATGGCACTTGTAGCAGACTGTTCTTGTTGGTGCTGTTCACAGCCAGGGGCTGGTTTATTACATCTTTTTTGGAGCTGTCCATGCCTTGCTACATGGAGGGAGGATTTCTTTTCTGACTGTTCTAAAATTTTGCATATATCCATTTTACCACATCCTGAATTGGCCATCCTAGGTCAGGTTGCCCCCCTCCCCCACCATCATTGTCTCATTACAGCATTACTTGAGGCTAAATGGCTCCTTCTTGAATTGTGAAAACTCCTTTCTCTCCCTTCGGTAATCTCCTAGCATTCAGCGCCATCTCAACTGGTGCTTTTTGAAAGATTGACTTTTGCATCCTCTGGGAGACAGGATACTTTCAGTAATAAATGGGCTTCCTTTTTTAATTCCCATTTTTGTTCATTTCCACTTCCTCAATTCTGTAATCTCTCTATGCCCTAACATATCAGATACATGGTCTGCTGTCTTAAGCATTTTTCTTTTATATAAGTCAGTCTCAACGTTCCTAATGTTTTGTATTGTTCCTGCTTCTTTTATGGTGTTTTATCCCACTGACCTTCTACAGGTAAGTTGTACGTTTTGTTGTTACACATCATATTTTTACTGTTATCTTTCTGTATTATGTATTGGTGTTTATATTACATTGTTTTTGACCATGATGTTCCACCTTGTGCTTAACTCCTGTATCTAGCCATTTTTGTGATGCTTCTTTGCCTTATTTTGTTTACTGGTTCTGCTGTTGGATTTGTTTATTTGTTGAAAATTCAATAAATAGTCTCATGTTAAAAAAATACTACACACTTTGTAACAGTGCAATGATGTATGAGGAGAATGGGCTATTTAAAACTCTCTGTGTCATTCCCAATGGAATACCCAGGGGCATTGAGGAGGGTCCTTTGCAAGCACTACATGCCATTCCCAACTGAATGTTAATGATTCAGTAAGCCTGGAGATCCAGCTTTGACTGACGAGATGCAATGCAAACAAGAAGAGGTGGTGGCTCAGGTCCTCGCTCAGAACAAAGTGTAACAGGAAACACCAGCAAAATGAAAAATGTGGCTGCGCAATACAACTGAATAAATATATGCAAGACCTTGGAATGGTATATCTGCTTTATTAGCAAGAAATAAAAACCATGAGTAGCACTCCACCCTGTCAATATTTCATATCTCACTGATGCTTTTTTAAGACCTTGACAAAGGGTCTTTCAAAAGTGTCAGTTCAACATGAAACATTGACAGGGTGGGTGTGCTACTCATGTTTTTTATTTCTTGATAATAAAGCAGTTAAACCTTTCCAAGGTCTTGCATATTTTTTCCAGCTGTATCTGGCAGCCAACTAATGAGAGATGCATACCTATCAACCTTTTGTCACTGCAATGAAGGACACAGTCATTCACATGACACAGTCATTCAAAATGAGGTACAATGAGAGTGATCAGCCTATATAATAAGGGACACTTCCTCTTCTCACTGAGCAGTGGGAACCCTTTGAAACATTCTGTGACATTCCCAATGGAATATGGGGGGGTATGAGGAGAGGTGGAAGCACTCTGTCACATTCCCAGCAGAGGAGAAGGCTGCCTTTGGAAACACTGTCACATTCACATTTGAATACTTAATGAATCGGCATGTTAGGGTTTTTACTAAGGAGAGGGGATCCTTGGAAACACTCTGTGTCATTCTTAGATGAGGAGAGAGGGCCCTTAGAAATATTCTGTCACATTCCCCGATGAACACCTAATGAAGCAGCATGCCTAGGAATGTAGCTTTCAGTTAGGAGATGGGGCACTTGGAAACACTCTGTCACATTCCCATCTGAATAATTAATGAATTAGCATGCCAAGGCTTTCACTGAGGAAAGAAGGCCCTTGGAAACATTCTGCACCATTCCCAGCTGAGGAGAGTGGGCCTTTGGAGGCAGTCTATCACATTCCCAGATGAGCACTTAATGAATCAGCATGCAAGGGGATGCAGCTTTCAGTGAGAAGAGGTGACCCTTAGAAACACTCTGTCACATTCCAATTTGAATACAGTATGACAGATCTGGCAGGTGGCATGTCATCGCCTGCTGGAATAAAAACAAGACAGATATAGTACAGTATATAAATGTTTATTTATATAAAACAAGATTAAACTGTATCCCGTTAATGGACAGACATATTATTGCAGGCCTAGCCTTTCCCCTCCTACTATTGCAAAACATCACTTGAACCCTTGGGGATGGTGGCTGTGTAGCCCCTCTTTACCAACTACCTTGTGCAAAGGACCACAATACCACTGAAATGAGAAGAACACAGATGACAGTCATGAGTGGGCTGCACATGCAATCCTGCAGTTTTATACAGCTGGCACACGGTGCCTTCCACTATGTGCATACCTTTGATGGCTCCTCCAGGGCCCACAACTCCTCCACATCATCCTTATAATGGTTTTCCCAGTTCCCCACCCTCCAGGACAGGATGATTGGAATATAAAGTGGCCACAGCCACTGGTGCCTCTGTGTCACCGCCACAGATGTAGCCCTGGTAGGTAGGTCCCACTTTTCCAGTACTATCCATCCCTGACATCCATGGAAATTCTGTGGAAACATAAAGATGCAGTCAACATCAGTGATAACATACACACACACACACACACACACACACACACACATACATACACACACACACAAACTCACACAGGAAAAGCATGAACTAGCAGCTCTTGACAGGTGTGTACTGTACATACCTCTGCAGACTTGTTAACCTGCCATATCTCCCCATTCCAGGGAGTACAGGTAATAGAAAGGGACATCCTCCACCACTTTCTGGGATATACCCCAAGCCCCCTCCCCCCACACACACTCTCTCTGCCAATACACCATGCACATAGCCATTTGTTATGCAATGTACTGGATCAGACAGGGACAATACACTGGATGTCAAAGTCAAACAGGTGAGATGTTCCTTGACGTTCATATTGCATGGGTGGCATTTCAGGAAAAATGGTTTGAACACAATTAAACACAACTTTACACATCAGATGCCCAGTAAGTGCATCAGCATCCAACAGAGTAGCACAGTTGAGGAACAGTTCAATACCTTTACCTCCATTACAGTTACTGTACAAATGTTAACACCTGTCACAGAATCCCCCCTCCCAAAATACAATGGGTGGAACCAGAGTCAGCATTAGCATCAGCAACCAACAGGTACTATATCACTGGATTTAGTGGTACTTGATTGTGTAGTGTGCAAATATGGGACAATGCTTCTACATCACAGTTGGAGTCCAATCACCCCTGGAGCTGGATTCAGAGATTAAACTTGACTTTGTGTCTTGGAAACAGATTTGATGCACTTGTTCCATGTTTACATGTTACATTTACCTATACTCCACCACATGCCCCATTAAATTAGAAAGAAATGCAATAAATGCATAGAATTTCAGAGATTAAATTGTGTACATGATATTATGATGTCAGAGCTTTCATAGCAGAAATTAGGGAACATACTACATTTTTTGACACCTAACTCCCATAGGCAGGATTAGTAAACCAGAAATCACACATCATGATGCTGCCCCACTAGATGTTAGAATCTGACACTGCAATACAACTTAGGTTACTATTCAGTAGCTCTTCTGGGGCCCGATATTCAAAACCTTGCCCAGGCACAAAACCAAGTTTGCCAGCACAAACAAAGTTTTTTGTGGAAGGGCAATATTGAAAAACTCAGTTAGCATGGACAAACTCTCCTTGTACCTGGGCAAATGACAGAGGGTGGTGCAACGTAAATCAAGGAGCAGGGACCTAAATATTATAGTAGTCAATATTCAGAATATATGAGCCACTCAAGGCCAGTTTTCTCGGTCCCTGAGCATGGTGCACATACCGCTGATTGAAACCCTGACTTCCTTTTGTGCAACTCTACTGGTTGGCAAGGCAGTGTGGCACCCCTCACCCCCAACACAGCTGTCCCTGGTGGTATAGTGTCCTCCCCATTGCTGATCACTGTCCTGTTAAGGAATAAAATATATCTCCCAGGTGATCTAGTGTCCCTCCTCATCACAGATTGCCTTCCCATTATGAAATAAAATAGATATCCCTGTTGGTCTAGTTGTCCCTCCCTCAATTGCCAATTGCCCTCCTGTTATGAAATAAAATAGATATCCCTGGTGGTATAGTGGTCCCTCCCCATCACCAATTGCCGTCCCTTGAAGAAATATAAAATGTCTCCCAAGTAGTCTAGTGGTCCCTCCCCCATCACCAGTTGCTGTCCAGTGAAGAAATAAATAATGTATTCTGGGTAATCTAGTGTGTTCACCTCCCCATCGCTGATTGCCATCCCATTAAAAAGTAAGTAATATCTCCATGGCACTCTAGAGGACCTCCTCCCCATCACCAATCATAGAAACATAGAAGTTGTTAGCAGATAAGGACCACTCGTTCCAACCAGTCTGCCCTAAATTCATGACCTATAGTAATACCTGCTATGGTGCTTCAGAGTGAGCCGTCAATAAATGAGCATGTACTGTATACAGTACACAGTTGGAGAAAGTTCAGTCTATGGCTGGCTAAGGTGGTGAGTGGAGCACTGTGCAGGTCACCGGCTCCAGGTCGAGATGGGGAGAGCAGATTGGTGGGTCACTACCTGTTAGGGTGGGGACCACTAGACCACCAGGGAAAGGGCTACCACAACTACAGAAGGGATCGGGGATGGGGAGTCCATTAGACTACCAGGGAGATATTTCTTACTTCTTAATGGATGGCAATCAGTGATGGGGAAGGGGAACACAAGACCGGTAGGGATATAGAAACATAGAAACATAGAATTTGACAGCAGATAAGGACTGCTTGGCCCACCTAGTCTGCCCATTTCCCCTACCTAATGGATACACTGCAGATCCTAGTTTACCAACAGTCTACTTCCTCCTACCCCCCAACTAGAATTGTCTTATGTCTGTCCCATTCATTCTTGAATTCCCCCACTGTTTTTGACTCCATGACTTCCTCAGAAAGGCCATTCCATGTATCCACAACACTCTCCATGAAAAAATACTTCCTCACATTATCTCTGAGTTATCCCCCTCTATTTTTAAATTTTGCCCCCTTGTGCTTCAACATCTCTTTTTCTGAAAGATGTTACCCTCTTGGACTTTGTTGATTCCCTTGAGGTACTTGAAAGTTTCTATCATGCCCCCCACCTTTTCTCGAGAGTATATATATTATTATTTATTTTGTCACAGGATGGTGATTGGTGATGAGGAGAATGACCACTAGACTACCAGGGAGATATTTTGTATTTCTTCAAGGGATGGCAATTGGAGATGGGGGGAGGCACCACTAGACTACCAAAGATATCTAATTTATTTCATAACGGGAGGACGATCAGCAGAGGGAGAAGGGACCACTAGGCTACTGGGGAGATATTTTGTATTTCTTCATGGGACAGTAATTGGAGGGGGGGAGGCACTACTAGACTACCAGGGATATCAATTTTATTTCATAACAGGATAGGGGGCCCAAAAGCACCAGGGATAGCTCTCAGGACATGAGTAATCGGGGGTGGGGCCGCACAGTACAGCCTCACTCCCTATCAATTGAGCCCATAAAGGTCATGCAAATGACCTTGCATTCCAAATGGACTTTTTTGCAAAGGTCCCTTTGAATATGGTAAATATAGCCCAGGTGCAAGCCACTGTGCTGCCCTATTGTGGGGGCTGTGTTTGCCCGGCGCTAGGTGGCTTAGCACTGGGACTCACTGATGCTATATTCAGTGGAATAGTGCCAATATGCTATTCCACTGAATATTGCAGTTTTGGACACCTGGGCAGCTACAGGGGGCAGTATAAAACTTTGCCTTCTGCTTTGCCAAGACTTCAATATGGGCCCCTGAATTTGAATAAAAAAAAGTTTAGAAAATAATTGAGACATTTTCTCAGGAAAATGAACTTTTTTTCATCTTTATAAAATGCACAGACACAAATACAAATGTATAAAAATGTTATTCCCACATACCCAGTAAAGTACTCTATGCATGATAAATGTTAGAACAAGGATATTGGATAGAAACTGCATTGTCTTGACCATCTTTATCCCCTTATGAATTTCTGCTATACAGCTAGAACATACCACACCTTCTGTGTGTAACCAGAACATTTTACATAATGATTGAGTGGGCCATGGGATGCAGCTTTTACTGAAAAGAGAGATCACTTTGAAACACTCTGTGACATTCCCAATGGAATACGGTGGGGGTATGTCCTATGAAACACTCTTTGCCATTCAAAACTGAATGCATAATGAATCTACCTCACCTTAATAGTGGGGAAGATTATGGAATCACTGCTTAAACAAAGTATCATGAAACACCTTGAATCCAGTGGAGCACAGGATCCGAGAAGCATGGAGTCACAGCAGGAAGGTCATGTCAAACAAATCTAATTGATTTCTTTGACTGGGTGACTATGGTTGTGGATCAGGGTAGTGAGGTGGATGTGGCCAACCTAGATTACAGTAAGGCCTTTGATACCATTCACATAGAAGACTTGTGAACAAGCTGGGCAGCCTGGGAGTGGGTCATGATGTGGTAAACTGGGTTAGGAAATGGTTGCGTGATAGAAGACTGAGGATTATCGTAAATGGTGCTCAATCTGAGGAAAGGAGGGTGACCAGCAGGGTGCCATAGGGATCAGTCCTGGACCCAATCATGTTTAATGTCTTCATAATTGCCATTGTGGAAGGGCTGGTGGGACAGGTGTGCCTCTATGCGGATGACACTAAGATCTGCAACAGGATGGACACTCCGGGAGGGGTGGAAACAATTAGGAGGGACCTACATAAACTGGAGGAATGGTCCAGAGTGGGGCAGCTGAGATTTAATGTGAAAAAAGTGCAAAATCATACATGTGGGGCACAAGAACACAGTGGAGGATTACATGACGGGGGGAGAAACTGAAGGTCACCAAACAGGAAAGAGATTATGGGCTAACCATATCTGATGACCTAAAAGTGGCCAAACAATGTGCCAAGACTGTGGGGAGAGCCAGTGGGATGCTCAGGTACGTAGGGAGAGGTATCACCATTAGAAGGAAGGAGATGGTAATGCTACTGTACAGCTCACTTAAGAGGCATCATTTGGAATATAATGTCTAGTTATGGAGGCTGCATCTCAGTAAGAGCATATACAGGGTGGAGGCAGTTCACAGAAGGGCAGCAACGATTGTGTAGTGCCTGCACCAAAAGTTATATGAGGAGAAACTGGGAGACCTTAATATGTATACTCTGGAGGAAAGAAGAGACAGGGGAGATATGATAGAAACCTACAAATATCTAAAAGGCATAAATAGGGTACCCAAGGGTAGCATCATTCTGAAAAGGAGAGGTCCAGGAATGAGGGGACGTGACATGAGATTGGAAGGGGTAAACTAAGGGTAGCATGAGGAAATATTTCTTCACAGGAAGGGTGGTGGATGCATGGAAAAGACTCCCAGCAGAGGTAATGGGGCAAGCACAGTGGGGAATTCAAGCATGTATGGGACAGGAATAGGGGAACTCTAGCAATAGAAATGAAGAGATATAGCCAGAGATCAAGTAGGGTCTGCAGCTCTTACTGTAGGCAGGGAAAATGGAAAGACTAGATGGGCCTAGAGGTCCTTATCTGCCATCAATTTCTATGTTTCTATGTCTCTAATCAGCAGACCAGGTGGTACAGCTCTGACTAAAATCAATGAGGTTTTACACAGGGTCCTTATATGTACATGACTGACTCTAAGGTGCTAGAAACATACTGTAAAATTCATTTGAAGGCAGGAAGAATAGTCTGTTCTTTGATGCTGATAATTGGACATAGACATATTTCTTGGTGTACCTTTTCCTTCAGTATGTTGCCTCCTTCGTAATGATTCCTACACCTTTGTTTTCCCTACCCCACACAGACGGGATTAGCAAACCTGAATTTACACCTCAGGGTGCTGCCTTGCTAGGTCTTGGAACATGACACAACCTGAGTAACTATTCAGTAGTTCTTCAGACTCCTTGACATCCATCCCCTCACATCTATGATTAGCAATCCTGTGGTCATGCCTCTGGATGCTGCTAAGCTAGGTGTTTGGCTAGGTGTTACATCCTGACACAGGAAATATGTGGGATACAAAAAATAAAAGCGAAACATTTACTGCTAAAAAACAAAGTTTAATTTTATTATTATTATTTTTTACATTGCAGTGATTTTTACATTGCAGTGGCACAACCACTGGCATAAACAACAGCTGGAATCACTTTATACATTTGATCAATATATTTATTACAGTCATCAACTGTAGCACTCTCCTCCAAAAGTGCCCTACAGCCAATATTAGCTGAGCACGGTTCCTTGGCTTAACATGCCACTGAATGTAGTGCTTCATCTGATGCCATGCCATCTCTATTGGGTTCAGGTCTGATGATTCATATGGTGTCCTGACTCCGTTCACTCCCTTGTCCTTTATGTACACCCCAGATGCTGTATGCTCTGAGTCATTATCTATACAAGAGGAAGAACATTTGTGTAAGTAAACACATAGAATACTATGCTGTATATGCCCACCATGAACACAGAGAAACTGTCAGTACAAATTGCTCTGCCAGTATTGAACCTTGGAAAAGCTGATGCCCATCAGCAAACACTCGCTCAAGAAGAGCACCAGTGTATTTGACACTATCTCCTCTCTGAAGAAATTGCTGTTCATGATGCCACTGAATAGTAGACTTGGCCCTGGATTGTGGCACAAGATTTTACCACAGACATGCATTTCCAAGGGGTATTTGGGCTGCAGTTTTGGTACAAGAAATATTTTTTTCTGGAAAGCAATGCGGCAAAAATATTGCATCATTATGGTACTCTCATCAGTAAAAAGAAATTGGCATATTCTTCATTTTCTTCCATCCATGCCTTAGCCTGTTCTAGCTGCTTATGTTTGTTGGCTTGGCAAATGAGAGCACATATACTGTTGGGGAGAAAAAAGGGCCATCAATATTTTACTCTTTTTAGGTACAGTAAAATACCTGCAGTACATACGATACAACACATAGATTCTTATACAGTTGATCACTGAATTAGCAAAACATGAACAGCTTACAGAAATAGGCAGGCTTTAAATTGCTTTTATGGCACACTACCCAGAAAAATCAGTTACATACGGACATGCACTGCACTTACTATGCTCTGCCATAACTCCATCCATTTTGGTGTCACTTTATCCAATTAATTCAGATACTGAGTACTCCAGTTCCATGAGTTTCTAATATACCTCTCTCTCTCTCCTGCACTGCTGTCATCATCCTCCATTGTTTGCTGATCCACAATTTGGGTAATCCCACTTCAAAACACAGTAATACATATTACTTAATGATGTGACTTCATGTTCCAAAATTTTCCTATGAGTGAAATTACAGAATGTTAACACTCACTGTTATGTATCTTTTAGTTTGGCTTGCTCAAGGCCACAGAGGCAGCCCTGGACCATCTCTCTGCCTTGCAGTGTAGTGTGGCTTGTTCAAAGCCACAGAGGCAACACTGTACCATCTTGCTTATGGTGCTTATTGTGTCAAAGGGTATACCATGATGATTGCGACCGCATATAGGTGACTGGCAAAATGGCGACCCATATGAGGGCTCTATCCATCATGGGCGATGGTAGGGGGGTGGCTACTGTTGCAACACCGATGGTAGGGTGGGCAACAGGTAGGGAGGGTGCATGACAGGACTTACAGGGATAGGGAACAGGGTTGTAACCCTGTAGTGTGCATGCTTCCACTGAGCCAGCCATGTGGTGTGGTGCATAGGATGGTTGGCTCCAACAGAGCAGGTCATGGGTTCGGGACTCGGAGTGGGTTAAGTTTTGTGATGTTCCATGGTTGTGAGACTTAATTTTTTTTTAAACTGGGCTGTGCCCCCTTTCTCAACATGCACCCCTCTGGAGTTGAGAATCTTTAGATTGGGGGTGCAGGGCTGAAGCCCCCCATGAGGCGGGTTCAGGGGGACCCTCCCCCTGAATGCATAATTCCCGGTCACCGTTTAGTGCATATCACTTTAAATGTTTTCGGTGATAATGCAGTTTGTGATAATTGCGATTGCCTTTCGGCAGTCACTATTATCACATAGAACCATGTCAAGGATGCCTACCTAGTGCACACTGTCACCTTATGTGGATGTTCTTTGCATAGCCGAATGTGTTTGTAGAAGACAGGGAGAACAATCATGATTGTAGCCACTGAAAGGTAATTTTGTGTATCCAGCACTGGAGTCCCAGTTTTCTGCATTTCATTGACAGCATTGCTATGTTTGTCATCTAGCTTCTTGGTCATAGTCGTAGAGTATAGGTGGTGGTTTCTCAATCTGAAAATCTCCTTCAAAAGATGTAATTACATGCTACAAAAAGGGACAGCATTTATACAGTAGAAAGGCAGATACAGTATGCATGGCCATGAATTGTGACAAATCACAAGCTGGGGACTGAGGAGCAAACAAATCAGATGTTGAGGATCAGGGAGGCATGACACTGCTATGACATTAGAAGCTGTGTTAGTCAGTCAGCTCCAACTGATGGCTATCCTGAAGCTGGGGAACAGTATATAATGGAGAATTTGTTGAGCTTGAAAAATGACATTACATACTGTACATCTGACTGAACAGCAATACTGTACTCTGTTTCATTGTATATTAGCTTGTAGATGACTACCAGATTGTCGACTGCAAACTTTTATGGAACTCCAAATGTAATCAAACCTGATAGGAAGAGAAGAAGCATAACACAACTGAAGAGCAGCACACTTGTGAGCAGAAAGCGTGAGAAAGGAAAATGCTGCACCATCAGTAAAATACCAGATTTTCAGAAAGGACCCTAAGAATTACCCAGTAAGACAATATTTCTTGTTTTATTGTTTTAAATAATAGCTGTCCCAATTGCTCTCAACTACAATGAATTTTGTACAGCATCATGAATATGACACACAAATTTACCCTTGTTCACCAAATACTATATTTCCTGATTATCGCTATTTATGTGCATACACACTACCAAAACAGTTTAAGTAACTTGATATAAACTGTCCTAAACACTAAACATATTTGATCACAATGTTTTAAATTATTGTTCTTTTTTCAGGTGGGATCAAATTTTCCAGATGGGCACCCTGCGCCTCAGTCAGACACTGGTAATTATAGTTCACAGGCAGGCAGACAATATTGTTTTATGTATTTCAAGTATAACTGCATTTCTTTGTTCCAAACAGTGTGTTATATTTGCCAGGGACCATGAACCATCATTTTATACAGACTGTGAAGAAAACCTCATGTCAGCATTCCACGCACAACAGAAGGCAGCAGCACTGGACAGGGCAACACCTGATCAACAGGCCCATTCAGAGGACATGAAAGCATCTGAGCAGCTAGCCCATCCAGAGGATACAGAAGCACCAGTGCAGTGCACCCATCCAGAGAACAAGGAATCATACGAGTAACAGGCTGGCCCAGAACACCAAGAAGCACCAGAGCATCAGGTAGAGGGCTCATGAGTGTAAAGGGTAGCTACAGAGTACCAAGGGATAAGTGCTGATGTGAAAACAGCTAGAATACAGAACAGTGTGAGACAGAAAGAGACACACATTTGACTGTTCTATGTGGAACAGTATAAAAGAATGGAAATAAGAACACCAACAGATGATGGATACTATGGAACATCTAAAGGCAGGGCAACTCCTTCTGCAGGCAATGATTCAAGACCTGAAAAGGGAGATGTAGCTGCAAATATCAATGCCTTGGACATCTACACCACTGGAGGGTACACCTAATCTTTTAAAAGAAACTCACAATATAGAGGCAGAAGAAATGTGACACTCACTGCAAGACAGTGATACAGTGCTGGAATCAATGGCAGATGAAAGGGTGCATGTGTTGGTTCCACTGGGAGCAGTCCATTGGCATATCAAGGGTATAATGAACATTCTACCAGATATGGACATTGTGCCTCTCACTAGAAAAAAAGTTAGGGATCTCAGGTGCTGGACCTCAAACAAACCTGCATGCTTTGCAGCACTGTATTTTTTTTTTGTGTCTTTGTACGCTATAACATAAATGTGCAACTGGCAAATGAAGTAAACAAGGATAGCACAAGGGGCCAAAACAAAAGGTTGCCCCAAAACCCAATCAATGTTGTCTTGACCCATATTAGGTGGCACTTTGATTTAACTATACCAGTTCTTGCAAAAATAAGGGACTGAATAAATGAAGAGCTATGAATGGTATGGAAAGGTGAATCACACACCTACTGATATAGGTTTTTAGTAGACAATAAAAGTGCATAGTGATCACTTTCTTGTCTTAATATTATGTCAAAATCTGAGTATAAATGGACTTGCCAAGGTAATGTGCATATGTAGTCAACAGTGTTGTTTCGTCTGCTGGTTAAATAGGTATAATAAGATGCATTCCCCCCCATTCATTCTAATTATGATCAGTAATCCTAGGTCCTCTAATAGATGTGTAAGTTTTTTTTTCCATTTTTATTTGATTTTTCATCTAATAGTTTCCCTTGCTGGATTGAAGTTCCCCTTAATAACTAAGTTGTCAGGGGACCTAGTCTGGCATTAAAATCACCTGTTAAAATAATGCCTGCTTCGGGAGAAATATTCATTACACAGTGTAAGCATATTTCTAAATCAAGCAAGATTTGTGGGTTATAATATTTAGGGGCCAGATATTCAAAGGTTAGCCCCTGGCTGAGATTAGCACTGCCCGGCGTGCAAATTTAGCCCAGAGCAAAATGCCAGCCATATTCAAAAGGAATAGCCCAGGGCAAAACCAGCTGAATATTGCAAGCAAAGGAAGCCGGGCAAACAGGGCCAGGAGTGCAGGGCAAAAACAGTCCAGGAATAAGACAGCACTGAATATAGCACACAAGACAGCACTGAATATAGCCCCAGGCAGGTAGTGCAAACACACAATGGAACACAGTGCAGAGGTGAGACAGCCTGACCCTGGGACATATGCAAGGAAACACATGCTGTAATGAGGTATCAGGAGCACACCACAGTGCACTTCCAGGAGGATGCTACACATGCACAGGAAGTCCAGCAACAACCTAGACCCACGTGGAGAACACCAGCAACAGTACAAAGCATGCGGAACCCCAGCACCCAAGAATGACACAGGACACAGTAAAATGTCATAAATACACTGTAATGAACAATAATTAAAAGTAAAGGCAATGGAAACATTACAGTGAATCAAACACATAACAAACCAAAGAACAAAACCCAGAATCAAAAATGCCCCACCCACCACTGGATGACCCTCCCCACAACACAGAAACATAACATGACCATACCCACCAAGCAGCATGCAAACCCCCCCCCCAACACACAACCGATGCAACCAAATTCCCACTACTGGAAAAAAAAAAGGTATGCACTATTGGCTAAAAAAGGATTACAAAGGAAAACATAAGGATGATAACAACTGGAGGGCCAGAAAGACACAAGACAAGGGTGCAAAGGGGAGGAGGATGCACACAGGGACAGATGACAATATTCAAGGAAGGGATAAAAAAGTCCAGTGAGGGGGTGTGGTAAGGAAAGACATTATGAAAACAGGGCATATCTAGTTGCCCGCTGGACCCGGGAGACGAGCCTCAAGAACATTAGCCACCATCCGTGTTTCCGTAATGATGACCTGCTGCTCAATGAGTGTTCTCTGCTGCCTAACGATGTGGCACAGCAGGTCCTCAGTGCCCTCTGACTCTTCCGGCCTTGTCTCTCACAGCGATGCCTGGAGTGGACCTACAAGAGGAAGGGTGAGTCCATGAGGACGGTACACCAGACAGGAGGCAAACAGCAGCCAAAGGTGGCCATTCAGAGATGGACAGCATGTCCCAATGGGCAATCCCGGGTGGAGTTGAGTTTCGCACTGGTAGGACAACATGGAAGGTTCCCACAAAGCAGCACAGGGCAACACAGGCACCAACACAAAACCCAACACACATGATGACAATGATCCCGACAGCACCAGGGAACATGTGACACCACCCACCCCGATACAGCACACAGCAAGACACAGTAGACACACAGCTGGATCCCCGGAGAGTTGAGTGCAAGGCCACGCCACAACATGTACAACGGCATCCACACATTGGGACATGCTGCCCACCAAAACATGGAAATGTACAGTAATGCAGAGCGCAGAACCAACAACAACAACAGGCATGCAGGAGCATCAATGAATCATGACAGTGGCCTGCCAATGACCGACCCAGGCCAGGGGATAACAGTCAGCCAGGGCACAGATGCTGTCAGTGAAGGGCCGTCACATGCCACCAGGCAAGGCCACTGAAAGCATACTACCCAGCTGTGACATGGTACAAGGAAGTGTCCCCAACCCACATAACAGGACCCCCCGTCCCACCTTGTGATTACTACTTCCACAGCAAAGGTCAACATTGGCAGGCAACGATGCACATAATGTAATAGCAGAATGATAACAGTACCCTGTAACTAAACTGCAACACAGTAACCTCGCCATGAGATACACATGGAAGGACTCCACAATGTGTACGGCACAGTGCCAGCATGTAGCACAGTGTGACAGGCAATGCTCCACAGCTGGTGGACAGAAGGAGGAGAGGTATGCCCGTAAGGCATGGTGCGTGTTGTCCCGCATGCACAGCAAGGCACCACCACCGGTGCAAATGTGGACGCCCCATGGGTGGTGGTATGGATGGACCCCAGAGGTGGTCAGGTCAGCCGACAGCATGTTGACCCCATGGAACACTCGCCACCAGAGCAACCACCACCATCAGTTACCCGCACAGCAATGCAAGCTGACAGTACCCCCCCTGGACCAGACTGACAGCACCCAACTCTGTTGTGCAATACAGGTGTACCGCACAGCACACTGCCACACCTCCACTGGCCCACTGCCCATTGCAGAAAAGCCACCAGGCCAGTCAGTGGCAGGACACCCAGATGTGACACACAGCCTAGTGAAAGGGCACAGATCACAGAGCAATGAAACAGGTACTCACACAACATGCCACTGCTCTGAGGGCTGCTCTCCTGCGCCCGCTGCAGCATGGATGGCACCCTCGGGCTGCCTCATCTCTGCTTCTGGGTCCTGGCCTGACTCCCTCCTCCGGCCATGGACTGATCAATCTGCTCTGCAGTGGACAGATGAGAAAGTGGTGTTAGAGCATGACACAGCATACACCACGTGCAGCACAGCAAGATGCACATGCAACCCTAACAACAATGCACACACATAGAGTGAACAGGGAGGACCCCCACACAGAGGGTGGCAGTGCCCGTGGTGCATTCACCAGGCACACATGGCAGTGATCAATGGCACTGCAGTACTGCGATAGTGGCTGTTGCAGCTCCCATGTGAACATCCGCATACCCGTGTGTATACGTCGACAGTCAACCAGGAGCGGGATCCCTGCAACATGGTGTTGCCGGCTGCAGGCTGGTGATGCACCGGGACATGCCAAACAGCAGGACCCAATCCACCTCCAACAGCAATGGGCACAGCATGTACCGTGCCCCTAGGGGGCCTAAATGTGCCACCCCACCTGTTCACAGTGTGCCACAGCACAATGCATAGTTGCATACACCTGAGCCCACACACACACACAAACACACCCATACCCCCACACACAACCCTCTCCTCCACACACACACGCAGCTTGACATGTTGGTACAATCAACATGCAACACCACTTACCTGGCACAGGCACAGTACCATCATGCACCATGTGCTTGTAGCGCTCCAGCTGCTACCGCTGCCTCCGTCTCAGGTCTGTGTACCTGTGACATCATTTTTCAGCATTCCTGGGTATCCCAGTTTGGGCAGTAAGTTTTCTTTCCACTGTGTCCCACACCTGCATTCATGGGAGGTCCCCCTCCCTCACCTCCCCAAAGAGCCTCCTATGCCTCTTCAGCACCAGCTGCACAAGGTTGGCTGTTTCAACCTCCCCCCAGCACCTGTCTCTGTGCACCACTGCATGCTGTCTTGAACATCCTGCCATCTCACACCCAGCTAGTAGACCCCAAAACCTGCCTGATTGCAAGGTTGGCACTCCCAGGACTCTCCCTCAACAACCACTGTAGTGCCACGCTATCACATGACATAGCACTGCCCGGAAGTATTTACACTGTGCATGTGTGACCCCCAGCATAACCATGAGGTTGTGTACCACGCATGCGTATAGTGCCACACTGTGTTAGCTAGCACAGCACTACATCGCGCTATGCCAGGGTGATAGCGTGGACATGGGGGCCTCACGAGAATGCATGTAGGTCGCACTAAAGCACATAGCACTGCGCTAATGGGATAGCGTGGCATTGCCCCTCCAATAGCCCTGCACTGACTTTTGCACAGCGCTAATGTGATAGCCCGGTGCTACTCAGGGACATAGTCAACTGGAGTATGCAAATAGGGGTACTTGTGTATGCATGGGGCAAACTGTGTGATTAGCATATCATTATGCGCTGATTTGCATGCCTAACAGGCTTGATTGCCTGGATGGGCTATAAAAGGGCAAGCAGTGCACCACCAGTGTTGTGTTGTGGTAATGCAGCATAATACACAAACTGATTACCTACAAGGGACTGGTGGAGAGATGCAACAGGGGGATGAGCTGCGAGAGACAGGTACGTATGACTGCCGTTGGACTCTCGGAATGGCAAGAGCTCAGAACAGGGTCAGCACGGACTCTAGCACACAGATGTACTTACTGGTGAATGGTCAGACACATGTTGGACCACAGGCAAGCACTGTGCTGTGTGATGGTGCACAGTTATAGATGTCCGCCTGGGCAGCATACCGTCCAGTGCACTGTGCACATTCCCCTGCAGGGCAATGTGCCATGTGGTACTGCCTGCACACTGTGGGTGACAGACAGGGGCACTAGTGCACTACCGTGGTGAGTCCTGCAACACTGGCTCACTGACATGACTCCCTGGATGTGTGGCATGGTAGGCTGTGGCCCCCCTGCAGGAAGTACACAGGGTCCCGGTGCTGTGCCATCCCATGCACCATGTGGACTGTGCCTGGTGTCCTGACATTGTCTACGTGCCAGTGCACTTGTCCACACACCCAGTGTAGTGATCATGAAGGGCACAGTACAGTGCCAGGTGGTTGGCGTAAGGATGGCCCTAGTCATGGGTGCACATGCCAGCCACGGGTGACAGCAGTGCACATGTGGGTACAGGGCTCACTGCCCAGACAAAGGACGGATAGTGACTATGTGGCCGTGTGCACCATACATGCACTTGATGCACAGTGACATGTCCATGTGGCCTGTGTCATTGTAGGGGGTGGCGTCATGATGTCTATGCGTAATGCAATGCAGTACTGACATGGCTGCTGACACATGTCCTCTTTCGACTGTCCCATAGGTTTGGCAGCATGGCAAGAGCGCATATGTGCACATAAGTTCTCCCAAGATAAGCTGAGCACACTTGTGCATGCTGTGAAGGAGTGGGAGCATGTGCTACGCACGCACAGGGCCACGGATGCATTGGTGCACCAAGCCTGGGAGGAGGTGACAGCTGATGTCAATGCTGTCAGAGGACATGGCAGGATGACAGAGGTGGTGCGAAAGGCTGGAATGGCCTGCTGTGACATGCCAAGGAAGAGGAGGCACAGTGACTGCAGGAATGAATGAGGACCGGTGGAGGACCACAAGAACAACAGCAGCGGGTGAAGGAGCCACTCATGGCTGTGGTGGTGTTGACACTGAGGACGGTGGCAGTCGCAGGTGTGCCGGGTGGTGGATGTGAGACACCTCTTGCACTGCCCAGGACAGGTCTGTATTTGCATGTGTATACCCTGCATGTTATGATGGCATGGGTGCATGGTCCTGCTGTTGGTGTCCTGCACAGGGTGCACTGTGGGCTGCCAAACAGCTGCATGGCAATGGCATGGGCACTGTGGGTTGGGTGGGTACATGTGGTCACGGGCTTGTGTGAAGGAGGTACATGTCCTGGGGTCTGCATGGTGTGGTGGTGGTGGTGGTGGTGTTAGGGCACAGTGTCCGTGTACAGGTGACTGACCCTGTCCCTATTTTCTCCACAGTGGTGTCTACCAGGCCTGCGGAACAACAGGAGCAGCCAAGGATGTACAGCCATGGTTCAGAGGTTGTGGAGGAGGATGATGGAGAAGGCCCGTCAACATCCAGTCTGTGTGCCACTCATGGATGCACAGAGACACTGCATGTGTGGGCAATCCCATGGACAGGGGCTGCAACTGCCTGGGGAGGGGGGTCACACTTCAGTAGGGGGGGTTGGTATACACTGAGTCCCTGGATGATGCATAAATGGAGGATGTGGGTGTAGGGGAGGTACTACTAGTCACTGTGACCAGTGGCAGTGACACTGGCATGTCAGAGTTTTCCCACCAACCACCTGGACGTGCCTGTGGAGGGGGATGCAGGGGTGGGGTTACTGGCAGGCCGTTGAACAGGTGCCAGTGGTGTCTTCAGCATTGCTGGTGTGGCTGTCCCTGCACACATCTGGTGGTGGGCAGTGTGGGGAACATCTCTGCACCACTGGACGTGCAGTTTCGAACCCATATTGGGGTCCTGGGCCATACAGTGCAACAGACCACCACCAGTAGTTGCCAGTAGCAGGCCGTGCCTGGCGTGCGACAGTGTCCAGTTCCTCCAGTGCAGCAGGCACCTGTGCCATCTGCAGCTGAAGGGTCTGTGCCCCTGTGGCAGGATGCCCATGGTGCCCACCCAATCCTGCAGGCTGCTGTCACTTCCCAGCAAGAGGCCCGTATGGACCTGCATGGCCTACAGAGGGAGCTGTGGCATGAGCTGGCACAGATGAGGAAGGCCATCCCAGTGGGCTTTGCCCGTGCTGAACAGCGGGCAGAGGACAGGTTGGGCCACCTGGTGGGTGTGATCGACCACGGCTTTGCTGGTCTGACGGCTGCAGTGGTCGACATTGATAATGTACTGCGTGGGGTGCATGAGGGTCGCCAGCATGAGATGGTTGGTCAGGGTGCAGAAGGCACAGGGGCACACAGGCAGGCAACCCATCGCCACAGGACTGCCAGTGGCTCCAGCTCCACTGCATCACACACACTGTCAGGAACACAGCACTGCCGTGGCTGTCCACCCACCCTGTCAAGCTCCACCGTTCCCCGGGGGCACAGGAGGTCAGCCCTGCCTGCCTCACCATTCTCATCAGCCTTGTCCTCAGCCCAGAGCACACCAGGGTCTGTGAACCACGGTATTGGTGCATGTCACATGCATGGTGGTAGGCGGCGGTGATGGTCACGATCACACTGCATCACTGCACAGTCAGCGCCCCCCTTTGCAACATTGGCACACCCACATGGCGTGCAGACATGCACACACACACACACACACACACACACTAGCAAACATCCACGCACTCCATCACATGCACATGCACACTTCCACTGCCACAGTTGCACTCCTTACCCTCACAGCACACATCACGCTTCCCCACTGACAGTACACCATTTCTGTCTGTCCCCCCACGTGCATTCTGAACACCCTCAACATCACACCACATGCACACATGTTGTCTGTTCCACTCTGTTGTGTTACTGTTGTGATTGTTGGTGTCACTGTTCTGTTTCTTTGTGCACATTAAATAGATTCATCATTGTACTCTTTCAAGTTGTTGTGCAGTCTGTACTTACCCTCTTGTCTGTAACAGTATCCTGATGATGTTGTCCCTGTGCTCTATGGCTCTGCATGCCATGCGAGGGTCCCTCCTCTCGAGTTGCTCCACTATCCCCCTGACCACTGGCTCTGGCTCACTGTTGGACTGTCCCTCAGGTTTGGGTGCCTGTATCCCATGGTTCATTGCCATGTTGTGCAGCATACAACAGGCTAGGAAGATACAGCATACCTTCTGAGGTGTATACTGTAGGGCACCACCTGATGTGTCTAGGCATCTGAATCGCATTTTCAGGATGCCAAACACCCTCTCTATGATGTTCCTTGTGCTGGCATGTGCCTCATTGTACATCTCCTTGGCCACTGTGGCCGGTCAGAGTACCGGTGTCAGCAGCCAGGGTCGCAGGGGATAGGCGCTGTCCCCTGTCAAGAGATGTGTACCTGTTAGTGCCATACTGCAGTCTGTTGAATGCTGTCTTGCACCTCTGTGTAGCCCTCCCACACCCTTTCCTGGCCTACACTGCCTGCCCCCATCCATGCTGTTGTGTGTATGCCTTGTATGCTACTACTCACTGACTAGTTGCCCACTAGGTATCCTGCCCTCCTCAAATGCCTGGCACAGCTGGGACTGGTGCCAGATGAAGGCATCGTGAGCACTGCCAGGGTACTTTGCATAGACATTGTTGATGTGCCCAGCTGCATCACACACCATCTAGCAGTTGATGGAGTGGTACCCCTTCCTGTTTACATACACGTCACTGCCATCGCCAGGTGGTGCACGGATGGGGACATGGGTGCAGTCAATGGCACCCAGTACGATGTAGGTGCGCAGCTCGATGGAGCAGCTGCATAGTTTCTCTGCGCTCTGCTGCTGTGCTGGGGAATACTATGAACTCCCCAGCATGTGGCAGGAAAGCCTCTAGGAACTGGGTCAGGAGGCGTGAGGTGGCAGACTGTGTTACCCCGATGGTGTCCCCCGTTGGTCGTTGGAACGTCCCTGTGGCAAGGAAGCACATCGCTGCTGTCACCTTCTCCTCCACTGTCATGGCATGGCTGCATCTGGCGTTTGAGTGCAGCTGCTCATGCAGGAGTTCACAGAGCTGCCTCAACGTTCCCCTGTTCATCCTGTAGCTGCCAATGATGTGGTCATCAGACAGGGTCTCAAAGGAGACCCTGGGCTGGTACCACCTGTTTGCAGCATACCATCTCCTTGGCCTGCATTGTGGCCCATATTGTGCCTGCTCCCTCTCCTCCTCCTCCTCCTCCTCCTCCACTACAGCTGCCATCAATGGCAGCATCACTGCTACTGGCACTGCACACATTCCCACTTCCTGTTGTGGTCCCTCCTCCTCTGTCATTTTCCCTGGGTTAAGATCAGCCTTTTATAGGAGGTAACTAGCGCTGCACTTCGTGTCATGCTATGTGTCCTAGCACGGCGCTGGGCCTTTGAATATCCCTTTGCGCATCTCTGCTGGCCACCCCCCCTTTAATTTTCCCCTTGCAATCATTATTGGTTTGCCCTACGCTACTGCTGTTAGCGTGCGCTAACTGGTCCTTTGAATATGACTGCTCCGCACTATTCCTGCGCTATTTCCATGCTATTGGTTTGCACACTGCGCTATGCTTTGAATATCTGGCCCTTGAGTTTTGTGGTGGGACATATATATTTATTAAGTAAAAGGTATACTTGTGCCACCGAATCACTATGATTAATATATCTAGCTCATGCAGGATAACTGCTATAACTTTGAGGGTTGATTGTACCTAATAAAGATGGAAAGGCCTCCAACTGGTCTTCCATTTTCTGAAAATGATTTCCCCTTTGCAGTAAATGAGGAAAATCCTTTTAAATATAAATCTTCCAAGGCCCAGGTTTCTTGTAGACAAACTATAGTATGTTTAGAAGGGAACTTCTTGAATTTAAAGTCAACCACACTTTCTGAATAGCCCACTACATTCCAAGCAAGTAATGTTTCATTTATAACTTTATCCTCTGTTATAGAGTTGTGGTTTATCCAATCACTCTCAAGGTTGAGTCAATTTCGAGATATATTTGCTAAACATTGATAGCAATTTGTCAGTGGAATATTAAATGCTGGTGTTTTTGATGAAAGCCTATTAGGAATACTGGTTCTGTTTGTTACTGTATTCCAATCTGTGTTTATCCTTTTCTTGGAATGTAACTATTTCAGTATCTGACAAGTTACAAAGTAATATGCCCATAGTGTCTAGTTTATTTGATGATGAACATGACAAGTGGTATATAATTTTGATTCATGCACAGCAAGCATTATTTGTCCTTGATTCATGTGGCCTTCCTCCCAATGTACCCAAAGTATCCCTCTGTAATCTAATCTTATTCACAGGACTTCCTTCAATATGTAACAGACTCTTTTCATTAGATCATTCTGTGTTTCATTGTTTTGTTTCTGTAATCCATGTAACATAAGTATGTATTGTTTTGTTTGCATCCACTGACTTGTAGATGGAAAATTTTGTATCCTAGTGCTAAGTTCTTCCTCAGATACATACTTCTCATTTCTAAAATTTTTCATTTTTTTCTGGAGCAATTTTGTTATCCATTGTGTTTGGTCAATTTATAGTCTGACATGATTGGCTAGATAGTTTTGTCTCCATATCCAGTTTGCTATTTCTGTATCAAAAATAATTGCCAGAACAGACTGCTCTGAGACCCTAGATGCTCTAGAGGCAAAGATCAGGTTATTTCTGCCATTGTGGATACTTAGCTGTTTCTCAAGCAACTGTGCTCTCAATGTGTATAGATAATCTGTGATTTCAAATGTATTCTTTTTTTTAATTATACTTTTTCGTTCTATCTGCTGCTGTTACCTCAGCCTCAGTCATGGTCCCCTCTGCTCCCACTCCAACATTTTTAGCCATGGCTCCACAATACCCCCTGGCTTACCCCCCAGGACAGAGTTACGGCGCTGGGCCTAAGTGCTGCTATGTTGGGATAGGTCAAGGAGCCGGCCTGGGAGCTCATCGGAGCAGAGGGGTAGGCTTCATCCAGGTGGCAGGCAGCTGTATTTCCTCCCTTGTATATGGGGGGGGTGGGGATGTGTAATGACCACAGGCGTCCACCCCACCCCTCAAACTATGTTCTGGTGCCAGCTGCTGCGGTGCTCCCAGCCTCTGCCAGGGATCCATCATACACCAGTCACAGTCCCCTTCCTCTTCCTGGAGAAGGAGAGCAGTCCTTAGGACACTCCATCTTTCTCCCGCCAGCTGGCCCTCTGATGACTCAGGTCAATCCTCGAACCCGAGTCACCGGTGTCACAAACTTCCAATTTATTCTGATGGACGCCTTTAATATTTATTATAGCCTCATTCCTCAAAACCAAAAAAACTTTTGTATTAGGTTTTCTGCAGTGGGTGTTTCTGCTTTATTTGTTATGTTTTCATGATTAGTTGCATATCTGTGTGATCCTTTTCCTTTTTTCTTATATGAAGCTGGATTCTCTTTTTTTCTGATTTTCTGAAACCACCTCTTCACCTGTCTCAGTGTTTAGGTTGTTGTTTTTCTTGGGCAATTTGCCCCTTAGCTTATTACACATTTTTTCCTTCAATCTTTGTTTTAGTTTCCTGACTTTTTTCTTTCTCCCTGGTCCTTTTGTGTTTTTGTTATCCAAGCTACATGTCTCCTTTCCTATTTCTTTTTCCCACATTTCTGATTTGCTTGTCACTTTATGAACATGCTGCTGGGTTTTTCTCTTTCTTGTCTTTTTCTTGGCTTTTATTAGATCACCCCATCTAGGTAGAGGAAAGTCTGTTTGAGCATAATTAAAACAATCTAGGGGACCTTGAATCATTGAATCAATCTCAGAGCCTAATTATAATTTAACCAGTTCCTTAAATACATTTTTAATTAATGCTTCATGATGTGCAAGAGTACATTTCACTGATGTTACTTCATCTCATAAAATATAAAGCTGTTCTAGAAATAATATGTTTGTTATATGGGGATCCTTTAAAGCTGTTATCAATCTAGGGTTAACAAGAGAAGGGTAATTGTCTACAGTTCTGATACTAAGTCATGATTTTGAGATTTATGTTGGGAGGTACCATCAGGGGAAGCCTCCTCCCTAATAGAGGGAGACTTTTCTAGAGAGTTTTCTAATTGTGGGTGCAAATTTTCTATTTTGGTGATTAAATTAGGAAAAGGTTCCCATTCAAACTCTGTGGATGAGTTCAGAGAAATCTTATCTTCATGTGCCATTTGGAGTGTTAGCTGTGAAGTGTCTGGAATATTTTGTGCTTTAGCTAGGTCAGGTTTACCATCGGATCTTTGTTCTTTTGCCTTGTTATTATTTTTGGCAAGTATTTGACTCTGAACAGAATTCATTACTTCTATTTGTGGTGTGGAAGTATTGACAAATTTATCAATGGTAGTCTGTTTTCCTAGTTTAACAAAATTTCACTTACTGGTATTTTTCCTCTTTGTTTCATTATTATTTGGACTTCTACTTATACTCTAGTCCATTTTTATTATTGTTCTTTGTCTTTTCCCCCCTCATCCTCTGTCTTTTAACATTCATCTGCTCTAGGCTCTCATTTGACATCTGTGTATGATTCATGTCTCTTTTCTTCTGACCTTTTGTTTTTAACCCCCATTTGCTTCAGTTACTAAAGTCTATAACTAGTTATGAGAGTATGCATGTATGTATAACTATGTAAAAAAAATAGAAGTGGGGTCAGCACAAAAGGCTATTGAATAAATTGTTAAACCAACCAAAACTTTTATTGTGTGCAGGAAAAACATTGCCAAAACACATATTACATTCTCTCATAGTAATTTGCTTTTCGAAGCTTAAAAAGGTTCAAAAAAATGAGAGAATTGAACAAGTGCAAATGTCGCATGGAGGTTCACTAAAAAGAGCCATTGTGCCGGTACTGTACAACCAAAAGGCAAAGCAAGGCATTCAAAAGGTGGAAAAAAGTTTTCAGCAAATGCAGAGGAAAAAAAACACACTTAGAAAGTGCACAAATATAGATAACCATACTACTCTCCTTTTCTGAAGGCCTAATCTTGAATGCCCAAACATTAGCAGACTGATTAGAAAGCCATAGATGCCATGCAACCCACACGCCATGGTCTCAAACAGCCGACCGACACCTGGAAGAGACAACAAAACGTCCGCAATGATGCGCTTACGTATTGACTAATCCATCTTCATCAGAGCATGATGCTACCACATCACACCTCCTTAAATATGCTGAAAATCTTAAAGAGACAGAGGAACTTTACAACACATTATATCAAAAATCTACTAATTTAAAAACAAAATGTACACAAAAAAGTATATAAAAATACAGTATAGATTATAACTTTACTAATGGGAGCAGAGCCGATCAAGTCATGTTCCCAAAAAAATGTATGTATAAATGTTGAGCATCGCTGTAAATATTACTCTACGCTGCACTATACAGATTGTGAATTACAATTTAACCCTCTAAGTGTAGAGTTCACACAACAGTTCAAATAATTTCAGACAGCAGTGCAAATCAGCTCTAAGTTTTCAGTTATTTATCAATTAATTAGTAGTAAATATTAAAAAAAGAAATATTCTTGAACTATATTACCCACTGGCTACTAGCCAAACCAGTGGAATCACAATAGTTCAATACATGTCCAGATAAAGTCTCCTCACAGATATGTGAGGTCTTCTGTTGATCCTTATTTCAGACTTTTTGTTAGTTCTGAAACAGATCAGAGGCAATAGACTTGAAAGGGAAGTCTTTCCTCTTCTTTCCTTAGGAATAAGTATCTACTATCCACTTTTATTGACTACTAAAAACCTATTGGAAATAGATCAACCACAAAATTTGCTCATGCCACAAACTGAAATCAGAAAAATAGGATACTTTATTCGACTGAGGTGGAGGAAAAAAATCTCCACTTTTCTTATGAGCCAGCAAACATTGAACAAAACAAATGAAATTACTGAGGTACTGTACTCCCTGCCAAGGAAATGTACAAAATAATACAGTGCAAGATGGTAACAAAGCTTGTTTATGGATTTTGTATCAGCCCAGAAAAAACACGCAAAAAACCTGGTTCAACAATGAATGTAAAAGATTTAAAAAACAAGTGGCAAGGTTGTCAAGGTATGTTTGATCACATCACACACCTGAGAATATTGAGAATCTCAACAAAACAAGGAAATAATATAGAACAGTTTTAGCAGCTGAGAAAATATTTATCAAGAAAAACAGTGGAACAACATGTTTCATGTAATAAATACAGGAGATGCAAAGACATTTTGGCAGGTGGTTGCCTCAGGCACTGGTAATTATACCATGAATATATCTGCTCATATATATCCACATGATTGGGTAACATATTATGAAAAACGTTTTGTTTGATAATTCCACCTCAGTGCATGTAGAAATACATCAGGATCTTAAAGATACTCAACATTCTCTAAATATTACCACTCAAGAAATTAGTGAGGCAATAAATCAGACCAAACCAAATAAAGTGCCAGGTCCTGATAGGATCCTTCCATATGTGCATAAAGTATACCAGGTCTGGTGGAGTAACATCTTGGCAATTATATTCAATAAAATGGTTTCAGAAAATCTTATACCACACTTCTGGAAGGCAAATATTATTGTACCTATTCTCAACAAAAAGAGATCCACACTTACCAATCAACGATCATCTGATTAGCTTATTAGATTCACTGGGAAAGATTTTTTCATGAATACTTTTGACCACAATAAATATTTGGTTGGCAAAGGAGAAAATTCTCAACAGTTATCAGGCAGGCTTCTGGAAGAAACATTCTACTGCTGACCAATGTTTTATATTACAACATATAATTGAAAAAATATTATGTTAAAAAAAAATCTCCCTATGGGCCAGATATTCAAAACTTTGCCCTGGGCTAAATTAGCACTGCCTAGCATGCTAAATTAGCCTGGACCCAATAGCTCACTATATTCAAAAGGGATAGCCCTGGTGTTAATCTGCTGAATACAGCATGCTAAGTAAGCTAGGCAAACTGGGCTGGGAGTGCAGTGCAAACATAGCCTGACAATAAGACAGCTCTGAATATAGCAATCAGGAAGTGCAGACCACAACAACAGTCAGGTCTACAGTGATGTGAAGGAAGGTAGAGGTGAACTATGTGGCCAATGTGTGTGCCAGCAAAGGCATGGACTCAGTAAAGCTGCAAGCAGCAGAGCATGTGAAGTTACAATGTGCAAAAATGTACAATATTTCTGAAATGTTTGCATGGCACTAACACATTTGCGCAGGTTTAGTACGCAGCTAAGCCATTTGCCCAGCACAATCATATTTGCCCGGGGCTACACTTTGCTATATTCAAAAGTGACATGCAAATAAGCCTACTTAGGCAGTCTCTGGGCAAACATCCAGATTAGCATCTCATTATGACCTGATTTGCCTGCAGTTTACCCAGCATTACTACAGGGTCCCAAAGCTCCACCTGTAGGTCAGTCTGGAAGTACAGGGGCTGGCTGGGTCTACCACAGTCCCACCTGTAGGTCTGTCTGGGAGTGCATGGTGGTAGAAGAAGAAAAGGAATAGAAGAATCAGCATTTATATAGCACTTTTTCATACACAGTATCTCAAAGCGCTTTACAAGCAATGCTAGACTGGTAGCGAAGTGACTGCAGGTAGCTGCAGGCTACATTTGTACAGTACAGCAGATCATAATGTGCACTAGGGGACTACATATCACAGGCACAGGTGGTGGTGCTGCATGCAACTGTCAAACTGTAGGTCATGATACAGTGCCCAGCAGACACTATAGTAGCAATGGGGCCAGTAGTGTGAGGGACACAGCAAAGCCAATGTTGTGTAGGGCAGTGATAACCATTGATCTGTACAGAGTGACAGGCCCAACCTGCAGGTGTCCACTGACAGTAGACATTACTGTTATGCTGTTGTGCAACCCACAGATACTGCACCAGTGGCATGGGGTGCTCACAGTGACATATACATTGCTGGCTGTTTGTGCTGTGGTGTCTGTACAGATGTGCGGTATGGGGCCCGGGGGGCACATATGATCAGACAGGTACACTGGTGTTGGGGTATTCCCAACACTGGCCCATGTGCACTGCATGATGTGTCCCAGCCTTGTGGCTGCAGCCAGACTGTGGTGCAGCATGACCACTTGTACACCCTTCCTGCAACACCCTCCATGCCCACAGTACTGAATGTGTGTGCTGACATCTGTTGGTGTCCACAGAAGGGTGGCCTGCAGGTGTGTGCTGTATGGCCTCACTGCCATGGGGTCCACTGGGAGCCGGGTCACCATGTACTGCCGGCATGGCTGGGACTGGTGGCAGATGATGGCATCATAGTGATGCCATCAGTGAGCAGCATGTTTCCTCTATATCTGGCTTATTTCTATGTGTCATACTTATTGGTTAGGGTCATGCAAAGCTGCACAAATATCACACAAAAGCAGCACAAAGCCACAAAGTCATGCAAAGATGGTTTGCCCAGGATTAAGACTACCTTTTTCTGGTTGGTAATCTGCACAGCGCAATGTGTTGTGCTAATGTCGCACACAACCACTTTGTGCAGCTCTATGTGTTGAATATAGTATTGCTCTTGCATGCCCCCTCAGTTTGCCCCTTGCATACATTATGATTTTGCCCGGCGCTAATGCAGTTTATGCACGCTATTTGACCTTTTGAATATAGTGGACCCAGTCTAACCCAGTGCTAAAGCTGCACAAAAGGTTTTCACATAGTGCAAAATTTTGAATATATGGCCCTATGTATCTTACATTTGTAGACTCTGAGGAAGCCTTAGACACAATATATAGAACTTTACTGTTGGATAAACAACTCAAACTTAACATGGATCACACAATTTTACATTTAATTATTAGCTTATTCACAGATAATTGGACAAAAATAAGATATGATTTATCAGGGAATCTCACCCAAACTTTTATTTTGAACCATGGAATAAAACAAGAGTTCTTCCTTGCACCATTATTATTCAACTTGTTTATTAATGATTTGCCTAATGAGCTATTAAAAGACTCTGCACATTCTCCAGCTGTAGGTGGCATTCCTGTTCCAGCTTTAATACATGCAGATGATTTGATGATACGTTCTGTGACTCTGACAGGGCTAGGTAAACATCTGAAATCACTAGAGTAATGCTGCACTATGAAATAACTCACTGTAAATATCAAGAAAACCCAAGTCTTGGTGATGGACAAAAGAAAAATAAAATATGCTTGGTACATAAACAAAATTCAGTTGAAACGTGTATCCACATATCGTTACTTAAGAAACTATATAACTTCAAATAACAAAAAAAAAAACACATAAAATACACATTGAATAAACTGTAACAAAGTAAAAATGCCCTCATTAAATTTAGTGTCAAATTTGGGGACTTCTCTATATTGTCTACACTATGAGCAATGGAAATGAAATTAACATTTATGGCCTTATAAGCAGTAGAAATATGGCATAATAGTTCAATGGATATACTTGAGAAACCTTTTACATAATTGTACAGACTCCTACTCCAGTTACCCAAATCGCCATCCTCGAACATAGAGCAGGCAGAACTGGGAAGGGGTGCAGTTAAAATCAATGCCCCTAGAATTCTGCAGCTGCAGAATTTTGCGCAGAACTTGCAATCTACCGCAGAACTTCTGTGGTGCCACAGAATTCACTCGTCTTGGTGATTTTTTATTAATATTTCTGTTGATACATAGAATCTGGTTCCCTTCCTCTCTTTTTATATCCAAAACCCCCCTATATGTTCAGAATGTGATGTTATCATTGCTATAACATTGTACATTAGCTAATGAAATGGCTTCATTCTGCAACATAAATGAACAGTCACTTATCTACCACAGCTCCCCACTGCCAGAGATGGTGGCACAGCACATCATGCATGGTGATATTTGCTCAACCTGCACTACAGCCTAATACAATTTTCAGTCTTACACTGTTGCACTAGGGCCAAGTTAAACAAAACTTTGTCAATAGCACAAACCTGTTAAGTCCATACCTCACTTTGTACAAACCTATTTGTGCCTTTAAGGTATAGAGACGCTATCTGAAATGAATAACTGCTAAAATTAATTTAACTGTCTAAATTTTTAAGAAAAATAAAGTAATTATGCCCAGAAAAGTGGAACATAATAATGAGTAGACCTGTTGAAAGAGTAGACCTGTTAAATAAATAATTGCACTGTACGCATTTTTGCCAGGGTTATTGATTACATATTGTCATTGGTTGATAGAATCACCTAAAAGTTATGGAGAAATGTTGTGTGCAGGGACAGCTGTTGGGCCAGAGGGTAGCATGCTGCATTTCCATGCTGGCAACTCAGGTTCAGAGATTAGCTCTGGGAGCTGGCTGGGCAGCACAAGGACTGGGGGAACACATCACTGCTCAGAGCCTGGGAAGGTATGGTGTAGTGCTCTGTCACATGGTGGACACACTGTGATGGGCCGGAGAGCTGTATCTCACAATTGGTTCACATGCATGTCATGGCCTGATGGTGTTACGCAGTGTATCAGGGAAAGCAGGTTGACATGAAAAATTAGTTTTGCAATAACTACTCTATTCCATTTCCAATGGGACCTGTATGAATGAGGATGCAAGTCCATAGAAATTTAAATATATATATATATATATATATATATATATATATATATACACAAACATACAGTATCTCTGTCTCTCACCACACACATACACGCATATTTGTATGTATGTTACAGATTGCATAAACATTTATAAGTGATACACAGTGGGAACCTCATGAGTGATGTGGAAAGCATATACAAATATATAAGTGATAGACAGGGGAAACCTCATTGGTGGGATAAATAGCATGCATATAGAAATAACTCATTTATCACATAAGATCCCCTCTGCATATGTCATTTATGCAACAGGCTAGGACCTTAAGGGAGAGACATTTGTTTTGCTTTTTTAGGCACAAAATTATTTTTATAAGTCTGTTATTTTTTGAGCTAGTGCTACTGTGCTTTCCACCATCCTGACTGCTATAACCACTGCCATGAAAGTGAAGTCAGGATGACAAGCTGACACTGTGATGCAGTAGTTTGTTAGTGCTGCAGAACTTCCTCAGAAATTACAAACCACTGCTGCAGAAGTTCTGTGGCAAATGGTAGTCTTGCCGCAGAACTTGGTCCCACTGTGCCGCAGAAAAGTAGGGGCCCTGGTTAAAATACAGTACTTAGCTATAGCTGCAAAATTAGCTTACTGGACAAAAAGCACAACATGGGACTCAGGTAGACTAGTTAAAAATGCTTGCAGGAAAAGATTTCTTGGATAAATAAAGGTTTTAAATCACCTTGGTTAGATCAGATAAAGGAAGTTCTTATGAAACTGGATTTAGAACATTTATGGGAGGATACAATGAAAGGAATTGTAATGTCACAATCTTATAACAAAATTATAAAAGACAGATTGAAACAATTATCCAACGAAGAAGTTATGGGAAATATAAGACTAACAAAATTACAGACTTGGTATGCTAAAAATAAAATTAACCTTTTTTATTACACTTGAACAAAAAAGAATGAATGATATTTCTGAGGTTTAGACTGAGATTATATCCATCAAAGTTTCTAAAGTATTTATATGCAGAAGAAAAGCAATAGCAGAAAGATATACAGTACATGGTGACTGCAGTTCAGGAGAACTTCAATCAATCAATCAATCAATCAAGTCTTTAACCAGGCGGTCATCGTTGAGCGAAAGCTCATTTGCAAGATGGACCAGGGAGGAATATGAACAATTGTTTATACAGGTCAACACAAGTATTTACAAAGCAATACAGATAATACATTTTACAGAAAAGAAAAAAAGAAATTCATATGTACATATAATTATACAGACATTGCACAGATTGCAGGGTATCTACATACACAGAAGTGTCTACAGACAGTTATAAGTCAGGTTATATAATGTTGTTGGAGAAAAAAATACACAAGGTAGAGGTGGAGGTAGGGGGGAAGGGAGGGAGGGAGGTAGGTAGGGGAGAAAGTCTAGGAGGGCACGGTGCACAGAGCGGAGCTGGGAAAAGGGGATATAGAGATGGGGATGGAGGAAAGGATTGTGTGGGCCCTGAAACTGTATGATATAAAATACGGGACAGGGAGGTTGTCACAACCCAGGGGTAATGAGCTCCTATCTGATGTAGGAAAAATTAGGAGAATGTAGGGCATAGAGTTAATAAGACAAGGGGATATGGAAGATAGGACATTTAGGCACTTGAAACATTGCCACACGTTGTACTCTATTGTCTCAAATATCAAGATATGAGGAATAAGAAAATCACTCAGTACTTCCAAATAGAATCATTAACAAAGGAAGAAATACTATGCATATTGATGAACCGACAGATAGATTTCATCACTAAGGATACGATTCAGTTTATGCAATGCATCTATAATCAAATGACTTCTAGGAAAAACATTAATTTAATTCTAAGACCATGATGACTAATGATCATAACACACTGATCAATAACTCTTATCTGAAGATTTTAATTTATTTGTCATCACTTATTTTGTAACAAAAATTAATGTATGTAAAACTCTTTTTAATTGTGTTTTTGTACATGTTGTAATTTATGTAAATTTTGAAATGATATACAAATCAATCAAATAAAATGCTTTTGAATTTCAGCTACACTTATATAGTACTACTGCACCATCTTTTGGTGTTTTGAGGTGGAAGATTAAGGTTTGCTAACAAAAGCACCTGGCTTCACCTGAGCTTTTTGTGTTCTAGGTTTGCTTGAAATGAAAGAGTAAGAAGCCACACTAACAGAGCAATGAGAAATATTAAGGCATTTTTGGCTAAGCAGAGTTAGTCTTGTTACTATTTTGTTTTGTGCTTACAGATTTTGTTACTGTTTTGTGCTTTCAGGTTTTACAGTTTGGTCTCTCCTCAGGCTAAGCAGATTTACTGTTTTGTTACTATTTTGTTTTGTGCTTACAGGTTTTGTTTTGTGCTTACAGGTTTTGCAGTATCTTTCTCACATTAAAGGAGGAACTGTAATAGTTTTTCTTCCACAGCTCTTCCAGGGGAAGAGGAGTGTAACTGGGGGTGGTGGAGCTGACAAAGGCATAGTGCATTCCAACAGAAGGAAGATTTAAAGGGTCACATTACCTTTACTTTCATCCAAAGGTGCTGTGGTCACTGGAGCCACTACCAAAAGTTGATTGTTTTTCTCTACAGGTACCTCTACTGATTTTCTGCGGGGGACGTACCCACCCACCCTGACCCCATTCCCACTCACCCTGTGCTCATCCTCTAATATGGCCCCTGACCCCCCCTCATATCCTTCCTGCAGAAGTAAGGAAGGAGCAGGACTTATTGCACATCTCAAGAAAACATTTCTTTACCTTTACTCTAAATGTTCTCTTTCATCCACTCAAGCCCAGGACAGGAGATTGGCATCTTAATTGTTTACTTTACACTCTCTTTTTTCATTTATCCTCAAGCTCAGGAAGGAGATTGACATCTAAATTATTTACTTTACACTCTCTTTTTTGTTCATCCAATTTGTTTATTTTACACTCTCTTTTTTCTCCACTGGCAACACACATGCATATCATTGGCTGCCAGCACTGTGGAACAGTCTTCAATGGATACATTGCCCGCAGGCAGGGCCACTGTCCCATATGCTGGGACATATGTCACCTTAAAACTCAGTTCTACTAGGCTTGGGGTGAGATCAACCTCCTAAGTAACTGTATACAGGAATATTATTCTTATGGGAATGCACCTCTGCATCACCGGCACCCCAAGGAACAACTAAGCCTGGGCATAGCAGCTGGTTATGGAAAATAAGCCAGTACCCAGGCAAGTCTCCCTAACAGACAAAACACTCTACACATGGAAAACAGGTACATGTCTCTTGCATCTGTACCATCAGAAAAGAGAGAGGAGGCCTCGGGTCAGCACAAAGCTGAAAGCAACAGGGTAACAAAATATAATTATAAATGGAATTCCAAGGACAACAGGAAAAAGCTCATAATCATAGGGGACTCCATGATTTTCAGTGTGGATCCCCACCTGAGCAGAAATGAGCAGGCAGATATGCAGGTCAGATGTCTCCTAGGAGCGTCCGCTTGGAGGGACACTGACTGAACAGTTGGCATAATTCAAAGGAAAGGTATAGGCTTTAACATCCTGGTCCACCTAGGGACCAATTACCTTGCTAGCTGGCTGGTAAAGAAGGTTAAGTAACACATTGCCCAACTCATAGAAAAATTGGTTTCTCTTTCATCCAGCATTACCTTCTCAGAGGTTCTGCCTGTTTGGGAAAAGAGAAAAAAACGGCAGAAAATCAGAAAGGAGATAGGCAAGCTCAATGCATGGCTCAAAGACTGGTGCCACACCAAGGCACATAACTTAATCAGAAACTAGGACAACTTCTGGGAAGTGGAGTTCTTCAAATCTGATGGCCTCCACCTGACTAAGGAGGGGGTTAGAGCGCTCCGCCAAAAATTTGATGTCCATGCGTGGCATTTAAATTAGTGGATGGAGAGAAGATGGCAGCTCCATGAGTAGCACAAAAAGAGCCTGCCATCTCTCCCCCTCCAGCTAGCACCAATCCTACAGGACACTCCAAGATAACAGTTGCAGAAGTCAGAATACATTGTCAAGCAACCCTGTCAGAAACTGACAATTGCCAAAATAAATGGTAAAGGGAGAAACAAGAGCAAAAAAGAAGGTATCACAAATCAGGATGTACTTCGGAAATGGACAGCTTTATGTCTCAGTGCATGCAGCCTGGCTAACAAGAGAAAGGAAATTGAGGACCTATGGATTATAATCGGGGCTGGTCGTCAGACACACATCTGGGTAGGAGTAATCTACAGACCCCCAAATCAGGAGGAAACCAGGGACAAGGATACACTGGAAACCATCCTTCAGTTGTCAGACAAAGGGGATATGGTGCTGGTAAGGGACTTCAATCTATCAGATATTGATTGGAGCTCCCACACAGCAGCCTCAGAAAAAAGCAGGGAATTCCTATTTACACTACAGGAAGCAGGCCTTAGTCAACTAGTGGAGACATCCACAAGAGGAAACACGATCTTAGATCTGGTATTCACAAATAGGGATAGAATTCTGGACATCGAAGTGGGGAACCACCTTGGAAACAGTGACCATTGCACAGGATGGTACAAGGTAAACAGGACTGAGAACTCCACACACTCTAAGCTTCAGGTCCTTGTCTTCAGGAGGGCAGATTTCACAAAAATGAAGGCCTGCCTGAGGGAAAATATGAGTAACACAACAGAAGGGAGCATTGAGGAGTGTTGGACAAGGTTGAAAGATGCAATAACTATTGTTACATCACAGTGTGTCCACCAGGTCAGTAAGAATAAAAAGAGGAGAAACCCACTGAGATTTTCCAAAGAGGTGGCAACCATGGTGAGGGAAAAGTGAAAAGCCTTTAGCAAGTACAAGGAGCTAGGGAAACAGGCTAACAAAACAGAATATAAAGAAAAGCTAAAAGAGACAGTGAAAGTGATAACAAATACCAAGGTACAGACAGAGGTGAGGATAGCTCAGAGAGTGAAGAAGGGTGACAAAGCATTCTACAGGTATATACGAGAAAAAAGGAAGACTAAGGGAGGCATTGTTAGAATCATGAAAAAGGCTGGGCAGCACACGGAACATGATGGAGAGAAGGCAGAATACTTCTGCTCAGTCTTCACATGGGAAGCAGACAATAGCAGTCCTATGATAGGCAAAAGAAATATTCCACTTGGAGGCACAGATATGAGTCCCTTCACAGAGGAAAGGGTACTAGAGGAAATCAACAAGTTAAAGATGGATAAAGCTATGGGGCTAGATTGGATACAACCAAGTATACTTAAGGAACTTGGGAGGAAACTAGCAGCTCCCTTAGCAGTGCTTTTCAACAAAGTGTTGGAGAGTGGGGAGGTTTCAGAGGTCTGGAAGAGGGCCATACTAATGCCACTCCACAAGACCAGAAGTAAGCAAGAGCCATAAAACTACCATCCAGTTAATTTAACTACAGTGGTGAGAAAACTAATGGAGTCCCTACTGAAGGAAAGAATTGTTGCTCTTTTGGAGAAAAGTCGTCAGCTTGACACAAAGCAACATGGTTTCACAGCAGGGTGGTCCTCCAAGACAAACCTGGTAGACTTCTTCAACTGGGTCACCAAAACAGTGGATCAGGGTGGGGCAGTGGATATGGAATATCTGGACTTCAGTAAGGCGTTTGACTCGGTCCAACAGAGGAGACTAGTCAATAAACTGGAGAACATGGGAGTTGGGCTTAAGGTAACAGGCTGGGTCAGGAACTGGTTAAATGGGAGAACACAGAGGGTATTAGTAAATGGCATTCTGTCAGAGGAGGGTAGGGTAACTAGTGGGGTTCCACAGGGCTCAGTTCTGGGGCCGATCTTGTTCAACATATTCATCAGTGACATTGCTGATGGACTGAAAGGTAAGGTGTTCCTGTTTGCTGATGACACCAAAATAAGCAACAGGGATGACACACCAGAGGGGAAACAAAGCATGGAATATTATCTCTGAAAGCTGGAGGAATGGTCAAGGATCTGGCAATTGAAATTCAGTGCCAAAAACTGTAAAGTCATGCGCCTTGGAACACCTGGGAACACATAACCCAGGGAAACTGTACTCGATGGGAGGGGAGCAGCTGGTGGATACAAGGCTACAGCGAGACCTGGGGGTGATCATATTAGATGACCCCAAGGTCAGAAAACAATGTGAGAAGGCAGCAATAAAAGTTAGTGGCATCCTGAGATGCATAGAAAGGGGCATCATAAGCAGGAGGCATGAAATGATCATGACTCTGTATCAATCCCTGGTAAGACACCACCTGGAATACTGCATCCAGTTCTGGAGGCCACACCTCAGAAAGGACATAGATAGGCTGGAGATGGTGCAGAGAAGAGCAAAACAGATGGTTCAGGGATTGCAGCAGAAACCATATGAAGCCAGGCTTGGTGAACTCAGTCTATACTCCCTAGAACAGCACAAGAATCAGGGAGACATGAAGGCAATGACAAGGTACAGGTGCAGAACCTCTTTCAGGTAAAAGACTATAGCAGGACAAGAGGGCATAACCTTTGCCTCAAGATAGGTTGGTTCAGGAGCAATATGAGGAAATTCTTCACAGAGCACATTGTTGAACCATGGAATAGCCTGCCGGAGGGGGTGGTGGGGTGAAGACGGTGGGCAAATTCAAGCAGGTATAGGACAAGCATTGCAGAATACTCAAGCAGGCAGCTAAGTGGGGGGGGGTTAGGAAAACAAGGGCAGACTTGATGGATCATAAGGTCCCGCTCTACCAGTAGCTTCTATGTTTTTATGTTTCTATCTGACCATGAAGTGGCTATTTTCAAATAACTGACTTCTAAATATTGTTTTCCAGTTTGTGTGTTTCTATAGTGTATTTGTGCTTTGACCACTGAAATGTGTGTTTGCATATTACTGCCTTAAAAACATTCATATTCACTGTACATTGCAAAATTGTCATTGTAAAAAGTGTTGTGCTGTGTTGTGATATCCTGCAATCCCCTTCAGTTTTCACCAAAGAAACAGAGCAGTGCATTTGTGAGTTGCTACTTGTTTGCTTTGCTCCGAGCATGCTGTGTACTGACATACATTTTTACGTTACAAACTGTGCTGTCCTCTATAAATACCAAAAGGCAGGGTATTTGTGTATTTTTATCTTTGCTTCTACAATACTGCTTGGTTGTTTGAAAATAAATGTCTTTAAAGGAATCACAATTCTTTGTTACTCTCAACAAAATGTGTTTTTTTAAGATATATTATACAATGGCAAGAAAAAATCCTGGACTCCGATTGGTCAGTCTTGGGCTGAACCCGTGATGTTATCCCAGTGTTACATCACGGGTCTAGTCTCAGCCTCACTGTGCACCTCTAGTTGATTTTTTGCTTTTGCTTGATTTGCTTTGCTTGATTGTTTACATTGTCTCTTAAAAGACAAAAATATTTTTCCACACAAAAACATCTTTAAAATGATTTTTTTTCTTCTGTATAACAATGAGCCATATTGTGTAATAGCAATAATGCCCTCCAGGGTGTGTGTCATTTGAGATAATGTCACGCCTCAGTTATTGGATGCACTTGGCCTGCGGCCTCGTGCCCAATCATCTGAGGCATGACGTTATCCCAGCATGACACACACCCTGTCGGGCATTATTGCTTAAATGGTTTGACACAACCATGACTTAAATGGGGGGAAGGGTAGAAATAGAGCAATAGCAAAAACAGGGAAGGGATAACATGGACTAATGTTAGTTAAACCACAGGGACCCAATATTCAAAAAAGCACAAAGTAGAGTGTAAAGGTTTGCACTGCACTTTACTAAGGCCCAGGGAACCAAGGATGCTATATTTAGTTGGATAACACACTGGCGCTATCTGAATGAGTATAGGGCCATGTCGGCGCAGCACTAAGCCAAGTAGAGAATAGTCCCCCAGAATGACTTAACTGATCCCTGTTTTCCAGTGATCCCTCCCATCCTCCCAATCACTGGCCTGTAAGTGCCGTCAGCATTATCTGGTGCACAGTAGTGACTCCCTGCCTCTGACCACCATCCCCTGAAGTGGCATCATAAAACCCTGGTGCCTATTGTCCTCCCTTCTCATTATCCCCAGCTTGGTGATCTGACACTGTGTCCCTGGTGACCAGAGACATTGCCTACCCACTGACCATGGCTCCATAAGCTCTGTAGAGTGTCCTGGTGGCTAGGGTCCCCCCCTGCCAATCTCCAGCACTGTTATGACATTCACAGTTCCATGGCCAAAGATCCCCTTCCTGCACTGAACCCCAGCCCAATCAATCATGGTGACAGCCATTGAACCATGGTTCCTCCCTCCATTGTCCTATTCCCAACTCCAGTGTACAGATAAAAAGGCTCACCGTAGCATGCCCTGCTGTCCAAATATGAGTCAGGTGTACTGTAGTGGACAAACTGTACAAACTGTCCTGAGGTATACCCCACCCCTGATAAATGATCCTGTACCACTGCAATTGCCACTGATGTCTAGTGCCCCTCTCATCACACAGCTGGCACCTTCCCACTGGAATGATCAAGCCCCCACTAGAAAGTGCCATACCATGGACAGATACAATGACACAGACAAATACAGCAACTGTCACAGTCCTTCTCACAACTCCATGGCTGGCTGCCCTATTACAAGGCAGGGCTTGTGTGTCTTATGAATAGCATAGGTTGTTCATCTGCCATACAGTATGCAGTACAGCAGACATGAGCCCTTAGCTATACATAGGCTGTGCAAGCCCGGCCTTGTCATACGGCAGCCAGCCAAGGAGATGTGAGCAGGGCTGTGCCAGTTGCTGTATCTGTCTTTGCACTGGAACTTTTTGGTGGGGGTTGACCATGTTGGAGGGATGGTGCTAGCTGTGTGATGGAGAGGGGTCCACTAGACTCCGGGGACTATTCTAGTGGTACAGGATCAGTCATTGAGAGGGTAGGGGTACGTCAGGACATCATTACAATCTGTCAGCTACAGTACACCTGACTCAGATTTGGATAGCAGGGCATGCTATGGTGGGCCTTTTGTCTGTGTACTGGGGTTGGGTATTGGATGAAGGGAGAGAGGGCCCGATCCAATGGCTGTCACCATGACTGGCCAGTGGGCGATCGCTACAGGAATGGGATCTCTGGCTATGGGACTGCAGATGTCATAACAGAGCAGGCAATCAGTGGAGGAGGGGAGGACACCACCAGAGTACTATATGGAGCTTATGGGGCCAGTGGTCAGTGGGTGGGCAGAGTGACTGGACACCAGGAAGACAGATTCAGATTACTTTCTGGGGATAGTGTGGAGGGGGAAAACTAGGCACCAGGGTTTTATGACAGCACTTCAGGGGATGGTTGTGGGAGGTGGGGGGAACCACTCTGCACCAGGGATTGTTGATGGCATGTGTGGGTTGGTGATCAGAGGGTGGGAGGGACCACTGGACAACAGGGATGAGGTAAGTCATTCATGGGCCAGCGATCGGAGAGTGGGGGGAGACCACTAGGCACCAGCGATACATTGCTACTTAATGGGACAGCACTCAGAGGGTTGGGGACACTAGCCACTAGGAAGCTGGTGTCTTGTACAGGGCCATGGATCAGGAACCAGGAGGGCTACTGGCCACCAGGGAGCTGATTTATGTTACAGGCTGGGGATTGGGTATGTGGGGACAGATAGGCACCAGGGATTACTCTATTACTATAGGGGCTTGCGATCAGAGGGAGGGAGGGAAGGAGGGAACCTTTGAGCACCAGGGATTATCAAGGTATTGTATGGTCTTGTAATCAGTGGGTGAGGGGATCACTAGGCATCAGGGTATACCTGCATGGGTACTGGGACAGCAGTCGACAGAGGGGACCACATGCCTCCAGGGGCAGGTGTGCTACCCCAACTGCCAATGTGGTTAATGGGTGCAGAACCTCTTGTAGCTGCTAGGATTGCCCAGAGTAAGTTTGGGTTTTGTTTGGCAGTATTTGCACTGTGCAATAGGACATGCTAACCCCTTTGTTCAGCACAAGTGCTCTGAATATGGGGTTGCGCATATTTTTCTGTCCCCACCTCTCCCTTTACCCACCTGCATACATTATGTTTTGTTCAGATTCTAACCCTATTTGCCCATGCAACCACCCCTTCTGAATATTGTGCTGCAGCACAATATCTGGTTTGCATGGGCAAACAGCCATTTGTACCCATGCAAAATTTTGAATATCAGGCCCTAGGTGTCCATGTCTAGAAATAGACAACTGGCTATTTTATTTATTGTATTTTGATTTGTTTGTAATTACTTTTTTTTTTACCTTTTATAATAAAATACATGATAGTGCACTGAAACAAGGGAATTTTTCCTTTGCTTTTCACACTACTTGTAGAAATTCTTACTAATCATTTGCTCTTTAATGTAGCTGTTGATTGTTGGCTTGGTTGTTCTAGCTAGAAGTGGAGAGGGGGAAGGGGAGGGGAGGAAGGTCGCAAGAGTGACCTTTCACAAAGAACAAAAATGAGGGCTATCAGATACAAAAGTATATTGGTTATTAGATGTTGCATCTTAAATGTGCACTCTGCATCACCAGTGGCTATGCAAGCATTCCAAATTGAGCAACAAACCACAAGACACATATCGACATGGTAAAGAAGTATAAAATTCAGTATTTGCCCCTCTGACATCAGATGGCTTATTCACGGACCAATATGGCACTGTTGTGAGCTGTAATATACAATATCTTTTAAAGTTGTGATGGCTACCACTGTATATGAGAGATGCAACACGTGGTGTTAAAAAAACTGCAATAAAAAGTAAAAACTGGCATTTGTGAGTGTGAAGCTCAATAAGAAATGCAATACACTGAGTAAATGAAGTACATCAAAATCAAACGGTGCATGCCAACATGTTATATGTCCCCAGTGGGTGAACTCAGTGAGAACATAAACATATCTGACATTTATTTTTGATGGAAGAGGCATAAGATTGTTTTATGTATGGAAACAGTCAGCCTGAAAGGAGTGCAGGTGTGTAGTTATGGTCAGAAAATTATCCACTTATACTACTGCTTTAGCCAATAAGATGTCTTGTTCTTCCTACACATTCTTTAGTCTCATAATTGTATCTGACCATCAAATTATCAAATTCCCAGTTGAATAGTTGATACATTCAGCACTCAGAAGGTGAACTCTTAGCTGGCCATGGCCTTGGTTCATTGCAGATCATCCTGTGGACTAATTAATCTATGAACTTTCACCTCTGTGTCTGCTCCACGCTTAACTCATTGTCTCCTAGCAGATGCCTGTAGTCATCAGTAAAATACACTGGTGTGTCCAGAGGATACTGACAGAAGTCAGCTACTGACTTCCTGTGTGCCCTTGCAATGTCTGGAGACGTCACTTATATATTTTAATATATAATATAACAGAATATAATGTATATTTGATTGCATAACACTGTTGGAAAGGTAAGTGTGTGCTGAACAACTTTGCAACTGATATTTTGTGTATATCATGTATACTTTAGGAGTTATTCACATTTGTTTATGGTATGGTGTGTATGGCTTATGTTGCCTATTTTAGTGAAAAAAAACATTTTTTTTTTGCTGTTTCAACCAGCACAGAAAAACAACAAAATTACATATTATTATTTGCATACCACCATTGGAAAGATAATTTTGTGCTGAATAAATTTGCCACTCATACTTTGTGTCTAGCACTTACGGTTCTTGAGCTAATAGGATTTGTTTGTGGCATGCTAACTATAGCCTGATTTTGCTTAGAAAGGCTCAGGATTCACAGTTAACTGTTTACAGGAGACAAGTGGTACAACTTCAGAGGGCTCCTGTGGAGGCAATGAGTTAAAAACTGCAAAGAAAATGCTTCTCAGTCTGATTTCCTTTCAGAAGTGCATCATCCAGACAATACCAATTATAGTGGGTCTGATCCATGTGGTTTTGGATTAGAGTCTGAGACCTTTCCCCTCCACTGTAGCTTCATAGTAAACCTGGGCATTATTAAACAGCCTCAGTGGATTTTATAATCATATTTGGAAGCCATGACTACAGGAAATAAGGCAAATTAATTCAGTCAATTTCTCAGTTTACACTTGGTAGCCATATCTTCACTTACACCTGTTTCAAGGGTTGTCAACTGTTATTGTCCACCTAACACTGATTAAAGACATTTTACAATCTACTAAGACTTCATTCTGTGCTTTGAACCTTATCCAAACCCCATTACAGAACATTGCAATGGTCGCAGAGCTGTCTTGTAATACACTAGCTTGTAAGGAAGGTGACTTACTGCATTAGATTTCCAGAGGCTTCCTCCACTGATGGTTTGCCCTCTCCTCCATGCAGAAGGTCTATATTAATATTTCTGGTGAGGTTTTGGACATAAAGGTACTCAGCTGTGATCTCTGTCTTGGCACTGATAAGGCAGTTAGTCTGTTTCATTCCATAATATTTTCTTTATCCAGATGGGCCTGGTCCCTGTGGAACCTCTCCATGAGAGTGCAAAAGTCTCAGTTGTGAGTCTCAGAGTGTTTGTGGCTAGGTATGCCACACTATGCTGAATTACATCAACAAATAATGTGTGTGTACTAAGACAATAATTAAGAATGTCTTCAAGCCTTTGGTTCAAATAGTAGTGGCTAAGATACCCCCCAAAAGTATTACATAAGGATACCACCACAAAAGTGTTATATGAGGATGCCTTCAGTGAGTGGAAATGATAAATCAGCTTTTCTGCATATCCATCCATCCTTCTCTCCTCCTTCAGTTGCTTTTTTATCTTTCTTTCCTGGGGTAGCAGCTCACAACATTCCCTCTTTTTTCCTTAACTCAGTTTGGCCAAGTCCCTTTGGCACCTGTTCATTTATTTATTTATTTAAGAGATTTACCAGGAAGGCATATTGAGCGGAGTACCGCTCGATTCCAGATGCGCCCTGGGGGTAGGGGGTTACATGGGTGAGGTAGAATGACAAGAACAGTTCAATACATATGCAACAAGATTTTGACAGACAGTGGTACAGTAGTACATAGAATACAATATAATGAGACAGATTGTATATACAAAATGGGTACAGCGTATGTACAGCTTACAGCAGTAATTAGGTTCAGTAATATGCAATTAATAGCACTATGAGACAGATATTGAAAGAGGAAAAAATAGAAAAAATGGGCCCAGACTGGAGCATAAGTAGGTTGAAGGGTAGGAGTTGTGCAGGTAGGTCATGAAGGTAGAACTATCACAGCTGTTAGATTCAGAGGGATTATGGCCATATACAATACTTCACCATATGTACAAGCACTCAGGCAATAATTCACATACTGACCAAGTGAACAAAAAAGAAAATGAAAATAATTTTAAAGTAATGCTTACAACTCTTTTTTTTTTAAGTTTTGCAACCACCAACCCACAGGGTTAGTGACTGAGAAAGCCCACTTGTCTAACTGGTGTATTCATTGAAATTTTGCCTCTTCTTGTACAAGACAGAAAAGGTAGCTAAACGATGGTTTTACAAGACTGATGCAAAATATGCCATTATTTGACAGGTGGGCTGGTACAAGTTTTGACTGCTGCTGTTTCTCCATTTTTGCAAGTGAAAGACAAGTACTGAAGGATTGCAAATACACATAATTTTATCTCATATGCCATATTTAGATTTGTAATAGACTATAAGTGTGTTCTGCCAATAGTATTATTTGCAAAATTCTGTCCAGTTAGTTCTCTCATGCAGAGCCTTTTTGTTCTTACCTGAAAACAGAATCTCAGCTGGGGTACTTGTTTAATAATCTCATATCCTTAATGACTTTTTAGCAATGCATTTATGACCAGTTGCTGCCTTCTGTAAACAACTGATCTATGCAGCAGGAATGAATGTGTGTTTTTTTCCAGCCTTTGTAGGTATCCAGTACTTCCCCTACAGAGAAAGTTTTTAATATGGCCATGCTGCATTGTATTTTTGCATGGTGAAGTGATGTTTTCATTGAAAGTTGTCCATGACACTTTCAGCAGGAAACATGCATCTATTTTAAGATTTCTGTTTCATGAATGTTTTGTTGCCCTGTCTAGCTATACCCAGCTGACAGTTATTACTTTAGCTTCTGATATTGAGCTACTGTTTACCCACCTGTTCTCTAACTAAACTGAAAGGAAATAAGGAGCCCCCCTACCATCCCCCCAAAATATTCCAGTTATGAGTCCTTTGTTTTGCAACCATTTCTTTTGGTAAAATAATGTACTGTATTGATCTAAACCATTTTTAAATTATTTAAGTAAGCACTATGGAGCCAGTGGGTAATGGAAAGGTATGACATGGGTAATTCACAAACCCCTAGGGTCTTAAGATACATTTCTGACCTCACTCTTAAGATCATGGTTAAACCCTGGTTGTTCATGGTTAGTCCATGGATGATACATTCCATGGTCAGCAGCCATGCTCAGTTATGGTGTAGCTATATATATATTTTTTATCACGACATTATTAGTCACCACCTCTGTGTACCTGGCAGGGGCTACAATCCCCCCAAGGGGTACATCCTCTTGCACACTGGAGCCATCATGGGTCCTGCCAGGTCCTGGTATTTTCCTCTGTTTTTCTCCCCCATACCCTCATTCATGCAATGGGCATAGCAGCTCTCTCCACCTCCCCAGAGGCAACAAAGCACCCTGGGCATGGGCCAAACCCCCCCTTGTTGTGCTGACACATGCAGCACGAACCCCCCCTTCCCAAGAAAGGAGAGCAGTCCTCTGGACGCTCAATCCTTACCACACCCGGCTGACCCCCGAATGACCTGAGTCCATTCCTGAACCCAGGTCTCCAGCATGGCATGAGCTGTGATGTCTAGCGCCTCAACCCTCAGCACCACTGGGCTGGTTTATCAATAATTTTAAACATTATTTTCCATGAGCATTTACTAATGGTAACTTGCACAGAGGCAGACCATATATGGCCTCTGTAAGTAGAATTATTCAAGTTGACCATGGTCATCCATGGTTTAGCATGGTTGTTAATTTCCAGCTTCTCATTTTATAAAACACATTTCTACACAACTCAGGTAATTTCATTTTGTTCCAACTACCTTAACACGAACTATAAAATGTGTAGGCAGTGTCCTGTGTCCTGATTGGTTGGGAATATTTTGAAGCAGTGTGGTTGAGTAATAGAAATTGAACTGGTCTGCACTTCTTAACCAGGATGCAGTTTGCTCATGTACTGTACCAATGTCTCTCCTTAACTTATTGTTTCAAATGTTGGCATGCATGTTAGTACACTAAATATACCTTCCCATACCTTTCTAAACTTCACAAAACTAATACATTTACTCATTTTATAAATTCATAGCTCACTCCACATATCCAAACATATCCTCACACATGAATGCCCACAAGAAGCCCTCTTCTGCACTTTACTTTCCACCTGCCTGATGTTGTGTACCTTAGAAGCCCCAATGTAGCTTTCCAGATATAGGATGTTATATTTTCTCTTCCGTTTGTCAACCTCCATGTGCCATCTGCATATGTCAGAAAATTGCACCACCATGCTGTTCTGCATTGTCCAAAATATACCCCATCATGCTATTTTCCTTATTAAAGTTAAATAAAAAAATGTTCACAATATCTTTGATTGGGTATGAATTCATTGTTGTAGTGTGGCTTTAGTCACTGAGCCCCTGGCATGCATCAAGAACTGTGGTTTGCCTCGATTAGGTGTAACTCAACTGCCGCAATATGTGACCTAAGTTGCTGAGCCAAATTTAGGTATACATCCCCTACCACTGTCAAGGCATCACCAAGGCTTAATCAGCCCAAATCCACAATTGTTTTCAGTGGCATTACTGAGACCCAATCAGGGAAATCCTAGTGCTATTGTCACCAGAATAACTCACTGAGTGAGGATCAGGCAGAAGTCAACCGTAACTGCTGATGTCATAATTCTCTGAGCCCCAATTGGGCCAATATCCACTGCTGTGCCAGTAACAACATAAAACACTATTGTACAAAAACACACCATTCGCTTCCTCTGCATCCAGCTGTCATCATGATCAGTAACACTGATCAACTTGTTCTCCCAGCAAAGCAACATTCATTTATTGAGTCAACCTTATTCACTCTTTATAAACTATAACATTTATTATTATGATTTATTTCTGTTAAAGTGTCACAATCTGCATTCTGATAACCTAATAGATTATGCAAATGTGGTTGGCATCCAATGGGTTTATGACCATGGAGAAACCATGTTTGACCATGGTGTGTCCAAAAGATTCAGGAAGTATATTGAGAAATGCCATAGTTTATAGAAATTCTTGAAGAATTCCAAACAACTTTGCTAAGCACAGTCAAATGAACATCCCAAAAATAATAAATAAATATGGTCTATTTAGAAAGCATAGATTTTAAGAATACAGCTACAACTTGCATTACTTGTTTTCAATTTGCAACATGACAATCTAAGCTAGTAAGCTACCATTTACAGTAGGTCCCTTTAAAAACAGATGGCATTAACTAAAGCAGAAGCTAAATAGAATTATACAATGGCAAGTAAATTTCCTGGACTCTGATTGGTCAGTATGTCCATGGCACAGTGAGGCTATCCCAGCACAACCTCACTGTCATTGATTTGGATGAGCTTTTACTTTTCTCTTGAGAAGCAAATCTATATTGACACCCTGAAAATGTACTAAAAACATTATTTTTATTTTTATTTTTTTATTTTGTATAACAGTGAGCCATTGTGTAATAACAATAATGCACTCCAGGGTGCGGGTTGTGCTGGGGTAACCTCACTTCTGGGACATTGGATGCACTCAGCCTGTGGCTTCATGCCCAACCACCCAGGCATGAGGTTATTCCAGCACAACCCACACCCTGTCATGCATTATTGCTTCAATAACACAACTCAAGAGTCATGTCTGTTAATCTGATCTTCACACATTGGGTTCAGGCCTTTAACACCTCTTCAACTTACCTACACTCTGGGAGCATAGTTGGACCCTTCTTAACATGAGGCTAAATAAGCAAATGGAAATTTTACACAGGCTTACCTGTTCTCTTTAGTAGCTTGAATATAGAACTATTAATGGGATAAATACAATGGCCCTAGTTCTAGAAGGGTGGTGCAAGTTGCCGCCAAATGCAACTTGAGCCACCCGCAACTGTGACAATGACCTTGCGCCCTGTTCTAGAAGGGGCAGGGGCATCGCAGCTAAGTCCTGCTACTTGTGACATGTGACCAGGTAAGATGAACCATGTGCACACCTGGCAAGCATGTCGCAAGCTGCAACAGTAGGGTGGCACGGTCAACCCCCATACACAACTCCCCAATTCCTTGGTAGTCTAGTGCCCCCCCCAGTCATTGTAATAATAATAAATGACTCCAAATCCCTGGTAGTCTAGTGGCCCCCCGATCACTGTAATAATAATACATAACTCCAATTTCCTGGTAGTCTAGTGGCCCCCCCAATCATTTTAATAATGAGTAAAATCACAGATTCCCTAGTAGTCTAGCGGTCCCCCTGATCATTGTAAAAGTAAGTAATATCACCAAGTCCCTGGTAGTCTAGTGGCCCCCTACCCCCTACCCAGCCATGCCAGCCCACCCAGCAGCTCCCCCACCTGTCCCCAGCCGGCAACTGGCACAGCCCATCTCTCACCTCCACGACCAGCCACCGACTGTGTGCAGTATGAGCTCTACTGTGAAGACATGCTCAGAAATTATACCAGAGACTTGGTGATATTACTTACTTTTACCATCATTGGGGGGGGCCACTAGACTACCAGGGAATCGGTGATTTTACTTATTATTAGAGTGATCGGGGGGCCGCTAGACTACCAGGGAATCAGTGATTTTACTTATTATTAGAATGATCGAGGGGGACTGCTAGACTACCAGGGAATTGGTGATATTACTTATTATTAGAATGTTCAAGGGGACCGCTGGACTACCAGGGAATCGGTGATATTACGTAATAGTAAAATGATGGGGGGGACCACTAGACTGCCAGGGAGGAGTAACTGCCACATTTGCAGCCGGTGACGGGGTTCGGGGCATGGTGGGGGTGGCAGCCACCCCTGCGGGCTTGTGCCAATGGGTGTTTGGGGGTTGGGGTGTGTGGGAATACCGCGGGGCCCCACTGGGGTATGCTGGCATGGGGTGGACAAGGGGCATGTCTTCAGGTGGGTCTACAGGACCCAGGGGGTCAGCCATATTTTACACCAGCTAAATGGTGTAACTTACATTGCCGGTTCTCCTCCAGGGGTTCTTGTAGAATCCTGACACTGGGGACTTTGTTGCTACCCTTCTGGAATGGGGCACAACTGCTGCCATAAATTCCCTAGTGCCATGTCGCAGGGGGTTTATGGTGCAACTGGAAGCATAATTGCTGTTTGGCGCAAGTGGTCTGAGCCATGTCGCAGGCCACTTTGTAGAATCGAGCATGTCGCAACTGCTGGCATAAGTTGCTGCATGCGCCATTCTATGTGGTGCAAGTGCTGTTACGTCAGGCATAACTGTACTAGAATTGGGCCCAATGTTTATATTTTGACCAGGAAACTATCAACAATATACAGTAATCTTGAATATAACATTGCATAGAATTATTGAATTAATATCTTAACTAAACACATAAACCATTAAACACCATGGACATAGAAAACTAGAGTCAGATGGGCCAGCCAGATAGCATCTACTGTGAGAACCTTGCCATGCTGGTTCACCAAAATTTGCACTCTATGCCTGACAGTGTCTGCAGGCCAGCAGGAAACTGACAAGGGATCCACACAGACGCCCTCAACCTCTTAGGAGGCATGGATATGATGCTTGCTCTTTCACTGCCTCTTGTGTCCTGGGGGAAGCACAAGCAGTGTGTACTACAGTACCATTTCAATGGCATCACCCATCTTGGTATGCTTCAGTGTGCCTACAAGACTGGGGCCTTTGATGAATCCATTTTTGGGGAGAAAAAACACAGGTGGAAATGTGGCCACTGGCATGAAAGGTCCAAGGCATACCCAGGACCAACACATAGCACACCTCGCCCATTCTTGACCGTATTCCAGTAGGTGAGTGCCACTCCCATCTTTCTTCAGCCCTGCCATGGGGGCAATCCATGGAAGTTTCCAGGAGTTGTGATAGTAACAGGGCTGGAGAAGTATCAACAACAGCCCAAACGAGGGGCATCAGGCTCACGTAGTACTGTATACAGTAGGTACAGAATAAAAGCAATACTCAGATTATGTGTAATGTTGACTACTATATGAGATAATTTAACATTTTATTTTATCAACATTTTTTTTTTGGATTTACCACATTGAGAATGGATCTTGTCCCACCCATCTGTTTTCTCTTGATTGTTTGGTCTTCCAGGCATTTGTGTTTTACATCAACTATGGATATCCTTGTCCATACATCACAGACAAACTATGGATGGAGCTACCATGGACAAAGATCAGTGAAAGAGCAAGGATGGCCATGGATATCCATGGACAAGCATATTTGTCAATGAAAACATTAAGAAACATGGAGAACTGGTAAATGGGGAAACTGACTCAGGTGAACTTGTTTGTTTGGCTCAGTGTTTTATTTTATTTACAGTTGATTTACCTAGAATATCTGTACTAGAATATAAAATCTTATTTTTTAGGTCCTTTTTGTATCCATTAACACTGCTGGCAGGACTGAAAGTCAGGCAAGTCAATTGACAAGGTGGCATATTGAGCCAGTGGCATTTGGAGCTTCAAGCCTGAGAAAAGGACTGGAAGGTCTTCAACTGGCTGTCTCTTAATTATTTATTTAAACAAGTCAGATTTACAACCTATGAGTCAGGGACTCATTTATAAGGCACCTCATCACAGGGAGGGCAAGACAATAGAACATTGTGCAGATACAACATTGGACAACATTAGAGATGCAGACATTGAACTCAGAATATACTTAGTTACATGTTGATATAAAATACAGATTTACAATTAAAGATGTACAATTTCTCTCAAGTTGCAAAGGAATCAAAGTAAAACAGAGCTGCTACTGATAAGTTTAGTTTGCCAGGTGTCTGCATTTAAAAAGCAACCTCGGGCTACCAAATTTTTGTAGGATTCCACTTTCATTACTTTTCAGTATATATATATAGACTCATTATTCTATTTTGACCCAACTCTTATTCTAGATTCCCCTAAAATTATGCATAACACTATTTATATACAAGCTTATGTGGATGATTTGCTTCTTTTATCATTATCGATTGCCAGTTTTCAGTGGAAGCTAAAACTCATAAAGTCTAAGTGTGATCAGCTCACATTGAAAATTAATCTAAAAAAACAAAAGTTGTAGTATTTGGATCACACGATTTATGTCCATCTTTCCCAAAAATCTTGTTGAATGATAAGGTAGTTGAGGTAGGTTCTTCATATACATATCTCAGTATTAAATTTACTGCTAACTGTAAATGATCTCTTCATTGGAAAGAACAAATCTCCAAACCTAGATTGGCTGTGAAAGCCTTGTTATGTTTCGGTTACAAATATGGAGGGCATACAGTTATCTCAGCACTTGTTGCAGGGCAAGCTATGGTTAAGCCCATCCTACTATATGGGCTGGAAGTCTGGGGTGCCAATACACCTGCTGCCATGGAGCTTCCCGTATCCCTCTTTTATAATTCTCTCTTTCAGGTACCTACATTAACTGCTAATGCAGTGGTAAGAGCCGAATTAGGCAGAAACATATATAGAAACATAGAGGTTGTCGGCAGATGGGGACCATATGATCTATCATGTCTGCCCTGGGTTTCCTACCCCACCTTACTTAGCTGCCTACTTGAATATCCCACATTGTCTGTACCATGCCCACTTGAATTCCCCCAACGCCTTGGCTCCCACCACCCCCTCCAACAGTCTATTCCGTGGTTCCACAATGTGCTCTGTGAAAAATAATTTCCTCATATTGCTCCTGAACTTTCCTCCAATAAGTCTAAGGTTATGCTCTCTAGTCCTCTTGTAGTCTTTTAACTGAAAGAGGTTCTTCACATGTACCCTGTTGTTGCCTTTAAGGTATTTAAATGTTTCCATCACGTCCCCATGATTCCTACATTGATCTAGGGAGTATAATTTGAGGTCATCTAGTCTTGCTTTGTACAGTTTCTGATGCAAGCCCTACACCATCTTTTTTTTGCTCTTTTCTGTACCATCTCCAGCCTATCTATTTCCTTCCTGAGGTATGGCCTCCAGAATGGGACACAGTACTCCAGGTAAGGCCTTACCAGGGACTGATACAGGGGCATGATTGCTTCATGCCTTCTGCTTGCGATGCCCATCCCTATGCATCCCAGGATGCCACTAGATTTTAGTGTTGCCTTTTCACATTGTTTACTGACCTTGAGGTCATTGAGATGATCACTCCCAGGTCTCGCTCCTGCCTAGTAGCGACCAGTTGCACTAATCCCATTGAGTACAGTTTCCCTGGGTTATGTTTTTACAGTTGCATGACCTTGCATTTTTTGGCATTGAATTTCAATTGTCATGTCCTGGACCACTCCTCCAGTTTTTGGAGATCAGTTTCCATGCTATGCTGTGTCATCTGCAAACAGGCACGCCTTTCCCTTCAGTCTATCTGCAATGTCACTGATGAATATGTTGAAGAGGATCGGTACCAGAACTGAGCCCCACAGGACCCCACTAGTCACCCTCCCCTCATCTGACAGACTGCCATTCACTAATACTCTATGAGTTCTCCCATGTAACCAGTTTCTGACCCAGTTCATTACCTAGGACCTGACTCCCAAGTTGTCCAGTTTTTTGACTAGTCTCCTGTGTGGAAAAGAGTCAAAAGCTTTGCTGAAATCCAGGTAAACTACATCCACTGCCCCACCCTGATCCACTGTTTCTGTGACCCAACTGAAAAAATCTGGCAGCTTTGTCTGACAGGACCTCCCTGCCATGAAAGTATGTTGATTTTTGTCAAGTTGACCACTTTACTCCAAAAAAGCTATGATTCTTTCCTTCAGCCGGGACAACATCAGTTTTCCCATGATTGATGTTAGACTAATCGGATGGTAGTTTCCTGGCTGTTCCTTGCTTCCACTCTTGTGGAATGGTACTACTGTTGCTCTCTTCCAAACCTCTGGCACTTCCCCACTCCTCAACAATTTGTTGAAGAGCACTGCTAGGGGGGCTGTCTATCCTTTTTTGTGATTCTAATAATGCCCCCTTTTGTCTTCCTTTTTTCTCGTATGTACCTGTAGAAGATTTTGTTACCCTTTTTTACTTGCTGAGCTATCCTAACCTCTATCTGAACTTTTGCATTTTTTATCACTTTTCTTGTCTCTTTTAGTTTCTGTTTGTATTCTGTTTTGTCTGCCTCGTTCCCTGACTCCTTGTAATATCTGAAGGCTATGCACTTCTCTTTCACCATGGTTGCCACCTCCTTAGAAAACCATAGTGGGTTCTCCTCCTTTTGTTCTTACTAATATGTCGGGCATGCTGTGATGTGATCATCGTTATTGCATCCTTCAGCCTTGTCCAACAGCCTTGTCCAACATTCCTCAACACCCCATTTTGTTGTGTTACCAAGACTGTCCCTCAGGCAGGCCTTCATTTTTGTGAAGTCTGCCATCTTTAAGTCAAGGACCTTCAGTTTGGGGTGTGTGGAGTCTTCAGTCCTTTTTACCTTGAACCATACTGTGTTATGGTCATGTTGCCAAGGTGGTTCCCTACTTTGACACCCAGAACCCTATCGCTATTTGTCAATATCAGATCTAGAATTGTGCTACCCCTTGTGGCTGATGTTACTAGTTGACTTAGGTCTGCTTCCTGTAGTGTGACTAGGAATTCCCTGCTTTTTTGAGATGCCGCTGTGTGGGTACTCCAATCTATATCTGGCAGATTGAAATCCCCTACCAGCACCACGTCCCCAAAGCATGACATCTGGAAGATGGTTTCCAGGATTTCCTTATCCTGGCTTCCTCCTGATTTGGGGGTCTGTAGGTTATTCCTACCCGAATGGGTTTCCAGATACCAGAACCCGATTGTGATCCATAGATCCTCTGTTTCCCCTTGTGCCTGCAGCATTTCTGTAGCATTGATAGTATCGTTAACATAAATAGCCCCCCCTCCCTTATTCCCAGTCATATCTCTCCTGAAAAAGTTATACCTTGGGATAGTCACCTCCCAACCGTTATTGTTTGTGAACAATGTTTCAGTCATGGCAACCCAGTATAGTCCTGCCTTAGCTATTGTGGCAGTGAGGTCAGTCATCTTGTTAGACAGACTGCATGCATTGAGGCATAGCACTGACCATTCATGAAGTGTCACCTTGCTTATTACGACCCCCATGATTTTATTATCTGTCTCTTTGCCTTTTTTATGCTTTTGTTTCCTCCCTTTCCTTTGCTTTGGTCATCTGCAGAGTTGGAAAGGGTCTCATGTTTCCTGCTGTCTGCTTTTTGCTACCCTGGAATTTATAGATATGGTGCTAGCTGGAGAGGGAGAGACAGCAGGCTCTATGTGTGCTTCTCCTAGAGCCACCATCATCTCCCCTCCCACTAGTGTATATGTCCCAGGCTTCCTATAGCTAGCATAATAGATAATCGATTGGCCGCTTATTGGCTTAAAATAATCAATAACCAGTTTAATCCACTTCCGAAGCTATGCCTTGAAAAAAAATAGCCTGGCATGTGAATGGCTTATCATCACCCTGGCTAAAAAGTCTCTAAGTAATTCTTTTAAAAGCTTCCTTGATTCATCTTTGGGAAGATTCCCAGAAGGAAATTAAGATATTGCCCCTTTTTAAGAGTATCTTGAAACAAAAACTTTTTGTGAATGCCCAGTCCAAACAGATGGTGCAAGTTAAGTCACAAAAAACAAGCCTTATGATCTGGGTTAAATAAAATGTATTCAACTCTAGAAGATTATCTCTCTTTGCCCATAAATCCAACTACTAGGAAAATAATTATGTTGGCTAGGATAGGTACGCTTGTCTCTAAATACTCTTATTACAATAAAACATATAGCACTGGACATACACAGGAATTTTGTAGATGTAATAGGGGTTTCCATGAGACCCTACACCATATTATAATACAATGCCCCCTTTACAATACTGCTCGTGATCAAATCCTAAAGACATTATTGATAAAATATGCAAACATGGATGGATCCACGATGCCGGTTCTACAACTCTTTCATCAACCGGCATCACAGCAACAGGATTTATGTCAACCGCAAGTTGTGGTTGACATAAATCCTGAATGTTTCCGGGTCCTTTGCCCCCGACCTCCCCTGTGGGGGGCTCTGCCCCCACACCCTCTGTACTAAGGATTCTCAACTCCAAGTGTGAGTTGATTCGGGGGGGGGGTGCAGGACCAGGAGACAGTGTGCCCCTGTCTCAGGTGCACAAACTCAGCGACCTGTCAGCAAACTGTAGATTTTGTCAACAGCGACGTAGGTGGCTATGTTGGTGTCACTGTCGGGAGGGCATAACAATCTGGACTATGATTCTTTGTTCGTACTACTTCATCCTAAAATGAAACTTGATGCTGAATTAATTTCTAGATTTCTTGGAATGGTAATTAAATCTAAAAGGAAGCCTTTTTGGTCATTACACATCTAGAGCTCTGAGTCTCTTGATAATGGGCTTTTGTCATCATTTTACACATAACTTTTGTAAAACAACTGTTTTATCACATTGTTTAACATATTTATTGTCCTTATATTATGAGGCATGTGTTTTAACTTCTGTTGTGTTTATGTAATGTTGTAATGTCCAATATGTGTTTTGCTCTGTATGAACAATAACTGATGATGAGGAGGAGGAAAATGGGAACAGCCATCTGCACAGGTGTGGTCTATAGACCACCAGCCCAGGAGGAAGAAACAGATAGGGAGCTGATGCTTGCCATCCAAAGGATGGCAGACAAGGGCGAGGTAGTACTGGTTGGAGACTTCAATATTCCAGACGTGGACTGGAGCATCCCAGCAGCAGCAGCAGCTAGGAGCAGATTTGTCCTAGACTCCCTTCAGGGTGCCTTCCTCAAGCAACTGGTCATGGAACCAACTCAGCAGAAGGCAATACTGGACCTTGTGCTCACAAACAGGGACAGTGTGATGGGGTTAACAGTGGGAAGCACCTGGGGAACAGTGACCACCAGTCATTGTGGTTTGAAATCACAGAAAGAGCAGAACCAAACCACACAAAAACCCGTATCCTGGATTTTAGGGGGGCAGACTTTGGGAAAATGGGGAGATACTTGAAAGAGGCATTAAGGGGAATGGGACAGGAATCAGGTGTTGAGGAACAGTGGGCAGTATTTAAAATGGGGATTACAAGAACAACAGAATTATGCATTAAGCAGGTTAGCAAGAGGAAAAGGAAGAGGAGACCATTATGGTTTTCCAAAGAGGTAGCAAAGAAAGTGAAAGCCAAAAGATTGCATTCAGGCAATACAAAAGACACAGGCAGAAGGGATAGGGAGAAGTACCAGGAGGAAGCAAAGGAGGCAGGGAGGTCAGTAAGGAAGCCAAAGCTCAGACATAAGAACACATTGCAAAATCAGTGGGTAGAGGGACAAAACCTTTACAGGTACATAAGTGAAAAAAGAAAGACAAAGGGGGATAGTGAGACTGAAGGGGAGGATCGGGGCCGCGTGGAGGATGACAACAGTAAAGCTGACATATTGAACAGGTATTTCTGCTCAGTCTTTACTGAGGAAGAGGAGGGTAATGGGTCTGAAGGGAGTACAAGGGGTGAGAATGGTGCAGAAATGGACACAAGTCCCTTTACACGAGAAAGGGTCCTGAAGGAACTGGAAGTAATAAGAGTTGATAAAGCAATGAGGCCAGATGAGGTGCACCAGGGTCCTTAAAGAACTAAGAGGTGGTGGCTGAACCTCTGGCTATCCTGTTTAGCCGATCACTGGAAACAGGGAGGTACCAAAGACTGGAGGACAGCAGATGTAGTCCCCTATACAAAAGCAGTAACAAAGAGGAAGCAGGAACTACAGACCAGTCAGCCTCACCTCGGTAGTGGGAAGATCATGGAAGCACTACTGAAGGAGATTGTTGGAACATCTGGTTGTCAATGGACTACAGGACCCAAGGCAGCATGGTTTCACCAGGGGGAGGTCATGTCAGACCAACCTCGTTGAATTTTTTGACTGGGTGACTAGGGAGGTGGATCGGGGAGGCCAGTGGACATGGCCTATCTGGACTTCAGCAAGGCCTTTGACACTGTGCCACATAGAAGACTATTACACAAACTGGGGAATATGGGTGTGGGCAGGACAGTAGTGTAGTGGGTAGGTAACTGGCTGGGTGGCAGGACACAGAGGGTGGTGGTAAATGGCTGTCACTCCACAGAGGGAAGAGTGACCAGTGGGGTACCATAGGGATCAGTGCTGGGACCGGTCCTATTCAACATCTTCATCAGTGACATTGCACAGAACCGAGAAGGCAGAATTTCACTGTTCGCTGATGACACAAAGCTCTGTAACAGAGTAGACACACCAGAGGGTATAGACAGAATGAGAAGGGACCTGCAGAAAATTGAAGAATGGTCAGAGGTTTGGCAGTTGAAATGCAATGCAAAGAAGTGCAAGATAATGCATATGGGGCACAAAAACCCTGGCACAATATATCAGTTGGGGGGTGAGGATATAGCATGCACCAAGCAGGAAAGGGATCTTGGGGTTATCATCTCTGATGACCTCAAGGTAGGGAAACAGTGTGACAAGGCAGCAGGTAAAGCAAATAGGATGATGGGATGTATAGGCAGGGGCATCACCAGCAGGAAAAGGGAAGTCATAATTCCGCTATACAAGACACTAGTGAGGCCCCACCTGGAGTACAGTGTACAGTAAGGACATAGACAGGGTAGAGAAGGTTCAGAGGAGGGCAACAAAGATGGTGCATGGATTGCATCACAAGTCCTATGAAGACAGGTTGAAGGAACTGAACATGTACTCCCTGGAGGAGAGGAGGGAGGGAGAGAGGGGATATGATAGAGACATACAAGTATCTCACAGGGAGGAACAGGGTGCAGGAATACACTATTTTTAAGCGAAAAAGATGTTCCAGGACTAGAGGGCATGGGATGAAGTTAGAGGGAGGACGATTCAGAGGAAACATGAGGAAGAATTTCTTCACAGAACGGGTGGTGGACAAGTGGAACACCCTGCCAGAGGAAGTGGTGGGGGCTGAAACAATCATGGGATTTAAGAATGCATGGGATAGACATAAAGGAATTCTGGAGGTCAGGGGTAAGGGGCAACAGACTTCTAGAAAAACATAAACTGAACTTACAAGCTCAAATGGGCAGACTGGGTGGGCCATAGGCCCTTATCTGCCGACACTGTCTATGTATCTATGTATCTATGAGTGTTCAGCTTGTAGATAAGAGGGTGATCAGCTACCAGGAAGAAGTGCTTGATGAGAGCACGTCCCTGAAATCTCTGGTGTGAACTGTAGCCAGGAACAGCTTTTACCATCCTACTTTAGGAATATCACCATGTGTGCCCCCCTTTCTAGAAACTGAAGATTTGCAATATCCAGTGCAGGCATTTATTCCTGCACACCTTTATTACTGTAATATGTTCTACAAGGATTTACCTTATGGTGAGATCTGATGCTTTCAGCTGGTGCAGAACACATCTCATTGCCTGTGATCCTTACTGAAAGTAGAACATATCAATCCTTTGTTGTACAAACTGTACTATCTGGAAGGAACTGAGTTGAAAGGTAACTCATTTACAGAGTGACAGAATTTGTCAAACAACAAGTATAAAAAGTGAATGAAGACACAAGGCTTGCAGTCTTTTTTTCAGTTTAATATGCTTTATTGAAATTTTTGCACAACATAAACAAAGAACACAGCTTCCCAAAACACAAGAGCAGTATATAAACTCTACAGTCATATCAAAACATTGGACTGCAGAAGAAAAAAGAATAAAACAAACTGCAACCCATACCAGTCCACCCTCCTGTAGCCCTCCACTGGCCCCCCAAAACCCCCCTTCCCCACCTGACCCAGAGCACTGCCAAGACACAGAGGGGATGAGTTCAGAGAATGTGAAAAAGAAAGCATGAGCTGCACACAATACTGATCCATTACCCACATAGGGGAAAGGCTTGTAATCTTTATTATTTTCATTTTTATTTCATTTTCATTTTTTTTTATTTAAGGTATGTTAAGCTATAATTGAAAATAAAAAAAGAATTAGTGACAGTGAGGTAGTGACAGTCATGGTGCAAAATTGCATTTGGCATTTCATATTTCATAGCTTTAACTTGTGCAAAATTGGAAATCAGCAGCATTTTGAGTGTGGGGATATATGATGGATGAAATATTGGTGGTGGGAAGCATGCTGCAGATGCCAATATGACTATTTGATATTCGGACAGGTTTCAAGTTGGTATTGGACTGAATACAAATAGTTGGGGGAGGTCACTAACTGGGTATAAAGCAAATACAAAGCAAATATTCATCCCATCCCTTGGTAGATGAGGTGTAGGGTGGAGGTCGGAAAATGACTGGGGTTGGAGAGGGGTAGTCAATAAACTAGTGCTGGCCAACTGAAGAGGGATAGGTAGTTTTTTAAATTTGGTTTTTAATTTTCTTTATAAAATGGGTAAAGACAGTAGAGGAAGTTGATTGGCTGGCACCCCTTGCCAGGTATGTCTAATTTTGGATGTACCACAGAAAAATCAAGCCCCCCTTCAAATGGCGAGCACTCCCCAAAAGATATCCTTGTACCATCCTCCATTCACATGACTGAAAACAGACATCTTGTTTTTTTGGCAACAAGAGATCTGATGCAGAAATCGAGCCGCTTTTGTTATTAAACCACTTACAAAAAAAGAACCGTATATAACAACAACCAGAAAAAAAGCTAAGGATATCTTGTCACAGAGAAGCCAACATCTTTTCTGTTTCCTGGACCAGACTCTTGGACCTGTGCTCCTCACCGACCTGCTGGCAGTCTCTTGCTTCCATCTGGCAGTCAGTGAGACCATCGGCACTTTTGTGGAAGACGCAACTAGTTGTTACATTAAGTATAATGATGGTACACCACAAGGGGTGGTGTGCTTTCAAATGGCACACAATTCTCCAACTGTGAACAGAAAAAATGCTCAGAGTTACAACATGTCTTTGTCAATGAGTAGCAGTGGGGGGTTGCAGGGGAGTGGGGATTATGGGACTGACACCACAGCAACATCAGGATCACAGATTTAGCAGGGGAAGTTTGAATATTGTGTTTTTTTATTGCTGCCCTGTCGAGATGTGATTGGCTTCAGCCAAGTACTGTATGAAAAACTTAAAGTCAGGGCTTCCACCTGGACTGGTGAGTTATGCTCTGTTTGACAGATCCTCATCCCCTCAATTGCATTGGGTAACAACAAGAAATATTTGTAAACAATGTAGGGTATTGGGCAGCAGGCAGCTAGGTTTTCTGCTTCTGCCTTGTCTTCTGTGAGTGGATTACATAAATGAGGGAAGAAACTATTTTTTGGCCATTCACTTTGAGGTTCTGTACACTGTGTGTGGCTTTCAAAAGTTCCTCTCAATGCAGTAGAAGGACTATTTTACTTCAAAACAGAACAACTGTTAATATTTCTTAATTTTTTTTTTTAAGTTACAATATGTGTCAACATGTACCCATTTTACAAGCACAATAACACATGACGGGGTGTGGTTTATTCCAGATAAATGCACTTCTATGTATAGTTAGGCATTCAGCTTGTGGCATCTTGCCTCACTATGCCCCTAGGCATGCATTTATACAGAATAAACCACACCCCATTGTGTGTTAGTGCTTACTTCATTTAATTTCAATACTTGGTAGTACGCAACAAGTGGCTAAATATCTGAGTGGCAGAGTATGAATACCCACTGAGTATTCAATACAGTATGCTTGTGTACATCAGTTTGTGTACTTATTTATGTTATATATTTAAACAGTAAAACACTCTGCATTTGATAGAGCAACACAGTATAAAAAGAGCTCACAGAGATGGGTGAAGCCAAGACTGCAATGGGGTTTAAACTTGGGTGGGACAGATAAAATGAAATAGTGAGACACCAAAAACTAAATCCTATCAACTCTGATAAACTGTTATGTTATACACCCTTTAAACTATAATAAGGAAACATTTCTTCACACAGAGAGTTGTGGGGGGGTGGCACAAAGTACCACAAAATGTGATACATTGCACATCTAAACTACAGTTCAAAAGATACTTTGACCTATTGTATGTATCCAGAGAGACAATTTAAAGAGATACTGTCATTGAAAAGTGTGTGTGTGTGGGGGTAGTCTTGATAGGCCTCGCAGCCTTCTTCTGCCAAACAGAAATCAGCAGAACCTCAGTATTATCCTATCTTGACAGTGTCGGGTTCATAGGTTGGTACTTTAAGCACTGGACACACTGCCCTCCACAAGAATGTATCACCACAGGATCACTACATACAGGTAAGCCATGTTTTACTGAAACATGACCCATAGATGACAAATCCTCTTTTGTCTTCTCAAATCTCCTGATTAATAAAACCTTTCCCCCGACATGTAATTGGTCCCTTAATGTCATCCACCCTGCCAAACTAGGATACTACCTCCACTCTCACCCTCCCCTTGAGCCTAAAGGTTTCAGGTGCATTTTCAGCTCCTCCTAGAGACATGGGTTCCCCTCCTGTGCATATCACTGTCCTGTCAACTTCTCTTGTGGGGTCTTCACTAAGGGTGTTAAAATTTCAGGTCAGGCTTTCAGGTTGAGTCCTCAGATGGTTTACATCTTTCCTCACCGGTAGAACTCAGAGGGTGGTATCGGGGTGTTTTCCTCCGATCAAGTTTCTCTGTTCTGTGGGGTGCCTCAGGGCTCTGTGCTGTCCCCCATGTTGTTTGCAGTGTACATGCTTCCCCTCAGAGACATTGTAAGATGGTATGGGCTGGAGTTTCATTGTTATGCCGATGATACTCAGCTCTACCTGTCTTTCGCACCTGACCAGAATAGAGCAATCTCGGTGTTTAATAACTGCCTCGGTGAAGTCCAAGCTTGGATGAGGTCCAGCTGGCTGAAGTTAAATTCCAGGAAGACGGAGGTGATGGTTGTGGATCCTGGTCGCTGGATAGAGGGGTTGGGGACAAACCATCCCTCAGGTTTATTCCTGGGGGGTGTTGAGCTCCCCCACCGCTGAACGGGTGCGGAACCTAGGGGTGATTCTTGACGATCGGCTGACACTACGTGCTCAAGTGTCGGCCGTCATTAAAGTCTCCTTTTACCATCTCAGGAACATTGCTAGGATCAAGCACCTTGTTCCATCTGGGGACCTACCTACGTTGATCCACGCCTTTGTGACCTCGCGTCTGGACTACTGCAATTCCCTTTACTTTGGGCTTCCTGGGGTTGATATCCACCGCTTGCAGCTAGTGCAGAACTCTGCAGCCTAGTTGTTAACTGGGACTTCTCATTTTTCCCATGTTACACTGGTGCTGTGGAGACTGCACTGGCTGCTGGTTCAGTGGAGGATCACCTTTAAAGTCGGTCTGTTGACCTACAAAGCCCTGCACGGTTTGGGCCCTGACTACTTGAAAGAGCTCCTGGTTCCCTATCTCCTGGAGCAACCACTCCGCTCAGCCAGCAAGGGATTGCTAGAGATTCTGAGGGTTATTTTGAAATCATCGGGTGCCTGGGCTTTTGCGTTTGTGGCTCTGACCCTCTGGAATTCTCTACCACGTTGGATTACAGAGTGTGCGACAGTGGGGGGTTTTAAACAAGCCTTAAAAATCTTCTTATGGACTAAGGCTTATGGGGAAGAGGTTGATCTGGTTTGATTTTGTTATTTTATTGTGTTGTCTGATGTGATATATTATTGATTTGTATTGTAATGTTTTACTATGGTGTGATTTTATAATCTGTACTGCGCCTTGATTTTGTGAAAGGCGCATTAAAAATAAAGAATATTATTAATAAAATTGCTCATATGAATATAAGAAGCTTGCCAGCCAGCATTCCTTAACTGAAAGTGTGGGTCGCCCTACAGTCCTCCGACATATTGGGGCTGAGTCTTGGCTTAGGACTGATATTCCTGATGCCATATACCAAACGGCTATAACATTATTAGTTCTGACCACCCCTCCAAACACAGTTGAGGTGGGGTTGCCTTATATTATAAAGTGCATCTCAATGTCATTGTTCAACACTATGGGCTAACTGGCTTCTGTGAATCCTTGCACGCTGTATTGGTATTAGATGGGGCAAAGAGACTCAACTTGATATGTGCCTATAACCCACTGAAGGGCACTCTCTCTGGGCTTAACGGTATTGTGCACTATCATTTTATTCTAAAGGGTAAATTTGAAGTCATTCTGCTGGGTGACTTCAACCTGGACTAGTCTGGAAGCAGCTCTGGTACATACACTGAAGCCCTCATGAAAATTCACCTCTCACAACTGATTATTGGACCAACTAAAATCTCTGCCAATAGCAACCATCAATCTCTATTGGAGTGGACTGTCACTAACAGAGCAAATAGGATCATTGCTGCAGGCACATTCCTGGACTCTATCAGTGATCATTTATCAACTTTCTGTATCTGGAATGGATACTGTCCCAAGACACCCCCCCACCACCCCAAGGAAATACAAATTTGAGATTTATCTAAGCTAAACTTAGCAGTACTTCTATCTGACATGAGAAACATTGACTGGTCTCCAATATATCACATAGATGATGTTGAGATGGCTTTTGGCTACCTGATAACTAAGCTACTCACTCTCCAGGACTGACATGTTCCCCTAAAGAGAAGGAGAATACGAAACTCTGAAACAAGATGGTTGCATAGTGATCTCCAGGCTTCAATGAGAAGAAGGGACAAGGCCTGGGCCTCTGCTAAGAAGTCCCAACTACAAGCAGACTGGGATAGGTACAGAACGCTGAGCAATGCCTGTAAAAAAGACATATAAGAGGCCAAAAGGGACTATTGTAATAAACTTCTCCAATCCTCCACAAGGAATGCTCAGGGGTTTTGGAACCACATTAAAAATGTTATGGGACAATGGCACAAGCCATCTATAACTGAAATGACACTGAATGATACCAACAGTAACAATTTAAACACAATTGCAAATACTCTTAATGCCCACTTCTCGGACCTTTCTGTGTACGTGGAAAATTCAGGCCCTGTACTCACTGATTGTAATGATGTGCTTTCCCAAACACCCTTTATCCTAAAGATGGTTACTTCTGCAGAAGTGCTATGACTTCTTAAAGTTATCCCCACCCACGGATCTGCAGGACCTGATGATTTACTGCCTAAGTTCATGAAATATGCAGCCCTAGCCCTTGTTGCCTCAATTACGAGAATTTTAAACTTATGCATTATAACCCAAATGGTGCAGACTTTATGTAAAATCACTCGAGTGGTTTCCATCCATAAGAAAGGGGACACAAAAAAAATGGACAATTATAGACCAATTGCCATTCTCTCTACTCATAACAAATTACTTGAGAAAGTTGTGGCTACCCAGGTCACAGAATATCTCCATCTAAACAAGCTCCTATCCCCTACTCAGCATGGTTTCTGATCAGGGCACAGTATAGCAATCACAATAATTCAATTCTCTAATGATGTTTTAACGGCAATGGATAAAGACATGTCCACAGGGGCCATTTTATTGACCTCACAAAGGCATTCAATCTTGTAGATCACCCTCTACTGCTATCCAAGTTGTCTGCACTTGGCTTTTCCAAGGATGTCACCTCTTGGTTTGAGAGCTACCTCTATGGAAGAAAACAATTTTTTCAAATAGGAACTGCAATCTCTGACCTTGCCCCCTCCCTTGTTGGAGTCCCCATAGGATCTATTCTTGGCCCCCTCCTTTTTACTTATTTTATGAACAATCTGCCCACTCTGCACTTTTCCTCCTCTAGGATCCTCTGTGTGGATGACATGGTACTTTACTCGAGTGCTAAAAACCTGCCCTCCATAAATGCCAATCCTCAATTTGATTTTGACTGTCTACGAGCATGACTGCTACTAAACAAGCTTCTTCTAAACATTAAGAAAATGGTGGCCATGCTTTTTGGCTCCTCACCTAGAATCAAATCTTGTGCCTCTGCCCAATCAGTCCAGGGCCCGGAAGGATCCCCCCTGGCTATGGACAACTCATTCAGGTAGCTTGGGGTCACACTTGACCCATCTCTTAATTTCAGCCTTCACATTGTAGCTACATGTAAGGCAGTTAACATAAAATGGGGGTTGGCCTATAAAATCTGGTACTCTTTCTCTCAATTCTGCCACCAGGCTTACTATAGCTCATGGTATACTCTGTCCTTGTCTTACATATGGCTCTATGGCCTATCTTGAAGTGAGCAAAAGAGCTTTCCAAAAATGGAGCACATGCTACAATAGCATATGTCAATTTGCACTCTCTGCAGCCAGACTTAGTCATTACTGCCAACTCTACTCCCGTCTAGGCTGGCTCTCCCCATCCTCGCATCGGCTCTATACTACTGGCTGTCTGATTGATAACATAGTCATATCAGGAGCTCCTGATACCCTTTCCAATATGTTAAATCATTCCACTCTAGCTTACCCCCTGAGATCTTCTGAACAATCTCCCCTTAATATTCCTGGAAGTTCCACAAAAAGGGGGAACTTTCCTTTGCAATATCTGCACTCAAAACTTGGAAATCCCTTCCTCTAAATGTCAAACTCTCCAAATTCCACCAAGCTTTTAAAAAGGGTCTTAGATCCTTCCTTAGGGACTCTGACATTTGCTCCTGCTCTCACATTTCTGTACCTCCCAACTAGTAGCTATACCTGCTCCTCTAATGCGCTTACTCTCATATCTGCACTTGCATTCACCTGCCTGAGTGCTGTCTCCTCACTATTGTATCAAAATGTTCTTTGACCCACTGTATTAACTGTCTTGTGGACACACTGCTGCATAAATCAGTTTGTGACTTTGGCTTGGATACTGTTTTTTTTTTTTTTTTTTTTGAAATTTAAGTTTATTTAGTTTGAACAACAAAATAAAACACAACAAAACAGGACAATCCAAAAAGGTACAGAAAGCAGTAAAGTAAACGGTATCACCAAAAACCTCTCCCCCCCACTCCACACCAAGCCCCAAAAAAAACCAAAAAGAAAGCCACAAACCAATCCGCCCTCCCAAACCCACCCACCACAATCCCAACCAACCCACCCAGCAAAACATATACCAGATATTGACCAACCTTAACATCCTACCTCCCACAACCACCCCCAACCCCTAGTCCCTCTAAGGTGCGCCCTCAAAAACAAAAATCAGTCTGGACAAAACCACATATCAGCATAAAACTTCAGAACATGGTGTCTATAAAAGAGCAAGACAACACAGAAAATGAAAATTAACATAAAGTTGAAGTACAAAAGTAGACTTAGGGATCAGGTCCCAAAATTATATAAATTAAAGCAGACACAAGGCCTGGAGTTTACCCCACCTCCTCTGAAACAGGTCCATATGGCCTGGCTTGGATACTGTACTCCTGCCTGTACCACGGCATGACATTCTTCCTGGTTGTCTGCCTTAAAATACTTAGCATTATTCTCTAGCACACTTAATTATTGTATTTCTCTGTTCTTCCAGCTATTTTAACTGTCTTGGTTCCAACTGTAAACACTGCTTTGTTGTTCAAATTTTGCTTAATTCCTGTTGTGATCTGTCCATTGTATTTCCTGTCTGTGCAATGTTCCATTGTTTGTAAGTCTCCCAGGTCATGCCTGAAAATAGGCAATCATTCTTGTCTTGTGCACTTTCCCCTGTAAACAAAAACAAAATAAATAAATAAATAAATGTGTAGTTTTTGATTTCTCCATTGACCTATAGAGACTGTTATTTTCAAGACTGTTGTAAGTTACAGAGACAGAGCAGCATCAGTAGTAAGCTGATGAATATATTACATAATTTCCATCTCTAAGACACACATCTACTAAATTCAACTCTCATTTCAGAACATTCAAAACAGAAAACCATTCTGATGGTCTTGTGGTTGAGGTCCTCATCTTTCACTCTGGGTACCAGGATTTGCTTTATGAATCCTGAGTCTAACCTGCCAGTAGTGTGAGGCTGGGAAGCCATCTACCTGCTTGCACTGCCCTCCAGGTATGCTTTATCTTCTAGTCTTTTTGGAGTAATTGTTGTCTGGTGTCCCAGTGGATAGGGGAATAATGATAAACCACTAGGACAACTGGCTCTTTAAAATCCAGCCCAGTGTTAGGCTGAGCATGTAACCAGGCAGGTAACTAAGCAGACTTGATGGACCACTTGGTCTTTTTCTGATGACACAGTTTATGTTTCTAAGAAAAGGAAAGACTATTGTGTGGAGGGCATGGAGATGCCAAAATAAGGTGCTGCTGTCACATTGGAAAGCATTACATTTTTGAGGGTGTTCTCCTTAAGCCACTGGTGGCTTGATGCAGTGTACACTCCTGACTCAGTTCCACCAACCAAACACTGCCAGCCAAAGACCTTGGGGTCAAAGCAGTATTGGTTATATATGTTTAATTTTGGAAAGACAGTGGACACAGTAGGTACAGTACCAGAACTGAACACCTGAAAATGCCAAAAATCAAGACCAATCTGTCAGAATGGATTACTCAGGCCCTGAAATGTGAAATGGTCAAGCTGGCAGCACATGCTAGATTGGCAAAGGCAACATATGGTCTGCATAAATGTGAGAATAAGCAAACAAGGGTGAAAAAGTAATGATATAAAAATGTAACATTTGAAATTCTCCTTCTAAGACATTGTACACTAAAAGGCAGATCATACACACACACCAGTCACCAATTAAGAGTCATAAAAACATCAATACATCTGATTCTAATGCCATTCTTGATGTCAGATAGGTGGTTTTGCTATTTTAAATGCTGCTGCTCCCTAACCAGACTCACCACCATAGATGTGAATAAGTTAGGGTAGTGTCATGATGCCTACCATCAGAAACATGTGCTTGCACCACTATATCAATGTTATATCCACTTTGTGGATACATGAGCTGGATTTTTAAAAGGACCTAGATCATTCATGCCTGCTTCCTGCTTATGAAGGCATCAAGCAAATGTATAAGATTGGGTATTCTCAGAGCTGAGTGATATAATATGTGCCTGTCTGAATGTATTTCCAAGAAATAACAGTTCATGAATAAGGTGCAGTTTTTAAACAGCATCTGATGCCTGACTCTTTCTTCAAACACAATGCAGTACGCACAACTGAAGTGGAACCTCAGGGGAGGAGACTGCTAGACATTGTTAAATGCTGACAGTTGTGTTGTAGTGCACTGTCAGCTAGCAATATAAGGTGCTACATCTAAAATAACAGCTGAACGACATATCATGGAAAGAGAACAAACTGAAGGATGTCAGGAATAGGCTGCTGCTGAAAAAAGGGAAAGATGTAATTTTTGTTCCAGCTAATGGATCACTGCTGCTTAAACTTTATATAGAAATAAATTGTACCAATAGACTGGGGTCTATGAGATAACAGCGAACGCCTAAAGGCTATCACCGTTATCACTCAGTCAAAGTGCCGAACACATTTTTGGCACTCTGACAACCACGGTGCACCAGAACAATGGCGCCAGGACAGATTTTTACTGCCTTCTGTGCCCCCTCACACACACGCCCCTCGCGGGGGGCTTGCCCACCACACCCCCAACTTAAGGATTCTCAATTCCAGGGGGGTGCATGTCGGGAGGGTGAAAGCAGTAAAAATAAAAGGTTCAGGCCGGGCGCAATATAAAATCGCAGCAGCGCCCAGACCCGAACCCAATGCCTCAGCCACCACAGACACTAGCCAATCCCCGATGCCATGACGCATCTTGACCAGCAACCACAGCACCACCCCCTACAGCCTCTCCATCCCCTCCCAGCCCACACTCGCTGTGCTCACTCCCACCCCCCCACATGCATACATATAGCGATATTCTGTTGCCTAGTTCGCCCACCCCCTCATCCGGTCACCCTACCTTTCCGTCACTGTGAGTGGATTGCACCAGGAAGGAGCTACCGTAACAGATGGTGCCCTTCCTTATGTGTCCACTTCATGGGTTACCATTAGACTGTATAGATCCAAATAGGGCTAAAATATGTTTTCTTGCAGAGAGGTGCTGTTTGGGGGTTTAATCATTATGCTAAACACTCTGCAGTGCCATTACACATGTATATTAAATAGTGAACAAATTAACTAAATATTGGGTATAGTAGATGGGCAAAAAATATTGGGCAAGGCAAACAAATTATAAAAAGCCATATTAAGAGATAAAAAAAGAAACAATTATTTGCACATTAAGTGGTGAAAGTGTGTAATGGTCTGCTGGAGACACTGGTTGAGGCAGAAATGCTAATTGCATTTAAAGCATCTCTATGTGGATGAATGAGGAAAACTGGGTGGAACTGGACAAACTGTTGCGAAACTGTAGATGGGCATCATGGCTTGCTTCCATCATGGTCTATGTTCCTACCATTAAAGAATTTGGGAGTGTGGAACAGAAATTGTCCTACAATTTGATTGTAACTTGATAATTTAAGACTGAAGCCTGAAAGTTACAGGTAACAACTACTCAAACCTTTCTGAATTGATTACTCCAGATAGCTACAAATTCTGGGCTGGATTCACAAACAATTTTGGGACTCAGTCCAGTTGCAGACCAAAATCCCTACAGTTGCAGTACAGAGATTGCTATTCACATCCGCAATGGCTGCGGAAGATGTTACGGCTGGTCCCACCTGCTATAACATTTTTTGCACATTTGTGGGGATTTCCACAACAACACCACCCACAAGCTGCCATAAATCATAGAGCTGGTTGTAATCTGAATCTACCTTTGTGAATATCTGCAGCTGCAGGAAAACTGCAGATCTGCAAGTGGCATTGTATTTGCACAGAGTTGTTTCCTCAGCTGTGGGGATTTCAAGATGTTTGTGAATCTAGAGAATAATTACCTACAAGCTAAAAAATATCCAGATTACTGTATGATTCTGGGAAATTAATAGTTTCATGGAATAAAAATACATTGGTCTAACTATTTTTGAAATTATTTCAGCTCTCAGGCAGGGAAGTTATTTGTATTTAGTTGTATGCGTATTTATTTATTTTGCTGGGAGGAAGCTCCATTGAGTAAATTCATTTATAAGGAGGTCCTGGGTAGGACAGAGTACAAAAATAATATAGCAGGATAGACAAGGTATATTAAGAACATTTGTTTCAGAGATATAAAATATTGCAGTACATATTCAAGAAACTCATAAAAAACACAATGCCATTCCTATTATTTTACATATGATGAATTATGTCTATAGTTTGAAATCTCACCAGAATTCACTCCCCTACACACACACACACACACACACACACAGTTTACATTTCATGGTTAATCAGATACAGAACACGAGTGCAATCTCTCTGAAGACACTTTGACATATTGTCTTGCTGATCACCAACTAGCAAATTCATTCGGAGAACAAATAGTTTCAGGGGAGCCCAAAGAGTTTAAACATTTTCAACTCGGACTAGAACTGCTACCATTATGAGTGATGATAGATCTGAGTGAAATATAATACTGATTAAAAATGCATGTGTGGAACCCTGCATCTAACCCTGGGTTTGATCATAGGATTAGAGCTCCTTCTTGTGAAGGGTGGGCTACAGTATCAACTGTTTTTGCCTTAACACAGGCTGCAAACTTATGTTTGATTAACTCATGCAGTGCCAAAGACTGACAGCTGCACTGAAATGCATTCTAGAAAGATATAGTGCCAGATATTCAAAGCATTTGCATGTGCAATTTGGTTGATCGAGCAAGACACTTTTTGGACATAAAACTGCCTGGCCAGAATTTCTAGGGACATCCAAGAGGGTAACATCTTTCAGAAAAAGAGAAGTGCAAGAACAAGGGAGCACAATTTGAATGTAACCCCTAGGCAGTGCTACTCCTAGAGTTACACCCCTGCCTACTACCTATGAACTAGGCTGAGGGGTTTGATTTTGTAAAACTTATATCAAGTTTAAAACAATTACACAGTGCCTTCACTCAGAGTATACTTTTATGTGAGCTAGCTGTTACCAGGTATAGCCCCTTGAGATGTCATGCCACCCACAAATACTATTTGCCACCCCCAAAAAGGACACACTAGACATTTCCCCACATTTAAGAGTTTTTGCAATTAATGACTCTCTCTAATAATATGCTCACACATGATGATTTGCAGAAACACTAATAAGAATTATTTGGGGGACATGGGAGTTGGGATGGAGAAACAGGAGGGATAGAAGTTATGCTGATAACTATTTACAAAATGTGCAATGGTTTGGTTTGTGCTGGTGAAACCCTTGAGCTGGGTGGCTATTAAATAATAGAAAAGGCGATCACAAATTTTCCAACCAGACAATGATACCCAGAGCTCTGGCTATCTAAATTGCTGACCAAATCAGATATTTCATATGCCATTATCACCACCACTGGTACCAGTCCCAGATACGTATGAAATCCTGCAATCTCACACTATACACTGGGTACCCAGATACCAAAGTCCTGGATGTTGCAGGCCTGGTGGATGTTGCAGCTGGTCAAGTTGGCCAGCTTTGATTTGAAAGGAAGGGGCTAACTTGGAAAACAAACAGTCAACAATGGCTGTCAATTCTTTTTTAGAGGTGCAGGGGTTGCCCTGCTTGATGCAGTGTAGCAGGGGTTACTCTGCTCATTACAGAAGGGCAGGGATTGCCCTGCAGGTCACAGTGTCAGTTGCTTTGGCTTCTCAGAAGGAAGTAGAAGGGAAAGGATCAGATCTGTTCCAGTACAGTACAGTAGCTTCTTGTTGTTTATACATTGTTTCTTGTGGATTTTACTTGGTAGAAGGCTATTTCTTTTCTTTCTTATTACTTCTAAGGGGCTAGCAGGGTATTGTTTTGGGGCTGTTGGAATTTTGAAAACTGTTTTGGTGGCTATAAGTGGGATCATTTGTTTGATGTTTCACTGTGTAGCAGGCTGCATTTGTAGAGGCCTATTTCTTCTGATTTAAAACCTATTTGGTGTGATTTAACTGGGGTTGTTTCTTTGAATCAGATACCTATATCTTCTAATTTCAAGCCTATTTAGATCTGTTGTTGGTGAAGCTGTTTGAATTGAAGACCTGTTTCTTTTGGTAGCAAACCTATTCTGGGGGCTTTGAGTAGAATTGTGATTCATTTTTGCTGGCTTCACTAGCTGCAAAGGTTAGTGCATAGTGAGGGAAGGGTGCTAATGGTCTGACAAGGGGCCTCAGCTACCTGATTGTTTCTGGAAGACTTGGGTTAGTCCCATCCCCCAACTACTCTCCCCACTCTCCCTTGGTCCGTGATTTCATTTATACCAAGGGTTCTGACAACACTTCTTCAAATGGGCAAAGGATATGCACCTGTCATAGCAGAAGCAGCCATCCAGGAAAGGAACAGCAGAGAGTGATGAGGTGATTGCTATCTCAGTGGAAGGGGAATTAACTGCAAATCTAGGAGCCTTCATTGTTACTTCTTTGCATTGCTATTGCATTATGGAAAGGAGGAGCAGGAGGTTGAAGAAGGTTGTGCAATGGTTACTTAAAGTCTTTTTTTGAGAGTGGATAGGAAGGTTAGGAATATAAAAAGCAGTTGCTCAATCTATCTAAATGTGTACAACAAAGGGGGTAAGGGAAATTAAAAGAATGTTTTGCACTGATAGAGGGGGGAGAGGGGAGACTTGGGGGAGTGTTTGGTATCCTAAATCTTGGTGGGTGGGGGGTCACTGGTGGGCAACGACAGCAATGGGTAGGGTGGTAAGCTGCAATAACTAACTGTGGTGCACCAATCTTTCTAAAAATTGCCTGGAATGTGGGAGGATGTTTAGTGTGTAACCACATAGAGAAACTTAGAAAGGAGATTGAGGGTCTGCAGGAGGAACTAAGACAGACAAGGCAGACTGGGGGTGGGTTTAGCCCAATACTGGTGGGAGGAAGAATGGGAGATGAGGGAGGGTGTTTTAAGTCAACAGTGATGAGGAGAGGGTCAGAAGAAGGGAAGCAGGGACAAGGGGGCCCAGGCCAGGAAGAACGATTGCCAGAGAAACCAGGTCAGGAGACAAAATACAAATGGAAGGAGGAGATAGGGACTTGTGAGGGGAGGTGAAGAAGTGGCAAAAGTCATGGAGTGGAAAGGAGAGAACAGGTTACTATGAAGAGAGAGGGAGCAGGCATTTGTGAAGAGTCTTCAGAAAATAGTTTTGCACTGCTAGAGAGGAAGAAGGTGGAAGAGGGAAATGATGAAATTAGAGGAGTAATTGATAAATGCCTGGACCAAACTGGAGTGGGGGGGGGGGAGTTCTGCTGGGAGAATTGCAACAGGAGCAAAAGGGGGAAATAATGTGCAGGAGGAGGAAGAAGAGGAGCCAGAAATGAGAGAGGGAGTTGAATGGAAGCAAGCAGAGAGTAAGAGTTGTGGAATCTTAGTGCTGGGGAACTCAATACTAAGAGGAGTCAGGTGGGGTAGCAAGGGGGAGAAGCATAGTCGCATTTGGGTGGAGGCCATGCCAGGAATGACAACAGAAAGGGTGGGACAATCTGTTCTGAAATATGCTAGAAGGGGTAGGGACAAGCCTCATTTAATTATACATCTTGGGATGAATGACCTGTCTGACAAGACAGTAGTTATAGTCCAGAGGAGGTTTGAGGAACTAGGACAATTATGTGAGGGGGTAGGAAGATCAGTTACTTTTTCGGAGCTACTTCCAGTGCCCAAGGCAAGCACAACAAGAAAGCTGAGAATAGAAGAATTTAACAGATGGCTAAGAACCTGGTGTTGTGCTAAGGGGGTGACAGATGGGGAAATTATGGAGGGAAGAGTTCAGGAGGGTTTGAAGGCACTGAGGGTGGATAAGGCGCCAGGCCCAGATGGCATCCACCCCAGGTTACTGAAGGAGCTGGCAGAGGTCCTTGCAGAACCTTTGGCAGACCTATTTAATGCCTCACTACATTGGGGGTGTGTACCTCAGGACTGGAGGATGGCTCATGTGGTGCCCCTCTACAAGAGTGGCCCCAAGGATGAACCGGGAAGCTAAAGGGTTGTTGGGGAGTGGGGAGGGACCTGGGAGGACAGTAGTCTCTATGCCAAGGACAGACTACACTTGAGTGAGGAGGAAAGAAAGTGTTGAAACAGAGGATGGAGGAGTACATAGAGGAAGCAGGGAATTTAAACTAGGAGCGGGGGGTGGCAATTGGGCAAGAGACATGCAGAGACCACAGGCTGGGAAACCATATGAGCTTACCCCCCATAACAGTGGCAAAGGACAAATGGCAAGTACTATTGGTGATGCTAGTAAAGGAGGGCAGGATGGGAGGGGGGAAAAGGGTGGAAGGTGGTTACCCTTAATTCTAGGAGCCTTGGGAGGAAAATTGCAGAGTTACAGGTGCTCATGGCAGAGGGAGAGGTGGACATTGCAGCCATCACAGAAAGATGGGCCACCCAGTACAATGACTGGGACCTGTCTGTACCAGGATACAGGTTATTTCATAGGGAGAGGGTGATTGGGAAAGGAAGGGGTGTGGCACTATATGTGAAGGAAGGACTGAAGTGCGTAAGGGAGGAAGGGGAGGAGGGTAGTACGGAGTCACTTTGGATGCAAATCCAGGATTCCAAGAATAGGATTCTTAGAATGGGAGTGGCATACAGGCCGCCATCTCAGATGGAGGAGTTAGACAGGGAATTAGTGGGACAGATCAGGTGGACCTGCGGGAAGGGTAGTGTGGTGATTGTGGGGGACTTCAACATGCCAGGAGTGGACTGGAGTACCCCAACAACCAGGAACAGAAGGGAGAAAGTACTGCTGGATGCCTTCCAGGACAGCTTCCAGCTGCAAATGGTCAGTGAACCAACCAGGTTAGGGAATACCCTAGACCTTTTGCTGGCAAATGGGGACTTTGTGAGAGAACTTACAGTGAAGGAACCACTGTCAGGGAGTGACCACCACTTAGTATGGCTCACATTGGATATGGGCAAGAAAGGAGTGGAATCTGGCACAAGAGTGTTGGACTTCAGTAGGGCTGACTTTGGGAGGATGGGAGAAGTGGTAAAAGGGTACCTGGCCAGAGTTCAATCTAGTATGGACACTAACCACAGGTGGGAGCTCATAAAGCTGGGGATAGTGGAGGCAACCAAAACCTGCTGCAAGGCCCAGATCAAGAAGGGTAGGGCTAAGAAACTGAGCTGGTTGAGCAAGGAGGTCATAGAAAAGGTAAGGAGGAAAAGAGCTGCCTTTTGGAAGTACAAGAAAACAGGGAGAGGGGAGGACAGGGAGGAGTACTTGACAGAATCGAAGGAGGTGACAAAGGCAGTAAGGGGAGCCAAGGCATCTACAGAACTCAGGCTGGCACAAGGCATTGAGAAGAGGGAGAAGGACTTCTTTAGGTACATCAGGGAGAAAAGGAGCTGTAAGGACCACATAGTAAGGATTAGGAAGGAGGGGGGTTGGGTGGAAGCAGGGTGCGATAAGGCAGAAGCACTAAATGAGTAATACTGCTCAGTATTTACTAAAAAGAAGAGGGGGGTGACACCCAATGGGGGAGAAATGGCAGAAATGGGGGGAAGGGTGACAGATGGGGAAATCATGGAGGGAAGAGTTCAGGAGGGTTTGAAGGCACTGAGGGTGGATAAGGCGCCAGGCCCAGATGGCATCCACCCCAGGTTACTGAAGGAGCTGGCAGAGGTCCTTGCAGAACCTTTGGCAGACCTATTTAATGCCTCATTACATGTGGGGTGTGTACCTCAGGACTGGAGGATGGCTCATGTGGTGCCCCTCTACAAGAGTGGCCCCAAGGATGAACCGGAAACTACAGACCAGTAAGCCTCACATCCATCGTGGGAAAGCTAATTGAGACTATCCTGAAGGAGAGGCTGGTGGTCCTCCTAGAGGCCAAAGGACTACAGGACAGCAGACAGCATGGCTTCATATGGGGCAGATCCTGCCAAACCAACCTGGTGGAGTTCTATGACTGGGTAACTAGGCAACTGGGCAGGGGCCATGCAGTGGACATCCTGTATCTGGACTTCAGTAAGGCATTTGACTCGGTGCTGCATGGAAGGCTGGGAAGTAAGTTAGTAGGCACAGGGGCAGATGCAAAGCTGGTGAGATGGGTAGGGAACTGGCTTCAGGGAAGGCAACAGAGGGTGGTGGTGGGTGAGGAGCTCTTACATCCAAGGGTAGTGATGAGCGGTGTTCCACAGGGTTCGGTGTTGGAACCAGTGTTGTTTGGGATATTCATTGCAGACATATCATTGGACATCAAGAGCAAGATCAGTTTGTTTGCTGAAGATACCAAAGTAGGAGCAGTGGTAGATGACCCAGGGGGATGGCAGGGGTTGCAGGATGATTTGGCAAAGCTTGAAACCTGGTCAGACACCTGTCAATTGGGGTTTAATGCCAAAAAATGCAAGGTGCTGCACTTTGGGATGAAGAACCCAAGGAGGAGTTACCAGCTCTGGGGAGTGCAGCTAGCCCAGGCAGAGGAGGAGGAGGAGAAGGATCTGGGGGTGCTCATTACAGGGTCAATGAACAACTCGGCACAATGTAGGAAGGCAGCTACAAAGGCCAACAAAATGCAGGGTTGTATTGCAAGGGGTATATCCTTCGAGGATGGAGGAGGTAATTCTGCCACTGTATAGGTCATTAGTTAGACTGCACCTGGAGTACTGCATGCAGTACTGGTGCCCGTATCTGAGGGACATTAAGTTACTGGAGGTGCAGGCGCAGGGTGACCAAAAGATGATCAACGGGCTGGGGACTTATCATACGAGATGAGGCTGAGGGAGTTGAACATGTACTCACTGGAGGAGAGGAGGGATGGGGGGACATGATTGAAACCTTTAAGTACATGAAAGGAATAAAGAAGATAGGTACAGAGGGGCTGTTCAAAGTAAGGGAAGGGAGGGACACCATGGGCCATGATATGAGACTGGAGGAGGAAGGTTCAGGAGGGAGATGAGGAGACACTTTTTTACAGAGAGGGTGGTTGCTGGATGGAATGCGTTACTTGCAGAAGTGGTATCCAGTAGAACAGTGGACTGCTTCAAAAGGGGATGGGACAGGACAAGGGGGAGGGTCAATGAAGGGGAAGGGTAGAAGGGAGTGGCAGCTGCAGAATAAGGGGTGCTAGCTGCACATTTGAGCAGACTTGATAGACCTCTAGGCCTTTATCTGCTGGCAAATTTTGTATGTTCATATGTTCGTATGAACATCCTGGAAAAGGTGACTGGTCTGGGTTACCTTGGCTAGATCTTGGATTTCCAAACCCTGACTATTCAGCACATGTAAATTGTAATCACATCCAGTACACTCATACCAACACTCTTCAAGCACGTCTGTGGTCTCAGACAAAATTCGACAAAGTGGAAATATATAATTTCCAGGTGTAAGCTCAGTCACAACAAACTCCAGGGCCTCTTTTCCTTTGAAGTGGCAATGTGACTATGACTGGCAGCTCCAACAGGGCAATATTGACCAAATAGAGGGTACAGATTAATATCAGCCATTTATATGATTTCTGCCTAAGTGCACACTGTCTGGGCTCTGTTGAGTACCCCCAGCAACAGCGGCACTTTGCAAATCTCAGTCTCAGAAATACACCTGCGCTGGGCCAGCTGGGCAGCAGGCAAGGTGCCACCAGAACAACTACTAGAGGTAACAGTCTCTTCAGGCAAAGCGGCCCAGACTAAAACTCCCACGGTTTCTCACAGCTAAATAGACAGAGGGCATGTCTGCCCAAGGTTACTTATTCTGTCTTCTTGGCATAAAACAGTTACAAGGGCTGGCAGGTCCATAGGTTAGCTTGCAGTACATTTCTCCCTTGCATCGGGGGGGTGGGTAAATGGGTACTCACGCAGGCCCTCCATGGTTGATCTCCGCTATAGAAGGCATTCTGGCATCTTCAGTCCTCTCATGACTGAGGTTCTGGTCAGCGCTCTCACCGCTGATTGATGACATCTGGTCTTCGCTCCACATCTTTCCCCAAGGTAGGAGTGAAGCCTAGCATATGGAGGACAATCTGGCAACCTCCAGACTAGCAGTTTAACAAAACTCAACTCGGTTACTCTTAACTTAAATAAAACAAAAACAACCCCTCCTGGATGGAGAGGCTTAGCTGGAATGCCCAGATCCAGAAGCATGGCAGGGGTCTGAGCCCACACTCCTGGGGGGGGGGCTCCTTCTTGAATCTTCAGGCTGGAATCTGGCAAAATGCTGGAAAACACTGTCTGTTATAGGGCTTTCCTTGAGGATCCTGATTGGCTGCAGTGATGGGGTGTCTGGCCTCTGATTTGCTGGAGGACCTGTCAATCACAGAAAGGAAAAATGCATGAGCTTCACTCACTTACATTGTTGGTCTGCTGTTTTGGCACCTAGAATTAGGTCCCTATAAGTCCCCATAAGCACTTGGCATTTACCTGTGAGCTTTTGGTGAATGTCCCACAAGTCCTGGCTTTGTTTTCCTGGCTTACCAATTGGCTGTGGCTGCTTGCAATGGCTGTTTAACTCACTGTCCTTTTGGAAGATTAGATACAGTCCTGAATAAATGTTCTGGTGCAACCAGGCATAAACAAGTATTTGCCCCAATGCCCCACAGTTCATTAGCCCAGGTTTGGTACTTGCTGTCACTGCACAGATAAGCTAAATTGTTCAGTCCATTTTTCTGTTGCTGCTGCCAATGTTTAAGCTCCCTGCATGCAGCAGCAGACAGGCTGACACTCTGATTCCCCAATTTTATCTGGTGCAAGCCAGGAAGAAGTATTTATTTATTTCAACACTTTCCCCCTTTTTAAACATTTTTTCCAACACACAGCAGCAGCAAGTTAGAACATAATAAAAACATTTCCTTTTCTTTTTTCTTGGCTGTAGCTGAGAACAGCTGCCCCAAGGGCAGATAGTCCCACATGAAGATTTAAAGGGATCGGGGCTCAGGTTCTTGAATATGTAAATGAGCCCTGATCAAACACCTGGTGAAACTTCCTTAATTTTAGGAGGAGTGGCCTCTCAGTGGCCTGTTTGTGGTCACCAGTTCCCGCTTAAGTGATGGAGATCTTGGGACTGACGGTATGCTCCCCAAAATGACTGCAAACTAGCGCGGTCACAGATCAAAGGTGCAGCTTACACCTACATGATTCCTGCTGCCCCGATGGCAGACAGCATAGCGGGAGATCACAGTTGATGTTCTTTAGACCTGCAGGGCTGGAATTTAACTTTTGGCTGCAATTCTGGGGCACCAGTTGCAGGAAAGACCTGGGGGCTACAAAAAATCAATTACAGGATGGTCCTGAATGTGCTTGGGAGAGCAGGAGGAGAACAGAGTAGCATGGTGGCAGGTAAGCCCAGGCAGACATTTTTTGGAACCACTATTTGTAGGGGGGTTACATGAAGATAGAGGGGGATGGCTCAGGGGAAATGTGAGGAAGTATTTTTTTAGAGAGACGGTGGTGGACGCATGGAACGACCTTCCAGAGGAGGGCATGGGGTCAAAAACTGTGGGGAAATGCAAGAATGCATGGGGCAGACATAAATAAATTCTGATGGGGGAGTAGGAAGAAGTAGGCTGTTGGTTAACTAGGATCTGCAGCTTATCCAATAGTTTGGGAAATGGGCAGACTTGGTGGGCCAAGTGGTCCTTATCTGCCATCAAAGTCTATGTTTCTATGTTTCTATCACTGAAATTTATAATGCTTGTGAATTCTGCAGACATCCCAAAAAATTCTGGTCACGTATATCTCTTCCCCAAAGGGTGTATCAAAATATACATGCCCTACCAAATTGTACATGTAAATGTGTGTAGATCTGGCCATAGGCATATACAATCAGTGCTTGGTATATAGTATTTAGATATTAGGTAAACTTGCTGTACAGTATGCATTGAACAGTTCAAGGTTTTGTAAGGTATTATGTTTGAAAACCAAAAGAAAATATTTGAGGCACATACATGTTTATGCATCAAACAGGGCCATGCAAATTATAGCAGGACATTTATTCTCAAACTTTGTTCATAGTGAGCTTGTCATAAGCTATGCAAAAATATTGGGCCTTCGTAGGACAGGTAAATCTTTTGGTCTTTCCAGATAAGAAAATACAGTACTTTACGCAGTACTATATACAAAGAACAAGGTGAAATAGCTTAAAGTAAAAAACACAAAAAAAAACAAGATAATTTATGTGATATTATTTTCTTTCATTTTGTCCCATTTATTCATAAAAAAAATCAAAAACTAAAATGGGGGTCTGGTCCAGTGGTGTAGAGGGCAGAGGCATAGGTGCATTATCTCTTGCCATCCCTGTGACCCGGGTTAAGGAATGGACTCTGGCCACCAGGGGTCAGCCAGGGCAGGAAAAGATTGAGTGTACAAGGGAGTCCTTTCCTCTTCTGAGGGAGGGTGGATGCCGACTTCTGCATGACTGCTACCAAGAGGAGGGGAGGCCAGGAGGTAGGATTGGACAGTGACTGACACAGAAGTAGGGGGAGCTATAGGACTTCTGTGGAGCATGTGTCCCTCCATATACATAGTCCAACATGTGCGCCCCAGCATTGGAGAAGAAAGAAAATAGAAAATGGGAGGATTGGTACATGAAGCCCTGCCCATCTCCCTGTGGTCCACTCCTTCAGCTGAGAACTGAAGAGACTTCTGTTTGGATGGAAAATGGCCCTCGTTCTTCTAGGGAATCAATGCAGAATGCACATCTAGGACTTCAGAGAAGGTAGAAGCCAGCTACAGGACATGAGGACTGGGCTGAAGAGCCATCCATACACCTGGAGGTAGAAAAAGCTTTATGGCAAAAAAACAAAAACAAGAGGGGAGATTTTCAAAAGAGTTGGAGGCAGACATAAATGTATGCTGCATCTGTATCTGTGTCCACCCACTTGCATCCAGGCAGCTCTGCTGCTATTTTCAGAAGCTGAATCTGTTTACAACATAAAGTCACAATTTGTGACAGAAAATGGACGCTATTGTTAATTGCATTCAGTATGGACACACCTGTATCTTTTTTTTGGATGCATATTTTGGACACTCTTAGGCCATATAATAAATGGTCTATCAGGTTTGGATATATTTTCTGTTTGAAAATAGTAGTGGATGTATCGTGAATATATCCTTTTGAAAATTCTTACCAGAATTTAAGTAATCAGTACAGTCTATTGTCAGATTTGCTTGTTCCTTCAGGTTTCTATGTTTCTATGCTGTATGTATTGGATATGTTATAAATAAACTGAAAATAGTAAAGCTACCTCTTATAGTTTACTTTTGCAAGCATACCATAAATCTACTTTACAACTGCACTGTATAAAAGACAATTACCAGTACATGACCAGCATAAACCATTGACGGTAACTTGGTTCAGTCATTGGAGTTCTGAACTTTGAAACAGAAGATCACAGGGTAAAATCCTGCTATAGCCATTGACTTAGTTGGGAAGTCATATGACCACTCCATGGTTGAACATGTCCAGCTATAAAGCTGTGTATCAGCAGAACCCCAATGAGCAAAAGATGTTGCATTTCAGATGAAGTATGTTGAATAATACATTTTTCCTCCAAAGAACAGTCAGCCCAGTAAAAGTTAACATTTCAAGACTTAATTCAAAATATATCACCAGCTGGAATCTAAACAGAAACTGAAATTCAAGCTTTAAGCAACCAATTGCATAAATTGCATCAATATCATATTAAGCAGCAAGGATATTATTATTTTAACCATTCATTAGTGAGAATTACATACATTGACTCCCTTTTGGCTTTGTCCTGACAGATTTTTTAGTTTCCTTTACTTATGGATACACTTCACATCACATCACATCACATCACATCACATCACATCACATCACATCGTAATCGCATTGCATCGCATCGCATCGCATTGCATCACATCACAAAACATATGATATACACCATCACATATTAAGTGATATATATCATAACATATCATATCATATCATATCATATCATATCATATCATATCATATCATATCATATCATGTGTCAATTATCAAGGGTGCCCTGTGTCACACAAAATATACAGATACAAATTTAAAACATACAAAAGGAAAACTACGCAGCGGTACAAGTACACTTTCCATGTACAGTAAATGAGTTTTTAACAAATGTTTTAGTAGTGGTTTAGTACCACAAGATACAAATTAATAGGTACATTAGTTAAGTCTTAAACTTGGAAAGCCTATATATCAAGGATCGTTTACCTTGGGAGGGTCTCCCAAAAGAAACTACCCGATTTAGTCTCTCAGTTGTTCTTGTTTGATATGTTGTAGGCATAAACATTCCTAAATCTTACAAAGTAGATGGTGCTAATCCCTTATCAACATTTAAGCCAAAAATGTAATGAGAAAACTTCAACCCTTATTCAAGGATGAGCTATCCTATCAGAAAATAAAGGTAGATAAACCCACATCCAAAGCAAATCTAACAGTTGATTCTGGACCGTGTACCACAAGTTACCCATGTCACAAATGCACTTTGCAGGTCAGGCCCTTTGCTCCCACAGTCCCAACTTCAGAGTGCAACAGTGTGAACAGGGAACAGACAGGGTAACCCTCCAGTCTGCTTTAGGGTCTGAATCACCTTTAGCCTTGAGTTCTGGAGGGATTCAAACTGTGAACCTTATGCTAGCATACTCAAATGTACAGGCTCAGATAATACTCTCTTCAGGGGATGCAATATATCTTTTGCCTAAGGGCACCTAACCAGGTATCCAAAATGAACCCTTTTTAACTCTATAAGAGACCTAGATATTTTTTACCTTATTAAGCAAGCTCAGTAAAACAATCAAGCTTTTCAACAGCTGTCAGACTTAAACACAGGTACCTCATATGCAAAAGGAAACTGAGAAGACACCCAGGCAGTATTTCAAAGAAAAGGTTGTTTACTACAATATGATAAAAACAGGTAAAATTAAACACAGAACAATATATCATGCATCTTACAATCATGTAAAACAAGAAGGAAGTTATAGAACAAAACAATCCTACCATAAAGACTTAATTTCTTCTATCTAAGTATTACCTTTTAAGTGCTGTTTAAGTTAGAGAACTTCTGTATCAGAGACCAAAAATCATGTGTCACATTTCCCAGATCCAATGTTTTATTTCTAACTCTATCTGCCCCACCCCCTTTTGATGAGGTCAGCAAGATCATCCCTTAGATTTTAATTTCTAACATTGTTATCCCTGAGGATGTGAGTCATTGCTTTGAGAAATCTGTAACTAGCCATTTCCTAAATATGACAGTCTTTAATCAAACATTTCTCTTTGATGTCCCTTCTCCTTATTTCCTGCTGCTAGTGTGATCTGAGGGTTTTATGAGTCTTCACATGCTTCTGGCTATGTGCTAAAATGAGTGGAACCAGCGCAATTACCTTTCTTCCTGTAACGTCATAAAACTCACATTTAGTTTCAACTTCAAAAGCCTGGGCAGGTCATAAAAGGTAATAAAATGCCCTTCTGTAAGGAAGTCTTAATTAAATGGTTCCCCATGTCAGTTTAATAACATCATGTGGTTTCAGCTACTGATCTTTAAAGTTAAAGGCCAAATTTCTCACATACTAGCATTTCATGCACAGACCATTTATTTATAATATAACTATCATACAATAACCATAAGCAGAGGGCAGAGAGTCATACATAACCCCCATATAGACCTCAATTCTCTAATCTTTTGTAGATAAAATGAAATTTAGGCCCTGGCCACCAGTAAGATCTTCTGTTCCTGTACACCCATGCCTGCCCAGTGTGATCCTCTGAGGCAGGTTTGCTCACTATTCCACGTTCAAGACCCAAACTCTCTGGGGACAGATGGCTACTGCATTGAATTGGGACTCTTTTCCACCCTACATCTGTGGTGACTCCTTGGTGGTGGTCCTTAGTAAATCTTTAAAGTCATATTAGTTTAGATCAGCCAACAATTACTTTTAGTAATTATTCTTTGTTGCATAGTTCTGATACTATTTAACTGTTAGTAGGATCAGCTTAAGTTTGTTTGTAATGCACCTAGAATCTCCAGGAAATGGCACTGGAAAAATAAAATTGCTGTGCCCTTCTCTGTATCTGTGTGTCTCTGCCTACCTACCTATCTATCTATCTATCTATCTATCTATCTATCTATCTATCTATCTATCTATCTATCTATCTATCTTCCTATCTGTCTATCTGTCTGTCTGTCTGTCTATCTGTCCATCTGTCTATCTGCCTATCTATCTATTTATCTGTCTGTCTGTCTATCTATCTATCTATCTATCTATCTATCTATCTATCTATCTTTCTATCTATCTGTCTATCTAGCTATTTATGCTCTGGAAGGACTTTTATAATAAGAAATGTCCAAATAGTATTTATTTCTGACCATTGATAAACGGTAAAGAAAACATTGTGTCGCTCCCACTGCTCTCACTCTTATAAAACAAGAGCATGAATACAGCTAAGAAGAGAGCAAAGTAGCAGAAGAAACTCTGCCTGGCCTCAATGTAGAGCTATAGCCTCAGATCCACATATAAATAAATCAGCAAACTCAACATACTACATAATGTGAGTCTTTTATTGTGCTAAGCGGTATAGGAGATAGATTTTCTTTCTAGTTTTAGTTTCTGCCTGGGACCATCATTAGAGGAAGTGCCCGGAAGGCTCCCTACTGCTACACTGATTAATAGTATTTAACCTTTGAGTCTGATTCTAAAATTAGATTGGCTATGGAGCAAAATGAGCTATTTGCACCCATTGTATTAAGTCACAACTGCAACTGTGATGCACAAACATTGTCACAGGTTGTGGGAGTGGTCTCCCCACCCATTGCTGTAGAAGAGTGCAAATTACCAGTTCTGACTCAGACACTGATTGTGTCAGCTGTTATACCAATATATTTCCACAAACATGGCACAAGGCAGTGCGGTATGTGCACAGTTGGTATATGTCATGATGCCCTATGAACAGTCATTCAGCTGAACTGTGTTTCCCACTCCCTAACTTCCATACTCCCTGTCACTTAACTTAGACAGGCTTTCTTTGACCAACATCTTATCTTCAACTGAGGATGAGGATACAATTAAAAGACTGGTGAACTATTTCCTAGCCATATCCAAAATCAGGAGTAAGAAAAGTTTTGTAAATGAATAGACATCTTTCATATTTATTGTGAATAGTATATTGTTTATTCTCTATTTATATGTTACTCAAAATTCCTCTGATCCAAGTATATTCCTGAGCTATCAATGTCAAATTATGTGAAATTATAATGTATTCAAGATGTGTAACTGTAAGACTATGTGCTATCTGTGAAATTTTCACCTTTTTCAAATGCTCTTTTTGTATAAATTGTAAAGGCTTTTAAGTCAAATGAATAAATTATTACTACTACTGTCATGTAGTGGTGCTGTGATCTCCCTCACCACCATAATATATGGCACTGGTACACCAGTGGACTGCACCATCCACTCCCACATGATATGAACTCCCTGATGGTCCATCCGTATCCTTCTTAATTCAGTCAGTGCCAACCTCTAGCTGATAATCCACTAGGGCCCCCCAATGTAGACCAATTCTAGGACAATGAAGTAAAAACTGCACCCTCCCATAGTGTTGTAATCCAAATACTTCTTGCTGGGCAATAATGCAAGCAGCCATGGAGATTCACCATATGTTTGGCCATGAACTTTAGGCCATTTGCATGGCAGCGCACATCTCTTTTCCCCAATTGCCTGAAATAGACTTTGCAGGCACATGGCAGGGATGTTGTACCCCTAGTGAGCTCAAATGGGATTCAGTTACATGCAGGCACTAAGTGTTTTTCTCAATTATCTAGTACTGAATAGTTAATCAAAAATCCAGCCCAAGGTCTCCAAGTGTATCACTCTCAGTGTTTTCCTTAGAAAATATAAAGCTGCCACACACCTATTTGCCAGCAGCATCAAGTTTATAACCTTCTAAAATTAAGGTACGTCACAGTGACTAAAATACATCCATTTACTTACAAGCTGCAAGTTAAATATTGCAACGTTTGCTCATCCTCTGCAAATAATACTTTATGATGTTCATGTCTTGTTTACATCATTTTCTATTTATTTTCCAGTCACTATGAAGGAGATTAAAATGGTGTAAAAAACAAACAAAAATCCTTAGAGCTAGCCAAACTTATTGGGACAGTTTGGTGATGTTCTTTCAAAACAGCAATATTTCAAGAAAACCAAGAATGAAGAATTTTGTGAAAACCGCTACTTTTTTAAATTTCAATCACCATTTTTCTAGTGAAATAATTGTTTTACATAGCATTTTTTCTTACGCAAAAACTGATCTTGCAGCAGGTGAATTATGCATGTTAAAGACTGGTGAGGCATGAAAATTACCAAATCTTTCTGATGTTTCTGAAAACATATCATTCAATAATGGAACTTTATCTGATTTTCTTGAATAAAAAATACTTAATAAAAATAAAAGAATATTGTATCACAACACTTAAAACAACACTGAGAAATACATTCAATACTCATTTATGGAGCTGTTCACAAAAAAAACATGACATAAGTACACAGGCAGCACTTTGTGACATCCTAATAAAATATCATTAAAGGTAAAACTCTTGAGAGAAAATTTCATATAAGAACATGAAAAATGTTTTCCCCCAACACACACACACACAAACACATACACGTGTTCCATGAATATTTTTCAAATCCCTGGGTGACATGTAATAAAATAAACAACTTATTTCTATAAAGCTGCTCATGGTTTGCTCTACTTTTAGCAAGAGGCTATGTTTGTATTCAAAGGTCTGTTGCTGTTTTGGACTGATGTGCATAAATAGTTTCCCAAGCATCTAATACACACTGCCACATTTCCACATTGTCCAGCTGCTCTGCACAGGAGTGCTAGGAATAATCCTGCATTCATATCATGACTAATGTTCATATGAGGGCTGTTATAGATTTTCTCACCTCCAAGCTATACACTCAGTTTTAGGTGCCAAAGCACGTAGTGCATGACACCTTTGTTGGTCATGCATAATCTTTTGTACAGATTTTCAAGATCAGTTTTACCATTAGTGTGTGAGCTGACCATGGTGCAGTCTGCATAGCAGCAAGTTCAGCAGAAGATAGTATTGGTTGGAGCATTTTGTATTCAGCCAACCCCTCCCTCCACAAGGATTTGTACACACATGGTGCTCTTTGAGTCATTTGAGGCTTTACAATGATTGATTTGAAGGGATTTACAGAAACAAAACAAATAGGAAATTATCTGGCTCCTTTTATCATTTATGCATCCTACATATTACTGTTCCTCCAAACCTATGGTGTTCTACCTCTAGGATGCTACATTTGAGTGTACAAGTTGCTCGAAATGGCTCCTAGTAAAGTGGATGGTTCCATTAGGAAAATATTGCATTGAACAGTGCTGTTGCACCTGTTTGTTGGGCTGTCAGTGATCAAACAAGTTAATGCAGTTCATGCCATGTATTTAACATGCACTCTTAATGGAACTCACAAAACCTTTTCCTGTGCTTGTTCAACCAAAAGCATTAACACATATTTTTCTTAACTCAGATACAAGCAACAGCTTTCTCTCTCCAAATGCCACATTTAGTCTGACAACATCCTCTCCTGGTGCACAGCAACACCGCCCCCCCACTATAGCTTCTCTAGGTTTGCTTTTGAAAGACAAGTTATCACTAGTGTGATATCTTCAATTTTTTGCCCCAGCGGTTCTTATTTTTTCAACTGGAAGGGAACAGTACATTAGAAGACGGCTACTCTAAATAAGATTAGAAAATGAACAGTTCATGCAGCTAAACTAAACAGTGCATGCAAGACAGAAGTAATGTTCACTATTAAAGATATAAGTTAAACTGCATCTTGGATTTGACCACACATCTATACCATGTAGTCAATGTCATCTTGAGAAAAAATAATCTGATTTCTGTGGCATTCTGGGTTAGTCACAGCCATATCAAACCTCACGGCCCCTGTAGGCTGGGAACATTCACTGGCACATTTATCTTGTCCCTCTCCCATTGAAGGCTCAGAAGAGAAAATAGGAATATCCTCAAACAGTGCTTGAGAAACTGGAATCGACAGAAGGTTTCTGTAGTTTTGTTTGTATTGGGTATATTGTTCAGTTTGGACAAGGTACAACCTAGGGGTCAAACATTCCTTAGTCACAGCCATGGGAGAGCACCAGGTCTTATGCTCATCTACCATCAACAACACCTGATCTTCAAGGTTATCCATCAACCAACTACTGTCTCCAAGCCATTTATTAAAATAAAGGGCTTGTAACTTTTTAATGGCAACATTCTGCAGTCGACCCTTTTCCAGGTTGGGCCACACTGGTTGCAAATTTGCTGTAAGCACAGGCTGGTTTGTGTGGATTTGTCAACCCATAAACAACTGGGCTGGGTTCATGGCTGTCTTTGTTGTGAGGACTGCTCTATAACACATAAGAGCCAGTACTTGCTCCTCCTGATAAAGAATGCTTTCGCAAATTTGTATACTCAGTTTGGCCTTATGATTTGGTTGAGAATAATGTGGGCTTGATGTAACATGATGAAAGTCATAGTTTGTGGCAGGCACTTGGAACTCTGAGCCTGAAACATGACAACCATTATTTGTTATTATTACTTCTGGCACTCCAAAATGAGTAAGTATACCTTGCAGTTTCATGATAACCTATCTGCTGGTCATACAGGTAAGGTATAGTACCTTCAAGAATCTGGAAAAGTAGTCAGTGGCCACTAGACAGTAATAGAGTCCATTCTCACATAAGTCCAGTGCCATTTTCTGCCATAGTCATTTACAGCACTCAGGTACACAGAAGAGGTCCTGCTGCTGTGACAACCTGGATACTATGACACTCTCACCGTATTGCACCATGAGTTTTATGTTGCTTCCTATACCTAGCAATCATGAAGAGAGTTAAATCCTCACTTTGCATTGTGCCATGTTCCAGTATTCTTCTTGAACTTTATCCCTGATCTGACTTCTCAGCACTATGGGTATCACTATGCAGTTGACATAAGTCAGCTCTCCTTCAGCTTCAGACAGGAGTCATTCTATAGGGAAATAAAATTCACACCTTATCCGGGATGCTGCTTAAATGTTCAAACCAGCCATGCTTCAAGAATTTCAATACCTGCTGATACTGGTGCTCTGCATCTCTGGCTTCTTGAATTGGATTAATCATTTGGGAGGAGGCAGGAATGTTTCCATCATAGTTATAACAAATGCTTCTATTTCTCCATTTATTCTTAAGTTAAATAGGGGTTATCCACAAGACTCCTAAATTATGCAGCCACTACTACTAAAGTCTTTCCAGGGGCATACTCTGACACCACCTTAAATGTAATGGTCACAGCAAAAACCTTTGACATTTGATGGAGATTTTGTTCAGGCTTATACTGTTTATTAACAGAACCAGCAGTCTGATCTGTTATCAGTTAAAAGCTGCTCAGACCATACAGACACCTTTGTAATGTTTTACAAGATTATGCACATAATTGCAGGCATGCCTATTCAAGCACATCTAGGCACTGCATCATAAAGTCATCTCAAGCAGTATGCCACTGCCTTACAACCATCTTGATGTAACTGGAACATGTATTCCCCCAACCTATAACCACTAGCATAGGCAGATACTGCTGTTAGGTTCATTTCATCATAGCATTTAAGGATTAGAGATTACATACAGTACCTCAACTCAACTCAACTCTAACATTTTTTAAAAAGTACAAGTCTCCATGTATCTAACGCTTGTTCAGAAGTTCAATTAAAATACAATAATTAATCAGAAAGACATACAGACCAATAATTCATTCATATTCAGAAATGGCAAGACTAAAAAGATGAGATTTTAGCGCAGATTTAAAGCTATACATGGTCAGGCACTCCTTCATTCAATGAGGTAGAGAGTTCCACAGGGTTGGAGCTGCGAACATTAATTACCAGGCACCTGAGGTCTTTAAACAAACCCTGGGAATCTCTAGCAATCCCTCATTGGTGGAGTGGAGTTAGTGGAGAGGATGATATGGGTGCAGAAGATCTTGCAGGTAACCCGGTCCCTGCATGTGTAGGGCTTTATAGGTCAGCAATCCAACCTTGAAGGTGATCTGCCACTGAATTGGCAGCCAGTGCAGGCCATGGAGCAAAGGCGTGATATGGCAAGATCGAGATAAGCCAGTCAACAGCCTGGCAGCTGCATTCTGCACTAGCTGCAAGTGGCAACTATCAATCCCCAGTAGCCCTAGGTATAGGGAGTCACAATAGTCCAGGCGAGTGGTCATGAAGACATGGATCAACGTTGGAAGGTCATCAGGTGGGACCAGGTGCTTAATCTGGGCAATATTCTTCAGATGGTAGAATGAGGATTTGATGATGGATGACACCTGAGACTTAAGTGTCAGTCTGTCATCAAAGATAATGCCCAGATTTCACATCCAATCAGAGGACCCCAGCTGGCTACCCCCAAGCCAAAGCCCAGAGGGCTGCCCCACCAGAGACCCTTCTGCCTGATGACCTGGGTCCTCCACCAGCACCTTGGTTTTATCAGTGTTCAGCCTCAACCAACTGGCATTCACCCAGTCCTGGATCTCAGCTAGGCAGCTGTTAAACACCAAGATAGCATCACCCTACTCAGGCACAAAGGACATGTAGAGCTGAGTATCATTTGCATAGCAGTGAAAACTCAGCCCATACCACCTAACAATGTCTGCCAATGGCAGCATATACACTGCAAACAACATGGGTGAAAGCACAGAGCCCTGTGGTACCCCATAAAGCAGGGTAACTGGGTCCAAGGAAAAACATCCCGGACACCACTCTGAGACCTGCCTGAGAAGAAAGAAAGGAACCATCTGAGGACCACACCGGATAATCCACAGATGAACTGCAGGCACTCTAGCAACACACCATTGTCTACAGTTGCAAATGTTGCAGAGAGAGAACCAAGATGGAATGATTCCTCTGATCTCTTGCTATCAGGAGATCATTGAGTACCTGAACAAGGGCTGTCTCAGTGCTATGCTTCTTCTGAAATCATGACTGGAGAGGATCATAGATATCATGGGTGGTTAAATGGACATCCAGCTGTAGCACAACCACATTCTGAATAACCTTACCCACAAATGGAAGATTAGGGACAGGCTGATAGTTAGCCAGGCAGTCTGGATCAAAAGAAGATTTCTTAAGGAGGGGTGTTACCACCACCTCCTTCAGGGTGTCCAGAAACATACCAGTCTCTGCTGAACACCAGACTGTCTTGGCTAGGCCTGGGATGATGACCTCAACACACCCCACCAGGAGGCAGGTTGGGCCTGGATCCAAACTACAGCAGGTCAGCTGCAGGTCAACTGCATACTCTGGATGATCCACACAACATCCTCGATTGTTAACTGGTCAAAGTCAGACCAAGCAAACCAAGGGGCTGCAACCTCCCACCAATCATCACCACATCCATTGGAATGGGCTGCACAGATTTCAGACCTGATATCAACAACCTTATCAGCAAAGAATCAAGCAAACTCATCACACTTCTCTTGTGACAATGTTCTCCACGACTGAAGACAGGCTGGATTGCACAGTCTGTCAACAGTTTAGATAAACTGAATTGGTTGATTCTGCATGGCGGCAATCTCCCTGGACAGGAACTCTGCCGTCTTATGGGAGATAGCCAGTTGATAATCCTTATAATGAGTCATCAATATAAGCCTGTTGGCATCCAGGCTGGATTTCTGCCAGCACCATTCCAGCCTTCATCCCACTTGTCTCGGCTCCGTGAAGGTCCCATCAACCCAAGGGGCCCATGAGCAAAGAGTAAGTGGATGAACTCAGATAGCAGCAACAGAATCCAGAGCTGCTATCACTGTCTTATTGTAGGCTTGAAACAGACTTACTGGATCCATGCTTATACTAGGAAAGCTCAATTGGTCCAGCACCACCACCAGGCCATCTGGGGACAAACCTCTTAAAGGTAGATACCAGACCATCTCCACAGGGTCAGGCCTATGGGAGGGGGCCTTGAAATTAAACCTTATAGTGTAATGGTCCAACCATCCAACTGGTTCCACCACCAGATCAGAGGTCACCATCCCTAGATGGAAGACCAAGTCCAAAGAGTTACCATTAATATGGGTTACAGAGGTATCAACTTGTGTGACACCAAACAAAGTCATCAGTAGGGAGAAGTCTCAACCACATTGCAAGAGTTTATCATTGACCCAAGCATTGAAGTCCTCCAGAACCAACCACCTGGGGGACTCCAACACCATGTTGACAACAAAGTTGCAACTTCCTGCAGGAATTGCTTCTCACCACTGGGTGTATGGTAAATGAGAAGAATCCTGCACCCCACACCTGCAACTTCCTTGTGCTTTCAGGTCCTGAAAAGTTCTCTCTTGTAATTTGTCCCATGTCCACCACCCTGTCTGCTCAGAGCAACTCATACAGGGCATGTTCCTTTGTGGACAAGATAGAAATGTACTTGCAACCAAATGTTTATCATTTCCAGAAACCTATTCAGCTCTTGAATGTTTGAAATGGATGATATCTCTGCAGTAGCCTTGACAATTTGTCAGATATTGATCAGGCCATTTGACCTCTTTTTTAATGACATGCCCTAGGATCTGTTCAGTTTCAATATGGTAGTCTCCACAATTCCTAGAACAAGTTGCAGTCTCTTATCTCTCTTCTTCTTAGCTGTTCCATAAACAAAAATGTCTTCCATGTAGAATTCTGCCCCATATATCCCACATAAACTCTCATTCATTTTCTTTTATAATATTATAGGAACACTTGTGATCCCAAATGGTAGATAACAATAGCAATACCCACAAAATAATGTAATGAAGATTATTAGCAAGGCCACTATTTTTCAATTTTTACCAAAAAATCCAGTAAAATTCTGGAATTAGGGCTGCCTGAAGACCGATAAAAACAAAGATGTCATGGAATCTGGCATTTTATATCAGATCAGTAAATCTACAAAACTTGTGTTTTTCTTTTAATTCCTTCTTGTGCTATTTTCAATTTGTTTTATTTAATGCTCTGTCTATTAAACCTTCTTTAATTCTGATTGTTTATGCACATACTAAAAGAATGATAGCAGAATATTGGTAAAATCCAGAAATTAGAGTGGCAGTCACTGGTGCAATTCCAAAATCTGAAGTCTTCAAAATGGAATTTCATTGTTTTCACCACCGTAAACCAGTGGCCTTAGTTATTAGCTCTATGCTATCAGGGTAAAGAGGTGACCTACAAGAATCCATTAGCAACATCCAAGGAGGAAGAAATAGAAGTTACTAAAAACTTGACCATTAGTTCTTCTGGTCAGTTATGTAGCTATACAGCAGCCAATCTGGGTGTGTGTCTGGGGAGCATGCCCGCACCCCCACGCCATTCATGAATGTGTGGAGTGTTGTGTGAGGGGAGTGCAGGATATGGCAGCAAGCATCCTGGTGTATCCTGTGTGTACCCCATTGAAGTCACCTGCTGGTCACGGTTGATAAATAAAATATCAATGTTATGCCACCTCAGCCCTCCAGTGAGCAAGGGAGATTTAGTGTGGCCTGTGTGGCACTCATCTATTCCTTTTCAGATTATGGAACTCCATCCATCCCACAATCCCCTGCTCCATGTGGGACAGGGGATCTACTCGAGTTCCAAGTCAGGCATCTGATTGAATGACCGCTTGTGTCATCTTATGCGCCCTTGCGCACCAGTGCACTGGGGAGTGGGGCCACAGACAGGCACCAATTGGTGGCCAACATTTATGTATGCCAGCCACTGCACACCTGTCTGTGGGCACAGAGCTGCACAGCCAGGGTATGTGCCTCTCTTGTGTACCCTGCACCACTTGGTACAAAGGCACCAATCGTAAGGAAAATAAATAACTTTTTAGTTACAGCCTCCTTGAGTATTTTTAAGTACACACAGGTATGGATTCCCCATTCCAAATCATCACTGCCATGAATGAGGCACACCAGGCTGTTGGTTTTGTTATGCATCTAATTATCCCACTGTTACCCTTTAATTTTTGTAAGCATAGGCAATAACACTCAGTAAGCTCTTTAATGCATAGGGGGTTGTTCTTGGTTGTAGAAAACATTGCCCTTTTCACCTTGTTGCACTTTTTCACCTTTTAGCAGTCCATTCTCCCCTAACTCTTCTCCCAGCCAATAAACAATTTTCACAAGACCAATCACAATTGTTGCAGCTTTCCCTAGAAGACTGTTCTTCATAGGATGTTTCACAACAAAACCTACAAATTTTTACTCTTTTCTTTTATATGAGGTCTGAATTTTGAGTGATCCCAACCAGTTCAGTCATCCTCCAGATTGCTTGTTTTTCAATAGTCTTATAATTGCTTTTATTTGCTTCTGCAACAAAGACAAATGATTTGCACATATTGTCTACTTTGCAGCCCTTTGTATGCATCAATGAGCTCACCTGAAGCACCGATTTCTTTATTCAACTTAATTGCTATCTAGACCACCTGGAAATGCTGCCACCATTTTGGTCAGTACACAAACTTCTCAACTTGGAAATTCTGCAGAGGACTGAATTAACCCTTTAGCCTTAGCCTCTCTTGTCTTCCCTTGTCACATTCTCCTGTAGCTTATGTCTCTAAAAATCCATATCTGACATCATTTCATCTATTTGACATTCACTCTGAATGAAACTCACAGATACTTTTCCTGTGCTTGTTCAAATCAGCAGGATTATCCTTTATTCCTCTTAACTCAGATTCAAACAAAAACAGACTGCTCTGTCCAAGTCTTTCATTTACTCTTGGAACATCCTATCCCAGGTGCTAGGCAATAGTACCTCCCTCTCTGTTACTACATCACTAGTGTAGCTTCTGAAATGCAGAATACCCCATATGAGGTAATATGGTCCGTAAATGTATTGTCAGTGATCAAATGGCTCATTTTTGGACTGTTAGTGATCAAACACACCTGTGCTTAGTACATCACTCTGTTGGACTGTCAGCAATCAGAAATGCCAGTGATCACTATGGTCTTCTGTTAGGCTGTCAAAAAAGATGGTGCTCACTATAGCCCTATGTTGTGTTGTCAGCAATCAAACAAATCAGTTACCAATATGACTCTCTGTTGGACTATAAGTGATCAAACAAACCAGTGATCACTATAGCCATCTGCTGGTCTGATAATAATCAAAGAAGCTGGTGCTCACTAAGGCCCATTGTTGGGCTATTGCTGATCAAACAAGCTGATGTTCACTGCAGCACTTTCTTGGGACAACAGTGTTCAGACAGGCTGATGATCACTATGGCCCCCTTTTGGGTTACAGCCCTCTGTTTGGTAGTCAGTGAGTAAGCAATATAATGCTTTCTATAGTCCTCTGTTGAGATTTCAGTAAAAAAACATGCCAGTACAAACTGTAGCTTTCTGTTGGGCTGTCACTGATCACACAAGTTAATACTCACTACAGCCCTACAAATCTGGAGACAGATTGGAAGGAGAGAATGAAAGAAAGAGCTGAGGAGACTGAAGATAGTATAAAGCCAAGGTGAGAAAAATGGAAAACCACAGCTTAACATCAGGTATGCAAAATGTGGATCCTGAGCTAGGGAAGACTGAATCAGTTTTAGAATACAAATCAAGAGAATACCAAACTTTCCATATCAATAAAAGTATCAGAATGTACTTTTGAACACTGACTCACTCTAAAGAGTATGTTGTTCAAACTATGATATTTCTGCAACCATTTGCTACATCATGAACATTTGCTGCTTATCATTATGTTCAATTTTTAGTTTTTGTTTGCATGTTTATTTGGCATTTTTAACTGGTGCATCACTATATTTTAATGATTTACAATTTTTTTATGTTGATTCTGATTTTCTGCTACAAGTTTTATAGTATCCTGTCTCAAAAAAACACATACACAATTCCAACTTTGACTCAAGCAGCATCCTATCCTGAATGGGATCTCTGGTGTACACTGCCAGATGCAGGAAATCACAGCAACAAGAAGAACAACTAACTATCACACCAGTGGCTTGTTGGCCTAGCCAGTACTCACAAAGAACAAGAACAAACCAGAAGCACTCTACAGGAATGAAGTGGTAATCAATTTATAATGTATGGTCAAAAGTTGTTAAACGTAAAAATCAATGGTTTTATAGGCTTGTTGTACCATCAATGTAACATCACGATGATGTTAACCCATCAATGGTATGTCACATCGATCATACAACAACAAGACACGATGTGTGCATACACATTCCACAAACAGCCAGCCTTATTGGACAGGCCACAGCAGTTACAGCTGGACCCAGAGAGAGTGGCAGTGAGATTACAAAAGTAAGGAACTACACCACAAATATATTTTTTTATGTTAAAATTGATTGGACCAATGCCCATACACTATAAAAGACAATGTATGGGCATCAATCAACCACTCTATTATTGCTTCTCATGGTTGCCATGACAACTTAAGAAAACCTCTTGAGCTGCACTCTTGAGGTTCATCTAAGTTGTCATGGCACCAACTTGAAGTGATTATAGAGTGGTTGTTAATCAATGCCTATATATTATCCTCTGTATTGATGATGCAATCATAAAATTTAGGTGGTATAAAAATAATAGTTTTATGCACAATGTGAGAACATTGCCCACTGGATGTAATGCATAGTTACTAGAGATGGGAAAAGTTGGAAAACTTCACTCTGCAATTTAATCCACGAATTTAGCACAATTCGCGGACTAATTAGTGGCTGCAAATTGCAAAGTTCCACCAATGAATTGTGAAGCCCCACCCACAAAATGAGGAATTTCACTTGTGAAGTGTGGAATCTCACCCATGAACAGCAGAATTTTGCAACGAATGGCAGAATTTTACCATTTGCAGGTGGAATTCTGCTGTTCACGGGTGAAATTCTGCACTTTGTGGTGAAATTTTGCCCAAAAAACTGGCAAAGTCAAGTAGGCAAATTTTTAGCCTTGGAGAAAAACTTTGCAGATTGCTCTGTGGAGTCAAATTTCCCAACTTTGCTGGAACTTCGCTGAAGAATTTAAACTTTGCTGCATCTTTAATAGTTACAGTTCATGAAATCCAGTGTTTAGTTATTTAGTTTTTGTTGACCAAGAATGGAGGACTAGGCAATTCTGCCTGTTTTCAGCCTTATTCAGGATTGGGGTAGTGCTTTTGGGGGGATCCAGTTGGAAGTCAACTGAAATTGAATCAGATTAAGCTGCTTGTGATAATTTTTAATAAATGGGGGAAAATTGGCTAGGACACCAGTGAAATTCCTCTACTTTTAAAACAAATGCCATGGGTTCCTTAACATCCACATGAACAGCCACCAGGAACAGGCAGAGGGGACCTCGGTTTAATGTCTCATCTGAATGATGGTACTTTGGGAGTGCAGCACCCCCTCATGTTAGTACTGGTATTACCCCATGTTTCTGGTGTGCAGGTAGAATCAACAGTCTTCTGGTCTTAGAGGTGAGTGTGCAACCTGCTTAGCCACTGACACTGCTACTGTACTGTAAAGTATTTTAATTACTCCTCATGGATAAGGCAGGTAATGTTTTAGAGAGGTAATGTTTTTGCATTATTTCAGAAAAATTCCAGTAATATTATCTAGTTCATCAATAAATTACACAGACTACCAGGAAATGCAGAATTCATGTTTTGCCCTATTAATTGTTACATTAGGGTGATTACAGCATGATTTTGGTGATATTATTCAATGCAGGAAAAAATTGTTTTAAAGTGCAGTCTTAAATAGTAGCTGATGTAGTTGTGTGGAATGTAGACTTCAACTGATAGAATTCTGGCAGAATGGCAGTTCTGCTTCTGAAATGCATTCTGGACTTTTTGGGGTAATTCCAAAGAATTTGAAAGCAATCCTAGGATTTGTCACTGAAACTGGAGATTGCCATTATGCATTTTTTCTATGATTTTGTGATTGTTCTATTTTAAACTAGTAGAAAGCCATTCTATGGTTCAAGTCTCACTGTGGTTTTGCATTGAAACTGCAGACTACTACTCTTCATGAACTATGCAATGACACCCCCTTATTCCACTGGAATAGCATCCTGTAGTTTTAAAAAGGGAGTGCAGTGGGGGGTGCAAAGGAGTAGGGGTGGGGTAATGGGGTAATTGCTGGAAAATTCAAGATTTGTTGCATTCTGAGAAATGTATAAATTGACAGCAGATAAGTAGTGCTTTGCCTCCCAAGTCTGCTCATTGTCACTGCAGACACTAATTGCTCTCTGACTCTGTCTCCCTCCCACTCTTCCTTTCCACTAAGGTTCCCTTATACTTATCCCATGCAATCTTGAACCCCACTACTGTTTTGCCCATAGCTCCTGGACTGGAAGATTGTTCCAGGAGTCCACCACTCTTTCTGTGAAAAAAATACTTTCTTACATCTCTCCTAAATCAACCCACTCCAACTTCATTGCATGTCCCCTTTTTCTTGAGCACCTTTTTTCCTGAAAAATACTTTTCTACTGCACCTTATTTACCTCATGAGGTATTAAAAAGTCTGTATCCTATCCCCCCTCCCTATTCTCTTTCAGGGTGTAAATATTGAGGTCCTTTAGTCTCTTGTCATAGGGCTTTTGGTGCAGACCCTGCACCATTTCATTTACCCTCCTCTGGACCACCTCTACTCTGTCTATGTCCTTCTGGAGATGTGCCCTCCAGAATTGGACACATTACTCAGAGTGTTGTGTTCCAGTGTTCTATTCTGAGGCAACACCATCTCCCTCTTTCTGTAGGTGATAGGGCTGACCTTAGAGTATGCGATTCCCCAGGTGAGCTTGCCAACCCTCCCCCCGAATTTCTGTTTTAATCTTTGTTAATCTTCATCCCACTATCACCCAAAAAATGACATTCATAATGGCAGTTAACTTCCTTAGGAAAAAAATACTGAATGATATAGAGAATAAAGTACGGGGTGGTGTGTTTAACGAGAGTTTACACACACCCGAGGGGTTAGATGCTCCATAAACCCCGAAAGCAAAGCTCGAATACATACTTTATTTTATATAATTGATGGCTCTCCCTTTACACACAGTAATTATATAAAATAAAATCAGCAGTTTCGCATGGCTACGCCATTTAGTATGCACCATTTTATTTTTCGCCTGGCTGCATTTTATTTTCGTGGATTCACTCTATTTTTAGCAACGCTGAAAGTCCCCTATCTGTAAAAGCAGTGCTCGTTTTGATTTTTTTTAAATTTACTCACTGCCATGTTTCTTCGGCAGCTCTGTTGTAGGAAGGAAGTGCGAGTCAGGAAGGGAGACGCTGGTGTAGGCGCATGCACAGAGGGAGGAGAACCGTGCATGTGTTTGCCGTTATAAACACTCCTTTATAATGACAAATTACGCCACGGTCTCTCAATGGCAAAAGGGGAGAGCCATTAATTATTTATTTATCTTTTCTCCATGATGTGAACTTCTGAAGTTACTGCTGAACATGCCTTTGTTTTGATAGTATTAGCACTGGCAGATGCTCTCTGATTGGTTCTGCTCCTTGCCAATGTATAGATAAACAAGTGTGACAAATTATGCAGCCTTTGCAAAGAATGTTTATATAAAACTTAGCTAGCATGATAAAGGATATCATCACATAAGCTGTAGCAAAAAGCTAATTGCAAATAAACATATAAAAAGATTGTTAGTGTGATGACCTTTTTTTATTTTTTTATGCACTGCCATTAGTATGGACAGAAAGCACTTTTTTTTTAACAAAGGACCCAGTAAGCAGTCATTTTTTGTGTGATTGTGAGGCTTTGCTTGGCCACATGACCAGAAATAGCAATTTTTTGAAAAGCCTAAAGAATGGGGTTGTCTGCTGTCTTATGCAAAGTGGCACATGGTTCATCTTGTCTATTTTTTTATTGCTAAAGGTGATAGAAAATCATTTTATAAACTCTCCATCTAGCTTTGGTGCCATCAGATCCAAATATTTTCATACTTATCAGCAGCTACTACTCTTCCATTTCCTATTTCTATGACATTTAATGACATCAGTTACACTGTTCCATGATATTTATCTGAATGACCTGTAACTGTGTTACTGATGTCATGGTATGTTCATGCAGTATGAAAAGGGAGAACAGCAAGTGCAGAGGAGTGAGAGATTTGTGTTAGTTACAAAATGTAAAAAAAAAAAAAAAAAATAGATTACTTATTTAACCAAAAAAGCTCATAACATATCACAATATTAGATAGGTACTAAAAGGAAATGTGGAAGACCTATAAAGGTGTACAAAACTGCTTCCAATCACTTTTAATGAGTCCACTGTGAGTAATAGAGATATCACTTATGTTACCATAGGTATAGGATAGATTTGACACTGATGTGCTTTATTCCCCCATTTCTCATTATCATATTTGCCTAACATATCTATTTCATGAAAAAACAAGAAGTATATACAGTATGTATTAAAGATGCACTTGACTCTTAATATGGGTATCTTAAAGCACACACAGTGCAGATATTCATGGCCTTGATGACGGTGTAAACACTATCTTTATTAATCATGAAGACAGTATTTAATACATTACCATCAAGTCTATGAAGACGTACTGTCAATCTATCAGTGGTATATGTTCATATAAGATGGCAAGATAGTTAAGAATACTGTGCCTTGTTTTTAATTTCATATTTTGCCTGTTTCATCATGTTTGGAAAGTGGTCAACAAAGAACCTTACCTTTCAAAACGTACACTCTGTATGACAACAAACAACATTATAGGGTGTTATTTTTTTCTACAAACCAGAGGAATCCATCAATGATGCTTACAGAAGTGAAGACTCTCAAGCAATACCTTGACTGAATGGGTGTAAAACCTATGAATGAAAAAGGTTCATCAAGACAACAATTCCAGAACTGGAATCCCTCCTGACTGTTCCCAGGCAGTGGTGCTTTGTGAAGGTGTGCAGTGTTTTTTCTTGCAGCAGCATTCAAAAGTTCTAGAATGGGGTCCCCCTTATAGCTGCCACAGAGGCAGAGGTACCCATTATAGAATGCTCCCTTTGCATCCTGTAGGAATTTCTACCAGCTTTTTCATAACTGAACTGTATACAGGAAACTTTCCTTCAAGAGATAGTTTGTTCTCCTAACTGCTGAGTTACTTTTGCCAGCCTGTCCATGGATCAAACAACTGTGTGTTCAGCGACCTGATATCCCTTGTCTGTTACATGTAGTGACCTAGTGCTCTTTTTTATACCCGGACAGTGCAGTTTTTGCTCACATACTGGTAAGAATTTTCAGGATACAGAACATGAAGGCAACTAACTGGTTCAAGCAGAAATCTGACACCACCTTAGGCAGCAAATTATTATTTTGCCCCTATCACTACCTCACTGATGTGGGCAATTATGTACTTTGCATGTGCAGAGGGTTTGCATTTCATGTGTCTTCCTGGAAGATGTCATGTCTATCATGAAACTTCTTTTCCATATGACATACCATAATCAGCTGCACCAATAGGCTGAAAAGGAGCCTCCATCAGCTGGGGAAACACAGATATCTAAGTCACATGGAGGGAATGCACTTCATCTTCTCAAGTGATCTGTCACCATGGCTAGGAAGCATATGAATACCCTTGGTGCTAAGGTGAGACACCAAGTAAAGTTCTATCTTGGAGGGGGGGTCACATTATTGCGGTATGCTACACCTTTTTATTACAATGGATTCCTGCTTGAAACATTTATAGTACTTTACTGGAAACTGCTATATAAGAATTGTATGATATATAGCCTTAGCTTACCATTTTCTTCTTAAACATGCTACTCAACACATTGAAAGAATGATCCATGTGCCAGCCCCACACATATTGACAAAACAACATAGCCCAAACATTTGTTTGGATCCATAGTGCATACATCCTGCAATGATCATGAAGTAATCAAAACCCCATTTGAAGACATCAGAATCTCTAACTATAATATTTGTTTACAGATTATGTAGTCTATGGAAAGATAACCAGTACATTTATTGCTATATACTGGTCAATAAAGTAATGTGCCATAGTAGATATGAGATGTTTATATTACATTATATGAGAGACATCTCCTCTCAGCCAATCAGAACACATAATTACTATCACTTATTATCCCACAAACTGCACCGGGAAACCCCCAGAGTCAGTTATTCACTCAAACCCCACTCACAGTCATTTACTCAACACATAACCACACCTACAGTTGTTTAATCAACCTATAGTTTCTCCCACAATAAGTTAATCAGACCTTTACCTGCTGCATCAATATTCACAACCACTTTTTCCCAGACATAGACACTCCAAAAACTCATAAAAAAGAAATAAAATCTAAACTACATTTTTAAAATTAACATAGTCAGCAGTTGTAATGCACCAACACCACATTTGTGTCTACCACCAATTCCCGACTGTGCAGCTCCACCAAAAAACAAAATGCAAGCTCCTGCTGCATACTCCTTCCAGCTGAGTTACTGGACTACAGATGAAAAAAAAACACAAAAAACGAAGTCACTGCAAAACACCCCTCAATTCCAAGCACTGCAGACAAAAAAGTAACTGACCTCACTTTCCTACTGTGAGTGCGACTAATGGTTCAAACAACATCTACTGCGTCCTCTGTACTCAGCGAGCGCACTTAAGTGGGGTCACAACAAACTAAACAACTTTCAGGCAATTCAAACCTATCCGAGAAACTCCAACTTGTATAATAGTTATAACATCCATCGAGACTGAGTATACTTGCAATAACCAGCTTCTGTGAAGATTAAACACTTTGGCTTCTCCTCTGCATTTAATTATCCACATGAGCTGGGTATTGCTTCATATACTCCATCTCGATGAATGTTATCAGTTAAATATTTACCAATTTTGTTAAAATTCCAAAATGGATTACATTTCTTAAACTCTAACCTTTCATGCTTAAAGGCTCTGTACAGTTCAGGACTGAACACTGGTTTTGAATTGCATCCCAATTTAGAGGATAGATAAGCTTATAGTTGCAGCAGATTCTGAAGGAGTTAATCATTTTTATAGCTTATAGTTGCAGCAGATTCTGAAGGAGTTAATAATTTTTATCTTTAAATACAAATTTTTTGCCTCATGATATCTGGTCCCCGCTTTTCTAACCCTCCCCCCCCATCAATATTACCCGTATTTTGGGTTGTCCTAAATCTATGTATATTTATTGACAGTGTTTGTCTGTGTTCTGATTCATTCAGCACTTTTCAGAGAAAATCAATGCCAGGATTCACAAAGGGAGCACAAAGTGAGTGCAACAGTTTGCACTGCACTTCCCAGCTATGCTGGTGGTCAACGGAGCAATTCACAGTCAGATAGCCTGGTGGGCTATCTGACTGTGAACAGGGACTGGCAGGGGGCAGTACCAACCCAGCAAAAATGGTGGATTACTTGGTAGCACTGCCCCCTCAGCCAGCCTGGAAAATGGCCCCGCAGACAGAGGCTAGAAAGGGAAGGAGTCAGATTAATTTCAGTGCAGTAACTGCTCATTGCTGCTTTCATTGCTTCTTGTTGATTTCACTTGGTATCAAACTGATTTATTTCTGATTACTTATAAGGTGCTAGCAGGGAATTATTTTGGGGCTGTTGAAACTTTGAAACTTATTTTGGTGTGATTTAAGTGGGGCTGTTATTTCTTGTTGATTTCACTTCATAGCAGGTTGATTTGATTTTTTTCTTACTACTTATAAGGGGCTAGCAGAGAATTATTTTGGGACTGTTAAACTTTGAAATATATTTTGGTGTGCTTTAATTGGGGCTGGTATTTCTTTGAATTGGAGGTCAGTTTCTTCTGAGTTCAAATCTATTTATGTGTGCTTTTGGTTGGGATGTTGTTTCTTTGAATTGGAAACCTATTTCTTCTACTATCAAGCCTATTTTGGTGTGCTTTTGGTGAAGCTGTTTCTTTGAATTGGAGACCTGTTTTTTCTGGTTTCAAACCTATTTTGCTACCTATTTTGTTGGGCATTTAGTGGGGTTGTTATTTCTTTGCTGTCTTTACTTGCAGCAAATTTTAGTGCATATTGGTGGAAGGGTGCTAATTGTCTGGCCTGGGGTCTCAGCTACTAGATTGTTTCTGGAGGGCACGGGCTTGGTCCCTCCCTGCCCCTTACCCTACCCCACCCCAAGTGCATAATTTCCTTTATACCAAGGTTTCTGACATCACTTCCCAAAAAGAGCAAAGGACAAACACCAGTCATATCCTTAACAGCCCAGCATGCTGTGCAGGGGGTAAACACATGCACATGCTCACACACACTAACACACACAAAATATATTTAAACAGGAAGGGAGAGAGACATGTGTGGAGTGTTGTAATGCACTGGCTGTGGGGCAGCAGTCTTCTGGGAGACATTCTGGAGGCTGTGATTCTGTCCTATTTGCAGGCACCTCTTTGGTCAGAGGGAGGATGTTGTCTGTCTCCAGGCTGACCCGATGAGAATTTGGGAAACCTCCTCCCCCACCCAAGGACCACCAGGTCATCGCTGCTGCCTCAGAAGTTGGCAAGAAAGAGGAGCGGTTGGACCACAGTGGGCTCAGGGAGGATGAGAGTGGTGGAACAGAGGAGCATCCCTCCAGTTGTATCTCTCCACAATTCATACACCATTCTGGTGGAGCATGGTTCCTCTATGGAGCCAACCACAGTGGATACCAAGGAGGATGCTGAGAACCTCCACAAAGGAGACTCACAGAAGAGTAGTACAGGACCCCATAGGGGAAGGGAAAAAACTCCCAGTGGGGAAGTCAGTCATTACAGGGGTAGAAATGGGGAGGGAGGGGAGAGGGAGGTAAGGTGCCTACACAGCACCATGGCTTAGAGGGACAGGAAGTGAATCCTCAGGATCATGGGAGCAGCTGCATGGGACAGTGAGCTAGACATCATTGTCCACCTAGGGACAAATGAACTGGCTAAGAATGGGATCAGAGCAGTGCAGGAGGAGTTTATGGAGTTGGGGATGGTCTTAGACAAGCAGCAAGCATGATAACCTTCTCAGAGGTGCTGCCTGTATATGGCATGGGTGAGACTAGGGTACTCCACACCATGGGATTCAATGAATGGTTGAAAAGCTGGTGAAGAGCTCAGGGCTTTGGCTTCATTAGGGACTGGGAGTCAACCCAGAGGGATACAGGACTATACTGATGCAATGGTCTACATCTGTCTGGGAGGGGGACCATGATCCTAGGTGATAGATTTAAATTCTTCATTGGCAAGAATTTAAACTAGCCAAGGGGAGAGGCACTGAAAAGGAGAAGGGAAATCCCAGCCCACTCCCCCAGAAAACAGGGTAATTAGCAAGGCAAACACCAGGGTAGAGAAGTCAATAGGGAGCAGGACAGGGGTAAATGGAGAAAAAGGTAAAGGCAGTAAGAACAGGGATGGGGTTAAAAGGGGTAAGGCCATCAAAAAATGTAGGGTGATGAGTATGAATGCCAATAGTCTGGGTAACAAGCAAAAGAGGGATGCCTGCATATTGTGGCAGTCACAGAAACATGGTACACAGAGAACCATGACTGGGTTGTCAACATACCAGGGTACACAATCTACAGGAGGGACAGGGAGGGTAAAAGAGAAGAAGGAGTAGCTCTCTATGTAAGGGAAGGGAAGGGATCATAGCAATGGAACTAATGGGTAAACAGGAAGGATAGGAGGCACTGTGGGTCACCCTGGACACGGGAAATGGCACCACAATCTGCATGGGGGTTGTTTACAGACCACCATTTCAGGGGGAGGAAATGGACAAGGAAATGATATAAGGCATCCTTAGAATGGCTGAAAAAGGGGAGATATTGTTGATGAGGGATCTGAGTATGCCAGATGTTAACTGTAGCACCTTTGATGCAGCCACATCCAAGAGGAGAATCATTCTCAATGCTCTACAGAGGGCATGCCTCAGACAGTTACTGTTGGAACCCACTCAGGAGGGAGCAATCTCTTGAACAGGAATCGAGAGAGGAACTCAAGTTTAGAAGTGGGTAGCCATCTGGAAACAAGCAACAGCCAAACAGTGTGGTTCATGATAAACACAGCCATGGAATGAAGCCATACAAAAGCAAGGGTATTGGACTTCAGGAGGGCTGACTTTGTCAAAATGAGAAAGCACCTCAGAAAAGCACTAGCAAATGAGCAAGAAGGAGGGGTGGAGGAACAATGGGATAAAATCAAAACTGCCATCACAGAGGAAACATGCCCTTGTGTGAAGCAAATAAACAAAACAAAATGAAGGGAAAAAACACTATGGTTCTCAAAAGAGGTGGTGGGGAAGATTAGGGAGAAAAATATAGCATTTAAGAAGTATAAGGAAACACAGAAGGAGCAGGACAGAGAACTGTGCTAGTTAAAGCAGAAGAAAGCAGGGAAGGCAGTCAGGATATCAGAGGTTAAAACTGAGGAAAAGATAGCCAATTCAGTTAAGAAGGAAGATAAAACCTTTAGGGAGTGAAGACAGTCCAAGGGAAGGATAGTAATGCTTAATAACACAGAGGGGGTGTGTGGGCAGATGGGGACAGTGAAAAAGCAGGGATACTAAATGAATACTTCTGCACAGTATTCACAAATGAAGAGGAGGGGGAGGTACCTAAACCAAACAATAGAAGCACCTCAGATGGGGGGTCAATACCAGTCCATTCACAGAAGAAAAGATTCTGAAAGAACTCTTAAAACTGAAGGTGGACAAATCAATGAGGCCTGATGGGATTCACCACAAAATTCTAAAAGAACTAAGGGGGAGAACTAGTGACACTGCTGACTACCCTGTCTAACAAAACATTTGAGGATGGTGTGGTACCTGAGGACTGGAGGAGTGCAGATGTGATTCCCCTACACAAAAGTGGGAGCAAGACAGAGGCAGGAAACTGCAGACCTGTTAGTTTGGCCTCAGTGGTAGGGAAAATCATGGAATCACTTCTGAAAGAAAGAATTGTTGAGTACCTAGAGGTCAGTGGGGCACAGGACCCAAAGCAACATGGATTCACAGTGGGAAAGTCATCTCAGATGAATCTAATAGATTACTTTGACTGGGTGACCAAAGTAGTGGATGAGGGAGGGAAGGGCTGTTGACATGGCCTACCTAGACTTTAGCAAGGCATTTGACACAGTCCCACACAGAAAATTAATAAACAAGTTAGCTAGCCTAGGAGAGGGTCCCAGGGTTGTAACCTGGGTAAAAGATTGGCTGGACAACAGGATGCAGATGGTAATAGTAAACGGTGTCTGCTTTGAAGAAAAGGAAGATTACTAGTGGGGTACTGCAGGGTTCAGTACTGGGACCAGTCCTCTTTAATGTTTTTATAGGTGACATTGCAGAGGGACTAGAAGGAAAAGTATGCCTCTTTGCAGATGACACAAAGATCTGCAACAGGGTTGATGCATAAGGGGGGTAGAAAGGATGAGAAGGGACTTGGTAAGGTTGGAGGAATAGTCAAAAGTATGGCAGCTTAGATTCAATGCAAAGAAATGCAAAGCAATACCCCTGGGTAACAAACATCCAGGGGATGAGTACACAATGGAAGGGGAGATACTAACAACAACAAAAATGGAAAGGGATATGGGGTAGTCATATCAGATGACCTAAAGGTAGGGAAGCAATGTGAGAAGGCAGTAAGGAGGGCTGGGGGGATACTGGGAAACATAGGGAGAGGCATCATCAATAGAAAACAGGAAGTTGTTATCCTACTGTTCAGACAGTTGGTGAGACCCCATCTGCAGTACTGCATGCAGTTCTGGTGACCCTATCTATGCAAGGACATAGACATGATGGAGGCAGTCCAGAGGAAGGCAACTAAAATGGTGCAGGGTGTGTACCAGAAGCCATATGATGAAAGACTAAAAGTGCTTAGTGTGTATATCCTCAATGAAAGAAGGGAGATGGGGAACATGATAAAAGCTTTCAAGTACCTCGAGGGAATAAACAAAGTCCAAGACGGTAGCATCTTTCAAAAAAAGAGATGTGCAAAAACAAGGAGGCACAATTTGAAGATAGAAAGGGGACAGCTCTGGGGCAATGTAAGGAATTATTTTTGCATGGAATAGGTGGTGGATGCATAGAACAGCCTTCCTGAGGAGGTCATGGGGTCAAAAACAGTGGGGGAATTCAAGAATGCATGGGACAGACATAAGGCAATTCTATTTGGGGGTAGGAGGAAGTAGGTTGTTGGTTAACTAGGATCTGCAGCTCATGTAATAGTTAGGGAAATGAGCAGACTGGGAGGGCCAAGCAGCCTATATCTGCAATCAAAGTCTATGTTTCTATGTAGTCAATAGCGTTCAGGTGCTAAAGTGCTATTCACTAATGGAGGCATACAAATGAGTCCATTAGTCATGCAAGGGTCTAGTGGCCATTAGCATGCCCATTATGGGCTCATTTGCATGCAATTATTGTGGCAGTGCACCCCCTCACCAGCCCAAGCCCCAAGCAGATGCATTCTCCCAAAGTGTAGTGGTTCCCTACCCCACCCTAATCGCACACCCAATGGCAAAAAAACATGTTTCCATAGTTTATGGTCCCACCCCAGTCCCCGATCACCTGATTACCCACCCACTAATAAGAACAAATTTACCATAGTGTAGTTGTCCCACCGCATTGGCCAAGTAGTCACCTGATGTCAAATATATCCCCTTTCCATAGTGTGATGGTCTCTCTCCTCCTCCCTGGTCCCTGATCGCCATTATCATAATATAAAATTTCCCATCTCCATAGTATAGTGGTCCCATCCCCCTCCCCATTCCCTGATTGCCATTATCATACAAATAAATTCCTCTGTTTCCATAGTATAGTGTCCCTCCAACTCTCTGGACCCTCATCTCCCACCTGTACTCTACTAACATATTTTCCATAGTGTAGCTGTTCCATCAACCCCCCACTAACTCCAGTAACCGCATCCCACCCAGCTCCCGCCACCTCAGCATGGGCCACCTGAGGCCAAGCAGCACAGATCTCCTCTCATCTCCATGGCTGCCTGCCAACTGAACTGTCAATAACAGTTTACAGTATACACTACAAGCCAATTGGTTGAACTGTCAGCCAATGGGCTTGTTGTGTATATTGTAAACCATCACTGACAGTTCCATCATTGGGCAGCTGTGGAGGTGAGAGGAGTGCTGTACTGCTCACCAACCAGTGGGCCATGCTTGGGCAGGGGGAGTGGAGTGGGTTGCAGTTACTAGAGTGGGTGGGGGTTTGGGGGACCACTACACTATGGAAAATATGTTAGTACAGTACGGGAGGTTGGGGTCTGCACGACACTATACTATGGAACAAGGGGATTAATTTGCATGATAGCTGGGATTAGGGACTGGGGGAAGGACTCTATACTACAGAAAGAGGAAATTTATTTGTATGAAAATGGGGATCAGGTAATGGGGGTGAGTCCCTATACTACAGAAAAGGGGAATTTATTTGTATGATAACAAGAACCGAGAAACGTGGAGGGGGGGAGGGACCCTATATTACAGAAAAGGGGAATTTTATATTATGATAATGATGATTGGGTAATGGGGAGGGAGGACCACGAAACTATGGAAAATGGGAACTTTATTCATAAGATACAGGTGATCGGGGACCAGGAAGGGGAGGCTGCAGTACCTCCGCAACCCTCTAGGATTTGTGGGGAGTTTTGCCAGTTTTTTCTGGGTGGTAGTTTGCTCCATGCAATGACCTTTGCAAAAGGCCATTGAATGGAACAAATGTTTGTGAATAGGTTGAGGGGATATGTAGGTCACCTCCCATTTATTTGCATTGTGGCTCCCCTCACTGCTTTGCCCGGGTGCAAACCCAGTTTGTGAGTGCAAACAGGGCTTTGTGAATACCAGCTATTCACAAAGCCCAGATTGCCCTGGGTAAATTGGGTTTGCACCCGGACAAAGCTGTATGAATCCTGCCCCATATGTATATTTATTGACAGTATTTGTCTATGTTCTGATTCATTCAACATTTTTCTGAGGAGAACATGTGATGAATTGTTAGATCCATTTTTATGTTTACTTGCACGCATGTGCAAGAAACATAGTGCCATCATCCAAGTTTTTGGAGGTGTGGCACCCTGTCTTCCAATTCAGTCAGTGTGTTTGCAGGTGCGGCCACAGTTCACCAATGAACGCTGCAACTGTCTAAGACAGCAGTTGAAAATGTAGTGCCATACAGTTCAAAGGGAGAGCTCCACTACAGTGTGCAGAGATAAGAGACTGCTGATTAGCATATTGCTGGTAATCCTGCATCATACATCTCTGCTTTCTCTTCCTATAATGTACGCCATGCTGGGAGCCCACCTCAGTGTGGCAACAATCCTCACTGCCAATGGGGGTGCCCAATCCCCATCTGCTCCACACCCCCGCCCTCCCAACAGCCTTCCAGGTGCCATGCTGGGAGCCCACCCCAGCATGGCAAGAATCCTCATGGCTGATGGGGGTTCCCAATCCCCCGGTGGTTCCATGCCCCACAAAAAAGTTTTCCAGGTGCCATGCTGGGAGCCCACCCCCTCATCTCAAAAATTGTTATGGTCAACAGGGGTGCCCAATCCCTCATTGGCTCCACACCCACCCAAAAAGCTTTCCAGGTGCCATGCTGAAAGCTCACCCCAGTGTGGCAAAAATTGTTATGGCTGACATGGGTGCCCAATCCCCTGTCAGTTCTACGGCTCCACAACACCCCCAAAAGCTTTCCAGGTGCCATGCTGGGAGCCCACTCAAGCATGGCAAAAATTGTTATGGCCGATGGGGGTGCTGAATTCCCCTGTCAGCTCTAGGCCCCCCAAACAACCTTCCAGCTGCCACGCTTGGAGCCCATCCCAGCATGGCAAATGTCCTGCATCATCTTCCTAAAAAAAAAAACCTGTAAACAAAAAAGTTCCCTCAGCAGCCTCTCTGCCCTCCTGTGCCCACGCTCTGTGCACTCTGCCTCCCCACACCCCCACTTCACCCCATACTTACCTCCAGAGTCTGGCACAATGACCTTCGGTGGAACGGGAACACGTTCTTCAAAGCCGACCGCGAACTGAGGAAATGCCGGTAAGCTGTATAATGTAATAAATAGGGTTTTTTCAACTTTGATGCATATCTCAGGCATTTTTTGGGAATTTTGACACCAAATTTTCAACATGGGGTTTTTGGGACCACTCCTCATGAATACTTGAACTGGCATGGAGTTAATCGGACGTAAAGGGTGATTTCATTGTCACTGCATGAAATCACCTTTTGGGACCAAAAAATGAAATGACAGTGCCAGTGTTCATAAGGTGAGCTCTCAAAAAGTCTATGTTGCAAATTTGGTGAAAAAATTCCTAAAAATGACTGTTTTACGAGCATGCGTTCCACAGTTCCTACTCAAGCGCGTAAGTTCACAAATTTTTAATATTTTCACTCTGGATTTTCAACATTTCCATTTTACCACACCTCCTTATGAGCAGTACAGCTGTCATTTTCACATCTTGCCCAAAATGTGTTTCCGCGCATGTAACGCACAATGGCGCAGTCAGTGTGTGAAATCGATGTTTGGGACAAATTAAGAAAATCACAGTGACACTGTTCATGAGCAGAGGTCTTAAATGGCTATGTTGAAAATTTGGTGAAAAGATCCCAAAAATGACTGTTTTAGGAGCACACATTGTGAAGTTCCTACGCACGTATGCTCGCAAGTTTGCAAATTTTTAATATTTGCAAGCCAGATTTCCAACATTGCCATTTTACCACACTTCCTTATGAGCATACAGCTGCCATTTTTCCCATCTCACCCAAAATGTGTTTCGGCACATGTAGCGCTCAATGGTGCGGTTGGTGTGTGAAAGCAATGTTCGGGACAGATTCAGAAAACCACAGTGACACTGGTCATGAGCAGAAATCTTAAAATGGCTATGTTGAAAATTTGGTGACAAAAGTCCATAAAATGACTGTGTTATGAGTGAGCATTGAACAGTTTCCACGCACCCTCATAAGTTCATGAATTTGTAATATTTTCAGTACATATTTTCACCAGTGGCATTTTTCCACACTTCCTTATGAACAGTACATCTGTCATTTTTCACAACATTGCCTAAATGTGTTTTCACACTTTCAGCGCAGAAATGCGTGGTCGCTATGGGAAATCATTGTTCGGGACAGATAAAGAAAATCACAGTGACACTGTTCATGATTGGAGGTCCCAAAATGCCTGTGTTGACAATCTGCTGTAAAAAATCCCCAAACTAAATACATTACGGGCGTGCACTGCACAGTTTCTACACACGCTCATGACTTCACCAGTTTTTTTTTTATATTTTCACTGCAGATTTTCAACATTGCCATTTTTTACACCTCCCCATGAACAGATCAGCTGTCATTTTTCACATCCTGTTTGGAATGTGTTTTTGCACCAGTGGTGCCAAATGCTGTAGTCGCTGTGCAAACGAAGTTTTCGGCTAACAAACTGATATTACCACTGTTCATGTGGTGGGAGTCACCAAAAAAAATGTTGAAAATTTGGAGTGAAAATACCAATGAATGTCTGAGGCATTAGGGTTTCCGACCATAATGCCCCACTCTGTAGAGAATGACAGGCATCAAGGATGTGACTTGGGATTGTCACCTGCAATACTCATACCATTCCACCCCCACCCACACCCTGCAGCCAGTGAGAGGCATTGAGGTGTGCCTTGGACTCTTTGGCCCCAAAGTTCACCCCATTTTCCTACCATACCCATCTCACTGTATTTCCTGATGGAAAGGGGTTCGATTAAGGGCCAAAGACCCCAAGGCACACCGTGACACTTTTTGGTGTCTGCAGGGTAGGGTGTGGTGAAATGGCGTGGTTGTTATGCCTGACAACTCAAAGACACACCCCAATGCCTGTCACTCTCTGCAGGGTGGTGATGAGGCTGGCTTCAGTTCAATACTTCACTGCCATTCCTATTATGCAGCTCTATAACTCCTACACTGCCAATTCCAATGCCAGCAAGCAAACATTCGGCATTGACAAATGCTTGTTAAGTATTGTCATTGTACATTCAAACAAGTTTTTTTTTAGCTGACATCATGATGATGAAATAATGGAGGGATTATTTAAATGATTTACTACTCTAGTAGCACCAGCCTTTGATAAAGGGTCCTGCAGGATCCCAAACACATCAAGCAGGCATTTTTTGTTATTTGTTTGTTTCATGCACTGTGTAAATAAACTTTATCTTTGCTGCTATTTTACAGAGTTTGTGCAATATGAGGTGGTGAGTTTCTGAGTAGTTTGTTTATATGAATTCCTAATCTTCATGAGCACCACCAACCTTGTGCACTCTTTTGTTGTACATGTATTCTTATCATGCTTTACAAATTGCAAATTTTTGTATGAATTCTGTATAGTCTAATTGGGATGCTACCTCTTCTGTTGATGGAAACTGCTGATAACCCAACTAGCCTTTCCTTTTGGATTGTACTTCTTAAGTATGTTTTGAGCAATTTAAGTTCTGAGAAACTGCACTGTCCAGATGCCACAGTGACTGGTGAAGTTAACAAAATTCTCAGAGCAACTACTACTTGTGAGAAAAACTCAATTATACAACAATAACAAAAAAAGCTGGCTCCTGATTTGTTACCTAGTAGAATTTACAACGTGTAAATCCTGCTAGTACCCAACAGGAAAAAGTACAAGTTGGCCATCTGCCCCTGTATCTAATAAATATTGCTCCAACATCACACATCAAAGCCGCCGGCCGTCATTGTATCTCTGCTCGTTAAGTAACATGGTAAATTTAAAAATGTCGACATGGACTGCTCCTTTGAAATAATTGCTGAAAGGGAGATAGACCACATATTCTGTAACATTACGAACCCTTACCAGCTGCTATGAACATTCAGGCTTCCAAGGAAGACTTACTTGAACTAATAGTTTTACTCGTCGAGCAGTTCCCCCGCCGCTAACACCTCAGAAGTGTCACCAATGATACTAACTCCCCATCCTATAACATCACCAGCTCCACCTACCGGGAACACTTTCTTCACTGTTTCTCCACTAGTAACAGGCCTGCCAGCTCCACAGTTCTAGCAGGGACTATTTATTCCTTCAAATCAACAGATGTATGTCTATATATATATATATATATATATATATATATATATATATATTTAAAATAAACCATCAAGTTTTCTGATTCCAGCTTCACAATTCCCAATTGTATAATTGCAATATCCCACTCAAGACTGTGGATGATGCAGGATTTTCCCACTTCTGGTGTGTTGTTGGTAACTCGGCTGTGCCTCGAGACAGAACAACACACCAGGCATGGGTAAATCCTGGCATCACCCACACCCTCTCGTGGTATATTGCTTAAACATCCCTCCACTTTACATCCAAATGTAGAAACTAAAGGAAAAGTGTGACTCTCACTGGGATTCTAAACCAGGTATCAGCAATCCATGCTTTAGCTCTTAAACAGCTGAGCTATGAGAGTTTAGCCAAGTAAGGTCTCTGAGTTTTCCCATGTGAATCACACATACATTCATTTCTGGTGTCACAAGAAGCAACCAGGAAGTCTTTTAACAAACTCTGATAACTCCTCCTCTATCTCTCCAAGTGCAATATATATGCCACTGTGAGGCAAATTTAAAAATCCAATTGTAGAAATGAAAGGAAAAGTGTGACTCTCACTGGGGTTCAAACCCAGGAATCAGCAATCCATGTTTTAGCTCTTAACCAGCTGAGCTATGAGAGTTCATCCAATTAAGGCCCCTGAGTTTTCCCATGTGAATCACACATACATTTTAATAGCATGTGAATCAACTTTTCATGAAATTTAGATTGTTTAGTGCAGAATAACATTTATTTGGAATCATGTACACAGTGCTTTTAATTCTTCAAAGAGCTCAAGTGCATCAATATCACATGAGCCATTGTAAGTGCAATTTGTAGATCCTTACATTGTTTTACAAGCTGTTCATAATCTACTGTTATTAATAAATTAAGGCCCAGATATTCAAAACTTTGCCCTGAGGCCAAATTAGCAGTGCCCAGAGTGCAAAAATAGCCCAGACCAAAAAGCCCGCTATATTTCAAAGAAATAGCCCAGTTCAAAACTCATTGAACATAGCATGCAAAGGAAGCTGGGCAAACAGGACCTGGAGTGCAGGGTAAAAACAGCTCAGGAAAAAGAAAGTACTGAATATAGCAAAAAAGACGGCACTGAACATAGCACCCAAGGCAGGCAGTGCAAACACCCAGAGGAACTCAGTGCAGAGGTGAGCCTGCTGCACCCTGGAGCACATGCAAGGAAGAACAGCCTTGAAAGCAGCACCAAGAGCAGACAGCAGTGCACAACACAGAATATGCCACACATCCAGCCAAGGCAAGGCAGAGTAACACCCAGGATCCCTGAATGGACAGCAAAGCACAGGAGAAACACGTATAAACCCCATGCACCCAAAAATGACACTGGACACAGTAAGGTCATGAAAGTGGAATGTAATAATGCAGAATGACAAAAGAAAGGCATGATACTTACAAAAAGAACAGCAACAACATGAACAACAATATATACAACAACCAGTAATGGAAGAATGCTAAGAAAAGCTTCAGCTACCACATATACAACCACAACTACTATAGCTATGACTATAAACTACAACTAATACAATAAATGCTACTACTACTACTAACACTACTATTACTACCATAATACTACTATTATCACTACTGCTACAACTACTACAACTACAACTGCTACAACTACATCCACCACAACCACACCCATTCACACACAGCAACAGCACCACAAAAGTAAACAACAGGAATGCAACTATATACACGGAATGCAGGTATGCATAAATTAAATGAAAAAGGAGGAAAAGGGGAAGGGGACACAGAATATGCAGGAACACAAAGTGTCAGCACATCAAGCTGTCCGGAGGGGGGGGGCAAAGTAAATGGAAAAAGGGATCTGTGTCACTGCTGCATGCTGGGTGGTCCCGGCAGTCTTGCCTCTAGGACAGCAGGCACCCTCCTGGTCTCCAAGATGAACATGGCGTGCTGCTCAATTATCATCCTCTGCTGCCGAACAAGGCATCTCAGGAGGTCATCCATGCCCTCTGACTCCTCTAGCCTGGTCGCCCACAATGATGATTGGCGTGGACCTACAACAGGAAGGGGAAGCATGTGAGGATGGGAAACCAGCCAGGAGGCATACTGCAGCCACAGGTGGCTGTACAGGGATGGACAGCATGTCCCGACAGCCATGCCCATATGGTGCTGAGGAACACAATGGGAGGCACAACTGACGGGTGCCCACAGGGCAGGCCTGGAAGACACAGGCAACAACCCAAAACCCAATAGACATGGAGATGTCAGGCCCCGACAACACCATGGCACGGTTGACACCATCCAACCCAGCACTGCACACAGTGAGACAGTGCAGCCACACAGGCAGTCCCCAGGATGGTGGTGGGGGTGGGCCATGCAACAACAGGGGAGAACACACATTGGGACAGGCTTCCCATAGTCAGATAGCAATGTACCACAAAGCAGAGCACAACAGCAACCTATAGGGGCACAGGAGCATCACAATGCAGGCACGGTGTGTGGCCAATGGCCATCCCATGCCAGGACCAAACCATCCCACAGCAACTGCAATACCACAGGGCACACACACCAGCAGGGGTGGGCCGCCAGATTCTGCCACACATGGACCATGTACTGCAATGTGTGCAGTGCCCTGCATCTAGAACCCGCACATGCCATGTGAACAGCTGAACGTGGATATCGGCTACTGGAAACTGTACAGCAATGCCATCCATGCATGCTGACACTGGCCTATACTGCAACCCCCCCCAAGCCACAGTGTACCGCAGCAGCCAGACAGCCATACACTGGCAGCAATCTGCAACACTGGTGAGCAACACAGCACAATGCCGCACCAACCACTGTATGATGCTCATGGCCGGTAACCCACCATTACTATCAATGGCAGATCAGTGATGGAACCACACATAACAGAAGCACAGCACAAATGAAAACAGATATGTACTCATGCAAAAGGCCCCTGGGCTCAGGTCTGCTCTCATCTGCCTGCTGAGACATGGATGGCACCCTAGGGGTGCTCTGAGTGGTTAGCCGTTACCCCTCCTGGCCCCCTCTCCCTGGGCTGTGCTGCACGATCCACTCTACAGTGGAAAGAGATAACAGAAGTGTTATCGCAAGACACAGCATATACTACGATAGCCACAGCAAGATGCACCCCTACCCCCAAAACACTGCACACACAGAGCAGCCCAGGGACAGTGTCTGAACACATGATACACCCACACAGAGGCCCCCATGGCCCACTGAGCATATGCCAGGCACACAGGGCATGTAGGCATGGTGACACTGCAGTATGACATCATCATATGCAGGTGCAAAGTGACAGGATGCACACAGAGCTGTGTAGGCAGACATAGCTTCCAAGATACAGCCCCCCCCCCACACCACACTGGTGTTGGCTGCAAGACGGTCCCATTGCAGGTCCCCCCACCTGCATGGTCTGGACCTGCCATGTACGCCATGGCCAAATGTCACAGCTGTGCAAGGCATGACTGCAGTGTAACCCCCATGGACACAGCAACATGTACCACACCAGCAATGAGACAACCATTGGTGGTGCCTGGCAACTGTGACAACTGTGCCCCCAAGACACAGTGTGCCATAGGGCCTCCCAAGGGGGCCCATTCTGTATGCCCCAGAACCAGTGCAGCATGTGTCCTACCACCTGGCACAATAGCACACTTCCCCCCAGCACCTGTCCCTGTGCACTACCGCATGCTGCCTATGCCTCCCAGACATACTGGGGCACAGCTGGTACTCTCCAACATAACCATTCTGTACTGCCCCTGTGTTACTCCCTGGGCCCTCTAGCAACATGAGCAATAGAACCACGCAGTCACATGGCATAGCTTGGCTGAAACGGAGGCGTGTCACTGCACATCGCAGCGACCCGCCCACGACCATGGGTGGCATATGCATGCATGCACATGGCGCCACATTGTATGATGTAGCGTGGCACTATGATACACTACACTTGGGGGCTAGCATGTTACAATGGTCACACGCGCACACTCAGAAGTCGTGCTATGTCACACAGTGCTGCACTAACGAGGTAGCGGGCACAGGATACCCACATAGCCTGGCGCTAACAATTTGCACAGTGCTAAGCACATTGCCCAGCACTAACATGGCACATACTGTATTCAGTCAGCCTTTGTAAATGATGGCAATTGTGTATGCAAGGGGCAAACAGTGTTATTAGCATATCATTACCAGCTCATTTGCATGCCTAGCCAGTATGATTGACCAGCAGGGCTATTTAAGGGCAAACAGTGCTCCACCTGTTTTGTCTATAGGGAATGCAATACTCAGCAGATGCCACTGCTGAATAAGCCTGCCACATAGGAGCATGTCTCAGGAGGCAGAGCAGCAACAGACAGGTCTGTATAGCAGCTTGGAGCATGGCTGTATGGTGCTGGGATGTGACTTGGCCCTGGCCTGCACTGTACACACATGTGTATGGCCATGGAACACACATGGGACAGAACACATGCCTGCTGGCCCACATGTCAGCATGATACTGCTTAGAGGTGTACATGGGCAATGTGATTGTTGGCCAGCTGACTGGGGCAAGTGTTATGCTTGTGTCCAAAGCAGCACACCCCGCTGAGAGTGGATGGCCTGCACATTGTTGTTGCCATGCACTGGGGTAGGGGAATGGGGGGCAACACTGGCCTGCAGGTGCCCCAGGCTGTTCGGTGCCCATGTGTGGGCTGGTGTGTGCAATATAGCCACAGTGTCTGTTGTGACACCTGCACATGCACTGTGCACACAGGGATGGCCATGTCACACGGTTGCAGTGTGTGCTGTACCCTATCATGTAGAACTGGGCCTACGCTATGCCACTACAGGACGTGCATTGCAGGCATCTAGGGTGGCATGGACATTGTGTTCTGTTTGTGCTGTGCAATGCAGTCATGCCACAGCATGTGACCTGTGTCCCTCTACATGTCTGTCTTATTCACCTTTCAGGTTATTACCATCTCCTCGCTACTCCTACTTTGTCCTTCTACCCTGAATTGTCTCCATTTTTGGCCTGCAACACCCTGCACTCTCCTCTCCCACCTCCCCCTAAATAGCCATCATGCCCCCCCCCCGCACTCAATAGCCCTTACTCTCCTTTCTGGATAGCTGCTTACTGTCTTTTACCTGACAATGCCACCTAGGCTGCTGCTGTTATCTGAATTATCCTAGTGTTAAAACCATCTCTGTTTCCTATTTACAATGTATTTTTATGTTTGCTTGCACACATGTACAAGAAACATAGTGCCATCATCCGAGTTTTCCAGAGGTGTGTCAGCCTCTTCCAATTCAGTCAGTGTGTTTGCAGGCGCGGTCGCAGTGCTCCAATCACTGCTCCAGCAGTCTATGACAGCAGTTGAAAATGCAGTGGCATACAGTTGAAAGGGAGAGCTCCACTCCAGTGAGCAGAGCTCCCCCCCCTCAACACACATGCATGCATATTGCGTGCTCATGCGCCTCCCAATGCACAAACTGTATAGCCGACGTGGGTACCCAATACCCCGTAGGCTCCACACCACGCCCCAAAAGAAGCCGAGGTGCCACGCTGGGAGCCCACCCCAGCGTGGCACACACATCCTCAGAGCGGCGACAGGGGTGCCCAATCCCTGTAGGCTCCAGACCCCCAAACAGTTTATAGCTGCCATGCTGGGAGCCCACCCCAGCATGGCAAACGCCCCGTCGTCTTCCTTAAAAAAAAAAGAACTGTAAAAAGAAATGTTCCTCGGCATTCTCCCAGCCCACCCGCCCACCCACTGTGCACCCTGCCTCCCACCCTCACCCCTATACTTACCTCCAGAGTCCGGCGTGACGATCTTTGGTGGACCGGGAACACGTCTGCACTCTTCAAAGCTTACCGCGAACTGAGGAAATGCCGATAAGCTGTATAATGTAATAGATAGGGTTTTTTCAAGTTTGCTGCATATCTCGGGCATTTTTTGGAATTTGTGCACCAAATTTTCAACATGGGGTTTTTGGGACCCCTTTTCATGAATGCTGTCACTGTCATGGCGTTAATCGGGCCCAAAGGGTGATTTCGCAGTCACTGTGCAAAATCACCTTTCGGGACCAATTAACAAAATGACACTGCCAGTGTTCATAAGGTGGGCTCTCAAAAAGCATATTTTGAAAATTTGGTGGAAACATTTCTAAAAATGACTGTTTTATGAGCGTGCATTGTGCAGTTCCTACGCACGCTCATAAGTTCACGAATTTTCAATATTTTCACTCCAGATTTTCAACATTGCCATTTTACCACACCTCCTTATGAGCAGTATAGCTGTCATTTTTCACATCTCGCCCAAAACGTGTTTCCACCCATGTAGCGCACAATGGCGCAGTCGGTGTGTGAAATCAATGTACAGAACACATTAAGAAAATCACAGTGACACTGTTCATGAGCAGAGGTCTTAAAATAGCTAGGTTGAAAATTTGGTGAAAAAATTCCTAAAAATGACTGTTTTACGAGCGTGCGTTGCAGATTTCCTATGCACTCTTGTAAGTTCGTGAATTTTCAATATTTTCACTCCAGATTTTCAACATTTCCATTTTACCACACCTCCTTATGAGCAGTACAGCTGTCATTTTTCACATCTCACCCACAACATGATTCTGCCCATGTAGCGCACAATGGCGCAGTTGGTGTGCAAAATCAATGTATGGGACACATTAAGAAAATCACAGTGACACTGGTCATGAGCAGAGGTGTTAAAATGGCTATGTTGAAAATTTGATGAAAAAATTCCCAAAAATGACTGTTTTAGGAGTGCACGTTGCGCAGTTCCTACGCACGCTGGCAAGTTTGCTAATTTGTAGTATTTGCACACCAGATTTTCAACAGTGCCATTTTACCAGACTTCCTTATGAGCAGTACAGCTACCATTTTTCACATCTCACCCAAAATGTGTTTCTGCTCATGTAGCGCACAGTGGTACAGTTGGTGTGCAAAAACAATGTTTGGGACAGATTAAGAAAATCACAGTGACACTGGTCATGAGCAGAGGTCTTAAAATGGCTATGTTGAAAATTTGGTGGCAAAACTCCATAAAATGACTGTGTAATGAGTGAGCATTGCGCAGTTTCCACGCACCCTCGTAAGTTCATGAATCTGTAATATTTTCAGTCCAGATTTTCACCAGTGGCATTTTTCCACACCTCCTTATGAACAGTACAGCTGTCATTTTCCACAACATGGCCAAAATGTGTTTTCACACTTTCAGCGCAGAAATGCGTGGTCGCTTGTGGGAAATCATTGCTCGGGCAGATAAAGAAAATCACACTGACACTGTTCATGATCGGAGGTCCCAGAATTCTGTGCTAACAATCTGCTGTAAAAAAATCCACAAACTAGTTACATTACTGGGTGTCGTTGCACAGTTTCTCATGCAGCTAATTGCTTCACCAGTTTTTTAATATTTTCACTGCAGATTTTCAACATTGCCATTTTTTACACCTCCCCATGAACAGTACCACTGTAATTTTTCACATCCTGTTTGAAGTGTGTTTTTGCACCTGTGGTGCCAAATGCCGTAGTCACTGTGCAAAAGCAGTTTTCGGCTAACAAACTGATATTGCCACTGTTCACGAGGTGGGGGTCACAAAAAATCCATGTTGAAAATTTGGAGTGAAAATACCAATGAATGCCTGAGGCATTAGGGTTTCCAACCATAACACCCCACCCTGTAGAGAATGACAGGCATCAGGGGTGTGACTTGGGATTCTTGCCTGTAATGCTCATACCATTCCACCCCCACCCACACCCTGCAGCCAGTGAGAGGCATCAAGGTGTGCCTCGGACTCTTCGGCCCCAAACTTCACCCCATTCTCCTCTACCACACCCATCTCACTGTATTTCCTGATGGAATGGGGTGCGTATAAGGGCTAAAGACCCCAAGGCACACTGTGACATTTGTCAGTGTCTGTAGGGTAGGGTGTGGTGAAATGGCATGGTAGTTATGCCTGACGACTGAAAGGCACACCCCAATGCCTGTCACTCTCTGCAGGGTGGTGGTGGGGTTGGCTTCAGTTCAGTACTTTGCTGCCATTCCTATTATGCAGCTCTGTAACTTCTACACTAGCAATGCCAATGCCAGCAAGCAAACATTCAGCATTGACAAATGCTTGTTGTCTATGTTTACTCACCTAGCTAGACACTCCTAAACCCACAATGTATGTATACCCACCCTTTACGACTTGGAACCTTGGTAAAAGAGCAGTCTCCAGCTCAAAAATATTGTAATCCAAGATTGAATAAACAAATAAATAAAAATAGGTCCTGCAGAATGATAGGAACAGATTCGTGCCCATAAGTTCTTCCAGGATGAACTGAAGGCTCTGTTCCACTGAGTCAAGGAGCGGGAGCAGGTGCTACGTGGCCACAAGGCAACCGATGCTGTCATGAGACAAATGTTGGATGTGGTTATGGCAGGGGTCAATGCTGTTGGAGGCCAGGGACATACTACAGATGCCATTGGAAAGAGGTGGAATGACCTGCTGTGATGGGCCAAGGAGGAGGAGGAGGCACTATGGCTTTGTGAATGCCTATGGACTGGAGGAGGTCCACAGACAATACAACAGCATCAGGGGGACCCACTGCTGACCCTGGTGGCATTTACACTGCGTTCCGTGTTGGTTGGTGGTGTAATTGGTGGAGGGTGTGAGACACCACTCACACCACCCAGAACAGGTCAGTTTCCAGCTGTGTGTACCCCACATGGCATGCCTGCACTGGTGCTGGAGGAATATTGTTGGACCGATACATGGTTAGCACTATGGGGGTGCTATATTGTACACACTGTACACATGAGTTAGTATTGCGTGCATCCACTGCCTGTGCAGGGCTTTCACCACAGCTGTCATCCCAATGCATGTGCACCATGGTAGGGGGTGGATGCATGGGGACATAGTCTACATTTACAGGGACTGCAATGTGTGGTGTGTATGGCCATGGTGGTTGTGGCATACTGTGCATGTTCTGGTCAGTAATCCTGTCCTTTCTTGTTTCACAGCAGTGGGTTCACATCTTGCAGTGCACCAGGACATGGCTGGGATGGAAGACATGGTGTAGGAGGCAGAGGATGACACCAATATGCCATCGACCTCAGGACTGGGTGCCATGTGTGGAACCTCAGCAGCAGCACATGGGTGGCAAACCATAGGACATGGGTTACACCTGCCTGTGGGGGACGACTACTCTGGGACTCAGGATGGCAGGGACTTGGATGGTGGTGACTTCCTCAAGGATGCCTAGGTGGAGGATCTGAGTGGTGGCCAGGTGGTCCTCCTGATAGTTATTAGTGACCCTGGATCAGATGGCACAGACCAGGGCTACTACATGCCTGTGGAGGGGACTGTGATTGGCGGCATAGGGGTGGGTCATGCTGTGGTCCACCACACAGGTGCCATGGAGGTGGAAGCAATGCCACCATAGACAGTTCTGTACAGCAAATCATGGGCCATGTGAGTGAGGTGTGTGCACTGCTGGACATGCAGTACCTTTCATGGGGAGGGGTGCTGGACCCACACGGGATACATCACAACACAGAGACCTTGCAGCACCAGGAACCACAGCAGCCGACACCCGCACTGTGTCCCCACCATGAACAACGGCAAGCACAACCTCCAGCTGGCATTAGCATTGCTGCAGTTGTGGTGCCGGATGGTAAGGGATCCCACCCTCTGCTCCAGGCCACCCTGTCTTCCCAGCAGGAGGCCCAGATGGACCTGCATGCCTTTCGGTGTGAGATGCGGCATGAGCTCTCGCAGCTGTTGGAGACTGTGGCCTTGGGCTTTGCCAGTGTAGACCAGTTGGCGGAGGACAGAATGGAGTGCATGGTAGCCATGCTCGACCATGACTTTGCAGATCTCACAGCCCCTGTGGTTGATCTTGCCACAGTGCTGCATGAGGTGCATGGTGGTCAGTGGGATGTGCAAGCAGGACAGCATGCCCATGTCACGCAGCCTACAGACAGGCCTCAAGCAGCTGAAGGGCAGGCATGGGCTCCAGCACCACTGCATCATGTGCATCAGCCATCACACTGCGGCACTGTAGCTGGCCATCCACCCTGTCTGGATCTGCAGGTCATCTGGGGCACTGGCACACCACCCACCCAGCCTCACTGTGCTCCTCCCCAGATATATCATTGACACAGAGCACTCCTGGCTCTGTGTCCTATGCACATGGTGTGCATCATGTGTATGGTGGTAGTCGACTCAGATAGGCACAGCTGCCATTCACACAGACACATGGGTAACACCCACATGTGCACACATGCCCGCACACACACATGCACACACACAGTCACACACAGACACACACACACACACACACACACACACACTCACTGGCACGGTCACCCACGCACAGCCATGGTAGCCCTTCCCACTCTGTCACCTCATATCAGGCACCTCCATCGACACACCGCTTCACCATGCCATGGCTGTCTACCTTGGTCACATGCGTGTCCTGCACAGCACACAGTACACATTGCCATCCCACATACACTCACTCCCACTGTGTTGTGCACATGCTTTGTTGGTGGTCCTCACTATTGTGATTGTCTGCACGTAATAAAGTCTTTGTCAATATACTGTTCTGATTGCTATGCTGTGTTTGCTCACTGTCCTGCCTGCGACAGTGTCCTGATGATGCCAGCCCTTTGCTCCAGTGCCCTGCTTGCCATTTGAGGATCTCTCCTCTTGAGTTGCTCCACTATCCCCTGACTTCTGGCTCTGGGTCACTGTTGGCCTGTTCCTCAAGTTCAGATGCCTGTATCACATGGTTCATTGCCATGTTGTGGAACATACAACAGGCTAGGATGATACGGCATACCTTCTGAGGCCTATACTGTAGGGCACCGCCTGACGTGTCTAGGCAGTGGAAGCACATCTTTAGTATGCCAAAGACCCTCTCTGTGATATTCCAAGTGGCAGCGCGTGCCTTATTGTACCACTCCTCAGCCACTGTGGCCAGCCGGGGTACAGGTGTCAGCAACCAGGGTCTCAGGGGATAGACACTGTCCCCTGTTGAAAATTTGTGCCTGTTAGTGTTGCTGTTCTGCTGTCTGCCCCTTGCTGTGGTGCCCCACCTGTGTTGCTGTCCCGACCCCTTCCTTGCATACCCCAGCCTACCCCCACCCACACTGTCATGTGTGTGTGCCTTTCATGCTGATACTCACTGACTAGGAGCCCACTGGGTATCCTGCCCTCCTCAAAGGCCTGACACAGCCTGGACTGGTGCCAGATGAAGGCGTCATGGGCACTGCTGGGGTACTGAGCAAAGACATTGCTGATGTGCCCTGTTGCATTGCACATCACCTGGCAATTGATGGAGTGGTACCCCTTCCTGTTCACATGCACCTCACTGCCCTCACCAGGTGGTGCACAAATGGGGACTTGGGTGCAATCAGTGGCACCAAGTACTACCGGTAGGTGCGCAACTCAATAGAATTTCTGCATGGTTTCTCTGCACATCTGCTGCTGTGCTGCAGAAACCTATGAATTCACCAGCATGTGGCAGGAAAGCATCAAGGAACTGGATCAGGAGGCGTGAGGTGGCAGACTGTGATACCCCTATGGTGTCCGCTGTTGGTCGTTGAAACATCTCTGTGGCTAGGAAGCACATCGCTGCTGTCACTTTCTCCTCAACTGTCATGGCATGGCTACGTCTTGTATTGCGCTGCAGCTGCTCATGCAGGAGTTCACACAGCTACCTCAACATTCCCCTGTTCATCCTGTACTGGCCAGTGATGTGCTCATCTGGCAGGGTCTCAAAGGAGACTCTGGGCTGGTACCACAGGTGTGCAGCGTATCTTCTCCTTGGCCTGCATTGTTGACCATGTAGACCCTGCTCTTTTCATCCTCCTCCACTACTGCTGTCATTAGGTGCAGCAACACTGCATTGTTGCCTAGTGCCATGGTTACTTCCTTTTCTGGTCCCTCCCCCTCTGTGTTTTGCCCTGGGATAAGACCTGCCTTTTATAGGCGGTAACTAGTGCCACTCTATGTGTCATGCAATGTGGCCTAGCACAGCACTGTTGCTCTGAATACCCCGTAGTACATGTGTGCTTATTCCCACCCCCTCACTTTGCCCCTTGCATACATTATGGGTTTTTCCCCTGCTATTACGGTTTGCACGTGCTATCCAGTCGTTTGAATATTGCAGCTCTGTGCTAACACTGTTCTATTTCCACGCTACTGGTTTGCGTGCTGCGCTAAGCTTTGAATATCTGGTCCATAATCTGTACAAGAAACCAAATTTCTTGTTATGTGCATGAAGCTGTTTGAATCTTTCATTTACTGATGCCAATGCAGTATCAATAACAACTTGAAAAAATACAGCCTCAGTTTTTTTCAGGATCATCTACTGCCTCGTAATAGAATGGCCTCTTTCATCTTCATGTATCATTTTGTGAAGGGAAAATGAGCTGCACACCTAATTTAGCTGCCAACTTTCTGTTACTTTGGTATTCAAAAAAACACTGGCCCAGTATACAATCACATTTGTTTCTCTTTTCATCTAACAAAAGGACTGCTTGATCTGTCTGCATGGAACAGCTTTGCATCAATTTAGGTATCTGGCCAACCTTTACAAGACTGTCATATCAAACTACAAGAGACATTCGCAACTTTGCACTTTCAATAACATTTTCCAGTGAGGAGTTCTCTGAGTAAGAGCTTGGATCCTTTCCCATTGTAACCTCAGCTAATGCTACTAGTGCATAATAAACATCACAAATCTGATATCTCACTGCCTTCACACTGTCTACTTCTACACTCTCATCTAGTTTCACATAATGGTTTGACAGATAAGCCACAAACATGATCACAGATCACTTTGTACTGGACTACAGAAGAGATGAACAGGACATGCATGCACTACAAGTCTTCTAAGAAAGAAGTTGCATCAATTGAAGAATTTACAGAACTGCCAATACCCAAATTAAGGCTGTCACAACTGCAAGGCACAAAAAAGCTTTTGGATTCAATTTTAATATTCTGTCTTGTACACCAACAATACATGATGCATTACTATGTATATAAGTGAACAATCTGTAACAGGAACATAACTCTGAATTGTGACTCTTTGAATATATTAATCATGGCCTTTTTTTGGTTTCAACAGTAGAAAGCCTTCTTTCATAATATATTGGGCTGAATCGATGGTGCTGATCATCCTATGGGAAACAATGTTTTAATACCTGATATGGGCCCTGTTCAGTTAATGTCATACATACTTTGTCATCAGTTTGGGGTGGCCAGTTAGCAGGATCAAACCAATCAATGCCTTTATGCTCCGTACCAGTAATAATCTGTGTGCCTCATCCAATGTCTCAGTCTACTCAGTCTCTGGTTGAGATTCATCTGTACTTGTTCATTCGTCATTTCGATTGTTGTCTTGTAGTACATTAATGCTACTGCTGTTATCTAGAAGCAGATCTGTGGGTATGGAATTTGTAATTGTTACACATTTCGGATCTGAAACCATACCACTGAAGTTCTGTGCTATTGTGTCTATATTACTTCCTTTGTGACTATCAAGATCTATGCTATTATTACTACACAATACATAACTTGTGCCTTCTCCATTATCTATTTTGGTTTTAGACTCAACATGAAATCTGCTGGATAAAACAGAGTAACTTGAATGGTGGCTGGAATCCCTTGTCACTACTATAATATTCCTGCTGTTTCTCTTCTTAGCACTGACTAATTGTCTTTACAAATTTCACCACCAAGTCACATAAACTAGCCATTTGAATATCTCTCAGAGCTTTTCTTTTTCTATTGGAGGTACCCAAAAGCTTCTTTGTTGATATTTTTGGTGTGTTGCTATTAACAAAATAAATACTAGTAATCAGTATTTAAAAATGGATTTATTGAGTAAGTAATATAAACAGTACTGTCACTGTCAGAGGATTTAGTCTGAATGCACTAGAGAAATACTTGAAAAATGATTGATGATGATATTAAGTGATGCTTAAAACCCTCATTTTGAATGTTGTATTATAAAAAAATGCTTTGCATATGAAATGCTGTTGCATGCATTTAGGCTATGAACCGTACTTTTGCTCCCATGGTAACCTTCCATGACCTCCTTTTGCATTTGCAATGCCATCTATTCGATCTGTGAACGTAACCAATTCAGACCTTCAAGGACTACAGGCTGCATGTGACATACTGTGATGGGCCCCAAGACTTCTTCTGTTTGTCCCACAATGTATGATCCTGCCTTGTGCTACCTCAAAGTGATAAAGTCTTCTACAACCACTCTGGGCATTCAGCTTCTTCAAGCTGTATGAGGGCTATGTAAAGGCCTCCACCATGGACATCAGATATGGAGGGGAATACTTAGTGCCTTGCAGCTGAAGACAGCTCCACACACTGTGGAGAAGGAGGCCCATCCTGATGTATCTAAGGCAGTCTCAGGACACAGATGGTCCACAGGAGTTGCTGCTCCAACATGAGTGAGGTGGTTTTGTTTTGTAAAACTAAAAGGAGGATCCCAAAGATGAGGGGGCCCAGAAAGCAGCAGACACAGATCTCCAAAGACAGCAGCTGTAGTAACAGAACTATGGGAGCATCTGCTGTCACACTACTGCCTCTCGTGAATGGAAGTGTACCAGCATGAACTGTGGCCTACGGCAAGTGTCTGTGCTACAGAGAAAGTACATCTGAATCTTCTGAGAATGTAGACATATCCATAAATAGGGTCTTACAAGTGATGTAAACAGCATTTCAAGAAAGGATGGCTATGTAGATACATCAAGAGTTTTTTAACCGTGCCATGTGAAATGAAGATTGTGTTCTTTAAAGTGGTACAGTGAGCACTGTGAATTAAATGTAAATTATATTCCAGATTACATGTCTCTGTATAGATGCAGCTGTCTCTGTACTGGCTCTTGTAAACCTCTTTGCTGCTAACAGGATGTCTCTTCACACCCTGCAGCTGGAACATTAAGTGGTGGTGCATGTATTTGTGTTAGACTATGCCACAGATAGTTGTAGCCAAGGGTGAATGCAGCAGCACAGTCGGCAAGATCACTGAAAATGAGAATGAAATAATGCTGCTAGTACATATCTGTACTGAGGGGGTGGCACAGGGATAGCAGCATGGATATATGAAGTGGAAAAATCTGACATTTAGTTGACAGCATACTGTAGTATGGCACAACTATAATCCTGGACTGAGCCCACCATTCATGCCATTGGTTTTATTTTCACAAAGTTGAATTGTGGTTTCTGTGTCATGTTTACTGGCATTAATTGACATAAATGTTCCCCTTAACTCAAAAGTCATGACAGTCTTTCTTGTCCAAGGTGACCAGGAAGGACCATCATGTGAGAAAAAAGATAAGAATGAGCTAGAATGGCACTTGGGATGGCATTCTGAAAATATCATTGCACCATGCATTTCTGCTTAAAGTTGAACCAGCATAATATTCTGTGGTGATTTGCATATGCAGCCCATGATGCTTTGCATTGTGTGTCATGTGTGATTTTGTATTTCTTTGAAACTTGGCTTCCTGGTCAAATGCCTTTTAGGGTAACCATTGCCTCAGTGCTTGCTCACAGAGGTTCTTTGTCTTTTAAATTGTTTTTTCTTTTAATTGGGTTCCCCACAACATAACCCAGATAGACCATCTTAGGGTAGCTGGTTCGTTCCACTGGGGTGTCAAAAAGACGATGCATACTGATGAGTCCTGGTAGGATGAAACACATGTCTATGTCTTCTGTTGGCACCCTTTGCAAACTGTGTGAGAGGCCATTTGGCACCATGCATTTCTGCTTAAAGTTGAACCAGCATAATATTCTGTGGTGAACTGCATATACAGCCCATGATGATTTGCATTGTGGGGGCTTGTGTGATTTTGTATATCATTGAGATATGCAGAGGGCAGAGCTATTCAACATGTTGAGATAAAATTACATCATGTATGATTAAGGGAAAAAACATCAGGAAATTTTGAAGTATGAGTCTGCATCACATCACAGCCAGTTATACTGGCTAAAGTTTTATAGAAGCATTCAGGGCAAATTGATTTTGTTAATGCCAAAGTTTGTGGAACTCCACCTGATATGATTACACTGCCTATGTTTGAGACTTCTTTGCTGTTGTGTGTGTAGTTTTCTTCAAAAGGCGTGCAGTAATGATATGGGCAGCTTCCACTGTGGCAGGTATGGATGCTCTGGTGTCTAAAGGCACCCCCCACCCCCCATCAAGAGTATCCATGGTCTGACATCTGTCCCTTGTGTCTAGTGGAACCCCCCACTCCGATCGCTGGTTGCAATGTCCAGACATCTGTCCCTCATATCCAGTGGCACCCTGCCTTCCAATTGCCCAACCCCATACCTGCAGAGCATTGCCCTCATGTCAAGTGGTACTGCCTTCCCTCATACACATGTCCTGGTGATGGTGTAGATGTGCCCTGGTGTCTACTGTCCCCACCCACCCACCCCCAATCACCCATCCTGGGACAAGTGGAGTTAACTCTGGGTGTAGTAGCATCCTCCACCCTCTGATTGCCTACTGCCACAGGCTACATGGATGCCTCTGGTGCCCAGTGGCCCCCCACCCTCCCAATACCTGCCATTTCTTCCACAAGGTATTCCCTGATGGTCCAGTGGCATCCCCTGCTCCTGAGCATCTGAATCACATAAGAGCCCACAGTCCCAGGCATCTAGTAGCCCTTCCCTGCACCACTTGCAATGGGCACACCACCCTGCCACTCCCCCCTTATCTCTGACTCTGGTGCTGAGCCAAGGATCTGAGTGGGTGATTGGCACAGCCCTCCTTTCACCTCCTTGGTACTGAATTTTGGATCTGTGTGCTTAACGAAATGACCTGTCTTTATGTTTATGGGTTTAGTTATTTTGCTTAGTATTTGTGACCCAGATTACAGGCTGGCAAAAAATTCCTGACCCAAGACTCATATTAGTGGAATAAGGGGCAGCTTGCTCTGCCGGGTATTCCCCTTGAGACATAGGGATGGGAATGGCTGGCAGTATACGTCGGTACAGTAAGGGCTACGATACAGAAACCCACTAACAAATATATGGGACAGAGTAGATTGGTGCTCTAAATAATAGTTTTGGCACAAGGTCTGCATTTTCATGACCTGAGTTTGTCTCCAGCTGGGCTTTCAGATGGACCCCTGAAAAAGGAATACCTCAGCTAGCGCAGTGTGTAATCGTATGGGAGGGCCGGGGCTGGCTATCTATCAAAAATATTGAAATCAGCTGAAAAAAGCCTGTAAGTGAATTACATAAGGAGCTTAAAGCTGAAGGTAATGGTCAAAGAAAGACTTGTATAATTATTGATTCAATGAAATAGAGACAAATGTATTGCATATGACCTACTTATCATTAGTTTTTGGAATATTGAAAGCTGATAGAAGGTCTGTACCTGCCAATGGGCTGGCAGTATAGCATAGAGCATAAAGGAACGAGGTGTGAACGAGCTTGATACATCCAGCAGACCAGACCTCAGTTTGATTCTCACAACCTCCACTTGCATATTGTGTGACTCCGAGCAAGTCACTTAACTGCCAGTGCTCCCAGGTTGCCCCTGAAAACAAGCACTTGTGCCTAGTGGGCCTTACCTGGTTACCAAAAGACTGAAAAAAAAAAGATGGCCCAATGGGATACTGTATCTAATTGTTTGAGATGTGGACAATTGCATTGTATTTTAATACTTTTTAATGTATGTCATGTTGTAATGGTTCTTTTTATAACTGATCAACAATAAATTCATTCATATTATATTATTCACCTCCTCAGCCAACTGCCTATGGAATCACAGGTAGCATATGTACAGTGTACAGTATATATGATGTAGAGTATGCGCGCTCCCTGTCATTCAATAGTGCAGCCAACAAAGGAGGTGAGAGGAGGGCTGTACTGGTCACTGTCTTGGATCCCCAGCACTGCACCATGGATGGAGATAAGTGGGAGTGGCAGGATGGTGTGCCCAGTGTAGGATATGGCCGCTAGACACCAGGGACTACAGCTCTTGCCTGGTTCAGGTGCTCAGGGTGCCACTGGATACCAGGTAATACTTTGTGCAAGTGGCGGCAGGTGATTGGAGGGTGGAGGTCCACTGGGAACCAGGAACATCACTGCAACCTGCGGCAGTGGGTGATCAGAGAGTGGGAGGCTACCACTAGAACCAGGGACAACTCCACTTGTTCCAGGATGAGCGATCGGGGGGGGGTGCCACTACACACCAGTGTATGTCTACACTGTCACTGGGACATGTTCTCAGGAGCAGGCAGCTGCCACTAGACACCAGGGCAATGCATGCAAGTATAGGGCCAAGTAATTGAAGTGTGGGGACTGTTACTGGACACCAGGAAAAGATGTCTGCACATGGTGATGGGTGGTTGGAGGGAGGGGTGGGACTTCTAGAAACCAGGGACAGATGGTCCGAAGCAGCAATCCCACACTATCCACAAGAAATGTGCCCAGCATAAATCCGAATCAAATCAATAATGCAAACACTGACACCAAACAGACTCAAAGTGCAAAAAATGGCTTTATTGTTTAGAGAGCTGACAAACAGCTGAGGAAGAATGAACCACTACCATTTTCACCATTAAAACAGTGTCATCAAGAGGATCTAATGCATCATCAGTTAGTCCACATTTAAAATGAGCTGAATTAAAATGATACTGCTTATTAAAAGAAATCTTAACATATAAATTCAGACAGTAACTATTAAAAAGGTTATTCCCTATCCCTGATAGCTCTACACATGTCATAAATAACAAAATGTACAGAATATAATAATACAATGTAAACTATGTTAATAAGCAGCAGTAAGAAGGGAAACAGCATTTTGGATAACTTTTTGTAGTTCCTCCAAAAATCCAGTTTGAGTAAAATCCAAAAGGTTCCCAAAGAGTTTTACAGTCCTACAAAAGGGAATAATAAACATTAAAATTAATGAATAGAAAATATGTAACTTTCAAGTTTCTTAACACATTAAATATCCCAAACTACAATTCTTGGAGAGAAACTGGAGTGTGTCTCAAAGTTGAAAAACCCAAGTGTGTGGTTAGACCATAATTTATCATTCACTGAGCACGTTGAGGACCTTGTAAAGAAGTTAAGGCAGAGGCTGGGGCTATTCTTTAGAATTAACCAGTTTCTTACTAGAGATGCAAAAGTGAGCCTTGTCCAAACTACTTTTCTTTCGCTGATCGATTATGCAGATTTCCTTTATAGTCAATGTCACAAAGCCTCGCTTTCAAAGTTGGATATGTTTTACTACAGGGCCATCCGGTTTATTACTGGTCTCCCCATCTCTACCCTTCATTGTTCCTTGTACAAAGTCATAGGATGGTCCTTTCTTATGTTTAGGTATAATAGAAATGCAGTCCATTGGACTTATAAAGTCTTCTTGAAGAGGCTTTAACAATATATAATAGACTGTCTCCCACTAAGTGAGCCAGGAATGTATGCCCTAAGAAGCACATTCTACATCACATTATGTATCCCCAAGGCTTCTTCTTGCTATGGCAGAGTGGCTATTAGCTTCCTGTTGCCAACATTGTAGAACAAAGTACAAAAATTATTGAAATTAAGCTGCCTCTGCAGTATGAATGCCTTTAAATCTCTATATGCTTGGTACGTGTGTAAGCCATGCAATTGTTACCCCAGCCCCTAATTTTTGTACAAAGCATCAGGCTGCTGCCCTCTGAGCAAAGTTGAATTTATGATCGCTTGTAACCTTTGGTGACCTTAACTTTGTGAGCGTCTTATGCCTTAAATGTTTTTTCCCCTCTAGAAATCCCTGTAGGGTTATTATCTCTTCATGGCTTTGAGGCCGCTACACCTCACTCACCCTGCTGTCTTTTACGTATTGCTTAATCTGTGACTCTTATTCCCCTACCCTGTACCATTTAACTGCCCTATTTCATCTTTGTATTCCCTTTCCACTGTATTCTGCTCTTACTGTCTCTTTCTCTGTCCCCTAACTCTCTTCCCTGCCATAGACTAGCCCTTCAGGGGCTCCCTGACCCTCAGGTGGGAGAAATGCAGATACTGGGTGGTTGCTGCTTCCATAGCCACCACCTGAGACACCTAGACCGGACTCCTTACTAGCGAGGTGTGGCATTTCCGTTACCCAATCGGAACATGAGCAGTTTACTGCTCTGGTGTCTGACTGGCTCCTGTAGTCTGCTCCTGTGTCTCCCTCAATACAAAGCTAAAGTCTGGTTTTCTGCCTAAACCTCGCACTAAAAAGAACTGTACTTACTTACTGCCTAACAGTTATGACCTCTATTTTTTCCTGTTTAGAATGTCAAGAGTTGGGACCCTGTTTGATTACAATTCTTTCTGAATTTCTGTGGTTGGGCCAGTCTTTAGGCATCAAGGAATATCCAATTCTGTTATCCTGCTGTTTTAGTCTTCCCACTGGTTCAGATATTCCATTGTCCATGGCCCAGTACTTAATACCAACCCCTTCCTCCATCTCCTGCCAAGGATATGCTCTCCACGGGCTCCCTGCCCATAGGCATGGGAAACCCAGGCACCGGGTGGTCGGCGCTGCCTCTATCGTGGCCTGAGAACCTACGTTTGGACTCCCCATTAGCAAAGCATGGCATTAGCAGCAATCAAATCTGAACGTGAGCACTCTTCGGCGTTGGCTTCTGATTGGTTCCTATAGTCTGCTTCTGTGTCCATTCTAAACCAAGCATAAATCTGATTTTAATGGCAAAATTGGCCAAAAAAGAGCTGTACTTGCTTTTCCCCTTGACTGTTAAGACCCTTATCCTTCTGTTTAGAGTGTTACATTTAGTGATGCTGTGTTATTACACTATTTTTGAAATTCTGTGCTTGCGCAGCTCCCTGCATGAGGGACCAATCACTTCTCCCTACTGCAGTTCCTAATAAGCCTCATCTTATGTCCTCCTTAAATATTACAGAAGCACTCTGAACTGATATGACTGATGTAACATTGAGTACTTACTTGCATTAATTGCATTAATTGTTTTTTTACTTGTGTTATTTGGCTCTATTGTAAATATCTCTGTATGCATTGTACCAGGAGCTAACCAGGTCCACCTTGTAAATGAGCTTGCTCAATGATGTTCACCTGGATAAATAAAGATTTTGATTGATTGCTTGATTGACTAGGACAGCAGTAAACTCAATGCTTTTTATTTTTGTTACTTCAGTATTATATCTTTTTAATGAGGGGCATAATATCAGTCTTATCATTTAGACCAGACTTTCTAAGGGCACCTAGAGTATAAATCCAGTATGCTTATCAGTTTGGTATCCACCTCCCCACCCTCCCCCCATGAACCAAGTGTTACATTCTCAATCCCACAAAATTTAAAGTTGAGGGTGAAGTACCTACCATACCATCTTGGTATTTCAAATAATGTACTGCCAAAGCATTAGTGACCCCCCCCACAATGCTCCTTAAATGTTCCCCCATTCTAAGTTTAAAGGGGCAGGAGGTCTGGCCCACGTAAAATGCTCCACATGAGCAGGTTGCCAGATATACCAAATTATCAGTAACAAAGCTAAAAATTGCCCCCATTGCATATGTTCTATTAGCATTCATGGTGGTAAAGGTCTTACTCTTCAATATTGTACTGCAATACTTGCAGTTACCTCATGGGCACATACCATGTGGATGTACTGGCAACCAAGGGTTACCCATTGGTGTGGGTTCCTTTTGTAGGCTGTGGACCAATCTGACCTTAAAATTAGTACCTCTAGTATAGGCCATATGTGGGGGTGCCAAAGTGGCATCCTTGAGTAGGGGGTCCAACCTTAGGATGTTCTAATTAGACAGAATAATTCCTTCAATAGTCTGGACTGTCTGCTGTATGTGCTAACAAAGTTAAACCTGTTGGGACCTTGTTCCCATGGTTGTTGCATAATTAGCAAATTTTCTCTGGGGTTGTTTATGGTATTAACCAAAGACTTTTCCACTAGTTCTCCATTATAGTCTCTCATCCTAAATCTATCACACATCTCTGAACCATTTTAAGAAACTCAGCATTACTATTACATGGCATGGGTGGCAGCTGGAAGCCAATAGTAACAAATTTCTATCTGTATCTTTACACTACAATGTGGTTTTCATGGTACCATAATTTTTTTTGATAATCTCAAGATCTAAACATTAACACATGCTTTGTCACATTGTACTGTAAGTTTGAGATTGGGATTACTGGATTCCAGATAGTAGACAAATTCTGACAATTCATCCAGTGTACCATGCCATGCCATGGAGATCTCAATAAAGCAATGCTATAGGTCAGTCCTATTGTAAAAAGGATTGACCTCAGCATCATAGACAGTCAGTGTCTCCCAATGGCCCAGATAGAGGTTGACGTAATTAGGTGGAAAGATAGCACCCATTGCCATGCCCTTTGTCTGTAGATAGTAGTTGTTCTGAAAAAGGAAGTAGTTTCTTTTAAGTATATATTCTGAACAGTAAACAGGTGACTGTATGAATTTATGTGTTAAGATTTCTTTTAATAAGCACTATCACTTTAATTCACTTTATATGTTGATGAACTGCTAATGCACTAGATCATCCTGACATAGATACATAGATACATAGACAGTGTTGGCAGATAAGGGCCTATGGCCCACCCGGTCTGCCCATTTGAGCTTGTAAGTTCAGTTTATGTTTTTCTAGAAGTCTGTTGCCCCTTACTCCTGACCTCCAGAATTCCTTTATGTCTATCCCATGCATTCTTAAATCCCGTGATTGTTTCAGCCTGCACCACTTCCTCTGGCAGGGTTTTCCACTTGTCCACCACCCGTTCTGTGAAGAAATTCTTCCTCACGTTTCCTCTGAATCGTCCTCCCTCCAACTTCATCCTATGCCCTCTAGTCCTGGGAAAATCTTTTTCGCTTAAAAATAGTGTATTCCTGCACCCTGTTCCTCCCTGTAAGATACTTATATGTCTCTATCATATCCCCTCTCTCCCTCCTCTCCTCCAGGGAGTACATGTTCAGTTCCTTCAACCAGTCCTCATAGGACATTGTGATGCAATCCATGCACCATCTTTGTTGCCCTCCTCTGAACCTTCTCTACCCTGTTTATGTCCTTACGTAGGTAAGGTCTCCAGAACTGTACACTGTACTCCAGGTGGGGCCTCAATAGTGTCTTGTATAGTGGAATTATGACCTCCCTTTTCCTGCTGGTTATGCCCCTGCCTATGAATCGCAGCATCCTATTTGCTTTACCTGCTGCCTTGTCACACTGTTTCCCTACCTTGAGGTTATCAGAGATGATAACCCCAAGATCCCTTTCCTGCTTGGTACATGCTATATCCTCACCCCCCAACTGATATATTGTGCGAGGGTTTTTGTGCCCCATATGCATTATCTTGCACTTCTTTGCATTGAATTTCAATTGCCAAACCCCTGACCATTCTTCAAGTTTCTGCAGGTCCCTTCTCATTCTGTCTACACCCTCTGGTGTGTCTACTCTGTTACAGAGCTTTGCATCATCAGCAAACAGTGAAATCCTGCCTTCTAGGTCCTGTGCAATGTCACTGATGAAGATGTTGAATAGGACTGGTCCCAGCACTGATCCCTGTGGTACCCCACTGGTCACTCTTCCCTCTGTGGAGTGACAGCCATTTACCACCACCCTCTGTGTTCTGCCGCTCAGCCAGTTACCTACCCACCACACTACTGTCCTGCCCACACCCATATTCCCCAGTTTGTGTAATAGTCATCTATGTGGCACAGTGTCAAAGGCCTTGCTGAAGTCCAGATAGACCATGTCCACTGTCCTCCCCTGATCCACCTCCCTAGTCACCCAGTCAAAAAATTCAACGAGGTTGGTCTGACATGACCTCCCCCTGGTGAAACCATGCTGTCTTGGATCCTGTAGTCCATTAACAACCTGATGTTCCACCAATCTCTCCTTCAGTAGTGCTTCCATGATCTTCCCCACTACTGAGGTGAGGCTGACTGGTCTGTAGTTCCCCGCTTCCTCTTTGTTCCCACTTTTGTATAAGGGGACTACATCTGCTATCCTCCAGTCTTTGAGTACCTCCCCTGTTTCCAGTGATCGGCTAAACAGGATAGCCAGAGGTTCAGCCTGATGCTGTTTTAATGGTGGAACCGATAGAGGTCTGTTCTACCTGAGCTGTTTGGTGATTCTTTAAACAATAAAGCCATTTCTTGCACTTTGACTCTGTTTTGTGCCAGTGTTTGCTTTCTTGATTCAATTTGGATTTATAAAGGCTTTGGCTGATACAATAAAAACTCCCAGAGAAAATTTGTCAACTATGCAACAACCAAGTGAACAAGGTCCCTAAAAGTTTAATGTTAGCACACACAGCAGACAGCCCAAAACTACTGAAGGAATTATTCTGTCTAATTAGAACATCCTAAGGTCGGATCACCTACTCAAGGAGGCCACTTTGGCACCCCCATGCATGGCCTACAGGAGGGAGATAGTGTCAGATAGTGATTGCCAGAGCTCTGCTGGGAATCCATCCCCCCGGGACATTGCCAGTTCTCATAGCCTTCAGGGCTTGTTCAACTTCTTCTTTAATGATTGGTACCTCTAGGAGTACAGCTTGCGTAGCTGTGAGCTTGGGGAGATCAAGGGAAGACAGAAACCTTTTAACTTGAGTGTTGTTCATTTGTCTGGAGGAAAAGTATAGTTTGGTATAAAATTGTTTCATAATTGTATTTATAGCTTGTGCACTGGTTTGTATCTTCCCATTGTCATCCATCAGCCCGGCAATGTGACTTTCTGCCTACTGCTTCCTTAGCCTATAGGCTAATATTTTGCCACCCTTCTCCCCTCCCTCCCAGTATTTATGCTTCAACCTGAGAATTGCCACTTCTGCTTCTTGGATAACATGTCATTAATCTCAGTTCTGAGACTCAAAATGGTGCGGTCTTTCAGGGGGTCAGGATTAGAGTGGGAGGCAACTTTGGCTGTTTTTTCTGCACTCCGAAGCTATGTCTCCAGGCTGCTAAGGTGTTGTTCTCTTTTCCTACTCTACCTAGCAGCAAACCCCATTATCTCTCCTCTGAGGGTGACCTTAAGGACTTCCAGGGTGGTGCCTGAAGATGTATCTGCAATGGGGTTTTGTTTTAAGAAAAGGGTGGCCTGGATGTTGAGCTAAGGTTGAAATTCTGGGTCTCTGAAGAGTAGGGGATCTATCCTCCATGTGGGAGAGGGGGTGTATTTGGGACCCTATAAAACATACAGGTGGACTGGGGCATGGTCCAATATAATAGTTTTAAGGATCTCGAAACTTAGCAAAAGGTGAAAAATTTGTGGGGAGACCAATCAGTAGTCCAGATGGCTGTATGACCCATGGACCGGCGAGTGAGTTGTAATCTAGCACACGTGAGTGAAAAATGCACCATACAACCAAGAGTCCTATGCCCTGCATTAGCTGGTGAAGGGAATGCCAAGCTTTGGGCTAGGACTCCTGCCAATTGGCACTGTGGTCAATTTGTGGAGATAGGGCCAGGTTAAAGCCCCCTCCTAAGAGAATGGGGTGTTGGTTTCCATTATTTCTTCCAGCTCCTGGGCCGTTTTCATGGAAGAAGGCTTGTGCATCTTCAATGGGGAGTATATGTAGCCCAGGAGAAGGGGGTTATCTGGTGTGTCCATGAGGGTAAAAATCCACCTGCCTTGTGCATAACTTATGGTTTTCTGTGGGGTCCATCTGAGGGACTTGTGCACAAGAATGGCCACTCCACATTTCTTAGTGGGGGTAGATGCTGAGAATACCTGCCTGACCCATTCTCTGACCAGCTTGGCCTGATCAAGAGAGTTCAGTTTGGTCTCCTCGAGGAAGGCCAGGCTGGCCCATAGCTTTTTTAAGTGTAAGAAGACCTATTTACATTTCACAGGGCTGTTTAGGCCCTGTACATTCCAGGTGAAGCAGTTTAGCTCACTCATTGTCCATAAAGGGTCTAGGCATGTAGCAAGGGGGCTGAGCAAAGGGGGACACTGTAGCTGTGGTCCAGTTCGGTATTCCACAAGGAGTACACAATAATCTTAATAACTTCTGTTCTATTAAACACACCCTAAATGTCACTAGGTAGTCATCCTGAGTATCTAAAAATGAGTGATCTAACATTCTTATACTAACCAAACTAGGCAGAAACATTTCAAACCTAACCATATAACTTTTTAAAAAGGCAGTAGCCAGGATTTCTTTGGTGCGACACAGGTGGTAAGCTAGCACCAGAAGTGCCAAAGACATGCCTGCCCACTCCTGGGGGTGGGAAATAGGTTTTACTTTCAGAAGTGGAGCCAAAATATGGCAGGGTAGTTTTGGAAAATAGCACATGCTGTTTGGGTAGTAGCCATACCACTGGGGTATCCTCATGGGAACATATGAGAGTGATAGCATATCTTCACCCAGGCACTTGCTAGCCTGAGGGGTTGTGCGAGCAATACCTCTGTACTACACATGAGGGAGGTGGGCTTGACTTGCTATGGAATGTAGTCAATGGCGATGCAGCATATTGCATATCAGAAGCAAGGTATAACCTGCATACATGTTGTGTGCTATTAGCTTGGCACTGTTAGTTGTACATTTCTCTGCTTACCCTATATGAAGTGGGTCATGTACATGAGTCCCTTATGCAAGACACTTGGCCAATCCTGGCCCACTGGGGCCCACAAAATGGGTGCCAGGTGCAAGCTTTAACAGGGGATAAGTGGGGCCACACGTAAGGATACTTTTAAGGCTGTCAGAAAAAAACATTTCCATATTTATCAAGGTATACCAATATTATCTTTAAATTCAGGCCCCAGTGTGCAGCAACCCTTCCTGAGAGGTCCTTAGTTGGAGTGTTCCAGTCCTGCAGCATGCACATATGATCCAGCTGTCAGTATAGGACCTCATAGTGTCAGGTTAAGGGTTGGTAGAAAGTTGATTTGGGCTGTTTCTGAGCATTCTTCTGGCCCCATTGAGGTGTTTTGCTGAGACTGAGGTGGGGGGTGGGGGGAGGGGAGGTAACAAGGACACAGTTAGGGCATCACGGTGAATACCGACTGCTAACACTAGTGTCTCCTCCAATCACCCCAATACCCCACATCAAGTTCTATCCCCACAAATCTTTAAAAGCAGTTATCTGGAAGCAGTCCTGGTATTCATCCTGTGCCTGTAGAAAGAGTCACAGTGTCAGTCAGGTTTGGCAGCAGTCACTGTAGAGTTCTTGGTGGCAGTGCGGGGGTACCTGCCAAACCGGACACAGAGGGAAGAGTGTAAATGTCCTCTGTGGCTGTCTCAGCCCATGCTTTCATTGGGGCCTCTTTTGGCAGTAGTGGAGAGCTCTCAGCCCTGGCCTGGTGATCAGGAGGCAGAGTCAGGGTCTCGGTCATCAGTTGGCCAAGTGGTATGTATTTGTTAGGAGTGTGAAAGGCCATGTAGTCTGTAGATGTGTCGCTCCATGAGGTTCCACCCCCTGGGCTTCTGGAGTGAGTCCAGTTATTAGGGTGATCACTCCTGTCGTGTGAGATATCAGTTTGCCATTATCGAGATCTAGAAGTATGAGACCAGGCAGAGTTTCACTCAATGGATCAAGGATAAGCTGCAGCTGTGGACTTAGAGTCTGATGTGTCCATGTTGCCCCGGGAGGAGGAGCCTTGTTTATCTGCAGGCCCCCTTGAAGCTCAGAACTCCAGGGGAAAAGTTCTCCCAAGAAAATCCATGGCATTGTCTGGGTGCAAGAACAGCAGCAGCACCCCAGTTTGTATGATCTACATGGTCACTGGGTAGAGGATTGAAAACAGCATGTTTAGTGAATGTAGCAGCTTGCAGAAATCCTTATAAGCCCTCCGGTGATCAGAGAGTTCTTTAGAGTAATCCTGATACAGTATATTTAAATTCTTTGACCTTGCCATTCAAGCTGTCCTTTCTTTCAGCCAAAAGTCCAGGAACCTTGCTAAAATTGGCCAGGACCTCTCGCCTGGCCTAGGTGGAGGGGTCAGGGAGTGATGTGCTTGCTTGATATGGAGAGTGATATAATGGGGCAAATCCAACATGGTAGGAAGGGAGCACTGGAGAAAATATGCCATGCCTTTTTGTTCCATGCCCTTGGGGAAACATAGGAACCGGAGGTTGTTTCTTTGGCTCCAGTTGTCTTGGTCATCCATTTCTTCTTGCATAGTATGCAGGACCCTGGTTTGCTCCCTAACAGTGTGTGTGATCTCCTGGATCATGACCTCCTGGGAGTTAACCCTCTGCTGTGATTGAAATAACAGAGTCTGTATTGCTTGCACTGTTTGAGTGTTGTGGTTTGTCGCTATTGTTAATTGCGCCATTTGTCCCATAATCTGCACAACATCACTTCTATTCTTGCAGGGTCACAACAGGCAACTGGAGTGGAAGCCATGCTTCATGGAGGAGATTTCAGCCCGATACTGCTAAGTCAGATTTGCACTGGTGAACAAATGACTTTCTTCAAAATTAATTAGAAAAAGGTAGCTCCTTGTAGTCCGGTAGTTGTAGTTTGCTGTGTACAAAGTTCCAAGTCCCGATGATGGATTATGGGGGATGTAAATCCCAATGATTGTGAAAGCTGTGCTACTATGCTGCCATCTTGGTTTAAGTCACACCCCCTGCAAAGTCACTTATAATAACATTAAAGAGGACAGATCCCAACATTGATCCTTAAGGCATCCTGCTGGCCATTCTCCATTCCTCAGAGTGAACATTTACCACCACCCACTTTTGCCTGTCCCTTAACCAGTTTCTTACCCAGTTTGCCACCTTTGGACCCACTCCTAAGCTACCTCACTTGCTTGCTAGTCTCTTATGTGGAGTGGTGTTGAACACCTTATTGAAATCTAGGTCAGCTATGTCCACTGCTCCACCATGATCTAATTCCTTGGTCACTCACTCAAAATAATCTATCTGATTTGTGTGACATGACCTTCCCACAATTAATCCATACTGCCTAGGGTCTTGTAACTCATTGGATTCAACGCATTCCATAATCATTTCCTTCAGCAGTGATTCAATTACCTTACCCATCACTGATGTCCAGTTGACTGGTCTGTAACTGCCAGCCTCCTTCCTGATACCACTTTTGTGAAGTGGGACTACATCTGCATTCCTAAAGTCCTCCAGAACTACTCCTGTTTCCAGTGAACCTTTTTTTAATGCAATGCACTTTATTAAACATGTTAACTTCATAACAAAGGGCAGTACAAGCAGTAACCAAAAGCAACATGCAACCAGCAAACACGCAAACAAAACTGTATTGTACATTGTTGCTAATCTTTACAATACAGGCTAAGAGAGTGATGGAATGCATAAATCAATGGAATGTCATTTATACAGTCCTTCCAAGTCAGCGAGTCTAGGGAAAGGCTCAGTCAAATATCTTCAGCTCAGAAAGCAGGTTATTTATAATGTAATGCAAGCATAAAATTGACTATGGATTAAGTATTCAGAAGGACAATTGGTCAAGCTGCATAAATGAAAAAAGACACTCCTATCACCTATGATATCCTGCAAGCTTATTATTAAGGCTCACAATCGACTTTTCTACATGGAGGGCAAACATTTAGCTCCATACAATTTCTGATAGGTAAATATGTAGCAATCATTCCAGTGCCAAAGTATAATCTTTTTTCCACAGTCACCTGTCAGCATGATATGGTATTTCTGAGTAACAATAGATGCTGATAGCAATCGTCAAGTATACAAATTTTCTGGAGTGAAAGCATCTTCCAAACCAAGAAGTGGATTTCATGTGTCCCTGAAAGAAATTAAAAATGGCTGTATTAGTGGACATTTCCATAACATGTGTAAAAGAGTGCCTATACATATGGTACACCTGGTACAATGGTTGTGAAAAGCTCCTTATATCTTATACAGCCTAATAGGAGTAAAGGACATGTTATATAACATTTTACTTGCATTAATCTATACGTGTCATATTTTACATAACTAAAATCCTGCCATATGTGAGATCAGTTGTAATATTCTTCTAGCTAAGGTAATTCAGTCCTCCAGTATAGTAAGGTACCATTTACCCTATCCTTAGAGAGGTTTTATACAGTATAGACTGTTACAAATGAGAAACAGGGTGAGGCTACACTGCACAATCTGCAAGGGGGAAAATTTGAGCACCATGCTTGGAAGATCAGCTGTGGTCATGGATATGAGAGGACAAGGCATGTGTGACTTGCAAGAAAGAGAAAGTCATAGCAGTCAGAAGCTGGTGACTAGTAGTCTGGGGGCCCAAATGGAAAACCCCGCCTAAATTTGAAATTGGTATCACCCTCCCATAGAAAAGATTTAACACTTTTTTATGAAGGGATAAACCACCAAGAGTGGTTTTAGGGGGGATGTGGTGTTATGCAGTGATAACTTGAGAAATATAAATGATTTTCTAAATCATGTTAAATTGCCTTCACGACTTTCTTGAAAAAGTCAAAATAATGACTGTTCTTTAACATGTGTATCATTTTACAGTGTTTTCATCCTATATTGATTTCATTATGGCAGACTACTTTACATACAGTGCATTCTCTGCTTGTTGTTTTATCTATGTGTGTAATTTATGAACCACTTACACTACATAATTTCTAAAAGAAAACAGCTTATTTCAACATCATGTTTTAAGAGCTATAAAACATGGAGAAAAGGTGTTTTCTTTTTATAATTTTACAAGATGAATTATGTACTAATGAAAATATGTCTAATAACATTTCTATTTTTTCACGTAATAACATCAACTGAAAGGCAACAAAAGACCCTGCTAATACTTTGACCCTCCTCACCAAAAAGTCCTGTCTGACTAGTGACCGGTCAAATGTATCATCTGCCAAATAACACAGGAACACCTGAGGACTCTAACCCCTGAAGGACTAAAGACATTTTATAATGCATGCCTTGTTGGAAAAGTTCATCAGTGATTGCATCCATTAGACACTGATGCATTATTAGCTTTGCCTGCAGTACATTATCATGCATGATCTCATCAGTCCTACACCAGCAAAACAATCCTGAAGCATTCTGAAGTTTGAGGAAAAAGCTCAAGTTTTGGCTCTTCTACTGAGACTGATCAGTGTTCAAGCTCACAGACTAGGTGATCAACTCGCCAGCCTGTTAACTGGAATTTGAATATAATATTCCAGAAGGTATATCACAAAAAAAGACAAAAATCTATCACAGACTATAACCTTCAAAGGGCAAGAAACTCTGCTTGATGCAGCTGAAGCCAAAGAAGATGACATAGTCTTAAAGTGAATAGCTGGACTGGACTTAATTGCATTTGAAGCAAAGTACCACAAAGGCTACCATAGTACTCTCACCAGCAAAAAAAAAAAACATACAGACAAGATTTTCACTATCCAGTGACAAGGAAGATGAGTCTGTGAATAAAGCATGTTTCAGTGAACTGATTTCTGAAATTGAGAATTACCTTGTTATCAGCAGAAAAGCATTGTCCATGTCTTACCTGTTAGAGAGATACCGGGATATTCTGGAAGGCAAAGTTCCTAGCAGTGAGAGCAACCAACGTGAGAAGCTAAAGAAGAGACTAACAAACTATTGTGGAGACCAACTAATTTTTCAAACACAGCATGACCCAAATAAACCAAAGCTTGTGTATAGCAGTGCTTTGTCTTTGGAAGATGTCATCAACATAGCATACTGGTTGCATTCAAAGCAACAGTTTGAAGAGGAGAACCCTGTCCCTACTTCTGAAAATAAAGATAAATATTCAACTGCATCTACACTGTTTCTTGCAGTACAGGTCCTCCGTAGTGAACTCAAAATGTGTGAGGGACTGGCTATCAGTCCAATAAATAATTTCACTATCAATTTAGAACAAGCATTATACATGATTCCTGACAATGTGTATAGGTTCCTGAAATGGGTATTCCAAGGGGATGTTGGTGAGGAACCTGTTGAAGATGGCAGTCCTTTAGTAACAGCCACTAACAAGACCCTCCACAAACAGCTATTATCAGTTGGTCAGGACTTCATTCATATTTATTTATTTTTATTTAGTTAGTTTTACTTGACCAGGTAAGTGCATTAGACAAATCCTGCCTATTTTCAGGCACAACCCAGGGGAGAGGGATTCAGATGAATGCCAACTGACCTTGAACCAGATTAAGCTGTCAGTGGTATTTTTAGTGAATGGGGGGAAATTTGGCCAGGGCACAGGGGAAATTCCTCTACTCTTGCACCAGGGGGCTCTTCTTCCTGTGAGCAGGAATGGAGGATCCCAGTTTGGAGCTGGACAGATGAGGAAGTGCTGATGTGGCAATGGAGGCTGGAGAGGAGGGGGAAGGTATGTAGTTTATGGAACCTGATGAGATGGAAATAACTGAGGACAAGATGGACTTTGAGCTAGATATCAATCCAGAGAAAGTGGATATACTGAGTATGGTAGAAACTGATGAGAATACAAATTCAGAAAATATGAAACCTGGTGGATCAAATATACCCGAGGTTAAAGTTTTTCAACAAAATAACAGTTGTAGAACTGTCCAAACTGCAAACTAAAAGAGAAACCTTAAGAGCTACAAACAGACAGCAGGAGGTACAACCTGTGGATAAAATCGGAGAGACAAATTATTAAAATTATTGGCAGAAGAAGAGAAAATGCTAAAAAAAAATGGAAACTGGTGAAGGTGATATTTCACAATCATGGATGAAAGCCCCAAAAAGGAGCCACTCACCTAGTACATCTTCAGGTAGTGCTGACATGGCAGCTTCTGCACAGAATACATGGCCACTGGAGCAGACTCTCCTATCTTCAGGTTAGAAAAAGTCGCAATGTGGTGGATGGGTTTCGGACTAAATTCCTATGGCAAAAGAAATCCCAGTCTCATCAAAAACAACAGAAAAACACTCAGGTATGACATCTGCATTATGGAAACCAGTATGTTATGAGAATGAAAAGAGTGTAAATATTTCTGTTGGCATAGTAACACAAAATGGTGGCTCTGATGAGACTGTACCTAAGGGTTTGCAATCATGTTCTTCTGTATCTAAAGAGCGTTTGCAGTCCCAAGTAGGAACAGATGAAATGGAAAAAGAGAATCTGAATTCTAAACCAATAGACTCAGGTATTACCACCACAGAAAAAGAGACAAAAAGGAAGATAGCCCTTTAAAAGATGCTGAAAAAACTCCTACCAAGTCATGGGCAGATGTGGTGGACACACAAATACCACTTGAAAACCTGAATACTTTACCAGCTGAGTCACTAGAAAATAAAGAAAAACAAGGCAAAGAGTCTGAATCTTTTGACTCAGTTCCTGGAGATGGTAAAAATAAGCGCCCCCCATGCACTTTTAAGTTATCAGATCTATTTGCTGACTTAGGTGAACCTGCAAAAAGGAAGAATGCAGTCCACCTAAAGTATAGGGGTGGACTAGAGGAACAGCCCGACAGGGCCTATCTAGCTAGAAAAAATGTTGAAGGAAACTATGAATTTTACAGCTACAGAAGTGTTTGCATTAATCCATACATCAAGTGATACACAATGTGATGTAAGCTTTCAGACACCACTACTCCTTGATAAATTTTGGTTGCAGTATCAAAGCCCGAAGCATAACCCAATTTGGATGCCTTTTATAGTCATTCCGTTAACAAAACACACATGGAAAACAATAACAATTTTATTTAAAAATGAAGGTGTAAATCTATCTGACATATTACATTGGGTTAAACAAAAAGTGAAAGCCATTGAGAGGCCTCAACCTATTATGGATTCAGAAAACATCTGGACGGGAGGATGGCGCATTAAAACAAAATTAAAAAATACTGAGAACGGTATCCAGCACCTCCTGAGCAGTTTCTACATAGGGAGAGATAAAGGCTTCTGCTTCTATGCATGACAACCAAAGACCTGTCATAAATGTGGATCACTCTCCCATCTAATTAATGCCTCTGACACATCAATGTGCAATCTGTGTTTAAGTGTGGGACACTCCAGTCACTTTTGCCCTAATTCCATCTGATGTAATTTATGTGACAAGAACAATCACTCATACAAAAGTTATCCTTGGGTGGCCCATAACAGGGGCACTTACTATGATCAATATGACATTGTGTTAGAGGCTCAAAAAAAAAAAAGAGAAGCAGATGAAAAATCTCGTCCTGCTTCAGGGATTGCTGCACTTGGAACCCCCCCCCCAGGAAAATGCTGAGGGAGCCACACAATCTAACCCTGAGATACCTAAACAGCCTTCCAATGCACAAACCCCAGTGGAGCTTCAAACCGAAAATATTATCTTACAAGACCAACAGGAGATGCCACCCCCTCCTATTCGGCAAGAAGAGTTTACACTAGTAAGAGGGAAACAAAAATTGGGAAAACAACCTCCCAAGTCTAAAATATTTAGACATGACTCTATGGTAACCAGAAACAGTTATGCAGCCCTCTCAAATAATACTGGAGATGAGGGTGATGATTCTGACTTTTCTTCAGTTGCATCTTCTCAAAAAGTGGCTTCTGACATGGAAGGTGAACCTGTGAAAAGAAAAGAAAAATCCTACAAGAGAATGAGAAAGAAGCAGATAGAAAACTACAAACTAATGTGATTTCTTCTTTTTATTAGGGTGTCATTTAATATACAAATATTATCTCTAAATGTTAATAGTATTAAGAATTATAAACGTCAGCAAATATGCTTTTCCTCCTTGCAGGTATTGAAAGCGGATTTCATTTTTTTTGCAGGACACAAGACTTAAAACTAATAGTGAAATTATAACTGCACAAAAACTATGGCCATAGTGTGCATCGATATGGTCTTTGGGAGAGGATGCATGTTCCAGGGTAGGGATTTTGTTTACAGTACAAGTCCAAAAACAAAGAGTCATGGATGTAATATCAGGGTGACTCCTGTTCTTAGATATTATCAGAATATATCTATCAGATTAGGAGCTGTGTATGCAGCACAAACAAAAATTGATAGGCTTGCATTATTTAAAGGGTTACAGCCTTATTTGCATATGGCAAGATTTATCATTTTGGGAGGGGATTTTAATTGCCCTCTTGACTTAAAGGATAAGACTGGTAATACTGCTAAACTTTTTTGTGATACAAATGCATTGCTGAATATTATAAAGACAGCAGATATGAAAGATGCATATAGATGTCTCCATAAAACTGGGGGACACACCTATTTTAGGAGTTCAATCTCCACAAGAATTGATTTCATATTTGTTTCCCAAAGAGGAAGTGTTACAAAAGCCATCACTCATGATAACACACTTTCTAATCACATGGAATTGTATATAACAATAGATTTATTTTGTACCACAAAAATAGGTATGGGTTATTGGAAGTTAAATATCTCACATTTAGAAGATGATAAAATTTACAAAGACTGTATTAATTTCCTACTGGCTAGAATATCGGTAGTTGTATTGTATGATACAATCCTTGAATGGTGGGTAGAAACTAACAAGAGCTAAAAATGTTTTGTCAAAAGAATGGGAAAAAAAGACAACAGATGATTATTTAAAATACCTTCAGCTTAGGTCACAACTATATAAATTAATATCTAGACAAGCAATGGGGAAATATTTATATACAGATCAAATTGAACAAATAAAAATAGAAATGAAAAAAATACTTATATCATAGGGCAAATAAATTATCCATAGAACAGTGGTATGGGACACATTTAAAAAAGGCTCAGTGGACATTTTTAAAAATAACCAGGAACATAAAAATAAAATCATGCAAGATATACAAACTGAAACAGGAATACACTTAACACAGATGTAAGGTTTGCATTGTGTTTGCAAAAAAATTCACTCGAGCCTTCAGATTACTTCTAAACATTTATTGCTGTTATTCATCTTCACATACAAGTTCATTTCATTTCATCAATAGTGGTGCTGCTTATTCAGTTTACATGCAGTGCTTATATATAAAAACTGTTATCTTGAAAAAGCCAACACCCCAGTATAAACCAATCATAAAACAAAGAATATGTCTATTTTAAGCTGTGATGTACCTTTTTCTCCAAAATGGGTAATTTATAGACTGTGTGGCTTCACAACAGGTTATTTATAGACTGTGTAGCTTGAAAACATGTTATTCATAAATGTGGGGTGTGGACAACATGTTATTCATAAACTATGTTGCACAACATTCTTTTTGTTACCCACCTTCCTAATAAGATTAGTACAGGATATTTTGTGTTAAATGTTGTGAAATGTTATACTACACCTTTAATGTTACACTACAATTAAATGTTACACTACAATTAAATGGTACACTACAACAGAGTAAAGATATTCTAAACTATGTTCAGAATACATATGAGAAGTCTTTGTCACAGACCCTACAATTAAATAAAAATTGATACATATTTTTAGATTTTAAGTAAAACTAAATTAACAGGAAAAGAACACAAACAATTAACACAACCAGTACTCATTCCGGAATTAGAAAATGCAATACATTCACCTTCAATAAATAATGTACCAGGACCAGATGGAATAAGTTAAGAATTTTATAAAAAATTCATTAATATAATTAAAATTATACTTAAATAAGTATTTTCAGAAATACTGGAAACCCAACAGCTTTCAGAAGAATGGCTACAAGCATCTATGGTTTTAATATATATAAAAAAGTGAAAAAACTGATTTCAAAAATTGGAGGCCAATATCTCTATTAAATTCAGATCAAAAGATATTTACTAAAATTCTCACACAACGTATATCCTTACTTACTCCAAAACTCATATCCAATTCATAAATCTGTGCTATTCCTGGAAGAAATATAATAGATAACCTTATTCAAACAAGAGAAATTGTTGAAAAGGGAATGCATAATGAATTACAAGATTTTCTAATAACTGATCAAGAGAAGGCATTTGATATAATATCCCATAACTTTCTTTACAAAGCTCTAATATACCACAACATCCCTGAAATTTTTGTTTCCTGGATTAGGATGATTTATCAAAATGCAACCTTTCGACTATTAATTAGTGGCTTTCAGGGTAAAATAATTAGACAATGCCAAGGGGTAATGCAGGGCTGTCTACAGAGTTCCATTTTCTAAATATTTGATATTGATATATTTATTCACAAAATTCATTCTTCTTTAGATGTTAAATAGATACTCATTAGGGAAGGGGCAGTTCCCTTAAAAATACTGGCTTATGCAGACAATATTTGTCTTTTTTTTACGCAATGCAAAATCAGGACCTGTAGTGAGTAAGTCAATCCATGAATTTTCAGAGGCATCAAATGCCAAGATTAACATACAAAAAAGTAAAGTTTTGCAGTTTGGTCAAAGCGAAGGAAAAATCACTTCTCTTGCTAATCTTATAATAATAATAATAATAAAACGTTATTTGTATGGCGCCTTTCAAAAAACAAAGTGCCTTAACAAAATTAAAACAAAACAAACATCACAGCAGTACAAAATATCAAACTAGAATCACCCAATGGTTAGTGACCAAAAGCTTGTTACCATAGGAAAGTTTTTAATGCCTGCTTAAATCCTTCCACTGTCGTGCACTCACATAGCCGACAGGGTAGAGAGTTCCAAAGGGTAAGAGTGGCACACATGAATGTTCTAGCCCCAGAAGATTTCAGACATACCCCTGGGATCTCTGGCAACCCATCTTCAGCTAAGCGGAGCAATCACCAGGGTGGTAAGGGACCAGAAGCTCTTTCAGGTAGGCCAAGTCCACATAGGGCTTTAAAAGTCAGAAGACTAATTTTAAAGGTGATCCACCACTGAACTGGCAGCCAGTGCAGTCCGCGCAGCACCGGTGAAATATGGCAGAACCGAGATGATTCTGTCAAAAGCCAGGCCGTCGCATTCTGCACTAACTGCAAGCAACAGATTTCTACTCCTGGTAGCCCTAGGTACATGGAGTTACAATAATCTAAATGTGAGGTCACAAAGGTGTGGATCAGAGTGGAAAGGTCGCCAGATGGAACAAGATCCTGGAGATATTCCTCAGATGGTAAAATGAGGATTTGATGACAGCTGACACCTACGAATGCAGGGTCAGCCCTTCGTCAAAAATTACTCCCAGGTCTCACACCTGTTCAGAGGTCAGGAGTGACACACCCCCAAGAGAAAGTCCAGAGGGCGAACCCACACCCAACCCCCCCATCCGGCAACCTAGATCCACAACCAATACCTCAGTCTTATCAGAATTCAACTTCAACCGACTGGCATCCATCCACTCCTGGATTTCAGTGAGGCAGCTATTAAAGACCGAGAGAGCTCCATCCTGGTTGGGTGCGAAACAAAGGTAGAGCTGGGTATCATCAGCATAGCAGTTAAACCTCAGCCCATACCTTCTTACAATGTCTCAGAGGGGCCGCATATACACTGTAAACAACATGGGGGACAACACTGAGCCCTGAGGAACCCTACATGTCACAGAAACTGAATATGAGGAATAAACCACAGACACCACTCTCTGAGATCTTCCAGTGAGGAAAGATGTAAACCACTTGAGGACTGAACCAGACAGTCGATAGATGCAACTCAGATGATCAAGCAGGACCCCATGGTCCATAGTGTTGAACGCTGATGAGAGATCTAGGGGAACCAGAACAGAGCAGTTTCTCTGATCTCTAGCCATCAGGAAATCATTGAGCACCGGAACCAGTGCTGTCTCAGTACTATGCCTCTTTCAAAACCCGACTGGTGAGGTTCATAGATGTCATGGATGGTCAAATGGTCCTCCAGCTGAGTGGCCACTACTTTCTCAATCACCTTCCCTAAAAAGGGGAGGTTAGAGATGGGTCTGTAGTTTGCTAGGAAGTCTGGGTCCAAAGAAGCTTTCTTCAAGAGTGGTGTCACCACCCACCTCTTTCAGTGAGCTTGGAAACTCACCTGTCTCCAAGGAGCACCAGACTATCCAAGCTAGGACCGGACCGATAGAATCCATGCAACCCAAAATCAGGGAGGTAGGTCCTGGATCTAAACTACAGCATGTAGAGCACACACTCTGGACAATCCGCATGGCATCCATGAAAGCCGGCAGGTCAAGGGTACTCCAAGAAAACCGAGGGACAGTGGCCCTGTGCTGATCCACAGCAACAGCAATAGAGTGTGCTATATACATAGCTACACAGACAGTGTCGGCAGATAAGGGCCTGTGGCCCACCCAGGCTGCCCATTTGAGCTTGTAAGTTCAGTTTATGTTTTCCTAGAAGTCTGTTGCCCCTTACCCCTGACCTCCAGAATTCCTTTATGTCTATCCCATGCTGCCCTGATGTCAGCCACTCTGGTCAAAAAAAATTGAGCAAGCTCATCACACTCTTCTTGCGAAAAAGCTTTCCAGACCTGAAGACAGGCTGGGTTGTACAGTCTGTCCACAGTTTGGAACAGCTGAGCTGGTCGGTTTTGAGCAACTGCAATCTCCCCGGACAGGAACTCTGCCTTCTTACGAGTGATTGCAGATAGATAGACTTGATAATGGTCCATCAATCTAAGGTGGTAGGCATCAAGGGAAGATTCCCACCAGCAATACTCTAACCTTTGTCCTAGGCACCGCATCTCCCTCAGAATCCCATCAAACCATGGGGATCAAGGGCGAAGGGAGAGAGGATGAACACGGACATGAGCAATGATATCTGGGGCCACCACAATGGCCGAATTATAAGCCATCATGAGGGCCTCTGGGTCACTGTTTGTCTCTGAGAGGGATGAGAGATCTAGCGCCGCTGCTAGGCCTTGAGAACTTATATCTCTCAAAGGATGGTACCTAGTTATCTCTACAGGGGTAGGCCTACGTAGGGGGTGCTAAAACTAAACCACACGGTGTAGTGATCAGACCATCCAATATCCCTATAACATCAGGGGTTTAAAACTTCTTGGAATAACTTTTGGATTACCACAAGCTAGTAAACTAATTTGGGAACAAAAATGAATAAGGGAATGTGGTTAGTAAATGAATTGAGAAATATGCAAATTTCCAAGTTGAAAAGAGTTCAGTTGATCAAAACACTATTATTACCTATTTTTATATATATTTCTGCATTTTTTCCACCAGCGGAAGAATTAGAGACTGGACTGTACAGTTTGTTCTTTCAGGCCCTATGGGGTAACATACTTAAACCCATTAAAATGAATTTTACCTATCTGCCAAAAAAAGAGGGGGTTTGGGCACGTTAAATCCTATTGATTTTTTTTATACAGCCTTTATTTTTAATAACATAAGACCCCTATTGCTAGCTCATTGTAAGGATTGGCATGTCTCAATACATATGAACATATGAACATATGAAATTTGCCTGCAGATAAAGGCCTAGAGGTCTATCAAGTCTGCTCGAATGTGCAGCTAGCACCCCTTATTCTGCAGCTTCCCCTTCCTTCTACCCTTCCCCTTGTCCTGTCCCATCCCCTTTTGAAGCAGTCCACTGTTCTACTGGAGACCACTTCTGCAGGTAATGCATTCCACCCAGCCACCACCCTCTCTGTAAAAAAGTGTCTCCTCATCTCTCTCCTGAACCTTCCTCCCTCTAGTCTCATATCATGGCCCCTGGTGTCCCTTCCCTCCCTTACTTTGAACAGACCCTCTGTACCTGTCTTGTTTATTCCTTTCAGGTACTTAAAGGTTTCAATCATGTCCCCCCGTCCCTCCCCTCCTCCAGTGAGTACATGTTCAACTCTCTCAACCTCCTCTCATATGATAAGTCCCCCAGCCCCTTGATCATCTTTGTCACCCTGTGCTGCACCCCCTCCAGTAGTTTAATGTCCCTATTCCAATACGGGTGTCAGTACTGCACACAGTACTCCAGGTGCGGTCTAAATAATGACCTATACAGTGGCAGAATCACCACCTCCCTCCTCGAGGATATACCCCTAGCAATGCAACCCAACATTTTGTTGGCCTTTGCAGCTGCCTTCCTACATTGTGCTGAGTTGTTCATTGACCCCCTAATGAGCACCCCCAGATCCTTCTCCTCCTCTGTCTGGGCTAGTTGCACTCCCCCCAGCAGGTAACTCCTTCTTGGGTTCTTCATCCCAAAATGCAGCACCTTGCACTTTTTGGCATTAAACCCCAGTTGCCAGGTGTCTGACCAGGTTTCAAGCTTTGCCAGATCATCCTGCAACTATTGCCATCCCCGTTGGTCATCCACCACCGCTCCTACCTTGCTATCATCAGCAAACAGACTGATCTTGCTTTTGATGTCCAATGATATGTCTGCAATGAATATCCCAAGCAACACTGGTCCCAACACCGAGCCCTGTGGAACACCGCTCGTCACTACCCTTGGGTGTGAGAGCTCCCCATCCACCACCACCCTCTGTTGCCTTCCCTGAAGCCAGTTTCCTGCCCATCTCAACAGCTCAACAGCTTTGCACTCACCCCTGTGCCTTCTAACTTACTTCCCAGTCTTCCATGTGGCACCGAGTCGAATGCCTTACTGAAGTCCAGATACAGGACATCCACTGCATGGCCCCTGTCCAGTTGCCTAGTTACCCAGTCATAGAACTCCACCAGGTTGGTTTGGCAGGATCTGCCATGTATGAAGCCATCCTGTCTGCTGTCCTGTAGTCCTTTGGCCTCTAGGAGGGCCACTAGCCTCTCCTTCAGGATAGTCTCCATTAGCTTACCCAAGATGGATGTGATGCTCACCAGTCTGTAGTTCTCTGGTTCATCCTTGGGGCCACTCTTGTGGAGGAGCACAACATGAGCCATCCTCCAGTCCTGAGGTACACACCCCGAGTGTACTGAGGCATTAAAAAGGTCTGCCAAAGGTCCCGCAAGGCCCTCTGCCAGCTCCTTCAGTACCCTGGAGTGGATGCCATCTGGGCCTGGTGCCTTGTCCACCCTCAGTGCCTTCAAACCCTCCCGAACTCTGCTGTCCATGATTTCCCCATCTGTCACCCCCCCCCATGTTTCTGCTGTTCCTTCCCCCTTGGGTGTCACATCCTCTTCTCTTTAATAAATACAGAGCAGAAGTAATCATTTAGTGCTTCTGCCTTATCGCGCCCTGCTTCTACCCAGTCCCCTTCCTTCCTAATCCTTACTATGTGGTCCTTATAGCTCCTTTTCTCCCTGATGTACCTAAAGAAGTCCTTCTGCCCCTTCTTAATGCCTCCCCTTACTGTCTTTGTCACCTCCTTCGATTCCGTCAAGTACTACTCCCTGTCCTCCCCTCTCCCTGTTTTTTTGTACTTCTGAAAGGCAGCTGTTTTCCTCCTTACCTGTTCTATGACTTCCTTGCTCAACCAACTCTGTTTCTTAGCCCTCGCCTTCTTGCTCTGGGCCTTGCAGCATGTTTTGGTTGCCTCCACTATCCCCAGCTTTATGAGCTCCCCCTCTGGTAAGTGTCCATACTAGATTGAATTCTGGCCAGGTACCCTTTTAACACTTCCCCTATCCTCCCAAAGTTGGCCCTCCTGAAGTCCAGCACTCTTGTGCTAGATTCAACTCCTTCCTTGCCCATATCCAATGTGAGCCATACTGAGTGGTGGTCACTCCCTGACAGCAGTTCCTTCACTGTAAGTTTTCTCACAAAGTCCCCATTTGCCAGCACAGGGTCAAAGGTATTCCCTAACCTAGTTGGTTCACTGACCATTTGCAGCAGGAAGCTGTCCTGGAAGGCATCCAGCAGTACCTGGTCCCTTCTGTTCCTGGTTGCTGGGGTACTACAGTCCACTCCTGGCATGTTGAAGTCCCCACAATCACCACACTACCCTTCTCACAGGTCCTCCTTATCTGTACTGCTAGTTCCCTGTCTAACTCCTCCATCTGAGATTGCAGCCTGTACACCACTCCCATTCTGAGAATCCTATTCTTGGAATCCTGGATTTGCATCCAAAGTGACTCCGTACTACCCTCCTCCCCTTCCTCCCTTAAACACTTCATTCCTTCCTTCACATATAGTGCCACCCCCTCCTTTCCCAATCACCCTGTCCCTATGAAATAACCTGTACCTTGGCACAGACAGGTGCAACTTATTGTATTGGGTGGCCCATGTGTCTGTGATGGCTGCAATGTCCACCTCTCCCTCTCCCATGAGCACCTGTAACTCTGCAGTTTTCCTCCCAAGGCTCCTAGCATTAAGGGTAACCACCTTCCACCCTCCCCCCCATCCTGCCCTCCTTTACCAGCATCACCAATAGTACTTGCTGTTTGTCCTTTGTCACTGTTATGGGGGGTAAGCTCATATGGCTTCCCAACCTGTGGTCTCTGCATGTCTCTTGCCCAATTGCCACTCCCCACTCCTAGTTTAAATTTCCAACTTCCTCTATGTACTCCTCCATCCTTTGTTTCAATGCTTTCTTTCCCTCCTCACTCAGGTGTGGTTTATCCTTGGCATAGAGACTACTGTCTTCCCAGGTCCTTCCCCACCCCCCAACAGCCCATACCCTATAGCATAACACCAAGTTCTTAGCCATCCATTAAATTCCTCTATTCTCAGCTTTCTCATTGTGCTTGCCTTGGGCACTGGAAGTATCTCTGAAAAAGTTACTGATCTTACTGCCCCCTCACATAATTGTCCTAGTTCTTCAAACCTCCTCTGAACTATATCTACTGTTTTGACAGCCAGGTCATTCGTCCCACATTGTATAATTAAATGAGGCTTGACCCTACCCCTTCTAGCATATTTCAGAACAGATTGTCTCACCTTTTCCACTGTCATTCCTGGCATGGCCTCCACCCAAATACGACTACGCCTCTCCCCCTTGCTACCCCACCTGACTCATCTTAATATGGAGTCCCCAGCACTAAGATTCCACCTTTCTTACTCTCTGCTTGCTTCCATTCACCTCCATCTCTCATTTCCGTCTTCTGTTCTTCCTTCTGCACATTATTTCCCCCTTTTGTCCCTGTTGCAATTCTCCATGCAGAACTTTCCCCCACTCTGGTTTGGTCTAGGCATTTATCAATTAATCCTCCAATTGCATCATTTCCCTCCTCCTCCTTCCCATATAGCAGTGCAAAACTATTTTCTGAAGACCCTTCATAAATGCCAGCTCTCTCTCTCTTCATAGTAACCTGTTCTATCCATTCCACTCCATGACTTTTGCCACTTCCTCTCCTCCCCTCACAAGTCCCTGTCTCCTGCTTTGATTTGTCTTTTGTCTCCTGACCTGGTTTCCCTGGCAATTGTTCTTCCTGGCCTGGGCCGCTTTGTCTCTGCTTCCCTTCTTCTGACCCTCTCCTCACCACTGTTGGCTCAAATCGCCCTTCCTCATCTCCCCCCTCCCTCCTTCCAGTATTGGGCTAAACTCACTCCCACTCTGCCTTGCCTGTCTTAGTTCCTCCTGCAGACCCTCAATCTCCTTTCTAAGTTTCTCTATGTGGTTGCACACTAAACATCCCCCACCCTCCAGGCAATTTTTAGAAAGATCAGTGCACCGCAGTTGTTGCAGCCTACCACCCTACCCATTGCTGACGTTGCCCACCAGCGACCCCCCACCCTTCCAGATGAAGGATACCAAACACTCCCACAAATTTCCTCTCTTCCCCAAAATCAGTGCAAAACATTATTTTCTTAATTTCCCTTACCCCCTTTGTTGTACATGTTTAGATAGATTGAGCAACTGCTTTTTACAGTCCTATCCTTCCTATCCACACCCAAAAAGAGACTTATTGCACAACCTTCTTCAAACTCCTACTCCTCCTTTCCACAGTGCAAATAGCAATGCAAAGAAGTAACAATGAAAGCTCCTTGATTTGCAGTTACTTCCCTTCCACTGAGATAGCAGTCACCTCTTCACTCGCTGCTGTTCCTTTCCTGGATGTCTGCTTCTGCTATGACAGGTGCATGTCCTTTGACCATTTGAGGAAGTGATAACAGAACCCCTGGTATAAAGGAAATCATGGACCGGGGTGGGTGCAGTGAGGAGCTGGGAGAGTGGGACCAGCCCTAGAATTCCAGAAATAATCAGGTAGCTGAGGCCCCTGGTCAGACCATTGGTACCCTTCCCCCACTATACACTAAACTTTGCAGCTAGTGAAGCCAGCAAAAGGAATCACAATTCTACTCTAAGCCCCCAAAATAGGTTTGCTACCAAAAGAAACAGGTCTCCATTTCAAACAGCATCACCAACAACACATCAAAATAGGCTTTAAATTAGAAGATATAGTTCTCCAAGTCAAAGAAACAGCTGTAATTAAATCACACCAAATAGTTTTTAAATCAGAAGTAATAAGCTTCCACAAATGCAGCCTGTTACACAATGAAACATCAAATAAATGAGTCCTCTTATAGCCACCAAAACAGGTTTCAAAATTCCAACAGCCCCAAAACAATACCCTGTTAGCCCCTCAGAAGTAGTAAAAAAGAAAAGAAATAACCTTCTACCAAATAAAATCAACAAGAAACAATGTAAAAACAACAAGAAGAAGCTACTATACTGGAACTGATCTGATCCCTTTCCCTACTGGTTACTTGATGCATGATGATCTGAATAAAATAATAAGCATGTGGAAAGATGGTAAAATGCACTTCCACACAATTTGGAAAAAGAATTATATTCCAAAATATTTTGAGTCCTGCTTTAAAAAAATAAAACAATGGAACATTACACTGAAGGGTGTTATATTAGATAAAAAAAAAGAATTTTACTAAATAATAATTGATGGTAAATTTTATGATCCTTTAATATTCCTAAATGGATCACTTGATAGTACTGAAATTACTAATAAAATGCTGAATGACTCTAGAAAACCAATACTCCTTTGGGAAAACACATGGTTAGCTTGTTATGGGAGGTTGGGTGTTAGGGATAACTATAAACACAAGCAAATATCAGAAAGGTTTTTCCCAAGAGATACATGTAATGGCATTTTAGAGACACAGAATCATTTATTTTTTTAATGCTGTTATGCTAAGTCCTTTTGGGCTTTAGTAAGTAGGACATTACATAATCCTGAGTACCAATCTATTAATTATCAAACAATAGTGCTTGGAATTTACAGTGGTTATTGGGCAAACATTTACTCTAGTACATTGCATATTATTACAAGTTTATGTAAATATTACTTACGGCTGGCACATTGTAAATGGGTTTTGCAACAATCTTATTGGATGATTTTCTTAAAATACAGTCGAATATACAAAATGTATATAAAATAGAAGAGGCTTTTTTCTCAGAGGAAAGGTTTAGCATTTTTTGGAAAAACTGTCAAAATTGGTGGTATCACCCACCTTGAATGCAAAAACATTAATGTATTAAAAGTATGTTGATTAGCATAAACCTTTGTATTATCAATGTAAAATAACAGTGTTTCATTTTTAAATGTATACTTGTATATGAAGTGATCATACTCCCCTGTAGGGGGAACCTTTGACTTGTGAGATGGCCACTTTGAACCTGGCTTCTGAGGAGATGGACATCTCTAGGGTGGGAGAGAAGGCCTCCTCCCCTACCCTAGTATCTCTAGTGGCTCGTGATGATCATCTGGAAATGGAAATTCTTTTGGATAACGTTGAAGATGGAGGAGATTCACAGGAGGTGTTCGTCTCCATGGAAGATTTGAGGGAGAATACTCCTCTACCCAACTCAGATGCTGAAATCCCTTTGGGCTCCAAACACAAGCAAGAGAAATCTTTGTAGCTCCTGCTGCAGCAAGAGAATGAACGACACAGCAGGGAAAGGGAAAAGCTGATTGCACAGCTCGCTACAGATTCTTCACCTGTCAGTACCTCCACCCTGTCTGTCACTACTACTGATGACGCAGCAGCATCAATGGCCCTGCTTGGGCCAGGTAAATCATCAGTTCACCCCATGCTTTCTGATGTTAAAAAGGTTCCAAACAAAGCAACCAATACGGCTGGCAGCAAAACTGTGATGTTTAGTGGGTGCCGAAAGCTGAATACAATGACTGATAAGAATGTTGTTACTATGATTATGGAGACCTGCATTTCAGTCCTAAGCCCACATTTCACTGTTACTATCATACATAGCAAGGGCCAGGGCAGAGGCCCTCCAGACTTTCCAAAAGTTACTCAAGAGACATTATCTAGAAGTACAGGGTTTGTCTTTAAACAACCCCATTCTGTGTCTGCCAAATCATTCTTAAATCCCCGTTTTAGAACTAAAATGCTACCAGACCCAAATAGGTGGGCAAGAAGGTATTGTCACATTTTCTTTCTTTAGTAAAGATGCAAACCCTAAAATTGGGGTCCAGGATGATTATGAGGAAGAACAAATGGCAGTGACTTTGGCAAACCATCATTTACAGGTGAAACAGGTCCCCACTACTCCTGATTCTGCCATCACTCCTTATGCCAGCAAATGCAGCAGGGATCACCACTTCAGCTGCAATAAAGAGTGCATTTTCTCTCCAAAGCAGGCCTGAGATGCCCAGCAATTCATGATCACCGCAAAAAGAATTGTGTGAAGTGGGCTGGAAGAAGCTTCTTAGTAGGACTTGGCTGCCAGGCCCTGTTTGGGATCCTAAGCTGAATTTTGCATCCCCAGAGTGGCATCCATCTATGCCTGTGCAGGATGTTGCACCACAGTTTTCTCCAACACCACCACCACAAGGGAGACTGCCCAGGGCAATTACAGATGGCACCTGGGGGGAATGAGAGTCCTAGCTCTCCACCCATCAAGCCTCTTCCAGTCACATGCAGTGAGGGGCACCCCCCAAATCCAGATGGAACATTTCAAGACCAACCTCAGCCACAAAAACCTTTTCTTTGAGATCTCTTCTCTTAGACTAAGAAGGAGGCTGCCCCCCAGGTGGAATGTTGTTCATATCCGATATAAAAAAGACCTAGAAGAATGACCAAATAGACTTTATGTGGGAAAATGGTTATTGAAAGACTCCATGCATTTCTTCCCTCTTGCATTTATTAACATTTCAGGGGAGGACAACTTCGATGTCAGCTTTTGGACTGCATATGCCCTGGATCTTTTCTGGGAATGGTATAGCCAGGTTAAGTTCTCTCCCACATGGACCTTTTTTTGGTAATTCCCTTGACTTAACCTTTGATTAAATATGTAACTGTAACTGTCATGTTTAGGAATGAAGGGGTTCCATGTGGAAGATATTACTTACTGGCTATCACAGAAATGTGATGTGCTTAGTGAAGCAGAAGCTATTTTGGACTCTGAAATGTTTTGGGCTGGTGGTTGGAAATATAAAATTAAGTTATGGCAAAATTATGGCAGCATCACCCATGTACCCAACTCATTTTTGTTAGGCAGAGACCGGGGTGTTTGCTTTTATGCAGGTCAATCATGGGCATGCTATAAATGTATTTCAAGAACACACCTTTCCAGTACCTGTGATAAACCAAGGTGTGATAATTGTGGTGAGATAGGCCATATTGCCTTCCAATGCACATCCCACACTAATTGCGACCTTTGTGAGGATACAGGGCATGTCTTTGTGGAATGACCTTGGGCTGCTAAGAACAAGGTGTCCTGTATTAGTCCTGAACAGTTGATTCAGCAGGTTCAGGACTCTGCATCAGTAACCAAGTAGACAGCACCCCCTTCAGTCCCTTCCCAGGACCAGACTCCCATTCCCATAGACTTTATTGACCTAGCCTCAGAAGATCCAGCTCAACCCCCCCCCCGGAAGAGGAGCCCAAGGGTCAGGGTGCACCAGTTCCTGATGCTATGTTACCAGTTTGTTATGTGGACAATGCACCTACTGAAGCACCCCCGGGACCTCTACTCCCCTTCCCAGATGGCGGTCTTCTAGAAATAAGAACTCCAAAACAGATCCCCTGCTCGAGGACTTGACATCAAAAACCCCTTTGAGGTTTTATCTCTTGAATGGGGGGACTCTGAGATGAAATCTGAAGAGGGGATTCACAAAACCTAACCTCCAATCAGTCCCAGCTGAACTGAGAATTGACTAGCTATGAAGGGAAAAAGAAAAAGAAATGGAAAAAAATAGCCTAAAGCTGGGGAGCCTTTGAGTGTCTGTTCAGTCAAAATCCATAGTCTTTTGAACCCAGTTAAACGACGGGGCGGTCTTTCATACATATATGATTTAAAATTTGATATTTGCTTTTTCCAAGAGACTTGGATGTTCACTTGTGACCAGATCTGATTCTTCAAAGGAGAAAGGTTTTGGGGTCCATCACATTGGTCTTTTGGTATGGACAGTGCAGATGGGATGGGTATTTTATTTAACTCCTTTTCTTTTACCCTTACTAAATTAGTAGACCTTTGCCCAAGGAGTGTTATGATTATCGACGGAATCTGGAGGTCTTTAGATTGTCAATTTATTAATTTGTATAGCCTCCAAACCAAAGCAGAGAGAGTTGTTCTTTTCAACTCAATTCAACCCTTGATGGTTATCTCAAAACACATCTTTTTTGGAGGGGACTTTAATTGTGATCTAAAAAGGAAAGGAGGGTCCCAGTGTACCATGAATAAAAACATTTACTATGACTCTAATGCTTTGTCCCGGGTCATGGAAACTGCTGGGCTGATAGACTGTAAGAATGTTCATTCGAGTGGCCCCTTTTTACTTACAAATGGAACAAATTTACCTCAACCATTGACCATATGTTTGTTTCTAAAAACCTACCCAAGCTTCCCTCAGAACCATTCCCATTGAGTTTTCTGATCACGTCATGTTGGCAGTCTCTTTTGGTACCATTTCTCAGCATGCACCCTGTAAACCTCAAAGATTCTCATTAAATACTTCCATCTTGAGCTGGAATTTTAGGCCTTCTTGATGCAAGATGCTCTGTTTGTTTTCTTTACACTGATGTATGGGAATAGTGGAAGGGCTCCAAAGCAGATTTTAAAACTATGTTTCAGAGATTTGGGAAAAAAAAACAGAAAATGACAAATGTTTTAAATATCTTTTTTACAGACACAATTGCAACACCTATTCACACTCTCAGATTGTTCCAGACATGACTACTGCACCCAAATTTCAAAGATTAAAGATGACATGAAACAGTATCAATACAACAGTGCTTATACAACTCAGGCAATGTTGCAAAATGGGGCACAAAAATCTCCCATAGGAGACCCATATGAGGCCTGTAAAATCTTTTATAGCTCTATAACACTGGAGAACTTATTGGCATGTGAAGATAAAGAGGTTTGTATGGTTGATGGAAACCAAGGAGAAATAAAATGCTTCATTGACTCCCACATCCCTGTAACTCCCCCAAAAGAAGAGATTGCTTCTTTTGTATCAACTACATGTCTTCCACAAATGCCTGTAGCACTTGGAAATGTCCAAGATCATATTAACAGAGAGGAGATTGTACTAACAATAAAAAACTTAAAAAATGGGTCATCCCTAGGGTTGGATGGATTGCACAATGAATTTTACAAAGCATTCTCCACTGAACTTTCAGTATGCCTTGAAAAGGTCTTTCTCTGTTTTTTTTTTTTTTTACAGGAAACTCTATGAATCCTGCCTTTTTAGAAGAGCTACTGATCTTTCTCTTTGAATCAGGAGATAAGAAACAGCTCTGGAATTTGAGATCCATTACGATTCTAAACTGGGACTATAAAATATTGGCCCAAATCTTAAATAATAGATTAAAAAAATACGCTAACCTGGTTATTTTCCCTTATCAGTATTGTGGCCTACCTTCTAGAAGAATCCAGTTCCCATTAATGATCATCAGGGACATGATAGACCATGTCTCTATTAAGGAAATCTGGGGTGGTCATGTCTGTTGATCAGGAGAAGGCCTTTAACAGAGTATACCACTGCTTCCTTTTTTCCACTCTTATGGCCTATGGGGTACCCCCAGGGATAATGAGGTGGTTGCAATTATTGTATTCATATACTACTGTATACCAAATTAATAAACAACAAATTACTAAGGGACTCCAGGTACCCACAGGGGTATGTTAGAGGTGTCCACTCAGTCCCCTATTGTATACTTTCACATTGGACCAATTTCTCAGGAAACTAACTGATTCTCCCAAGTTTATTTATTTTATTTATTTATTTATGAGATTAACCAGGCAGGCATACTGAGTGGGGGACCACTCTTTTCCAGATGCGACCTGGGGAAATTACAGGGGTAACAGCAGAACTGGTATTTACAAAGATTTGACATAGGTGCAGAGTATATACAAGCAGAGAGCATTTAGGTACACAGGTATTTACAAAATTTTAACAGTGGGTACAGAGTATTTACAAGGCTGAGATCATTTAGGTACTCAAGCAATATGCGAAACACGTGACTAGGCACATGGGAGCGAAGCAAGTCAGCAATACTTAGAACCTTTCCTACCCAGTTGTGCTGCAGGTGAGTAAACGGTGCATCACTAGGCAGGGGCACATGGGGCTTACAGTTCAAGGTTGCTGGTAGCAGTTGCATGTGTCAGAGAAATGTGCGTAGAGAAGCGGGTTTAGGGGTCTTTGGTTAGAGGTGAGTCTGATGTCTGCAGGTAGATCATCCCAAAGTTTGGGCAAGTGATATTTGAAGACTGATTGACCCTTGGATGTATGCATGAAAGGGACTTGGAGAAGTCTGGAGTTGGAGCTTCTGAGTGAGTAGGCCTGGGAAGGCTGGGCAGATAAGGTGGCGCTGAGGTGGGGGGAGGGATTGGGACCAGAATTTGGCTATGACTCTGGAGCAGTGGATCAGTCTGCGGGACATGAGTGAGTGTAGGGCTAGGGAGCTGTAAAGGTCACAGTGATGGGTCATTGGGGGGCAGTCCAGGATGAAGTGGCAGAAGGAATGAAAGATTGTGTCCAGGCTGGCCAGGTTGGATGAGGGTGCAGCTCCATAAACCATGTCACCATAGTCAAGTATTGGGAGAATCATTTTATGCACTATTTCCCTCCAGATCGAGGTGGACATGCACCCTTTGTTGTGATATAGTGCACCCAGTTTAGGGTGCACTTTTTTGTGTAGTGAGTCGATGTGAACGGAGAAATCTAGGTGTTGGTCAAGCTAAACTCCCAGGTATCTAAATGAGGTGAAGATTCCAGAGGGGACCCTTCCAGGGTATGGAAGACATGGGGAGCAGCTAGGTGGGAGAGTTGAGGTTGCGTGCCGAAGGTTAAGGAGATGGTTTTCTTTGCATTTCGGAATAGTTGGTTGTACCTGAACCATTGCTGTACGGCATCAAAGTCCTGTTGGAGAACTACGGACATGGCACCAGTGGAGGGACCTGAGGCATACAGTACGGTGTCATCCACGTACATTTGTATGGCTGAGTTTGTGCAGGCCAGTGGGAGATCATTTAGAAATATAGAAAATAGTAGCGGGCCCAGGAATGAGCCTTTGGGGACCCCCATGGTGACTGGGGGGGGAGATATTTGGGAGACAATTTTCACCGATTGGTGTCTGCCAGTCAGGTAGGCCTGAAACCAAATAGTGGCAAGGCTGGAGAGGCCTGCAACATTAAGTTTTACTAGTACCTTGGGGTGGGAGATGGTGTCGAAAGCCTTGGCCAGGTCTATGAAAATAGCTGAGGTGATATGCTCCTTGTCCATACCTGAGGAGATGTCATTGGTGAGTCTTAGGAGGGCGGTAATAGTAGAGTGAGACTTGTGGAACCCTGACTGATAAGGGGTGAAGAAGGAGGTAGAGTCAAGGTATTGGGTGAGTTGGGCAAGGGCAAGGTGTTCCTGAAGTTTGGCCAGTATTGGGAGTAAGGAGATGGGGTGGTAATTTCCAGGCGCAGAGGGATCGCCACCCTTTGGAAGGGGGGATAACAACTGCCTGCTTCCAAGCGACTGGGACTTTAGCCAGGGAGAAAGAGAGGTTAAGGAGGCCAGCTAGTGGGGCGGCAATGGCAACGGCTGATAGGTGGAGTAGTTTGGCATCCAGGCCTAAGGGACATTTGCCTTTGTTGGGGTTGAGAGCGTGTAGAGCATGTAGTACTTTGGCCAGCGTGACCGGACGGAAGGAGAAAGTGGTGGCAGAGGGGAGTACTGGGATTTCAATGATGAGCCAGGTGTGGGTGGGGTGAGTGGATGGTTGGGTAGGAGAGATGTAGCACAGCTGGTGAAGAAGGTATTGAAAGCAGTGACAACTTCACTAGGGTCCGAGATGATGTTGCCAAGGATGAATAGGGTTGGGGTTTGTGGTTGGACTGGTGGAGTGAGTAGGGATTTGATGGTTTTTCAAAAGTTTGTAGGGTGGCTGAGGTTGGAGCAAAGAGCCAACCTGAAGTAGTTCTTTTTGACCTGCCGTATAGATCTGGTGGAGTTGCGGAGGGTACGGTATCTTACTAGGGATTATAGGGAGCTGGAAAGTTTATGTTTTTTCCCAGGCTTGGTCCCTGGATCGGCATCTGCTAATGATGTCAGCGATGACCCTAGGGAGATGGGAGCGCTTTACTCCTGTGCATCTTAGAGGGGCGTGGTAGTCCCATACAGCAAGAAAGTTATTTTTGAACATATCAAATGCATAGTCGATGGTAGGTTCCTTCTATATGAAGGACCAGTCAACGTGAGCAAGGTCATTTAGGAAGGAAGGTAGACATAGGGATTTGTAGGATCTCGTGAGGAGTGTCCTGGGGAGGTTCAGCAGGTCTGTGCACTTTTCTGACCATATATGCCATGTGGTGATCACTCAGGGAGTCATGGAGGAGACTGGCTTTAATAATCCTGTGAGGGTGGGATGTGAGGACCCAGTCCAAGAGGGAGTGGTTTAGCGTTTTTGGGTTTAACTCATTGCCTCCACAGGAGCTCTCTGAAGTTGTACCACTTGTCTCCTGTATACTGTTAATAGAAAATCCTGGGCCTTTCTAAGCAAAATCAAGCTATAGTCAGCATGCCACAAACAAATCCTAATAGCTCAAGAACTGTAAGTGCTAGGCACATAGTATGAGTGGCAAAGTTATTCAGCACAAAATTACCTTTCCAGTGGTGGTATGCAAAGAATAATATGTAATTTTGTTTTTCTTCTATGCTGATTGAAACAGCAAAAACATTTTTTTCTCTAAAACAGGCAACATAAGCCATACACAGCATACCATAAACAAATACGAATAACTCCTAAAGTATACATGATATACACAGGATATCAGTGGCAAACTTGTTCAGCACAAAATTACCTTTCCAATGGTGGTATGCAGTCAAATATATATTATATTCTGTTATATTATATATTAAAATATATAAGTGACTTCTCCAAACATTGCTAGGGCACACAGGAAGTCAGTAGCTGACCTCTGTAGGTGTCCTGATGCCTACAAGTGTCGGCTTGGAGACAATGAGTTAATCAGGTGGGTTGGTCAATTAGTTTGGAGAGGTTTAGAGTGTTTACTTTGGTCCATAGCTTAGAGCAGTCATTTACTAGCCAGTTGAAGTCACCGAGGATGTGAAGCTCGCCAGCTATGGCAGCAGACTTTAATGTGGCTAGGTGGTCTAAGACGACGGGCAAGGGGGTAGCAGGGGCACAGTAAATCCCCACAATGTACACTGGGGAGGAGTGAGGGAGAGCAAGCTTAACCAACAAGGATTCAATCTGAGGTGCAGCCCTGGGGAACTGGACTGGGGTGAACTGAATCCTGGTGGAGATGAACATAGCAATGCCGCCTCTTTTCTTCTTGCCCAAATGGTCCTGCCTGATTAGTGAGTAGCCAGGAATGGCTACTGCTGAATCAGCATGGTGTGGTTTCAGCCATGTCTCAGATATAATGAAGATGTCTGGGCGCAGGGTTAGGACAGTGAGTTGCAGCTCAGGTACTTTATTTAGGATGCTGCAGATGCTGAGGTGTAGTAATAGGAGGCCCTTGGGGAGAGTTAGGGGAGGGCGGCAGTGGGAGGCGTTGGGCCTGGGCTGGTTTCAACATTCCCAGCCAAGAGGAGAAGCAGTGTGAGGTAGTGTATGGAAATATTCCATGCGGATCTGGACTTATGTTTGGAGTGGGTTTCGTGTGGGGTGGGAGGGGTGGCAGAAGTAGCCAAGATGTGTAGTACAGATAATGCTGGAGAAAAGGAGGGAGGGAGGATGGTGGCTACGAGTGCCTAAGTAAGGGAGGGCATATGTGGCTGTAGCTGTGGTGTGGTTGTAGTTGTGAGGGGACGGGGGAGTGGGCAGGGTGTAATTGAGGTGGTGGTTCAGTTCTCACAGGGGCTGTGTTGCTGGGAGGATAGAAGCGAGAGAAAATGCCAGGGAGAAAAGTGGGAGGAGATAAAAGAGCATTTTGCCGGTTAATTACAGCAACAAGCTGGGACTGGGTGTAGCGGCCACTAGTGGTGGGATCATATAAGCTGCTATTGTAAAAGTGGGCTGATTGGTTCTAGCGAGTCCCCTGACAACCCCTATATAGCTGACAGCCGACCAAGGGTGGTGGTGGGGGTAATGGGGAGCCAGCGCACAGCACCAGCGAGGCCAAAATCACACTCCATGTCCTGCAATGCTGGTAGCTGCGGGTTGCGTCTCTTTCCATATCTTTGTGTGCTCTGGGGGGGTGCTCCTGATGAATCTGATGGGGAGGGCAGTCAGCAGGGAGGCCCTCCCAACCCTCATAGTGTTCCTGGGGAGGGCTGGCATCTCAGGCCCTGGCGACCCTGGCTTTGTGTGCTCCGGGGGGGTGCTCCTGGTGAATCCAATGGGGATGGCAGTCAGCAGGTCAGCAGGGAGGCAGTCGCGACCATCATGGTGTTCCTGGGGAGGGCTGGTGTCTCAGACCCTCACGACCCTGGCTTTGTGTGCTCCAGGGGGGTGCTCCTGGTGAATCTGATGGGGAGGGCAGTCAGCAGGGAGGCCCTCGTGACCCTCATGGTGTTACTGTGGAGGGCTGGGATCTCAGGCCCTCGCAACCCTGGCTATGAGGTGGACTGGAATCACAAGGATAGGGTTGAAGGAGGCACTTCAGGCCCATGCTTGTGCTGACGATATTTGCCTCTTTTTTGAAGATTTCACCCAGATGACCTCCTTCTTGGAAGAAATGGCACTGTATTCACATTTGTCAAATGCTAAATTGAATATGGCAAAATGTAAGAGTCTCTTTGTAGGTGCAGGGATCCACAGTCTGCTCGGGTGGGGAGTATCTTGATCACCTCAGATCCGCTTAAAATTTTGGAGATTATTTACAGATCCTTAAACACTCTACAATTGATATGGGATAATATAATACAAGTGATAGAATCTAAGGACATCAGGTGGAGACATTGGAAGATGTCTAAATTAAAAAGAATACAAATTATAAAACAATGTCTAATTCCTAATCTTCCATATGTGGCAATGATAAATCCACTCCCCAGGCACCTGGAGGTAAAACTGTATAGTCTATTCTTCCAGATGCTGAGGTGGAACAGGTTGAATCCCATTAAAAGAGGATTCACCTATTTACCTACAAATAAAGGTGGTCTAGGAATGATTGACCCTGTAATTTTTGTTCATACACTGTTCATTTCCCAGACTGTTAAAAGTGGATTGGGACTACAAACAGCATTTCATAACTGTTGGATTTGGTTAGTATTACCTAGATATTTCCAAGCATGGCATACCCTTACCACTAAGGTATCAGATTATCTACACATCCCAGAGTATTTTTGATCTGCAGCTTCAAAGCTCTATAAATGGGGATTGACTAAGCAATCCATCCTACAGTGTACTGGCCGGAAACTTATCAAGTAGTTATGGCATCTGTCTCTCCTACAGAATCCTGTTTTAAACACTGTCCTCCCCCTCAGACTGCTTTGGTGTTTTCCCAGTTAACTAATGTTAGAATCCCTGCCTCCATGTGGAAACATCTCTGGCTTTCGTTCTATGGCAGACAATCTAAGAGGCAATGTTAAATATAAGGCCTTGGAGGAAAGAAATTGCCCCCAGTTGGAATGCATTAATAAGGAGGAATCTACTGAACATTTTTATTTTGATTGTTCTTATGCCAAACCACTTTGGGCATTCTTGGCATCCAGATGGAAGATGAGTTGGTTAACAAAGTTAACTTACAGTGAAGCCCACCAGGATGAAATGCAGCACTGCAGAATTCTGCAGTAGAACTACTGCAGCAAACAATGCAGTTTCAATGGGAGTTAATCCCTTTTGTCCTGTAGTAAACCTGTGACACTGCACTTCATCCTGGCATGCTTCACTGTATGAATTATTAATACTGGTAACTTTTCACTGGTTAGTATGCACTTTAACCATGAGACCCTGCCTATTTTTATGTTGGCTCGTGCATGAGCAGCCAACATACTGCGGTAGTAGCAGATTTGGAGGCGCAGTCACTGTTGTGCGAATGCAGGGCACGCATGAGTAGGTGCGTCCCTAATTCCCCAACAAGTCTGCATGCTGGCGCCACACCATGCATACATAATGTTGTGAGCACATCTAAGAAAAGGTCCGCTGCAATGTGAGCAAAGCTCATCCTACGCAGTGGACCTCCCGAGGTTCTTTCCCTGGTGAGGAAAAAATGTAACGTGGCGGCACACTGCCTGCCATAATGCCGACTTCGAGGGTGCCCAATCCCCCTGTCAGCATGTCCAGCCTCAATGTATGTGCTGACAGGGGAGCCTACTCCCCATTGGCATAATGCACCCCCCCATTTGTTATGTGCCGAGGGGGGTGCCCAATTCCCCTCAGCTCTTGCCACCCACCCACTTTCGTTGTGTGTTGAAAGGGGGTGCCCAATCCCCCATCTGCTACAGCATCCCCCAAAACACTTAAGTGGCATGCTGGGAGCTCACACCAGCATGCCAAATCCCTGAAAATAACTGACATGCTTTTTTTTTTTTGTAACCTGTAAAAAGAAAATGGTCTCTCTCGGTCTCCCTGCCCCTCCACAACTCACGCCCACCCTCTGCGCACTGCCTCCCACCCCCCCTCACCCCATACTTACCTCTGGAGTCTGGCGCAATGATCTTCGGTCGAGCGGGAACATGTCAGCACTCTTCAAACCCGACTGCGAACTGAAGAAATGCCGGTAAGCTGTATAATGGCATAAATAGGGTTTTTTCAACTTTGGTGCATATCTTGGGCATTTTTTTGAATTTTTACACTAAGTTTTCAACATGGGGTTATTGGGACCCCTCCTCATGAATACAGTCACTGTCATGTCATTATCTGGTCCTGAAAGGTGATTTCAAGGTCACTGCATGGAATCATCTTTTGGGACCGAGTAATGAAATGACAGTGCCACTGTTCATGAGGAGGGCTCTCAAAAAGCCTATGTTGCAAATTTGGTGAAAAAAATCCCCAAAATAGCTGTTTTACGAGTGTGCATTGCGCTGTTTCCATGCACGCTCATAACTTTGTGAATTTGTAATATTGTCACTTCAGATTTTCAGAATTGGAATTTTTCCACACCTCCTGATGAACAGTACCTCTGTCATTTTACATATCCTGGCCAAAATGTGTTTTCGCATGTCCGGTGCAGAATAGCGCGGTCGCTGTGTGAAATCAGTTTTTGGGACAGTTTGAGGAAATGATGGTGACAGTGTTCATGAGCAGAGGTCCTAAAATACCTATGTTGAAAATTTGGTGCCAAAAGTCCATAAAATGACTGTGTTACAAGCGTGCATTGTGTAGTTTCCACTCACCATTGTAACTTCGTAAATTTGCAATATTTCCATGCCAGATTTTCAACACTGGCATTTTTTCTCACCTCCTTATGAACAGTACAGCTGTCATTTTTCACATCCTGCCCAAAATGTGTTTCGGCACCTGTGGCGCACAATGGCATGGTCGCTGTGGGAAATCAACTTTTGGGACAGATTAACAAAATCACAGTGCCACTATTTATGAGGGGAGTTCCCAAAATGCCTGTGTTAAAAATGTGGCTAGAAAACTCCCAAAAATAATTGGGTTACAGATGTGTGTTGCGCAGTTTCTATGCATGAGCATGACTTCATCAATTTTTCATATTTTCATTCCAGATTTTCAATGTTGCCATTTTTTACGCCTCCTTATGAACAATACAGTTGTCATTTTCCACATCCTGCCCAAAATGTGTTTTCATCCCTGTGTCGCCAAATGGCATAGCCACTGTGCAAAACCATGTTTCAGCTAACAAACTGATTGTGCCGCTCTACATGAGGTAGGCTCACAAAAAGCCCATGTTGAAAATTTGGAGTGAAAATACCAACACACGCCTATGGTGTTAGGGTTTCCAACTGTAGCATCCCACCCTGTAGAGACTGACAGGCATAAGGGGTCTAACTTGGATCATCGGCTGTAATGCTCATGCCATTCCACCCCCACCCCCTCCCTGCAGCCAGTGACAGGCATTGTGGTGTGTCTTGCATTGTTAGGCCACAAAGTTCACCCCATTCTCCTATACTGCACCCACCTCAGCATATTTCCTTATGTAATGGAGTAAGTATAAAGCCCAGTGACCCCAAAGCACACCACGACACTTGTCAGTGTCTACAGGGTAGGGTGCAGTACAATGGCATGAGCGTACAGCTGATGACCCAAAGGCACACCCTAATGCCTGTCAGTCTCTACAGGGTGGGGGTGGGGTTGGCATTACTTCAATACTTCACTGCCATTCCTATTATGTGTCTCTAACTCTGGCACTACCAATGCCAATGCCAGCGAGACAACATTCGGCATTGACAAATGCTTGTTTTATGTTGTATCCAGCTTTATCTATGGCAAAGCAGGTGTCAATGTGTGTTGTATCAAAAGAAAATGCTGTATGAAACTGTTATGCACTTAATCCACCAGGCTATGGAGAAAGTATACCTTAAGGTTGTAGAGAGTCAGACATCCCACAAAGTGCTTTTTTGGTGGAAAGGGTTTCAGATGTTTATAAACTTTAAGTGACTTTGAGTCAAAATATGCTGGTTGATTAAATTGACTGATTACTTACGGTATACCAGGTTCACAAAAGAAAAACCTGTTTGGATATCTTGAGTTCTGAGAATTGTTTCTTTCTTAATTTTGAATTTTATGATTTTTGTATTACTTTTCTTTTTTCCCCTTTTTCCCTTTTACAGTATGATGATATACTGTGTGCATATGCTTTTCCCTTTTCCCTCCCCTTTTCCCATTTTTTTTACTGTTTTGTATATTATTTAGACTGTTAGAAACAATCATTTGTTGATTTTGATTATGATGTTATTGCAACAAAACTTCCACTACTCTTTTCGAGAAGTGCCATGGGATCTTTAACATCCATCTGAATTACCGGAACAGGCAGATGGGACCTCAGTTTAAGGTCTCATCCAAAAAACATATCCAGAGATGCAAAGTGTACACCTAAACATGTTGGGCTTACAATGTCCATATGCCATATGACAGGTTCTAAACAGGTAATAACAGTGGTGCAGAAGCTAGCACACTGTGTCAGTTATGAAGCCCTAGAGAGAATTGACACAGCTACTGCAATGGATCAGCATGAAAAATCTGCCAGGGACTAGATCATAATTCCATCAAACATACAGCATGGGGAGTTTGTTCAGTTTCCTGCTGACAATAATGACAATAATGATAAAAATGAGGACATGTTAGATGGAAAACACACAACCCATGCCACTACTACATTCCAGTGGAATAATGACAGTGCAATCTTCATGGCAGATGCCCTACACCAAATCTTGTAGGAAAAGTCAAAATTAACTTGTATACTGATGTTGAGGGTTGTCGACAAGCCACCAGCCTTGATCTGCAGTGGCTAATTCTAAGATGCTGCCTAACCAAGCTATTTGAGGTTGAGTTTGAAAAAGTGAATGCTCAGTAAGTACCAAGATGGACAGGCTTTAATGTGATGATTTCAGCTACCATACCAACAGTAACATCTATTGGGTACTGTCCATTGCTGCCAGCATCACTTTCTGAATGGAGTAGTTTTCACTGTTATGAAGAATGTCTACAAGATGTCTAGGACACTTGGCCAAGATTACAGTGTCTTGCCATTTGATAAGGCTATATACTGTAAGGCCAAAGAGATTCATTGGCGGCGCCTGGAGGGATTTCAGAAAACAGTCATGAGAATGTGTGGTTTCCACATAGCACAGACATTACCGGCTGTTACTGGAAAGAAGTATGAAGAAAGTGGTCTGGAAGACATCCTCATAGAATTGCAGGTGTATTGTAGCAACACAGCAAGCAATCTATTTAAAGGCAAATCATATAACCATCGAGTGAGGACCCACAAGCTTGTATTGGAGGCTCTGTCCAGACTGAGGTGGCAGGCATTTTGTAACTGGGTAGAAGAAAATGAGACTGATTGTGGCATAGATCTCATCAACAGGAATGTCAAATGTGATATCAAACAATGATGCAACAAGTCTAACAGCAGTCCTTTCCCAACTCGGTGATGCCCTCAATAATGTACTGGATGCATTGCACAGATTCCACAATTTTGGAGAAGCAACTTCCCAAACATTTGTATTCTGGGATGATGACATCGAAATGGTTAACATCCTAATGTGGTTTATTAGAGCAGAACGTGAAAGCAACTGGGATCTGCATCTTATGGCAGTTGTAAAGATACTGCCACTGTTTTTTTGCCTTTGACCACACCAACTATGCCAGCTGGGTATCTGTGTTCATCAGTGATATGAAGCTTCTGCCAGATTGTGCCCCCGAAGTTCATGAGTAGTTTGTGCAAGGAAACCATGCTGTAGCTTGGTCTAGAAATAAATTCAGCAAAGTCTGGACAGACATGGCACTTGAACTAACAGTAAACAGTGATAGCAATGTAAAAGGGGGTATAGTGGGTTTCACTTTGAAACCAGGAACCTTGGCTAAATGGTTCATCACTGCTCATGAGTGCTCAGCTCTCACAACTTCCATGAAGGTAATTTGTGATATGGTAGACTCAGACGTTTCACAAGCAAAACACAAGGAGGCTGCACCATGTCACATTCAATGGGATGAAGTAGATATAAATAAGATTGTTAGCAACATCGCCGACTCCATGACAAACCCATTTGATTTGAATGCTGACTTGATAGCACCCACCAATTTTGCAACTGGCATTGTTGCACCCACAGAGGTTGCCACCAAGCTTGTTACTGCAAATGATGCAGGAATCAAAGCAATGAAACAGTGTGTATAAGACACACTAAATTCAAATACCATTGGATTCTTTGAACCACTGCACAACCTCAACATCAAGACATTTGCATCTCTAAGCAAGATCAAATCAAAAGTTATTAGTGATAAACAATGGCTATCAATGCAGACAGGGATTTGTTTAGCCATCTTGTAGTAGCTGCACAAACAAGAGAGACTGATCTGAAGGAAGTTTTCACACATGGGCTTTCCACAGTTCCATATGCTCTAGAACACTCTGATGGTACCTTGAACAAAACTGCAAAGAGTAAGCTATTGCCAGAATTAGAAAAAGAAGCAGAGTCAGTGTATCAACTGCCAGCATCCAACATGCCCACAGCTTGAACAGTGGATGGCATGGCTGTTATACAAATGGTCTAGAAAGGAGGAGCAAGTAGCTTTGGAGAACTTGCTGAATTGGTCTTCAGAATAGTATGCCAGCTTCTACAGAGTTATGAGAGCTGCAAAAGAGCAGATATTGTCTTTGATCACAATGATGTCAGAGATTCAGTTAAAGCGTTTGAGCATGCACAAAGGCAAGCCTCAAATAGCAATGAAGTCAAAATTCATGGTCCCAAAACATCCATCCCAACGCAGTGGAGTAAGTTAATTGGAAATCCCAAGAATAAAGAACATCTGGCAAAATTCCTGTCAGAATCATAGTGTGATATGGTAGAAACTTTACTTGGCCCAAATCAAAAAAAGATTATTGTAGGTGAATTCAAGGATGCCCTCATTGCTTACATGGTCACTTTAGATGGAGTTGTAGACCAGGAAGATTTATTCTCATCACACAAAGAAGCAGATGCTTGGCTTCTACTTCATGTTGCATTTGCTTCACAAGAATACCCTTGTGTAATGGTGTGGTTTCCAGACACTGATGTTGCAGTTCTCTATGTACATTTTCTTCACAAATTGGGAGCAACTCAAGAGTTTTGGTTTCATAATGGTGTGAAGGATATAGCCAGGTTTATACCAACCCACACCATAGCAGCTGAACTTGGCCAACAACTATGCAGAATGTTGCCAGCAGTACACACACTGAATGGGTGTGATTCAACCAGCAGTCTTTCAAGGGTTGGCAAACTAAAGCCATGGAAACTTGTCAGGAAGAATCCATACAAATTTTGAAGCCTTACCAAGTTTGGCACTATGGTGGATACACTTTGTGCACAGTTGAAATCAGTGGAACTTCTGATAACCCTGGTGTTGATAGAATGCCTGAGGCTGTTTTGTGAAATATCTGGAACCGTCTTAAGATGGTTCACATCATTCCTCACTGGGAAATCACAAAGAGTTGTGTCCGGGTGTTTTTTTCCTCAGATTCAAAGGCTTTGTCATGTGGGGTGCCTCAGGGTTCAGTACTATCACCCATGTTATTTGCGGTGTATATGCTGCCCATCAGAGACATTGTAAGGAGGTATGGGCTGAGGTTTCACTGTTATGCAGATGATACCCAGCTCTACCTTTCTTTTGCCTCCAACCAGGAGGGAGCTCTCTCGGTCTTTAATAGCTGTCTAAAAGAAATCCAGGAGTGGATGAATTCTAGCTGGCTGAGGTTGAACTCTGATAAGACTGAGGTACTGGTTGTGGACCCGGGTCAACAGATAGGGGGGTTGGGTGCTGGTGCATCTTCCGGAATTTTTATTTGAGGCATTTTTTTCCCGACCTCTGAATGGGTATGGAACCTGGGGGTAGTTCTTGACGACGGGCTGACACTGCATTCGCAGGTGTCAGTAGTCATAAAGACTTCCTTTTACAATCTTAGGAACATCACCAGGATTCGGCATCTTGTTCTGTCTGCCGACTTGCCAACGTTAGTCCATGTCTTCATGTCCTCGCACTTGGATTATTGCAACTCCCTTTATCTAGGGCTTTCCGGGGTTGAAATCCATCGCCTGCAGCTAGTGCAGAACACTGCAGCTCAGCTTTTGACAGGTTCTAGTAGATCCTGTCACATTACTCCGGTGCTGCGCGAACTGCACTGGCTGCCAATTCGGTTGTGGATCACCTTTAAAGTCGGATTGCGACTTTCAAAGCTCCACACGATCTGGGCCCAGTCTATCTGAAAGAACTCCTGGTTCCTTATCACCATAATTGATCACTCCGCTCAGCCAACGATGGGTTGCTAGAGGTTCAAAGGGTGAATTTGAAATCTTCAGGTGCTCAAACTTTTGCGTATGTGGCCCCCACCCTTTGGAACTCTCTACTCCGTCGGTTGCAGGAGTGCACTTCTGTGGAGGGCTTCAAGAGAGGTTTGAAGAGTTTTTTGTGGGAAACTGCATTTTGAGAATATTGATTGAAATGACTGTTTTGATCCAGCTGTATTTTTTTATGATTTTTATTGTTTTAATCTGTTATTTCTGTACGGTGCCTTGGCAATTGAAAGGCGCCTTATAAATAAAATTATTATTATTATTATTCTCTATGACCCAACAACTAACTCAACGGATGTAAATGGTGTGTGATATAAGTTTTTCTGTCACAAACAGGCCCAGAACAAAGCCCTGACCCCAACTTCTGATAGTCTTCTGCAACATACAAAGTGGTATCTTAACAGACCCTTCTCTGGAACCATGCCCTGGAGCCTAACATCCCATCCCCAATTGGAAATGGCTGACATCATGACAAGGTTGGACACATTTATCCAACACTAATGACACAAATACCTGCCCCTGAAGCACTCCTGGAACTCATTACATATGGGTGTAAAAAAGCCAAGTATGATCATAACTGCAGTTGTTCCAGGCAGAGCATGGTGTGCACACGGGCTTGCTTGTGTACTGGTGGTGAGGACTGTTATAATACTCATAAAGTTACCAGTGTGGATCCAGATGAGTCTGATACTACAGATGATACAGATTTAGACATGTAGCATATGACAAATATATTGAAAAAGGCTAGACATTCATAAATACTGTCATGTTGCCCATCGCTGAGATGGAGTCCATCGGATATTAATGTTTTGCTAGCACCATTGTGTGCAATAGTATACCTGGCTTCTATTACAATGAATGCGGTATTTAAAGCTTTTGTGTCAATGAATAATCTGTGCATTTATCAATATAAACCACAAGGCTAACTTTCTTTAGGTAATGAGTCTTATTAATAATTTGTGTCAAATAAACCTTTTGTTTGACTAAAATTTGTTTTTGGTTTTTAAAATAAATTAGTAATAATTTGTGTCAAAGAAACCTTTTGCATGCCTGAATTTCTTTTTGTCTTAAACTAAATTGTTTAAATCCCATTTTATTGGTCATTTTTACTTTCAAACTTGTCTTGAAAACATTAATACATTTTTGTGGCCTTTTAACTTGCACAAAATGCTGTTTTGACATGAGTGCAAAAATCTTACATTGGCATACCTATCTACCATTTTACAAAATTACATCCACCCTAGATAAGTACCTAAGGGAACCATCAATCAAAATAACATAGTTGTTGCTTTTTGTTTTGGAGGGGTGCTATGTTGACAAATATTTCAGGCCTGGGCCCCCAGACTATAGTGGAAAACTGGGCAAACCCAGGAAATGGTTATTTAGAAACATAGAAGACGATGGCAGATAAGGACCATTTGGCCCAGCTAATCTGCCCATTTTGCCTATTGCAAATCCTCAGACCCTAGTTGATCTGCAGCTCACACCTTCTTCTCTACAGCCATAGTACCCATATGTCTATCCCCATGCATTCTTGAATTCTCTAACAGTTTTTGCCCCCACTAACACTGTAGGGAGGCTGTTCCAAGCATCCCCTACTTTTTCTTTGAGAAAGTACTTACTCACATTGACTCAGAGCCTACACCCCCCTAGCCTCATCTCATGCCCCCTTGTTCGTGTACATCTTCTTTTTTGAAGATGCTACCCTCTTGTACCTTGTTCATACCCCTGAGGTACTTGACCATTTCTATCATACCCCCCCACTCTCCTCTCCTCCAGGGAATACATATTAAGTTCCCTTAGCTGCTCCTCATAGGTCTTTTCAGGCAGACCCTGTACCATCTTGGTAGCCCTCCTCTGGACTGCCTCCACTTTGCCTGTGTCTTTCCAGAGATGCAGTCTCCAGAAATGGATACAGTACTCCAGCTGAGGTCTCACCAGTGATTTGTACAGTGGCATAACCACCTCCTTCTTTCTGCTGGTGATACCTCTTCCTATATACTCCAGCATTCCTCTATCTTTCCCCATAGCTGTCTCACATTGTTTAGTCACCTTTTGGTCATCAGATATGATTACTCCCCAGTCCCTTTCTTGCTTGGTGGCTGCCAGTACCCCCCATCTTGCACTCCTCCCCTGGATTTCTGCACCCCAAATACATGATTTTGTACTTCTTTGCAGTGAATCTTAGATTTTTAACTTCTTTACATTGAATCTTAGATTTACCAGAAAGTCAGCCACACTATTAAGGTCTAAATGTGGCCATTTACTCAGGGTCATGGGCCAGCCTCCTTTTTGAAAATTGGGATTATGTAGTATAGGCTCAGACATATCGTACGTTGGCTGCAGGCCGAGTAGATGGTGAAGCTGGCAGTGCACCTGCACTGAGGTTGCTATAGGAGTGGTACGAAAGGCTTGGGGTAGTTTTTTAATTGTTTTTTATATAAGGGATTTTGGGTCAATGGAAGCTTGTGAGCATAATGTTCTCTCAGTTCACAGCCACAAAGGAATGTAGGATTGGTTCAATTGCAGAAGGGAGATACCCAACCACAGCAAATACTTACTGCAGTGCATAGCCAGGTAGTATAAGAAAATGTGAGGTAATTTAAGGCTCCAAGGAGTTTAGGGGATGCTAGTTTATTATAAGCCCTTTGAGCTGGCTTTCCGGCCCATATAGAAGAGGATATCAGCCGATGCAATTTAGTGAACCAGATCTTGGGGATAACCTCAGAAATCTGGGGAGAAGATTCATTTTAACGAAATTGATTCTTCCACATAAAGTAAATGTCAGGTGAGATAATCAGGTCCAATGTAACTTGCCACAAAAGGAGGTCCAAATTACTAGAAATCATTTCTCAGGGACATTTAGTTACTAATATACCTAAGTATTTAAGCCATCATTAGTCCATTTAAGGCCTAAGCCGGACAGTTCATGCCAAAGTATCCCATGATTTAAGTGCAAGATTTCAGATCTACCTACATTCAATTTATAATTACAGATAGCTCCAACTTTTTTATTTCCAAAAGGGCATGGAGCGTAACAGGATTACTAAAATGCAAAAGGAGATTGTCAGCATAAATTGAGATCTTATATTGGGTATCTGCAATGTCAATACCTGTAATATTCTCCATTTGTTTAATCCAAAGAATAAGAGGCTCCTAGAAAAGATTAAATAAAAAGGTGAAAGGGAGCATCCCTGCCTTGTGCCCTGATATAAACTAAAAGTGTTAGAATAGATGCCATGACAGTACATTTGGGTAATATGACATGTATACAACAACTTAACCCACTGGATAAAAGCAGTATGGATGCCATAAGCAGCTAGTGTGGTGAAAAGATAGTCCCAATTAATCCAATCAAAAGTCTTCTCTGCTTCTAGGGAGATGAGAACTGTAGGGGATTGGGATCCCCAGAGGGAGGGATTAAGTGAGCAAGTTTGTGCAAGTGATCAGTAGCTGATTCCCTGCAATACAGACGGTGTAGAAATGCAGCCCTCTGGACACTTCGAGCTCTCACCAACAAACTCCCAGATTACATTGTTGCCTGTCTCCCCTTAAATCCAATGAGTAGCTATGACCTACGAAGCCATTCGCTAATTTCTCTGAAAATCCCCAGGATCAGTAACCATTTTGGTAGGGCCTCCATAAGCCACGCTTTGCCCACACTCTGGAATAAGATACAAAGATCGTTGAGACTTAGTTGTCCTGTCAGTATTGCCCTTTTTAGGACTATTTATGACAAAACGTTCGCCAAAATCTGTAAGTGTTTCCATAGTCCCTAGCAGTCCTGCGGATGGTTCCCTCTCTGGTTTTACCACATTCAGCCACGAACCTAGTTCTATCCTTCCCTATTTAACTAGTCACTAATCAGCTGCCATACTGGCCCTCGGAACCCTTGGCACCTCTTTCTCCCTTTCTACTCTCCTGCCGCCACTGAAGCAGGAGATACAGTCTTCACTGTGGGTCCTTCTGTAGTCTAGGACCCTCACCCAAGCACATAAACAGTTGCTGAGGGCTGAAATGTAAATAATTGTACCTTTCTATACAGGCATTAATAAACATGATACCTTAACTTCTATGTACATGAAGGTTGTAAATACCGCAATAATGTTATGTAATGCATGTAGGTTCTTATGTGAACAATTGGAATGTATATATCACACTTACCATGTTGTTGTAAGTTTGTTTGTATCCTTTTGCTCATTTTGTATACTGCACCTTAATATATGTATGTATAACTGTCCTTGACAACAGCAGGTCCACCTTGTAAATGAGCTTGCTCAGTGGTGATCACCTGGATAAATAAAGATTTGATTGATTGATTGATTGATTGATTGACTTCACAGAAACCCAACCTGCTAACTAGCAGTAAGTGTTCTCCAGAGTTCCTCAAGCCGTTTGGCTAGGATCTTGGCCAGAATCTTAATATCAACATTCTATAAGGATATAGGCCTATAACTGTTCATAGAAGAGTGATCCCTACCCGGTTTCAGTATTAATGTAATTAAGGCCTTCATTAGCTCCAATTCCCACACTCCAGCTTTATACAAATAATTATATAGTTCAAGAAGGAAGGGGCAAAACTTGGCCCACATAATCCAGGAGATGCAAGGTGCATCCCTAGATGTGCCAACGCATCTCTGGAATTGCGAGGGCTGTTGCGGGCTTGGCAATATTCAAAAGCCCCCGATGTGCCACGCAAACCTAATTGGCCGTGGCACAGAATATTGTGATGTGGCATGAAAATGAGGGGCTCCTCATGCATATTCCCCACATCAAAATATTTAAACCTCCCCTGGAGAAGACATGGCTAGATGCACTGGCGCAAAGTTTGGAAACCAAAACCCGTCCGAACTTTGTGTCAGGCAGAGTGGTGCCCCATGCACAGTCCAGGACCGGTCATGTGACCCCCCTTCCTGAGCCCTAAGTGCTGATTTGGCATGATGCCACCCCCCCATCCTGATCACTGTGTGCAATACTAATAAAACATACTGTATTTCATCATTTTTAAGCCGCCCTCGATTTCTAGCCACCCTCGAATTGTAGCCCAGGCTAAAAATAAAGTTTGTAATTAAAGACGCCCCCGTTTATAAGCCGTTATAAACAACGTCACAAAGTAAGAGACAGAGCTTACCGTAGTTTAAAATTTTACTTTTAGTAGTTTAATAGCTTGAGTTAAGAAAAGATGTACAAATATAATTAAATTTCAGACCGACAGTTGTTAATCTAGTTCGCAATCACTGTCTGATTCTGCATAATCTGAACCACAGTCACAGTCACTTTCATTTGCAAACATGTTAAATTGGGTACCGGTATCTACTCCATCAGTGAAGTCCCATAGGCTACTGTACAGCTCTTCCACATGTTCTCTTGCAACGCCATCAGCTTTAAAGCAATTTATTTTGTCTGGATCAGTAGAGGTAATGCCGCAAACATCAAATGATTTCACAATTACTTCCCTCGAGACTGCAGCCCAGGACAGCTTAACCCATTCAACAATTAGCGGACGTGAAGGAGCATGAGGTTTACCTGCCTTTGTCAACTCTCTATTACCATTAGCAAGCCACTCATCATACAGCTCCCGATATCTGGATTTAAAGGGAGCGTTCCACAATACGTTGGCGGGTTGAAGCAGCTTGGTACACCCCCCTGGAATAGCTGCCATAATCGTATTTTTTTTTCTGCAAACAGATTTTATCTCTGTGCTAATGTGACAGCGGAAAGTGTCCCAAACAAGCAATCTTTTCCCAAAAGATATTCCTCCCCACACAGTTTTCAGCCACATGTCTGTAATTTCAGTGTTCATCCATCCATTTAAGGACATAGCCACAACTACACCTGTAACTCCTGCAATGTCCTTGGGGATCCTCTTCCCCTTTAGCACAAGTAGCGGGGGCAATTTTCTTCCACCTGCCATTGCAGCTAAGCAAACAGTGAGCCTTTGCTTCTTGTGGCCAGTGGTGAGTAGTGGGACAGATTTAGCACGGATCTGTTCAATGGTTCGATCACCAGGCATGTCGGCTCATACGGCCGTTTCATCCATATTTTCTTCAAGTTTTGGGACACTCTTCCTCCACTCCTGAATCTGTTTTTCATCTACACGGAGTGCCAGTGCCACAAATCAGTTCCCCTCTACTTCAGCACTCTTAGCAAAATGCAATTTAAACTCCAAATCGTAAGACTTTATTTTCGGCATATTGGCAGTCAGAATTCAGAGTGCTCAGAATTGCTCAGATTTTCAAAGTTAAATACTTAGTCTCAACAGCTGTTTGTAATTATAGCCGCCCTCAATTACACGCCGCCCTCAAATTGAAGTCCATATAAAAAACAAAAATTGTGTTTGAAGCTGCGGCTTTTGTCGATTAATCTGGTATACCATTTTTCCATAGTGTAGGGACCCCCTTCCCCTCCTCAATCACTGTAGGAATTACACAAAACACGGTCCCAGTTTTCCATAGGGTGGTGTCCCCCACCCCTGTAGGTGTATTCCACAACTCCGTACCGCACAGATCCCGTCCTGACAGTGATCATACAGCCTTCTCATCTCTGCCATGGCCAGCTGCCAACTGAACAGTACCTGAGCAATGCACTAGAAATAGTACACCTCATTGGTTGTTGAGACAACCAATGAGCCACATACTAGTTACTGTGCACTCAGTTCGAGTCAGCGACTGGTCAGCAGCAGGTGAGAGAGGAGGCCAGCCAGCTGCCATGGGATGGATCGGGGTGTGGGGTGGTGGGGAAACTACATCATGGAAAACTGGGACTTGTGTTTTTCTGTAATTCCTACAGTGATCAAGTCAGGGAGGGGGGTCCCTAAACTATACAAAAGGGGGTATTTTTTTGAACTTATTGCACACAGTGATGCGGGTGGGGAGGGGGGTCCCTACACTATGGAAGAGAGGATATTTTTAAACTTATTGCACACAGTGATCGGGGCAGGGTAGGGGCCTATACTATGGAAAAGAGAATGGCGTGTTACTTTTCTTACACACAGTGATTGGGGATGGGTGGGCTGGCACAACACATTCAGCCCAATGTAGTCATGCTAATGAGGCCATAATGGGTTTGCATGAGGCCCCTTTGTGCCATGCATGCCCAATGAGCTCATTAGCATATTTTGGCTGAATATCACCCTTGGGGGAAATGGGGTATCCCGGTAGGCACCATGCATTCCCCCATTGGTGAGCTTTAGCCCCAAACCCTGGCTGTGCTGCACCAAACATGGTGGTTGCCTGCTATGTGCCTCATATGACAACCAAGGAAGGGGCTGGAGTAGAACAGTGAAGCAGTCTAGGGAGGTCAAATCATGGAAAGCCATGTGTGCAAATGCCAGGAGCCTTAGCAACAAGATGGAAGATCTGGAGGCTGTCATGGTACAGTCAGACCTGGACATTGTGGCCATCACTGAAACCTGGTGTAATGATAACCATGACTGGGAGATAGCCATACCTGGCTACAACATATTCAGAAGAGACAGAGCAGGCAGGAAGAGGAGGAGTGGCACTGTATGTGAAAAATGACATAAGGGCCACACAGATCCAGGAGGAACAAAATGGGGAGAGATACTGTGGGTTAAGCTGGAAAGGAAAATGGGGCCAGCCATCCGCACAGGTGTGGTCTATAGACCACCAGCCCAGGAGGAAGAAACAGATAGGAGCTGATGCTAGCCATCCAAAAGGATGGCTGACAAGGAGTGAGGTAGTACTGGTTGGAGACTCAATATACCAGATGTGGACTGGAGCATCCCAGCAGCAGCATCAACTAGAGCAGATTTATCCTGGACTCCTTCAGGGTGCCTTCCTCAAGCAACTGGTCATGGAACCAACTCGGCAGAAGGCAATACTGGACCTTGTGCTCACAAACAGGGACAGTGTGATGGGGTAACAGTGGGGGAGCACCTGGGTAACAGTGACCACCAGTCATTGTGGTTTGAAATCACAGAAAGAGCAGAACCAAACCACACAAAAACACGTATCCTGGATTTTAGGGGAGCAGACATTGGGAAAATGGGGAGAAGCTTGAAAGAGGCATTAAGGGGAATGGGACAGGAATCAGGGATTGAGGAACAGTGGGCAGTATTTAAAATGGGGATTATAAGAACAACAGAATTATGCATTAAGCAGGTTAGCAAGAGGAAAAGAAAGAGGAGACCATTATGGTTTTCCAAAGAGGTAGCAAAGAAAGTGAAAGCCAAAAAGACTGCATTCAGGCAATACAAAAAGACACAGGCAGAAGGGATAGGGAGAAGTACCAGGAGAAACAAAGGGAGGCAGGGAAGTCAGTAAGGGAAGCCAAAGCTCAGACAGAAGAACACATTGCAAAATCAGTGGTTAAAGGGGACAAAACCTTTTACAGGTACATAAGTGAAAAAAGAAGGTCAAAGGAGGGATAGTTAGACTGAAGGGGAGGATGGGAGCAGCATGGAGGATGACAACAGTAAAGCTGACATATTGAACAGGTATTTCTGCTCAGTCTTTACTAAGGAAGAGGGGTAATGGGTCTGAAGGGAGTACAAGGGGTGAGAATGGTGCAGAAATGGACACAAGTCCCTTTACACGAGAAGGGTCCTGGAAGGAACTGGAAGTAATAAGAGTTGACAAAGCAATGGGGCCAGATGGGGTGCACCCCAGGGTCCTTAAAGAACTAAGAGAGGTGGTGGCTGAACCTCTGGCTATCCTGTTCAGCCAATCACTGGAAACAGGGAGGTACCCAAAGACTGGAGGACAGCAGATGTGTCCCTTATACAAAGTGGGAACAAAGAGGAAGCAGGGAACTACAGACCAGTCAGCCTCACCTCGGTAGTGGGGAAGATCATGGAAGCACTACTGAAGGAGATTGGTGGAACATCGGTTGTCAATGGACTACAGGACCCAAGGCAGCATGGTTTCACCAGGGGAGGTCATGTCAGACCAACCTCATTGAATTTTGACTGGGTGACTAGGGAGGTGGATCAGGGAGGGCAGTGGACATGGCCTATCTGGACTTCAGCAAGGCCTTTGACACTGTGCCACATAGAAGACTATTACACAAACTGGGGAATATGGGTGTGGGCAGGACAGTAGTGTGGTGGGTAGGTAACTGGCTGGGTGGCAGGACACAGAGGGTGGTGGTAAAATGGCTGTCACTCCGCAGAGGGAAGAGTGACCAGTGGGGTACCACAGGGATCAGTGCTGGGACGGTCCTATTCAACATCTTCATCAGTGACATTGCACAGGATATAAAAGCAGAATTTCACTGTTAGCTGATGACACAAAGCTCTGTAACAGAGTAGACACACCGAGGGTGTAGACAGAATGAGAAGGGACCTGCAGAAACTTGAAGAATGGTCAAGGGTTTGGCAGTTGAAATTCAATGCAAAGAAGTGCAAGATAATGCGTATGGGGCACAAAAACCCTGGCACAATATATCAGTTGGGGGGTGAGGATATAGCATGCACCAAGCAGGAAAGGGATCTTGGGGTTGTCATCTCTGATGACCTCAAAGGTAGGAAACAGTGTGACAAGGCATCAGGTAAAGCAAATAGGATGCTGGGATGTATAGGCAGGGGCATCACCAGCAGGAAAAGGGAGGTCATAATTCCGCTATACAAGACACTAGTGAGGCCCCACCTGGAGTACAGTGTTACAGTTCTGGAGACCATACCTACGTAAGGACATAGACAGGGTAGAGAAGGTTCAGAGGAGGGCAACAAAGATGGTGCATGGGTTGCATCACAAATCCTATGAAGACAGGTTGAAGGAACTGAACATGTACTCCCTGGAGGAGAGGAGGGAGAGAGGGGATATGATAGAGACATGCAAGTATCTTACAGGGAGGAACAGGGTGCAGGAAAACACTATTTTTAAGCGAAAAAGATGTTTCAGGACTAGAGGGCATGGGATGAAGTTGGAGGGAGGACGATTCAGAGGAAACATGAGAAAGAATTTCTTCACAGAACGTGGTGGGGGCTGAAACAATCACAGGATTTAAGAATGCATGGGATAGACATAAAGGAATTCTAGAGGTCAGGGGTAAGGGGAAATAGAATTCTAGGAAAACAAACTGAACTTACAAGCTCAAATGGGCAGACTAGGTGGGCCATAGGCCCTTATCTGCTGACACTGTCTATGTATGTATCTATGTATCCAGGGTCTGATATTCAAACAGAATGCACAATCTGTTCTGATCATGTATTCTGTTTGAATCTCATGTCAGATCTATTCGGCCAAATTCTTTTGAGCGGTGCATGGATTTGAGCATGCATCCAGCCGGCTCTGAATACGGGCCTCCTTGTCCTTAAAGCATTTGTAAATATTCTAGGAGAACCTGTCTGGCCTGGGTGCTTTGTCCATAGGCAATCCTTGAATAACTTGTATAACTCTGTTAAGGGTAAGGGCCTGAGTCAGACACTTTTGTTGGGCTGGGGAGAGCTGCAGAAGTGGCAGATCCCTTAAGTATTCAAGAATCTGTGAAGTGTAGGGAGGTGATTTCATAGGGTGTAAAGAGTATAAAAGTACTGACAATATTCAGGGGTGATTTCTGTGGAGTCTGTAACCAGCGAAGCCCATCCTGGTACATGAAGGCCTTGAATGGTATTGAAAGCTTCCAGCTGGCAATATGAAGTGCCAGGAGCTTCCCAGCCTCCTCTCCCTGGTCATAATACGTGACCTGAGCTCGGTATATTGCCAGTTCAGCCACCTCTCTATTGAGTTCTGCATAAGCAGCTCTATGATTAGTTAGGGCCACCCAAGTTTTCTCAGGGGCAGAGCGGAGCGGAACAGTATCTTCTCAATACTCCTAATGTTGGCAAGGAGGTCAGCAGCATGTCTAGTGCATTGTTTCTTCTGAACAGTTGCCCAGCAAATTAATTTCCCCCAATGGCCATCCAAAGTGTCTCAAAACAGTGAGCTGAAGGTTTGTTTAATTGGGTAAAATCCTCTATAAAAAGCCTTAATGTATTGAATAAAGTATGCATCTTTCAGAATCTGATGATTCAGTCTCTAATGCTTATTTTAAAAGGGGGTATGGAGATGCCAAAACTTTGCAGAGATGGGAGAATGGTCCAAAATAACTCAGGTCTGAATCTCACAGCCATGGAGACCCTGAATGCCTTCTTTGCTGAACAAAAACTTATCTAGTCAGGACTGTGTACTATGGACCACTGAATAAAATTTATACTCCCTAGAATCTGGATGCAGGTAATGCCAGCAATCAATTAGTCCCAAGGTATCTAGAAATGTGGGGGTTGGGGTGGCTAGCACTTGAACATGTTGGCAGCAGATTAGCCTAGTTCCTTGGGTACAATAATTGAAAGTGCCTTCATCGTGGTTAAAAGCAATTAAGCTAAGTACAACTGTAAGTAATTTGGTATGCAACAGTAGATGGCATTGGGGAAAAATAAAAGTAAGCAGCTTAAACTACATTTTGAAGTAATAGAAGTTCCGGGGGAGTGACGCATAGGGCTCAAAACCAGGACATGTCAACAGGCCCTGGCAGCTGTGGAAGTCAAGTGCAGCATGACCAAGTTAGAGAAGTCTCTGCCTGAGATGCTCACCAGTATACAGATTCAAATGCAGGTGGGGTTCACAAACAACATAGCCCAAAGCACACACTTACTAAGTGTTGTTACCGAACTGACTGAATCATCTGAAACACATACTTCCTGGATTACAGAGCTAGAGAGTAAGGTTGGTGAACTAAAAGACTCCCTCTCATCAATCTTCAGAGATAGGAACCAGCTGAAGGAGATATTAATGGATCTACAGGCCCGGGTGGACGATCAAGAAAACAAATCCTGGAGATTCAACCCCCAGATTGTTGGTTTGCCTGAAGGAACTGAAGTGAAGAACCCAGTGAAGGGCTTACAGTGGTGGCTTGCTATGAATTTAAAAATGACACCCCAGGCTGAAAACTTCAAAGTAGAACGTGCTTATTGCATGGGACCCCCGCTGAAACCTGGTGAAAGGCCCCATCATTGCTTACTAAAATATCTACGCTACAATGATATAGAAGTGGTGATGAGCACTGCCAGATTGCAAGGTCCTATACTGTTCAACAACACCAAAGTCTATGCATTTCAGGATTACAGCAGGCAGATGCAGAGGCAGAGGCAAAAATTCAACGAAGTCAAATCTCACCTGCACTCCTTGGGCTGGATCTTTTCCTTCCTCTACCCAGCAAAACTATGTGTTAAGGCCAGGCAAACCACTAATGATCTTCATGGATTACTTGGAAGCAGAGTATTGGGTCAAGAGGGAGGCCAGCACAATGAGAGGAGGAACCCCATCACCAACTTCAGCTAAATCTATCAGATGAGTATTGCGGTTGAAAATCTCACAGTACCCTTTATGTTCCTGCACTGGGGGGGGGCAGTACACATCACGACAATCCAGGGCTTACATCTCATACCTTGATTGATACAGATCTGGGAAGATGCGTGGTGGCCAGAGAGTGGGAAAGCTAAGGTGCTTTACATAATTGGCTGCATTACTGGGAGTCCTGGGCCAATTCCACGGCCTGCCATGAGGTGAGGGGTGTGAAAGATCTACATGTGTGCCAGGCTAGGGAATTCAGCCACAGCTATGCCGGGAGTCGCAACTCTCAGAACGGACTATGTGTCGGCAACTGATCTAAACATTGCCACTCCTCAACTCATTACATCTTTATATGGGCCCACCTATGAAGGGTCCACCTGGTTGCATAGCCATGGTGTGCATTTGGGCTTGCAGAAAGGCAACCGATCTCCCTTGTAACTGTGCCCCAAGGTGAACCTGATGATGTACCTGATACCAAGTTTATTTTATGCTTCCTCTGCGTATGTGTGGCCCAACCATGTCTTGGGACATGGGTCTCAATGGGCCAGGACCCTGAAGTGATGCCTGCGGACAATTTGTAAAGACCATGTCTTTCAGAACCATACACAGGCTCCTTCCACTGCAGGACATACCACATTGATTGTTGCTTATATGTGTGTGTTTAAAAATCATTCTGGTTTGTTATGCTTGCTATTTGGATGTTTTTTCTTTTACTTGAAAAAGTTCTAATGTTCTACCATGTAAAGAGAGGTTGAATGGAGTGCGGGGAGGGGGGAGAGGGGGTATGAGCTGTCAGGAATTGCCTGCCTCTCACAGAGGGACAGGGTGACGGTCTGTGCTTCAGATCTGATAATGGATGTGTGCTTGGGGGTAGGCTCCAAGGGGGCACTTGTAGAGGGCCTATCCCCCCCCAACTCTGATGGCAGACTCTCTTAGTATCCGTACCTGTTGCTGTATATCTCTCAGACCCCATACTCCCACCACCTCACTATCTCAATAATTAGTTTTTTTATACGCTAGTAGCAGTTTAAAGCTATGTGAATTACCTTTTAGGTGACCACACCCTGCTGCTCTACTGACTTTGGTAAACAGATCAATTGTACCAGTGCCAAGAATCCTGCCTGCAGAGGGGGATGATGCTTCAAATGCCAGGTTCAACATGTGCCCCAAACCACTTGAGGTAAGAACATATCCACCATTAGCTTGCAAGGGATTACTGGCAGGGTAGTTGTAGACCCAGCTGAGGGGGGGGGGAGGAGGGAACAGTTGGGGACTTCTAATGTCATATGTTTGTTTATGGTTGTTGTTGTATCTGGGGATAAAGCACTGTTGGGGAGAGGGGGGGTGCGGGCATTACTAGTTAGTCAGGGGAGTTACTGTTAAATCTGCAGGCAAAATACAAGTAAGGTTTAGGATAAAGGTTCAGTGTTGAATGATATAAGTAAATTTGGGACTGTGTTGGTGGGTGGTGCTAAAGGAGTGCAAAAATCATGGAATAATGGCTGAACCTACAAATGTTGTAAACTGGAAAGTTAATGGCCTGAAATCAGTGGTGAAACGTAAAAGATTTGCCGCTGAAGCTAAGAGGTCTCGAGCACAAGTTCTATTTTGCAAGAAACCCACATGCTCCAGGCTGAAGCAGCAAAGACAGAGGGTAGCATGGGAGGAAAATGGTTGACCTCATGTTTCTCAACTAAGGCCTTGGGGGGAGCCATTTGGTTACCGAGAGGTACCAGGGTAACAGTGCACCAAGAGAGAGGAGACCTGGGGGGATGTTACGTTCTGGCCAGTATCACACTGGAGGGGGTTGGCCCTTTTTCAGTGGGGTCAGTATATGCACTCAACATGGAAGACCCTGGCTTTTTTCAAAAAGTTGCCGTGGACATGGCTTCTCTCCCGGGCCCTGCGGATGCTGGGGGGGGGGGAACTATAACTGTGTACAGGACATGGTGGTGGGCAGGTCCAACCAGATGCCCATCCCAATAAATAAGAATGCCAGGGCTTTGGGGGTTCTGGAGGAGATGTATAAGCTAGTGGATGTGTGGAGGCACCAGCATCCGATCGACCGGGAATACAGCTTTTTCTCACATGTACATCAGTCTTACGCCAGGTTAGATTGGTTGCTGGTTAGCTCCCCAATATTAATGCAAATGGGTGTAACAAAGTATTCATCAGTTGTGATCTCTGACCATGCATTTTTACTAGTGCCCAGCATGAGCAAGGGATCCCCACCAGCCAGTTGCCCCTGGAGACTGGACCCATTATTATTGAAAGATGAGGGGTTTATTGAGCATTTAACAAACACAATCAAAGAGTATCTACTTTAAAATTGCAGGGGGGACACCTCACATGGGATGAGATGGGAGGCCTTTAAAGCTTGTATTAGATGACAAGTCAATACATACTCAGCACATAAAAGAAGGGTCTCTGATAAGGAGTTGGAATAATTGAGAACTAAGATTGCGGCATGTGAGGTGGCACACATGGCACACCCGGTCCCTCCCTCTATAGGGTTCTTCAAAAACATAAATGGCAATTCAAAATCCTGAGTAGTGGTTGGGTGGAATGTTCAGTATACATGTCCCACAGTGGCAAGTCGAGAGTGACCGACACTACAGCGAAAACAGCACCGGATCACTGTAGTGTCAGTGCTGGACCCTGGCACTGTTTTCTGGGGGTCTTGCATCCCCTTCCCTAATCAGCTGTGATTTGGAGTTGATTATTTTAATTGGGGATGCAGGGGCACAGCTCCCACTTGGGGGGTTAGGGGCGAAGCCCCCCGAAGAAAACATAGGAGACAGTGACCACCTTTATGCCGACTGCAAATATGGTCAATATAACAGTTTCGCTGTAACATCGGTCAACAAAATTTTTCTTGTGCTACAGTCGTAGATCCAAATGTTCAATCCTGCTTGCTCAGACTGGTGCATACTTTGATGGGGACAGAGCTGGGAAATTTCTGGCTTGGCAATTGAGGCAGAAAGAAGGGGAGAGGACCATGGGCCAAATTCAGACCCAGGTGGGGCAAATAACGACGTCCACTGCCAAGATAGGAGCCAAATTCAGGGCCTTTTATAAGGCCTTGTACACCTCTGAGGATACACCCTCTGAACAACAATATGAATCTTTCTTTGGGACAGCCTCCATCCTGACCCTGGGCCAGGGTGATGCAAGTGAGCTTAAAGCCCTGCTTTCTGAGGAAGAGTTGCAGAGGGCCATAGGGATTCTGAGGTGAGGGAGAACTCTGGGCCCCAATGGTTTGCCCATAGACTTTTTTAAAACATTTGTCCACATCCTACTGGCACCTCTGTACAACATGCAAGTAGAAAGTTTGGAGAAAGGGACACTGCCCCTTTCCACATGGTCAGCTACAATCACAGTGGTACCAAAACAGGGGAAGGACCTTTGCCTGTGCGGCTCGTACTGCCCCATCTCCCTCCTCAAAGCCAACTACAAGATCCTAACTAAGGTGATTGCGAGCTGATTTGAGCCACTTCTGTCCTCACTGGTCCACCCTGATCAGGTGGGGTTTGTTAAAGGATGACATGGGAAGCATAACATTAGACGTGCACTCAATGTCATACACGCTTGGGACCGCTCCTCTAAGGGGCATGGGGTTGCAGTCTTGGCGCATGATGCCGAGAAGGCATTTGATCGTGTGGAGTGGGGATGCATGTTTAAAACCCTGGGGTATATGGGGGTGGGTGAGACTATGTGGAGCTGGATCAGGATGTTACACACCTACCCCACAGCCCAAATAGTTATGAATGGGGAGTTAACTCCCCCTTCTATCTGGGACATGAGACCCAGCAAGGGTACCTCTGTCCTCCATTTTATACATGCTTTCTCTCGAGCCCCTGGCCTCAGAAATTAGAACCCATGACTGTATCCAGGGATATAAGAGGGAAGGAAACATAAGGTTGTATTATATGCAGATGACCTGTTGATGTACCTCCAGAACCCAGCACAAGACGTACCTGTGGTCTACTCTCTATTGATGGAGTATGAAGACCCGTCAGGGCACAAAGTTAATTGGACTAAGAGTGAGATTCTTCCTGTGGGCAAACAGGCGAGATCACTTCTAACTGAGAATTGGGGGGGGGGGCTAGTGATGGTGGATCTCCTGAAATATCTGGACATATATCTCACAGCCAAGGTGAGTCCCCTGTATAGCTTAAATTACAAACTTCTGGTACATAAATTAACAGAGGACTGTGATCGATGGCAGACGTTACCACTGTCACTACTAGGTTGAGTAAACACAGCAAAAATGATGATGCTCCCCAGGTGTCTGTAGCTATGCAATCACTCCCCATCCATATCCTGAAAGCACATTTTCAGTAAATAAACTCTATCATTCATAGGTCTTTGTGGAGGGGGAAATCATCACGTATAAAAAGAAACATACTGCAAATGCCAGCTGCACATGGTGGGGTGGGCCTTCAAAATTTCCAGCATTACTGTTGGACTGCCCAGCTGGCTTATATGCATGGGGGAGAGGGGAGGGACCCACCGGCATGGATTGCATTGGAAGAAGAGGCACTTTCAGGTAGCCTCTTTGCTCAACTGTTGCCTTCCTCGCTGCGTTCACGTACACTGGGAGTGGTTGTAAACCCTTTCTCGGTCACTACCCATAAAGCCTGGACAGCCTCATACAGATATGTTGGTATTCCTCTGGCATACATATATAACAGTAGTAAGAATGAGAGGAACATATAATGCCTAAATACACCAGAGACTGTTAAATTGGAGGTGGCTGGGGCTACACCAGGTGGCTCAGCTCTTTGAAGAGAGGAGCATTAAGGAATTCCCCACACTGTGATAGGCCTGGAAGATAAATATTGGGGACTACTTTGTATATTTTACAGTCAGTTGCAGATTAGGGGTAATCCCACACAGCACACAGAGGTGGGCACAACCAACCCTGTTTGAGGAAGAGCTGGATAGACCTCAACCTTGTCAGAAGTCACTCACAGTATACTGCAAAATTTTGCAAGGGGTGAACCATCTCACCAGTGAACCAACCATAACAAAATGGGAAAGGAATCTCTCCATTAGGATTGACCCCCTCCACTTGGAAATTAGCTGTTAACAAACTGGCCACTTGTTCCCAAAGTAATAAACTCAGGCAAATTCACCTTAACTTCATGTATAGAACCTACCTCACCCCTAGAAGGCTGGAGGCCATGAACTTGGCCATCTTGAGTAGCTGTCCTAAATGCCAGGAGGAGGGGGCAGACTTTCTCCATATAGCTCTGCCTTGCTCAAAGGTTGTCCCATTCTGGCACAAAGTACACAACATCATGAGAAGAGTACTGGATTACTGCCCTTTCAACTCCCCATTTGAGTTAATGCTTGGGGCTGACCTCCGTGGCAAACCAGGGGGACATCCGAGCCCCCTCTGGCCACTGGCGATGGTAAACACAAAAAAGACTATTGCTCAGTTGTGGATGGCAGTGGGTACCCCCACCATCCAACAATGGGCCAATAACATGGCACAATGCCTCACCCTTGAAAAGATCCAGGTCATGGCCAATGGGAAGCAGGCCATTTTTGAACAGTTGTGGAGCCCTTTGGTTAGGGCAGTGGAAGAGGGTTTCTTCCCAATATAGGGAAGGTCTAGGCCTAGGGATCACCCAGAGGGGGTGAGGATCGACAGTTGGGTATGGTTTGCAATGATTAGGAACGAGTCCCAGTACAGGGGGTGACTGAGTGAACTTGCAATAGGGCAGTCCAGGTGGTGGTGGATGACTGTCTACTATCTATAGTAGGTTCTGTTAATGTGCTAAAAAACCAAAATAGTGAATGTTTGTACTCTACCTTACTCGTCTCTATTTCTCTCAGTAAAATGGTTCAGTAAATGCAATAGCTGTACCTTACTGTCATGTGTTCACGATTATATATTTTGTATCTGTTGATGTTTTGCTGCATACAATAAAAAGATTCCACAAAAAACCAAAAAAGGTATCTAGAAGCTCTCACAGGGAGCACTGCGCAGGGGAAAGTCCATCATAATAGGTAGTGTCTCTGTCTATATCATGGTCTATTTTTATATTCCAGTCTCACACCAAAACTATCTGCAGGTGGGCCCAAGGGGCCAGCAATTTCCATAAGTCTTTAAAACAAGTCAGGGGTATCTGGGTTTGTGCCACAAATGAAGCCTAAGACAAGCTCAGTTTGTTCTAGGATGCCATAAACTAGAACATACTTCCCCAGCACATCTACCTTTTCCTCCAGTTACTGAAACTGGATGGTCTGAGAGATAAGAATGGTCACACCCTGTTTATTAGTAGCCTGTCTGGCCATAGCCTTGCCCAACCCAAGTGCAACAGAGGGACACTACTTGATCAGCTGTATGGTTCATTCTTGCAGGAGGGCTATGTGAGCTTATAGTGTTTGCAAATAGTGAAGTATTTTAAATGGCTTCACCCTAGTCTGGGCACCTGCAACATTCCAGGTAATAAAACAGGAGGCACTAGCCGTTGGGAAGGAGGAGCCATGAGTGTACTGCCACTCCAGAATGGAGCCATTTCAACACCCTCCAACATCTTGGCATCCTAACTGTGCAAGAAAGAACAACATGTACCCCCTCCCTTCCCTGATATCCCACTGACATACAACAAATAATAACATGAACCATCAAAAACAAAAGAATAACAAACAGAATTCAGTGGTACTAACCACTAACATAGTAAATAGAAATTAATAAATCAAGGTTAAGCAAACTTTCCTGAAATGAATTCCAGGATCAAGTCCATGCTGGACATCAGTAACAAGGGGGATGTAGAACACTGCTGGGAGAACTTGAAGAATGCCTTAAATACAGTTATTGAGCAATGTGCAAGACAAATCAGCAAATCCAAAAGAAGAAAGAACCCTCTGATTCTCGAAAGAGGTAGCAACCAAAATTAAGGGAAAAAAAGAGGGGTTTTAAGCAGTACAAGGAATCAAAGAGAGAAACGGCAGGAAGGAATATAGGAACAAATTCAAGGGGGCAGGAAAAGCAATTTGGATTGCTAAAGTCCAGACAGAGGAAAGAATAGCACAGGGGGTCAGGAAGGGAGACAAAATGTTCTATAAATACATTAGAGAAAAAAAGAAGAGTAAAGGGGGAATAGTCCAACTAGCAACAAGGGCGGGCCAGCTGTTAGAAAAAGATGAAGACAAAGCAGAGCTGTTAAATTCCTGTGCTCTGTCTTCACATTAGAAGACAGTGGCAAATGATCTCCACTTAGTAAGATAGAGCAGGATAGTGTAGGGGCAGACACAAGCACCTTCACGAAGGAGAGGGTCTTAGAAGAGCTATGCACACTTAAGGTGGATAAAGCCACGGGGCCAGATGGTATCCACCCCAGAATATTAAAAGAGCTTCAGGAAGAAATAGCTGCACTACTAGCTGAGCAATTCAATCAATCACCGGAAAGTGGCAGAGTACATCAAGACTGGAAAAGGGTAACAGTTGTGCCTTTGCACAAAAGTGGAAACAAGGAAGAGGAAGGAAACTATCACCCAGTTAGCCTGACCTTTATATTGGGAAAAATTATGGAGACATTACAAAAAGAGAGAATAGTTGACTACCTAAAGGAAACTGGAAAATTCGACCCCAAACAGCATGGCTTCACAGCTGGGCAATCATGCCAAACAAACATGATTGATTTCTTCAATTGGGTTACCAGAACAGTGGATCAGGGTGGGGAAGTGGCCGTGGTGTACCTAGACTTCAGCAAGGCCTTTGACTCTGTTCTCCACAAGAGACTTGCTAACAAACTAGAACACACAGGAGATGGACAGAAGATAGTAATCTGGATTAGAAACTGGCTGCAGAATAGGACCCAGACAGTTTGGTCAATGGGTCATTATCAAGAGAGGGAGTTGTGACCAGAGGCATTCCACGAGGGTCAGTGCTGGGTCCAGTCCTCTTCAACATATTCATCAGTGACATCACTAATGAACTAGAAGGAAAGATTTGCCTGTTCACAGATGATACAAAGATCTGCAACAGGGTAGACAGACAAGAGGGGTCATTAGGTATGGAAGCTGACCTAAGGAGACAGAAAGAATGGTCCAGATATCGGCAGTTAAAGTTTAAAGCCAGGAAGTGTAAGGTAACGCACTTGGGAAAGCGGAACCCAGAAAAAAAATATATGTACTGGAAGGGCATCAATTAGAGGAGACAAAGATGGAACGGGATCTAGGCATGATCATTACCAGTGACTTAAAGGTAGGAAAACAATGCAAAAAAGCAGCACAGAAGGCAAATGGTATCCTCAGATGCATAGGCAGGGGTATTACAAACAGAAAGCAGGAAGTTATCATGCCACTCCACAGATCATTGGTGAGGCCACACCTGGAGTACTGTGTCCAGTTTTGGAGGTCTCACCTAAAAAAGGACATTGACTGTCTGTAGATGGTGCATAGAGGGGCTACAAAGATGGTACAGGGGCTGCACCATGAGCCATATGAGACAAGACTCAAAGAGTTGAATTTATATTCTCTGGAGCAGAAAAGTAATCGGGGAATGGTAGAAACATTTAAGTAGATCATGGGAATTAACACAGTTCAGAAGGAAAATCTCTTCCAGAAAAAACAGGGTGGTGCGTACAAGAGGGCACAACTTGCATCTGGTGGGAGGCAAGTCTGAAAGCAACAATAGAAAGTACTTTTTCAGTGAAAGAGTGATAGATCCATAGAACAGCTTGCTATCAGAAGTGGTGGCATCAAAGACAGTAAGGGAATTTAAACTCGCTAGGGACAGGCAATGTGAGGAACTGAGAAAAAAATATAATTGGGGGTGTAGCCACATTGGGAAGATTAAATGGACCACACTCTCTCCATCTGTTGACACTTTTCTTAATTTCTTATGTTCTAAGGTGGCTTCCTCCCAACCTGCCACCAAATACCCATTCTTTTTTTTTTTTTATATTTTCTTCTTTTTAACCCTCACCTCTCGTCATCCCTCCACTCTGGTCACGGAGCCCCGGCCACCGGATATCGCCGACTCCCCCGGTCATCCCTGGCTTACCCCCCAGAGAGTGGGGCCACGGTTCTGACCCCCTGTATCGGACCGTGGAACTGTAACTGGTTGGGGGAATGGCTCCGGTGGCCAATCAGGGCATTCCTGGGGCAGAGCATCATCTAGACGCTAGGCGTGGGATTTTTACTCCCATTTTTACCTCCCCCAAGGAGGTGGGGACGTGCAATGACGCCAGCGTCCGGCCCGCCTCCCTCCCCCCCCCATTTTGAATGTCTGCAGCATGAGTTCTCCCGGCCTCGCCAGGAGTCCCAATGCTCTGGATGTTGCCCACACCCTCCCCGGAGAAGGGAGAGCTGCTATCCGGACGGCTCAATCTTTCTCCCCCCAGCCGGCCCTCCGACGATCCGGGTCCGTTCCTGAACCCGGGTCACCGGCGTTGCAAGCGGAAATCCCACCACTGCACCTGTGGGCCGGCTAAAATACCCATTCTATGAAGGTGCACCAGTCAGGAGCTCTCATCCAAACTCTGCTGGCCCAACAGATAAAGTGTGGGCAGTTATAATAAAGTGTATGGTCTATATTTAAAAAAAAGGAAGGAGGGAGAGAGAAGGGGGATCATTACCCTGCACTCTGAAAGTGGTAACTGTCTCACAATTCTGTTATCTTTGAGGCATGGGTTGTACAATCAGATTAATTTAATATGAAGGCTTTTGTGATCACCTGGACTATTCTCTCTTCAGTGTGCATCTTCATGCTCATTACTGCTTTCCCTTTTTCCCTCTGTTTCCCCTGATACAGCTCTTTATCTTCCTCGATGTTTGTATCTTTATACCTTCTGAATGTTACCCTTTTAACTTTTACCTTTTCAGCCACCTCTTTTGAGAACCATAGCAGTCTCATTTTCCTCTTGCTTTTCCTCATGTGCTTGACACAAAGGTTTGTGCCTTTACTATGCTCCCTTTTAGCATTGCCCACTGTTACCCCACCTAGGTCATCCTCCTATGCCAGGCAAACACTTAGGCATTCACCCTTCTTTATAATATCTTCCCTCCTGAAGTCCAGTACCCTCACTGTTGTATGGTTCGATTCTGCAGTCTTCCTTACTATGAACCACACTGTATGGTGATCGCTGGTCTTTAGGTAGCCTCCCACCTTGCAACACTGTCCGTGTTAGGAAATATCAGTTCCAGTATTGCCCCATCATGACTGGATTCACTGACTAGTTGCCTGAGGAATGCCCCCTGCAGGGAGTCCAGGATGTCTATGTTTCTAGCTGAAGCCACAGCTGGTAGGCTCCAGTCTACATCCCACAGATTTATGTCTCCCACCGACAGCACATCCCCCTTTTCTGCTATTTTGCCAATGGCTTCCAACAGTATCTTATCTAATTCCTCCCCCTGTGTTGGAGGTCTCTAGATCACATCAGTGTGAATAGTGTCTCTGTTCCCTATCTCCAGGGTGGCCCACACTACCTCTGCCCTGCTATCTTGTCTGCATGTCCATTGCTTTTATGCATTTCCTCACATACCTCACATAAAGTACCACAGAGCCTCTTTATCTTTCCACCCTGTCTTTCCTGAACAGAGTATAGCCTGGTATGGAGGCAAGGGCTGTAGGCCTGGCATGGGACCCAGAACTAGAACTGGGGTGGTTCCAGTACAGGGATGCAGGTTGAGCTTGTTGTCTGTGTTGTAATTTGCTGTGGGTCATTAACCTTTGGACTGTTGCTTTTTTTTTCCTTTCTTCTGTGCAGTATCATTGTGCTTCACTTCACTTTCACTCAGTTCTACAAGAGCACTGGGACACTCTGGTGCATATCCTCCTGTGCTTGATACTGCATTTTTAAGAGGCATCCTATGTAAACTGTAAAACGTAATTAATTGGCAGGTTCAGATGTCACTGTTTTGACAGGTGCTTGCATTTTTGCTTCAGTTTTGAGAGTGTGAGAGTAGGACAGAGAAAGAGAAAGTGTGAGGTGGGTGATACATAACCTTTAAAGTTAAAATCAATCTTTTGGAGATGACTGCTTCCAATGCTAGCTAGAAAAAGTGTGTTGTATTATAGAGACTTACAAGTCATACAGATTTCAGAGCAGATTTCTAACCTTCCTCCCCTTCCCTCCCTGAATCTCTCAATGACATGTCCCTGTGGCTACCCTGTCTATTGGTTATGAGTCATGTTCCAGGTGGGCCTCAGCACACTCTCATCACTTCTGTTGGTGACATAGAAATCCCAAACTAATGACATTTGTGATGGGGGTGCTGCTTAGCTCTTGTCTGTCTATGTGGGGCACTTGAACCATACTTTTACCTGTGCCCCCTACACCTTCCTACACACCTGCACATCCTATTCCTCTACCTCCCTTTTTGCACTCTCTTTTCCTTCCCTTTGCCATGCCTTGTCCTGCACCATGCTATTTCCTTTGCTTTTAGATGCAGCTTCATGTGTTGTCATGCCAGGGCCCACTCTCTCACCATCATCATCCTCCTGTTCCTCAGTTGCCCTTGCTTTGGGTGGAAAAGTCACCTTTTGCATTTTGCACTACCTGCATGGTACTCTGGCTCTCAGCCTACATCAACACAGCAAAGAAGAAACCAGCACTACTCACCATGCTGAAAGGACTCCACAGTAGGCTGATTCTGCTAATGCAAGTCCTTTAACCCAGAAAATCATACTCAGCAAGCAAGTCAGCCAGGTACAGTAGCACAAAAGTGGCAGTAGGATGCCTCAACATTTTGCATGCGTACACTTTGTTATCATATATAGTTAAAATCATAATCTAGGAAATGTGTATCTTGCACCATAATGCAATTTACATTATTCAGTTTAGCATTCTCTATTATCTTCTGCATGTTGCTCCTGTTCCTTGCTCCCTTCAAATACCAGGACATACAATTCAAAGAAGACATTCTGAACAAAAAAAAAAAAAGGTTTCCTCTTAGGACTGCATTAAAGTCTGAGAAAAGTACCTGAGAATGGAGTCTTGGGACTGATGGACCACTACCCCTGAGTAATTCAACCAGAAAGGAAAAGAAAAGAGTTTGTCTAAATCCACATACAGTATATAAACTCTCCAATGTGTTTAATGGGAATCACTCTGCTGTCACCCCTCCACTTCTTAAGTACCCAATTGGCCAACAGATTACTTGAGCACTTGTCCAAGATCCTCTTCCCTTCATAAACCTGCAAAGATGCAGGAAGTACTCCTCAGTTTGTTTGTTTTTTTTATTTTGTCTTGAATTTTCTCTTGATCTGGCTCAGTCCATTTCGGCATGGTTCTGTCTACTATGTTATGCTTTTCCCTCATTTGCTAATATTAATATAATGTATACTTGCTGGTGCTAGCTAAAAGTTATTATTTAAAGCACTGTACATCTATTCCTCATGCAGTGGATCTGGATTTTAAAATTTAAGGTGGGGGTTGGTTATTGTGGGATTGCACTTGCTTGCTCAACATATTTACAGTGTGTTTAATTTGATCAGATTAGATCAGACACAACTAGTATGTTTATTTCTACTTTAGGACTACTTGGAGTTGTGACCAATAAATGGAAATCTGAGGCCCGATATTCAAAACTGTGCAAAATGGAGCGTCAATATTTACGCTTTGCCTTGTGGTTGCCAGGTGTCCAAACATGTTATATTCAGTGGAACAGCCCACTGGCACTATTTGACTGAATATAGGGCCATTGTGGCCAAGCACTAAGCCACTGAGCCCTGCGCAGACATGGCTCCCAAAATAGGATGTCATAGAAACATAGAATTTGATGGCAGATAAGGACCACTTGGCTCACCTAGTCTGCCCATTTCCCTACCTATCGGATAAGCTGCAGATCCTAGTTAACCAACAGCCTACTTCCTCCTACCCCCACTAGAATTGCCTTATGTCTGTCCCATGCATTCTTGAATTCCCTTGCTGTTTTTGACTCTATGACCTCTTCAGAAAGGCCGTTCCATGTATCCACAACTCTTTCTGTGAAGAAATACTTCCTTACATTACCTCTGAGCCCCCCCATCTTCAAATTGTGCTCCCTTGTTTTTGCACATCTCTTTTTCTGAAAGATGCTACCCTCTTGGACTTAGTTAATTCCTTTGAGGTATTTGAACATTTCTGTCATGTCCCCCCTCTTCCTCTTTTCCTTGAGGCTTTACATCTTTAGTTCCTTTAGTCTTTCTTCATATGTTTTCTGATGCAGACCCTGTATCATTTTGGTTGCCCTCCTCTGGACAGCCTCCACCCTGGCTATGTCCTTGTGGAGATGGGGTCTCCAGAACCGTACACAGTACTCCAGATGTGGTCTTACAAACTGTCTGCACAGAGGGCCAACAACTTCTTGTTTTCTACTGGTGATGCCTCTTCCTATGATTCCCAGTATCCCCCCAGCCCTCCTTACTACCTTCTCACATTGCTGGCCCACCTTTAGGTCATCTGATATGACTAACTCCAGGTCCCTTTCCATTTTTGTTGTTGTCAGTATCACACCCTCCATTGTGTACTCTTCCTCTGGGTTTTTGTTTCCCAGGTGCATTACTTTGCACTTCTTGGCATTGAATCTAAGCTGCCATACATTTGACCATTCCTCCAGCCTTGCCAAGTCCCTTTTCATCCTTTCCACCCCACCTTGTGTATCAACCCTGTTGCAGATCTTTGTGTCATCTGCAAAGAGACATACTTTCTCTTCCAGTCCCTCTGCAATGTCACTTATGAAGACACTAAAAAGAACTGGCTCATGTACTGAACCCTGCGGTACCCCACTAGTAACCCTCCTTTCTTCACTGTGGACTCCATTTACCATTACCCACTGTGTCCTGTTGTCCAACCAGTGTTTTACCCAGGCTACCACCCTGGGACCCACTCCCAGGCTGGCTAATTTGTTTATTAATCTTTTGTGCGGAACTGTGTCAAATGCCTTGCTAAATTCTAGGTAGGCCATGTCCACAGCCCCTCCCTGGTCTCCTGCTTTGGTCACCCAGTCAATGAAATCAATTAGATTTTTCTGACATGATCTTCCCGCTGTGAATTCATGCTGCCTTGGGTCCTGTGCCCCACTGGCCTCTAGGTACTCAACAATTCTTTTCTTCAGAAGTGATTCCATCATTTTCCCTACCACTGAGGTCAAACTGACAGGTCTGTAGTTTCCTGCCTCTGTCTTGCTCCCACTTTTGTGAAGAGGAATCACATCCACCTCCTCCAGTCCTCAGGTACCACACCATTCTCCTGTGATTTATTAAAAAGGGTAGTCAGTGGTGTTACTAGTTCTTCCCTTAGTTCTTTTAGAATTCTGGGGTGAATCCCATCAGGCCCCATTGCTTTATCCACCTTAAGTTTTAAGAGTTCTTTCAGAACCCTTTCTTCTATGAAAGGACTAATATCAACCCCCACCCCCCCATCCAGAGTGCTTCTATTGACAGGATTAGGTAATTCCCCTTGCTTTTCCATTGTGAATACTAAGCAGAAATATTCATTCAGTATCCCTGCTTTTTCACTGCCCAACCACCTTCCCCTTTGTTCAGCCTCAGTATCCCTGCCTTAGTCTTTCTTTGCTACCTAATATACCTATAAAAGGTTTTATCCCCCTTCTTAACTGAGTTGGCTATCTTTTCCTTGGTTTGGACCTTTGCTATTCTGACTGTCTTACCCGCTGCCTTCTGTTTTAACTGGTACAGTTCTCTGCCCTGCTCCTTCTGTGTTTCCTTATACTTCCAGAATGCTATCTTTTTCTTCCTTACCCTCCCAGCCACTTCTTTTGAGAACCATAGTGTTTCTTTCTTTCATTTTGATTTGCTTATTTGCTTCACACAAAGGCTTGTTGCCTCTGTGATGGCGGTTTTGATGTTTCCCCATTGTTTCTCCACCCCACCTTCTTGCCTGTTTGCTAGTGCTTTTCTGAGGCACTCTCCCATTTTGACAAAATCAGGCCTCCTGAAGTCCAATACCTTCACTTTTGTGTGGCTAGACTCTACAGCTATGTTTATCATGAACCACACTGTTTGGTGATCACTTGTTCCCAGATGGCTACCCACTTCAAGATCAGAGATCCTCTCTCCATCCCTATTTTAGAGTACCAGGTCTAAGATTGGTCTCTCCTGAGTGGGTTCCAAAAACTAGCTGTCTGAGGCATGCCCCCTGTAGGGCATCAAGAATGGCCCTGCTCTTGGACATGGCTGCAGCAAAGGTGCTCCAGTCAACATCTGGCATATTCAGGTCCCCCAACAGCAATATCTCCCCTTTCTCTGCCATCCCAAGGATGCCTTTTATCATTTCCTTGTCCATTTCCTTCCCCTGAGACTGGGGTCTGTATACAACCCCTGTGCGGATTGTGGAGCCATTTCCAGTCTCCAGGGTGACCCACAGTGCCTCCTCTCCTCCCTGTTTACCCTTTAGCTCTGTTGCTTTGATCCCTTCCCTTACATAGAGAGCTGCTCCTCCTCCTCTTCTTCGTCCCTCCCTGCCCCTCCTCTAGATTGTGTACCCTGGTATGTTGACATCCCAGTCATGGTTCTCTGTGTACCATGTTTATGTGACTGCCACAATATCCAGGCATCCCTCTTCCATCAAAGCCACCATTTCAGGGAGCTTTTTTCCTAGATTATGGGCATTGGTATCCATTACCTTCCATTTTTTTATGGCTTTATTTCTTTTTGCCCCATCCCCGTCCTTACTGCCTTTGTCTTTTTCTCCATATATCCCTGCCCTTCTCCCTATTGACCGCTCTATCTTCTTAAAACACATTCTGAGCGGTTAATTTTGTTACAAGATATTCAGTAAAAGTGAAAGAACTTGAAAATATCATTAATAGCATTGGCATGTATTGGGAGCTGAACCAGGTTTACAAGGAGTGACAGAACAACCGGTCAGAATGTGTTTTAAGAAAGTTCCCACTATAGGAGACTTACTCACGAGAAGTCATTATGAAAATAAGTCTAAAAGCACATAGTCGGATAAAAGGAAGGGAAATTTCAAATGCAAACAATGTATTTATTGCAGCGATATGTTGCAGGGTAATATCTTTTCGAGTCACAACAGTCATAGAAGTTTTGAAATTCGACAATTCATGAACTGTGATACAGTGGGAGTTATTTATTTGGCAATATGTAACTGTGAGGCTTTTTATGTGGGGAAAAGGATTAGGAGTTTTAAAATCAGAGTAGGAGAACATATGAGAGCTATTCAGAGGGGAGATATGACTTATGCTACTGCAGCACATGTTGTTAATACTAGAGAACCTGAACAACAGTCCTTTAAGTTTATGGCAATCGATAAGGTAAATAGGAATCTGAGAGGTGGAGATTATAACAATCTAGTACTAAGAAGAGAAAATTACTGGATTTTAACCTTAAAAGCTAACAAAAGTCCGGGGCTAAATGGCCCCTTAGAGCTTTATCCATATTTAAAGGACCGCAGTTAAGTTTGGTCATATCTGATCAGCATGAACCATATGGTTTGACTATCTTGTTAAATCCTCCCCCCCCCTTGTTCAGTGTTCCCCTTTTTAGTCTTTTAGTTTTTATTTTTTTTGTATTTTTACATTTTCATAATTTAGTTCTGGATGAAGTAGTATAAGACTACATTGTTATATGTACTTTTTGTTTTATTGTATTTGACATGAAGATGTTTAAAATATTTAATTTAATTGAATGAAAGATTCTCTGGAGGACTACAATTTGTCTGATGGTTTAGTTAAGTATTTATTGATCTGATGGAATACACCTGGATCAATTGTGTGTTATATATGGTGTTCTCTGACATTTGTTTTTTTATTTCCTTTGATAAAGGACTGGAGGAGCAGTCCAAAACATGTTAGGAGTTTTGTGAAATAAAACCTTTTATTCTACATGTTTCTCTTATGAGTTGTATGTGCTCAAAGCCTTTTTTACAAATATTCTATCACAATTGCCTATCCCCCCAACAACTAGTTTACCTGAACAAAATGCCTTGACAATGCTGATATGACTTATACAATTGCTCAATTTAATAAAAGACTAATCAAAATTGAGCAAAGCAAGAAGGACATGACTGCCCATTTCAAGTATGGTAACTGGCCCAACCAACACAAAGTAGCACAAGCATTTCTTGCCCACAGAGTGTGGCACAAATACAAAACTCCCCCCTGTGTGTCACTAACCAAGTCTGTACAAACCAAAACCCTCCTAACAAAAAAAGAGGTAGAGAAGAGGAAGATGCTAATAATAAAGAAGAGGAAGATGCTAATAATGCAGAAGACTTGTGGTATAAAGTATAAAACTTTAAAATACCAAAAAAAAAGCAGAGTAGAAAAGCAAGCCAATTTACCTTAACAGTCTCAAATTCCTTTGACCCATTAGTTTAGGAGGCAATGCAAGAAGATTGTGAAGAAATAATTAATAATTCTAAGATAAAGCTGGCTGAAACAGTTAACAACTCACAAACCAGAAAGGTATGTAAAATGAACTCAAATAACACTGCACTTAGTTCAATAAATGAACCCCTAATATTGTTAGAACAAACACTAACCACAACAACTCCATATTTAGACCAAGGGATAAGTGACCCTAATGTGCCACCTGTACATATGTAAACCCAAGTGGAATCTCACAGTGAAAAACAGGTCTTCGTCTTGGGTGATTCCATTGCAAAGGGGCTTGGCAGGGCGATTTCTATTAAAGACAAAGAAAACAGGACTATGACTAACTTAAGAGGGGCAAAATTAACCGACATTACTAAAATGTCTGGAGATAAACTACATCAGGGAAATGTCGACAAATTAGTGATTATACATGCTGTGGCCAACAATGTGCTACAGCAACATACACAGCAGATTAAGCAGGAAATAGTTAACTTAATTAACAAATTAGTGGACCTGGGATATGAATTTGCTTTCTCAGAAATTCTACCAATTCCTAGAGCTACATACCAGCAAACATGTAAGCTAAAACAGATCAATAAATAGCTTAGACAATGGCGCATGAAACAGGAAATAGGGTGCGTCACACACTGGAAGGAATTTATTAATAATGGCTTCTTGAACAGCAAAGATGGACTACATTTGAGCAAATTAGGATCTCAGCTTCTTGGAAAAAATTGAAATGAATATATAGACACTCATTAAAACAAAGTAATAGGGGGGTGGGGGCTATTTCCAAAACTCACATAGCAACCCAGTCATACCCACTACCACTCAGTAGCACAGTCACTAATAATAGATCAAAAAAATGTGAAGAAGAAAAAGAAATAAAAGGACTCAGAGGGCAGAGGTGCATACTAGCTTAACTAACCCTGGAAACAACAGTTCAGTTCCAAACCTAGGAATGCCTATCAACCCAAAGGAATTTAACACTATATTGATAAATGCAAGAAGTCTAACCAATAAAATGGATGAACTAAAATATATTTTAATAAGTAGAAATATTGACATATGCAGTATTACAGAAACGTGGTTCTCAGATAATGATTGGAACATGGATATACCTGGTTATGCCAAATTTCAAAAGAATTGTCAGAACAAAATAGGAGAGGGAATTGCAATATACATGTCAACTAAGATCAAGAGCTATTATATATGCCTAGAAACTACAAGCGCAGAAATTCTGTGGACCAGGATAGTATCCAATCACAAATCTATAACTTTTGGCCTAGCCTATCGGGCCCCTAATTTAGGACCTGAGGAAAATCTCACATTCTTCGAACATATAGAGAAAATAGAAACTACTGATGATCTTACATTAATGGGTGACTTTAACCTCCCGAATAATAAACTGGTCTACCCTTGAGACCAAGGGATCCTTTGAAAGGAGATTCTTGGAAATTACTCTTCAACTTGGCTTCGAACAAATAGTCACACAGCCAACTAGAAAGAACAACATTCTAGACTTGACATTAACGAACATCAAGGATGTAATCTCACCTCCCATTATATTATCACCCCTAGGTGACAGTGACCAAAATATGCTTGAATGTAACGTCCTAAGATATTTCTGTAGAAACAAGGGGGTAGCCAAAATCCGAAACTACCAAAGAGCGGACTATAAAAGAATTAGAACTAATTTAGCCTCATGGAACTGGGAAGAGGACCTGAAAAATCTCGATCTCAAGCAAACCTGGGGTAAAATTAAATCTCCATTAGATTACTGTATAAACAAATGGGTTCCAGATCGCATTAAATATAGCAATGCTAAACAAAGGATACCTCTCTGGTGGACTAATGAAATCAAACGTACTATTAGAAAAAAGCATAGAGCCTACTGTAAATACAGCAAGAATCATAAAATTGCTGACTGGAACAGATTTGAAACACTAGCTAATAAAACAAAAAAACAAATTCATAAAGCTAAAAAGAGGCTAGAAATAAACCTAGCAACAAATGCAAAAGACAATAAAAAAAGGTTCTACAATTATATTGGATCTCTCAAAAGAAATCAAAATGGAATAGGACCTTTAAATTCTAATGGTAAAATAATCATCAATGAAAAAGAAACAGCTGATGAATTCAATTCATATTTTGGAACTATATTTAAACCGAAAAAAACTATAAACATAAATACACTATCCACTAACAACTCACCAATATTATTCACAGAACAGAATATACTGAATGCCATCAGTTTAATAAAATCCAGCTCATCTCCAGATCCTGATGACATTAACCCAAAATTCCTAAAAGAACTCTCTAAAGAACATTTGGGACCCTTAGCTGTCTTATTTAATACTTCAATAAAGAAGGGGAAAGTAATACAGTCCTGGAGAAGGGCCAATATTACTGAGATTCACAAAGGTGATAACAAACAACTGGCAAGTAACTACAGGCCCATTAGCCTTACTTCCCTTGTTAGTAAAATCTTGGAAAGACTAATACAATACAAAATCATTGATCATATTAACATTACTGGATGTGTAGCTATATCACAGCATGGATTTACATCTGATAGATCATGATTGACTAACCACATAAACTTTTTTGAACCTGTTAGTGATGCCCTAGAGAATGGTATACTCATAGACACTGTGCTTCTGGACTATGAAAATGCATTCGACACAGTCTCCCACTAAATTCTTATTGAACAACTAGTTAAAATAAATCTGGATATGAAACTCATAAAATGGATAAACTCCTGGTTATATAATCAACAACAGAGGGTAGTTATCCAGGGACATGAGTCTAAATGGGGTCCTGTCTCCTGTGGAGTACCTCAGGGCTCAGTATTGGACCCATTCCTATTTAACATACCAGTTTCCAGTAAGCAGACAATAAGTGGTGTCTGGATAAACAAATATGCAGATGACTGCAAGCTTGGGTGCATAGTAAACGATGCCCAGTCTGTTGCTACCTTGCAGAATAATCTAAACAAACTCTGTAACTGGACCATAGATAACAAAATGAATTTCAGCGTGGCTAAATGTAAGGTTATGCATATGGGGAGGAATAACAATCGGGCTACCTATATAATGAATAACATTAAGCTCTCAGTCACAACAGAGGAGAAAGATCTGGGTGTCACAATATCTGACATACACACAAATAAAACAGTTAAAAAATGCTATGGTATTTTAGGTAGTATTCTGAAGCACATCAAAAGTAGAAAACTTGAAGTTATTCTACCTCTATACACTAGCCTTGTACGTCCACATTTGGATTTTTGTTTATCATTTTGTACTCCGACCACAGTAGATTGTCAAACCATGGTCGAAAAGGTTCAGCGCTAGGTCACTAAGAAGATCGACAATATGACTAACAAAGATTATGAAGGTAGATTAAAACTCTTGGGTTATTCTCCTTGGAATATCGATCCCTTAGGGGAGATCTAATTTACACATTTAAGGCTCTCCAGCAAGAGTCCTTGTTAAATACAACCAGTTTGGAAAGACAGCATTTAAGCAACAATACAAGACCTCATAATCTTCAGTTAAAAACTGCCTTATGTAAAACTATGAAGTGCAAGAGGTTTTTTACCCAGAGGGTGCCTCCCATATGGAACTCACTTCCAAGTGACCTTGTCACAAGTAATAATGTGGAACAATTCAAAAGAAGACTAGATCTTTATATGGGCAATAAAAAGTATGACTTCCACTGATAATCATGTCGGTGGTGAGTTCTCTATGGGCTAACGCCTCATGGACTCATATCCAACTATGAAACTTTGAAACTATTGGGCCAGTGATCAGTAGGGGGGAGACCACTAGATGCTAGGGAATACTGATTTGTGGGTCAGGGGAGGCCACTGCACTTATTTTGCCATCCACTAGGGTTGTCTGGGAGTAAGTAGAGGTTTTTGATTGGTGGTATGTGTGCCATGCAAGGGGACCAAACGAAACGGCCATGCGTTGTCCACATACTCTGAATATTGGACTGCACCAGTATTCAGGTCCCCATCCCTTCATTAGCATTGTGCCCCCCTCTGAGTATTACCTGGGCACAAATCCTGTTTGCCCGCATTAACAGGGCTTTTGAATATGGGATATCCACGCTAAGCCTGGTTGGCATGGACAAACTCGGATTTGTGCCAGGGCAATCTTTTGAATATCGGGCCCCTGGAGAGGAATTCAGATTGGGCTTGCATCTATGTACCTATGCTGTAGTGAACCCATGTGGTCATCACATGAAATATCAGCTGATACCGCTATGTGCATAGTTTAGCATGTATCCATTTGTACCTGTTTGACACTGACTCTGGACTCGAGCTACCAAGAAAATTAAACTTGTTTGATTTATAAATGCTGATTTTGCTACATGAAGTGACTGCTCTGATTTATACTAAATGTGCTCACTACAAAATAAAGAGTCAGGAAAGAAACTTTTTGAATATGTTGCCTGTTTTGTGAATTGATTGTCTATTTCTGAAGTACTGCTGCAATAGTCCAACAGGGCATAACTTTGTGTTGTAGTATATCCCTGTGCAACAGCATCAGAACTACCGAGCATTGTCAGGCAGCAATATTGCATCTAGGGTGAGTGACTAATTTTTACATACCCTAAAGGGTTCTTGGCTCTTGTGTAATTGTGGACCCAGACTCCATGGTGAGGGTTAATGTTCTTGTCTGTCTTACTACTCCAGCATAATGATAAGCTTATGTGAGAGCATTCAGTCCATGACCTGTGTAACCATGTGTACTGACAATTTTCCCTAAAGTACCATATGAGAAAATGGCCTGGAGCAGAGATCTGAGATGAGTTTAACCCATTACAGTAGATGGTTGAGTGTGCAGAGGCCTTCTTTTTTTTATACTTTATTTGTAGTATTTATCCAAATCAATTGGAAACATAATATATATATGGAATACAAAACACCCCCCAAAAAAGGAAATGTAAAAAAAACAAGGAATTACACCTGCATATGATAGTTACAGTTCCCATCTAGGGGAATTCAATTATATCAGTAAAATAAGTTGCACTGAGTAGTTACTTAAATTAAATGTTGATTATCAATATGGTTTTTACAACAGTCTCTGCATGCAGGCAATCATAACTTTTAATATATATGTACAGTAGGTGTAACCACCCATTTGAGAAAGCAATATAACAAAGTAACAACAAAACTGTTTAGGAGATGCTCATTTGAAACTTAAAAAGTCATTTTTGTCCAGCAAAACTTTGTTCTATTTCCGTAGCAGCTACTAGAAAATCAGTATCAGAGTCTCGTGTTGAAGGATCATTTGCCCAGAGGTATGCATTCTTTAAGCAATATACCATGACAGGGTGTGGGTATATGGGAGGATTTACCACGGCTGGTGTGGTTCAGTCATGAGGGGCAGCCGAGTGACTTAACTACACCAGAAGTAGCAAATCTTCCCATATGCCCTCCCTGGAGTGGCGTATTGCTATTATACAATGTAGTAGTTATTTTGGGTGAGAAGAAAAAAAAAGGGTTTTTTTTGTATTTTAAGGGTATTTTTATTGATTTTATTCTTCTGCCAAAAGAAATAGTTCTGTGTTGTTAGGGAGAATTTGTGTAGGAACCTTGTTTTGTACAGTGTCCCACACAGTTGATATCATCTTTGAAATAGAAATATAGCTAAACTGTGCAATGCATTGCCCATTTGGAAATAGTTTTATAAACTGCAGAAATTTATTACTGTTTGAAAGCGAGCGCTATTACTGTCGGGATTTAATGTTTGAAAGTAGAAACTGAGAATGTGGGCATGCGGAGTACAGCTGATGGTACTGCGCATGCGCAGGTTCTCAGCTTACACTTTGAAATACTAAATTCCAACAGTAATAGCACTCGCTTTCAAACAGGAATACTTTTGTGCAGTTTATTAAACTATTTTAGAAGGGGCAATGATGTTGATTCGGTTTCAAGGAGAGAGGCAGTGTTTCACTCTCGGCTACTTTATGGTTTACTTTTGATGTTAGATTCAGAAGTTGGAGTGGTGACCAGAGACATAATCAAGCAGGAAGGTTTGCCGCCAGAGGCATTGTTTGTTTTGGGGACTTTCGTGTATGGCAGCAAATATCTGCTGAACTTCATTAGGTTGGATTTATTTTAATTAATGTCCATTTTTTTCAAATTTCATGCTGTGCTTTGTTTTGGGGTGCTTTCTTAGGGGAGAACAAGATGGCATCTTTTTTGTAGTATTTTTGGGGGTTGTAGCAATCTTGGTTATGGGGCTGGCTGACACCTTTTCCAGTGGGTATACTGCAAGATTTATCATGCTGACAAAGGTGCCAGCCAGCCAATCAGATTCTTGGTTAGACATCTTTCAATTTACCCCATTGTATAATAAGAATTCAGTCACTTGATCAGATTAAAAAAAAATACTTTTGCCTGAGATTGTAAAATAACAGTAGCCCCTAGTGACTGGACATCTTCTCTCAGATTCAAAAGCCTGCATCTCCTCTGCTGTGTTGCAATTGCAAAATCTGGAAAAACAGAGGGTATATGTACGATTGCCCAACATGGAAATGCCCAACATAAAACTTTCTGACTCCACAAGTCCGACTCAGCTAAGTGCCGGACATTTCAAAAACTGACGTAACGTTGCCCAACCATTGAAGTCCCGACAGTAACATTTTAATAATACGCCAGGTGCCACAAGTGAATGGTTAATAGTGGCTATGCAGCTGTGACATGAAATATATCTAAAAAAAAAAAAAAGATATCTGAAAAAAAAAAGCAAACTGAAAACATCTGCCAGACAATGTTGCCCCGGGTCCTAGCTGCTTGGAAAAGGGGAATGCAAGCTCAGAGCTGGACAATGTCATAATTGCAGTAAGGGGTCTCGGTGTGTCTGGACCATGTGATCCAGCTTACACAGGGTTTACTTCAGAATCTGAGTGAGCGGGTGGTGCAGGTTTGCATTGCACCATTTTAATCACCCTGCCTGCAATTGCCCTTCTTGTTGAATTGGGAATAGCCTCCTGGTCCTTTTATATCTGTCACTGGTGTCCCTCATGAATCCAATTCACAGGGAAGGAATCCTCCTTCATCTCTTCCCTCCACCTGAAGCGGCTTCAGCTCAAGCCCACCTGGAACTTTGGCCATTTTAACAGGCACTATTAGACCCTATTTTCACATAATCATGAGAATGTGCGACTACTATTAAAATTCGAACAATCCTCCTGTCTTTGCACACTCAGGAGAAAGTTCAAACATACTGTATGTGAGCACGATCATTCTGGTTCGATCTGATCCTTTCTTCTCACCAAAGCCCAGTGTTGCAGTTTCTCCAGCTGGCACTCTGACATTGGACAAGCTTCAGTTGGACTCTTTGATGGACTTGGGGTCGGACCCCATCCAGATGGGACTTGCATGCTTGTTTTATTGTATTGCCTGCCAGAGTAGTTTAAACCCAATTTGCTTCCTGTTATGGAATCGGCTTTCATTATAGCGTTGTCCAGGGGGTTATCACCCCATATTAAGATGCCAATGTGTCAGCGGTAATTTTGTTCTGGGACTGTTGGTCAGTGGGCCCACTGCTGTTTCCTTGGGACATTTTGGGAGGAATCCTGCTCACATTTTCTCCATTGCTTTATGCAATGTGGTAATAAAAGCACATCGGCATACAGCATACCGCATTTTGGGATTTCGATCACACTTGGGCAATTAGTGCTGTCGGTATCTTGTAAGTTGGGCAACAGGAGTTGGGAAGTTTGCAGTCAGGATTTTGCATGTCAGGCAATCATACCAGACCCAAATAGAGTACCTAAAGCCTCTGTGCTCAAGGCTTTTGTGAATATGGGCTAACTTTATGATCGAATCACAGTGACTCTCAAAAGCAAATTGCACCAGCATTGGGAGTTTAGTGTCGTTTTGGTTTCTTTATGTCACAACTCTGAAGGCTTTAATAATAATAGGTGGATTTTCTTCTGGCAGCTGAAATGTCTCCACAAGTATATTTTTTGCCAAGTTTCTAAGTTTCAGGTATTCTGGGTCAGGGGAGCTGGGAAAGCCAAGAATCCTTACATTTCTATATCTGTTTGTGTTCTTTAGTGCTTCTAATTTTCGATTAACATAGTCTTGCCACACAATTGTTGCAGTGATTTTTGTGTCCATTGTTGTTTGCTTAGCTTCACAAAATTTCACCCGTTCTTTGACTTCCCTAGCTCTTCTTTAGTTTTGTGCAAATCAGCCTTCAAATCCATAGTTTTATTATTCAGTGCCTGTAGATTTGTTTTTGTGGCTGTGAATCCAATATCAATCTTAGCCATCCACAAGCTGACATTATCCCAAGGCTCTAATCATTTGTTATTTCCCAGGTTTCACCAGGTGTTTCTGCCCTTGTCAAATTATGTCCAGTCATTTCAGGAGTTTGTGCTGGTCCTGTTTCTGAGAGCAGAAAAAATTTAAAATACTCCATATCTTGTAGCACATGTTGTACCTTAGTAGTTTGTAATTTCTCCATCATATGTGCCTGCTGCTGAGGCTTTTCTGTGCTTGTAGCTGCTGTTGGGGGGGGAGAGCACACAGATTTTGCCGCAGTCCATGTCTGTGTCTCTTAACATCCTGGGCTTGGAGTACCAACTCTGGAAAATTTGTCCAACAGACAATATCTCACAAATGAAACATCATTATGGAATGAATACCCCCTGCCCTTGAGGAAATTTTAAGTATGATTCTGTTGTGACAAACTGAGAGCTCTGTCTGAAGCAACCTACTCAGTAGCAGCGATTTTGAATTCCCACAAAGGCCTTCTTCTTAACTCCCTTAGACCCTATAATCTTATGCCTCTCTCTCTCTTTTCCCCTTTTACCCACACCATTTCCCCCCATAATTCAGTTGCTTTTATTCTGTTCCATCCAGTTCTGTTTCTATCTTACATTCCATGCCTAGCACAGTAGCCAAACCAATCAGTGGCAGGTAAAGCTTTATTTTGTGTTAGACTCTGATGCTGATGTTTCTCTAGTGGGCCTCCTGTCTGGGCCTGCAGATACTGCAAAGTGCAGTGCCACCGAAGTAGCCATACAAACATACAAAGAAGTCAGCAGAAGAAGGCAATTTGGTCTGTCTGGTCTGCTTGTATTGCAGGGTCCACAGCTTGAGCCACTGTCCCTGCCCCATCTCCCCACTTCTTCCATCTTCCCTACCCAAGATCATTACCTTCCCCTATGCCTATCCCAGACTGTCTTGAAACTTCCCATTGTCTTCAATAAGACCACCTCTTCAGGCAGCGCATTCCAAGTGTCCAATACCAGCTCTGTGAAGTAGTGCTTACTGACCTCCCTCCTAAATCTCCCCCCAAGCTTAAGACTGTGCCCCCTCATATTATGGTTGCCACTCAGCTTAAAGAGACCCTCCTTATCTACCTAATTTATCTCTTTCAAGTATTTAAAGTTCCCAATCATGTCCCCGGTCTCTCTCTTTTCCTCCAGGGAGTACATGTTTAGTGCCCTCGACCTCTCCTCATATGCCTTACCCTGATAACCTGCTATCATCTTTGTAGCCCTCCTCTGGACCTTCTCCAGAAGGTAAATGTATTTTTGAGGTGTGGGCACCAGTACTGAACTCCATACTCTAGATGTGGCCTCACCAGTGACCTGTACAAGAGTAGTATAATGTCCCCTTTCCTACTACTGATTCCTCTAGCTATCCATCCATCCCAGCATCTTGTTTTCCCTTGCTGCTGTTTTCTTGCACTGCATGGAGTGTTTCAGGTCACAAGTGATCATGACTCACAGGTCCTTCTCCTCCTCTGATGCAGATTCCTAGACTCCACCAAGGTAGTACTCCATCCTGGGATTCTTGACTCCAATGTGCATAACTTTGCTTTTCTTGGCATTGAAGCCAAGCTGCCAGATCACAGACAACCTCCCTAGCTTTTTCAGGTCATCCTATAGGTTCTGTATCCCTTCAGCTGTGTCCACGCTCCTGCAGAGCTTGGTGTCATCTGTGAAAAGGCACATTTTGCCCTTAATGCCATTCGCAGTGTCATTGATGAAGACATTGAACAACACCAGCCCCAGCACCAAGCCCTGCTGATCCCCTCTGGTGACCTCTCTACTGACAGATAACTCTCCCTCCACAACTACCCTCTGGGTTCTGTCCCTCAGACATTTTTCCGCTCAACTAGACATCTTATCCCCAACCCCAAAATCCACCAACTTCGTGATCAACCTTTTGTGGTGCACAGGGTCAAAGGTCTTGCTGAAATCTAGATAGAAGATGTCTCCTGCTTGGCCACTGTCTACTGTCTTAATGACCCAGTCAAAGAAATCAATAAGATTTGTTTGACACAATTCCCCCCCCACCACCAAATGAACCTGTGCTGTCTCGCATCCTGGAGACCATGCTCCCCTAGATATTCTACAAACCTTTCCTTAAGTATGGTCTCCTTAAGCTTGCCCACAATTGAGGTCAGACTGACTGGTCAATAATTCCCTGGGTCATCCTTGGGACCACTTTTGTGGAGGGGCACCACATGTGCCATTGTCCAGTCCTGTGGTACCACACCTGACTCTAGTGAATTATTAAATGGGACTGCCAGTGGCCCTGCCAGTTCCTCAACCAGTTCTCTTAGTACCCTTGGATGTACTGTACTCTGTCCAGGCCTAGTGATTTGTCTTCTGTTGTTTGGGGGGAGGTTTGCCTGGCTCCCCTCTTTGGTAATTCTGCCTACCAGCTTTCAACTTGCCACCCCATACCTAGTTTAATGCTATCCTTGTTGCTATGTACCCCTCCATCCCCTGCTTCAACACTCCCTTCCCCTCCCCACTCAAGTGTAGCCTGTACCCTGCATGCAGGTCATTAGTGTCCCAGGTTCTACCCCAGCCCCCTACTAACCCATACCCCTTGGTATGACACCATTCCTGGAACCAAGTGTTGAACTTCCCTATCCTACCCTTCCTTGCAGTACTTGCACAGGGTACTGGAAGCACCTCTGAGAAGGCCATTGCTTCCTCCACCTCCCCACACAGCTTCCCCAATTTCTCAGATCTCCCTTTTATTACCACTGTCTCCCCTGAGAGGTCATTCATGCCTACATGCACCACCACATGCAATTTATTCCATCCCCTTCCTGTGCACTTAAGAATGGCCTGCCCTGCCCAGCCTGCCATCAGCCTGGGGATAGTCTCTACCCTTATTAGACAATGTCTTTCCCCCTTACTGCCCCATCTGATCCCTTTCAGTATGGAGCCCCCAACATTAGCACACACCCCTCCCCCTGCCATGTTCCACCCCTCCCCTTTTTACCTCCTTGTCCATTACTAATGCCTACTCTTCCTTACCCCTTTATGTCACTTCCCTTCTCCCCATGACCCCCACCCTCCTGCCTGACCTGTGTTCCCCATCCCCTTGCCTGTGCTATCATCAACTTTTACCTTCGTTCCCCCTTGGCCCCGTCCCCTATTAGCTATGCACCCTTTGTCTGACCTATCAGCACTGCCCATCTCCCATACACCCCCACTGCCAACACTTCCGTTTTCAGCTGTGCCCCTTTCTGCCTGCCCCATGCTACCCTCCTCCAACTGCCTGATCCCTGTGCATGCCATTCCCCTTCCCCCACCTCCCTCTCCTTGTTCTCCCCTAACTCCCCCCTTCCCCTATTGTTTCCAGCACTGCAAACCTACTGCCTGCTGCCCCTGGATTGTCCTGTGTTGGCTTTTCCCCTGTGTCCCTTGCCCTGCATTCATCACTTGACCCTCTATCAGATGTGACCCTGCACTCCCTCCCTGTCCCCTCCCCAACCTAATGTCCCTCTCCTGATGTGCCCTCCTGCTACCCCCTTGGAGAGACCCCCCTGCCCACTTTCTCATCCCCTCCACCCACACCCTCTCTAACTCTCTACCAAGCCACTGCACTCTTTTCTCTGGCCTCCTTAGCCTGCGGCAGATTGGACACTGTCCTAGTCTCCATAATATGTTCATGCTTCTGCTACCGCCTGGGAGAGGCCCCTCATCCCCTCCACCCACACCCTCTCTAGCTCTCTACCAACCCACTGTACTCTTTCCTCTGGTCTCCTTAGCCTGTGGCAGATTGGACACTGTCCTAGTCTCCATAATATGTTCATCTGAATAGCTGCCCCACACCCATTATAGCCCACTATTCTACCCATGTTACCCCCTCTCATTCCTTGCTTCCCCCATTCCACCCTCTGCCCCTGTTATAGCTATTCCACACCCAGTACCTCTGCCACCAACACCCACATTGGTCTACTTTACAGACATAAAGACTGCTTGCCACCTGAAGCACCAGAGATGGCAACCAAAATGGTGCAGGGTCTGCACCAGAAGAAATATGAAGAAAGACTAAAGGAACTTAAGATGTATAGCCTTGAGGAAAGGAGGGAGATGGGGGACATGATAGAAACTTTCAAATACCTCAAGGGAATCAACAAAGTCCAAGAGGGTAGTATCTTTCAGAAAAAGAGATGTTCAAGAACAAGGGGACACAATTTGAAGATAGAGGGGGGACGGCTCAGAGGTAATGTGAGGAAGTATTTCTTCACAGAGAGGGTTATAGATGCATGGAACGGTCTTCCTGAGGAGATCATAGAGTCAAAAACAGTGGAGGAATTCAAGAATGCATGGGCCAGACATAAGGCAATTCTAGTGGGGGGTAGGAGGAAGTAGGCTGTTGGTTAACTAGGATCTGCAGCTTATCCGTTAGGTAGAGAAATGGGCAGACTAGGTGGGCCAAGCGGTCCTTATCTGCCATCAAATTCTATGTTTCTATGTATGTTTACCTTCAATGCTAGCAGCCCCCCCCACTCTATCCTTCTGTATTACTACATCTGTGCTCTCCTCCCCCACTCCTCTTCTCCCTCCTGAAGGCACTGGTTCATCCTTCTCCCTGGTGAAGATGGAATAGAAGTATTCATTTAGTATCACTGATTTTCCCCCATTATCCTCCACCCACTCCTCCTCTTTCTTAAGCCTAACAATCCTGTCCTCTTTGTCCCTTTTCTCACTTACATAGCAAAAGAAGGCCTTCTCCCCCTTCTTAATTTCTTCAGCTATCTGCAGCTCTTTCTGTGCCTTAGCTCCCCAGACTTTCTTACTTGCTTCACTAGCCAACCTTAGATAATTTTCTCTATCCACCTTTCTTGTGGTCTTCCTGAATTTGTTATATGCTAACATCTTTTCCCTTACTGCCTGGACAACCCCAGAACTGAACCAGCTGGGTGCTTTGGCCCTTGTGTTCCTCCCCCTGAGCCTATCACACTCCTCTGTGGAAACCAATATTCCTTCCTTAATGTTGAACCACGTTTAGTCCAACACATATCTGATCTGATGCCTGCCAGGTGACTCCTTAGCACTTTGCCCTTCTTCCTGAAGTCTGTCATCCTAAAATCCAAGATTTTGGTCTTAGTTGGAATGCTTTCCTTGCCCATATCCAACTGGAACCACACTGTACAATGGTCAGTCCCACCCAGGGGCTCCCTGACTGTTATTTCCTATACATGCTCCCTGTATGTGAGCACAAGATCAAGAATTACCTCTGCTCTTGTTGGTTCAGAGATGCCCTGAGTCAGGAACCCACTCTCCAGTTGTTCCAGGATCACCTGACTCATAACACATGTGGATGATATGCTGTAGTCCACCATGGGCAGGTTGAAGTCCCCCACATTTACCACCTCTCCTTTCCCTGCAGCTTCCAATATTTGTGAGCTTAGTTCCCTGTCCCTCTCCTCATCCAGTTTGGCAGGTCTGTAAACTACCCCCATCCTCACCTTTCTCCCTCTATTGGACTGTAACTGAATCCATAATGCCTCCACTTTCCCTTCCTCTGACTCCTCCCTTGTGCAAGTTATTCCTTCCCTGATGTAAACTGCCACCCTCCCCATATCCCGAGTACCCTGACATGGTAGGATTGCAATTACTTGGGTGTGGGGCAGAAACTGGTAAGGAGGTAGAGGAGATTACTATGTACTTTGGATCAGTTCATGAGTTTTTGTTGAAGTTAGAGGAAATTTGTGGGAAGACTATGGGTAGGGCGTTAAAGAGAGCAGATGATTTGTACCAGAACTGCCAGGGCCCTTGGTCCATTGAACAAAGGATGAAGAGTGCCGAAAATCAAGATTTTTAAGAAAGACTTTAACTCATCAATCAGCTTCTCTGAACAAGGTAAAAAATGAGTTTTGCCATGCAGACACACATGTACATAGTTTAGTAAGAGGAAGCAAATAAAGCTTAATATTGTGTTCTCTTAATTGATTCTTAACAGGACCAAATGCCCTGCATTTTTGCAGCACTTCTGTGCCAAAGATGGAATACATCTGCAGGACCATTCCCATGATATATGTCCCTTTCTTGTCTGGAATTTTCTCATTAAGAATTATGTCCTGGAAATTGCCAGTTTTAACATAATCCTTGATTTTTCCACATGAAAATTTGTATTAAATGTTTCATGATGAGCAAGGTCCAGCTCAGTTTTCTGCTGTTGGAGGTTGTACCTCAGACCTTCTGTAAACAACTCCTCAAATAATCTGATAACATCAGTGCTGTCACTGCCCTCTGTGACACCTGCTATTGTTAGATTATCCCTCCTACCATGAGTTTACAAAGCACATATTTGATCTTGGAGTACATTCTTCTGGTTCCATGGCATTAGAGTGCCAGCATTTCACCACCGGCAGTACAGTGCTGGCTAAGTGGTGACAGGAGGAACAGCAACCTGAGCACATCAGAGCCTGTGGAACAGGTCAACAGCTGGAGGTGGTGCGTAGAGGTGCCCAACAATCAGGGTGCGAAATCACATACATGTGGCCAAGGGTACTGTTCAGAGAATGCAAGCTGCACTGGTGGCCAGATTGGGGGGCAGGATGCTAGCTGGGGGGGGGCTGCTGTCCACATCCATGTCCTGGTGGATGTTCAGACCGGGTCCGCTGGGAGGGGGTCATATCTCCGGGCGGCCATTGGGGGGTAGGCTGTGGCCACAAGGTCTTTGGATGTTGTCATGGGTCACTGTTGGGCACCATGGTGGGTGACCTGTCAGCAGCGGTGCCACACACTATGGCAGTGCCTGCCAGTCACTCGTGTTGTGTCCTGCTGGGGTATGTGCACCTTCTGTTGTGGTGCTCCTGTCACTTTTGCAGTGCTGGCCGTTCATGCTTGTTGAGTGGCACACCTATGTTCTGCAGTGCTGTGTGCTGCCGGCATGCTGCCAATGCTCCTATTGCTGGTGGCGTCTTCACTGACACACTGGCAGGGGTGAATCCTTTCATCTCCTTTGCCTATATGGTTATTACCTTGGACGTGTGATTCAGGGTGTCTTAATTTTTTTCAATGTGCTGCTCTAGTCCCTTGTGGGCCTTAATAAAAGTTCCACTTTGATTGTCAAACTATCCAAATAATACTTCAGAGGGTACAGAGTGGAGGTAGTTTAAGAAAAGCCTGGCCTTATGTCAGTAAACAGATTTGTGCATTCTTCTAGTGGCTCATCTGCCTTACTTTATGTTTTACTATCCTTCTTCTGGTATTTCATCTTGCCTCACCTTTGTGATGCCTGGTGTTATGGAAATAAAAATGACAGAAGTTTTGCGGCCTATTCAGTCAAAAGGAGTCAAAATCATGTTGGTAGGAGACAGGATCATGCATTCAAGAAGTGGGTGATGTAGTCGTCGAGGACACCGTGAAAGAGCAAAACCATAAATTTATAAATGTAGCTTGCCTTTCAGATTTACCATGTGCACTGTCATAATAAATGCCACTGACCCTGTGATACCATTTTGATATCTCATGAAGTTAAAGCACATCTAAAAATATGTGGACTTGGTGCTGCAGGTTAATTATGGGATTAAAACATCAAAATATTATTGCTATCACATGAGCAGCCCATTTACACACAACTCACGCAGTAGCTATCTTGGATTCCCCCCTCCAAGAATGCTTCCTGGCTCCCTCCCACCAAGGATCTGCAAAGGGGCATTATAATGTTTCTTTAAACAGAAACAAAAAGGTTAAGTTTCTAAGCAAATAATCTGTAATGTATGTCTTTTTAAAAGTAACATTAACAAAACTGATCCACTGCCATTCATTTATCTGCCCAGCTGTTTGCTTCTGCTCATTGTCTTGCATAGTTTTTTTCTGTATGTTGATTAGATGAAAATGAGCAGCTGTTTCCAATTGCTCATAGTGATGCAATGCTAAACAAATGAACAGAAATGAATGTGTAAGCAGGCAACTGAATAGTAAGAGACTGTTTTAATAAATTATTCCATTCATTATCCCAATCATTAGATTAAGAAATGTATAGGCTATAAAGAAAAAAGAGACCATCATCCCCTCTCTCCACTTGCCAGGAGATTGCTGGGAAAATTATCCTCCCTAATTTCAACTACAAGGATCTTGTATACAGTACTACCCACAAATCCTGCTCTACCAGCCTGGATCCCCTCTTTCATTTCTTCTGTTGCTCTGTCTTGACCATTCCCTTTACACCTACCACTGCTCCCTCTCCTCTTCCCTTTCAACCCCTTCTCTTGAGGATAAACACTTTTCCCACTGTGTCTCTTTTATATTTAAATTCTGCTTGAAGTCCTATCTCAAATGACTCCTCTCACCTCCTTTTTCTTCCTCTTACCAACTATGAAACTCTGCCCCATTATTTTTTATTCCCTGAGTTAGAACTTTTGCTGGTCATGTTGCTTTGTAATAGAGGCTCAACTGACTTTGATATAGCCTCCCCTTCTTCATCCATTCCTACTCCTGCCCTGCCCTGAAGTCTGTATTCTATGACCGCACCTCTTGTAATGTCTGTTCCTGCACCTAATCTCCCCTCAGTTATCTCCTTTAATACTCTCATCTCTCTCTAAAGCTCCTACTACCCCCCCTCCTCCAGCGCTATACAATTACTCATAACAATTCTGCTGTGTTCTTACATGAATTTGACTTCTTTGCTTAAATTGTCAACACATTTGTACAGTATGCAACATTTTACAGTGCATTTGTGCTACGGCTGATGACAACTGTGTGCATATCTTCTGCACTGTTAACTGTGTTCTTAACCTGTTATTAATCTTTACTATTTGAACAAGTGTCAATTATTACAACTATTTGTGTCTATTTTTTTTTTTTTATTACATTTTATGCCCCGAGTTTTGTGGAGCTGTCGACTGCCCCCGTGATGTCTGTTTGTCCAGGTTCTGAGATCCAGGGAGTGAAAAGACATTAAAAATGCACTTTTTTGGGGGGGGCACTAATGAGCAACAGACGTGGCTAGACGTGTCTATACCTCGCTCCTCTCCACCGGAGTAAAATAAAGAAATAAAAATAGCATTTTGCTCAAACTTACGGTTGATTGTGGCAGAAGACTGTGCACTGATATGCCATGGATGAATATTTGACCCCAGGAGCGGGGAAGAGCGAAGAAGCAGCCAGGAAAACTGAAAAGCAAAATGCAGCCTGGGTGCAGGCCAACAACCACCAAGTGATCTCTCTCTCAGTTGCAGAAAAAAGTGCCTTGGGGGGGAATCTGACGGGCCAGGTCCTCGCGGCATTGGAGCTGTGGCTCTGTAAGTTGGAGACACCCATTGATGACCTGCTGCAGGAGGTGCTAATGCAGCAGGCAAATCAAGCTACCAGAATTACAGAGGCCAAAGAATGGGTCTCCAGACTTGAGGATGAGCTGCAGGGGGTCCCAGTGAAGATAACATCACTGCAAAAAGAATTAGAGAACATGATGGAGGTGGCAGACTATCAAGAAAACCATCATCAGAGACTCAATCTCTGTCTCTGAGGACTACCAGAGTGGTTGGAAGGAGGGAGGGAGCATACTGGATTTCTGTACTGAGACACTGCCAAAGTTACTGGATCTTGAAGTTAAGAATGGGCGCCTAAATCTGGAGCATGCACATCGGGCAGTCATACCCAGGCCGACTACAGGACAGCCTCCTCGCCAACTGATTATGAGGTTCCATCACTTTCTGGATCAGGAGATGGTACTCCGAGCTTACAAGGAGAAGGGCCAGCTGATGTTCAAGGGCCATTGACTCTTTTTATCTCAGGATTACTTGGCCAGACTCCTGAAAAAGAGGAAAATGTTTAACGAAGTTATGGCTGCACTTCAGGCCCTGAAGGTGGAAAATTACTTGATTTATCTGGCTACCCTAAAAGTGAAGCATGAGGTGGCAGGTTACTCATTCTGGGAAGCAGACAAGGCAATGAAGTTTGAGGAGGATCTGAAAAAGAAAGTGTGCTAACTTTTGAGATGCTGCCTGAAGGAGGTGTATTTCCATGGACAATAGTAAAGGAGAACAATTGGGGGTATTGCACTGAAATTTTGTGTTGGCTGGCAATTTAATGGTGCAGGGAAGCTCATCAGAGGTATGTGTTATTTTTTTCTTTTCCCATGTTGGGATTATATCTCCAGTTGGACTCCCATCCCCTCTTCCAGCGCTCCACCAAGAGGAGGTGCAGGGTACCTGTATATGGCCCTGTTGGGATGGTTGGACTCATGAGGACTTCTGTAACTGCCATTAGGTGGTTATTAGCTCAAAAAAGATTGTTTTCCTTGCTCCCTATTAATGATGTTGTTTTTTGCTGGGAGATAAGAGAGGCATGGAAGACAAATATAGTACTTGGGGTATCTGAAGGGAGCTGGGCAAGGAGGGCTGAGGATGGACAGGAAATAATTTGGAGGGGGGGAAATATTGGTGATATATGGGATGGCATCCATGAGTTCATGTTGGGAGATTAGGTCGGCTGAATCTTCTGTCTCCTCCTTTCTCTTTTCCTGCTCCTTTAGACAGATCAGGACTCAAAGGTGGAAACATGGGCCTGCATGCCAGAGAGGGGTTTTATAGGTAATATGGGGAGGTATGTCCTGCATCCACATGAAGATCTTGTGGTGATGTGTTTCCTTAAGCTGGGTTTATTCATTTGGCTGGGCCTCATAGGGCCCTGGGCAGTAACCTAGTATGCAGGGAAAGCTGGGAAATGGTTAGCTGGCCTTGAATAAATGGGCTACATACTCTCTGGGGGGTGTGGTCTTGGGTGTATCATATACGAAATTATAGGCAGAGACTGGGTGTAGCAGAGTGAGCGATGTATCTACTCGGGGGGGCAGAGGGTGGACGTGGACAAATAAGGGGCATTCATTGACACTTAAGCAAATGTGGCAGATAGTGTCAAAGAGGAGGGGTGGAGAACTTAGGACGGGAAGACTGAATTTTGGAATAAAGAGGATGAAACAGGCATGGAAAGCCATGACTGCTGAGGGAATGGGGGGAGCAGGGGATGTTTAAGCTGAGTTTGGGAAATGTTGGGGGGGGTTGGTTAAATCGGTTCAGATTTGTTGGTTTGTGTTTGATATGTTACTGTTTGAATGTTCTTGCACACATACATACAGCACTAACAATATGGTGTATCAGGTGCACAGCAGAGGTGGGAGGGTATGGAGAGAGTTTCCAGTTTGTGGTGGCAGGATTGGGGGAATATATGTTGCAGTTCTGAGGGAGAGGTGAAGGTGAAATGATTATCTATTTCCCATGGCTAATCGACAAGACCTAACTGTATGCTTATGGAATGTGCAAGGGATAGTGACCCCAGTGAAGCATACCAGTCTCCTCACTGCTTTGCAGAGACAGGGTGTGCAAGTTGCCATGTTACAGGAGACACACCTCACGGCAGAGGAGCATACAAAATTGTCATGGGGCTGGATGGGAGAATGTTTTGCAGCCTCATTCAAGGCTCATAAACATGGAGTCGCTATCCTCCTGCATAAACACCCTTCTTTCCAGGTGGAGAGGGTGGTTAAAGATCAAACTGGGGGTAGGTAAATTTTTGTTGTGGGAGAACTGTGGGGGGAACAGGTGATGTTTGGTAATATATATGCCTCAGCGGTGTTTGACGCTTCATTTTATAGTACCATCCTCTCCTTTTTGATTAAGGAACAATTCCCAGGCCTGCTTCGGGGAGAGATTTGAATTGTACTCTGGATTCCAGGCTAGATCATTCACACAGCAGAGGTAGTCAGCACGATGGGATTTGCCCATGCATAGAGGGCTAATAGAGCTGCGAATGATAGACGATTGGTGGGAGGCGAACCCTGGGGGCCAAAGAATATACTTTTTACTCTAATCCACATGGCACCTGGTCAAGGATAGATTACATGTTCCTCCCTTGGACCTGGTATGGGAGGATGCAGACTGTGCGACATAGTCCTTTCTACATCTCTGACCACGCCATGGTGGTTATGTCCCTGTTCATGAATAAGCTGAGGGAGGGTCCCCCCCCGGAAGTTCCCGACCTACCTGCTGGGGGATAAAACCTTTAGGGAATATCTAGAAGAGCAGTGAAGGATCTATTGGACAGCGAATGTGAACTCCCCCACCAGTAAGGCTGTAATCTGGGATGCAGGAAAGACATTTATGAGGGGGATGATTATTAAATACATGGCTAAAGTAAAAAAGGAGGATGTAATAAGAGATCAGTTGAAGGTAGCCAGGTAGACATTGAATGCTTTACTTAGTGGAGAAGCTAAAAGGGCATGGACGATTGGGAAGAAAAAGCCGTACGAATGGTGTAACAAACTAGGCCCCCTGATGGTAAGACTGATGAGGGGAGGGAGGTGCCCGGTTCATATTATGGCAAACAAGGATAGGCAGGGTGTATTGCATAAGTCAGCATAACAGATACGGGAGTGCTTCCGGAGGTTTTATGAAAAACTCTATATGACAGAAGACGAGGGGGCAAAGGATTTGGAACAGGCTTTTCTGGATGCCTTGAAGTTACCCAAGCTGACAAGAGAACAAAAAGACACTTTAAAATGCACCATTACAAGGGAAGAAGTGGTTCAGGCCATTCAGAAACTGCAGAGTGGGAAAGCGAGCGGGCCAGACGGTTACCCGGTAGAATATTATAAATGTTTGGTGGGCAGCTCACTGGCCCACTGTGTAGTACCTTTCAGCAGGTGGAAGGAGAAGCTCTGAGGCTTCTGGATATATTCTCAGATGTGGTGATTTGCCTAATCCCCAAATCTGGGAAGGATGTTTCAGAGAGCGCCTTGTACAGGCCGATATCACTTTTGAATTGCGATGCCAACATTTTGGCAAAGGTCTTGGCTGGTCGACTGCAAGTAGTGTTGCCTGATATAGTTCACCCAGACCAGACTGGGTTCATTAAGGGATGTCTCTCGTATCATAACATGAGGAGACTTTTGAATGTGATTTGGGGAGCAGATAAGTGGAAAGCGGATACCTGTGTCATATCTATGGATGCTGAAAAAGCCTTTAATCAAGTGGAATGGGATTATCTGTTTGAGACGCTGACCCGGTTTGGTATGAGGACTACATTTGTGGGTTGGGTACAGGCACTTTATGACTCCCCCCATGCCAAGGTACTGGTAAATGGTACGCTGTCGAAGGGCTGTGGCTTTGGTAGAGGCACGAGGCAGGGCATGCCCGCTGTCCCCACTGCTCTTCACTTTGGTGGTAGAGTCACTGGCAATAGCAATTCAGCAAGTAAAGGGAATTCAAGGAGTGCAAAGGATCTCAGGGGAGCAGCACAAGCTCACAATGTATGCTGGCAATATGTTGCTTTTTGTCACAGAGCCCGAAGTCTTCATGCCCATTCTTTTGCAATTGGTGGAAAGATTTGCATGATTTTCAGGGTACAGACTTAACCTCGATAAATCTGAACTCATGATACCCCTAAGAACATGGGAAAGGATCAGGGATGGGGCTTCAAGAAGGTGGGAGGATATTTCACATATTTGGGGATTAAAATTGGTTGGTTTGTGGGCTTCCTGTATGACCTGAATTATCTCCCTATACTTAGGAGCATAGAGGCTGACTTAAGGCGGTGGATGGTGCTTCCGATTTCCTGGCTTGGACAAATTAATTTGATCAAAATGAACATCCTTCCAAGATTGGTATACATTATACAGATGTTACATGTGGGGATTCTAAGAGGGATGTCAGGACTCTGAATGGCATGTTTTCCTCATTTATATGAAAGGAGAACTGCCCACAGGTCAGCCTACAATGTCTTAAGGTAGACACAGTGAGGGGGGACTCAATTTTCTGGATATCAGGACCTATTACTTGGGGGTGCCACAGAAGTACAGTATATATGTGATTGAATACATATGCCCCGGGCGGCTCGGTGGTTGAACCTGGAGCAGTGGGGATGTAAGGTGATGGTCTCTGCATAGTTAGAGAAATGGGGCCTTGGAGCATACAGGGGGCAGGAAACTAGGAATCCAATTGTCCTGGCAGACCTGGATAGTTGGGGTAAAACATTAAGGTGGAGGGGGACAGTAGCAGTGGATACATATATGGTGCCGGTTGCCAGCAATCCCTATTTTTCACCTGGTCTTGAGGATTCTAGGTTTAAAACATGGGAGAACAGGGAATAAGAAATCTGGAGGATCTCTGTGGGGGGCATTGCTCTTTTTCAGACTTACGTCAGCGACTACATCTGGGACAGGGGCACCTATTCAGGTACTTCCAAGTTAGGCCCTACATGGCAAGGTTGACTAGAGAAGGACCTGAAATGGTGGAAATGAAGAAGATAGAATTACTTATTCATGGTTCAAAGTGGGAAGCAAAAGGTTTTATAGGGAGAGCTGTCAGGGACTTCAGGCACTGAATGCCGGATCTTTCATTCAAGAGCTGAAAACTCTGGGAGAGGGATCTGGGCATTCAGATACAACAGTGGGACTGGGTGGTACTACTCTCCATGCATAAAGGGCTTCTACTTTGTAACAAATTTAAAGAGGCTTTCTATAAATTTATACATAGGATATATACTCCCCCATTGATAGTTCATAAATATCATCCTGCCCTACATACAGTACAAAGCTGGCGCACATCGGCAGTACATACCCTGGCTTTGGAGAGATTAACCCTGCTTGTTAAGGACAGGCTCAACCACTTCACTAGAGAATGGGCCCCCTTGCTGGTGGACTTAACCCCACAAGAAAGTGTACTCCTCTTGGTTGGGATGGATATGTAAGGGAGCGGGTTACACTGCTGTTACACCTGAGCACCTTAGTTTTGTGTACATCTTATCAGCTCATAGTCGCAAGATGTGGAAGAGACACCTTAGAAAAATTCATTGCTATGTCACTGTAGCTAACTGTTTGATACACTGTCATTGATTTGTGTGAATGGATTTTCTGTAACTGACTGTGAATGTATATGTGTGCTTTTATTTTGAATAAAATTATTTTGATGCAAAAAAATGCACTTTTGGGCTTTTTTTTTTTGCTCACATCTACAGCAAAAATGATTTGGAATCTTGTTCCAAACTTTTCAAGGTAGAAGTAACTCGGCCCAGGAAAGTTAGAAGGCTTTACAAATCTAGCTTCTGAGCATGCTCAGTAGGGTTTTCTGGATAGCTGTTTCTTGGTGCCTACTGTAAGAATGTTTGGGGTCACGACATAAGAATTGAAACTTACATAATACCAGCTCACAACCTAAGAATTTGGACTAACTTTGAATCTTAATAACTTTAGCACCATTCAATAAAATTGCATGAAATGCTGTATGAGCAATCAGGGCGCCATGTTCTTATGAGGTAGCTAGTTTTGTGACAGCTTCTCATCTGGCCTATGAGATCCAGGGAGTGTCAGAATAAGAACATCTGCACATTTTGGGGTGTTTGCTTGCTCATGTCTAGAGCAAAAGGGGTTCCGAATTGTGTTCTGATAGTCTCAGGGTAGAAGCAGGTCAGCCACAGGTGTCTTTTGAGGATTACGTGAACAAATATTTATTAGTTCTCAAGCTATAACGTTTTGAAAATCTGGCTACTCATCATGCTCAGTACAGTTTTTAGGATACCTGTTTATTGCTGCCTAAGAATTTTTTGGCTTGCAACAAAAGAATTGAAACTGCAGCTTAAGAAACATAACAATTTGTAAGCACATAATGCCAGACTTCAGAATTTATGGGACCTACACAAATTCTGAAGATTAACATAATGTCATTACAAGGGGTTTACCTGGGGACCAAAGGACCCTACACAAATTGTGTGTGGATGTAATGGGACCCCACAAAATTCTGTTCATGTATGCAAGGCTATGGTATGGTTCTGGTGTACAATAGGACTAATTCTTTTGCAAATCACATAATCATGTAATGCACACTGTGAAATTTGCATAAGGCCTGTGCAGTTCTTAAAATCCCAACTCTGAAACAACATTGAGAAAGTGGGGAACATACAGTGTATGTCAAGCAAGGTGATACAACAGGAACATGAGAGGCCATACGAGCAATGTCAGCCAAATACTTTCATTATTTTGATGGGAAAAAGGTCACACAACTGCATATGTATTTTATTAAGTTTCTTTAAAAACAAAGGATATTCATTGCACAAAACTGTGTTAGTGCCCAACTGAGCTCAAGTTAATGTCACAAAACTATGGAAATGTGGCAGTAGGGTGTCCAGCCCTAACTATCCACCCCCCCAGCAGCAAAAGGACAAGACAGCAGTAGTAACCACAGTTACCCATCACCAGGTAAGACAAACAATATAAAACATTTTTCAGATGACACATGTGAAGCATTACTAATAGAGATGCAGTGAATTTAAATTCTGCCTGCGAAGCACCTGTGAAGTGGGCACTTCACATTGTCACTTTGCTATGTGAAGAGGTCAATGCAAAAGGCTCTCTTTGCCTTGTAATTATTACTTCATGTTGTCATTCTGCCTTAATGTGAAGTAAGGCGAAGTGACAACAATACTGGCAGCCCTTCACATATACAGTCACCAAAATTATTGTGCATCCCCAAAATGTTCATGTCTTGTGTCCACAAAACTTCCCAGTGTTGACAAAGTTTAATGAGAGCACAAGAAATGCAGTCTCCCAGAATTAATGGCACACTCAGTCATGTGCAAAGTGGTCACTCACAGCCACCAGAATTAATGTGCATCCCCAAAATGCTACTGTCTTGTGTCCAGAAAATTACCCCGTGCTGATGAAGTGAAATGAGAGGGTAACAAAAAATGCAAAGTCTCCCAAAATTAATGGTGCACTCTGCCATGCGTGCAGTGGTCACACACAGTCACCAGAGTTCATGTGCATCCCAAAAATGGTACTGTCTTGTGTCCAGAAAATTCCCCAGTGCTGATGAAGTGAAATGGGAGGGTAACAAAATATGCAAAGTCTCCCAGAATTAATGGTGCACTCCATTATGTGTGCAGCGGTCACACACAGTCACCAGAATTAATGTGCATCCCAAAAATTCTACTCTCTTATGTCCTGAAAATTCCCCAATGCTGGCAAAGTGAAATGAGAGCATAACAAGAAATGCAAAGTCTCCCAGAATTAATGGTGTACTACAAATGCATAGACAGATTAAGATTGCACTGCACACTCAAGAGATGCAGATGCAAAGGCACAACAACACCTAACCAGTGCTTACAAGTCAGAAATTAAAATCTGGAAAAGAATACCTTTTGCTGGTTGGTGGGGGGATAGTGCACGGCAGTAACAGTCCACTACCAGTAAAGATACCACAAAGCAGTATAACAAATTCATGCAGGTGTGGTGAATAGCAGGTTCACACTGCTGCAATTACTCTGTGGCACAATAAAAGTGTCTGATTTAATGGCACGCATCACACACACACACACTCACACACACTAAAAGTAATGCATAGCAAATTGAAAATCTTTAGTAATATAACCAAATGTTTTAAACAAACTTAAATTATACACTGCTGCACCACAACAATCAGCAAAAAAATGTCAAGAATTACTAAAAATATTACTGTGCATACATTAACACAGTTAGACAAGAAAAATATAACCAAATCAGAAAGACTGCCTTTTTCTCCGAGTTAATCTACCTACACCACAGATACACCCCTCCCCCAAAGCACACGTCACAGTACACATACTGACTGTTCTAAATTAACATGCAAAATCCACACACAAACAATAAACACTTGATGACATGAGTATAGGAGGGTTTCCTGTAATTGATGTACTAAATTGTGAGCAAAAAAAAATTGCTCAGAAAGACTTTTTTTACAGCTTTTAGAGGATTTGAATAGCAGAGCTCTGAGAAGAAACTATCTTCATCTTCCACTACACACACACACTATACAGAACTGAGGCTGTGCAGAACAATCTAGAGCCCATGTGACCTGCAATCCCATGATACACTGCAAAATGTGCCTTTGGAGCTCAAAAACAAGGCAAAGTGAGGTGAAGTGCATTGGTTTCAATGTACTTCACCTTAAAACTGGTGGAGAAGTGGTTTGGGGAAGGCAGAATAATGTGAAATCATTTTTTCCAATGGACTTCATGTTCCCAATTATGATACAAAGTACTCTGCTTCACGTTGAGGAGTACTTCACGGTTTCCGCATTACTCTACGAATCACTTCACGGAGCAAATTTCGGCCACTTCGCCCACCACTAATTACTGATTATGATACCTTCAAAAATATTCATGCAGCATGCTGCACTTAAGAAAAAAATACTACATCAATGCTGTTTAAAAATGTAACAGAATGACTCAGCTACTAGGGCATGAAAGGGCACTACCAAATCATAGTCATGAGAACATTGCATAGAAACTTAGAAGCCAATGGCAGATAAGGGCCCACTGAGTCTGATTGCTCAGCCAACTCTTCACTCATTTAACAATCTTATTACCCACTCCTAGTGTACTCAGCTTGTTTATCAATCTTCTATGCGGGACAGTGACAAAGGCTTTGCTGAAATCTAGGTAGGCCACATCCACTGCCCTCCTTGATCTGTACTGATTGTGCTGTACATCATCGATGAGGTGATTATCTCTTCTGTCAAAGGTGCAGTATATTATTTTTCAATACACATGGAATAATTCAATCAATATTTAATGGAAGTCAAATTGAGAATGATACTGTCTTTCACAATTGTGTCCAATACATAAAACAATTACATAATATACAATACAAAATGTTGTGTATAAGATACAGTAAGTACTCTAAAACGATAGCAAATTATTTAACTTATTACATGGAATAGATGTCTGTAATGTGAAGTGTAAGTGAGCATATGGATTTTGATGTGTTATCAGGGTGCGACCTGAGTGTATCACACAAAGTGCAACCATGTCATTAAAATTTGGATAAATGACACATCTTGCTATATCTTACAAAGGAAGAACAATTTACACATTGCAATGTTATTTGTAGTATATCATGTTCATCTCATTATAAACTTACCTCTTTTTTGGCCAACTGGGGATCAGAAGCACAGGGTGACAGTGTACCTCTATTCCTGTCTACAGTGTATTGTCATTATGGAGCATTACAGAGGTACTTTACATCACACCATATGGGTGAGAACACCCAGTGAACAAAAAACATGTGGCATATACTTGTTATGCAATGATGTAGAATCAGTCATAACTCTATAGCAATATAAGTGGTACAACAACTGTACCATCTTTCAATTACTTGGTTTAAGATAATACATTGCAAACAATTCTAAATCATGGTGTGGTAGAAAAAGAGAAGCATTACTTTTATACCACTGTCAATTGTTTCCTGTCAACACTTTAACTCGAGTAACATAAGAGTAAACACAAGGGATGCACTCTATCCTTTCATTTCTTAGCTGCAAGCATGCACATCCTTATTGTTATCTCATGCAGCTGCTATGTGCTGTACTGTAGGCACCTTAATACTTGAAGTACATATTTATGTCACAAATGTTTGCACACAGGTAAATTTGCCATTATTTGCACACATGTAAATTTGGATAGCATGCTTCTTTGAAACAACACAAAGTGTTTTATACTCTACATATATTCTAACATTTTATGTAGTACTCTTTGGTAGTTGAGCCACACTGTTAAACTTCGAAACCATAATATATTTTAAAATTTTATGTGGCATCCTTTGGTAGTTGAGTCACACTGTTAAATTTCAAAATCATACTTGTATGTTTATGTATGCTTTTTTTTAAAATCTGCACCATGCTCTATGCAAATATTTGAAGGTGCCACATCAGTGCAACTGCATTTTCTCATCTGGAAACAGTTATGTGTTGTTTGTCTTACCCAATGGTGGCTGTCTGTGGTTGCTTGTGTGGTCCTGTTCTTTTGCTGTTTGGGGGTGGGGAGTTAGGGTTGAAAACCCTGTCACCACATTTCCATACTTTGTGGTGTTAAGTCGAGCCCTAACATTTACATAAATACAGTTTTTTTTTCAATGAATCTATCTGTCTGTCTGTCTGTCTAGCTATCTGTCTGTCTGTCTGTCTGTCTATCTTGACCAGAATTGAGTGTTATAGTGTGAAAACCTTTACCCTGAGGAGTGAACTATTGCCTGATAATCGCTCGACTTCGGGCAATATGATGACTGGAAGGCAATAGGTCTTCCCAGGGGATCAAGGTTTTCTAGCTATGGCCTAAAACATTCTGGTTAATGTCTGTTTTATCAAACCTTGCAACTTGATTGGTAATGAAACATGTTTATAAAGAAATGCAAGAATGAGAGAATACCAAGTTTGATTGACAGCTAGAGATGGTCAATATCCAAGCACTGTTGATCATTTTTGTGAACTATTAACCTGACCAGTTTTGAGTACTATTGACCAGTTTTGCAAACTATTGACCAGCTGTGAGAACTATGGACCAGTTTTGTGAATTACTGACCAGTTCTGAGAACTATTGTCCAGCTTTTGGTGCCAAATTAGTCAATAGTTTAAAAACTTTCAATGTCATGTGATTTGCTCTGGATGAATCACAGACCAGGATTTTTTCAAGGTTTTATATATATATATATATATATATATATATGTAATACATCATGACAGGGTGTGCATTACATGATTTTGATGCATGCTCCAAGGGTGTAGTGAGACACAAGGCTGATGGCCAAGTGTCTTCAAATCTCTGGAAAGTGCACTAAAATCCTATAATGCACACCCTGAAGTGGCTAATCACACTTATAAAATGGCTTGTTTGCCCATTTTTACTATAATTATAATCAGGGTGGCTAAACGGGGGAAGGGGGAACCTGCCACAGCCCCCTCACTCCTATTCCTGGGTGGGCCATGTATGTATAATGGCCCCCTCCACTTTTTGACACTATGTATTTTTTTTATTAATGTATTTTATTAATGCATACAAGGCCTGTGTATATTTCTCTCAATCAATATATGCAGCACAGAAATTGAAATTTGAGTTGTGCGGTACCATCAGCTGCTTATGCACACTAATTGTATATCAATATTATGACGATAATACAATCCATGCAGTGTATCTGCCTGCCAGCTTACTATGTAAGTTTGAATATAGAATTTGTTTATTGCTTCTCCCAGTATTACTATGGTGACAGCTGCAATCTTCAAGTAATAGTGGGGAACCAATAAATGAATTCTTCATTCTAGTCAAAGAAATATCCGCACACAGCAGCCACTAGTTAAAGCAGGAACACAGCATACTGGTAGTTAAACTGAGTTTATTGGCAAGTAATAGAAGTGTCAGACCTTGAGTGACTGAGGTAATAAATTAATGGTCATATCCTGCCTTTTTATACAAAAGTATGATCTGTTCTGCATCTGTTGCCTATTAAGAGTAGCGTGGTTCCAATTTGTTTTTGTTGCATAATATTTTTAATTATTTGTAGGTAAGCAAAGTTCCAAATCCTGTATGACTCAGGTAAATTGTCGAATCCTGCCATTTTCCACAATAGTATTTTTTGTACTGCCACTGCTGCTTATTAATTCAGAATGGTTTGGATTAGCTTTGCTGGCTAATTTAATATTTTTTCTCTGTGGGTAATCGAAGTACCAGATCCTAGGCTGAGTGACCGAGATACATTGTCAAATCCAGCCATTTTCCTTAACAAGCTGATCTGTACTGCAGATCATACTGTTGTGGAAAACAGTTGGATTTGACAACTGACCTATCACTCATCTGCTACTTATTAAATAAGAGTGGCTTTGATTTGTGTTTGCTGCCTAGAATCATTTTTTTTTATTTGCAGGTGTGTGTAGACAGTGGCTTCATGTGTCCTTGGGACTTACTCTTATTATTTTAAGCCTTCACCACTTCTGCACAGTGTTTCATGCTCAGAGCATGCTTAGCTCATTTGAGTGACTTGATGATTTTGTAATGTTTTTGAACTATAACCTACGGTATTCACTGTGGATGTTTTGGTGGGGTTACTGCAGCAAACAGCTCCATCTGACCCACTACTGAAGGGCTAAAATGTAATAATTATTGGCAGTGCCGGCAGTTAATTAGCAAGTGGGTTTGCTAATAGATATGTGTCAGTGCCACTCTGGAGTGAGAGGGGCTACCTCTTTGATAATTAAGGAAAACATAATCTGACACGATTGCTGGTTTTGAAGCACCCTTTATCTTCCATCTTCTTCTTGAGGCACACTATGTTCATTGATGACTACTGATGTAATGTTTCTTCCTGTGTGGCAGTAGCCCCTAAATGATGACTGTAGTGAGTATGGGTAGGGTGACCAGGAGTCTAGGACAGACATTAAGAACCCAGTTTTGGCATGAATGCTGTCCAGAGTTTTCTACCATCATTGTACATGTATCTATGAGTGTACTGTTGCCACTGTGGTGTACTTCAAAAATAAAATCTGAGATGAAGACAGTTTGCAACTTTTTAACTGTAGCTGTTATATATGCCCATTAAATGTTATAAGTTCCTCCTGCCCATTGACTGTTGTGTGTGGTATCTGGTAGAAGTTTTTTTCTTCAAACGCTGATGGAGTTGGGAAGCTTGTGATTTATTTCTTAATGGCATTGTCCATTTTCTTGTCTCTCTTCAGTGCCCTTGTGCTCTCCACCCTTTCCCCCTTCCATTGATCAGCTTATGTTGGTCATGCCCATTGACCACTTGCTCCCAATCTGGTCTGTGATCTGGTCTCAGAATGTAGATACTGTATCTTTAAATTAAAAGACGGGCAGGGAGGGAGTGTGTGTTAAGAAATGCATTGGATCTGAGGCAATGTTGAAGCTTGGCAGTTCATCTTCTGTGCACCTACTATAAAAACACTCAACCTGGCTTGGCTGGCATTGCTGGTCTCTCCTGGTACAAAAGTAGTGTGAGCAATATCAGTTAACTGTTGCAGGGGGGGATTATACGAAATAGCATTTGTGCATGCTGGTTACAAGAATGAATGTACTCCACAGCACCATTCAGGGTAATGAGTCTAATTAGATTATTTAAGAACCAATTCTTGACATGACATCGTTTATGTGTATGAAGTAAACATTGTGAAAGTTGAAAAAAGTGACACCAAAACACTTTACAAAGCATAACATTTTCTGGGAGTCTAGGCGGCCCCAGACCCCCTGCCATTTCAGTGAAGATTCTTTGCCCCCCCCCCCACATTGAACCTAGTTGAATCACCCCGATTATAATACAAATAAAAAAACTGTATGTTGCATCCTTATTTTACAACATGTACTGGTTTTAAATGTTAAAAAAGGCAAGTGTCATTAAATAGTGCAGTTGTTGGTATTTTTAGCCACCAGGTGGTACTGCTCAGACAGTGAGTAGTGAATGATTTGCCAAAAACCATGCAGGCCAAGGCCTTTTGCTTCTGTCTTGAATTTTGCTGTTTTGGCCCCAAGAACTCTCAAAAATGGATCAGGGAACTAAATAGAAGCCATTTATTCTGTCAATCTCCCAGCCTCCAAAAAGTCTATAGGTGCTTAAAGTTTTGGTTTGATCCACACGAGGACTCAGACTCCCATGGCCATAGCTTCCAGATCAGTTGCTCTGTTATGCTGAGCCTAGACATTCATTTTTCCAGGGCCAGTGAGCACAGGAGCAGCCATTGTCACTCACAACAACAGCTGTATCTACAGTCAGATCCCTCAACCAGCATGAGAACCAGGGGTGTTGCTATGCTGGCCCCCCAAGCTATAGAAATGGGGCCAGGGAGCTCAGGAGTAGCATCTTATTACTCACAGTTGGAGACACATGCAGAGTGGGATTGCAATATCCCCCCCACACTGCCATTGGCTACTCATTCATAATCAGAGTCCTACAGTCTCTCTCGCTGCCCACTTTACCCACTATAGGAAGCAGGACTGAAGAACTCAGGAACACCAGATTTAAGAAAAAATGTAAGTGTGACTTCCTTTTGTGAACTGGAGAGAAGATAATTTTTTTGTATGTGCATCTTGAAGCTGACTATATTTCATGAGTTATCTGCGGAAAAGCTTAATTTAGTGATTATTTTTATTTATGCCATACCTGTGAGTACACAGAATGGCCAATATTGCTGATATCTTTCCTTCCTTGGGACCTAGGGTGAGAATATCAACAAATTCTCACACTAGTTCCAAATATACCTAGAGTAGATCCTGGTTGAATCATTAAAAACTCATTCAGAATGTTCAGCCTCAGTAGCAGTGCTAACCATATTCAAATGAGAATAACTTTAAAATGAAAAATGATACCATGGTACTTTGAGCACAAAAGTTGATCAGGACAAATATTTATACAAAATGAGTGGTGTTTTATTTATAGATGCCTTTTAGTTTTTTTACAATCAGCAAAAAATGGCAAGAATTTTTTTTCACTTTTTTGGAGGTATAGCATAAATGCAATACTCTTCCCCTCCCCCACCCACAGGAAATATTTTCACTATTGTTTGTTGTTGTGCTGATTGATCTGATGATATCACTCAAAGCTCCACCATTTGTGATGTTATCAGGTCAATTGTTATTCAAACAAAAAATATCAACAATATTTCCAGTAGGAGAGTGGCGTATCCCTTATGTATAGAAGCCACACAGTTTAGTTTAAGCATTGTGGGAGATAAATTGATTTATTTAAGTTGTGGGGTATTCTTTACCTTGTGGTAAATCTGGCTTAGCAGTTTGTTTTAGAAAATGCTGTGAGCAATTAATGATCAATGATATTTAAATATCATTATGGCAATGGTAATTTAAATGGAGCAATCTGATTGGTCAGAATGTCTGACCTAGGGTTACATTAATGTTAAAGACGTTATGCAGCAGGGCTTCATCACCTGCCCAAGATCCACCAAACTACTGTTAGTCCATGGTGGAAAGTTAATATCAAGTGGGAATCAGCATTTCAATCAGTTCCTACTATCCACAATTACTTTCTCAACTTAGAAAAGCATGATCACTAATCAGCTGGTTTTGAACACAGTTAACACACTGCACATATTTCCAATACACTACAACACTACCAAACATGTCAACAAAATAAAACTGCTGTTTTTTGAGCACACAGGTTACAGTCATCTTTTGCCCAGTGTCAGCAATCTGTGATGATCCCTGTTCCACCCCCATTTCAGTAAAAACAAATGCACACCTGTGACATTTAAATAACAGACTAAAAATGTCCAAAAAATAGTTTTATTGAGTAGAAAAGCTTCAAGTTATGACCCACTTCATCACAAGGCTGTGGAACATTACTCATACTCTCAAAGGGTTGCCATAGCAATTATATTAAATGGTTTCAGTAGAGACTAAACTAACTTGTGTCATGTACACTGTCATAGCAATCATGCATCCTGTGGTTCAGTATGAGATGCTGCCATAATCACTAAACTTTTTTACCTACCTAATTACACAGTCCAATAGGACTGCAAGCACTCTGCCCTACTTCCTGAAACTCAGGTAGTTTGCATTCTATGATACTTAGTCACTCACATGTGTCAGCATCCATCTAGTGTTGGTGAAGGAGAAAATCATGTCTGGTTTTCCACCCTCAACTGCATGTTTTATGCAACTGTCTTGCACTTGCAAATCTTCCTTAAGCTGTTCTGGATGTTAATCAAGGCAGACGGCAGATGGACTACTTTGTCAGCAATAATCGTAAAACTCCATTTCTTGAAAGAAGAAACATGACATTATTTACAAAAACATTATGCAATTGATATAAAAGCAGTAAGGTACTCCATGGTTTACATTAACTGTCAGTTAATCACCCACTAGGGGTATGAGGCACTTGGCTGTGCCTCATACCACATTCTACCCCATGGGGTGATTAACAGACAGTCAATTTAACCCTTGGTCATACTTTATTGCTGAACTGTAGTAAAATGTAAGATTTTTAAAAGGGTTGCTGCTGGATTTTTTTTTAGTTTCATTTTGGAGTGCATTGATATGTTTAAGTAAGAAGGTCTTTTGGGGAGAAACGTGAGATTTGGCAGCTGACCATGCATTTATAGTGATTTAATGCATGGGCAGGTAAAGTCTCTTGGCCAATGAAAATTCTAGATTCTTTTCTTGCTATTATTTACATTATATATAATATTATTTACAAAATATATAAAATAGGGTTGAATAGGCTGTTTAATATTAAACCCCTAATTTTGCACTTTAGTAACTTTACCCCCATTTAACAGAATTACATGAAGTTTTGCAAGTGTCATCGGGGGGGGGCAAGGTTCCTTGATTTGTCCAGTTTTGTTCTGGTCAGATGTGAGGATTCTGAGATCCAGATAGTGCAAAAAGTGGATTTTTTTTTGTCATCACCTAGTGCCCAGATGGTTTGGAATTTTGGTCAGAAATTTTTAGGATACAAAAGTATTGCTCCAGAATGGCACCTTTCATTGGTTTGGTGAAAAAATATTAATTCATTCCAGAGTTATAAGGATTTTAAATGTTGGTTCTGAGCATGCTCAGTAGGGTCTTTTGGATAGCTGCTTGATACAAAAGAAGAATATTGCCATATAAAAGAAGATCTCTCGTTTGTGAGAGGGTAATCCTCTTTCATGAGACAAAATTCTTCTTTTGTATAGCAGCCATGTTATTTCTGTTTTTTTTTTATTTTAAAACCTGTAAAAATGATATCCTGCAGAGACACCAACACATGTAGCTTACTAAATGGGACCCCGTCAGCTGGATTTTGGAGTTAGTTTTTCAACAATTACTCAGAAATGTGGTGTAAATCCTGTCTCATGAGACTATTTTTTTCTTTTGTATGGCTCTTAAAAGAAGAATAGGGTCATATGAAAGAAGATTGGGTTCGCACGTAAGAAGTTGGACTTCATTTTTTTAACATTCTCCTTTCATATGAACTAATCTTCTTTTGTAAGCTCATGAAAATCTCACAAAAGAGGATATGTTCATACTAAAGAAGTTGGACTTATTTTTTTTTTCAGTTTTTCTTTTGTATGACCCAGTCCTCTTTTGTCAGCTCACAAAAATCTCACAAAACAGGATTGGCTCATGTGAAAGAAGTTGGACTTAGGTATTTTTTTCACATTTTGCATTTAACAAGCTGTACCTCCATCAATATTTGGAGTTGATGTACAATCTCTATATCAAAATAAAGGTATTGACGAGTACTACAAGACTAACACATAAATTCAAGGGTCATATACAAATCATAAAAATAAAAACAGATTTAAAAATTCACATAGAATTACTTTGCAACTTTAACAAGATGTAACTCCATGAATCTTTTGAGTTAACAGACACATTATATATAAAAGGAAAGATCTCAATCAGTAGTAGAACTCTTAGTCCCTAAGAAATACCAACTAAAAATAGACATGTAAAAATAATAAAATTAAAGTTCCCTTAGGATAACATTACAACCTTAAGAAGCCATAATTCTGTCAATATTTGTAATTAAGGGACAATCTATATATCAAAACATAGGACTCAATAAGTACTACAAGACTGAAACATAATACCTAACCCAAAATTACATGAGCCATATAAAAAGATTAAGAAAATGAAAATTCATATAGGACAACATTGTAGCTTTAACAGGCTGCAACTCCATCAGTCTTTGCAGTTATGGGGTAATCCATATATCAAAGAAAAAATGTCAATGACTACTACAAGACTAAATCCTTAAGAAATGCCAACTGAAAATAGACATATAAAAAAACAAATATTCAAGCATGAAAAGTCCCATAGAATAATTTATTACATAAAATGAAATACTGCCCCTGGTTGGTGGTGCTGAGGCAAATTTAAGTACAGGTCTCAGTATAACCATCTCACACTCACCACCTTCTCAAAAGAAGCTGCTCACAAAGTTCACTCTCATGTAGAAAAACATTTTATTTCAGAGCAATAAAAATCCACCTCTCTTTATGCCTCGATGCATTTTGTAAACATTCCTTTTCCAAAAGACATAAGTTAACAGTGTAATGATGTGTCTTAAATAGTAAATATGATGTCATCAGTAATGGACATATTACCAATTTACATACACACAGTGCACAATAAATAGAAAACACAATAAATAAATACGTACATGCAATAGCTATAATTAATACATATATATCACAGTACCATAAATAATCTCAAATAAATCCCAAGATTCTATTTGTGAAGGTCAAAACAGGTCATATTGGTGTCACATCTAACATAGGTAATGCCTATGTAAAAAGGAGAAAGGGGGAGGGAGAGGGGGAAGGGGAAAGAGAATAAAAATAAAAAGGGAAGAGGAATAAAAAACTTAAACATATATGACAAAATAAAGGGAAAGGGGGAAGAGAGCAACAACTAAGAATATCTGAACTGTGATTCTAAAAGAAACACTCTAAGTGGTATTAAATTATTCATTCCTTAGCAATCACATCTAAAAAAAGGAAAATAATATACATATAAAACATTATAAACATCAATTCAACCACTAAATAAAATGTTTTATGCTATTATATTATGCATATACTTTGAAGACACAACAGAGCTAACATAATATAATAGACAGGATTAAAAATAATGAGAGATGGGAAACTGGCTAATAAACCTGGACATGTGCTGTATGTATTCTGTCAAGTGTCTTTTCTCACACTCTCCACACTAATATATATGACATGTCTTTTCATTTATCAATTTCTGTGTAGATCTATCAAATCTATCATTAAGACCAGGATACTGAGAAGCCTTAAATGTGAATATCCAGTACCCTTTTCTTCTCAGGATCAGGTTATTATAGTCACCTCCATGGGGGTGAGGGAACACTTTTTCTATGCCCCTAAAAGTAAAACCATGTTTTGTTCAATCACCTGCTTGTTGAATATGAAGAGCAGTGGCATATGTCACATCTCTATTAGAATAGCTCTTCTGTGTACCCCTACCCTTAATTTAAGTTGCCTCTTAGGCTTTCCGACATAAAAGGTCCCATACTTGCAATTTGCTTGGTAAATAACACCTAAGGTGTCTCATGTAATAAGTTGCTGAATGTCAAATATTTTCTGTATTTAGATTTGTACTAGTAAACTGTTTCTCCTGACTTATTATCATGCAATTTATACACTTCTGAAACCTAAAACACCCAACATATTTATTTGTTAACCAGGTGCTCTGACTAGGTCTGAACTGCCTGCTATGCACTAGCAAATCTTTTAGACTTGTAGCACACCTATAGGTGAATCTCGGTGCATGATCATGATACTCTTTCAAATCTCTGTCTCCTTTCAATATGTTCCATTTATTATATATTATCTGCCTCACTTTACCAGAATGTACACTGTATGTTGTAACAAAGTTTAAGGTATTTTTTGATGTTGGCTCCCTCTGTTGTTGGGGCTGTAAAATTTCAGCTCTATCTGCATCCCTAACTGCCTGAGCTGTCTTCACGACAACCAAAGTATTATATCCCCTCTCCTGAAATCTCTGGCTCAGGTCTGTGGCTGCTCTCTCATACGCCACATCTGTGCTCCGGTTCCTCCTGAGTCTCAGAAATTGTCCTTTTGGGATATTTTGTACTATATGTCATGGATGACAGCTCAAAGAGAGGAGTAGAGTGTTCCCTTCACACTCCTTTCTATAAATATCAGTGTGAATGTTCCCCTCATTATCTTTACTAATACAGCGGTCAAGATATTTAACCTCCTGCTGACTGGCTGTAAAGGTAAACCTCAAGCTGCGGTTTGAGGCATGAATAAAGTCAATGAATACCTGAAAACACTTCCAGTGAACCACCCCATATTATAATCACATCATCTATAAAGCGCCTTTATAGATTAATATGTGAAAAGAAATGATTTGCAGCAGAGTCTTGTATTACTTCATTCTCCCACTTTCCTACATATAACTTTGCTGCACTTGGTGCATAAGTAGCACCCATTGTAGTACCACAAATTTGTCAGAAAAAATCATCCAAAAATGTGAAGGCATTATATTTTAAAACAAATTCAGCAAACTTGAGAAGAAAATCAGTTGAAGGCTCAGTATTGTCATCCCTCATATTCAGAAAGAATGCCAAACTGTCTAAGGCATCCTCCTGAGGGATACTGGTGCACAGGGACTCAATATCCATAGTAATGAGATATGAGTCCCTGTGCACTTCAATATCCCCCAGGGTCTGTAAAATATCTGTAGTATCCTGAATATAGGATCCCAAAACAGAGACAAAAGGTTTGATATAAAAATCCACATACTGTGAGAGGGGTTCAGTCAAAGACCCCACCCTGCTCACAATAGATCTCCCTGGGGGTGGTGGTAGAGAAAGATTTATGAACCTTAGGTAACGTGTATATTGTCACTCCGATTGGAGATTCAACAGTTAAAAATTATTTCACATCATTATCAATCCAGCCTTTCTGAAAAGCTTCTGTAATGTACTCATCTATGCTGAATTTATAATCAAATGTTGGGTCTGAAGACAGTCTCCTATAGAACCATTCATTATGTAACTATTGTTTTACTTCTTGTATGTAATCCCCTACATTCAGAACTACAATCACCCCCCCCTCCTCCCCATCTGCTGGCTTAATCACAATTTTTTATCCTGTCTCAAACTTTTCAAGGCTTCCATTTCAGTATTAGACATATTATTAAATTGTATAGTTGGTAAATTATCAAAAAGGATCTCTAGTTCCCTTTCAGACACTTCCTAAAAGGTGCATGTGGCTGCAGTAGGTGCTGGATGGAAATGAAAAAAAATTGTGATTAAGCCAGCGGATGGGGGTGGGGGGGGTGGCAGTTGTATTTCTGAATGTGGGAGATTACATACAAGAAGTAAAATGACAGTCAGATAATGAATGGTTCTATATGAGACTGTCTTCAGACCCAACATTTGATTATAAATTCAGCATAGATGAGTACATTAAAGAAGGTTTTCAGAAAGGCTGGATTGATAATGATGTGAAAGAATTTTTAACTGTTGAATCTCCAGTCAGAGTGACAATATAACATGTTACCTAAGGTTCATAAATCTTTCTTCACTACCCTTCCCCCACGGGAGATCTATTGTGAGCGGGGTGGGGTCTTTGACGGAACCCCCCTCACAGTGTGTGGATTTTTATATCAGACCTTTTGTCTCTATTTTGGGATACTATATTCAGGATGCTACAGATATTTTACAGACCCTGGGGGATACTGAAGTACACAGGGACTCATATCTCATTATTATGGATACTGAGTCACTGTACACTAGTATCGCCGAGGAGGATGCCTTAGACAGTTTATCATTCTTTCTGAATATGAGGGATAACAGTACTGAGCTTTTCTTCTCAAGCTTGCTGAATTTGTTTTGAAACATTATGCCTTCACATTTTTGGATGATTTTTTTCTTACAAATTCGTCGTACTGCAATGGGTGCTACTTATGCACCAAGTGCGGAAATTTATATGTAGGAAAGTGGGGGAATGAAGTAATATGAGACCTTGCTGCAAACCCCTTTTTTTCACGTATTAATCTATATAGGCATTTTATAGATGATGTGATTATTATATGAGATGGTTCACTGGAAGTGTTTCAGGAATTCATTGATTTTATTCATGCCTCAAACCCCAACTTGTGGTTTTCCTTTACAGCCAGTCAGCAGGAGGTTAAATATCTTGACCTCTGTTTTAGTAAAGATAATGAGGGGAAAATTCACACTGATATTTATAGAAAGGAGTGTGAAAGGAACACTTTATCCCTCTCTTCGAGCTGTCATCCATGGCATACCGTATGAAATATCCCAAAAGGACAATTCCTGAGACTCATAAGAAACTGTAGCACAGATGTGGCATATGAGAGAGCAGCCACAGACCTGAGCCAGAGATTTCAGGAGAGGGGATATAATACTTCGGTTGTTGTGGAGACAGTGCAGGCAGTTAGGGATACAGATAGAGCTGAAATTTTACAGCCCCAACAACAGAGGGGGCCGACATCCAAAAATCTCTTGAACTTTGTTACATACAGTGTACATTCTGGTAATGTGAGCAGATAATATATGACAACTGGAACATATTGAAAGGAGACAGGGGTTTGAAAGAGTATCATGATCTTGCAATGAGATTCACCTATAGGGGTGCTACATGTCTAAAAGATTTGCTAGTGCATAGCAGACAGGCCAGACCTACTCAGAACACTTGGTTAATAAATAAATATGTTGGATGTTTTAGGAGTCAGAACTATATAAATTGCCAGATAATAAGACAGGAGAAACAGTTTACTAATACAAATTTACAGAAAATATTTGACATTTGGCAACTTACTACGTGCAACACCTTAGGTGTTATTTACCTAGCAAATTGCAAGTGTGGGACCTTCTATGTCAGAAAGCCTAAGAGGCAACTTAAATTAAGGGTAGGGAAACACAGAAGAGCTATTGCTGATAGAGATGTGACATATGCCACTGTTCTTCATATTCAGGAAGCTGGAGATTGTGCAAAACAGGGTTTTACTTTTAAAGGCACTGAAAAAGTGTTCTCTCACCCCCATGGTGGTGACTATAATGACCTAATCCTGAGGAGAGAAGGGTACTGGATACTTACACTTAAATCTTATCAGTATCCTGGTCTTAATGATAGATTTGACCTAGCTTCATGTCTACAGAGAAAATGAAAATGAAAATACATGTTTTATATATATATATATATATATATATATATATATATATATATATATATATATTAGTGTGGAGAGTGTGAGAAAAGACACTCATTAGAATACATACAGCACATATCCAGGTTTATTAGCCAGTTTCCCATCTCTCATTATTTTTATTCCTATTACATAATGTTAGCTCTGATGTGTGTTTGAAGTATGTGCATACATTTTTTTATTTAGTGGTTGAATAGATGTTTAAAATGTGTTGTATGTATATTCTTTTTCTTTTTCAGATGTGGTTTCTAAGGAATGAAGAATTCAATACCACTCAGAGTGTTACTTTTAGAATCACAGCTCAGATATTCTTAGTTGTTGCTCTCATCCCCCATTTCCCTTTGTTTTGTCATATATTTTTTATGTTTTTTATTCCTCTTCCCTTATTATTTTTATTCTTTTTCCTCTTCTCCCCTCCCTCCTTTCTCCTTTTTATGTAGGCATTACCTATGTTAGCTGTGACACCAAAAGGACCTGTTTTGGCCTTCACAATTAGGGTCTTGGGATTTATTTGAGATTATTTGTGGTACTGTGATAAATATGCATTAATTATAGCTAGTTCACGTACATGTTTATTTATTGTGTTTTCTATTTATTGTGCACTGTGTGTGTTTAAACTGGTGATGTGTCCATTACTGATGTCATCATATTTACTATTTAAGATGCATCATTACATTATTAACTTATGTCTTTTGGAAAAGGAATGTATCTGAAAGGCGTCAAGGCATAAAGAGAGTTTTTTTTTTATTGCACTGAAATAAAAAGTTTTTCTACACGAGAACAAACTTTGTGAGCAACTGTTTTTGAGAAGGTAGCGAGTGTGAGACTGTTATACTGAGACTTCCCATAGAACAACTCTGCAGTTTTAAGAGGCTATAGCTCCATCAATATTTGGAGTTAACAGGCAATCTAGACAGTATATCCAAAATCATCTCAATAAGTATACAAGATTAACACATAACCCCCCACACCACACACAGTTCATAGAGTATGCACTATACCCCCAAACTACCTCCACAGTTCACTATGGTGCCAAATCCAGAATTAAAGTCTGATCATCATCAATAATGCACCACAGCTGTCTCTCATCTTGCACTATAATCATGGCAACATTCAGACCAAACCAACAAAAATGTATTAAGTTAAGGCTGAAAAACTTAAAAAACACATTTTTGCCCATATACAATCAACTGCCAGAAGTTGAGAGGCTCACTTAATATATTTTTTCTTTGAAGAGAGGACAACAAAAAACTATTACAGCAAAGCAGACAAATTGTTTTCCTGGAGGTATGTAAGTGCAGGGCCCAGCTGGCATTGTGCTTCCACAGCCAGATGGATGTTTGCATCTATGCAGGCATGGAATTGCAGTAACTGGAGGGCCATGCACTCCAACAGCCACATGGATGTGTTCATGCAGGTACTGAATGGGCCTGTATGAATGTGGCTATTATTCTACTATTTAAAAAAAAAGGACATTCTTTGCAAAAAACTGCATTATTGCACCAGATAGGGTTCAGATTAAAGTGAAAAAAGTAGGTAAATGGAATATTAGAGTTTCCATCCCTAACTCCTCCCCCCAAGCAGCAAAAGGAAAACACATTACACTTTTGGCAGTCTTGAGTCTTGGCAAATCAGGTATGGGGTCTTCTATGGGTTTCTCAATCCTAATGCTCAACCCATTCTGATATACTCTTTAAATGTATGGAACTTTCTCTCCCCACACGTTGCTAAAATTATGCTCAAAATATTTGAGCTCACTTTAACAGGAACTTGCAGATGGATTTTGACTTTTCTCTATGTAGCAGATATGTAAGCAATAGTTATCTTGGATTTTCTTTTAAGCAGTCTTGTATATAGTTTGATATATAGTGTTGAATTAGCTGGTTAACTCTCAGCCTTTTATGGTTTTTTGAGACAGATGTTTAGGGGGCTGAGTTTACTCTGTGATGACCTTCATGTTTTCTAGACCCTGTACCAAGACTGATCACTGGAAGGTACAACTTTCTGAATACCATAGGCCTTGACCACGAATCAGCAGCAGTACCTCCTACTTGGTTGTGCCTGCCTTCTACACAAAACTAGGTAGGTGTTTTTTCTTTCCTGGACTAGTCTGGGACTTCAATACCCTATAACTTGCTTTAAATATCATACATACTGATGTATATGTGTTAACCTCACTGTAAGATACTCTACTATGTGGTAATACCAGCCTGCATAGCTGTATGTAAGTGTGTTTTTTTTTCCTTTCTTTATTTTTTGTACATGACAGTATGTTGTTGTATTTTTTGAAAACAATAAAAGTTTTTAACTAAAAAAAACATCTGAGCTCAGAGTCAGTGTATTGGAGGATAGGTGCTCATGTTGCTGAAAATCCTATGGCTTGTCAGCTTCATTCAGCTCAGTATTCAACCAAGCAATAATATCAGAGAGGGTGGGTGGTATTGGGCAACACCTGATCACCAAGAGGCATAATGAGGCCTGACCCCACAGTCAGAGGGCCTTATAGCCCCAGGAAGGCCCAGTATTGTCCATACCACCCACCATAGAGGGTACTATTGTGCTTGGAAAATGGGGTACATGTGACATTTTTGTGCAGGATTGATAAAACAAATTGTAAAATTACTAAAATAAATAGAAAGTTGTTTATCAGTAGTAAGAGTGCCGGTATGTTTGCCTGTAAAGGGCACTGCAGTGTTTTACAGTTCTTCTAATGTACAGTGAACTTCACTGCTTTTTTTCCCCTCTGCTTCCATCTGCTGTCCCTTGCTGCTGTTAAAATTTAAAGGTATTCTGTTTACTGGTCACATGAAAAGAATACCACCAATATGGTAGAGTGACCATGGTCAGTGAGCAATGAGGGAGCATTTTCAGTCGGTGAGCAGAGGAACCAGCCATGGTCAATTGGGGAGTGCAGGTCAGATGGTTTCCTTCTCTTTTTTTGTTGAACAGGACCAGAAGATAGGGATCTGACAGCTTGTGTGTTGGCAGTAGGACCGGGAGAGCCAGAGAAGAATGAGTGAGTGATTCTATCACTTCAAGGGTGAAGAGGGAGCATGAGAGTGTAGTACTATGTGTACAGTGAGAGAAGCTCACTGGTGGGGGACTCCATTGTTAGGAAGGTAGAACTGGGGGAGAAAGGGGAGAGGGAGCTAAGGTGCCTGCCTGGTGCCATGGCCTGGAGGGACAGGGAGCGAATCCTCAGGATCACAGGAGCAGCTGCACAGGGGAGGGAGCTGGATGTCATTGCCCACCTAGGGACAAATGACCTGTCTAAGAAAGGGATCAGAGCAGTGCAAGAAGCATTTGTGGAGATGGGAAGGGGCCTTAGACAAATATCACACATGGTAACCTTCTCGGAGGTGCTGCCTATCTATGGCACGGGTGAGGCTAGGGTGCTCCACACCATGGGATTCAATCAGTGGTTGAAAAACTGGTACAGAGCTCAGGGATTTGTCTTCATTGGGGACTAGGGGTCAACCTGGAGGGATGCAGGCCTATACTGGTGTGATGGTCTGCATCTGTCCAGGAGGGGAACCGGGATCCTAGGTGATAGGTTTAAATACTTCATTGGCAAGCATTTAAATGAGCCAAGGGGGGAGGCACTGGAAAAGAGCAGGGAAATCCTAGCCCCCCCCCAAAAAAATCAGGGTACTAAGTGAGGTAGACACCAACATAGAGATGTTTATAGGGAGAAGTGCAGGGGTAAATGGAGAAAGGGACAAATGCAATAAGGACAGGGATGGGGCAAAAAGGGGTAAGGTCATCAAGAAATGGAGGGTAATGAGTACCAATGCCAGTAGTCTGGGCAACAAACTCCCTGAACTGGTGGCCTTAATGGAAGAGGGATGTCTGGATATTGTAGCAGTCACAGAAACATGGTACACAGAGAACCATGACTGGGATGTTAACATACCAGGGTACACAACCTACAGGAGAGACAGTGAGGGCAGAATGGGGGGGGTAGCTCTCTATGGAAGGGAAGAGATAAAAGCAACTGAACAAAAGAGTAAAGAGGGAAGAGAGGAGGCACTGTGGGTCACCTTAGAGACTGGAAATGGCACCACAATCTGCACAGGGGTTGTATACAGACCCCCATGTCAGGGGGAAGGAATGGACAAGGATATGATAGAAGGCATACTTAGGATGGCAGAGAAAGGGGAGATACTGTTGATGGGGGACCTTAATATGCCAGATGTTAACTGGAGCACCTTTGATGCAGCCACATCCAAATGCAGGGCCATTCATGATGCCCTTCTGGTGGCATGCCTCAGACAGCTAGTTTTGGAACCTACTCATGAGGAGGAAATCTTAGACCTCATACTCTCAAATGTGGACAGTGAGAGGATCTCAGATCCAGAAGTGGTTAGCCATTAGGGAACAAGTGACCACCAAACAGTGTGGTTCATGATAAACTCAGTTACAGACTCAAGCCATACAAAAGTGAGGGCTCTGGACTTCAGGAGGGCTGACTTTGGCAAGATGGGAGAGTGCCTTAGAAAAGCACTAGCAAACAGGCTAGAAGGAGTGGTGGATCAACAATGGGGAAATATCAAAACTGCCATCACAGAGGCAACAAGCCTTTGTGTGAAGCAAATAAACAAATCAAAACAAAAGAAAAAGCCACTATGGTTCTCAAAAGAGGTGGTGGTGAAGGTTAGGGAGAAAAATATAGAATTTAGGAAGTATAAGGAAACACAGAAGGACCAGGACAGAGAACTGTACCAGGTAAGGCAGAAGGAAGCAGGGAGGGTAGTGAGAATAGCAAAGGCACAAACTGAGGAAAAGATAGTTAATTTGATTAGGAAGGAGGTTAAAACCTTTTATAGGTATATCAGGGAGCGTAAAAAGACAAAGGGAGGGATAGTGAGGCTGAATAGAATGGATGGTGGGTGGGCAGAAAGTGACAGTGAAAAAGCAGGGATACTGAATGAATACTTCTGTTCAGTATTCACAAAAGAGGAAGTGGGGGAGGTGCCTAATCCAGTTAACAGATGCACTCTGGAGAGGGGGGTCGATCCCAATCCTTTCACAGAAGAAAGGGTTCTGAAAGAACTCCTAAAAGTGAAGGTGGATAAAGTAATGGGGCCAGATGGAATTCACCCCAGAATTCTAAAAGAATTAAGCAAAGAACTAGTGACACCACTGACTACCCTTTTTAACAAATCATGGGAGGATGGTGTGGTACCTGAGGACTGGAAGAAGGCTGATGTGATTCCCCTTCACAAAAGTGGGACCAAGACAGAGGCAGTAAACTACAGACTTGTAAAATGTGACCTCTGTGGTAGGGAAAGTGATGGAATCACTTCTGAAGGAAAGAATTGTTGAGTACCTAGAGGCCAGTGGGGCACAGGACCCAAGGCAGCATGGGTTCACAGTGGGAAGGTCATGTCAGACGAATCTAATTGATTTCTTTGACTGGGTGACCAAAGTAGTAGACCAGTGAGTGGCTATGGACATGGCCTGCCTAGTCTCTAGCAAGGCATTTGACACAGTCCCACATAAAAGATTAGTAGTCAAATTAACCAGCCTGGGAGTGGGTCCCAGGGTGGTAGCCTGGGTAAAACATTGGCTGAACAACAGGACACAGAAGGTAATTGTAAATGGAGTCCACTCTGAAGAAAGAGCGATTACTAGTGGGGTACTGCAGGGTTCAGTACTGGGTCCAGTCCTTTTTAATGTCTTTATAAGTGACATTGCAGAGGGACTGACAGGAAAAGTATGCCTCTTTGCAGATGACACAAAGATCTGAAACAGGGTTGATATACAAGGAGGCGTGGAAAGGATGAGAAGGGACTTGTTAAGGTTGGAGGAATGGTCAAAAGTATGGCAGCTTGGATTCAATGCAAAGAAGTGCAAAGTAATGCACCTGGGATACAAAAAACTAGGGAAAGATTACACAATGGGGGGGGGAGGTAGTAACAACAACAGAAATGGAAAGGGACCTGGAGGTAATCATATCAGATGACCTTAAGGTTGGCAAGCAATGTGAGAAGGCAGTAGGGAGGGCTGGGGGGATACTGGGATGTATAGGGAGAGGTATCACCAGCAGAAAACAGGAGGTTGTTATCCCCTGTACAGACAGTTGGTGAGACCCGATCTGGAGTACTGCGTCCAGTTCTGGAGACCCCATCTCTGCAGGGACATAGACAGGATGGAGGCAGTTCAGAGGAGGGCAACTAAAATGTTGCAGGGTCTGCAAGAGAAGCCATATGAGGAAAGACTAAAGGAGCTTAATATGTATACCCTTGAGGAAAGGAGGGAGAGGGGGGACATGACAGAATCGTTTAAGTACCTCAGTGGAATCAACAAAGTCCATGAGGGTATCATCTTTCAGAAAAAGAGATGTGCAAGAACAAGGGGACACAATTTGAAGATAGAGGGGGGATGGCTCAGGGGCAATGTGAGGAAATATTTTTTCACAGAGAGGGTTGTGGATACATGGAACAGCCTTCCTGAGGAGATTGTGGAGTCTAAATCTGAGGGAGAATTCAAGAATGCATGGGACAGACATAAGACAATTTTTGTGGGGGGTAGAAAGAAATAGGCTGTTGGTTAAATAGGATCTGCAGATTATCCTCTAGGTAGGGAAATGGGCACACTAGATGGGCCAAGCGGTCCTTATCTGCCATCAAAGTCTATGTTTCTATGTTTCTATGTAAGCGATACTTTCATGATTTCATGTACTGCAGATGGAGACATATTGCTGACTTAAGGCTGTAAAGCAGGCCAGCTGCTGTAGGAGAGGGTGGGAGTATGTGTAGTCAGTGCACTAGCACTTTAAATTCAGTGGATGAAAAAGAAAACATATGGTTTGTGCTTAAATGGGTAGGTTTGCTTTACTTATAGTGTGGTTGACTTGCAAGTGTTGGGGGAGGGGGGCTGACCTGCTCTGTCTTCTCACTTAGTAAGCAGAAAAAATGGCAGCAACTGAATTTGCAAATTGAAAATGGCACAGTGATACCAACTTGCTACTGAGGCAGGCTGGACTGGCACTTTTTATTTCATAGATACATAGATACATAGACAGTGTCGGCAGATAAGGGCCTATGGCCCACCCAGTCTGCCTATTTGAGCTTATAAGTTCAGTTTGTTTTCCTAGAAGTCTGTTTCCCCTTACCCCTGACCTCTAGAATTCCTTTATGTCTATCCCATGCATTCTTAAATTCCGTGATTGTTTCAGCCCCCACCACTTCCTCTGGCAGGGTGTTCCACTTGTCCACCACCGCTCTGTGAAGAAATTCTTTCTCATGTTTCCTCTGAATCGCCCTCCTCCAACTTCATCCCATGCCCTCTAGTCCTGGAACATCTTTTTCGCTTAAAAATAGTGTTTTCCTGCACTCTGTTTCTCCTGTAAAATACTTGTATGTCTCTATCATATCCCCTCTCCTCCTCTCCTCCAGGGAGTACATGTTCAATTCTTCAACCTGTCTTCATAGGACTTGTGATGCAATCCATGCACCATCTTTGTTGCCCTCCTCTGAACCTTCTCTACCCTGTCTATGTCCTTATGTAGGTATGGTCTCCAGAACTGTACACTGTACTCAGGTGGGGCCCCACTAGTGTCTTGTATAGCGGAATATGACCTCCTTTCCTGCTGGTGATGCCCCTGCCTATACATCCCAGCATCCTATTTGCTTTACCTGATGCCTTGTCACACTGTTTCCCTACCTTGAGGTCATCAGAGATGACAACCCCAAGATCCCTTTCCTGCATGGTGCATGCTATATCCTCACCCCCAACTGATATATTGTGCCAGGGTTTTTGTGCCCCATATGCATTATCTTGCACTTCTTTGCATTGAATTTCAACTGCCAAACCCTTGACCATTCTTCAAGTTTCTGCAGGTCCCTTCTCATTCTGTCTACACCCTCTGGTGTGTCTACTCTGTTACAGAGCTTTGTGTCATCAGTGAACAGTGAAATTTGGCCTTCTAGATCCTGCGCAATGTCACTGATGAAGATGTTGAATAGGACCGTCCCAGCACTGATCCCTGTGGTACCCCACTGGTCACTCTTCCCTCTGTGGAGTGACAGCCACTTACCACCACCCTCTGTTTCCTGCCACCCAGCCAGTTACCTCACCCACCACACTACTGTCCTGCCCACACCCATATTCCCCAGTTTGTGTAATAGTCTCTATGTGGCACAGTGTCAAAGGCCTTGCTGAAGTCCAGATAGACCATGTCCACTGCCCTCCCTGATCCACCTCCCAGTCATCCAGTCAAAAATTCAATGAGATTGGTCTGACATGACTCCCCTGGTGAAACCATGCTGCCTTGGGTCCTGTAGTCCATTGACAACCAGATGTTCCACCAATCTCTCCTTCAGAAGTGCTTCCATGATCTTTCCCACTACCGAGGTGAGGCTGACTGGTCTGTAGTTCCCTGCTTCCTCTTTGTTCCCGCTTTTGTATAAGGGGACTACATCTGCTGTCCTCCAGTCTTTGGGTACCTCTCCTGTTTCCAGTGATTGGCTAAACAGGATAGCCAGAGGTTCAGCCACCACCTCTCTTAGTTCTTTAAGGACCCTGGGGTGCACCCCATCTGGCCCCATTGCTTTGTCAACTCTTATTACTTCCAGTTCCTTCAGGACCCTTTCTTCTGTAAAGGGACTTGTGTCCATTTCTGCACCATTCTCACCCTTGTACTCCCTTCAGACCCATTACCCCTCTTCCTCAGTAAAGACTGAGCAGAAATACCTGTTCAATATGTCAGCTTTACTGTTGTCATCCTCCACGCACTCCCATCCTCCCCTTTCAGTCTCACTATCCTCCTCTCTTTGTCTTTTCTTTTTTCACTTATGTACCTGTAAAAGGTTTTGTCCCCTAACCACTGATTTTGCAATGTGTTCTTCTGTCTGAGCTTTGGCTTCCTTACTGACTTCCCTGCCTCCCTTTGTTTCTCCTGGTACTTCTCCCTATCCCTTCTGCCTGTGTCTTTTGTATTGCCTGAATGCTATCTTTGGCTTTCACTTTCTTTGCTACCTCTTTGGAAACCATAATGGTCTCCTCTTCCTTTTCCTCTTGCTAACCTGCTTAATGCATATTTCTGTTGTTCTTATAATCCCATTTTAAATACTGCCCACTGTTCCTCAACCCCTGATTCCTGTCCCATTCCCTTAATGCCTCTTTCAAGTATTTCCCATTTTCCAAAGTCTGCCCCCTAAAATCCAGGATACGTGTTTTTGTGTGGTTTGGTTCTGCTTTTTCTGATTTCAAAACCACAATGACTGGTGGTCACTGTTACCAGGTGCTCCCCACTGTTACCCCCATCACACTGTCCCTGTTTGTGAGCACAAGGTCCAGTATTGCCTTCTGCCGAGTTGGTTCCATGACCAGTTGCTTGAGGAAGGCACCCTGAAGGAGTCCAGGATAAATCTGCCTAGTTGATGCTGTTGCTGGGATGCTCCAGTCCACGTCTGGAATATTGAAGTCTCCAACCAGTACTACTTAATCCTTGTCTGCCATCCTTGGATGGCTAGCATCAGCTCCTATCTGTTTCTTCCTCCTGGGCTGGTGGTCTATAGACCACACCTATGCGGGATGGCTGGCCCCATTTTCCTTTCTAGCTTAACCCACAGTATCTCTCCCCCATTTTGTTCCTCCTGGATCTCTGTGGCCTTATGTCATTTTTCACATACAGTGCCACTCCTCCTCCCTTCCTGCCTGCTCTATCTCTTCTGAATATGTTGTAGCCAGGTATGGCCATCTCCCAGTCATGGTTATCATTACACCAGGTTTCAGTGATGGCCACAATGTCCAGGTCTCTATTGAAAACTAATGTACCCCCTGGCAGGGATATCAGCCAGTCAGAGACCAGGAAGTCTTTAGCCCATTTTCTAATGTTTAATACTGTAAACAGCACTCCAAGTTTAAAAACCTTTAAAGAACCATCGAAGGAGTACCTTCTTCATCCTGTGGGTTTTTATCATCGTGTTTGCATTTCTTCTGTCCATTGCACCGTTTCCCCTCTCTTTCAATATTTTTTCACATTGCTTCAGGATATCAAACTGACTAGCTAAGACCCTGCATGTGACTCCATGCAGGGGTACCTTTTCCTGCAGATCAATTTTAGTTTTACACTGTGCACTTAGCTTTAGTAACACTGTCAGTAACTCAGAGCAGAGATGGCAGTCTGAGCAGAGTGGCAAGTTTACTTTTAACAGTTAATTAACAACCAGCCTTAATCTAACACCTAATCATTGGTACTTGGGGCAGTGATTAGCACAAGCTGGGCCACCAACAACACTAACTGAGCACTAATTACCACTGATATGCATGAGACAGTAGGCAAAAAAGAAACAGCATAGAACCAAAAATTACATGGCATACATCTGAACAATTTATATTGACTGAACGGGAACATAATTGGGACTGCCAACAATAAATAGTGCTTATAAATGAAAATAGCATACTACCAAATGGCATACATATGAAATGCACTAAATATATATATATATATATATATATATATATATATATATATATATATGTATATATATATATATATATATATATATATATATATATATGTATTTTAATACTGGTGCAGTTGCACCAGTATAGTTAGGATTGAGTAGGCAGTTTAATGTTAAATCCCAAATTTTGTACCTTAATAACTTTGCAACCGTTAAACGGATTTGCAGGGAATTTGGAATGCATGGTCTTGTATGGTAGATCTCTTGATTTGCCAAGATACGTTTTGATCAGACTTGCAGTTTTCATACAGCAAAGTGCCAAAAAATGTATTTTTCGCTTTTTATTGTACTTTTTTGTTGATTATTGCCTGTCACATTGTGATCACGCTGTTTGGTATTTTGGTCTGAAATTTTGAGGGTAGAAAGAGGTTTGGTCACAGAACAATCCAGCATTGATTTGGTTATTTAATTTTGAATTTTTGGGTTCTGAGCATGCTCAGTTCAGTCTAAGATTTATATGTATATTTTGTGAAAGGGGATTGGGCTCGCGATCAAGGATTTTGTCACCTTGAGAAAGGGGATTTATAAAATCCCTGTTCATGAGAAAGAATTCCCCTTTCGTGAGCATCCATCTTGTTTTCAATTTTCCCCCCAAGCAAAATGTTATAGCTTGCCCCATGGCTGACTCTTTTGCAAATGAAACATGTGTTTTGTTCAGGGTAACACCCTCTACCAACCCATGCTTTTAGTTTCCAACATTTTGGCCAAAAAATGGCTGTTTTAAACTTTGAAATTATTCATTCATAACTCGCTTCTGATCATCTTTTGCAAGCTGACCCGTCCCCTTTCGCGAGGTAACAAAATCTTTGTTTGTGGCTTAGGGACCAGATGGCCCCATCTCGCAAACAAGGATTGGCTTGCAAAAAGAGGATAATGTCAGCTCACGAAAGGGGATCAGCTCACAAAGGGGATTTTGTCTGCTTGTGAAGGGATTGGTTTTTGAATCCTTTCGTGAGCTGACAAAATCACCTTTGCTGAAGTGATCCCTTTCGGAACGGTGACAAAATCCTGATCATCATTTCCTGACCAGATGGCCCTTCTCACAAACAAGAATTAGCTCACGAAAGGGGATTATTACACCTCTCAAAAGGGGATCAACTCGAGAAAGAGGATTTTGACAGCTCGTGAAAGGGGATTGTTTTTCAATTCCTCGTTCGTGAGCTGACAATATCCCCATTTGCAAGCTGTCAAAATCCTCTTTCGCGAGACAGTCCCCTTTCACAAGCTGACAAAATCCTTGATTGCGACTTCTAGACCAGATGGCCAAAATCTGACAATCAAAGATTTCTCACGAATGGTGCTTTTGACAGCTCGCAAATGGGAATTGACCTCACAAATGGGGATTTTGACACCTCACAAACTAGGAATTTAAAAACTTTGCCACTGCACTGTAAATAAACGGTTTTGTCTTTTGGCATGAAATTTGCAGGGTATAAATGGGGTGTTCCAGAGATGTGAACTCTGCTTCTTAGGAGTAAAAAAGTTAATCAGTTCCATAGATATGCCGTCACAAAGTTGAGATTTTTCCCATAGGGTAACACTGCAGCGTCCACAGTGACTTTTGGTACCCATATCTCAGAAATTATACGAGATACAGATTTTTCGCTACCTGCAGCTAAGCACACAAGAAGGTTTCGAAGTCATGATTACAACTGCAGTGGAATTTTTTCATAGCTTGTATGGCTACTGAGATATTGGCAAATTAGTGAGACAAGGGTTCCTTTTCAGCACTATAGGGCTACTGTATGACTCCGTAGTTATGTGTAAGTGGGAGTGCAGAGTCCAGATGGCCCACGCTCCTACAAACACATATTCTTATGCACAAATGGGCAGCTTGGTGGGACTGTGGGGCCTGGAGGGCCCTCACTTCTACCAACACATACCACTTACCAGTTACATTACACTTTCTCAAAAGTAAGGAAATTCATTGCAAAAAACGTCATTAATGCATCAGTTAGGGTTGAAGCAACAAAGGTAGGGAAATGTGATGTTAGGATTGAGCCCCTAACCCCCCAACCCTACCACCCCATTCCCCATTCTCCACATATCAACAGACATCAGGGTGTGCCATGGGGTCATTAGGCCTAACTATCATCCCATTCTCCTATGCTGTACCATGTCAGCCTCTTTATACATGGAATAGGGTGAGAGTTAGGACTAATGACCCCATGGCACACCCTGATGACTGTTGGTGTGTGGAGGATGGGGGGGTTAGGGGCTCAACCCTAATGTCTCATTTCCCTACTTTTGTCGCTTCAACCTTAACTGATGTATTAGCAAAGTTTTTTGCAATAAATATATATGTATGTGTGTGTACATATATATACACACACATAGAAAAATAGACTTTGATGGCAGATAAGGACTGCTTGGCCCACCTAGTCTGTCCACTTCCCTACCTACTGGAGAAGCTGCAGATCCAAGTTAACCAACAGCCTACTTCTTCCTACCCCCATAAGAATTGCCTTATGTTTGTCCCATGCATTCTTGAATTCTCCCATACTTTTAGACCCCACAAACTTCTCAGGAAGGTGGTTCCATGCATCCACTACCCTCTCTTTAAAAAAAATACTTCCTCACATTGCCCCCAGCCATCTCCCCTCTATCTTCAAATTGTGTCCCCTTGTTCTTGCACATCTCTTTTTCTGAAAGATGATACCTTCTTGGACTTTGATGATTCCACTGAGGTACTGAAAAGTTTCTATCATGTCCCCCTCTTCCTCCTTTCCTCAAGGGTATACATATTAAGCTCCTTGAGTTTCTCCTCATATGGCTTCTCTTGCAGACCCTGCAACATTTTTGTTGCCCTCCTCTGGACTGCCTCCATCCTGTCTATGTCCCTGCGGAGATGGGGTCTCCAGAACTGGATGCAGTACTCCAGATGGGGTCTCACCAACTGTCTGTACAAAGGGATAACAACTTCCTGTTTTCTGCTGGTGATACCTCTCCCTATACATCCCAGTATCCCCCCAGCCCTCCTTACTACCTTCTCTCATTGCTTACCAACCTTAAGGTCATCTGATATGATTACCACCAGGTCCCTTTCCATTTTTGTTGTTGTTACTACCTCCCCCCATCGTGTACTCTTCCCCTGAGTTTTTGTTTCCCAGGTGCATTATTTTGCACTTCTTTGCACTGAATCCAAGCTGCCATACTTCTGACCATTCCTCCAACCTTGCCAAGTCCCTTCTCATCCTTTCCACGCCCCCTTATGTATCAACCCTGTTGCAGATATTGTGTCATCTGCAAAGAGGCATACTTTTCCTTCCTGTCCATCTGCAGTGTCTCTTATAAAGACATTAAAAAGGACTGGACCCAGTACTGAACCCTGCGGTACCCCACTAGTAAGCCCCCTTTCTTCAGAGTGGACTCCGTTTACTGTCACCTTCTATGTCCTGTTATCCAGCCAATGTTTTACCCAGGCTACCACCCTGGGACCCATTCCCAGGTGGGCTAATTTGTTTATTAGTCTTTTGTGTGGGACTCTGTCAAATGCCTTGCTAAAGTCTAGTTAGACCATGGCCACAGCCCCTCCCTGGTCTACTAATTTGGTCACCCAGTCAAAGAAATCTATTAGATTCATCTGACATGACCTTTCCACTGTGAATCTATGCTGTCTTGGGTCCTGTGCCTCACTGGCCTCTATGTACTCAACAGTTCTTTCCTTCAGAAGTGATTCCATCATTTTCCCTACCACAGAGGTCAAACTGACAGGTCTGTAGTTTCCTGCCTCTGTCTTGCTCCCACTTTTGAGAAGGGAAATCACATCCACCCTCCTCCAGTCCACAGGTACCACACCATCCTCCCATGATTTGTTATAAAGGGTAGTCAGTGGTGTCACTAGTTCTCCCTTTAATTCTTTTAGAATTCTGGGGTGAATCCCAACAGGTTCCATTGATTTGTCCACCATCAGTTTTAAGAGTTCTTTCAGAACCCTTTCTTCTGTGAAAGGACTGGGATTGACCCCCCTATCCAGAGTGCTTCTGTTAATTGGATTAGGTACCTCCCCTTCCTCATCTTTGTGAATATTGAGCAGAAGTATTAATTCAGTATCCCTGCTTTTTCGCTGTCCCACTCTGCCCACCCACTGTCCATTCTATTCAGCCTCACTATCCCTCCCTTTGTCTTTCTATGCTCCCTAATGTACCTATAAAAGGTTTTATCCCCCTTCTTAACCGAATTGGCTATCTTTTCCTTAGTTTGGGCCTTTGCTATTCTGACTGCCTATCCTGCTTCCTTCTGCCTTTACTGGTACAGTTCTCTGTCCTGGTCCTACTGTGTTTCCTTATACATCCTATATGCAATCTTCTTCTCCCTAACCTTCCCCACTACCTCTTTTGAGAGCCATAGTGGCCTTCTTTTTTTCGTCATTTTGATTTGTTTATTTGTTTCACACACAGGATTGTTGCCTCTGTGATAGCAATTTTGATGTTTCCCCATTGTTGCTCCACCCCTCCTTCTTGCCTGGTTGCTATTGCTTTTCTAAGGCACTCTCCCATTTTGCCAAAGTCAGCCTTTCTGAAGTCCAGTAACCTCACTTTTGTATGGCTTGACTCTGTAGCTGAGTTTATCATGATCCACACTGTTTGGTGGTCACTTGTTCCCAGATGGCTACCCACTTCTAGATCTGAGATCCTCTCACTGTCCCCATTTAAGAGTACAAGGTCTAAGATTGCTCCCTCCTGAGTGGGTTTCAACACTAGCTGTCTGAGGCATGCCCCCTGTAGGGCATCGAGAATGGCCCTGCTCTGTGTTGTGGCTGCATCAAAGATGCTCCAGTTAACATCTGGCATATTCAGGTCCCCCATCAACAGTATTTCCCTTTTCTCTGCCATCCTTAGGATGCCTTCTATCATATCCTTGTCCATTTCCTCTCCCTGAGGTGTTGGTCTGTATAAAACCCCTGTGCAGATTGTGGTGCCATTTCCAGTCTCTAAGGTGATCCACAGTGCCTCCTCTCCTCCCTGTTTTCTCTTTTGTTCTGTTGCTTTTATCCCTTCCCTTACTTAGACAGCCTCTCCTCCACCTCTTCTACCATCCCTGTCCCTCCTGTAGGTTGTGTACCCTGGTATGTTAACATCCCAGTCATGGTTCTTTGTATACCATGTTTCTGTGACTGCCATGATATCCAGGCATCCCTCTTCCATTAAGGCCACCATTCAGGGAGCTTGCCCAGACTACGGGCATTGGTACTTATTGCCCTCCATTTCTTGATGGCCTTACCCCTTTTTGCCCCATCCCTGTTCTTATTGCCTTTGTCATTTCCTCCATTTACCCCTGCCCTTCTCCCTATCGACACCTCTATCTTGGTGTTTACCTCACTAACTACTTTGATTTTTTGAGGGGGGCCAGGAATTCCCTGCTCCCTTCCAATGCTTCCCCCCTTGGCTAGTTTAAATGCTTGCCAGTGAAGTATTTAAACCTATCACCTAGGATCCCGGTTCCCCTCCTGGACAGATGCAGACCATCATGCCAGTATAGGCCTGCATCACTCCAGGTGGACCCCCAGTTCCCAATGAAGCTAGACCGCTGAGCTCTGCACCAGTTTTTCAACCACTGATTGAATCCCATGGTGTGGAGCACCCTAGCCTCACCCATGCCATACACAGGGAGCACCTCCAAGAAGGTTACCATGTGTGCTACTTGTCTAAGGCCCTTCCCCAACTGCACAAACTCTTTCTGCACTGCTCTGATCCCTTTTCAAGCCATATCATTTGTCCCTATGTGGACAATGACTTCCAGCTCCCCCAGGCAGTTTCTCCCATGATCCTGAGGATTTACTCCCTGTCCCTCCAAGCCATGGTGCCAGGCAGGCACCTTACCTCCCTCTCCCCTTCCTCCCCCAGTTCTACCCTCCTAACAATGGAGTTCCCCACCAGTTGTTTCCTTACCCTGTGGTATCCCATGCCACCCTCCTGTGGGTCTCCTTTGTGGAGGTTCCCAGCATCCTCCTTGGTCTCCACTGTAGATGCCTCCCTAGAGGAACCACACTTTGCAAGAATGACATATGAATTGTGGAGAAGTACAACTGGACGGATGTGCCTCTGTTCCACTCACCCTCACCCTCCCTGAGCCCACTGTGGTCCAACCTCTCCTCTTTCTTGGCAACCTATGAGGCAATGGTTGTGGCCCTGGTGGTCCCTGGGTGGGAGAGGAGGTCCCCCAAATCCTGGCCAACTCAGCCTGGAGATGAGCAACCTCTTCCCTCAGTCCAGAGAGGTGCCTACAGATGAGAAAACACCGCATCCTCCAGAACATCTCCCGGAAGATTGCTGCTCCAACGCCACTGCACTGCAGCACTCCCATCATGTCTTATTTCTGGCCCCTTAACTGTTGTTTTGAATACTTACTCTTTCCTCTGTTTATTTAAATTTATTTTTTTCTCCCTACTTACTTACTACCTCCGTGCCCTTTAAGCTCCTGATCTTGCTGTTCTGAGACAAGAAGTTCATGTATTTCTCAGTAGTCTCCTTACTTGCTCAGAGTCAGACCTCCAGCAGCAAGGGGGGGGAGGAGAGCTACTCTTTTCCTTCTAGGATGGTGACTCTTTTGTGGTTCTGTGATCACTCCCTTCCTGCTTCCAAACAGGAAGTTCCTGTTGTTAGTCAAATCTTGTGCCAATAAAAGTAGAACTAGCTAAGGTTGGAGGTGATGGGGAAGGAAGGAGGGAAATATAGTCTCAGTAAAGAATTATAGTTATAACAGCAGCTCCTTCCTCTTGTTGTTCTCTGCCTGTTCTCTGCTAGAAGCTACCTAGGTCAGTTTTTAAATTAAACACACCTGGTTTCCTTCTAGATGAGCCACTCCCCATACTTTATAAGACTTTCTACACCTAGATAATTTCACAGATAACAATTCTCTTCGGCCAACTCAAACACCTAGATAACTGCAAAGATAACAATTCACTTCTGCTAACTCAGACAAACACACTAACTCTTTTTTTTGTTTTGTTTTGTTTTTATCCTAAATTGAAGGTCCCAGTAGTAGAGTTCTAGTTCTTTAGTCTCAGAAGAGAAGTATGGTTATAACAGCAGCTCCTTCCTCTTGCTGTTGTCTGCCTGTTCTCTGTTAGAAGCTATGTGTGTGTGTGTCTATATATATATATATATATATATATATATATATATATATATAGACACACACACAACACACCTATATGTGCGTGTGTGTAGATATATATATATATATATATATATATATATATATTAGAGGCAAAAAAACTCCATTTAATGCATTAGTTAGGGTTTGTTCCACAGCGACAAAAGTGAGGAATTCCTGTTAGGTTGAAAACCCAACTCCAGTCACCCCAGCACCACACACACACAGACACACACACACACTTCAAGTATGGGGAGGACCAAGTCAACACAACCAATGACAGACATCCAGCAGCAGGTGACAGAAATAACAAACAATTGTCTAAATGTATCTGAGACATCCCCACCCACCTGACCAGGTACTGCATGCTCAGTGGAGATCAACAGCAAAACTGAGGCCATGTACACCAACGTACACATCCCTGATTGCAGCTGCACACACAACGTACCACACTTAGTAGTTGCATGGCCTTGACCTACCGATGCCCCACACCACACCACACCACTTGTGGTGGGCCACCTGAGCAATAGAGTTAAGCAAAACCAAGGAGTTGTACAGGTATAATATCTCTGATTATAACAAGGGTTTGAGAAAAGCAGCTTTCTAATTGACTGTAAACATTGTAACAGCCTTATGTTTAGTTTTTTATACATACATGTAGAGCCTAACCATATGATGAACATGGTTTAATGTTGTTTAAAAAGCAGTTTTGTTATGATAGCAATACGCCACTCCCAGGTATTATGTTAATGGTCAGTTTATCACTGTCTAGCGACATGTAGCACCGGATATGCCTCATTCAACATTAAACCCCTACAGGGTGATTAACGAACCATTTAACATAACTGTTGGTCATGCCTTATTGTAATTGTCTTTTGAGTAGATACTTTCCCTCTGCTAGGCACTGCAGCAGCTTTGCAACAGAGTACCCACCCAGTTACACCATACACTGTCTAGTTGCTGGAGAATGGCTGTGAATATGAACTCATGAAGATGAACAGTGTAACTGATCATTACAGTCACGAAACCTAGTGTGATTATAACTGACAGACTCAGTGATAGAGGATAACCCTGCTGTCCTAGTACATTTACCCCACTATGAGTTAAATCAATACTAAAAGACATTCTGTTTATATCTACACCATACCTGCTTGATTCCTGCTGTAGCAATTAACATAGTTATCACTTTGATAGCATCAGTGACAGAAGTGTAGCAACCCAAACAGTAGGCATACAGCCATGAGTATGAAACAACTGTTAAAAAAATCACACTGTGTCCATAAGTGGCATAGATCACTCATTGCAACAATAGCAAATGTATTACTATTTGAATAAGTTAGTCATCACAGATGCAATGAGATTGTCTTTATCAGGTACAACATACTCAGTAAGTGCTACAGGAAAATCCTATATACATGTCCGATACAGGTACATCATTGTTGGCTCAGTAGTGCTATGATATTTAGAAGTTGCTTGGCCTGATCCATGCAATTACAATCTTTCTACAAAGAATACTTACTGCATCTTTAATATTGAAACACACTGAAGGTCTCACGTATGTACATCAGCAGTACACCTTCATCAGTAAGAATGCATGTGATACTGGCAGTACCATCTCACAGATCTGAACAGGCAATGCTTTTCCATACGTTTACATCAGCCTCTCTATGTTGAGTAAACCATTGCAGTAAATGTACTACTATGTAAATCACCTCACAAATGTATCACTACTTTTATCTTGAGCATGCTAGTGTCTTGTAGTTAATTTATGTGCTTCTCTTAATTAATGTATACTCAGTAGTGTTAAAACCTTTCTACAACTGTCATCATGCACCTTCAGCATTTATATTGAATAACGGCACAGTACCAGTTGTGGTGTGGTGTGGGCATCGGTAGGTAAGGCCATGCAACTACTAAGTGTGGTACGTTGCTGTGCAGCTGCAATCAGTGATGTGACGTTTGGTGTACATGGCCTCAGTTTTGCTGTTGATCTCCACTGAGCATGCAGTACCTGGTCAGGTGGGTGGTGATGTCTCGTAGTACAATTTAGACAATTGTTTGTTATTTCTGTCACCTGCTGCTGGATGTCTGTCATTGGTTGTGTTGACTTGGTCCTCCCCATGCCTGAATGTGTGTGTGTGTCTGTGTGTGTGTGGTGCTGGGGGTGAATTCGGGTTGAGGTTTTCAACCCTAACAGCCATTCCTCACTGTCGCTGTGGAACAACTCTAACTAATGCATTACACGAGTTTTTGCCTCTAATTTCCCTTTTTTGAGAATGATATTGAGAAATAGTGAATGTCAAGCCTCCAGGCTACCACCACATGATGTTCTGGCATAGTTACAGGAGCAGCAATGCAAACAGAAATGCTAATAGTGGCACACTGGTAACACAAGCGAATGATAACAGAAAGGGTAACGCTTACATGGTGGTGTAGATGGGAATGGTGCCACGTGATGTCTGGTCACATAGTAACATGGTGCCTAATAATGGAAATATCAATAGGCATGGTGACGCAAGAAACAGGAAAGAGAAACAGTGCGGCACACACAAAATGGCAAAAAAGTAACAGAAACGCAAGCGCAAATGAAAACGCGAAAGGATGACGTAAGGATGTAGGAAAGATTAGTGTGCATTAGATTATCGCCCAACTCTCTACCCCATGACCTGTGTAAAGCAGCAGAAGTATAGGAGAATGGGGTGAGAGTTAGGACTCTGATCCGATGCACACTCCAATGCCGGTTGGGGTGGTGGGGTGCAAGGGGTTTTTCAACCTAACAGCGATACTCTTCACTTTTGTCGCTGTGGAACAACTCTAACTAATGCATTAAACTGAGATTTTTGCCCTAATTTCCTTCTTTTGAGAATGATAACCAGAAATAGTGAATGTAATGCGGTGGAGCTGTCTTCGTCTCATGACCCACCACACATGATGTCCTTGTGGCATATTAACAGGGACAAAGGCAACGCAAAACAGAAATGCTAACAGTGGCGACATGGTGTCACGTAAGCACCTAATGAGAACAGAAAGGGTAACGCATATTGCATGTGAGGACGGAATGGTCTGCCACGTGATGTGTTGTCACATAGTAACATGGTGCCTGCAAACAGAAAATGTCAATGGGCATGGTGATGTAAAGTGAAACAGAAAGATAAACAGTACTGTAGACAGAAAATGGCAAAATAACAGAAACGTGCGTTTAAATGAAAACGCAGGGTAACGCACATGGTGGCGTAGGCGCCAACGGTAAGTGAAACGGGTACAGAACCGCAAGTGGAAAGGGCAACAGTAGCGGTATCATGTGTTACAGGCTGGTTTTTCCCCAAAACCTGCATTGAGAAAGACAGTGAGTACAATACGTATGTAAAATAATTAGTATCGAGCAGAAAATGAGATCTTGGAATACTAAATACATTATATCTCAGGAACCGTATCGACGAGGAAAAATTTAAAAGTCATATTATTTACAACTGTCCTGGTTAATTTAGATCTTAGCCCCATCGTGTTGAAGAAATTTTCCAACGAAAGTCTGTGTCTCGTGATCGCTTCCGAGATACGGGTTCCTGAAAGGCGCTGCAAACGTTCTGAATGTTATCCCTATGGGAAAAAGAAAAGTTCGGAGCGCCATAACTTTGCCTCCCTGTAATGTTTTTTCACCAAACTACTGAAAGACACATCTGTGGGCTGTTGGCTGTCTTTCCTCCAAATTTCAGGAAAAGACCAAACCAAGATTTTGCAGAAGGGATCCAAAGGATTTCTGTTATGCATGCCGTAATGTTATCCTGTGGGAAAATGTCAACTTTGAGTGTCTGAATCTTTTGCCACTTATGTGATATTCTTTCACCAAACTACTGAAAAGCACATCTGTGGCTGTTGGCTGTCTTCCCTCCAAATTTCCAGGAAAAAGACCAAACCGTTATTTTGCAGAAGGGATCCAAAGGATTTCTGTAACAAGGCCGGGCCAGAATGTTATCCTATGGGAAAAATGTCAACTTTGAGTGTTGTACCTTGTCACCGTGTAATATTTTTCAATACAACACTGAAGGCACATCTGTGAGATGTCAGCCCGTCTCCTCCAAATTTCAGCTCAAAACTCCCACCTGTTCTTTTTGCAGCGAAAGCAAAGAATTGCCGTCATTTTCCCAATAGACTAGAAAACTACTGCTCTAATTTATAAAGGTTTCCGCAAAAATTTGCGACACTTTCGTGAGCACAAAAGTAATTTGTGATAGTACTTTTCCAGAAATTTGAAAAACATATTTCTGGGGGTTTTTTATCACAAAATAAAGACATGGCAAGCATCCTTGTGTCCGACTAGGTGAATACAAAAAATTAGGTTGCTAGAGGGTCCCAATTTAACTGCCAACCATTTTTCTGATCACCAACTGAAAACAAAATGGTTGATTTATGTAAGCAACAGGCCCATTTAAGTAAAGTAAAAATGCATTTGGCGAAAAGTGTTGAACTTTTTGTTAACTTTTCCCATTGACTTATAATGGAAACTGTTTTTGAATAACTTTGAACCGGCTTTATCTTTTTTTCATGAAATCTTCTGAGGTACATCGGGACCCTATTGCACGCTCTGAAGATTTCGGGCCAGTCACGCGAAACCGCATTTAATCTGTGGCGCATCCACAGAATTCCAGAGAAAAGCGTAAACGAGCGCACAGATCACACTCTAATAACTCCGCAGCTGTATATCTCGACCAGTACAAAACCTGGCAGATCCCAAGGCCTATGGTTCTTGATTATAAATTCCAAATTTCAGGCAAATCCATTAAATGGTTGCAAAGTTATTAAGGTGCAAAGTTTTGGGTTTAATACATATAGAAATGGCTCTCTCACCCTAACTATGGTAGTCATTACCGCATACCATAATATAGCATAGAGGCAAAAGCTCCATTTAATGCATCAGTTAGGTTGTTCCACAGTGCAAAAGTGTGTGGAATTCAATGTTATGGAAACCCCTTTGTACCCCTCCAGCCCACCCCCAACTGGAAATCGGTGCACATTGGGTCGTCCCTAACTCTCACCCCATCACATGTGGAAGGAAGCTGAGGAATAGGAGCATGGGGTGAGAGTTAGGACCGATGACCCTAACGCCACTCCCCAGTTCCAGTTGGGATGGGGTTGAGGGTGCAAAGGGGTTTCAACCTCAACATCAATTTCATCACTTTGTTGCTGTGAACAACCCTAACTGATGCATTAAACAGAGTTTTTGCCTCTAATTTCCTTCTTTTGAGAATAATAACAAGAACTAGTGAATGTAATGCAGCTGGGAGCACCGGAGCACTAAGGGCCCTGCGCCTCCCACCACTAGATGTCTTGTCACATAGTAACATTGTGCCTGCAAACGCAAATCGTATACGCATGGTGACGCAAAGTGAAACAGAAAGAGAAACAGTACTGTAGACAGAAATGTTAAAACAACGACAATGCAACCACAAATGAAAACGCAAAGGGTAACGACATGGTGGTGTAGACGTGAACGGTAAGGAACTGGTATGGAATCGCAAGCTGAAACGGTAATGGTAACAGTAATGTGTTTACAGGCTGGTTTCCAAAAGCTGCATAGAGAAAAACAGTGAGTACAAAGAATGTATGCAAAATAATGACTCTTGGAACAGAAAATGAGGACTTGGAATAGTAAATTGCTTGTATCTCAGGAATAGTACGACAAAGAAAAAAAAAATAAAAGTCATATGAATTATCACTTTCCTGGCTAGTTTTGTACTTAGCTCCTATTGGGGGGCTAAGCATTTTTCTGACGGAAAGTCCGCATCTTGCACCGTTTCCGAGATACGAGCCTTGAAAGGCGCGGCGAACACCGTAATGTTATCCTATGGGGAAAAAAACAGAAGTTCAGAGTGCCATAACTTTGCCTCCCTGTAATATTTTTTTCACCAAACTACTGAAAGGCACATCTGTGGGATGTTGGCTGTATTCCCTGCAAATTTCACCCCAAAAGACCAAACTGTTATTTTGCAGCAGGGCGCCAAACGATTGCTGCAATGCATCGTACGCCGTAATGTTATCCTATGGGAAAAAGCGTCAAATTTGGAGTACTGTAACTTTCCTGCCATGAAATATTTTTTCAACAAAACACTGAAAGGCACATCTGTGAGATGTCGGCTGTGTTCCCTCCAAAGTTCAGCCCAAAACTCCAAACTGTTCTTTTGCAGCGGGGTGCCAAAGAATTGCTTTCATTTTCCCACAACCTAGAAAAGTACTGTCGCAATTTGAGAAAGCTATCGAAAATTCATTCGACAGTGTTGCAAGTGCGAAAGTACTTCACGAAAGAACTTTTTCCAGAAATGTGAAAAACATATTTCTGGGGTGTTTTACCCCAAAATAAAGACATGGCTAGCATCCTCAGGGACCGACTAGGTGAATACAAAAAGAATTAGGTTGCTAGAGGGTCCCAAATTTAAATGCCAAGCATTTTTCTGATCACCAACAGAAAAATAATGGTGGATTTGTGACAGTAAAAGGGCAATTTGCAAAAGTAAAAACTGCATTTGCAACACTGTCAAACTTTTTGTTAACTTTTCCCATTGACTTATAATGGGAACTTGTTTTTTTGAATAACTTTTGAACCGTTTAATATTTTTTCACGAAATCTTTGAAAGGCACATCAGGGGACCCTGGCTGCATGTTCCTGAAGATTTCAGATCAAGTCGTGCAAACCGAATGGACCTGTAGGCGACCGTGAGAATTCCAAAAGTATAAATGCATGCGCAGATCATGCTTAATAACTTGCAGCCGTATCCGACTGGTACAAAACTTGCAGATCCTAAGTGTATGAGTCTTGATTCATATTCCAAATTTCAGGCAATCCGTCAAATGGTTGCAAAGTTATTAAGGTGCAAAATTTTGGGTTTAATATGTAAATGGCTCTCAATCTAATTATGGTAGCACTACAGTGCTACCATAATATATATATATATATATATATATATATATATATATATATATATATATATATATTTGATGTAGTACAGTAGTGCTACCATAGTTAGGGTTAAAGGGTGAAACTTTGCTCGTTAATAATTTTGCCACTGTTCAATGGATTTCCTGAAATTTGGCAGGTATGGGGCATAATCATAGATCTTGGGATCTGCCAACTTTTGTACTGGTCGGATATTCTGCTGCAGAGTTATTAAGCAACATTCATGTTCACAATTATGTTTTTTTGTAAATTCTTTGCTCACACCTACAGGACGCACAGTTTGCACGACTGGTCCAAAAACTTCAGGGAACGTTCGACCGGGGTCCCCGAAGTGCCTTTTGAAGATTTCATGAAAAAATATTGAACGGTTCAAAAGTTATTCAAAAAACAAGTTCCCATTATAAGTCAATGGGAAAAGTTAACAAAATGTTTGACACTTTCGCAAATGCAGTTTTTAGTGTTGCAAATGGCCCTAGTAGTGTCGCAAATCCGCCATCTTGTTTTCAGTTACTGATCACAGAAATGCTTGGCATTTAAAATTGGGACCATCTATGGACACAATTATTTTTGTGTTTACCTATTTGAGCCCTGAGGATGCTAGCCATGTCTTTATTTTGGGGTTAAAAACCTCAGAAATATGTTTTTCAAATTTCTGGATAAAGTAGTGTCGCAAAGTAGTGTCACACCTGCAACACTTTTACAAATTTTTGAGAAAGCTTTCCCAAGTTGCGACACTATTTTTGCAGACTATAGCCAAAATGACAGGAGTTCTTTACCACCCTGCTGCAAAAGAACGGTTTGGTCTTTTGAGCTGAGATTTGGAGGGAAGGCATCCAACATCTCAGATGTGCCTTTTCATGGTTTAGTGACAAAATATTGCACAGATGCCAAGTTACGGTACTCCAAAGTTGACATTTTTTTCCATCGACTAACATGGTGGCATCTGCCGCACATTTTGGGGCTCGTATCTCAGAAACAGTGTGAGATACAGAATTTTCATCATGAAAATCGCGTAGCCCTATGGGCTGTGTGCATTCAGTGAAAACCTAGCCAGGAAACTTATGAATCATGTGAAATTTAAATATTTTTTCTACGTCGCACAGTTCCTGAGATATAAACATTTTAGTATTCCAACAGCTCATTTTCTGCTCCGAGGCCCAATATTATGCATACATTCTTTGTACACACTGTGTTTCTCCATGCAGCTGTTGGGCAAAAACAGGGTGTGCACTTCCGTTACTGTTACAGTTAGTGTTTCCACTTGCATTTCCATGCCCATTTGCATTACCGTTCCCATGTACGCCACCGTGTGCGTTACCCTTTGTGTTCTCATTTGCGTACGTGCTTGCATTTCCATTTCTGTTTCCTTTGGTGTTATTTCTGTTGTTAATGTTACCATTTGCATTTCTGATTGTGGTACCTTGACTGTGCGCATCACGGTTTGTGTTTCCTTACACGCTTTCATCTCCTTTTTGCATCACTGTTCACTTTGAAACTTAGAAACATAGATTTTGATGGCAGATAAGAACCGCTTGGCCCACCCAGTCTGCCCATTTCCCTACCTAATGGATAAGCTGCAGATCCTAGTTAACCAGCAGCCTACTTCTTCCTACCCCCAACCCCTAGAATTGCCTTATGACTGTCCCATGCATGCTTGAATTCCACCACTGTTTTTGACTCCACAACCTCCTCCGAAGGCCGTTCCATGCATCCACAACCCTCTCAGTGAAAAAATACTTCCTTAAATTACCTCTGAGCCACCCCTTCTATCTTCAAATTGTGCCCCCTTGTTCTTGCACACCTCTTTTTTTGAAAGATGCTACCCTCTTGGACTTTGTTGATTCCCTTGAGGTACTTGAAAGTTTCTATGATGTCCCCCTCTCCTCCTTTCCTCGAGGCTATACATATTCAGCTCCTTAAGTCTCTCTTCTATGTCTTCCGGTGCAGACCCTGCACCATTTTAGTTGCCCTCCTCTGGACAGCCTCCATCCTGTCTATGTCTTTGAGATTGGTCTCCAGAACTGCACGCAGTACTCCAGATGGGGTCTCACCAGCTGTCTGTACAGAGGGATAATAACTTCCTGTTTTCTACTGGTGATGCCTCTCCCTATGCATCCCAGTATCCCCAACCCTCCTTGCTGTCCTCTCACATTGCTTGCCCACCTTTGGTCATCTGATAGGACTACCCCAGGTCCCTTTCCATTTTGTTGTTGTTAGTATCTCACCCCCATTGTGTACTCTTCCCTGGGTTTTGTTTCCCAGGTGCATTACCTTGCACTTCTTAGCATTGAATCTAAGCTGCCATACATTTGACCATTCCTCTAACCTCGCAAGTCCTTCTCATCCTTTCCACCCACCTTGTGCATCAACTCTGTTGCAGATCTTTGTGTCATCTGCAAAGAGACATACTTTCCTTCCAGTCCCTCTGCAATGTCAGCTTATAAAGACATTGAAGAGGACCGTCCTAATACTGAACCCTGGGGTACCCCACTAGTAACCACCCTTTCTTCAGAGTGGACTCCATTTACTATTACTCTCTGTGTCCTATTCTCCAGCCAATTCTTTACCCAGGCTGTCATCTTGGGACCCACTCCCAGGCTGGCTAACTTGTATATTAATCTTTTGTGTGGGACTGTGTCAAATGCCTTGCTAAAGTTTAGGTAGGCCATGTCCACAGCCCCTCCCTGATCTACTACTTTGGTCACCCAGTCAAAGAAATCTATCAGATTTGTCTGGCATGACCATCCCGCTGTGAATCCATGCTGCCTTGGGTCCTGAGCCCCTCTGGCCTCTACATACTCAACAATTCTTTCCTTCAGAAGTGATTCCATCATTTTCCCTACCACTGAGGTTAAACTAACAGGTCTGTAGTTTTCTGCTTCTGCCTTGCTCCCACTTTTGTGAAGGGGAATCACATCTGCCCTTCTCCAGTCCTCGGGTACCACCCCATCCTCCCATGATTTGTTAAAGAGGGTAGTCCGTGGTGTCACTAGTTCTACCCTTAGTTCTTTTAGAATTCTGGGATGAATCCCATCAGGCCCCATTGCTTTGTCCACCTTCAGTTTTAAGAGTTCTTTCAGAACCCTTTCTTCTGTAAATGGGCTGGTATCAACTTCTGTATCCAGAGTGTTTCTACTGTTTGTTTTAGGTACCTCCCCCACTTCCTTTGTAAATACTGAGCAAAAATATTTGTTTAGTATCTCTGCCTTTTCACAGTCACCCTCTGCCCACCCTCCCTCCTCTTTATTAAGCCTCACTAACCCTCCCTTGGTCTTTCTTCGCTCCCTGATGTACCTATAAAAGGTTTCATCCCCCTTCTTAACTGAGTTGGCTATCTTTTCCTCAGTTTGGGCCATTGCTGTTCTGACTGCCTTCCCAGCTTCCTTTTGCTTTAACTGATACAGTTCTCTGTCCTGCTCCTTCTGTGATTCCTTGTACTTCCTGAATGCTTTCTTTTTCTCTTGAACCTTCACTGCCACTTCCTTTGAGATCCATAGTGGTTTCTTACATCGTTTCGTTGTGTTTATTTGCTTCACACAAAGGCTTGTTTTATTTATTTATTTATTTAAAGTTTCGGAATTACAACCTTACCTCTGTGATGGCAGTTTTTATTATTCATCATTGTTCTTCCACCCCTCCTTCCTGCCCATTTGCTAGTGCATTCCTTAGGCACTCACCCATTTTGGCAAAGTCAGCCCTCCTAAAGTCCAGTACTTTTGCCTTTGTATGGCTTGACTCTATTACTGTGTTTATTGTGAACCATACTGTTCGATGGTCGCTTAGTTCCCAGATGGCTACCCACTTACATCTGTGATCCTCTCTTCATCTCCATTTGAGAGATCCAGGTCTAAGATTACTCTCTCGGTGGGCTCCAATACTAGTTGTCTAAGGCATGTCCCTGTAGGCATCTAGAATAACCCCACTCTTTGAAGTGGCTGCTGCAACTGCACTCCAGTTAACATCTGGCATATTCTGATCACCCATCAGCAATATCTCCCCTTTTCTGCCATTCTAAGTATTCTTTCTATCATTTCCTTGTCCATTTCCTCCCCTGAGAGGAGGGGTCCGTATAATAACCCCTGTGCAGATTGTGGTGCCATTGCCGGTCTCCAAATTTACCCACAGTGCTTCTTCTCTCCCTGTTTTCCCTTTTGTTCTGTTGCTTTGATTCCTTCCCTTATGTAAAGAGCTACTCCTCCTCCTCTTTTACCCTCCCTGTCCCTCCTGTAGATAGTGTATCCTGGTATGTTTATGTCCCAGTCATGGTTTTGTGTGTACTATGTTTCTGTGACTGCCATGATATCCAGATGTTCCTCCTCCATCAAGGCCACTAATTCAGGAAGCTTGTTACTCAGACTACGGGCATTGGTACTCATTGATCTCCATTTTTTGATGACTTTACCTTCTTTTGCAGCATCCCCCACTGACCTGTCTACCTCAGTCTTTTTCTCATTTAGTACCCTGTTTTGTAGGTAGAGGCTGGGATTTTCCTGCTGCTTATCAGTGCTATCTTTGGCGTCACTTTGCACTTACGTTTCTAGTAACGTTTGCTTTTCAATTTACATTTCAGTCACCATGTGCGCAACTGTTAGCAATTGTGTTTTCGTTCCACTTCCCATTACTATGTCACAAAAAATCAGGTGGCCCCACGCTCCCACCACCACATTCCATTCACTATTTCTACTGCACATTCTCAAAAAGAAGGGAAATTAGAGGCAAAAAACTCATTTTAATGCATCAGTTAGGGTTGTACCACAGTGATAAAAGTGAAGAAATTTGGTGTTATGGTTAACAGCCCGTGTTGCACCCCCCCAGCCTGCCACCCCAACTGCTAACAGGGTGTGCATTGGGGTCGTCGGTCCTAACTCTCTCCCCATTCTCCTATACCTCAGCTTATTTACCCATGTGATGGGGTGAGAGTTAGGGACAATGACATCAATGCACACCCCGTTGACGGTTGGGGTGGCTGGATGAGGGGGTGCAAGGGAGGCAGTCAACCCTAACATAGAATTTCCTCACTTTTGTCGCTGTGGCACAACCCTAACTGACGCATTAAATGGAGTTTTTTGCCTCTAAATATATATATATATATATATATATATATATATATATATATATATATATATAATGGCACGGTAGTGCCTCTATAGTTAGAGTTCAGAACCCCATTTAAGGTTAAAGTGTGACATTTGGCAGCTTAATAACTTTTCCACCATATGATGGATTTACCTAAACTTTTGTGCACATGGAGCAGTACCACAGATCTCTGGAACTGCAAAGTTTCATAATGGTCGGATATACAGTTGCGGAGCTTCATAGCACAGTAGAATGTGGTATTTACGCTTTTTTGCAAATTTTTTGCTCACACTTACAGGTTGTGCGGTCTGTGTGACTGGTCCAAAACCTTCAGAGGAGATGCAACTGGGGTCCCCAATGTGACTTTTGAAGATTTCATGAAAAATATTAAACGGTTCAAAAGTTATTCAACAAACAAGTTTCCCATTATAGTCAATGGGAAAAGTTAACAAAAAGTTTAACTGTGTCACAAATGCAGTTTTTAGTGTCACAAATGACCCCTGTAGTGTCGCAAATCCTCCATCTTGTTTTCAGTTGGTGGTCACAGAAATGCTTGGCATTTAAATTTGGGACCCTCTAGGGACACAGTTCTTGCTGCGTTCACCTAGTCGAGCCCTGAGAATGCTAGCCATGTCTTTGTTTGGGGGTTAAAGACCCCAGAAATATATTTTTGAAATTTTTGTAAACAGTAGTGTCACAAAGTAGTGTTGCACATTCAACACTTTTGTGCTTTTTTTTACTAAAGTGTCACAAATCACGACACTACTTTGTGACACTATGGCTAAAAGATTAGGAAATCTTTGCCACCCTGCTGCAAAAGAATGATTTGGTCTTTTGTGCTGAAATTTGGAGGGAAGAAAGCCAAGATCCCACAGATCTGCCTTTTGGTGGTTTGGTGAAGGGCTGCAAAGTTACTGTACTCCAAAGTTGACAATTTTTTCCATAGACTAACATTACGGTGTCCGCCGCACCTTTCAGGGCTGGTATCTCGGAAATGCTTTAAGATACAGACTTTTCGTCGGAAAAATGCTTAGCCCCCCCCCCAGTATGGGGCTAAGTGCAAAACTAGCTATGAAAGTAATAAATTATATGAAATGTTAATTTTTTTTCTACGTCGTACGGTTCCTGAGATATAAGCAATTTAGTATTTCAAGTGTTCATTTTCTGCTCTGAGGCCCATTATTATGCATACATACTTTGTATTCACTGTGTTTCTCAATGCAGTTTTTGAGGAAAAAAAGGGTGTGCGTTTTCGTTACTGTTACAGTTAGCGTTTCCACTTGTGTTTCAGTAACCATTTGTGTTACCATTACCATCTACTCCACCATGTGCGTTACCCTTTGCGTTTTCGTTTGCGTTAGCATTTGCATTACTGTTAACATTTGCGTTTCCATTACTGTTTTTGTTTGCATTTCCTTTTGCATCACCCTGTGCATTTCCATTTGCATTTCCATACTCGCTTCCATTTGCATTTCTGTTTGTGTTTCCTTTGGCATCATCATTGCTGTTCCAGTAAGTGTTTGCATTTCCAATTGCGTTACTGTGACCGTGCGTGTTACAATTTGTGTTTCTGTATGTGCTTGCATTTGCGTTTCTGTTTTCATTAACGTTTGTGCTAGCATTTTTATTACCGTTTGTGTTATCGTTTATGTTTGTGTCATCATGTGCGTTATCATTTACGTTTGCGTTACTGTTACTTCACTATTTATAGTGCACATTCTCAAAAAGAAGGGAAATTCATGGCAAAAAACTCCGTTTAATGCATCAGTCAGGGTTGTTCCACAGCGACAAAATTGAGGAAATTTGGTGTTAGGGTTGAAAACCTTAACTGCGAATTCCCCTCCACCCCCACCACCACCACACACATACATACATGCAAGTAGGGGAAGGACCAAGGCAACACAACCAGCAGCAGGTAACAGGAATAACATACAACTATCTAAACCACAAAACCACACACCCATGCTCCCTTCGGGCTGTGGCATGGGGTCGTTACTGCTAACTGTCATCCCGGACATTCCATGCACCGCTAAACACATATCGTGCTATGACACTTTCATGTTTGTGATAGTATTTTGTGAAAGTATGCTCCTAATGACTGCACATCTTTGCCATCATCCTGCAAGCAAATGGTTGGGTCCTTTGGGCTGGCATTTGCACGGTGTCAAGACCTGGTCCCACAGATGTGCTTTTTCCTCCTATTGTGCTAAAATACTTAAGGATTACAAAGTTACATTGTTCAAAAATTGAGCAATTTGCCATGGACTCACACTGCGGTTCTCATGATGCCTTTCGCCACCCATATGTTGAAAACGAAGTGAGGTACACCATTTTCACTACTGCCAGATTGATTCACCTTTATGTGAACTAACCTTGAAGAACAACTTTTTAAATAATGTATTATATCTGAAGTTGAATTTCTTCATTTCCTACAGTGACACAGGTATACACCTCCTACTGGATGTGTGTGATTGGTTGTGTTGCCTTGGTCCTTCCCCTACTTGCATGTATGTGTGTGTGGTGGTGCGGATGGGGGGGAATGCACAGTTAGGGTTTTCAGTCCTAACGCTGAATTTCTCACTTTTGTCATTGTGGAACAACCCTAGCTGATGCATTAAACTGAGTTTTTTGCCATATATATATATATATACACATAAAATAGTGGCACAATAGTGCCACTATAGTTAGGGTTCAGTAGGCACTTTAATGTTAAATAAAAAATTCTGCACTTTAATAACTTTGCAACCATTTGATTGATTTGCCTGAAATTTTGCAGGCACTGTCTGTATCATAGATCTCTGGATCTGTCAAGCTTCCTTCTGGTCAGATGTGCAGTTGTGGAGCTGTGGAGTGTAAAAAAATTTGAAAAATCCTCACTTTTTTGCAGATTATTTTCTTGTCTCTACAGCCCAAATGGTTTGTGGTTCTAGTATGAAATTTTTAGAATATATGGGGACTTGGTCACTGATGTGCCTTTTGAAGGTTTTGTGAAAAAATATGAATCCGTTCAAAAGTTATTAAACTTTTTAATTTCCCATTATAGACTATGGAAAAAATATATGTGCAGCACAAAAACTTTTGCGAAAGCCCCTTTTATTGTTGTGCTTGTTTTTTTTTTTTTACTTTTGTGTGCTGCCATCTTGTTTTCAGTTAGCAACACAGAAAAAATGATGTAGCTTAAAAAATACTGCCCCTTGGTAAACACCAACAGTTGAGTATGCCTAATCGGTGCCTAGGAACATGACCGTGCCATTAGATTTTTGAAAGGATGCCCGTAAATATGATTTCTAAAATTTTCCTCCGTTTTAGCCTCGGAAATTTCATAAAAGTTCAGCGGGTAAACAGCTTCTAAAAAACAGTTTCTTTGCCACTTCATGGCAAAAAAATCCGGTTAGGACTTTTGGGATGAAATTTGCATGGTAGCAAAGGCTTGCACCACATATGTGCCTTTTGTTGGTTTGTTGAAAAAATGTACACTGGTTCTATAGTTACAGCACTCTGAAGTTGTGAATGTTCCCATGGGACAACATTGTGGTGACCACGGTGACTTTCGGAGCCTATATCTTGAAAATGGTTAGAGATCCTAGGTCACGTGCATGCCGGAAGAAGAAGATGGCAGCTTAATCTCTCAGCTCCTTGATGCCCTCCCTTGTATCCAGCTCCATCATTTACTTTATTTATTTATTTATTTTATTTATTTATTTTTGTCTTTGGTAACTGGGTAAGTGAGCTGATCCAAAGGACCATTTTCAGTCATGACCCGAGCCACAAGGAGGTAAATAACATGAGACAAAAACAAGACATACGGGAGCAGGGGTAAACTCACCCACAATAGCTGATGAAAAGAACATACATTGGTAATTGGTTACAGCAACGTAACAGCAACAGTAATGACAAGTATATATAAAAAAACACTATGTACATGTGATTATAATAAAGTGCAAGTACATGTGAATAAAAACTAAGCAGTAACAGGAAGAGTAGCTACACATTATTACATGAGTCAGATTCAAGCTAAACGTCTGGCGCCCAGCCACAATAGGCAGGGCAGGCTAGATAGTTAAACTTTCCTGGATTGCTTAGGGGTCAGATTGGCCTAGGGAGCAAAAGTGCAGAGTGCAATAGGATATTAGGGAGCTAGGGCTTAAGGTGACAGAAGGTGAGAAAAGGAAGGGCAGGGGAGGGGGCTACCTATTTCTGCTGGAGAAGATCCCTACAGAAGTATGCAACAACCTGAGCTGCCTCTTGATAACATTACAAGGGTGCAAAAACAGAAACAAATCAATATCTAAATCTCCTCCTGCTCCAGAGCTTCCAGGCTCTAAGATGGCATCAGGCAGAGATCATTCACCCAAAATGCCTGATCCAGTAATTCAAGCTAGTTTTATTGAGCAGATCGCCACATCGGTGGAAGCCATAAAAATTATGATGACAGATGCACAGCTTAGTTTGGTGACCTTGGCTGATTGAGTGGGTAAAGTTGAGACCTCCATCTCAGAGGTGGTGCAGACCCACGGAATGCAGGATAAGCATTTGCAAGTAGCAGAGACTCAAATTGCCTGGCTGTCAGTGAAAATAGAAGATTTAGAAGACCATGCAAGGAGGAAAGCTCTCCGGATTATTGGACTGCCAGAGGGCATAGCAGGCAGGGACCCAGTTCAATTCCTATGATCCAGCTTGCCCACAATGGCTCCAGTTTCCTCTGGAGGAATATATTTTTGAAATTGAGAGGGTGCAGCTTGTTTGGTGGGTGTAATCTGGAAGATCTACCACCTACCCATGTCCCTTCATATTCAAGCTCCTACGCTTTCAAGACAAAGAGCTAATCATGAACAGGTCATGCTGTCTGAAGGATATTATAGTTGGAGGAGCCTGCATATCCTTCTATTCTGACTATCCCCACAGTATACTGGAGCGCAGACAAGCTTTTGCAAAAGTGAAACAGGGCCTCCGAAACAGGTGGATTACCTATTCCCTCTTACACCCTGCCACCTTAAGGATTACTTTGGACAGCCACTCTGTTCAATTTCAGTCAAAGTATAGAAACCTAGACTTTGATGGCAGATAAGAACTGCTTGGCCCACCTAGTCTGTCCATTTCCATACCTAATGGATAAGCTGCAGATCCTAGTTAACTAACAGCCTGTTTCTTCCTACCTCCTAAAAGAATTGCCTTATTTCTGTCCCATGCATTCTTGAATTTCCCCACAGTTTTTGACCCCACAACCTCCTCAGGAAGGTCATTCCATGCATCCACCACCCTCTCCATGAAAAAATACTTCCTCACATTGTCCCTGAGCCGTTCCCCCTCCATCTTCAATTTGTGTCCCCTTGTTCTTGCACATCTCTTTTTCTGAAAGATGATACCTTCTTGGACTTTGATGATTCCACTGAGGTACTTAAAAGTTTCTATCATGTTCCCCTCTCCCTCCTTTCCTTCAGGGTATACATATTAATCTCCTTCAGTCACCGGCTGAAGAGAACGCTTACTTTCAACAGCGTTTGGGGCCTCAAAGATCTCCAGCTAGAGGACTGGTTCAGAAGCGGTCTTCTGTGGAACAAATGGACACTTAAGATATAGACTTGGCTATTGAATTGACTCCTCCTCCTGGACCTGCCTGAAGTATCAACCTGTTCTGGCTTGTAGCTCCAGTCGGCAAGTGAGCTTTTCTTGGGACCACTGCTATAGGAGGTTGGTCCGGTGAGTTAATAAGGAAGCACCCCTCTTTTTTTTCAAATTAAATAAACTTTATTAAGCTTCATTAGAGAGAGGAGAACCATGAACATAGACAAATCAAACACTGAGTAATACACAGACCAGTAATACATTGGCCTATAATTAGGCAAAATGCCTGTGAAGTAGTAACAGTTGCACATGGAAGAACCAAAATCATGGGTCAATCCAATCAAGTTTTATAATAATACAAACTACAAAAATCATGGTCCCACCCATCCCCCACAAGGCCCCGAAAAAAAAAACCCTCCCCCTCCCTCTTTTTATTCTGGGACTAGACAATTCAAAGAGGATAGCAAAAGACATTGATATTGTGAATAAAACACACCAGGAGTGGAATCACATAAGCTTAGAAAATCGAATGTCAAACATGACAACGGGTCCAGGCACATCCCATACATACCTTAGCAAGATAAGGGGACATTATGATCTCAAGTATTTGAACTACACCGAACTCCGAGGCTCAGCGGAGTATAAAGGGGTTCCCATACCCAAGTGTATTTCTGTTGGAGAGGTGACATATTCGCCATGATGCGTTCGGCTTGTAAAGCAAAAAGTATTTCCCTCTACCATTCAACATAAGTAGGAACTGGCTGATCACACCAGTGCCAAAGAATAACCTTCTTGGCACAGGCCAATATTAAAGCCATGTGGGGGTTTTGATTCCCAATTAAGGCCTCAGAGAAATATCCCAGGATACAAATTTTGGGCATGAATGCCTGATTAAGCCCTAACAAGGGGTCCAGACATTGCTTAATGTCTTCCCAGAAAGGCGCTACCCTCTCACAAGTCCAGAATATGTAAAATAATTAACCTTGCTCCCTCTGGCACCTAATGCATGTGTCCGATGGCAGCTTACCTATTCTAAGGAGCTTAATCGGAGTATAAAACATGTTATGCAAAACTTGAAACTGCATGAAACGGTATTTATCCTATTTGATGTATTTGTAGGTAGCCTTCCAGATGCGTGATCAATCACGAGAACTTCCCTAAGAGGAATGAACCTAGTCCTAAGAATGAAAAAAGTTTTGATCCATCTCAGCAAGAAGCCCCTGTAGTTTTGCATGAAATAAGGCAACCACATGGGATGTAGGGGCTGCCAGTACTAAGGAGAGCAGCTTATCTCCATATCTTCTGGGCCATGCCCCAATGCCAAAGTGATGAAATAACATGTGCCCAAGTTGAAAGTACTTGAAGCATGTAGATGAGGGCCGGGAAGCACCCCTCTTTGTCACCCCATGCTTTCCTATCCACCCTGCCCCCCCTTTCTGCACAATATAGTATTTAAGACTATTAAGGGCAGAACGAGTAAAACCAGATTGGGGTTCCTCTGTTGTAATGCATTCTTCATCTAGTTTGGTTACAGATAGCACTACCTCCATATTGTGCCTTGAAGCAATGTTGCCTCCCTGCTTGTCTAATAACACTCAGCTTTCTATGGACCTCTACCTGTTTTGAGCCCATTCACTTGATTCAACACTATCGTAAAGTGAATGATCTCTTTAGATATTATAGTATCATTGGGAATCCATCGCAACCCTCTCTGCTGCATTATCTTTAATGGTTGGAAAACTCTGCCCACATTTCTTTGCCAGGTTTTACTACCTCCTGCTGGTATAATAGCTGCCTGTTTGATTGAACTCCCCATGCTCCAGCACTGCCTGATTGTCAGGGCCACAAAACTGGGGCCTTAGTCCCTCCTCCAGTGTATGTCCTAGGCTGCTTCTTGCTGTGCTACTGAGCTTACATCAAGAAGTTACCTGCTACATTATTTGCATCAAACCCTTTCCTTTTATTCTTGCTGCCAAAGACTCCTGACTGTAGGATAGCTAAGGAACACAGAACTGGAGCTATGGTTTACTTCAGTTTACTTTTTTACTTGGCACTGCTCCAGCATATTTTTCAGTGTTCTGCTGAATGTGTTCCATGCTGTATCATGCCCCAAAGTTAGCTTTTTACCATCTACTTAGACATGTGAGGGCACTGTTTTTCTACCTTTGCACAGCACTTCTATTGTAAAAGTGGTTCATAGAGTTACAGTTCTACTATTGTGGGGACCTACATAATTATGTGGTGTTGATATTGCAATATTCTACTGTTGGTTTAAACTGATTGGCTAACCAGTTTGTGGGTTTAATTACCCTGGATGCCTTATCAGATGTGAATTGCCTTTTTGGGTGACCTGCAGGTTTCCTCCACTTTAAGGTCAGTTACTTCTTTAAAACTAATGTTCTGTGATATACTGAATACTCTTCTAACCCTTAGATGCACTAGTTGAGCTACTATGGTTACTTACTGAGCTCTTCTTAATTAACTTTTGGACTTTCAACCTTCTTTCTCTCCTTATTGTTGGACCATCTATATCATTTTAGTTTTTACTGTTTTGCTTATAACAGATATCCACAGCCGGGCACCAGGCATGCTTTTTATGTTGGCTTGCATGAACGTGCAAGCAACATCTTGTGGTAGTAGCACATTTCAGGGGTGTCAGTGTTGTGGCAATGCAGGGGATGCTTAGTTGGTGCATCCCTCAGCTGCCAATCAGTGAGCAAGCTGATGATGACAGAAAACTTCAGAGAGAGCCAAAACATTGAAAGAAATCTGCCGCTGCAATCAGGTGCAGTTTTGTCATTGTAGTAACAGATGACAAGACTACGGTCATGCTCATTACAGTGCACAGTTATGCGCATGGCTGGAGTTAGAAGCAACATGTTTGCTCAGTGTTCCTTTCCTGGTGAAACATTTCAATAAATAATTTAGGTGAAGAGTGGCTTTCCACAATGGTGGCTCCTACCACCCACCACACAGTCCTGCAAAACCAACATCGGTGGAGCCCAATCTCCATGTCGTTATGTATTCCCCCACATTAAATGTGGCTCACGGAAGCCCAGCCCAGTGTGCCAAAATATGGTGGCTTTTGCTGCCCGCCACACAGACCTGAAAAGCCAGCTTCAGACTGCCTAATCCCCATGTTGGCATGTATCCCCCCTCCCCCCAATAATGTGGCACACTGGGAGCCCATCCCAGTGTGGCAAATATTTTTAACACTTTCTTCCGACACCAGGATGCTCACTTCCAGTGTTGGATGGGCCCCCTTCCCCCAAACTCCATTACGTGATTTGCCAACATCGAATTGCCCAATCCCCATCTCAGCATGCCCCCCAACTATTGTGGCACACTGGGAGCCCACCCCAGTGTGCCCACATTAATAAAAAGAACTTTTCCCTGTGAAAGAAGAAAACCATCCTTTGCTGTTTTTTTTTGTATTTGTAAAAAAGGAAATGGTCCACTGTTGTGTCGCTGTCCCCCCATCCCAACCCTCCCTCTGTGCACCCACCTCCCCGCACCCCACTCACCCCATACTTACATCTGGAGGTCAGGTGCTGTCATCTTCTGTGGACCGGGACAAGTCTGCACTCTGCAGAGCTGGACCACAAAATGAAGAATCTAAGGTAAGCAGTATAATGGGAGTCAATGAGTGGGGTTCAACTTAGGTTGATATCTCAGCCATGTTTTGGAATTTTGGTCCCAAATTATCAACATGTGGTTCTTGGGACCCCAGCTCATGGACACTGGCACTGAGATTTCATTTTTCGGTCTCAAAAGGTGATTTTGTGGTTGCTGCATGGAATCACTTTTCGGGACCAATTAATGAAATGATAGTGCCACTGTTCACGACGGAAGGTCCCAAAAAGCCCATGTTGCAAATTTAGTAAAAAAATTCCAAACAATAATTGCGTTATGAGCGTGCATTGCACATTTTCTATGCACATTTGTAACTTCACCCGTTTTTAATATTTTCACTCCAGATTTTCAACATTACCATTTTTTCACACCTCCTTATGAACAGTACAGCTGTCATTTTTCACATCCTTCCCAAAACGTATTTTCACACCTGTGGCATATAATTTATTTATTTATTAACGAGATTTACCAGATAAGCATACTGAGCGGACAACCACTCGTTTCCAGATGCGACCTGGGGTTACAAAGCATAAAGTGCTACAATACATTTGGTACATTTGGCAATGTAGGAGAGGAACAGATGCAATAGTAGTACATTCATCAGGTACACCAGTCACACAAAAGGTGAGAGAGTGGTCCAGGGATGTTACAGGCAGGACTTATGCATATATATTAGTTACAAGTTTAGCGTCGAATGTGTAGTAGCAATGAGGTCCCCGTTAAGTCACTTTTAGGCACTTCGGTTAGTAGGTCTGACCTGCAGGTTACAGTTACAAGTGTCTGAGAAGTGGGCTTGAAGAAGAGTGGACAAGGACCTGGGGGTGGTGGTGGACTGCCTGATTACTGCTGGGAGGTTGTTCCAGAGTGTGGGCAGCCTGTATTTGAAGGCCTATTGGCCCTTAGAGGAGCACATGAAAGGGATTTGTAATAAATTTGAGTCAGAACCCCACAAAGAGTAGGCAGGAGAGGGTTGAGTTGATAGAGTGGAACTGAGATAGGAGGGGAAGGAGTTGGACCAATGCTTGGCTATGAGATTAGCGCCGTGGAGCTGACGTCTGGAGTGCAGTGAGGGGACACCTAGGGCGGCATATAGGTGACAGTGGTGGGTGGTGGAGGGGGATTCAAGAATAAAGCGACAGAAGGAGTGGAAAAGGGGGTCCAGCCTGGCTAGGGTTGATGGGGAGGCTGCGCCGTAGACAACGTCACCATAGTCGAAGATTGGAAGTATCATTTTGTAAACTAGCTCTCTCTTGACTGGAGTGGTTAGACACCCTTTGTTGCGGTAAAGGGCTTCAAGTTTTGGGTGCAGTTTTTTCTGGATGAAGTCTATGTGGACAGAGAAGTCCAAGTGATGATCCAGCCATACCCCCAGGTACCTGAAGAAGGTGCAGGAATGATGCAGTCACTGTGGGAAATCAACTTTTGAGACAGATTAACACAATCACAGTGTCACTGTTCATGATGAGATGACTCAAAATGTCCATGTTGAAAATTTGGTGGAAAAATTCCAAAACATGATTGCATTGCAGGCGTGTGTTGAACAGTTTCTATGCACGCTCTTAATTTTGCAAATTTTTCATATTTTCACTCAGCATTTTAAATATTGCCATTTTTTTCACATCTCCTCATGAACAGTACAGCTGTCATTTTTCACATACTGCCCGAAATGTGTTTCCGCACCTGTGGTGCAGAATGGCGCATTCATTGTGCAAAATCATCTTTCAGGATTGAGTAAAAAAATGATAGTGCCACTGTTCATGAGGTGGGGTGCCAAAAAGCCTATGTTAACAATTTGGAGTGAAAATACCAACAAACGGCTAGGGCTTTAGGGTTTCCAACTGTAATGCCCCACCATGTAGAGACTGACAGGCATTGGGGGTATGACTTGGGTCCATCAGCCATAATGCTCATGGCATTCCACCCCCCCACCCTGCAGCCACTGATAGGCATTGAGGTATGTCTTGGGGTCTTTGGCCCTAATGTTCACCCCATTCTCCTATACTGCACCCATCTCAGCTTACATTCTTACAGAATAGGATGAGCATAAGGGCCAAAGACCCCAAGGCACAGCGTGACACCTGTTGCTGTTTGCAGGGTGGGGTGAGGTGGAATGGTGTAAGCGTTATGGCCGACGACCCAAAGGCACACCCTCCATGCCTTTCGGTCTCTGCGGGGGGGGTTGGTGGTACTTCAATATTTCACTGCCATTCCTATTACACATCTCTTTAACTTCTACACTACCAATGGCAATGCTAGCAAGCCAACATTCAGCATTGACAAATGATTGTTGTCAGTTGAGGTTACTACTGCCTTTCACTTTTGTTTCTACCTTTAAGATACTTTTATGCTTAGCCTCCTATTATTTTCTTTTTGATGTTTGCTTTCTGTCTTTCTGCCTTTCTGGGGGTCATCTTATTGATCCCCTTTTATTGATCCCCAATTTTTGATCAAGAAGGAGGGGATGGGGGGCAGTGGGAGGCATCTCTCACTGCTTTCTATTCTTTCTGGATTCCATGTGAGAGTAGGCTTAATAGTCCACCAAACTCTTCCACTAGGGAAGAAACTTTTGTGCCTCCACTGGGACTGGGACTGCCTTTGTAAATGGTGATTTTTGCTTTGTTTGTGTGCATTGCCACCCCTTGGTTCCTTTTATTGGAAGTTTATCCCTGGGAGTTTGAGCTTAACTTCAGGTATCTATTGTAGGTCTGACCTGCACGTATTTAGTTTTTCCTACATACAGATTTTGGTCTTTGTGTATTGGGGGATGTTGTGTGGTATTGTTTGGAACTGGGGGTGTGTGGGGTTGGGAGTTGCAGATTTTGAGGGTGGCTCTCCAGAAATATTAACTCTTCTATTGGTTTGACTACTTTCACTATGGCATCACTTAACCTGTTAAAGATAATTTCTTGGAGCATTAGGGGATTAAACTGCCCTAAGAAACATAGAAAAATACTGAATATCGTAATGACATGGAATGTAAAATTACCCTCCTCCAGGAAACCCATCTACTGGAAGGAGACTCTACTTGCTTGGGGTGTACATGGATGGGTCAATATTTTTACAATGCCTTGCTACTAAACAGTGTGGTGTGGAGATTCTCTGTAAAAAAGGGTTTGCAATCGGGCATATCACAGGAACTGAAAGATCCTGAAGGCAGATATTTCATCCTTACTGGTACCTACCAGGGTAATCCACTTGTTTTGGGCAGTTTATATTCCCCTAATGACCCTGACCTTTTTTTTAACAAAATGTCCTGGCTGATATTCCTACTGTTGTCACCTCCATTTTCCTTGGCAGAGACCTTAATTTGGCTCTGGATCCATCTATTAACAGGACGTGCCTGGGCCCTGGGTACAAACCCACTTTGTCAGTGCAGGTCTCCTCCCTTCTGTGACAGTATGGCCTGTTTGATACGTGGAGATCTCTCCATCCCTTGGAAAAGGACTTCACTTGTTACTCTTCCAGGCACAATACTTGTAGTTGTATTGATATACTTATATCTTCTTCACATATTCTTTCACGAACAGTGGGGGTGACACAAGGGAATATATTAATTTTGGATCATGACCCAGTCCTTCTGTCATTAGCCTGGAAGACTGTGCTGGGTAGATGTAACAAGTGGAGCCTCAGCACTTCTTTTCTTCAATAGCCCAAAGCAACACAATGACTTTGACAGGCCATTTTTGGATTATATTATGCTGCCAATGATACTCCAGATTGTTCCCAGGCAATACAGTGGGAAGCGTTCAAAGCTACGCTTCAGACCAGCTTATAGCTCATGCTGCCCACATCAAAAAACAGTGGGACACCACCCTCAGTACGTCAGAGGAAGAGCTGAAACATTTGGAGACCTCTTTCACCCAAGGTGTTGCTCAGGATATGTTGACTAAGGACAAAATACGAAACCTACGAATAGAAATTTAAGACATCCTGCAATAAAAAACAGAATACACCTTGTAAAACTTAATCAGAAGTATTGGGAGGCAGGGAAGCAGCCTGGAAAATTGCTAGGACAGATGCAAGCAATGGCAAGATATATTCATTATTAATGATTCCCAGGGCAATAAGTTAACATCCCCGTTAGATATCAACCAGGCCTTTCAGAGCTTCTATACTTCCCTCTTTACTTCTGAATCATGCCCCACTAAGGATCAATTCACATCCTTTTACTCAAATTTGACCTTACTGCAAGAACTTGCCCACCACCAAACCTCACTTATTTCCCCACTCCAGCCTGCCGGAGTTGCCTCTGCCATACAGTGTATGGCCCAGGTGAAGTCGCTTGTCCCAGATGGCTTTCCCCACAGAATTGTATCATGCTTTTAGTGATATACTAGCTCCGAAGCATGCTTCGGTATTCAATGAGGTGTGGAAAAAGGGGACTTTACCACTGACTTTTTTGCAGGCTATCATCACCCTTATTCCCAAAAAAGGGAAGGACAGCATCCTTTGTTCGCAGTTCCATCCTATTTTGATAATTAATGTTGATGCAAAAGTCTTTGCAATGGCCCTGGCCAAATGAATGGAACCCATGATCCCCTCTATTGATCCACTTGGATCAAGTTGGTTTCATTCCCAGACAACTGGGCTCTGATAATATTCGCAGGACATTGGACACAATTTGGGAAGTAGGTTTCTCCCACCACCCTGTAGCTATCCTGTCTTTAGATGTCAAAAAGGCATTTGACAGGGTGGAGTGGCCATGCTAATTCAATGCCCTAGACAGATTTGGTTTCCCCGCACCCTTTTATATCCCTGGTTCTCCTTCTATACACTTCCCCATCCGCTGCAGTCCTAATGAACTCTGTCTTGTCACTCTACTTTTCAATCCATAGAGGAACCCGGTAAAGCTGCCCCCATCTCCGTTTTTGTTTCTTCTAGCAATGGAGCCACTCGTCTTGAAAATACATGCTGAATCCAGTTTCCCAGGAATTACAATGGGCGTCCTTTCCCATAAAATGTCCTTGTTCATGGATGATGTGATCATATTCATGTCCAACCCCTCTTCCTCACTGCCAGCCTTGCAAGCCATTATTGATGGCTACTCTACCTTGTCCATATATAAACTGAATGGTTCAAAATCCCAGATTCTACCCCTGAATGCAGCTTGTGCAGCCAACCTGTTTACTGACCATCCCTTCCAATGGTCACTGGGGGGAGTCATGTGCTTAGGTATAGTTCTGAAAGCCATGATCTCTCATACAGTAGCAGCTAACATACACAAAATGTATGACATCTTAGATGTAGACCTCCATCATTGGCGAGTACATATTCTTTCTTTGTGGAGCAGAGTTAACGCGCTGAAGCTTGTTATGCTTCCTAAACTGCAATACATCTTAGCAAACCTTCCTGCCTCTATGCCAGGAGATTTCTTTCAAAGAATCAATGCCAAATTGTCCACTTTCATCTGGGTGAATAAACCACCGAAAAACAAACTGGAAACCCCCCCAGTGCCCCTGGAGGGAGGGTGGTTTTGGTTTACCATATTTGAAGTGCTTCCATGACTATACCCTTGTCAGACATGCTTTACTTAGCTATGGTCCAGATTTAGTCATGATGCCCCCCAGTTGGCTCTCTCTAGAATTAGCTCAGGGTTTACTGCCAAATTCCCTTTCACTTATCTTCCCTGACTGGTCACTTCGAACTGACATTTCCCCTGTGCCAGATACAACAAATGTGTATGGAATAAATACAGTACAGAACTCTGCTGGAACCTGGTCACATCTCCCTTCCATCCCCTTTGATGTAACCCAGCTCTACAGACTAATGGACAACAATTGTGCTGGTGAGATTGGGAAGCTAGAAGTATCAGGCTTCTGCCAGAATTATATGATTCACAAACTGGACCTATGTTTATCTTTGGCTGTTTGCAAGAAATGTATCATCTCCCAAGCTGACACTTTTGGAAATACCTCTAGTTATGGGATCTTCTAAAACATAAAATCTCCAAGGACTTAACCTTACCCCAGCCTTCTGTCCTGGACCAGTAGGTGTCCTCACTGGACTCAGTGCAGCACCTTGCTGCCAAATTTAAGAAATTCCGGTTGCGAGTTGTTTCCCCAGACCACACTGCAGGTCCTAGAGAGAAATGGGTGTCATAGCTAGGAATCACCATTACTCCTCAGGATTGGGCTAAGGTCTGGCCCAATGCATAGTGGTCTCTAGGGAACTTCAAGTCAAGTCACTGCAGTATAAGATACTACATAGAGCACACCGTACTCCCTCCTGGCTGTACAGGACGGGCATCCTAGACCATAGTGATTGTTGAAGGTGTACTCTCCACAAGCAACCTTGACACATATTCTGTTGGCATGTTCCTCCATAGACCACTTCTGGACTGAAGTTTGGTTGGTATGTAGGAGGGTTATCCCTACCCTGGGTGTCTGTGATTCCCAGCTTGCACTATTGAGACTAATGCAAGCTAACTAGTTTGTCTCCAGCTCAACTGTACTGGCTTAATGGCACCTTTGCAGCTGATAAGCAGATTCTACCATGCCATTGGAGAGAGACTGATCCACCTTCACCCAGGGAGTGATTTAACTTTCTTGCTTTAACCACCCACTATGAGAGAACTGCTCATCAGATTATTGGTAAACTCTCTGTTTTCCTGAAGATTTGGGCTCCCTTCCTTGATGCCTTCCCTAGGATAATCTTTCAGAACAAGCACAATAGCTGAATGACCCCTCTGACCCACTTGTGATTTACCCCCAAAACAAATCTTGCTTTAACTCCTTCTCAAGAGCAACCTCTCTGTGCAACCTCCTCCTGCTGCTGAGCAGTGCTGCTTAGGCACTTTGTGCTGGCACCCTAGTGAACTATCTCCTATGCTTACAATGAAACCCCGGCCCTCATAATAGTTTTGAAATGTTGCACCTTCCCCCTTCTTCTTTGTGAATTTACTTTTCACCAATCTTTCTAGCCCATTGCTACTTCCCTACCCACCACACTCATTCACATGCCGCTATTGCCTGCCCCTCTCTATTCATTTTACAATGTAACTTTTGTCATCTCTGCTTCAAGCTGTTCCTAGGTCTACCCTAACCCTACCCCGGATTATTAACTTTTCATTTCGTCCCTTGTTAAAGTTTCAGTTAGTAGTATCCTATGCCTAGGGCTATTAAGATCTTACATTATGTTGTTCAATAGGCTAGGTGCCTGTAATTTGGCATTAGTCAGACTATAATTAAATTTCTAGTATCCTTTCCTCTCCGTCAGTTCCATATCATTTGTAAATCATTTGGAATCATACTATATTCACCTGCAGGCCTAAACCATACACCATTTTCATTTGTTTAGTATACTGAAGTTTGATTAGATCTCTAGATAAATTGTTTTTTCATTTTTTTTTTGTTAACCGGGATAGGGCACTGGAACAAGTCTTTTTTCAGGCCCGGACCAACAAAAATGCATACAGTAACAAAAGAACAGTACACAACTTAATAACTTACTAAAAGCAATATGCCATATTCTCTATTGTTTGAGGCCATGCAGCCACAAATAAGAGTCATGGTTGATTTCTTATTTATCATGTGTTTGTTTACTTTTTTCAAATGTATGTTCAAGGTTCCTTTTAGCTTTGTCTAATTTGTAATACTTGCATTATCCTGTTGCTTCCATAAGGACATGTTGTGTGAGGATTATTGTTTGGGTAATATGGTTTCATTTCTAATGTAATTTGTTACCTTCTCTTTCCTATTCTGTCATTATTAGTCATGGGTGGTAATATCTAATTTGTAATGATTGTTATACACCATTGGCTTTGGCATTAAGAAGACTTGAACCATTGTTTTACTATGAATAATCTTAATAAACATATTTATGGCAAAAAAAGAAAATGGTTCGAGATACAGATTTTTTACTAAGCGCAGTTAAGTACACCTTTAGGTGTACTAAAGCATGCGTGGAGGTGGTCAGGGCATGAATACAACTGCAGTGGAATTTTTCCCAAAGTTCATATAGTTACTGAGACATTGCCACATTTGCAGTACAAGGATTACTTGGAATGTCTTAATGCCTGCGTTATGTGTATGTGCTTATGGGTAGGTGGGATCACAGGGCCCAGAGGGCCCACACTCCCACCTATGCATACTATTTATGCTAAACTGGGAGCACAGACCTTTCCTGCACTATGCCTCTACACTTATGGGTGGGTGGGAGCACAGGTCCCAATGGGCCTGTGCTCCCACCTATGGATCTGATTATGCACAACTGGGAGCACAGGTCCCTCCTGCACTATGTCTCTATAGTTATGGGTGGGTGGAAGCTCAGACTCTCCACCTATGGATACCATTTTGCAAAACTGGGAGCACAGGGCCCTCATGCACTATGTCTCTACACTTATGGGTGGGTGGGAGCTCAGGGCCCAGAGGAAGCAGGCCCTACACTCCCACCTATGGATCCCATTATGCAAATCTGGAAACAGAAGGCCCTCCTGTGGTATGTCTGTACACTTATGGGTGGGTGGGAGTACATGGCCTGGAGGGCCTGAACTCCCACCTATGGATACCATTTTGCAAACCTGCAAGCACAGTGCCCTCCCATGCTATGTCTCTGTACTTATGGGTGGATGGGAGTGCAGGGCTCAGAGAGCCCTCACTCCCATATATGGATACCATTATGCAAAATTGGGATCACATGACCCTACTGCACTATGTCTCTAGGCTCATGGGTAGGTGGAAGTGCAGGGCCCAGAGGGCCCATGCTCTCACCTATGGATAACATTCTGCAAAACTGGCAGCACAGGGCCCTCCTGTGCTATATCTCTATGACTATGGGTAGGTGGGAGCACAGGGCTCAGAAGGCCTGCACTCCCATATACAGTATGGATACAAGTAATATTATACTTTCTCAAAAAGAAGTGAAATTCATTGAAAAAAAAACTCTGTTAATTTACCAGTTAGGGTTGATTGCACACTGACAAAAGTCTGGAAGTTCAATGTTAGGATTAACAAACATACCTCCCCCCAACCCCCAACTTCCACACACTAACAGGCATCGGGGTGTACCTTGGGGTCATCAGGCCTAACTCTCCCCCATTCTCCTATACTGTACCATCTCAGCTTGTTTACATGTGGAATGGAGTGACAGTTAGGCAGACGACCCCAAGGCACACTCCGACACTTGTTGGTGTGTGGAGGGTGGAGTGGTAAGGTTGGTAACTCTAACATCGAATTTCCAGACTTTTGTCATTGTGAAATCAACCCTAACTAATGCATTAACAGAGTTTTTTGCAATGTATATATATATATATATATATATATATATATATATATATATACACACAAACACACACACAGTATATACTGCAGCTAGATAGATAGATAGATATTACAGGGGTGCAGTTGCACCTTTATAGTTAGGGTTCAAAGGTCACTTTGGTTACACTCAACGTTTTGCACTTTAATAACTTTGCAACTGTTCCATCAATTTGTATTAACTTTTGCATGCACCATCGAAGACAAAAGATCTCCAGATGTGGCAAGTTTCATTTTGGTTGGATCTGCAGATGTAGAGATACAGAGTGTCCAAAAAATGTGTCAATTACAATTTTTGTGTACATTCTTTGTCATCCCATTTCTCAGAAACTATGTAGAGTTGTCTGAAATTTATAGGGCATACGGGTCTTGGGTCACAGCTGTGCCTTTAGAAAGGGTTGGTTAAAATATTAATCTGTTAAAAAGTTATTAACGTTTCAATTTGAAAAGTTAGATGCACCATGGAAACAACTGTTTTGTTGCCAAGAAAGAGGTATTTATTGATGCATATGCGGAATGTAGTGTCAAGATTCCACCATCTTGTTTTCAGTTAGCAAGGCAAACAAACTTAAATATTTAAATAAATAGTGCCACTTGGTAAACACCAACCATTTTGTTTACCTATTTAGGGCCCAAGGAATCTGATTCTGGGGTCAGTTTTTTAACACAATGTCCAGAAATGTGTTTCTTTTATCTGAAGCATTATTTTTGCCACAAATTGTGGCACCTTGTTTTGCAGAATAACTATCATTTACTGTAAATTGTGGGTAAAAGTCCTGTTTTACCATGAAACATGGAACATTTATGCAGCATAACTGCCCATCTCTTAGGGGCACACTTATTTTAAATTTTTAACCCCTTCTTAAAATGAATGCTCACTAAGCATGGTGATTGGAAATGTGAAGGTTTGACAGCAGTTTCATGCTATCTTGATTTTGGCCAGTTCTTTGGCAATGACAGTATACCCTAAACAGTTTTACAATATAACTAATGCAGTCATCCAAATGCCTTTTTGTTTTCATTTTGCTAATGGTGTGCTATGAGGGTGTGTTGAAAGAGGAAGGGGGTGCAAACTGCAACTCTGCCATCAGGGATAACAGTGCATCACACTACTCCAGAAATTGAGAAAAGTGCCAGAAATGGTGGATAGATGGAATATTCAAAAACTGTTGGTCACAAAAAAAGGTACCTGGATATGTATTCAAAGGTCATTGAGAAAAAAAAAATCTAAACTACAGATGATACAGAATGTGATGCATTGTTTTAAAGTGAGGATGATTACAATAGCTACTGTCTCCTGTTAAACTCTATTTTTAATACTCATATCAAGCTACATTTCCTTTTTTTTATTCACATTTTATTAAAGTTTTTACAATACAAAGAATAAATCCACAACACGATTAACATGGTACAACCAACTTGAATACGAATATTGTGATGATTCATTCTCTCCCTCTGCTTCCCCCCTCCATCCACCCCCCTAACCATCCCCTATTTCCCAGCACAGCATTATACAACCCAGACTGCACCATATGATATAATATCAACAAACCTTAAGCTTGTAACAAGTATAGGGTTTGTAATGGGCCCCATATCCTATTGAACTTTTTTAATTTGTTGTGGAGACTTGAAATGGTCCTCTCCGTTCTAAGATTAGCAAGAAGTTCCTGAAGCCATTCAACATAAGTTAATTTAACAGAATCTTTCCAGTGTTTAAGGACCACTTTTTTAACAGATAATGAGATTAACGCCATGTAATATTTCCTGTGCACAACCGAGATACAGGAAAAATCACCCAAAAGACATATTTCGGGTGTGAACAAGTCAGACAACCCTAATAGTTTAATAATAGTGGTCTAAAGTGGAACTACTTTAGAGCAGCTCCAGAAAATATGGAGAAGATCCCCTCTTTCCAATTGGCATCTTGTGCAAATATGAGAGGGCACAATACCTAACCTAGCCAATTTCTGAGGAGAATAATAAATATTATGCAAAATTTTGATATGCATTAGCCTAAGTCTATCTTGAAGTGAAAATTTGTGACAAAGAAGAGACCAATCCAACTCCTTACCCAGGAAAAGAGAGAACCAGAAAGCAACAGGGGCAAAATTATCAGGGTGGGCCCCACTATATAAAGCATTATATATTTTGGAAACAGCATGTGGTAAGCGGGCCAGTCAAGCTACATTTCCTAATGAGGTATAATTCACTGCTCATCTGCTGCTGCTTCTGTATGAGTTGTAGTACAGGTGGTGCAGGGGGGTTTGAATATCACACTAGGATACAATTTATAAAGACTAAAATTGCACTACCTTTAGTTTTACATAGTAAAATATTTTACATACTGAAACAGTATGCATATGCAGGGACTTGCTTTGGGCTAATTTTCATTCCAAATGATTATTTTGAACTCACACTCAGTTCAAACAACTCTTGGCTAAAGTGAGCAATGCAAATGACTGAACTGAACATGTAAAATTAGTATTTGCTCTGTTCACAAATTCAATTAATTTTTTCCTTAAACTGCCATCTGATGGGAAAAGGTGCAACAATACCACCTTTAGCTATGTAGTTACAACCATAACCAACACACTGCTTTGGCATATCTGCACTTTACAAATTGTGAAAATGTATAAGAAGCACAGCATCAGAATAAAGGATTTGTTAGACACACAAATTGTATTACATTCAGAGTTTTCAGATGCAAACTGTGACTTAGCAGCAACACAGAACATGGACAAGACAGACTGCCCTGTCATTCATGAGGAGTCAAATTGTCACATATTTACAAAGAACAAGCACAATGAATAAAGCACATAGGGTATACAGATTAAGAAAAAAATGAAGACATACCAAAAAGAAATTACACAGTATAATAACTGATTGCAAGAAAAGAAACGGAACCACTCATATAATCATTAATGCCGCTCTGACAAATCCCTATCAGCTGACTGTCATCAACCAGACCATAGGAAGGAGACCACACAGGCAGCAGTAAAGCCACAGACTCTGATTTCATCCCCCTTCCCCAGTACATAACATCCAGTTTCTCCACTTCTGATGGTGTGCTCTAAATCCGACCAAATGGATTCCCTGTAGCAAGATAAAAATATAGAAGACCACATTACTGACACTTAGCATCAGGACATGAAAGACAAGATACGTGTCATGCTATCTGATAATTACTGGGTCTTAATTTCACAAACTGATCCACTAGCGCTTTAATATATCTTTTTTCTGGTGGTCTAGTGGTCCTCCCTCCCTGAGCCCTGATCATGTGTTTACTGTTATACTGAACACGGAATGTCCTGGTGGTCTATTGGCCCACCATCTCCAGGTGGTATGCACAGTGCTGCCTGCAGAAGGCACAGGTTGTGGCACAATAGTGGACTGTTGCACCAAATGCAAGTTGTGGTGGTGCACACCCCCTGCTTCAGCACCCCCCCCAGCCACAATCCCCCATCACATTTTATACACCCCCCTTCCCTGATGTTATTCAGTTATTAATATATATTTTCCAGGTGATCTAGCATCCCTCTCTCCTGATCCCCGATCTTGTTATTAATGTTAATGATTATAGAATTTCCTGGTGGTCTAGTGACCCTCCCTCCCTGATCCCCGATGTCCATTTTCTGATTTTGTTGGATGCTAATGGCATCCTCCCACCCTCCCATGTTGATTTTCTTGCTGAAAATAAGAAAACGATCAAATATCTTTTATTATTTTTTTACCCTGTAAAAAAAAATCCATCGCTGATCACACCTGCACCCACCACCCAACCTCCCATTGTGCACCCACCTCCCCACACCCCGTGACACCCCTCCAAACACTCACTCACCTGAATACATCCCAGGATTGAGATCTGCTCTCCCGATCAAAGACACGTCTTGCTGATGGAACTAATGACTGCAATATGAGAAACTTAGGTAAATGCGGTTTAATGTATTTCAATGGGAGTTTTACTGTATCAGCTCCACCCACCCAGCTCACTATTAACTGCGGTATCTCCACTGATACAAAGGCCATTGCTGACTCATTCAACTCCTCCTTTTCTGACCTCAGTAATGTACTCCCAGCAAATTTATTTGATCCCCATACCCCACACCTTCCCCATCCATCCCCCCCCACCATTTCACTTCAAAACCCTCTCTCCTTGTAAGGCTAAACCCTGCATCCTAAAAACCTTAGGTAAGTCACATTACTGTAGTGATTTGCTGGGCCTTAGACTCCTCCACATGACCCTGGATGTAGTCCTCACCCTGCTAACCAAGATTCTTAATCTCCCCCTCTGCCATGGTGAATTCCCCTCTGAATGGAAAAATGCTGTTATTCCCCCCATCCACAAAAATGGTGACTGCACTTCCCCCAGGAACTACCACCACATCTCCATTCTCCCCCAAAGGCTCTTGAAAAAAATCATCTCTGATCAACTCACAGACCACCTCACCAAATATGACTTACTCTGCCGGGAACAACATAGATTTCACAAAGGGCACAGCACCACTACTGCCCTGCTGGAGTTCTCCAGCACTATCCATACTGCCCTGGATGGATGGTGTCTGGTTGGTTCATTCTTTGTGGATTTATCAGAAGCCTTTGACACTGTGAACCACTCCCTTCTTTTATCTGCTCTCTCCCGCACAATATCTCTCACAGGATGCCAGCAAGTGGTTTGCTGACTACCTAGCCAGTAGGTCACAACAAATTAAAATTAATGACACACACTCCTCCTGCATCCCAGTTAAGTCAGGGGTGCCCCAGGAGCACCAGATCCAAGACAGCATGGCTTTACAAAAGGAAGGTCCTGTCAAACTAATCTCATAGATTTCTTTGACTGGGTAACTAGAGTGGTGGACTAAGGGGGAGCAGTTGATGTCACCTACCTTGACTTCAGTAAAGCTTTCGATACTGTTCCACATAGAAGATTGATTAATAAGCTGGGTAGGCTCAGGATGGGTCAGAAGTTGGTCAACTGGGTGGCAAACTGGTTGATGGGCAGAAAACAGAGAGTGGTGGTAAATGGTATACAGTCAGAAGAGATGCAGGTCACAAGTGGGGTACCTCAGGAATCAGTTCTAGGGCCAGTCCTCTTCAATATCTTCATCAGTGACATTGCAGATGGACTGGAGGGCAAGGTTTGTCTGTTTACAGATGACACCAAGATCTACAATGGAGTAGATGATCCAGATGGGGTGGACAGAATGAGAAGAGATCTGGATAAACTAGCAAAATGGTCGGAAGAGTGGCAACTGGGGTTTAATGCAAAGAAGTGCAAGATCATGCACGTAGGGAAGAAAAACCCTGAGGCCACTTATAGGCTGGGAGGGGAGTTGCTGGCAGTCACAAGGGAAGAACGAAACTTGGACATCAACATCACCAATAACCTGAAATCATCCAAGCAGACCACTAAAGCAGTAGGTAAGGCTAGGGGGATGTTAGGGTGTATTAGTAGGGGTATCACAAGTCAGAAGAGGGAGGTAATAATCTCTCTTTACCAGACACTGGTTAGGCCCCATCTGGAGTACTGCGTGCAGTACTGGAGGCCACACCTTCCCAAGGACATTAACCAAATTGAGGCAGTCCAGAGAAGGGCAACCAAAATGGTGCAGGGACTGCATCAGAAAACATATGAGGACAGATTAACGGAGCTCAATATGTATACCCTAGAGCAAAGGAGGGAGGGAGAGAGGTGATATGATCGAAACATTTGAACACCATAAGGGCATTAACAATGTGAAAGAGTCTAACATGTTTCAATATAAGAAAAGCAGCAGGACAAGAGGACACAGCATGAGATTAGAGGGAGGCTGATTAAGGGATAATGTAAGGAAGTTCTTTTTCACAGAAAGGGTGGTGGATGCATGGAGCGGCCTTCCTCAAACATGGTGGATATGAATACAGTGCACGGCTTCAAACAGGCATGGGATAGGCATAAGGGAGCAATACAGATGAGTATGAATAGATAGGCCATTGACAGAGCAAAGGCCGATGGCACATTTATATGGTAGAAAAAGAAATGGGTAGACTGGATGGTCCTTGCAGTCCTTATCTGCAGTCAACTTCTATGTTTCTAGGTTTCCATGTATCCTGGGCTCCTCCTCTTTAGACTATTTCTGAACACCCTTCCCAAGGCTTGTCCTGGGCAATTACTCTTATATGCTGAAGATGCAGTTCTCTTCTCCACCCACCCTAATCTACACTCACTACAACTATCCCTCTAGAAGTCCTTCACAGATGTTAAATCCTGGTTCACTGATCACCATCTGGTTCTACAGCACAAAAAAACAAAGTCATGATGTTCTCTCACAATCAGAGCTGATAGAAATGCTACCCACTAATTAGTCACATCTCCCAACTATTACCCTTTGAGCAGATCGACAACTTTAAATACCTTGGGGTCACCCTCGACTCGGCACTCATCTTCCACAAGCATATACACCACCTTAGCTCTGCTGTCAAAGTCAGAATTAGTCTGCTGCACTGGCTCAAACATTGTCTCTCCCCAGAAACCCTCTGACTAGCAGTCTCATCATCCATCTTGTCCCTTATAGATTATGAGATCCTGGTTTATGGGTTGGCTGATACCTTTGCCCTCCACAGAATCTGTGTTTCCCTAAACAAAGCTTGTCACCTTGCTACAGGCTGCTCTGGATTGACACCCACTTGTGCTCTGTACAGTCTCACCAGTTGGCTTGATTTTGATGGGAGACTTAGGTACCATACATGACGCTTTGCAAAAAAAGGTCACAATCGGCCTAGCCCAACCCCGGCCTCACCAACCTGCTAAAAACTGCACCCTCGGTGATACCAACTTGCAGCTCCACCAAACCCTCACTCCTAATTCCCTGCTGTCAAACTACTCAAGGCCAGAGATCTTTCTGCTATAGCGCCCCCCTCTGGAAGAATTCCCTGCCCAGCTCCATCTCCTCTGAAAATAAAATAAGCCACTTTAAAACCACCCTCAGGGGAACACCTCCATTCCTTGAGCACCTGCGACTGGTACTAGTCCACCCCCCCAGTGCTCCCTCCAACCATGGAATGTATGACTTCTCCAAACTTGCCTCTTTTCCCCCCATTGTTTCTCTCTCCATTCCCCCTCTCCCCTCACTCCTCGTATGACATGAACCTGTTCCTTTAACCTAAGTCCTTGACTACTCTTGAGCTACAACAAAGGATCTCCATCCTGCTAACCCACTGATCGTTGCACTCCTACTGTTTTCCTCCCCCAACTTCTGCATACCTGTATTTTACTTACTGCTTGCTAATGTATAGTTGTTGCATATATGTGTAATTACTGTTCCATCACTGCCTCTTTATTGTATCTCTGAACACTATTTTGTACTGTTTGTAATGTGACGTGGAGCCTTTGTAAATGAGTCTCTGACTCAAAGGTTTGTAATTCTGATACCTGTAATAAATAAAAAACAAATAATTAAATAATAAGAAGATTATGTTGAAATTATGGGGTGAAAATGTTGAAAATGTCGAAAGTTATGAGGGTGCATAGTGAAATTGCAACAAATGGTCATAACTTGGCCATTTTTTATAATTTTGACCCAAATTTTCAACATAGCCTTCTTATGACCCCACCTCATGTACAATATGACTGTAATTACACAAATCCCACCCAAAAGGTGATTTCATCAACCGACTGCAAAATCACCTTTCCAGTTGGAGTTGTGTAACAACAGTCATATTGTTCATGAGATGGGATCCCCAAAAGGTCATGTTAAAAATTTGGCATTAAAATCTCAAAAACTTCCAAAGTTATGCATAAAAGTTGAAATCCCCATTGAAATACATTGAACTGCATTTACCTTAATTTCTCATATTGCAGTCATCGGTTCCAGCAGCAAGACGTGTCTTCGATCAGAGAGTGGGTCTTGAATCTGGGACCTGTTCAGGTGAGTGAGGGTATGTGAGGATGTACTGGGGGGGTTGGGGTGGTGGGTGCTGAGTGGGAGTTGGGGGGGCTGATTGGCGAGGGACCATTTTCTTTTTTGACAGGTTTTTAAAATCCAACTTTCTGTGATTTTCTCCAGTATTCTACAATCATTTACACTTCACAGAGGTTAAAAAAATAACAGAGACAGAAAAGGAAAGTGTATACTTTGCATGGCATAGTGACAGCTTACGAAGACAAAATAAAGAAACGTGAACACACAGTCTCCCCTAGTTCCTGCAGGTATACAACCTTAAGTTCTAGGAAAACTGTGAGTCAGGACTTTCAAATCCCTAACTTTAGAACAACATTAATGTTGAAAAAGTGCATGCTGAACCACAGTCTGGTCCTTTCAGTTGTGGTCATATACTGGATCCAAATTCAAAAAGCAGTACTTACTTAATTAATTAATAGTTCATTGTCTTGATTCACCGACTGCATAAATCTAAAAAGCAATAGTTGAAATCTGTATATGCTAAACCTATATACCTGTAAAGTAATTGATGTTGGTTGGGGATTTCTGTGAAAAGTCAGGTAGAGTAAAGGGGAGAAAATGTGTACATAGAGATGGAAACCTTCAAAACTGCACCCCATATGCTACACCAGCACCGAAGAGAAGATGTGAATTTTCTTGGAAAATTTGTGCAGCAGTAGTACACTGCACAATGGAAGTGCAGAAATGAAACACATACTGGAAACCTCCATTACAGAAAAATGAATAAAGATAGAGTTTAGAGGGATTTATCCACAACCTCTTTAAACCCGATTCCCTTGAATTTTAAAACTTATATATCTAAACAAATAAGCAAACCTATCACTCTGAACTCTCTAGGAACTCCTTCTGGACAAAACTACAGAACTCGCTAAGTTTTATAATGCTACATTTTTTTTCTCTGCACTACAGCAACATTTTATACAACAAGCAAAATACCAGACTCCTGGAGTAGTGATTTACTGTCTTCCAGACAGTGCTTAGAGAGTGAAGCAAATGGAGCCTGTCATATCCCGTCACATCAGATCCCACTCAGTGTGATCATAATGAGACTGGCAAAGCAAGCCTATTTTAACAATATTAATTTTATTATATAATATCTAGATAAAAAAATCCCTATGATAATAGTCCCCTCCTTTGTGAATATGTTTTATATAGTAATTTTCTGGGTCATGCTTAATGTGATGGGATCTTCCGTTACTCCTTAGTATTATATATGCTATTTTGAATATTATTAAACAGTGTTTGTGATATTTGCCGGTTTATAGTTTGTTACCTCAGCCCTGGCTGTGCTCTGACTTCTTTGTATGTTCTGATTTCAAGTTTGACTTTATCATACATTCTGTAATCGATGAATAGGACACTGTTTATCATGATTATATGAACATTTGGAGTAGAACATTATTAAGGTCTGTGCAGACTCTTGAGTTAGTGATTTACTGTCTTCCAGACTGGTCTTTATCTTGAATACTCTCATTATGTTTGATTCTATTAGTTCTTGTAATAAGGGGATCTTAACTGTTTCACATTTTTTGTGCTTTTTCTTGTGACTATTATCACTAATACCATTGAAAAATATTTCTAGTAACATGACCAGCTCTGCTTGAACCATAATTGATAAGCCTTACCCTAGCCATTCTTTATCCAGGTATCATAAAATAAATATGCTTACTTTTTTGTTTTGTTATGAGCACATTGAGTAGGATCCAGTGTGATTTAATATGGCAGGCTCCACCTCCATAAATTTGTAAATAGATGGGTCAAAGCAAGTTGAGGTGCTATGACAGGGGTAACAATGAGACATTTTTCATATTTTCAGGATCCATGCAGTGCTAGAATCATGAAGGTGAATAGGGATGCAGGATTTGCCCAAAACAGTTAATGCAATAACACCATTTAACTGGAAGCTCTTAAACCTTATAGAAATATAGAAACATAGAAAAACAGACTTTGATGGCAGATAAGGACCATTTGGCCCACCCAGTCTGCCAATTTCCTTACTTTTCAGATAAGCTGCAGATCCTAGCTAACAACCTACTTCCTCATACCCCCCACTAGAATTGCCTTACGTCTGTCCCATGCATTCTTGAATTCCCACACTGTTTTTGACCCCACTACCTCCTCTGGAAGGCTGTTCCATGCATCCACCACCCTCACTGTGAAAAAATACTTCCTCACGTTGTTCCTGAGCTGTCCCACCTCTATCTTCAAATTGTGCCCCTTGTTCTTGCACATCTCTTTCTGAAAGATGCTACCCTCTTGGATTTTGTTGTTTCTCTTGAGGTATTCGAATATTTCTATCATGTCCCCCCTCTCCCTCCTTTCCTGTAGGGTATACATACAATATTAAACTCCTTTAGTCTGTCTTCATATGGCGTCTGGTGCAGACCCTGCACCATTTTAGCTGCCCTCCCTGGACTGCCTTCATTCTGTCTACAGTATGTCCTTGTGGAGATGAGGTCTCCAGAACTGCATGCAGTACTCCATAAATGATTACCAACTGTCTGTACAGAGGGATATCAACTTCCTGTTGTCTACTGTTGATGCCTCTCCCTATGCATTCCAGTGTCCCCCCAGCCCTCCTTACTACCTTTTCACATTGCTTACCTACCTTTAGGTCATCTGATATGACTTCCAGCAGGTCCCATTCCATTTTTGTTGTTGTTAGTACCCTCCCCATTGTGTACTCTTCCCCTAGGTTTTTGTTTCCCAGGTGCATTACTTTGTACTTCTTTGCATTGAATCTAAGCTGCCATACTTCTGACCATTCCTCCAACCTTGCCTAGTCCTTTCTCATCCTTTCCACCCCCCTTGTGTATCAACTCAGTTGCAGATCTTTGTGTCATCTGCAAAGAGGCATACTTTTCCTTCCAGCCCCTCCACAGTGTCACTTATAAAGACATTAAGGACCGGTCTCAGTAGTGAACCCTGCAGTACCCTGCTAGTAACCTCCCTTTCCTTGGAGTGGACACCATTTACTATTACCCTCTGCATCTTGTTGTCCAGCCAATTTTTTACCCAGGCTACTACCCTGGACCCACTCCTAGGCTGGCTAACTTGTTTATTAATCTTTTTTGCTGGACTGTGTCAAATGCCTTGCTAAAGTCTAGGTAGGCCACATCCACAGCCCCTCCCTAGTCTACTACTTTGATCAACCCAAGAATTCAATTATATTTGTCTGACATGACCTTCCTGCTGTGAATCCATGCTGCTGTGGGTCCTGTGCCCAACTGACCTCTAGGTACACAACAATTCTTTCTTTCAGAAGTGATTCCATAATTTTCCCTTCCAATGAGGTCAAACTAACAGGTCTGTAGTTTCCTGCCTCTGCCTTGCTCCCACTTTTGTGGAGGGGAATAACATCTGCCTTCCTCCAGTCCTCTGGTACCACACCATATTTCCATGATTTGTTAAGAAGGGTAGTTAGTGGTGTCACTGATTCTCCCCTTAGTTCCTTTAGAATTCTGGGATGAATCCCATCAGGACCCATTGCTTTGTCCACCTTGAGTTTTAAGAGTTCTTTCAGGACCCTTTCTTCTGTGAATGGACTGGTATTGACCCCCAACCCCCTTCCGGAGTGCTTCTATTATTTGGTTTAGGTACCTCCCCCTCCTCTTCTTTTCTGAATACTGAGCAAAAGTATTCATTCAGGATCTCTGTCTTTTCACTGTGACCCTCTGCCCACCTCCCTTCCCCTTTATTTATCCTCACTATCCCTCCTTTGGTCTTTTTTAGCTCCTTAATGTACGTATAAAAAGTTTAATCCCCCTTCGTAACTGAGTTGGCTATCTTTTCCTCTGTCTGGACCTTTGCTATTCTGACTGCCTTCTCTGCTTCCTTCTACTTTACATGACACAGTTCTCTGTCCTGCTTCTTCTGTGATTCCTTATACTTCCTGAATGCTATCTTTTTCTCCCTAACATTCCCTGTTACCTCTTTTGAGTACCATAGTGTTTTTTTCCTTCATTTTGTTTTGTTTATTTGTTTCACACAAACAAATAATAACTAAATTATAACACTCAACCCAGCCTTTGTTACATGGGAGCTGGCACAGCCTACAAGACAAAGTCCCCCTCAGTTCCAATGGTTTAAACTGGCATATTCACTATACATATTTGTGTGCAGCTTTATAAGACTCTGCACCACACCCTGTGGCTTTTTCTAACCTTTATAGTTATGGTATGCTGCTGTAGTATTTTAAAATGACCACTAGGTAGTGCTTGTGACAGTTTAAAGATAAACCAGTTATGAGGTTAGAAGGATGAAACATTGTTATTTAATTTGGCAGTTTAGGAATTAGAAACATTAGAAAATAATCATCTGGACAATTCTATATTTCAGTCTGACTCTTAGATTACCCAATTCCTGCATTCCTCCATACAAAAGTGAGGGTACTGGACTTTAGGAGGGCTGACTTTGGCAAGATGGGAAAGTGCCTCAGAAAAGCACTAGCAAACAGGCTAGAAGGAGGTGTGGAGCAACAATGGGGAATTATCAAAACTGCCATCACAGACGCAACAAGCCTTCGTGTGAAGCAAATAAACAAATCAAAATGAAAGAAAAAAGCCACTATGGTTTTCAAGAGGGTGGCTGTGAAAGTCAGGAAGAAAAGAGATAGCATTCCGGAGTATAAGGAAACACAGAAGGAGCAGGACAGAGAGCTGTACCAGTTAAGGCAAAAAGAAGCAGGGAGGAAAGTCAGAATAGCAAAGGCCCAAACTGAGGAAAGATAGCCAACTCAGTTAAGAAGGGATAAAACCTTTTATAGGTACATCAGCGGAGTGAGAAAGACAAAGGGAGGGATAGTGAGGCTGAATAGAATGAACGGTGGGTGGGCAGAGGGGACAGTGAAAAGCAGGAATACTGAATGAATATTTCTGCTCAGTATTCACAAAGAGGAGGGAAAGTGCCTAATCCAATTAACAGAAGCACTCTTGATAGGGGGGGGCGATCCTAGTCCTTTCACAGAAGAAAGGGTTCTGCTAGAACTCCTAAAACTGAAGGTGGACAAAGCAATGGGTCCTGATGGAATTCACCCCAGAATTCTAAAAGAATTAAGGAAGGACCTAGTGAAACCACTGGCTACTCTTTTTAATAAATCATGGGAGGATGGTGTGGTACCCGAGGACTGGAGGAAGGCGGATGTGATTCCCCTTCACAAAAGTGGGACCAAGACAGAGGCAGGAAACTACAGACCTGTCAGTCGGACCTCTGTGGTAGGGAAAGTGATGGAGTCACTTCTGAAGGAAAGAATAGTTGAGTACCTAGAGGTCAGTGGAGCACAGGATCCAAGTCAGCATGGGTTCACAGCAGGAAGGTCATGTCAGACGAATCTAATAGATTTCTTTGACTGGGTGACCAAAGTAGTAGACCAGGGAGGGGCTGTGGACTTGGCCTACCTAGACTTTAGCAAGGCATTTGACACAGTCCCACACAAAAGATTGATAGTCAAATTAACCAGCCTGGGAGTGGGTCCCAGGGTGGTAGCCTGGGTAAAACATTGGCTGGACAACAGGACACAGAAGGTAATTGTAAATGGAGTCCACTCTGAAGAAAGGGCAGTTACTAGTGGGGTACCGCAGGGTTCAGTATTGGGTCCAGTCCTTTTAATGTCTTCATCAGTGACATTGCAGAGGACTGGAAGGAAAAGTATGCCTTTTGCAGATGACACAAAGATCTGCAACAGGGTTGATACACAAGGAGGCGTGGAAAGGATGAAAGGGACTTGGCAAGGTTGGAGGAATGGTCAGATGTATGGCAGCTAGGATTCAATGCAAAAAGTGCAAAATAATGCACCTGGGAAACAAGAACCCGGGAAGAATACACAATGGGTGGGAGGTAGTAACAACAACAAAACAGGAAGGGACCTGGGGTAATCATATCAGATGACCTTAAGGTTAGCAAGCAATGTAAGAAGGCAGTAGGGAGGCCGGGGGTATACTGGGATGTATAGGAGAGGCATCAGCAGCAGAAAACAGGAAGTTGTTATCCCTCTGTACAGACAGTTGGTGAGACCCCATCTGGAATACTGTGTCCAGTTCTGGAGACCCCATCTCCACAAGGACATAGACAGGATAGAGGCAGTCCAGAGGAGGGAACTAAAATGATGCAGGGTCTGCAAGAGAAGCCGTATGAGGAGAGACTAAAGGAGCTTAATATGTATACCCTTGAGGAAAGAAGGGAGGGGGACATGATAGAAACTTTCAAGTACCTCAAGGAATCAACAAAGTCCAAGAGGGTAGCATCTTTCAGAAAAGAGACTTGCAAGAACAAGGGGACACAATTTAAAGATAGAAGGAGGGCGGTTCAGGGGCAATGTGAGGAAGTATTATTTCACAGAGAGGGTAGTGGATGCATGGAACAGCCTTCCTGAGGAAGTTGTGGGGTCTAAAACTGTGGGAGAATTCAAGAATGCATGGGACAGACATACGGCAATTCTTGTGGGGGGCAGGAAGATAAAGGCTGTTGGTTAACTAGGATCTGCGGCCTATCCTGTAGGTAGGGAAATGGGCAGACTAGATGGGCCTAGCGGTCCTTATCTGCCATCAAAGTCTATATTTCTATGTTTCTATGTTTCCTACAGTATGTGTTACATTATCCCACTGCTCACAGATTGATTTGGCATTTTCCATGTAACTGCAGGGCAAATTTTGTCTATTTTCCTGCTGAATACATTATTTCCTATGGAAGAAGAATTACCATTTTCCCAGATAACCAATGCAATTCTATGGGAACACTTTCCCTGTAAATTGATCCATTTTCCATCAAAATACAGGAATCCTTGTAGATCTGGGAGCCCTGTTATCCATTTATCCAATGAATACATGGCCACACAGAATGGGGGAAGGCAGCTGCTGAACTGTGAGATTATGATTTCTGTGTGTGATTCTGCTTGGGGCAGTCTAACTCTGAATCTCATAGAGGACAGTGGATTTTCTCAGAGTGACAGAGCAGAGTGGATCTACTGAAGGAGATACTGAGGATCCAGGCATAAAGTGAACACTGTGAGTCGAGGAGCATAATACTTGAGAATTTAAGAAAATACAATAGCTAGTATGTGTGCCTGTGGGCACAGTTAGAATGGAAACATACACTGAAGAGCTAAAGGAGTCTGTAATCTTTGTTTTAGTTTGGAGAAGAGGCAGTTTGCGCATTGTCAGTGAGATCAGCCCTGTCGCTACCAAAAAGTCATGGCCGTATCACACAGATAACGTGGGAAATCAACCCACTTTTCAAATGGAAAATAATCCAAATGGCGAGAGTAACTCGGCTAGGTACAGACATAGTAGGTACAATCTTGCCCGTAAACATGCTCACATGTTACGTACCTTGACTGTTCATTTTTTCCATCCTTACAAAAAATTACTCCAGGTCCAAGACCCCAGATTCTTACAAGCATCTGTTAAAATGCTCCACATATATGTACAGAAACTGATCTTCAAAGCACTCACCTTAAACTCTAAACTGTAGAAATGGTATCAGTAGAAAACAATTCACACTTTTGCTGCAATAAAGCATCTCTTGCACCATGTTGGGCACAGAAAATGGTCAACTTTTCCTTAGCAAAAAACTGTCACTGAGAAAAGAACAGAGGGAGGAATATGAAAACACAAGCCCTCTCAAAAGTTGTATGCAATTTCAGTTCCTGTCTGTATTTTTTTTTTGTATATGGTGTGTGATCTCACCACCTCTGCATCCTCCCATTCTGCTTTCACTTCTGTTTGGTTTTGGCTTGACTCTTGAGCATGAGTTAGTGAACTGCAGAAAATTACTGATTAGGAATTAAAAAAACACATGCAAATACAGAAAACTGAAGTCTAAAAAAATAAATGCCTACAAGCAGCTGTGTTTTGACTTTTTGCATTTTCATTCTGGCAAAAATTCTCTGAGTTTAATTACAGGTGTTTGGCGTACACTGGTTCGAAGAAGCAGGGATTGTAGGGTGGGGGTACCACTAGACACCAGGGCAAGGGCGTCTCACAGTTGACAATGCAGATGGCAGCACAAGTTTAGCTCTAGTTATAGAAGTCAAGAAAATCTGCAGTTATCATAAAGAGAATGCGGGGGAAGGCTCATCTTGCTAAGCTGGGCACCCAAGATCTTTGGTGCCCAGAAAAAATAGTTCTGGCCCTAATTGTACAAAACAACATCAGAATCTAGCTAAAACGGGGCCTGTTTAGCTAGGTTCTGGTGTTTGCTTTGTAAAATGGCAATATTTTTATGTATTTTCCATGCTTTTTAATCCATGGAAAAAATAACAAGCTAGCAGCTGGAGAAAAGGGATTTTTCCTTAATGAAAAAGGATTTTATTCTCATGAAAAAGGAATGGATCTCACAAGAGTGAATCCTTTTTGTAAAGGTCAATCCTAGGTCGAACTTTATCCCTCTAATTTGGATAGGGGAATTCCCATTTAAAACAATGGGAACTTAAAAATGTAATAACTTTGCAACAGATTTATATTTTTTCACCAAACAAAGCATGGCAGTTATGTTACCCAAGCTGGTTCTACTATAAAAAATCACACCAAAATTCCACATTATCTGGATGCAAGGTGAGAAGGAAAAAACTGCAAAAAATGTTGACTTTTAAGGTTTTAGCACTATCTGGATCTCAGAATCTGTACATCCAACCAGAAAGAAACTTGCCATATCAAAAGATCTACCCCACAGGACAGTGTATACTAAATTTTGCACAAATCCATTGATCAGTTGCAAAAGTTATTAAAGTGCAAAATTTGAAGTTTAACATTAAAAAGGCTACTCAACCCTAACTATGGGACATGACCATGCCCCTATAATATATATATATATATATAGATATATCTTTGCAAAAAAAATTATTAATGCACTAGTTAGGGTTAAACCAACAAAATGTGGCGTTAGAGTTTTCAACCCTAATACACCACCCCCACCTTCCAGGCAGCAACAGGAAAAACCATTATGGTTTCACCTTTCCTGCACTTTCTCAAATCAGGTGTGGGATATGCCTTGGGGCTGTCAGTCCTAACAATCACACCATTCTCAGGTACTCTACATATCTCATCTTCATTAATGATGGAAGAAACAGGAGAGGTTAAACCATAATGTTTTTTTCTATTGCTCTCTGCAGGGCGGGTGGGATGTTCAGGTTGGAAACCCTAACACCACTTTTCCCTACTTTTGTCAATTTAGCCCTAACTAGTGCATTAACAAAGTTTTTTGCAAAGAATTTCATTAATTTTTGAGGTAGTGGAATCATATCCTAATTCACGCAGGTCTCTTTGGGACCTGATGTCCTGTGCCAAGGGAAGACTCCATCCACCTACAGAAGTGACAGATGTGAAGCATTCATGGGACTGTTTCTCTCCTTTAGGTTCCCTACACCAGAGTCACAAAGGAACACTTTTATTTGCTGTTGTTATCCATTTATCCTTTAGGTTTGCTACACTGGAGTCACAAATGAATGCTTGTATTGTTTTTATTTCTGTAGCCATAGCACCAGAGGGACATGTGGGAAAAAAGGTCGGGGAAAACAAAGACACATGGGACACTGCAGGGCACAGTCAGCAATTTGATTTTGATGCCAAGACAAGAGGTATTTAAATCACATTCTTTGTCTCAGCAGCTTGGTTCTCCCTTCTCAGACAACCAAGTCGGAGGGCAGTGTTAATAGGTTTTGATCTGCTCCTTTAGGTTGCTTACAGAGGACCTGCAAAGGAGCACTTTTATTTGCTGTTAATATTCATTTCACCTTTAGGTTCCTTACACCGGAGCCGCAAAGGAGCACCTTTATTATTTTTATTTCTGTAACCACAGCAGCAGAGGGACAAGTGAGGACAAAGGACCAGGGAAAACACAGAGACACAGGACACTGCAAGGCACAGTTAGCAGTTTGGTTTTTGGCACTCCCTCCCACCTGCCCAATAACTATATAGCTTACAAATCCACTAATTAATTAACACTGCAGGTAATGGAAAGTGGAAGCTCTAAGGGTGTGTGCATGTAAATAATGCACCTGGAAGTTGTTAGCCAGTGGTTGGGGATTTTGTATCAGGGGTTAGAAGAATGAGTTGGTGAAGTTGGGATAGAAAGTATCCACAGGTATGGAGAGAGAAAAGGAAAGGGAAGAGAGGAGAAGAGAGGAAAAACAAAATATTGGATTGGGAGAATTATTAGGCGGTAGTGGGTAATGTCTAGATATAGGGAGTAGCTATGATGGGAGTGGTGCAGTGCAGCAACTGTGTGGCAGTTGTCTTCAGGGAGACTTTCTGGAGACTGCAGTGCTGCCCCATCTGCAGGCACCTCTCTGGGCTGAGGGAGGAATTTGCCAGCCTCAAGACTGAGTTGTCTCAGGTTAGAAAGACCTACTCCCCTACTCAGGGACCACCAACTTCACCTCCACTTCATTAAAGGATACCAGGAACAAGGAGTAGCTCAACAATAGTGGGCTTGGGCAGGGTTAGGGTGGTAGAGCATAGGCACATCCCAAACCCTATACTACTATGGAACTGCTACACTGGACAGATAGACTGGGACTTTCCCACAGAGGCACCCGAGATAGTGGCTGGGACGGATGTGGAGGTCATCCATGATGGAGACCCAAAGGTATAACAGAGGACCCCAGAGGTGGAGGAAGTGAATCCTGGTGGGGGACTCAATAGTAAGGGGATACAATTGGGGACAGGTAGGGATGAGGAGAGAATGGTAAGGTGCCTTCCCTGTGCCATGGCTCATAGGGAAGGAAGGAAGATCCTAATGATTGCTCAGGAGGAAAGGAGGGAGGGAGAGCTAGATGTCATTGTTCAATTAGGGACAAAGGACCTGGCTGGGGAGAGGACAGATGCTGTTCAGGAGAAGTTCAGGAAGCTGTGGAGGGGCCTTAGGCAAGTAGCAAATCTGTTACTTTCTCAGAGGTGCTACCTGTCCATGACAAGGCAGATGACAGGAGGCTCAGCACCAGGGACTTCAACTTATAGTTGAGCAAATGGTGCAGGGACAAGGGATTTAGATTCATTGAGGACTGGGGCTCCACCTGGAGTGATAGAAGCCAGTACAGGGGTAATGCCCTGCATCCCTCCAGGAGGGGAAATGAGTCCTTAGAGAACCCGATACCAGTCCATTCACAGAAGAAAGGGTTTTGAAAGAACTCTTGAAACTGAGGGTGGACAAAGCAATGGGGCCTGATGGGAGTCACCAAGAATTCTAAAAGAACTAAGGGTAGAACTAGTAACACCACTGTCTACTCTCTTCAACAAATCATGGGAGGATGGGGTGGTACCTGAGGACTGGAGGAGGGCAAATGTGATTCCACTTCACAAAAGTGGGAGCAGGGCAGAGGCAAGAATCTACAGACCAGCTAGTTTGACTTCAGTGGTAGGGAAAATGATAGAATCACTTCTGAAGGAAAGAATTGTTGAGTACCTAGAGACAAGTGGGTCACAGGACCCAAGCATGGTTTCACAGCAGGAATGTCATGTCAGATGAATCTAATAGATTTCTTTGACTGGGTGACCAAAGTAGTAGACCAGGGAGGGGCTATGGGTATGGCCTACCTAGATTTTAGCAAGGCATTTGACACAGTCTCACACAAAAGATTAATATACAAGTTAGCCAGCCTAGGAGTGGGTCCCAAGGTGGTAGCCTGGATAAAAAACTTGCTGGACAACAGGATGCAAAGGGTAATAGTAAACAGAGTCCACAGTGAAGAAAGGAAGGTAACTAGTTGGGTACCGCAGGGTTTGATACTGGGACCAGTCCTCTTTAATGTCTTTATAAGTGACATTGGAGAGCACCTGGAAGGAAAGGTATGTCTCTTTGCAGATGACACAAAGATCTGCAACAGGATTGAGACACAAGGTGGAGTGGAAATGATGAAAAGGGACTTGGCAAGGTTGGAGGAATGATCAAATATGTGGTAGCTCAGATTCAATGCAAAGAAGTGCAAGGTAATGCATCTGGGAAACAAAAACCCAGGGGAAGCGTACACAATGGGGGGTGAGTTAATAACATCAACAAAAATTGAAAGAGACCTAGGAGTAATTATATCAGATGACCTAAAGGTGGGCAAGCAATGTGAGAAGGAAGTAAGTGGGGCTGGGGGGTTCCTGGGATGCATAGGGAGAGGCATCAACAGTAGAAAACAAGAAGTTGTTATCCCTCTATACAGACAGTTAGTGAGACCCTGTCTGGAGTACTGCATGCAATTCTGGAGACCCTATCTCCGCAAAGACATAGACAGAGTGGAGGCTGTTCAGAGGAGGGCAACCAAAATGGTGCAGGATCTATACCAGAAGACATACGAGGAGAGACTAAAGCAGCTTAATATGTATACCCTTGAGGAAAGGAGGGAGAGGGGGGACATGATAGAAACTTTCAAGTATCTCAGGGGAATTAACAAAGTACAAGAGGGTAGCATATTTCAGAAGAAGAGATATGCAAGAACAAGGGGTCACAATTTGACGATAGAGGGGAGACGGCTCAGAGGTAATGTTAGAAAGTATTTTTTCACAGAGAAGGTTGTAGATGCATGGAACAGCCTTCCTGAGGAGGTTGTAGAGTCAGGAACAGTGGGAGAATTCAAGAATGCATGGGACAGGCATAAGGCAATTCTAGTGGGGGGAAGGAGGAAGTAAGCTGTTGATCAACTAGAATCTGCAGCTTATCCATCAGGTAGGAAAATGGGCTAGGTGGGCCAAGTGGTCCTTATCTGCCATCAAATTCTATGTTTCTATGTTTCTATGAAGAGTTTAAATGCTACATTAGTAAGAATTTACACTAGCCGAGTGGGAGGCATACTTATAGGGTCAACAGTGGGAATCCCAAGGATGAGAAGTCCCAATGGGAACAAACACAAACAGGCAACCAAGAGGAAGAGGAAAGGGGAAAGAGGAAAGAAAATAACTGAAGAGAAAGGGGGAGGGCAAAAGGGCAAGAAGAGGGGAGGTGGCAGTACAAATTGGAGAGCCATGTGTGCAAATCTTTGAAGTCTGGGCAACAACATGGTAGATCTAGAGGTCACATTGTCAGCAGGACACCTGGACATGCTGTAGTAGCAATTACAGAGACCTTGTGCAATGAAAACTAGGACTGGGAGGTAGCCATACCAGGGTATGCGATATTCAGGAGGATCAGGGTTGGGAAAAAAAGGGAGGAGGGGAGGTTCTTTACATGAGAGAGAACTTAAAGGCAACAGAAACACAGAGAGGACAAAGTAAAGCTGAGGTGCTGTGGGTCATTCTGGAGACAGGGAGTGGGGTAGTTATTAGAATAGGGGTGATCTACAGATCTCCTGTACAGGGGGAGGAGGGAGATAAGGATATGATGGAAGAAATCCAAAGGATGGCTAACAAAGTTGAGGTATTGCTACTTAGGGACTTCAATCTATGATTTGTGGATTGGAGCCTCCCTGCTGCAGCATCAGTTAGAAGTAGGGAAATACTAGACTCCCTGCAGGGGGCATTCCTTAGGCAACTAGTTAAAGAATCCACTCGTGAGGAGGCTTCACTGGATCTGCTACTGTCAAACAAGGATAGTGTCACTGACATCACAGTGGGAAGCCACCTGGGGACCAGTGATCATTATAAGGTGTGGTTCAACATAAGAAATGGTACAGAAGCTACGACCACTAAAATGAGGGTCCTGGGCTTCAAGAGGGCCAATTTCAAGAAAATAAGAGAGCGCCTCAAGGAAGCCCTAGCAGAAATAGGTGAAAAGGGTTGGGTTGAGGAAAACTGGTCAATAATAGGAAGGCCAATGAGAAGGCAGCAAACCTCTGTGTCAGGCAGGTCAAGAAGAGCTAGAGAAGAAAGATACTGCTATGGTTCTCTAAGGAAGTAGCAGACATGGTAAAGGAAAAGGAGCCGGCATTCAAAAGGTACAAATCAATACAGAAGGACATGGATAAGGAGAGTTATTAGGAGAAACAAAGGGAGGCAAGAAAGCAGTGAGGAAAGCTAATGCACAAATGGAGGAAAACATTTCCAAAGTAGCAAAAAAGGGGGATAAAACATTCCTTAGGTAGATAAGCAAAAAGAAGAAAAGCAAGGCAAGGATAATACGACTAAAAGGGGAAGTGAGGGAAGTGTGGAAGAGGGCCAGAAGAAAGCTGACATATTAAATAAGTACTTTTGTTCAGTATTGACAAAGAACGGGGTAGGTGACAGACCACAGAAAGTGGAGAAGGGCATTAAGTGAAGGGAGGTGGACACTAGCCCTTTTAGGGAGAAGACAGTCTCCAAGGAACTAGCTAAACTAAAAGTAGACAAGGCAATGGGACTTGACGGGGTTCACCTCAGAATACTGAAAGAACTAGAGGAGGAACTGTCTGAGCCTCTGATGGCCCTGTTCAATCTATCACTGTATACGGGGGACATTTCAGGGGACTGGAGGAGAGCAGGTGTGGTCTCACTGCACAAAAGTAGGAATAGGGAGGAGGCAGGGAACTACTGACCAGTAAGCCTGACTTGGTGGTGGGCAAGGTTATAGAAACACTACTTAAAGAAAGGATTGGGGAATACTTTAAAACCAGTGGATTGCAGGATCCAAGGCAGCATGGGTTCACAGGGGGAGATCTTGCCAAATGAACCTGATATAGTTTTTTTGACTAGGTTACCAGGGGGTGGATCTGGGAAGAGCAGTGGATGTGGCCTACCTGGATTTCAGTAAGGCCTTTGACACTGTATACCACACAGAAGACCATTTAACAAGCTTGGCAGCACATGAGTGGGTTCAAAGATAGTAAAATGGGTATGAAGGTGGCCAAGTAACAGAACTCAGAGGGTGGTGGCAATTGGAGTTCACTTGGCAGAAGGTAAGGTAACCAGCGGGGTGCCTGAGGGGTCAGTACTGGGACCGATCCTCTTCAATTTCTTTATTAGTGATATTGCAGAGGGTCTAGAAGGAAAGATATGCCTGCTTATGGATGTCACAAAAATCTGCAACAGAGTGGACACAATGAGGGAGTGGAAAAAATGAAGGAAGATCTAAAAAACTGGAAGACTGTTTGAGGGTTTGGCAACTGGGCCTCAATGTCAAAACAATGTAAAATTATGCACAAAGGGCACAAAAACCCAAGGGCAACTTATCAGTTAGGAGGGAATGTGTTAACAACCACAAAAGAGGAAAAGGATCTTGTGGGGGGTCATCATATCTGAAGACCTAAAGGTAGAAAATCAGTGTGATAAGGCAGTAGGAAAGGCTAGTAGGATGCTGGGGTGCCTAGGAGGGGTATCACCAGCAGAAAAAGGGAGGTAGTGTTACCCCTTTATAGCTCAATGGTGAGGCCTCACCTGAAGTACTGTGTTCAGTCCTGGAGGCTCCATCTCAGGAAGGACATAGATCAGGTGGAGGCAGTACAGAGAAGGGCACCCAAAAGGGTGCATGGCTTGCATCAGAAGGAGGAAAGAGACTCAGGGAATTAAATATGTACTCACTGGAGGAAAGGAGAAAAAGGGGAGACATGATAGAAACATTTAAATACCTAAAGGGTATCAGTAAGGTACAGGAGGGTGGCATATTGCACAGAAAGATATGCTGAAGGACAAGGGGGCATGATATGAAGCTGGAAGGGGAGACTTAGAGGGAATGTGAGGAAATATTTGGAACAGCCTCCCAGCAGAGGTGATGGGTACTGATATGGTAACAGGTTTCAAACATGCATGGGATAGGCGAAGGGAGACTTTAGTATCAAGGCTTGGGGGGCAGAGATCAATTAGGGTCTATGGTGGCACAGTATGTAGGGACTTTGGTGTAGACTAGGTGGGCCAAGAGATCCTGTTCTGCTGAAAGCTTCTATGTTTCTATGTGTGGTGGACTGTGGAAGCGCAGGGCACTGTGGTCCTTGTGCTTCCACGTGGCTGCAGATATACAGTAGATACACAGGGCAACAAGTGCATCTGTCAATCAATGTACAGGGCTGTTTGCCACCCAGAAGTGCAGATGTCCAAGGCCTTATGCCAAGAAGACAGTTGCCTTCACTATATGGTACCCCTGCCCATGCGGACAGCCCTGCATCTTTCATTCCCTGGCTGGGGGGGATGCTGCATAACAGCACCATCCACCTACCCTCACCCCATCCAGCTGGGTCACTGAGCTCACTCCCAGACTGAGCTTACCAGCATGGGATCACAAAGCATACCCATTGGGATCAAGAGTGGCACTGCACACAAAATGTGTTAACAATTGTAGATTGCTTTTTCAATTTTGACCCCAAATTTTCAAGATTCTCATTTTATTATTCACCTCATAAACATGACATGTATCATTTACAATATACTGGCTGAAATGTCATTTTGCACTAGAAATGTGAAAACATATCTCATCTCATCCAGGATTTAAAAAATGACTCATCTCACTTCTATGAGGTAGTGTGGAAAAATGACTATGTTGAAAATTTGGTGTTAAAATATTTCATATAAGTGAAGTTTTGAGTGAACGTTGAAATACTTCAATATGCACACATAACATGGTTATTTTGCTGTATTCATGGTTCCATGTCATAATGGCAATCGCCATTTGGGCAAGTGTACATCACTGAAAATAAATAACAGCAATGTACACTCGCAGAGACTCCAAATGCGGTGATGAGACCCTAACATATGTGGGGGGCTTTGCCCCACAACCTCCAACTAAAGATTCTCAACTCCAGGGTTGTGCATATTGGGGGGGTGTAAACCTTAAAAAAATAAAAACCTCGGCACTGATGCAAAAAGAGACGCTCACCTCAGAACTGAACCCAGCACCCTCCCAATCCAAGCCGGCTACCTTTACTACCATGCCACATGGCCGGTTTGGCTGCTGACTGCCACACTGCCTCCCACATACCTCCCTCCTCCCTTCTGCCCTCGTAAGGTGTGGTCCCTTCCGTACGTGTGTATACATCTTGTCACCCTCCTTTGGCCACCGTGGTATCCTGTCACTACTCTGCCAGGTATCCCAGTACACAGGCACCATGACTGAGTCGCCATTTCTGGAGTCACTCAATTGTGGTCCCCGTGTTCACAGAATACTGCATTGGTACACTAAATTTTCAGCATAGTCTTCTTATTACACCACCTCATGAACCTGGTAGGTGAAAATTTTCAAATGCCCTCCAAAATGTGTTTCCGCACCACTGCAACATCATTACGTACCTCAGGTGTAAAAACACAGTTTAGCCGGGATTTGAAAAAGGGCAGCTATTGCATTCATGAGGTGGTGTACAAAAATGGCTATGTTGAAGATTGGGGTTCAAAATATTTAAAATTACCAAAGTTAAGAGCGAGCATAGCAAAATTTCAATGTATGTGCATAACTTTGCCATCTTTACATATTTTGACCACAAATTGTCAACATAGCATCTTCTTATAACTCCACCGTATGAACAACTGTGGTGAAAATGTTCAAGTCAAGCGACCATGAAATCGCCTTTCCAGCTTGATTTGTGCAATTCCATCACCATTGGTCATGAGGTGGGGTCCCAAAAAGGCCATGTTGAACATTTGGTATCAAAATATGCAAAAATGAGAAAGTTATGTATCAAAGTTAAAAACTTCATTGAAATACATTGAACTGCGCTTACCTTAGTATTTCATATTGCAGTCAGTGGTTCCAGCAGCAAGACGTGTCATTGATCGGAGAGTGGATATTCACCCTTGGACTTGTTCACGTAAGTGAAGGTGTATGAGAGGTGTGAGGGGTGTTGGATGCTCATTGGGAGGTAATGGTGAGGGGGCAGATTGGTGAGGGCCTGTTTTCTTTTTTTCAGGTTGTAAAAAAAACATTGAGGGATGTTTTTCTTTATTACCAGTTACTTAAATATGGGGATAGCGATTGGAGGGTGGGGGTGCCACTAAACACCAGGGAAACATTAATAAATATGGGGATGGTGATCGGAGGGTAAGGATGCCATTAGACACAAGGGAAACATTAAGTAAATACAGGGACAACTATCAGAGAGTGGGGGTGCCACCAGACACCAGGGAAACATTAAGTAAATATGAGGATGGTGATCAAGGGTGAGGGGTGCAACTAGACACAAGAGAAGGATTAATAAATACATGGACAGCAATCAGAGGGTTGGGGTGCCACTAGACACTCGGAAGACATTAAGAAGTACAGGGACAGTGATCAGAGGGTGGGGCTGCAACTAGACACCAGGGAACCATTAAGCAAATATGAGGACAGTGATTTGAGGGTGGGAGATGCCACTAGACACCATGGAAACATTAATAAATATGGGGACTGTGAGTGAAGGGTGGGGAGTGCCACCAGATACCAGGGAAATATTATATAAAGGTTAAAGGAGGCAGTATCGCATAGTGGTAAAGGGCACTGAGCTGCAAACCTGGAGACCTGGGTTTGAATCCCAAAAGCCCCCACTTTTATACTGTGTGACCCTGAGCAAGTCATTTAACTTCTTTGTGCTCCCAGGTCACACCTGGAAAAAGCTCTGGCTTAGAATGCCTTTCCTGGTTAAACAATTTCCCCTTTCCCCCATTCCCCTTTCCCCCTTAAATATGGGGATGGCAATCGGAGAGTGGGTAGTGCCACTAGATGCCAGGGAAACCTAATATATGTAACGGGACAGCGATCAGAGGGTGGGAGGTGCCACTAGATGCCAGGAAAAGAGCAGCTCACTGCTCTCAGAACAGATTATTATTTTTTCAACAAACCATTGAAATGCACTTTTGAGGGCCAGGCTCTTCCTACCCTGAAAATGTCAAACCAAAATTCCAAACCGTCTGGATGCTACGGGCCAACAAAAAATAGCAGACCCCTCATCCATTTTTACACATTTTGCACGGTCCGGATCTCTGAGTCTGCACACCTGATTGGAACAAAACTTGCCATATCAAGAGAACATGGGTTTCCAATGGAACATGGAAACTTTTGTGCAAATCTGTTAAAACAGTTGCAAAGTTATTGAAGTGTAAAAACTGGGATTTAACATTAAACAGCCCACTTAACCCTAACTATAGTAGCACAACTGCACCACTATAATATCTATCTATCTATTGATATAGTTGTAGCAAAACACTACAGTAATGATCATTAGGGTTGCTGCCACACAAAACAATAACCACACAATGGTTGGAAATAAACTATTAGAGTTGCAAACATAATGTCCATAAAGTTTGGAGATGGCCTATGAAGGTTCTTATGTTTAACTCCCACTGCTATGTCCCCTACCCCCATAACCCAAGGACAGTCTATGGCTACAAGGTCATAGATCAATTGTATGTACCTCATATGGGGTCAACATATTAAAACTGGTATATACCAACCATAATCTCCACCCTCTGCTCCGCTCTCCTCATGACCGATGGTCAAAGTACATGCTCAGAGACATGCCACAAAGGTTTGGTGATTCATACACATTGTAGTTGTGTAATTGGAATTTTTTATGTATGCATACCTTTGAAGGTTTACATCCATTATAATCTGTGTCTTCTATGTCACACAATATTGTATGCTTTCCATAAAGCAGCAAAATTGTTACAACTTTGAAAGCTCTATACACATTGCATAGTTGTGAGTTGCTCGCTTTAAGACACAAACTGAACTTAGAAATAGTCAAAGCAAGTTATATGTCTGTGATATGTATACAGTTGAATGCATTGTCTTATTTTTTCTCATTAATCATTTTTCTGAAAATGACATTTTTAGAATACACACCATCAAATAGCTAACAATGTCAATGTACATCTATTAAATTATATCATGAACAGATCATGCTAAGAGCCTAGCTCAGGCAACACTAGAAACCGAGTAAGATAAGCAGTCAACTACAGTAGACAACATCAGTTGGAGACAGCCAGTATTCAACGATAATCTCTCCTGGTCTAGACAAGTAACTTCATCTATCAATGCAGATATGGTGAGGCAGTTAAGATTAGATGTACTTGTTATAGCCTTGTCCATACTTGACTAAGGCTGACCTGATAAAGCGAAAGGGGAGAGAAAAGTGAGACAACGACTAGGATTTACTCCTCAGGTTGAGCACTTGCTGGAGAATTACAGAACAGCAATAGGGGTGCAGATCAGAGGTGTGAGGACCAGAAGGGGTTCCATTTTTTATGCTATGGCACCATCTTACCTAGGTTTATAACCTTTTAAGAAGCTGAAAGTGGGACATTTCTTACTGAAATATTATTTTTTTGCTGGACAGTTTGTTACTTCGACCAATGCAACAGGCTTGTTTTCGCTAAGTTATTAGAATTAAGATTAAGTGTTGTAGTGCTAGTTATTTCTATTGTTTCATATAATTTTAAGGTATTTTAGTTAAGCCATTACAGTGCTCTGCAACATTTAGAGGAGAGTTAGAAAATATTTGTTTGTACTATAAGGTCAGGACATGTAGTATTTTTCATGTTTTTTCACAGGACACAGCCTCCCAAATCAGGACTGTCCTGCAAAAATCAGGACAGGTGGTCACCCTAATCTTGTCTGATTTTTTAAAAGCCTTTAAAAGATTGCCAGCTTCGAGAAAGCAGAGTGCCAGATGAGCAGTGAGGGGCTGCCCAACTGCCTCCAATTCATAAGTATTAAACATTTGGCTTCCAGGAAAGCAGTGAGGAGCCAACACTGGTGGGGTCTGGGTAAATCTGCTATCTGAAAGGTGATTCTGAGGACAGTTAGATCAGGTGAGAGTGGGAGATGTGGTGCAGTATTCTGGAGCAATCAGTGAAGATTCACTGCCACAGTTAGGCAAGCCAGGGGCATTCTCATAAAATATGCAGAAGGCCTAACTTCAGTTGGAAGCAACGCCAACACCAGTAATGAGGTAAGAGGCCCAAATCCATCAGAGCTCTTGGGGTTCTATGCCATCTATGCAGGATTTTCACTTGATGTATCCTACTTTTGGTGTCCCTATAGGCCTGACATGCTGAGTTGATGCATGACTTCCATTGGGCCACTGTTATAGAGTGCCCCAATTCTTGTTTCCATTTCTGCCAATTTGAGTCTAGAATAGGTTTTTGCATATCCCTAATTGTGGCATAGGTTTTCCTCACCATACCTTGAGCAGTAGAAGATACATCTGACTTCTGTGGCCAATGCCAAAATGTGTGGGGAGTCAGAAATTTATCAAGGGCCAGTGTGGCTGCCCTTAGCTGCAGATACCACCAAAAGTCAATGTGTGGAATCCCAACTTTCTCCTGGATTTTCTGAAAGGAGAGCAAGATGGCAGCGCCTTGGATAAAGATGTCTGCTAGACATCTGATGTCATTCTTCTCTCGGTATTTCCACCTGATAGATTGGCCTCTAACCAGAATAGCTTGGTTCTGCCAGATGGAAGTGTGTGGTCTTGGGGGAAGTCTAGAAGCTTTGGGAATAGTGGTTAGGGCCATACACCTGTTCCAGGCAGGTATGGTGGTCAACAAAATGGGATGCATAAGGGACATTCCTCAGGGGTTGCAGCCTAACAAGGCACTGCAACAGCAGCAGCGTCAACTTGCATCAATTATGGCAAGTCAGCCAAGGGAGGGAAAAGCCACATGTATGTCTGTGCCATACAGTATGCTGAGGCATACCTCTCAAAGCAGGGTAGTCCTATGCATAGTCTTATTGTGGCTGCATAAACAATCCTCCAGCACAACCCTGTAGGATGGTAGAAGTCCTGTAGCTATGCCATGTGTCACCACCATGGCAGAAGAAATCAGTTTGTGACCTGGAGGTCTGTTCAGCTAGTAGGTTTCAGAATAATAGGGGTGTGGTAGGGCCCTTATAGTTAAGGTTGTTTAGGGTGTTCAATGTTAAACCCCTAACTTTGCACCTAAATAGCTTTGGCAGTGTTTGATGAAATCAGCTGAAACTGTGCATGGGTTGTCTTGGAGAAAAGATGCAAATCTGTAGAAAGTTTTGTGACAGCAGCTTGTGCAGTTTCTGACATCTGCTTATGTCATTTTTCTGTAGATGTCTAATTTATTTCCTATGGGTAACATGGGATTTTTGTTGCTCTCACAGCCTACACAGAATATAATTTTTACCCCAAACTTTCAAGGTACAGACATGATTTCCAAGATTGTTCCTTTGAAAAGTTTTGTGAAAAAATATTAAATGATTCCAAAGTTATAATGCTTTAAAAAATTGTGTTTTTCTGTTCTGGGCATGCTCAGTAGGGTTCGTGGGATAACATTCTGATACAACACCAAAAAGTCTATTTTGCAAGACCATTTTGATTTCTCACCACTTCCTTCTGACAGCATGAAGCATTTTCTTGTGCTGTTAGACCTGCCATCTTATTTCTTTTCTCTTTGAACTAAAAAGCATGGAAATGACATAAACATGCTGTCATTCTAAAACACTGACACCAGAATCTAGCTAAAAAGGATCTATTTAGGTAGATTCTGATGTTTATTTCTTCAGTTCATGGTCAGAAATATCTTTTTTGGGCAACGCAAAATCCTGGTTGCCCAGCTTAGTTAGAGGAGCTGTTGCCCCACATTCTCTGTATGAGAACAGTGGGGCTTTTTTGAGTTCTGCAGCCACAGCTGTAACTCTTGTTGTGGGTTGCTCTGAGAGCAGTAAGCTGCCTTTTCCTGGTGTCATGGTGCCCCCCACCCCTCCATCACCATCCCCTTATGTATTTTGTGTTTCCCTGGTGTCGCCTTGGTGGGAGGGGGAAGAGCAGCAAGACGGCTGCAATGCTGCCTCACTCCCCATGGCTCCAATTTACTGAACATTTGGTAATGTTTGTTATACTTTCTATTTCTGCATGCTGCTAAATCTAATTAATTAAACTCAGGTTATATCAGTTTTAGATTTGCAGCAGTGAATTTCTATAGTATTTTGGCTGAGAAGAAGCCATTGTTTGGTTGGGAGGCATGCTGCTGGAAAAGCTAGCCCGAACAGGGTGGACTTGTTATATGCTTTTAACAAAATTATGAGCCTGAGTCCTCCCCAGCTTGCAGACTGTCTCTGATGAACAGATTGGAGCTTATACACAGGAATATTTTTGAGAGATGAATGTCATGTTTAGTGGGAGCAAGAAAGGTACTGAAATACCTGTTTTAACTACTGAAGAAGAGAACTAGAAAGATTTTAACATTCTCCCCCTACCTTAGAGGAGCTGAGCGGTTTAAAGAGAAATCATGAAAGAAATTGCTGATTGCTTATTTCGCCTCAGTTGCAGATATGCCATCATTGCCTGGGACTGAGGGGTTATTTCCAGTGAGATGAAATTTACTGCACTCAGTGAAGCATTTGTCTCTTCTTTACTACAGATGTATTTGTAGACTTTTGGAGAGTGAGGAACCACAGTGAATGGACATGAGTGTGGAGAGAATGGGAAACTGGCTGAAGCACTAATGGGAGATTTGGATGCCTGGAACCTGGACGAAGAAAGGGAGCCAAATCTCGACTATACCTTATTCATGACATGTCCCTCTTGATAACTTTATAAAGACACTATATAAGCAATTGATGGAGGTAGGCTGGCTGTGTGGTAACTCACATTAAGTGATACTGCTTTTTCTTTCTTGGTTTGTGATTTATGCCCAGTCAAGTGAATGAACTGGGAGTATTGGGTCTTATAAGTTTTGGCACTGTGTTCAGTGAAGTATTACTCTGATGACACTGTGTTCCTAAAAAAGTGGGTGATGGAGTTACTAGAGAGCCTTTATGGTTTTATGTAAAGACATAATGGTTACTATTTGACTTTTATGCCTTGCTAGTGCTGGTTATTTGTTTAAACTAAAGGTTAAAATTATGACTCCTGTTGGAAGAGAAACTGTGGAGTCTGAAATTGGGTGTTTACTCACCTGGTAAAGGTGACATCCATGGCACTCCAAACATTACATCATGGGTTTTAGCCCACCTGATAGGCTAGTGATGCACATGACTCTAGGATCAGATTTCGTGTATATCCAGGTCCCAGAAACCCCTGTTATCCAGTTTGAATCTTCCATAGCTGAAATCAAGGTTAGTAAAAGAACAACCACGAGAAAAAACACTAACAACCCTATACAATAATGCAGACTGAGGTGATATGTACGTGTGGGCCAGCAGCCCTGGTTTTATTTACCTATTAATACAATCTAAACTTGACCCTGTAAGTGGTTGATGGTCGACATCTTGGATGTCCTTAGCAAAGTATAGACTAATTCCCCTCAAAGTAGTTTGTCTGCTTAATCTAATCCTGGTCACTCTGAGCACTCTGTCGGGAGGGTCGTGGAGTGCCATGGATGTCAACCAACACAAATCACCTTTACCAGGTGAGTAAACACCTATTGTGATTGGTTGACCATCCATGGCACTCCAGACATTACATCATGGGTGGGTAAGTAGCAGTACTGTACCCTAGGGAGGGAGACAGAGTGGTCTAGGAGTGAGAGGAGGAGCTGGCGGCTAAGAGGACCTGGGTGGCAAAAGTGGGCTGTAGCTTGTACAGGTGCTCCGGTCTATAGTGTCTGGTGAATGTATGGATAAAAGTCCATGTCACCGTCTTGCAGATGTCTTCTGAAGACATGTTAGTCCTTTCCACCCAAGAGGTGGCTACTGCTTTTGTGGAATGGGCCTTAATACCTTCTGGGGACGTCAGTTGCTTAGCCCTGTAGTCTTACTGGATGGTTCTCTTGAGCCTGCCAGCAATGGTAGTCTTAGAGACTGCTCTGCCTTGTCTCTGTCCCCTTGTGACAATGAATAACCTCTGTCTTGCCTAAAGGCAGAATTCTGGATATGTAAATGGACAGGGTGATCCCAACATCTAAATGGTGTGGGATAGGCTTATCGCCTGGTTAAGTATCTCCAGTAAAGGTAGGCAAGTCAATGGGTTGTTCCCTGTGGAATGTGGAAGCGACCTTTGGTTGGAAGGCTGGTACAATGGCCAGGCATACCCCTTGAGGTGTGAACACGGTGTAGGGTTCTTTGCATGAAAGTGCCCCTAGTTCCCTAATCCTACAAGCTCAGCAGATGGTGATGAGGAAGCAGGTCTTCAGACCTGCCCAGAACAGATCTACCTTGTGTAGTGGTTTGAAGGGGGCTGTACTGAGAGAATCTAATACCAAGGAGAGGTCCCAGGGGGTGATGGATGGTCTGACTCTTGGTCGTAGTACTTCCACCACTTTGAGGAAGTGCAAGGTGTCTGGGTGTACCCCTGAACTGTGTCCAACAATGGGACCAATGGCTGCTCCAATGGCTGAGAGCTGTACCCAGAGAGATGAGTGGGCCAGCCCCTTGTCTCTTCCTTGTTGAAAGAATAAGAGGATGGTGGACATGTCTGCTAGCTTGGGGTCCTTACCCTGTTCTCTGCACCACTTCATGAACACCGACCATTGTCTACCATAGGTAGAGGTGGTCGAGGATCATCTGGATTGTAGCATCATGGAAATGTCTGATTCATGATAACCTGCTCACATCAGTCTCTTCCTTTCAGGAGCCAGGCTGTGAGCTTTAACGTCTGTGGAGCAGGGTGTAGTACCAGTCCCTGGGTCAGCATGTCTGACTGGTAGGGTAACCTGCGACTGTCCATTGCCATAGCCAGCACCATGGCAAACCAGGCTCTCCATAGTCAGTAGGGTGCCACTAGAATGATGGTTCATCATGATGTTTGGATCTTGGCTAGTACTTGGGGTAGCAAGGGAATGGGGGGGAACGTACGCCTGATCCCGAGACCAGGGATATGACAGAGCATCGGTTCCCTGGGACTGGGTTTCCCTGTATCTTGAATAGAATTTTTGGACCTGCACATTTTCCGCTGTGGCCATGAGATCCATGGATACAGGTCCCCAAGTCTCCTGAATCAGTTGAAAGAGACGGGTGAAAACGCCACTCCCCTGGGTGGACTTGCTGTCAGCTGAGCCAATCTGCTCACACGTTGAGCTTGCCCATGAGATGGACTGTGCTGAGATGTGTGAGGTTGGCCTGTGCCCAGTTGAAGACCACTGCAACCTCCCTCAGCATAGCTCTGCTCCTGATGCCCCCTTACTTGGCGATGTACGCCATCGTGATCTAATTGTCGGAGTGAATCAAAATTGACTGACCTGAAATGGAGGATCTGAAAGCTCGGAAAGCATGGTATACTGCCCTAATTTCTAGGATGTTGATGGACAACTTGGCCTCTGATGTTGTCCATTGGCCCCGTGCTGTCAAGTTGCCCAAGCATGCTCCCCAGCCCAATAGGCTGGCATCCGTTTCTATAGTGGTGTTGTAAGATGCCTCTAGTGGAACCCCTTGTGTGAGCTTGGAGTTCACTGTCCACAACATTAGTGATTGTCTCACTGATAGTGGTAGTGGGACTGTGACATGCGAGTTGTATTTGTTCGGTGATCCCTGATTGAGAACATAAGTCTGTAGTGGTCGCATGTGCCACCTGGCCCAAGGAATCAGGTCAATGCAAGATGCCATGCAACCTAGTAACTGGGCTATTTGGCCCATGGTTGACCGATGGCAAGCCCTCAGGTGGCGAGACAGTCTTATTAGGTTGTGCACCCTTATCTGGGATGGTTTCGCTCATCCTAGTGACATGCTGATTTCTGCCCCAGGTGCTCTATCTGTTGCATGGGCACCAGATGGCTCTTGGCTTGGTTCACCACCCAGCCATGCTCCTCTAGTGCTGTCAGAGCGAGAACAGCGTCTTGACGCGAGCGCTTCTTGGAGCATGCCAGAATCAGCCAGTTGTCCAAGTAGGGGATGATATCCAGACCTTGTTCTTGGAGTCTGGCCACTAGAACTACTGACACCTTGGTAAACACTCTTGGTGTTGAGGTAAGACCAAAGGGAAAGCCCTGATATTGGTAATGCTGGCCTAGGATGTGGAAGCAGAGGTATTGTCTGCATTTTGATCTGATAGGTATGTGAAGGTATGCATCCTTCAAATCTATGGACGTGAGGTAGTCGCCTACCCGGATACTGCGTAAAGTCGACTTTAGGGTCTCCATTTTGAACCTTTGGGAAACTACGTGCTGGTTGAGATGCTTCAGGTCCAGAATGGGGTGTAGTTCCCCCCCTGTTTTCTTGGGCACAAGAAAGAAAATGGAGTACACTCCTAGTTTCTGTTTGTGAAGGGGAATGGCCTGTATTGCTCTGTTTTGTATCAACTCCAACAGGATTCATTGGACCTGATGAGCTGTTGCTTTCTTTTTGACAATGGGAGAGTTTATGAACCTGTGTGTGACTGGGGATTGGGATAGCTCTATGGAGTATCCTGTCGACAATACCTCTTGGGCCAACATGTCCGAGGTTGTGCAGAACCACTGATGTCTGAAAAGCATCAATCTCTGCCCCACAGGGGGGCACAATTCCCACCTGTATGGAGTTCGGGCCATGTAGTCATTGTTGCGTTCCCCTATTACCCCTACCTCTTCCTCCAAACTTGGACCCACGTGGTCTGAAGGAGGAAGGCTGGCAGGAATGGGTGAAGGAACTGTGGTACCCACTGTGTGTCCCTGTGTCTCGAAATGTATTGTTCTGGTAATGGGTGTCTCTGTGTGCTTGATGAGGCTTGTTTCCCTCCTGAAACCTCCGCCTAGCAGAAGGGAGATAGGTGTGCCTGTTCTTGTTTTTGAGTAGGTCTTTACCCTCCTCTTTCTGTTTTAGGAATTCCTGTAAGCCCTCCCCAAATATGTGTTTTCACTTCATAGGCAAGTTTTGCAGTAGTATTTTGGATTCGTTGTCAGCTTCCCCATAATTTTAGCCACAACGCTCTTCTGGCACGGTTAGTGATGGCTGTAGCCCTGGCATTCAGTCTTAGGGTGTCTACCGCCAGGTACTTAGCAGCATCGAGAGTGCATTCTGAAAGTTCTGCCTTCCTAGTTTTGGGGTTTACCTGCTCAAGGAGCTCCTCAAGCCAGTGGATTTGGGCACATGCCATGTAAACTGCTGTAGTTGAGGCTTTGGCGGATGTTCCCATGATTTCAAAGGCCTTTTTCAGCATATCTTCCACTCACTTGTCTGTAGGGTCCTTTAATGATATGATTCTGCATGGCAGAATGGTTTTCTTACTGAGTGCTGCCACCTGAGGATCAATAGTCGGGGCTGTGCACCAGTTGCTGGCCTTGTCCTCCTGAACCGAATGCATGCGATCCAAGTTTCTCTTGTTTGACATTTTGCTAGCTTCTGTGGATTGCCACTCCTTGTTGAAAATGTCCTCAATCACTGGGCATACTGGGAAGATCTCCTTGATGGTCATCTTTTGCTGAATCATGGGGCCTAATTTTGACTCTGGTTTACCCTCTTTGACGTCAAACCCCATAGTGGCCTTGACTATCCTCATCAGGCCGGGAACCATGTCAAAAGAGCATAGTTTAGATGTGAGGGATGGCACGGATTGTGGTTCCATGTCCTTGTCATCGGTTTCCACCCCATCTTCCTCATCTGGCATCTCCTTGTCTTCTCCGGAGTCCAGCTTATGACTGTCTGGTGCTGATTCTACAGGATCCAGATGGTCTTCATTGGCTTCCCTCACATTATCTGGCTTTGGAGTTCGTGCAGTTGTTGCCCTGTGCTGGGTAAGGGATTCTAACTTTTCCATTATCTTCAGCATAAAGTTCTGTTGGCTCCCCATCATCGCTACCGTGGCCTGCTGGTTCTGAAGTAGGATAGCCCCAGGATGCATCCAAGTAGAGCCACTGGGCCCTGGATTACTGGAGCCCATGACAGAAGTTTTCTCCAGTGATAAGTCGTCATCGTCATGGAGACAGGCGGGGCATAGAGGGCCCAGAGCATGGGGCAGGAGGGTAGCACTGCAAGAAGTGCATTTCTTGGCCTTGACCATCTGGTGGAGAGAGGAAGAAAGGAGGTGTATTGTTAGGACTGGGTGACAATGGGCCTCCAAAACAGTGGGTGCCCCATAGCTGTTTAATATAGTCTTAGAAGTGCAGATCATCCTAGGAGAATAAGTGCCCTAGGGTGCTGCTTATAACACTGACCCTCAGAGAGGGTAGTGTGGCCCTCTTAATTGGGACGACCGTCATAAAGACTGTTATGCAGAGAGTTAAATGGGGTATAATAAAATACAGGTGGGGTTCAGAGGGGTCACTGTATGCAGGGACCCATGGTAGAAGCATGGGAGGTCGCTATAGTGGGGGACCCCACATGGAGAAGGCCACTGTGGAGGTCGCTATGGGGATGAACCACCAAGTTCTTTTGTAGGCAATATAGGGTCACTATAGAGAGGGACCCCATAAGGAAGTAGAGGGAGGTACCACTAAGTTCTTTTGTAGAGAATATAGGGTCGCTATAGAGAGGGATCACATAAGGAAGTAGAGGAGGTTGTTGGGGTGGGGGAAGATGAGACAGAAGGCTTCATAGGCCTGTTGGGAACATTAGTTTAAATCCAGGGCTCCTGTTTGCAGCTCAGAGCCTTAGGCCACTGTGCTATACTGCCCCTGATCCCCTGGTAAGGGGTGCTAGCTGCACATTCAAGCAGACTTGATACACCTCTAGGCCTTTATCTGCTGACAAATTTCGTATGTTCATATGTAGTATCAGTGTGCCACTTATCTCCGCTTGGGAGGGGAGAGTGAGTGGAAAGGCGAGTGCTCGGTTTTCCTGGGCCATGCACTGAAGTGAAAAATGGGAGATATGCTGTCCCTTGTAACTGTGCTCTTTTTCTATGTCCTTGCTGAGGAAGAGATGGCATCCACCCCCCCCATGCTAGGCCCCTGAATCAGTGTAGGTTAAGGAAGTAGGCCGCGAGAACCATGCGGTCAAGAAGAGTGTAGGCAGATATCAAGAAAACCTTCCTGAGCAGTGAAATTCCTTGATTTGGGGATTCTGCTAAGAAACAGCTGGTAATGCTCTCGAAAGACACTCTCCTGATGGTCGGGAATGGCAGGGTCTAAATCAAGATGCAGAGACCATGCGCCAGTGGGGAGGGGGAGGAGCGCCATGTGGAGCTCAGCCGTAGGCCAGAGGACTCATAGAAATAAAACACTCCCCTGGGCTCCTGGGTAAGCAAGGTTGAGCTTGCAGGGGTAGAATCCCAAATTGAAGAAAGGTGATCGCTTTCTCACTCGCTCACAAGTCTACTGAGTGAGTGAAGGACTCGAGGAGTGGCCTGTCTGTATGCTGCACTACCTGGATCGGCTGAGCACAAGGCAGGGGCAATGCAGACTCTCGCCAGAACCTGTGAGCCAACGTAAGGCAGGCAAGTCTTCACCCTTGCCAAAATGCTCAACCGCAGGAAGAAACACGATGCAGGAGTCATAACATAACACCAAACTAGCTAGGGTTGCAGATTAGGCTCGAAGTAAGCCAGTATGATACCAGTACTTTTGCTATTAGGCCAGTTAGGCCAAACAGATCAAAACAACAAAGAATATTAAGCAAACCATTTGAAACTAAATTAACCCCTGCTGGCTTTAACTTCTAGCCCAAACAACAAACTAAGATGCAAAAACAACAATGCTGGCATCAATCATTTCTAACAAAAAAAAACCAAAAAATGCTGCAGTATTCTTTCACGTTAGCCATATTAAAGGATGTTTGAAACCACACAAAACGTGCAACAGAAATGGCCATAATGAGTCTCTAAATTGACTGCAGGATAAGGAATTTGAGTAATTTTCTTATGATTTTAAAGGAGAGGCCTGCCTTCCTAGAGTAGAACAACAGGGATCCTGGTGTGCTTATAGCCTGATCAGATGCATGATTTGAACTGGAGAACAGGGGTTTCTGGGACCTGGATATACACGAAATCTGATCCTAGAGTCATGTGCATCACTAGCCTATTAGGTGGGCTAAAACCCATGATGTAATGTCTGGAGTGCCATGAATGGTCAACCAAACACAATCACCCTTGTTGACTGCATAGGAATTCTGTAAACAGTATTGCAGCTAATGGGGGATTATGTACTGCTGCTAACTGAAGCCCCAGTTTTTAGGCTCTGGATGTTAGTTTTCAGAAAATATCACCACAGATTTCAGGAAAATGAATCAAGTAATACCAAGCCCTGGTAGAGACTTCGGTCAACTTTACTAAGCATTTATTTGGATAAATGCAGTTTCCAGGACTCCCAAAACTCTATATACACCTCCAACATTCCACTTGTTTAGTCTAAAGAATAGCTAGATGATTAACACTAAATATATAATAGACCAAGGTATCAGTTTCCACCTAGTACTAAGAAATGTCTGCACTTAAATCCTGGATTACGTGAAGTCTTCTGCTTTATTTTTGAATCACCTGAAGTACTGGATTCGCTTTGAGTAAGTAAGCAATAAGACACGAGGGGGTGTGCATTAGACATTTCTAATGCTTGGTAGGGGCGTAATAAGGCACGAGGCCGCAGGCTGAGTGCGTTTAGCCCGTGACCGTGCGTTAGAAATGTCTAATGCACACCCCCAGAGTGTCTTATTGCGCTTATAAAATGGGAACCTGTATTTGTCATAAGTGTGACAATCAAAATTCAGAGGTTTAATATAAAATAAAGTTACATGTTGTGTGAATTTTTAGATAAAATAGTCCTTCCGCCTGTAATGCTGCATTTACATAGTATAGTTTCTATACAACAAGCATTGAAAAAAACACTGAAAATGTTCAAAAATGTACTGCCAATTATGGGGTTACTGCAGAATCACATTTGTAAGTCGTAAGCCCTTGGTGAATAACCAAGCAAGCAGCTGACAGACTCTATGAAACTGTGGCTCTGCAGACAGGAGAAAACATCAATTTCTGGTGCTCTGAATCCTACACAATAATTTCTCAGCCGCTGAATATATTAACTTCCTTCGGTTCTCCTCAAGATTTTAAAATCACTGTGCTCGCAGATTTCTCCCGCCAGCCCGCTCGTCCGCTCACTCGATCTGCTGCTCATTCTTTGCCAGCATGCCTTCCTATGTGATTCACTTACAGCATTTCTTTCCTCCAATCCCAATTACACAAGGAAGGCATGCTGGCAAAAAATGAGCAGCAGATCGAGTGAGCGGACAGGTGGGCTGGCGGGAGAAATCCGCGAGCACAGTGATTTTAAAATGTTGAGGAGAACCGAAGGAAGTTAATATATTCAGCGGCTGAGAAATTATTGTGTAGGATTCAGAGCACTACTTACTGTTTTTCTGCTCGGTGTCAGAAATGTGAGGTCCCTGTTGAAACTGAAGGGGGTTGTGGAGATCTGAAAGAGATGAAGGGGCACAGACGAGTCAACGGACGTCAGGTGTCCCACCACTAGTGGGAGGGAGCGGGGGTTGGGGCTGGCAAGCGATCGTAAGTTTGCTGAGATGTATGTGATATGAGAGAAAGGAAAGTTTAAAAAAATAGAGTTTGGCCATAAGTGTGTTCTGCTGGAAGACAGGGCACTGTGGAAGTATTTTTGACAATTTTTTGGGATTTACTCAGTCTAAAAAAGTAAAGAAAATGGCGGTTGTTAACATTCTTAACATTTGTTAACATTCTAAATGCTCATTTATATGTGATTTTTGGGCTGGTTTCAGATTGTCTGCACTTGTTTTTAGCTGTGCATTAGATGGATCTAATGCACAGGTACTAGCCAATCAGCATGCTGGATTTTTCTTTCCCATTTTATAAGCTTGATTTATCAAACTTGTCTTTTTCTCATATTTCTCAAGCTGTTTAAAAAATGTCTTTTATTGGTAGCCTTGCGCTACCAAGTGATTGTACTATGTGATATTTTCATGTTTGCCTAATGTTGTTTCAAGAGATCAGCATATATTTTAGATTAGATAACAAATGGTATAGATGGACTCTGATGAATCTTATTAATTAATTAGTTGACAGTCTTTCTAAGATGTATAAAGTATAACAGGTCTGATGAATTTATAACATTAGTATTTAAGAATTGAAAAACACATAAAAGTTTTCATTTATTTATTTAATATTGAATATGTTATACTAAGTAACATGATTTACAAGTTTTTATACTAACTAGGGGTGTCTTGACACAGCGGTATATAATAATTATGATTATTGCAAAGGATTGTGTGGAAATAGCAGATATGTGTAGGATATGCTTTAGTCTTTGCTAGTAAAAGCAATCAATCATGCATACATGAATTCAAATTATTTGAACATGTTGATTAGTGTATATGAATAACTTTAGGGACATACATATTTGATTATCTGAAGTAGCAAAGTTTGTATTAATGTTTAATTTGATTGTATATTTTAGATTTTTTTTTCTTTTGTGAAAATTGTAATGACCTAACCTGTTGATCAACAAACAATTGAACCTGGAACCTGAACCTAGTGTCTAGCGGCACCCCCCCAACCCTCCAATAGCCATCTGCTTATGTATGTCATGATTCCCTGTTAGAGATGTGCCAAAGTTTAATTTGGCCGGTGAAGTTCTGGCGAAGTCAGCAATTGCGCCATGTGAAATATTTTGTGAATTTCGAGTGATCTGTGAAATATTTTGTGGGGTCCAAATTTGTGAAATTTCACCTGAAAAATGCAGAATTTCACCTGTGAAGTGTGGAATTTTGCCTGCGAATGGCAGAATGTTTCCCATGAGTGACAAAATTCTACCATTCATGGGTGAAATTCTGCCATTCACTGGTGAAATTCCACACTTCACAGACAAAATTCTGCATTTCTGGGTTGTAATTTCACACTTTGAATCCATGAAATATTTCACAAAATGCACAAAATTTGTGAAATATTTCACGGAGGGGAGTTTGCCAACTTCACCCATCTCTTTTCTGCACAATCTCATTGCTGCCCTCTTATGTATTTTATGTTTCCTTGGTGTCTAGTGGCATTCCCACCCTCTGATCACCATCCCCTTATGTATGTTAAATTTCCCTGGTGTCTAGTGGTACCCCCCCACCCTCCAATCGCCATCCCCACATTAATGCAGCCAATGTTAGCTACCTGGGTTAGCTGTGATAAAGAAAACCATCCTTCAATGTTTTCTTTTGTTAAACCTGTGAAAAAGAAAATGGCCCATCACCAATCTGACCCTGCCACCCTGACCTCCCACTCAGTACTCACTACCTAACACACCCACTACACTCTCCACACACTGTCAATCACCTGGACAGGTCCCATGACATAGATCCACTGTCTGATTGAAGATATGTCTTGCTAAAGATATTATTGCTGTTGGATCTGGCAACTGCATGTGAAACTAAGGTAAGTGAGGTTCAATTTATTTCAAAGGGGGTTTGAACTTTGATGCATAACTTTGTCATTTTTGCATATTTTCACCCCAAAATTTCAGCATGGCCTTTTTGGGAGCACACCTTATGACCAGTCATGGTGCAATTATGCCAATCAGCCCTGAAAGGCAATTTTGCAGTCATTTAGTGAAATCATCTTTTGGACAGGATTTCAAAATTTTCACCACAATTGTTCATGAAATGAGGTCACGAGATGGCTATGTTGAAAATTTTGGGTAAAAATATGTAAAAATGGCAAAGGTGTGAGTGTACATGGAAATGTGTCTATGCTCCATCATAACTTTGGTAATTTTAAATATTTTGACCCCAGATTTTCAGCATAGCCCTTTTTTCACACCACCTCATGAAAATGACAGCTGTCATTTTTATGCTGGCTTGCCGTGCTTGCACAGCAGTCAACATATTGGGAGAGTGGAGATTTGGAGGCGCGGCTGCTGTTGGTCGAATGCAGGGCATGCATCAGTAGGTGCGTCCCTCATTCCCCAATCAGCCTGCATGGCACCGCCACACCATGCATACATAATGGGGTGAACACATCAAAGCAAAGTACCACCGCAATCATCATACGCAGCGGTCCTTTGCTTGACATGCTTGCCACCATTATGGCCATGGTCGGTGAGCCGGCAACCCCCCCGTGTTTGTGTGCCAATGGGGAGCCCACTCCCGTCGGCATCTCCCCACAAATCTGGAATGCCGAGGTGGTCAATCCCTCAGCTTGTGCCCTCCTCATATTGCATCGCTGACGGGGAGCCCACTCCCTCGGTATCACCCCCAACTGTTGAATGCTGAGGTGCCCAATCCCACTCGGCTTCGCTCCCCGGCTTTGTTTGCCAGCTGGGTGCCTAACCTCGGCGGCATTACCCCCGTGTTGTGTGTGCCAACGAGGGTGCCCAATCCCCTCAACTACTGACCCCCAACCCACTTAGGTGGCACACTGGGAGCCCACCCCAGCATGCTGAAACTGTCCGCAATGTTTTCTTTCTTTATCCCTAGAATACGAAAACCATCCCTTGTAGTGTAGGTCCGCCTCCCCCACCCTCACCCACCCACTGCACACCTGCCTCTCCTCACCCCCCTCACCCCATACTTACCTCTGGACTCTGGTGGGACGATCTTCAGTTGACCGGGAACACGTCTGCACTCTTCAAAGCCGACCGTGAACTGAGGAAATGCTGGTAAGCTGTATAATGGAGTGAATAGGGTTTTTTCAACTTTGTTGCATATCTCAGGCATTTCTTGGAATTTTTGCACCAAATTTTTAACATGGCATTTTGGGGGCCCCTCCTCATGAATTCTGTCACTGTCATGTTGTTAATCAGCCTCCAAAGGTGATTTCGCAGTCACTGCGTGAAATCACCTTTCATGGCCCATTAACGAAATGACAGCAGCGCTGTTCATGAGGTGCCCTCTTAAAAAGCCTAAGTTCCAAATTTGGTGGAAAAAATCCAACAAATACCTGTTTTACGAGTGTGCGTTGTGCAGTTGATATGCAGGCTCGTAACTTTGTGCATTCACAATATTTTACTGCCAGATTTTCAGCATTGTCATTTTTGTACACCTCCTTGTGAACAGTATTGCTGTCATTTTCTACATCCTGCCCAAAATGTGTTTCCGCACTTCCGGCGCACAATAGCGCAGTCGCTGTGGGAAATCAGTGTTTGGGCCAGATTATGAAAATGACAGTGACACAGTTCATGAGCAGAGGACCTAAAATGCCTATGTTGAAAATGTGGTGATGATATTCCATAAAATAACTGTATTATGAGCGTGCGTTGGCAGATTGCACGCACGCTGGTACCGTCATGCGTTTGTGATATTTTCAGTCTGGATTTTCACCATTGCCATTTTTCCACACCTCTTGATGAACAGTACAGCCGTCATTTGACATATCCTGCCAAAAATGTGTTTTCGCACTTCCGGCTCAGAATAGCATGGTCGCTGTGTGAAATCACTTCTTGGGACACTTTGAGGAAATAACAGTGACACTGTACATAAGCAGAGGTGCTAAAATGCCTATGTTGAAAATTTGGTGCCGAACGCTCATAAAATGGCAGTGTTGCAAGCGTGCATTGCATTTTTCCCATGCACCCTAGTAGCTTCGCAAATTTGGTATATTTACATGTCACATTTTCAACACTGGCATTTTTTTACACCTCCTTATGAACTGTGCAGCTGTCATTTCTCACATTCTGCCTGACATGTTTTCCCTCACTGCACTACCAAACACCCAAAAGGACACCCTAATGCTTGTCAGTCTCTGCAGGGTGGGGGTGGGTTGGCATCAGTTCAATACTTCACTGCCATTCCTATGATGCATCTGTCTAACTCCTGCACTGCCAATGCCAATGCCAGCAAGCCAACATTTGGCATTGACAAATGCTTGTTTAAATCCTTGCCAAAATGTATTTTTGCACTTGTGACATGGAATGATGTTTAAGTGGCATGGAATCACATTTCAACTGGGACTGGACAATTTTCATTTACTGGGTCCTGAGGTGGGGTAAAAAAAAGCTATGCTGAAATTTTGGTGTACAAATGTGGTAAAATGCCCAGGTTATGACTGAGTGTTGCAGTATTTCAACATTCACTAATAACTTCACTAATTTTTAATATTTTGACTCCAAAATTTCCACATGGTCAGTTTTCCACACCACCTCATAAACATGACAGGTGTTATTTTTTAAATCCTAGATGAAACATTTTCCACACTTCTAGTGTGAAATGACATTTTGGCCAATATATTATAAATGCTACATGTCATGTTTATAAGGGCAGTCATAAAATTACTATCTTGAACATTTGGGGACAAAATTAAACAAAATAAAAAAAGAGTGAATGTGTGAAGAGTGAACATATTAAACGTGAATGTGTGGAGTGAATTTATAAAGAGGGAATGTGCCAGGCCCTGTACTTCTGTATGCAGACAGATTATTCCCATGGCACAGGAACAAAAGGGTGCTGCACATCTGCACCTGTTTATGTAGGTCCCAAAGGGACCTGCATGAATGCGGATACGATTCCACTATCTCAAAAAGAAAGTGTAATTCTTTGCAAAAAACTTCATTCATGTACCAGTTAGTGAAATTTAACACCACAAAAGCAGGGAAATGTGATGTTATAGTCTCCAACCCTAACTCCTCACCCCCACTCACCAAGCAGCAAATGGAAAAAATCATTACGGTTTTGGCTGTCCTGTGTCTTGCCGAATCAGTGGTGTGATCTTCCTTGGGGTTTTCAACCCTAATGCTTATTCCCTTCTGTGAGCAAATAAGTACAGATGAGATCTATTTTCCTCAGGTAGGGCCCACAGGTAGAGATGCAACTAATTTAAATTCTGCCAGCGAAGTGCCGTGGAAGTGGACACTAGCGCTGGCACTTTACTATGTGGAGTGCCCCATAGGAGAGGCTTTTTTGCCTTGTTAATATTACTTCACATTGTCATTCCGCCTTAAACATGAGGTAAGGTGGAGTGACAACAATACTGGCAGCACCCCACCCACACAGTCACCAGAATTAATATGCATCACCAACGTGCTACTGTCTTGTGTCCAGAAAACTCCTCAGTGCTGATGTAGTGAAATGAGAGCGTAACAAGAAATGCAAAGTATCCCAGAATTAATGGCGCATTCAGTCATGCACGCAGTGGTCACACACAGAGTCACCAGAATTAATGTGCATCTCCAAAATGCTACTGTCTTGTGCCCAGAAAATTCCCCAGTGCTGGTGAAGTGAAATGAGAGCGTAACAAGAAATGCAGTCTCCCAGTATTAATGGTGCACTGCAAATACACAGAGAGATTAAGATTGTGCTACGCAGTCAAGGGATGCAAACGAAAAGGCACAACACCTAACCAGTGCTCACAAGTCACAAATCCAAATTTGGAAAGGAATACGTTTTGCCAGTTGGGGGATTAATGCATGACAGTGACAATCCACTACCAGTAAAGATATCACAAAGCAGTATAAAAAATTCATGCAGGTGCGGTGGATAGCAGGTTCACACTGCTGCAATTACTCTGTGGCACAATAAAAGATGTATGGCATGCATCGCACACACACTCACACACACAGTACAAGTAATGTGTAGCAAATCAAAAACCATTAGTAATATAACCAAATGTTTTAAACAGACAAATTATACACTGCTGCATCACAACAATCAGCAAAAAAAATTTCAAGAATTACTGAAAATATTACTCTGTGTACATTAACACAGTTATACAAGAAAAATATAACCAAAACACAAAGACTTGACTTTTTCTCCCAGTTAATGTACCTACATCACACATACTCCCCTCTCCCAAAGCATACTTCACAGTACACAGACTGACTGTTCTAAATTAACATTCAAAATCCACACACAGCAATAAACACTGAATGATATGAGCGCAGAAGGGTTTCCAACAATCGATGTACTAAATTTTGAGCAAAAAAAAAAGTCTCAAAAAGGCATTTTAAACAGCTTTTAGAGGTTTTGAATCACAGAGCTCTGAGAACAAACTGTCTCCAGCTACCACTACACACACTCTTACCCAGGCCAGAACTGAGGATGTGCAGAACAATCTAGAGCCCATGTGACCTGCAATCCCATGAATCACTGCAGAATTTCATTTGGAGCTCAATTACAAGGTGAAGTGAAGTGAATTACATTGATTTCATTGTACTTCACCTTAAAATTGGTGGAGAAGTGGTTTGGGGAAGGCAAAATAACGCAAAGTCATTGGTTTCAATGGACTTCGCATTCATCATTATGAAGCAAACTACTCTACTTCACATTGTGGAGTACTCCACGGATTCCGCGTTACTCCATGAATCACTTTGCAGAGTGAATTGCGGCCTCTTCGCCCACCACTACTTACAGTACTGTAACTCACATACTGTACAGGAAGGAATGTGAATGCTTATGGCTGTACTTCCCTGATGGGCTGAGCCTGTATCATAAAAACTCCCCAATTTAAAAACTCTTATTAATGAGTACAGTGGTGGGGTGGTGAAGCCTGGAGAGATACTACAAAACAGGCTTACAATACATCCAAATAACTAGTAAAACAATTAATTTTGTGATTTGTGACGTGATCGTGAATCATGATTTGTGACTGCATTTGTGACCGTGATGATGAAGAACGTGATTCGGTGTGAGATAACCAATATGGAACTGTACTAGGAATGCGAATGCCTATGGCAGTACTTCCCTGCTGAGCTGTAGCACAAAACTCCTCAACTTAAAAACTATTATTAATGAGTACAGTGGTGGGTTGGTGAAGCCTGGAGAGATACTACAAAATAGGCTTACAATATATCCAAGTAACTAGTAAAAAAATTAATTTTGTGATTCGTGACATCACATGATCATGAACCATGATTTGTGACTGCATTTGTGACCGTGATGATGAAGAATGTGATTTATATCATGAGTGGCTCGTGATGATGGTGCTGACTTAAAAATGCATGTTAATGAGTACAATGTTCATGCAGAATTATACATCACACCAGTTCAGTACTCCGAAGGGAAGCCAAAGAAACAACTGTGACTTAAGTTACAGATGGAGATTGGGCCCTAAAGAGATGCAAATGCACAGACAGATTAAAATTGCACTGCACACTGAAGAGACACAGACACAAAGGCACAACATCATGCAGGTGCAGTGGATAACAGGTTCACATTGCTGAAATTACTATGTGACACAATAAAAGGTGCCTGATTTGATGACACGCGTCACACACATAGTCACACACACACTAAGTAATGCGTAGCAAATTGAAAACTTCAGTTATATAACCACGAATTTTAAACAAACTAAAATTATGCACTGCTACACCACAACAATCAGCAAAAAGAAATGGCAAGAATGATTGAAAATATTACTGTGTATGCATTAACACAGTTATACAAGAAAAATATCACCAAAACAGAAAGAACTGTCTTTTTCTCCAAGTTAATCTACCTAGACCACAGATGCACCCCTTCCCAAAGCACACTTTCACTCTCTCTCAGTACCCAGACTGAATGTCATAGATTAACATTCAAAATCCATACACTGACAATAAATGCTCGATGATGGAGTAGTGGTTTGGGAAGGCGGAGTAATGCAAAGTCATTGTTTTCAGTGAGCTTCACGTTGCCCATTATAATGCAAAGTACTCTGCTTCGCATTGTGGAGCACTCTGCAAATTCACCTTCATTCCATGAATCACTTCGTGGAGCGAATTGGGGCCACTTCGCCCACCACTACCCAGAGGTTGTTGGCAACATGTGGAGAGACACAGTTCTGTACATTTAACTGTATCAGAATGGGGTGAGGGTTAGGGTTGCAAACCACAAAGAAGACCCCACCCCTGATTCGGCAAGACTCAGGACAGTCAAAACTGTAATATTTATTTCCTTAGCTGCTTAGGGTGTGGGAGTGGGGAATAAGGGTTGGAAAACCTAACACCACATTTCCTTACTTTTGTGATATTAAGTTACCCTAACGGGTGCATTAGCAATGTTTTTTCAAATAATATTTTTAGTGGTCATCATTGCCAGGGGCTGAAAAAATCACTTCATGAGCAGGTACTCTAATGCGGTAGTAAGTATTAAAATGCAGTAGCAAAACCAACTGTCTGAATAGTCATTGGCCATCTTGCTAACTGATTTGCCTCACCCTGGTCACAAGGATGGGGGGGACAGGGTGGAGATTAGGGTTGGTTCCTACAAATTTTAATATGTTGACCCTGTATGAGGTACAATACTATTGATCTATGGCCTTGTACCTGTAGACTGTTTCCTGGTCACAAGGGTAGGGGACAGGGTAGGGCTTGTTGGAGTTAGACATAAGAACTCTAATAGGACATTTTCAAACTTTGTGTGGACATTGCATTTGCAAACATAATAGTTTCTTTCCAACCTTTGCATGGTAGCCACCCTAATGAGCATTAACTTAGTGTTTTGCTATAAATTGCCTTACTTTCTAAGAAAGTTGAATAGTACAGTAACTTCATTTATTCATCCCTTCAAAACCGTGTGAAATGTAAGAAGAACATGCGCAGAGGGGGGGGGCACAACAGTCCTTTGATGGACTGTTACAGTATGTACAGTAATCCTCTGCTCCAGTGGATTATAGGACCATTTGGGCCCTTGATCTGAAAGCAAAGTTCCCTACCACAATTTCTTGCTGCCTACTCCCAACCAAAATCTTATACCTGCACCCTGTTAGTATGTTTTTTCTGATGACTTCAAAAAGTTTTTCTTAGCATATATTAAGAACAACTTTTCAAAATGTTAAGAACAACTTCAAGCCTTAAGCATGAGCTCAGTGCAGTTGTAGCTTTGCTCAACAGAACCTTGTATTCAAATTGAGATTTCATTTGTTAAAACAATCACTCACCAACATTGTGTCCCATACAGTAGTGAACAGTGCAACAGCAAAATAATACATTTTTCACCATATTACTTAAAACACAGCAAAAAATCGCAACATTCACTCGTAACTTTGTCATTTTACCATATTTGTACACCAAATTGTCAGCATAGCCTTCTTATGACCCCACCTCATATACCCAGAAGGTGGACATTTTCAAATCCCTACCAAAATGTAATTCCCTATCACAGGTGCAAAAAAACATTTTGAGCAAGATTTGAAAAATTGACAGCAGCCTCTTTCATGAGGTGGTGTGAAAAAATGGCTATGTTTAAATTTGGGGTCAAAATATTGAAAAGTACCAAAGTTGTGGGGAAGCGTAGACAAATTTCAACATATGCTCGTAACTTTGTTGCTTTTTTTTGTTATGCTATTTTTCCCCCTTTCATGCACTGGGACCCGCCTCTCCTTCAGGTCACCTAGGACCCCCTGTGAGCTCCCTGTAACCCCCAGAGCTTCCTACCTCACATGGCAGACTCTGTTGGGGTAGCCCGGTGTATCCCTTCACTGGGTGGGTTCCTCTCTTCTGAGGAGGAAGGCACCGGCTGGCCAATCTGGCACACTCTTTCTTTCTTGCCCTGGTGCTGCTAAGGCAAAATTGCTCTCTCAGGGGTCCTTCAGGAGCATCGCAGGGGCTGGCCACTTCATCCGATGAATCACAGTGCAGTTTCCACTTTTCTGGTGTTCCCAGTATTGCCATCCCTCTTGAAGTGCTCCCAGTCTCCAACGGGTGCCACTGCAGAGTGATATGCTGCCCTAACTCACCCCAAGAGAGGGGACCAGTCCAGCGGACACTGAATTCTCTCCTCCTCTGCTGACCCCCGGTGTCCTGCGTCTGTTCCTGAACCTGGGTCGCCGGCATGGGTTGAGGTAAGGCACCAGCGCCTCAGCCATCTGCAGCACCGGGCTAGCTACTTTGTTGCTTTTTAATAGTTTGACCCCAATTTTTCAACACAGCCTTCTTATGACCCCACCTCATGAACAAAAGTGGTAAAAACTTTCAAATCCTGCCCTAAAGGTGATTTCACAAAGTAACCACAAGTTCACCTTTTGGACCAGATTTGAATAATTCCACTGCCCTTTTTCATTTAGTGGGGTCCAAAAATGGTTATGTTGAAAATGTTGTGTAAAAAATTTTAAAAAATGCCAAACTTATGAATAAGAGTTCAAACCTCATTGAGCTACATTAAGACCAGCTTAACTTATTTACTGGCATAGCATTCACCGGTTCCAGAAGCAAAACATGTCTTTGATTGGACAGTGGATCTATGTCATGGGACATGTTCAAGTGAGTGAGGGTGTGTGGTGGCATGTGGGGTGGTGGGTGTTGAGTGGGAGGTCGGGGTGGGTGGGGGATTATGGGATTGTGGGTGGTCAGATTGGCAAGGGACCATTTTCCTTTTTACATGTTTAAAGAAAGTGAATGAAAGACAGTTTTCCTTATATCAGGGGACTTTTTGATAACAGTTACTGGGCACCACAGTGTTGGGCTACTTTTTGGAAGCACCAGGGATGGGCACCCCGGTACCATTATGTCTATAATGGGAAGGAGGTTCATACATCCTGGAGGGGAAGGAAGTGAAAAGAAGTGATACCGGGGTGAGCAGCACAGTCCACTAATTAAAGCTAAAATTAAACATTAGAAATAGGAGTGGGTGAACCCCGATCCACTACTGACAGATAGATAGATAGATAGATAGATAGATAGATAGATAGATAGATAGATAGATAGATAGATAGATAGATAGATAGACAGACAGACAGATATACAGACAGACAGACAGATGGAGAAAAAACAGAGAGATAGAGAGAGCAGGGTATCATTGGTTCACTGCTATAACTGAATCTGGCAGCATAACTCCAACTGTGGCTTCACATTTCAGGAAAGTCCTGCTGTTCTCATACTGAGAACATGGGTAAACAGCTCCTCTCCCTAAGCTGAACACTCAGGATTTTTGGGTACCCAGAATCATTATTTCCAGGGCAAGTTTCAATAAGTAAACATCAAAATCTTGCTAAATGGGTCCAGTTTACCTATATTCAGGTGTTTGTTTTATGAAAATAAAAATGTTGTATGTATTTTCAATGTTTGAGATTTACAGAAAAAAACAAGATTGCAGACATTATAATCTATTTTTTTTCAGAACAGGTAAATCATTTCTTATGATAGGTAAATCATGAAAATAAGCACAGTGTTCTTTTACCGGTTGACTGTGAATATATAAAAAAAAATTCTTATTACTCTGGAATCATATAATATTTTTTCTTGAAATCTTCAAAAGGCAATGCCTAGGTACAGGCTGCTTCTATGCTGAAAGGTTCATGGAAAACGTCTGCACCGGCTAATCTGTGCAAGAGAACAAAAAAAACAATAACAACAAAAAAACATGTTAAGTATAGGAAACTCAAACATAATCTCATTTGGCATATTTTGTCATTCTGTATATTGAAAACTGAACAAGTTGCCATCATGAAATGTTTTAGGTCTTGAGACTCTGCTAGCCTGACTGCACATGCTAAACATTGGGCTATTTTGTCAAATGCAACCAAAGTTATTAAGGTGCAACAATTGGGATTTAACATGAAAAACAACCTACTCAACACTAACTATAGGCCACTATATAGAGGATATGACATGGGTAAGAGTGAGATAGTGGAAATATTTTCACCAGCTAGACTTAAACTTCTGACCTTGCAAATGTTGAAGTCACAAGAAGTCAAGTTTAGAGTGTGAATGAATTTCTACTTTCTCACTCTCAGCTGTGCGATATTTGATTTGTACAAGTGACTTTTAAGTGGTTTTGTGATAGAAATGATAAATTACAAATGGAAAAAGTACAAAATGTAAACTGTTCCACTCAAAGCATCTCATTCTCACCTGTGTCAGTTTGATTTACAGAACAGGTGTTTGGGTGATTTGGTGATAGATATGATAAAAAAAATTACAAAAGGAAAAACATGCTAAATTTAAGCTTTGTCTCTCAAAACGTCTCATGTTTGCTGATTTAAGTGCTGTAGGCAGCTACTGTGTTGTTATCAGCATTGTTAAAGTGTTCCATTCTGACATATCAACTTGCAAGACAACACTACTATTTTCACAGTAGAAGTGAGAGAGCAGCGATAAAATTTAACCCGCTTCTGTTATATAAATACACACACATATATATTGTACATACAGTATATATAAACATAAGTATTTATTTGATTTTATTATTTTCATAACTAGGTGGGTGCACTGCCACCTAGACACCTTTTTTGTTGTTAAACTTTTTGTTCAAAAATTTTTCACTTACTACAACAGAAACAATCACAGAGGTGATATGCTTACTGTCTCAGTAGCATCTCAGAGATATATCATATAGGAGTGAATAGGTACATATATAAAGCATAAAAGCAAACTCAGGAGAGTGACACATAGATAAGGTACTGGATCGTCCCCATGGTGCGAGAGGGCTGCCGAATAGGCCCTCCACCAACCCCACCCCCCGAGAACTCGTTTGCCGGAGGACCCTCCCCACAGAAGGGTGCATGGCGGTAGCGGATCATCCCTGTGGTGTGACAGGGCTGTCAAATAGGCCCTCCACCACCCCCAACCCCGAGAACTCATTTGCCGGAGGGCCTCCCCACAGAAGGTAATACCGCAATATCCCTGAATTGGAGAAGGAGTTACTGCCTTACATTTGACTTTCCTGAAGCTAAACTCATTGGTACTCACTGCCTTACCTTGACTTTTTGTGAACTCGTGTGGTATTCTGCCCTGGACTTTCCAACTGCGGTACCATGAGTGCCCGAGCGCTAATCCTTTCCTCACTGCATTCCCACTGGTTTCACAGAGCGGAGCACTAGCCCCGTCGGCTTCGCTGGCTGCTCCACCACCCTCGCCACTACCCTTGGTCATCATTCGCTTTTATAGAGTTGGTCACATGGTGCTGAAAAACCTATCAGCCCACTTCTCCATAAGCAGGCTATACCACTCTGCCACTAGGGGCTTTTCCTTATAACTTGCATTAGTCACTCCCCAATACCTGTAGATCTCTCAGCTGCACACTCCTGCTGTTCCTGTAGGGGATTCCTCCACCTTCCAGACACTCACTCCCTCTGCCCTTTACCCACGGTCTCTAGCTACCCAGCTCTAGATGCCCTACCAGTCTCTCTCCTGCTCACCCCCACCCCAATCCCTCCTTCCCCACCCTACCTGACACTCTATACTGGGTCCGCTGACCCTGCGAAGTGCGCTGCATCAGGGCTACACACCCTCTGAGTCATGGCCTCCCGCTCAGGCTGGCCTGTTCGTCCACAGCCAGGGTCCCCCTGTGCACCCAGTCTCCTACTGCCCCCCCTTCCTGGGGGGCAGCTAAGGGGTTAAAGATAGCCCACCTGAACATCCACAGCCTCCTCCAGAATCATGCGGAGCTAACTGCTTGGGAAGCCTACTACAAGCCTGACATCCTGTGCAATACTGAAACGTGGCTTAAACCTCGCACCCCTGACTCGGCTTGCTCCCTCCCGGGCTACGGCATGGCTAGACTCGACAGGGTTGGCAACAAAAGAGGTGAGGGTGTACTTATATACCATAAGACACACCTAAACATTTCCATAGTGTCACACCATACTCAGGGACCCTCACCCTGTGAGTTTCTCCACTTACTTCTCCTACTTGGCAACACCAAGAAGGTGCACATAGTGTGTGCATACAACCCTCCCAAGGGGGGATTGCAGGGACTCTCGTCACTCCTGGAGCTACTCCGGGAGAAGATAGACTCCAGTGAGCTCCTCATACTTGGCGACCTTAACATTAACTGGCTGGGACCTAACACCAAGTTGTGCGAACCAATACTCTACGGCCTCTCCCTCAGTCAGGTCATCGTGGAACCTACCAGGATCTCCTATCATGGGGAGAAGGGGACACTCATTGACTGGGTCCTTAGCAACTGGCTCGACAAAATTGTCAAATTGGGACTCCCTCCTGACTCCATCTTGGACCACTCACTGGTTTACTGCATATGGGGCTCAAACCCGCCCAAGGTCCACAGCAGAATGGTAATTATGAGGGACTACTCGAAACTCATAACCCCGAACTTCATCAAGGATCTGCAGGGAGTTACTTGGACCCACGTCATGGCTACGCATGACCCCATTGCCGCCCTCGACCTCTTCCTTGTGGCATATGCCCCACTTTAGAATAGGCACGCTCCCCTATCCAAGAGACGAGTCAGAGGCTCTGTCACGAAATGGCTTCACAGCAAGCTCCTATCTCTTATGAAGTGGCATGACAAATCTTGGACAAAATACAGGGCATCACGCAACCAAAAGGACCTCCAGGAGAACCGTCAGCTTAGAAACTCCTGCAAGTGGGTGATAACGTACTGCAAAAAGCCAATACTGCAGTTCAGCGTTGATTGCCACCGCATGTGACCCAAGACGTTTCTGGATGAACATAAAAAATCTAGTCGATGGCTTGACCAAAGCTCAAGTCACTGATATGACAATTAGTGAGGCCAACTGCAATAACTCCCTAACCATTGCCTCCTCTTTTAACTGCCTCTTCACGGACTTGCTGCCTGCCACCCCTTCACAGTCTGCCACCCCAGCACACGTTTGAGGCTCCCCGCCTTCCTGTCCACCCTTCTACCTCAAGAAAATCACTGTGAGTGAGACCCAGGCTCTCCTTGCCGGTCTTTTCTCACCACGTATGGGTCAGGATGGCCTCTAACCCAGACTTCTCAGCCTGGGGCCCCATACATTGCCAGACCAATTGCCCACATATTCAACACCTCACTTATCACAGGGGTCATCCCCAACATATGGAAAGTTGCCAGGGTTGTCCCCGTCCTGGAAAATGGTGACCCTAAGGACATCAACAATTATTGTCCTATCACCATACTATCAGCTGCCTATAAACTTCTGGAAAAAGCTATAGTGTCACAACTTGTCCACTACCTCCATGAATACTATGTCCTTTCCCCTTGTCAGCATGTCTTTCGCAAAAGTCACAGCACCTCGAAGGTGCTTGCTGAAGTCACAACCAGGATCAGGACTGCAACCGACCAGGGCAAGTTGACCAGGGCTATATTTGTGGATCTATTCAAAGCCTTTGACTGTGTAGATCATCTCCTCCTCCTCTCCACACTCCAGACCCTTGGCTTCTCCCACCGTTCCCTTGACTGGTTCACCAGCTACCTTGGGGACAAGAAGCAACTCACCTGTTTCAACCATACCCTCTCACCCCTCCTACCCATTTGCAGTGGAGTACCACAAGGATCTGTCCTCGAACCAATCCTGTTCTCCCTGTTTGTCAATGGTTTACCCTCCGTTGCCACAGAAGGGCACCTTACTATGTATGCAGATGACCTTGTCTTATTAGTCAGCGCCCCTGATGTTTCCAGAATCAATGCCCAACTCAACTTGGACTTCTCTCATATCAGAGCATGGCTGAACAGGCACAAACTCATAGTCAACCTTAAGAAAACACAGGCCATGCTCTTTGACACTGCGAAAAAAGTCTCCTCCTGCATAACGTCCCTCAAAATTCATGGTACCTGCAACTCTGTCCTGCCAATAATTGACTCTGCTAAGTACCTTGGAGTCACCCTCGATCCTCAACTTGACCTCTCCGGGCACATCAGAACCATATGCAATGCCACCAATGGCAAACTTGGCCTAGCATATAGGGCTAAGACTGCCTTACCCCAGCCGCCTGGCTGGCCCTAGCTAGGGGGATACTACTGCCCACCCTCTCCTATGGTCTCATTGCCTTTGCCTCAGCCCCTTTCTCAAGCCTAGCCAAGTGGGACACCACGTGCAACAACATATGCCACTTTGCACTCACGCCCCCGTCTCACTCACCGATGCATGCTCTACTCTCATCTGGAATGGCTCCCCCCAGAAAAATACTGGATCTACACCATGGAAAACTTTATTGACAACATAATTCGAACGGCCACTCCTGCCTCGCTTGCCCTTCCCCTGAAACATGCCTCCCCATCTACCAGCTTAGGTCCTGTGCATCCCAGACCCGCCTGGTCCCCAAGACCCACACCCTTACAGGTGATAGGGCATTTACCTCCCACACACTCAAGCTGTGGAACTCCCTTCCCCTACAAGTTTGTGCTTCCCCCTCCCACTCCACCTTCAAATCCTTCCTTTGGAGTTTCCTAAAGTCTGCTGTGACCTGCCTGTGTGCCGCCTAATGCCCAGCCCCACAGCCCACCAACCTATCGGCTTTGGTACCCCTGCTAGGCTCTTGCCCCCTCGCTGCCTCGGTGCTTGTACTCTACTAGTAGGTATGTGATATATTGTTTCTTATTCAACCTAGTGGAGGTCTTACATAGAAACATAGAAACATAGAAGTTGATGGCAGATAAGGACCGCAAGGCCCATCCAGTCTGCCCATTTCTTTTTCTACCTTATAAATGTGCCATCGGCCTTTGCTCTGTCAGTGGCCTATCTATTCATAGTCATTTGTATTGCTCCCTTATGCCTATCCCATGCTTGTTTGAAGCCCTGCACTGTATTCATAGCCACCACTTCATGTGGTAAGCCATTCCATGCATCCACCACCCTTTCTGTGAAAAAGAATTTCCTCACATTCCCTCTTAATTGGCCCCCCTCTAATCTCATGCTGTGTCCTCTTGTCCTGCTATTTTTCTTATATTTAAACATGTTAGACTCTTTCACCTTGTTAATGCCCTTAAGGTGTTTGAATGCCTCGATCATATCACCTCTCCCTCCTTTGCTCAGGGTATACATATTGAGCTCTGTTAATCTGTCTTCATATGTCTTCTGATGCAGACTCTGCACCATTTTGGTTGCCCTTCTCTGGACTGCCTCAATTTGGTTAATGTCCTTGTGAAGGTGTGGCCTCCAATACTGCACGCAGTACTCCAGATGGGGCCTAACCAGTGTCTTGTAAAGAGGGATTATTACCTCCCTCTTACGACTTGTGATACCCCTACTAATACACCCTAACACCCCCCCTAGCCTTAACTACTGTTTTAGAGGTCTGCTTGGATGATTTCAGGTCATCAGTGATGATGATGCCCAAGTCTCTTTCTTCCTTTGTGACTGCTAGCAACTCCCCTCCCAGCCTATAGGTGGCTTCAGGGTTTCTCTTCCCTATGTGCATGATTTTGCACTTCTTTGCATTAAATCTCAGTTGCCACTCTTCTGACCATTTTGCTAGTTTATCCAGATCTCTTCTCATTCTGCCCACCCCATCTGGATCATCTACTCTGTTGCAGATCTTGGTGTCATCTGAAAACAGACAAGCTTTACCCTCTAGTCCATCTGCAAGGTCACTAATGAAGATGTTCAAGAGGACTGGCCCCAGAACTGATCCCTGAGGTACCCCACTTGTGACTTGCATCTCTTTTGACTGTATACCATTTACCACCACTCTCTGTTTTCTGCCTGTCAACCAGTTTGCCACCCAGTTGACCAACTTCTGACCCACCCGGAGCCTACCCAGCTTATTTATCAATCTTCTATGTAGAACAGTGTCAAAAGCTTTGCTGAAGTCAAGGTAGGCAACATCAACTGCTCCCCCTTGGTCCACCACTCTGGTTACCCAGTCAAAGAAATCTATGAGATTAGTTTGACAGGACCTTCCTTTTGTAAACCCATGCTGTCTTGGATCCTGTGCCCCTATGGATTCCAGGTGTTGCACTATCCTTTCCTTAAGGAGTGCCTCCATATCTTTACCTTCATAGTCTTATACCTCCTTGTTGCCCCCAGGCCTGTATGTTGGAAATCTGTGATTGTTGATATGTAATTCCGTTGCTGTGTTCTACCACCTTATAATCCCTGATGTATTATCCCACTGTTGGAGTATGCTGATCCAGATTATAATGTTGACTATGTATTTCTCCTACGTAATTACCTTGTAATTCTCCCGGGTCGCACCTGAAAATAGGTACTTGCTGTCTAGCTTGCTTACCCAGTTACCAAAAGCAAATAAATAAATAAAATGCATATAAAGTGTCTGTCTGTGGAGAAACAGGTCAAAAGTAGACTCAAATTGGATACAGAGCAAAATGCATAAGGATATAATGCTACCAGGGTTGGCTGTTTCAGGAGAGATTGAGAATCTTATAAAAAAAAACTACATACACACAAACTGGAGTGTTATATAGAGTGGACAAAGGTCCATAGTTCAAATGAACAAAGAATCAGGCAGGGAGTTACAATGCAGCCACTTGGAAATGGTCTCTGGACGTACCAAAACTCTAGGTGGTTGTACATGGAGAAGTATATAACCCAACACCTTGTCTGGGAAATGACAACTGGGGGGTGCTTGTAGAAGACCATAGTAAAGGAGAGCAAGTAGGACTAAAAAAAGGCCTCAAGTGGAAGAGTGCAAATGTAGAATCTGGCTTGCAGTATGCTACATACGATCATATGAAGCAGGCTGAGAGTTCAGCTAGAAAGTCAGCAGTTGAAGGTACTCTAGTAGAGTGTCATCCACACAAGAAGAGGCATTTAGCCCCTACACTGGCATGGATCACAAAATCCCTTTGTGTCTAATTAAGGTGTGATGCTCCCCTAGGAAGGCCAATGAGGAAACGTTTAGGTGAAAGGGATAGGGGAGTATGTTGTATCTGAGATGAAACCTTCTGAACATTAGGCCTGTAATTTACAAGGGTTAGACAGTTCCATAGAAAGCGGAAGAGATCCCCATCAGGACAGTGACATCTCCAACAGTGGTCTGAGGGACAAGATGGGCAGCACACAATAGAGCAAGGGTTTGGTACCAGCAATGAAAGCTTTTGTTTTGGATGAGTCTACTTTTGGGGTCCTTAAATGGATTACAGGCTATTTTCCAGCACTGTAGCCAGTCTTCATCTGTGATATCGTGGCACAAGGCTTTAGACCAGTAGGACTGGGCAGAGGTGGTCAAGAAGGCACTAAGGCACAAGAAGGTCTAATGTGAGAGTATATTAGCCCTGCCTAGCTTGATTTAGTAGTAAGCCACTTAAGTACAGGGTGCATGCGATGTGGGGTGGGAAAAGTGTGACGCTTGGTGATAATGGGTACTAGGGCACTGCGTAATTGTAGCTACCTCCAGAAGTCAGTTCTGGGGAGACTGCAACAAAGTTGGAGTCCTTGAAAAAGATCTAAGGGGGCTGAGCGTGGAGTAAGCAGATCAAGGAGGGTAGAGATGCCCTGGTGCTTCCAGTGCCCAGTTGAGGGATGACCCCTCTATTTGGAATTCTGGGTTGTCCCATAAGGGGTAGAGAGTTGTGTGGCACAGAATTAGTCTCAGCCATTTACACACCATTTCCAGGTTTGAAAAGATGAGGTACTAGTAAGGGGAAGAGATGTGGGAGGCTTGGAGCTGGGATATAAAAAACACTGAGGGAGCGGAGGCTTTTAACAGGCTATCTTCTATGGTGGTCCATTATGGTGAAGTGGGGACCAACACTGAATATGAGTAGTTCCATTCGACTGAATCAAAAAGCTTTTTCAAAATCAGTAGCCACCACAGCCACAGGGGTGGCGAGGAGCAGGCTATGCCTAGACACCTTTGTCAGGCATGACCAACTTGCAAAATTACATTGAATGATGGCAATACATGACACAGTGTTATATATCCATACATTAGGCAAAACAATTGATGAAAGGTTATAAAGGACATTACTGTTGTATGAAACATGACCATATAAGATTCTAAAACATGATACAGAGGTGCAAATCCATACATGAGGTGAAAAGGCGAAAATACATAACTGTTACAAGAAACATGTGCATACTGTACATTAAGTTTTTGAAGATGTTCTTTCAGCTTAGCAGTGATTACTGTAAATGTGGAAGACAATATGCCAGGAGCAGGAACTGTGTTCCAGGAGTAAATGGCTTTGTAGCCGAATGAGTTTTGCTCCATGCGCATAAGCAGAATTTTTAGTAAGTTGTTTGAGTAGAGCAGGAAGATGGGTTATTGACATAAGAGAAAGATTCAGAGAGACAGTGTGGTGCTTTATTTCGCAAGATCTTGAAACAAAGGTTACTAAAGATAGCTGGGCTCTGTACTCCGGTTACAGCCATAAAAAAAGTTGGAAAGCGGTACAGTGGTGGGACCCGGGGCCTTGATCGGATGCAAATTTTGTCACTTTATAATATAAAGCTCTTTATTTGGCCCAGACTGTTCTTGGGGTGGCATCAGTGGCAATATGGGAAATAAGTTACTTTGAGTGATTCTGACTCTTACAAAAGCCATTAGGACCCTCTGAATATGATAAAGTAGCCCCAGTTTTTGGTGCACAGACTTAATCAAACTTGTATGTGACAATCAAAAGTAAGGCAGTGGTCAATAGTTACCACCAGGTGTCTGAAATCATAAAATGTTTCAAGTTGTACATCACCAAAATTTAAGATACTAAAGTCCTGAGAGAAGTGTTTTATTTTTCAAACACAAACTAACATGTCTTTAGTTTTTGGAAAGTTCAAGACTTATTTCTCTCTTACGAACCATATTTGTAAGGAGTAGAAACTGCGCTCTATGGATGCATTTATTCCATTAGTGTCCTTCCCATGTACATAGATGATTGTGTCTTCTGCATAAACCAGTTTGTGCAGTTTTACAAACTTTTGGCATGTTAGTAATGAAAAGAATGAGTAGAAGTGGTCCTACGATGGACTCCTGAGGGATATCACACATGATAGTATCCACCCTGGTCTTTTATTTACCTGTTTTACAAATAGGTTTGGAACCACAAAGTTGTTGAGGATCCCAAACCTAACTCCAAAAGTTTTTTGTAGAAGGAGACCATAGTCCACTAGATCAAAAGCTTTGGTCAGATTCACAAACATGGTGTCTGTCATCAAACCATTGCCCATGGTTTACTGTACCATGTCCATGAATCTGATAGTACTGTGCAAGTTTCTTGCTTTTTTCTGTATTCATGTTGCTCCTCTCAAAGCAGCTTATGCTGGTCTAAATAGGAAGTAAGATTTATTTTATTTATTTAGTTTTTGTTGACCGGGTAAGTGCACTAGACAAATCCTGCCTATTTTCAGGCACGACCCAGGGGAGGGGGATACAGATGAATGCCAACTGACCTTGAACTAGATTAAGCTGTTGGTGGTATTTTTAATGAATGAGGGAAATTTGGCCAGGACACCAGGGAAATTCCCCTACTCTTTTTTGTTAAGATGACATGGACAAACCTCTCTTAGACTTTGGCTAAGTCTGACAGAATAGGTATAAGACTGTAGTGGTCCAAAGCTGCGTGTTTCCATCTTCTGTGAAATGGTACAACTGCGGCTACTTTCCAAACATAAGGGGATTGTTTTGGTCATGAAAGAAAGGTTGAATATTTTAGTAATGGTTAGAGCAATTTGTGGTGCAACTATTTTGAGTAATTTATTTATTAAATTGTTTCACCAGGAAAGGCACACTGAGCAAAAACAATGTTCATCTCCCAGTGCAACCTGGGGGGAGGGGTACATAGGAGAGGATAACACGCAGGTTATCACTGAGTGAAACATTTAACATTACAGTTTGTGCATTGGTGAGGAAAACATGCAGGTTTTCCAGTAGGATACATATAACATTACATTTATTACATCACATTAATGTGTACGCTTAATCGGAATTACGGCTTAGTAACAGGTTATAGGCAGGGAACAGTTAGGCACAAGACACGATGATCCAATCATGGAGCAATTTACATGAACTGGAAGTGCAGTAAGACAGCATGACAGCAGAAGACTAATAAGTGCAATAGTTGGTTTAATAACCCAGCTTAGTAGCATATGCTGGGTGCCATTGGCCAAGCAATCGGGGGTACTGGGTAAGAGGGGTGGGCACAGGAGGATAATCATGTGCAGGTACAATTTACCATAAGGTAATTAGCCATGGCAGTAGCAAGGGAGTGAGTGGAGGAGGAGTGATGAATTTGGGGAGGAAGTTCATTGCAGAGTTTAGGGAGCCGGTGTGAGAAGGCAGCTTGTCCCACAGAGGACCTCCTCCTAAGGATTAGTAATTGACAGGAGTTGTAGGATCTAAGGGCATGGGTCAGAGAGGGAGGTGCTGATAGCAATGAGGAGAGCTAAGACTGAAGGGAACTGAGCCAGTATTTTTGAGATAAACTTAGTACAGTGCACTTGGTGTTGATTTTCAAGAGAACGGAATGCAAGAGAACGGTAAAGAGCACAGTGATGGGTGCGGGGGAGTGCATTGAGGGCGAAGTGGCAGAAAGCATTAAAGAAGGAGTCCAGTCTAGATAAGGTGGACTTGCGAGAGGCACTGTAGACTATATCACAGTAGTCAATTGATGGTAGGATCATTTTATGCACTAGTTCACACCTCATGGTTAGTGGGAGGCTGCTGCAGTTCCTGTAAAGGGAACCAAGCTTAGGGCATAGTTTGTTCAGGATTGTGTGGATGTGGATGGAGAAAGATAGGTGTTGGTCAAGCCAGACCCCTAGGTAGTTTTTCAGTACAGTACCATCCAGAGTGTGGAAGGAGGGGAGGGTGGAGAGCCTGGACAGGCATTGCCTTGTGTCAAAGGTCATGGTGACTGTTTTTTTAGCATTCAGGGAGAGCTGATGAGAGATGAACCAGATCTGAACTTTGCTGAAGTCGTCCTGAAGGTTGGCAGTTACTTCTTCCAGGGAAGAGCCAGAGGAGAATAGGACAGTGTCATCTGCATACATCTGGATTGATGAAATTGAGCAGCTTAGTGGCGGGTCATTTAGGAAAATGGAACAAAATTGGTCTGAGTACTGAACCCAGAGGGGCCCCAGTGGTCATAGGGAGTGGGGTGGATGTGGCATCAGCAATTCTGATGGATCGGGTCCTACCTGTGAGGTAGGTGCTGAACCAGTTGGAATGTGGGTATTAAACCATTGGTACAGGCAGACTTGTCTGCTTTTATATGTTTCAGCAGGTTGCAGAATTCCTTAACTGTAACACTTTTTGAAATAAAAATGTGGATGGCTAGACTCTGAATCTGGGCAGTTTACAACAGCTGGATGCACATCTTCATTTGAGGGGTATCAATTATTTTTCTATGTTGCAAAAATGACCATTGAACAAGTTCACTACTATCTTAGGAACTGTGGGCCAGATTCACAAAGTGAAATGGGACAAAGTCCCACTCTGCAACTCCAGTTGCAGACTGAAATCTCCACATCTGTGCAGATTTGTATTAACAGTCCCCCACAGCTGTGGAGGTGTTACACCGAGTCCCACTGGTCATAACATTTTTATGCAGCTGCTGGGACTTCTATGGCAACACCACCTGCAAGGATTCTACTGTAAATTGTGGAACCAGTCGTAAACTGACTCCACCTTTGTAAATATTGCAGCTGCAGGAAAAACTGCAGATTCGCAAGTGGCAACCCACTTGTGCCAGGTATTTTCCACAGCTGCAGGATTTTCAGGAGCTTTGTGAATCCGTCCTTGTGTGTTTAGCACCATTCACTTCAAGAATTAAAGGGTTGCTTGAGGTTCTGGGATTAAGTAATGAGTTAATACAGTTCCTGAAATTCTTGGGGTAATTCAGAATGGCAGGTTGCTGGGCCTTAATTTTTGTGCCTTTTACTTTGTAAGGTTCCCATCTGCACTTTTTCCTCAAGCATCTATAGACAAGCCAATCAGATTGCAAATCGATTTTCTTGAAAACTCCACGTGATGTGTCTCTGCCATTCATAAATTTGAAAAGGTTTTCAATTAACCATTCTGAGTTCACATTTTTTAACTATATCTAATTAGTGGGGCATGCAGTCGAAGTATTTTCATTAAGTCATTGACAATGAAGTCCAGGGCGTGGTTAATATCCAGTATTGCATCTAGGAGGGACCAGTCACTGTACTAGAAATCAGTCAGGAATGCATGGTTTTTGAGTCCTTTAAAGTTATTGTATAAAGTGTCATTTTGGATTGGGTTACAAATGGAGCCATTATGCCAAAGGCAGTCAATAGCAGAGTGATCCCTGACTGAATCTGGCAAATAACCTGATTCTTTTGATGTTACTAACTAATCTCCAATAAATGAGGATGTGTTTCCTTGTTTTTTTGTTTAACCTAGTGGGTGAAGTAATGATTTGGTAAAGGTTGTAGTCATCCAGGATATCTCTAAATGCTGCAGTGTTGCTTAGCCAGTTTAAAGTCTCCCACTATTATCAGTTTAAAATGGCTGATGGTAGATGCCACCTTTACCACTGCCTTGACAGCTTGAACGCCAACCTTGGCAGGGTTATACATGAAGCAAATTTTAATTTTTTTGATGTCCAGGATTAGTTGCATTAATAACCGTTCGCAGTCAGAAGTAGCTATCCAATCCAAGTTTATAAATAGCACTATTCAAATTATCATAGAGCTTGTACAATACAAATTTAAAAACACATTAAAATAACCATAATTAGGTAAAATACAGTAACATCATTCAGTTCATTCAAACTCTGGAAAAGCAAGATAAAAAAATGCATTTTCAATACAGATATGAAGCTCTCCATGGTCTGTCACTCCCTTATCTGACAAGGTAGAGAATTCAACAGGGTCAGGGCCACAAATGTAATTGCATTGGCCCCAGAGGTTTTCAAATGAACTCTGGGAACCTCTAGCAATCCCTCGTCGGTGGAGTGGAGTGGGTGGAGGGGGCAGTGGGGGCATAGAAGCTCTTGCAGGTAGCATAGTCCCTGTTCATGTAGGGCCTTATAGGTCAGCAAGCTGACCTTGAAGGTGATCTGCCACTGAATAGGCAGCCACAGGTATGACATGGCTAGATCAAGACAAACCAGTCAACAGCCTGGCCACTGTGTCCTGCACCAGCTGCAAATGGTGGATATCAACCCCCCGATAGCCCTAGGTACAGGAAGTTGCAGAAGTCAAGGTGGGTGGTCACAAAGGCATGGGCCAATGTTGGAAGGTCATCAGGTGGAATCAGGTGCTTAATCTGGGTGATATTCCTCAGATGGTAAAAAGAGGATTTGACAATGGATGACACCTGAGATTTAAGTGTCAATCCCCTTGTCAAAAATAACACCCAGGCTCTGTACCTGATTAGAAGCCATCAGCTAGCAGCCACCCAGGTGAAGCCTGGAAGGCTGCCCAGTCAAAAGCCCCTCAACCCAATGACCCATGTCCACAACCAAAGCCTCAGTTTTGTCCGGGTTCATCCTCAGCCAGTTAGAACTCATCCAATCCTGGATCTCAGAGAGACAGTTGTTAAAGACCGAGACATAATCATCCTGCTTGGGCACAAAGCACATGTACAGCTGAGTATCATCTGCATAGCAGTGAAAACTCAGCCCATACCACCTTACAATGTCTCCAAATGGCAGCATGTACACCGTGAACTACATGAGTGATAAATCAGAGCCCTGTGGCACCCACAAGTCAGGAAGAAGGAGCCAGAGGAATAAATCCCTGACATCACTCTTTGAAACCTGCTTGTAAGGAAAGACTGAAACCATCTGAGGACTGTACCAGACAGTCCACAGATCAACTGCAGGTGATCCAATAACACACCATGGTCCACTGTATCAAACACTGCAGAGAGATCAAGAAGAACCAAGATGGAATGGCTCTTCTGATCTGTCGCTATCAGGAGCTCATTGGGTACCCGAACTAGAGCCTTCTCAGCTCTATGTCTCTTCTGAAATATGGATCGGAGAGGATCATAGATATTGTGGATGGTAAGATGATCCTCCAGCTGCTGTGTGACCACCTTCTTGATAACCTTACCCACAACGGGAAAGTTAGAGACTGGTCTGTAGTTAGCAAGACAGTCTGGATTAAGAGAAGATTTCTTAAGGAGAGGTAAAACAACTGCCTCCTTCAGGGTGTCTGGAAACACACCTGTCTCTAAAGAACTCCAGACAATCTCAGTTAGGACCAGGCCAATGACCTCAACACCCTCCACAAGGAGGTGTGTTGGGCCCACGTTCAAACTACAGCGGGTCGGCCGCATACTTAGGATGATCCTCACAATATCATCGATCTCCAATCGGTCAAAGTTGGACCAGCCACACCGAGACCCTGTAGCCTCCCACCGACCTCCACCACACTCATTAGAATGGGTTGAACAGATCTCAGACCTGATGTCGGCAACATTATCTGCAAAGAACCGAGCAAATACATCATACTTCTCCTGTGATAATGCTCTCCAAAACTACAGACAGACTGGATTGCACAGTCCGTTCACAGTTCGGAAGAGCTGAGTTGGTTGGTTCTGTGCAGTGGCAATCTTCCTGGACAGGAACTCTGCCTTCTTACGGGAAATGGCCAATTGATAGTTCCTTATACTAGGCCATCAATCTAAGCCTGTCATTATCAAGGCCCAATTTCCACCAGCATCGTTCCATCCTTTGCCCCACTTTCCTCAACTCCCTCAAGGTCCTGTCAGATCATGAGGATTGAAGGTGAAGGGTGAGGGGATGAACCTGGACAGGAGCTATGTAATCCAGAGCCTCTGTAATGACCATGGAAGACCTGATAGGTCCAGCACCGCCACCAGGCCATCAGAGGTAATACCCCTTAAATGGCGGTGTGATGCTCTACCATCTGCTTATGGTTGTATGTATGATATTTGTAATATAAATATAGGGTATGTGATTATCTGCCTAGGATTAGCAGCCAGAGGGTGAGAGACTTGATCTTTGACCTTCAAGGTGTCAGTGAGGATGTCATGAAACTGACCAGGTGAAACCTAATTAAATGCCTTCCTTCCAGAGGGACAGTTTATTACCCCTTATAACCTGCTCCTGCTTTTGAAGTTTGTTCCCATGTGTGCATTTTATGACATAGCAGGAAGGAAAGTAACTTGGCTGATTCCTCTTGGTTTTCTCACCTAGAAGGGGACTAGTGACAGGATGTGGGTTTATGAGCCATCAAAGGAACCTACTTGCAAAGACTGTCACATATTTTTTTTTTATTGGTAACTACTGATTCCAGCCAGGAGAAGAATAATATCCTTTTTGGATATCCCTACCCAGATTACTGATTTATCACAGATCTAACAGTGACCTCATGGGTGACATCACCAGGAGGTGGAGAAAACTGACTTTTGAATATTGCTTGCAAGAGATGTTTGTGCAGAAGGACTCTGAAAATCGAAGACACACTTAGTCTGTTTACTGGTAACTAGGCACTTTAGACAGATAATTCATCTGGAACTTTTAAGTATTGGTGGTAATATTTGTGTTCTGTAACTTCCCATTTATTGTATGTGACTGTAAGTTATTGATATATTTATTCTGTTTGATATTTTACCTATTTTACAATTTTTAGTAAACAATATTTTCTTTGAAATACTGCCTGTACTTTTTCTCAGTTTCTTTTGTTTGTGAATGCTGAATCAGTGTTTAAGTCTGACAGCTGTTAAGGGGTTGAATGTGTTACTAATCTAGAAAAAGGTAAGAATATACCTAGGTCTCATATTGGGTCATAAGGGTACATTTTGGAAATCTGTCTGGGTGCCACTGGGTGAAAGATTGTACTGCATTCCCAAAGAGGGTACATATCTGAGCCTGTTAACTCAGTGCACTAGCATAAGGGTCACATTTGATCTCCAGGACTTGAGACTAGTAGATGATTCGGACCCAAAACAGATAGGAGGGTTACCCTGTCTATCGCCTGTTCACACTATTGCACTTCAAGGTTGGCACTGTGGCAGCAGAGGGCCTAACCTGTGGAGAGCATTTGTGACAGGTGGTACCGGGCCATCTCCATAGAGGCAAGCCTATAGGGGTATCCATGAAATTGAACCTTATAGTGTGATAGTCAGACCAACTGACTGGCTCCACCATCAGGTCACAGGTCTCTATACCCAGTAGAAAGACCAGGTCCAATGAATGACCATGCTTATGGGTCACATAGGTAATCATCTGTGTCAAGCCCAGGGAATTCATAAGCTGGAGAAAGTCCTGTCAAAAGTGCAAGAATTATTCATTGACCAAGGCACTGAAGTCCCCAAGAACCACCCATCTGGGTGACTCCAATACCATGTTGATGATGAAGTCTGTGACTTCCTTCAGGAATTGCTTCTCATCTCTGAGTGGATGGTAGATGAGAAGAATCCTGCACCCCACACCTGTGCCAATGATACATTTGAAGGATCTGGTCTCCCCAACTGGCACATCTACATGGCTCAATTCTGATCTAAAACAAATGGCTACACCCCCACCCCTACAATCCATCCTTGGGCATTGTTTCACCAAGAACTGGTCCAGAATATCTGACTTAAGAACTGGGCCAGAATTATCATCCAGCCAGGTCTCAGTGATGCAAATCAGGTCCAATGACCCCACAGAATCCGCAATTATTGTGGTCTTATTTTTAATAGACCTGGCATGCCATAACACCACCTGAGTAGGATGGGACACTGAGGCCAGCCATGTCATCAGCCTTCCCAAGGTGGAGCCCTTGGGTTTGGGCACCAGACAAGGAGGATCCCTATCTACAACCCATTTCGCCCCAGGGTGTTCTCTGGTCTCCACAACCCCAATCCGCCCACCAAAATCCACTCTTCCTCCAGGTCCAGAGTCTGCATCCCTGCATCTCCTCCCTACTGTCCCCAAGGCCCAACAACACCCATATGCCTCAGTGGGCAATGGGGGACAATTAAAGAGACAGAGACCCCAGAGCTCAGAGGGACAGTAGTGCCTGGCCGGCACAGCTCTCTGCCAACACATACCTGCCCACCCAATGCAGCAGTCAAACACAAAATGACAAACAAATGCAAAGACAACACAGCTGAAAAATAAACCATAAAATAATCCACCAATCCTCCGAAAAGAAAGTAAATCCTTCTGAGTAGTAAATCTGGTCCAAATCCTTAGTCCTTTGCAAGCAGTGTCCAGCAATAAATTTAAGCACACCAGGGCTTCAAAATTCAAGTCTGGAAGACATGGAGCTCTCACCCCCACCCAGCCAACAGAATACTGTACAAACTGCAACACTGCCACTGCCGTGGAATATCAACAGACTAAATAAGTACCATAATGAAAAACTAAGGCACTCTCACCACCTCCCCAGTTAGACTTCAGACATTCAATGCTTGGGCCATGATACCAACCACAGAAGTCCAAAACAGTCACCCAGCAAAATCCAGGAAAAGTCCCCATGAGTCCATACTGATGGATATCACTCTGCTTCTCACTCTTCAGTCACCAAAGAAATATGCTGCCCCCAGAGACTAGCCCCCTAGGCAGGATGCCCCCCAGATTTGGGGGTCCCAAAGATACAGGCCAACTGGCTCCCACCTTGGGAACTCCCCCAGGCTCTTGAGGCTATGCCACCCTCCAGCCAGCAATCCCTAAAGCCCCTCCACAGGACACCTGTCTGAGTAACCAACCCCAGGCCAGCAACTGCAGTCAGCTACACAGATAGTACAATGTAATCCAGCAGTCCCAAAGTGACTCCTATCGGGACCTCGGCAAACTTCAGGGCCCAAAGAAAATCAGCTAATTGGAGAATTTCATTGGCAAAATACCACACTTCGCACACAGACTTAACTGCCTGGTGTAGTAGAGGGCACCCCACCCTTGCCAGCCACAATGTAAAAAAAAATATCTAAATCCCTGGTGTCTAGTGGTCCCCCCCAATCTCCAGCCACAGTGTTAAAATTAAATGCCTGGTGTCTAGTGGTTCCCACCCCACTGACCACTGGCTGGCATATATATATATATAGATAGAATAGATATATATATATATATATATATATATATATATATATATATATATATATATATATATATATATAGAGAGATATTTATATATATTTTTTAAATCTCTGGTGTGCTGGAACACCCTACCCCATCAGGGAGAGTCCCACCTCCTGTTCCCCACCCTAACATTGAGTGGCCACTATGCATCCCTCCATATTCTGAGCTTGGCAGCCTGTCTGAGCCTTTCAATGAATGAGTGCATGCTTCATTGGGAGAACTCAGTCAGGCTGCCAGCTATGGAGGTGAGTGGAGGACTGTGCCAGTGGCCCGCCGGATTAAGGTGTGGGGGCGACTCCCTGATGGGATGGGATGGGATGGGGGCCACTAGACACCAGGGATTTAAATTAAAATATGTATTTTTATATTGTGGCAGACTGGCCAGTGATCGACGTGGGAGGGGGGACCACTAGACACCAGGGATTTAATTAAATATATATATTTTTTTTTTACACTGTGGCCAGTGATCAGTGGGAAGGGGCACTAGACACCAAGGAATGGTATTTAAAATATATAGTTTTACATTTGGGCTGGCAATTGGTGATGGGGGGAGAACACCACTAGACAGCATTGATTTAACATATATATTTTTGGCCAGCGATTGGTGGGGGGGTACACTAGACACCAATATTTTGAGGGATTTGTTGAAATTTGTAACTCTTTCTTGCTTTAGAGGTTTTTAAGTGCAATTTGCACTTAATAAAAATTCAAAAGCAAGGTGAAGTTACAAATGGTGCGTTATGGCTTCAGGAACAATTTCACAAATCGGTCCACGGAGGCAAATTTGTCGATGTTGCAGATAATTTGTGGGTGAAGTAAAACTTCATTGCATCTCTCATGCCCACTGAGGGACCATGAAAATCATAGGTTCAGGGTGGTAGTGGGGAGGAGGAAGGTGGCATATGTGCTAAAGAGTGGGTGAGGGTGGGGTATTCTTTTAACAATAAGAGTGGCATGGCTGCTGTAAGATGATGATTGGTGGTTATTTTATGTAGCTTTTTTTTACAGATTTGTGATTGCTCAGGGTGGATGAACAACAAGATGGTGGTGAGATAAGGCAGATAGAGGGCAGTGCAGCTCTCTCACCATGGCACTAATATTTAGAGTATGCACTGGGGCTGCTGTGGGGAGAGAAGGGTAGCATGTGTGCAAGAAGGTGGGTAACAGTGAGGTGTTATATATTTTTTTTACAAGTTTGCAGTTCATGGGGAATGATGAACAATAAGACAGAGACCAGTCAAGGTGTAGAAAGGGTCATGGCAGTTAAACACTGTGGGACTACAATTTAGAATATGTACTGTACCATGGTTGCCATGTAAGAAGGTAGATGGTATGGGTGCTAGAGAGTAGGTTAGTGTTTTTTTTCAGCTTGGGAGGTTGTAAATGAGACACCAACTTGGCTACCCGGTGACCCAAAAATGTTGATGCAACCAACCTCAGGATTTGGCACTTAGTGTTGGAAAGGTGTTTTGGGGCAAACAGCAATGAGACTGGACACCCAGTTAGTGTTGGGGGAAGGAAGTGTTTCAGTTTTTTTTTGTGATTGACAGATAAGACAATCATTAACAAAAAACAAAAGCATCATGCTCAGGGCGGGTTTTTCTGCAATGGAATGGGGCAACCTAAATGGTTTGTTTTTTATTTATGAAATATAATTGACTTGCAGTTTCAATAATTAATAAAAACAATTGTTTTTTCAGCCACATAGTGCCTTCTGCGCTTGCGCAGTTTGACGGTATTCAAACACATAACTTCTGCATGTGGACTTTTTTATCATGAAAAAAAATGAATGGCACTACTCATTATCAATATCTAATGAATCTAAAAGTTGCATTTCCTTCTGGGTGCATTTTTCCATTATCCCAGCACAACAAAAACATTTTAATTACTGGGCCTAGTGTTTTAAAAATCTATATGTACTTGGCCTATAGGATAGGGAAGGTGCATGCCAATGTTAAAAACAAGAGATCCCAAAGTAGCTGAGATAGATAGATAGATAGATAGATAGATAGATAGATAGATAGATAGATAGATAGATAGTAGTGCTGTGTGGAATTTTCAAATTCCAGCAGAATGAAATTCCATGGAATTTTCAAAATTTTGCCGAAATTCCACTGAATTTTGCCAGAAACAGAATGGTGGAATTCCGCAGCAGAAAATAGTTGTGGAATGATTTTCCACAGATAAAAATGCTATTCTGTGGAATATTATTCTGCAGATCTCAATATTTTCCATGGAAACTGTTGCAGAATAATTTTCTATGGAAACATGCTGTTTCTTGGAATATTGCTCCATGGATCACAGTGGCAAAATTCTGCAGAGCCAGCAAAATTCTGGCTGAAATTCTGCCGGTGGAATGGTCATTCCACACTAATTTCGCTGGCAGAATTTCACATCCTGCACAGCACTATTAGATAGATACATACATACATACATACATAGATACATACATACATACAGTGGAGCCAGCCATGATGCAACACAGTAACTTGCGGTAAATGACGTCACAAAATGTTGCATAACAAAAGGGCTTCATTGCCATTGAATTACTGTCCACAAAAAAATAAAGTGCTGTGTCAGCATGTGATCTGAAAACGAAACAAAATGGTAATAATAAATGCACACTGAAAATAGAAAAAAGAGTTAAAATCAATGCTTTGACCATAGGTCTTCAGGAATTATCTAAAAGAAAAAAAAAAACTAAGTTAATGGAGAAGTATTCTAAGGGGAAATAAAGGGATACGTATGTGAGTGAAAAAAGGGGGAAGCAGTAGGAGAAAAAGTGATAAAAGGCAAGGTAAGAAAAGAATCTGAAATACAAAAAAGTCATGAGGGGTATGACAAGGCATAGTAGGATTGAATGAGCTGAGGAGCCCTCTAGTGGGGACTAATTAACAGGGCCTAGTAAGAAGGCTGATAGGTGACAAATGTGAGGGAAGGAGACAGAGATACATTCATCTGAGGAAAATGGAATAGATGTGCACACATAGCTAGAATGCCCTTGTGAGTATGCCCACCTCCTCACACACACAAGATGGAAGTGTGTACAGGCATACCCACACATGCAAACATACCATGCACACATGCAAGCAAAGAAATGACAGGGGTGAGGGTAAAAAAGACAGACTATGGTGGAAAACCATAAGGTGGCGGTAAGTTGTTAGTGGAAAATAAGTCTGTCATTTAACCCGGAAGGCTGCTGGGAGACTAGTTAATAGTTAGCTTGGTTTCAATGTTTTTAGAGCTGCAGTGGATGGAACCCTGCATACCTCCTGTGATAAAAAAGGACTCTGCATTCCTTTCATTCTTTGTGACTGAATAACCTGTTTGAGTTACACCACAGTCGCCTCCGCATCCATAGAGCACTCCACTCGCACTGCACTAGTTTTTATTAAAACAAAAAAATTGGTGATGTCCTGATCATGGCAATGGAGGATTGGACACCCCCAGTGTCCCTCTTATGTTTCAGGAGGGGTGGTGGATGTTGAGAAAGAGGGTCATGGGGGGGAATATCCATAATTTTAAAGAAAAAACAAATGGCAGTCTAAGCAGAACATGGCACACTCTACCATGTCCAAAATGGCCACCAAACTGCATTGCACATGCACGATTACTAGCACATGAGCAGTAGCACTCAGTGACCATCTTGGTCATGGCGGAGTGTGCCATATTCTGCCATGACTTCAGAAAAATATTTATAAACTATTGATATCCACGAACCCGACCCTGTTTCTCAGCACCTACCATGGCACCCCCCCCATAAAATTACAAGTGACACTGGGGGAACCAATCCTCAGTGCAGGATTTTTTAATTAAAGGTATCCTCCCACCCAACCTCCCTCTCAGCACCCACCACCCCCTCCTCCCTTTCAAGAAATGTAATAGTTGCACTGGGGTTTCCAATACCCCGTACAGGAATCTGCTCATTTTTTAAACCTGTAAAAAGAAAGCCACCATCACTGTCTTTGCAGCTTGTAGACTCCCCCACCCAACCCTCCCACTCAGCATCCACCACCCTATCCCCTCAAGCCCTTAACAACTGATCGGAGTCCAACACTGTAATCCTTTCTGGACCAGAGACACATATTCACACTTCAAAGCTGGACAACAAACTAAAGAAACAGGTATGCAATTCAATGTATTTCATAGGGGCTTTGAACTTAGTGGCATAACTTATGAATTTTTGCATGTTTTTGGCCCAGATTTTTAACATGCCTTTTTTGGGACCCCACCGCATGAACAACTGGATTGACATGAGGCGAATCTATCCTAAAAGGTGATTTCCTGATCCCAGCATGAAATCACCTTTCAGACAGGAGTTGAAAATTTGCTCTACCCTTGTTCATGAGGTGGGGTCACAAGAAGATTATGTTGAAAACTTGATGCAAAAATATTAAAAAACAACAAAGTTATGAGCCTACATTGAATTGTGCGAATGCAGGCTCATAACTTTGGCAATTTTCAATATTTTTACCCAAAATTTACAACATAGCCATATCTTTACATCACCTCATGAATGTGGCAGCTGTCATTTTTCAAATCATGGCCAAAATGTTTTTTTACATCTGAAAAGTGATTTTGCAGTCTGCACAAATTCACCTTTCAGGCAGGAGTTGAACATTTTCTTTGCCACTGCTCATGAGGTGAAGTCGTAAGAAAACTATGTTGAGAATTTGGTGTAAAAATATTAAAAAAACAATAAAGTTATGAGCCTATATTGAATTTTACAAATGCAGGCTCATAACTTTGGTAATGTTCAATATTTGTACCCAAGATTTACAACATAACCATATCTTTACAGCACCTCATGAATGTGATAAGTGTCATCTTTCAAATCATGGTCAAAATGTTTTTTTTTAACATACCGAAAGGTGATTTCACAGTCCCTGTGTGAAATCACCTTTCAGGCAGGAGTTGAAATTTTCTCTGCCCTTGTTCATGAGGTGGGGTTATAAGAAGGCTATGTTGAAAATTTATTGTACGAATATTAACAAACAATAAAGTTATGAGCCTACATTAAATTTTGTTAATGTAGGATCATAACTTAGGTAATTTTCAATATTTTTAACCAAAATTTACAACATAGCCATATCTTTACAGCACCTTACAAATGTGACAGCTGCCATTTTTCAAATCCTGGCTAAAATGTTTTTTTACATCCTGAAAGGTGATCTTTTAGATAATTCCTAATGAAGGCCAATGGTTGAAACATTGATTTTAACTCTTTTCAGTGTGCATTTAATATTACCATTTTGTATTGAAGTGCACTGTTCCCTGCAGTATTCATCATCATTTTGTGATATACTGCGGCATTTTAGAGAGAGATAAACAGACAGATAGCTAGATAGGCAGATAGATGTAAATGTAGTTATAGATATAGATATAGATGCAGATAGAGCTATAGAGATAGAGCTATAGATATAGATATAGCTATAGATAGAGCTATAGATCTAGATCTACACATAGATATAGATACAGATGTTATATAGGTGCAAGGTAGTTCCTCTATATTAGCAGTGGGTAGGAAGTTAAATGTTCACCAATGATATTTGTACCTTAATAATGTCACTGTCCCTAGTTCAAATAGCCTGAAATTTGGCATGCCTAGAGTCAGTGCCAGACCCCCATGATCCTTTTAATTTGATAACAGGTCTGCAGTTTAAAAGTTGTAAAAGGATGAAAACACACTTTGCTTGCTGACAGCCTGTGTTGAAAACTGAAACTTTCAGATTCCTTAGCGTTTGACTCAAAGGACAATTTTCGATAGGGGATTTAACTGAACAATATGTGTAGTTTTTAAATAATTAAGAACAAATGCGGTTTGGACACATGCTCATATTACTTTATTCATTGTTTAAAAGATATTTTTTTTTCAAAACTGGCCTTTGTTAGCCTTCCAATCACTCCCTCATTGGTTGGATCATTCCCTCTTATCATCTAATATCTCGAATCCAGTGGCTTACAAGATCCAAGGCAGCATGGATTCACCGTGGGGTGGTCATGTTAAAGAAATCTGATAGATTTCTTTGACTGGGTGATCAGGGAATTGGATTGAGGTGGAGCGGTGGATGTGGCCTACCTGGATTTCAGTAAGGCCTTCGACACCATTCCACATAGGAGACACTTAAACAAGCTGGGCAGCCTAATGGTGAGTCCAAAGATGGTAAACTGGTAAAGAATTGGTTAGGGGACAGGAGACAGAGGGTGGTAGTAATTGAAGTTCACTCCGAGGAAGGAAAGGTAACCAGCGGGGTGCCATAAGGATCAGTACTAGAGGAAGTTCTCTTCAATGTCTTTATTAGCAACATTACAGAGAGGCTAGAAGAGAAGGTATGCCTTTTTGCAGATGACACTAAAAACTGCAATAAGGTAGACATTCCAGGAAGGGAGGGTGGAGAAACTGATTAGAGATTTAAGAAAACTAGAGGAGTGGCTGAGGGTGTAGCAGCTAAGTTTCAATGTGCAAAAGTGCAAAATCAAGCACTTGGGCCACAAAAATCATGGAGCAGAGTACCAAATGGAGGGTGTAGTACTGATGATCACAAAGCAGGAAACAGACCTTGGAGTAATCATACCTGGTGACCTAAAGGTGGCCAGATAGTGTGACAAAGCAGTGGGGGGAGCAAGTGGGATGATGGGTCCATAGGGAGGGATATCACCAGCAGGAAAAGAAAAGTGGTGATACTTCTATGTAGATCACTGGTGAGACCTCACCTAGAGTACTGCGTCCAGTTCTGAAGTCCACATCTCTGGAAGGACATAGACAGAGTAGAGACAGTCCAGAGCAGTGCAACTAAAATGGTGCAGGGTCTGCATCTAAAGCCCTATGATGAGAGACTAAAGGACCTCAATAGGTACACACGGAAGCAAAGGAGTGAGGGGGGGATAGGATAGAGATTTTCAAATATCTTACTGATATAAATAAGGGATAGGATAGAGATTTTCAAATATCTTACTGATATAAATAAGGTTCAAGAGGGAAGAATTTTTCAGAAAAAAAAGATGCTCAATAACAAGAGGGCATGCTATGAAGCTGGAGGCAGGTAGACTCAGGGGAGATGTCAGGAAATACTTCTTCACAGAAAGGGTGGTGGATGCCAGGAACAGCCTCCCAGCAGATGTGGTGGGGCAAAAATGGCAATGGGATTCAAGAATGTATGGGATGGGAATAAGGGAGCCTTAGTGGTAAGGAAAGGGGGTACAGGTAGAGATCAAGTAGGCTCTGTGCTGTTAGAGTAGGTAGGGAAAATGGCCAAACTGGGTGGACCAAGCAGTCCTTATCTGCTGTCAATTTCTATGTTTCTATCTTCACCACATTGTGGCTGCTGACACACTCACTGTCTTCATCTGTGATTGGTCACTGTATTATACACCACGTCCCAAAAATCAGGTTGCTTAAAGACTCATCCCAAATTATTACAGCTTGTTCAGTGTGAAATTTCTTCATCTGACTTTTTGTCTGACCTCTTGATTGCTGACTGGAGTTTAGCATATTGTTCCTCTGATCCTGAAGGAAAGAATTGTCGAGTACCTAGAGACCAGAGGAGCACAGTACCCAAGGAAGCATGGATTCACAGCAGGAAGGTCATGCCAGATGAATCTAATCGATTTCTTTGACTGGGTGACCAAAGTAGTAGTAGATCAGGGAGGGGCTGTGGACATGGCCTACCTAGACTTTAGCAAGGCATTTGACTCAGTACCAACACAAAAGATTAATATACAAGTTAGACAGCCTGGGAGTGGTTCCCAAGATGATAGCCTGGGTAAACAATTGGCTGGAGAATAGGACACAGAGGATAATAGTAAATGGAGTCCACTCTGAAGAAAGGGGGGTTACTAGTGGGGTTCTGCAGGGTTCAGTATTAGGACCGGTCCTCTTCAATGTCTTTATAAGTGACATTACAGCAGGACTGGAAGGAAAAGTATGTCTCTTTGCAGATGACACAAAGATCTGCAACAGAGTACATGCACAAAGTGGGGTGGAAAGGATGAGAAGGGACGTGGCAAGGTTAGAGGAATGGTCAAATGTATGGCAGCTTAGATTCAATGCTAAGAAGTGCAAGGTAATGCACCCGGGAAACAAAAACCCAAGGGAAGAGTACACCATGGAGGGTGAGATACTAACAACAAAAATGGAAAGGGACCTGGGGGTTGTCATATCAGACAACTTAAAGGTGGGCAAGCAATGTGAGAGGACAGTAAAGAGGGCTGGGGGGATACTGGGATGCATAGGGAGAGGCATCACCAGTAGAAAACAGGAAGTTATTATCCCTCTGTACAGACAGCTGGTGAGACCCCATCTGGAGTACTGTGTGCAGTTCTGGCGATCCAATCTCCACAAAGACATAGACAAGATGGAAGCTGTCCAGAGGAGGGCAACTAAAATGGTGCAGGGTCTACACCAGAAGACATATGAAGAGACACTAAAGGAGCTTAATATGTAAAGCCTCGAGGAAAGGAGGGAGAGGGGGGACATGATAGAAACTTTCAAGTACCTCAAGGGAATCAACAAAGTCCAAGAGGGTAGCATCTTTCAAAAAAAGAGGTGTGCAAGAACAAGGGGGCACAATTTGAAGATGGGGGTGGCTCAGAGGTAATGTAAGGAAGTATTTTTTCACAGAGAGGGTTGTGGATGCATGGAACGGCCTTCCAGAGGAGGTTGTGGAGTCAAAAACAGCAGTTGAATTCAAGCATGCATGGGACAGTCATAATGCAATTCTAGGGGGTGGAGGTAGAAAGAAGTAGGCTGCTGGTTAACTAGGATCTGAAGCTTATCCATTAGGTAGGGAAATGGGCAGACTGAGTGTGCCAAGTAGTCCTTATCTGCTGTCAAATTATATGTTTCTATGTTTCTACCCCTGTCAATCTGTGACACTTATGCTCGAATCCAGGAAAATCAGAGAAAGGGGAGTTCACCTCTCCCAGGGTCCTCTAAAATTATTGAATTAACTTAAGTGAGATGCCATCTTGTCTGCCCACAAGACTCAGGTTCCCCTGCTGATAGAATATGCTATAATAGGCTCAGGAACCTCTGTAACAAAAACTATCCATAAAGCCACAGCTACATATTTCCGTTTCAAATTGGATCAAGTGGTCCTTATCTGCCGTCAAATTCTATGTTTCTATGTTTCTAAATTTATTAGTGACTCATCCTCCCCTACAAATTTTGGAATGTAGTTAACAACCTGACCAAACCCTGTCACTCTGACTCAGGCACTACCAACCTTTGGGGCACCTGTGGTGTGGTCACCAACCCTCTTGTTACAGCAAATGCCTCAAATACTCGATTAAAGCACCCCTGGGGACTGCCTCCTCCTGTGTACAGCTTCTCCTCCTCCTTATGGCAAGCCTGAACCTCACGCATCATCTCTTCTGAGGTTCTCTGTGAGCTAATGCACATCAAGCCAAATTCTTGTACTAAGTGTGATGGAATTTCTCAATTTCTGAAATTAGGTGCCCCATAAATTGCTGATCCACTGGCCCACATTTCCACTGTTCCCTTACTGCTGTGGTTTTCCCCTTGCTGTGGAAACATGCTGTCATGATCCTCCTAAACAAAGGTGACCCCACTGACTCTCCTGCATGCTAATGATCAATTTCCCTACTCTCTATTGTCTTAAATGCTTAAGAGACTGGTCGCTAAACAACTATCAATCTACTGCTCTAACTAAGCAATGTTTCTTTTCTGACTACCAATCTGGGTTCCAAGTAACTCACTCTACAGCCACCTCCCTCCTAACCCTTTCTGACTAAATTCTCTCCAGCATAAACAAGGGCCTACCAACCTATTTCATATTCTTTGGCCTGGCTAACGTGCTCAAGACAACTGATCATACTCTTCTTGTTAATAAACTCAATGGTTCTGTTCTCACCTGCCCTTCTCTTTCTTGGTTCTCATCATATGTTTCTGCCCATACTCCTTCACACACGCTTGTTGAACCCCTGATCTTGGTATAAGTGTCTGAAAATACACCTGTTAATCATCGCACTCCTCCTACTATCCTCAGGCAATATCAATCCCAACTCAGGCCCGTGCTCCCTGGGCCCATCGACAACAACACCTTTATCTACTGACTCATCATATAAATTCCCCCTCACCTTGCCCCAAGTGCTAAAGCTTCTACACTTAAACATACAAAGCCTGCTCCCTAGGATAGACCTACTCCAGCCACTAGTCACCTCCCTTGCCCCAGACGTTATTATCCTTACTGAAACTTGGCTAAACATAAAGATAACTGACACCACCATGGCCATCCCTGGATACTCCCTTTCCCATCAGGATCGAGTAGGTAGGGGTAGAGGGGTGGCAATCTATGTCTCTACTGCCTTATAATTTATCTCCATCCTTGTCACCTCGGTACCCAAAGCCTATGAGGCCCTAGTATTAAAACTTTACCTGCCTTTTTCTATACCAGTATATATCACTGGTGTCTATTGTCGGCTGGGCCTCCCTCCTCGGCTACCATGGACCTCATCAGAACAATAATTTCTCATACCCCTTTGGGTGAAGTATATTTCAAGGGTGATTTCAACCTTAACTGGCTCTCCCCATCTCTAAATAAATCTCACAATGATATAAGTGCCTTAAATTTAACTCAACTAATACTAGAACCAACGCACCTAAGTCACACTATGGGAAATCACTCCTTAATTGACTAGGCCCTCACATCTCACCCACATAGAGTTGTCAAAGCTGGCATACTACCTGATTCCCTGAGTGACCATCACATGACCTATATCATATGCAAAATCCATAGGACCAAGGCACCCCCATAAAATCCTCCAAACCCGATCTTACAAATCCTTAAACCTCTCTCCCCTTCTAATCCACCTCAGTTACACAAACTGGGATACTAGTTCTGTGTCTAACTCCATCGATAACACAATGGCATACTTTCATGGTAAATTTTTAGAAGTATGAAACAAGCATGCCCCTTTGAGATGTACCAGGGTCAGAGGAAACCACCTCCCCTGGATCATACCTGACCTCCTAGCATGCCTAAGAGCATGAGATCAAGCGTGGAAAACACACAAAACCTCCAAGCTTCCAAATGACTATAACTCCTACCGCACCCTTCGCAATAAGTGCACCATATTTGTACACTCTCAACCCCTCCAAGCAGCTCACCAGATGGCTTAGACCCTAAGCTGCTTTATCTTTCTGCTCCAGCTATCTCCGCTCCACTTTCTGCCTTACTAAACCTCTCCTTTTCAACTGCCACCATCCCCACTGGTTGGAAACATGCAGTAGTACTTCCACTGCCAAAGGGTGAATCTTCCTCTGCCCCTGCAAACTACCATCCTATCTCTCTCCTACCTATCCTGATTAATCTGCAAGAACACCTGGTTCACTCTCAACTCTCCTCTTATTTGTCCGACTCTAACTTCTTCATGCCATTCCAATCTGGACTCTGGAAGAACCACTCCACTACCAACTCCCTGATTAGGCTTACTGACTCCATCATCTCTGAGATGGACAGGGCCAAATCACATCTGCTATTTTTGTCAACCTTGCCAAGGCTTTTGACACTGTCTTACACATCCTTCTATTGTACTCCCTCTCTGTGGCTGCATTATCCACCTCTGCCACAAAGTGGCTCAGAGTCTATCTGGTAGGTAGGACCCAGTCTGTCAGAATAGCCTGCACTATTTCCTCTCCTCTCCCCATCAATACTGGTGTCCCACAGAGCTCCGCTCTGGGCCCTATCTTATGCTCTATATTTTTAAATGATCTTCCATCAGTCAGTTCCCTCACCTCCATCCACATGTATGCTGATGACACTGTCATCTTCACCTCAGGCCAGTCTCCTGATGATGTGGCTACCAGACTTCAGCAGGACTTTAACAACGTCAGCACTGATTTAGCACCCATCAACTCTTCCTCAACACCAAGAAGACAGTCTCAATGACATTTGGCGCTAGGCAGAGACACGCTTGTCTCCCCCCTTCCTTCCACACCCTTAATGGGACAGCCCTTGAGGACACAACATCTTTCAGGTACCTCGGTGTGTGGCTTGACCAATACCTCAATTTCTCCGCACATGTAGAAGCATTCCTCAAAAAGCTGCACCCCCAAGCTAGGCGCATTATACAGGAACTGTAGCTTTCTCCCACTACTGGTCCAATGTGAAATTGTCCAGAAGATGATACTACCTATCTTTGACTACTGCGATGTAGTCTACAGTGCTGCTCCCAGGTCTTCCTTAACCAGATTGGACACCCTGTTTAACTCCTTCTGTCGCTTCACTCTAGATGCAACCCCTCTCACTCATCACTGTGATCTTTACCACTTGTTGGCATTTCTCTCACTTGAAAGTCATCACCACCTTCACCGTGCCAAATTTGTGTCCAAATTTTGGTTTGTCTCTCTCCTCCCCTATATTTCCTCCTCCCTCACTACCCTTCCCACTCCTGCCCACTCCTGCCCACTCCTTCCGTTCTTTTGAATCCCATTTGCTGTTGGTCCCCCACCGTTCAATGGTGATTGGACAGAGAGCCTTCTCTCATCACCTCCTCAAGTTATGGAATACCCTTCCCCCTCAAGTCCAACACTCTTCCACCCCATACTCCATTGCAACAGCTCTGCATAACTTCTACTCGGTTAACTGTACCTGTGTTTAACACCTACCACTCCCGCCTAATCTAAATTATCACCTGTACCATCCACATCATGCATCCACATCATGCATATATCTAATTCCCTATACCTCCTCCCCTCTGGTGCCCTCCCCCACTACCTTACTTCATCTCCTTCCCTTCCTTCCCCACCTTCTGCCACCTACCCCAGCTTTCCCCTGGTTCTCTCACCCACTACCTTATTCCATCTCCTTCCTTCCTCCCCTTTCTGCCACCTACCACTGACCCTCCCTCCCTCCTTCGGTATCAACCGATATTAACGCTACCAAAGCTGACAGTTTTCGTTATTTTCCTTGACTCCTGCTTACCTAGCACTAGCCTGACCTCTGCCACAATTAGTTGTCTGCACTATTGCTGTTGTGATCTGTACTTGCACTATTCATATATAATATGTATATATGTAAAATATGTATATAACTCAGGTATTCCTACCATGTCACTTTGAATTGCTACCCTGTTATTACTGCTTGTATGTATGTATATATGTATGTATACCTTCCACTCCCCTTTCCCCAGGTCACACCTTGAGATGAGCAACTTATTGTTCAGTGTGCCCTTCCTGGTGAAACATTTCAAAAACTAAACAAATAAAATCTCAGTAATGTCTGTGATCAAGGATCTTGTCTGGAATATGGCCATATTGGTGGTCAGTGTCCAAATAAGGCCAAGTGTAATATTTGCTAAATCAAAGGGCACTCATTCTGTACCTGTCCCATGGCAACCAACAATAGAACTGACAGACTCTGACAGGAATATATATCCTGGATGATGCCCAAAAAGCCATAACTTGTACTGCTTCTGATGCTTTCCTTCCAGATCCTCCTGTTGATTCTGAAGACATGGCTATACCATCTGGAGAAACAGTATCTCTTCCCATTGCTCCCACTGCTTCTGCTGGTCCACCAGAGGATATCTCTCTTTTGGCAAATGATCATGGTGCTCATGTTTCAGGCCAGCCTCTTCCCCAGACCTTGCACAGTTCCCCTCCTGTTGCTGCATCAGTCCCCCCTTCCAGGAAATGCAATACCTTTCCCTGAAACCTTCACAGAGGTTGCTCACTGATGTTTCTTATGCCACAAACAACTGCACTCTTCTCCTCTGGTTATTCCTATTGGTTCTGTACCCGAAGAAAACAAATTTTCCCCTTTAGTGAAATCTAAGAATTGGGGAAATATGGATGATGAACTTCACTCTGAGGCATCCTCTACAATGTCATCCCAGTAGATGCTCTCCTTTGATACTGAGGATGATATTCAACAGACCACTCAAATCTCTAAAACAAAAGATAGTCCCGGTAAAGGTGCCAAAGTGAAATCTAAGAAGAAACATACTCAGCCACCTTGAGACTTTTTCTTTTTGTTATTCATATTAACCTTTCCCAATCCTTCTATTCAGCCTGTGGGTTGCTACATTAAATGTCAATAATATTAAGCACCTTGTACAGAAAAAGGTTATGTTTAATGTATTGCATCACTATCCTGCAGATGTACTTGTCCAACAGGATACCAGACTTAGAACATTGTCAGATATGGCTGAAGAACAATGACTACGGGCAACAGATGTCTCTTATTTCTCTATAGGAAATGATGCATGCATGGGGGTTGTGCTTTTATTTCACAGGGTACAACCTAAGGTGCTGCAAGTTCTGAATCTCCTGCCCAGGGCAACATTAAAGATAGATTGTATATTAGAAAATGCACCTTATCGATTGATTGTTGGTTACACTCCTCAAACAAAATTTGATAGGGTTTCCCTTTTTCTCAATCGATTAAACCTTATTTGTGCACTTCCAAAATAGTAATTTTTGGTGGAGACTTTAATTATCCACTTCAACTCCAGGATAGGGAGGAAAAATTATTTAAATTATTTTGTGATGATCTCTGTTTACATACAATTTGCAAAGATGCACAGAGTTAGTTGATGGATATCACGTACATCATCTTACTGGTGGGTACACTTATTATAGAGTGAATTTGGCCACTAGGATCGATTATTATTTAGTATCTCACACTTGCTTTATTATAGATGCCATTACAGTACCGATCGCAACTACTGATCACCTGTTATTGAGTTGTGCAGTTGCTGTAGAACCAGAACACAAACTGGGGAAGCCTGGCTGTAAGCTCAATAATACAATTCTTTCTACACTGCCCTTCGAGAATTATTATGGGCTAGTACCATGGTGCTTCACTTGTACAAAGATACATCTCTTTGGTAGGATAATACGAAATGGGACATTGGTAGTCTTGCAAGAAGTCACTCTAGTTCTGCATACCTACATAATTATATGACCTTGTATTTAGAATTATGGTATCAGTTATACAAATTGATCTTCCTTCAAGAACAGAGGGACACTTTCTTCCACACATAGACACAGATCCTTAAAGATAATAGAAAACAGTTTTTATACTTCTAGATACCTTCCAGTTGTTCTTTTATTGTCTACCCAGTATTCTGATATGTTTTGGACCTTTTTTAAATTAATAATATATTTTTAGACAGAGAAGTGAAAGAGCCACACTAGGGGCTGGGTGCACAATGACAAAAAATATTCACTATGAATCTAAAGTCATGGCACTCCTACACAAAGCAATGAAAAGGCAGACTTCCAACACACCTGGCCTGTACACTGTTGTGGTGGCTGAATAAAACTGTGGAACTGATTAAATACTGGACTTTTTGCCTTTTCATTACTTTGTGTAGAAGTGCCATGACTTTAGATTCATAGGTAATAACATATTTTTGTTGCCTTTTTAACTACCCTGAATCCCTCTCCCCTCAGCAGTTGTTGCTCTCCTTTCACACTGCCTGAACATTCTATGACATCAGAAACTCCCATTCCAGGCCATTCAGATAAATAGCATAGAATGGGAGTTATTGATGTCACAGAATGTTTTAGAAATATGAAAATTAAGAGCAGTAGCTGGTGAGAAGAGTGGAACTCTACGTAGATCTGAGGGCACCCCAAAGCTAGATTATTTATTTATCAAAACAAACATCAAAGCATATCACAATACATAACTGGCATGGAAGGGCTGTTAACTGCGTAAATATTATTTCCTATCTCCTTTAAAACAGATATGAAAGATATACAATATGACAGGGCTGAAACTCTTTCCTTCGAACAACAATATGACACACAGGGAAAACATTTATCAGGGGATACTTTTCACAGTTGTTCAGCCAGATTTGGAAAGGAGAATGCTTTCCTTAGTGGATCAGGTGGGTAACATTCAGAATTCCAAATGGGGTATGTTGACAGTAGTTCAGAACTTTTTGCAGGCTTCTGTGGGATTACCAATTCCCATAGACCATAAGACTTTGCAATTATTTGACTCATGCTTACCACAAGTGTCATCCACTGATAATGTATTTCTTACACAATCCATTGATACTGAGGAAGTCAATTTGGCAATTTCTACCCTGGGGAAGCATACTTCTCCCCATAACTGATGGTCTCACTTCTGAGTTTTATAGGACATTTCCCTCATGTTTGGACTCAATTTGATCTTTCATTTTTAATTCTTTTCTTTTTTTTTGTGTGTTTTCTGTTTTTGCCACTTCTGGCCACCAATCATCACTCAGGTCATGAATCCCTGCACTTCCACCTCCAAGTTTTGCATGAGCTCTCCCAGTACCCTTTGTTTACCCTCCAGGGAATGGGGTCATGGCACCAGGCCATTAAGTGCCACAATCCTGGTAACTGTCGAGGAAAAGCCAGCTTGGAGGCTAATTGAAACCAGGGGCAAGCTTCATAGAGGTGGCCAGCTGTGAGTTTTCTCCCCTATATGGGGGCGGGGACGTGCAATGATGACCAGCATCTGCCCCACTCTGACATACTGGCATCAGTGCTGCAGTACACCCGGCCTCTGCCAGGTGTCTGTAGTGCACCAGACACACTACCCGTCCTCCCCCCTGGAGAAGAAGAGCAGTCACAGGATGCTCGATCCTCCCCCCCCCCCGGCTGGCCCTCCAGCAACCCGGGTCCATTTTCAATTATTTTCTGACACAACTGTCTATTTAGGGCTCCATAACTGAAGCAATACAGATATTTTCATTCAAAAAAGGTAACCAGGTGAACTTTAAGAATTGGAGACTGATTTGTCTCATTAATGCTAAGATTCTTGCAAAAATATTTTGTAAATGTTTAGCTACAGTTTTTTTCAAACATTATTCACTCTTTACAGTCATGCTCTATTCCTGGCTGGAAAATTCATTACAACTTACTGCTTATTAGGGAAATAATTGAATACTGTAATAGAGAAGGTAAAGGCCACTTCATGTACATTTTGGATCAAGAAAAAGGCTGTTGATAAAGTCCCCCATGATTATATTTTTCTTGTATTATGTAAATAAAGAGTTTCACAGACATTTATTCATTGAATTGAACTTCTATATTCTCATATTACTACTATCCCTAACATCAATGGGTGGATCAGAGTCAGATACCATTGCTCTGAGGTGTATGGCAGGGGTACCCTCTCAGCCATATTCTTTCCATTTTAACATTTGTTATGAACACCTCGTACACCCACTCAAAAGATTATTTGAAAGTAGTCTGAATACTGGTCATGTACCCCTTGACTGGAGGATGGCAAATATAATACCAGTCTTTAAAAAGGTTGAAAAAACAAAGGTTGAAAACTACAGACCAATAAGTCTGACATCCCTTTGTTGGAAAAATATTGGAAAATATAATTAAAGAGCAAATGGAAAAGCAGTTAGGTAGCACTGATATTTCCCAACACAGTTTTGTCTAAAAAAGATCTTGCCTGACAAACCTATTATGCTTTTACAAAACTGTAAGTCAACAACTTGATAATAAAACACCCGATGATGTCATCTGTATTGACTTTAGTAAAGCTTTCGATAAGGTAACACATGACCACATAGAAACTAAATAGACGCAGAAAAATGTAAACCAAAAATTCATACAGTGGATACACAACTGGTTGGAAGGCAGAACTCAGAGGGAAACTATAAATTGGCGCTATTCTGAAACATCAGGGGTAGCCAGTGGAGTCCTCCAGGGTTCCGTGTTGGGACCCTATATACAGTAGTTCAGGTTTTTGTTGTGGATCTTACTGATAAAATAAATAAAAACAACATCAAGTTTGCAGATGACCTGAAATTGAGGGGTGTCTATAGTACCCTTGATGACATTACGTCAATCCAGAAGGACCTTGACAATATCACTGAGTGGACAAAATCTTGGGGTATGGCTCAAAACATCGACAAATGTAAAGTCATGCACTTAGGTCCCAAAAATAATATGCACCAATATCACCTAGGGGAAGGTGTACTCTCTGTGACAACATTATAGAAAGACTTAGGAATACAAATAACGGATGACTCTAAATTTTCCAAACACACCAATGCAGTTGTTGGTAGGGCAAACAAGATCCTATGGACCATAAGGAAGAACATTGTCACCAGGGATGCTAGGGTCCTTCTCCCACTGTGCCAAGCCTATGTAAGGCCACATGTTGATTACTGTTTCCAATTTTGGTCACCTCATTAAAAAAATGATATACTACATCTTGAAAGAATTCAGAGAAAATTCATTAAACAAGTATTGGGTCTTAATGATAAAGAATACCAAACCAGACTAGAGATGCTAAATCTTATGTTCATGGAAAAAAGAAGACAAAGAGGGGATCTGTTGTTGCTATGGGATGTTGTTAATGACTGCTATCTATTTGTGGAAATGGGATTTGACTACAAACAGGACACAGTGGAAACTAGGGGCCACCCACTGCAGCTACATAGGTTTAAGTATAACACAAACATTAGAGAGACTTTTTTTTCGCAGACAGTAATTTGATTATGGAACAATTTATCATTAGATATAATTTTCAGTGAAAATAAGACAATATTTAAGAATAGTCTGGACAAGTAGATTCTCAATAGGAGGGAACTGCTTAGGTAAGCATTCTGGGATGGGAACTGTAATGGGTGTTTCATCTTCATTTTCCCAACTTTCTGCAGTATGAACCAGAGTACGAACATTAGATCCTCTGTTATGTGTTATTAGTGCTACATCTACGATTAGTGGAATTCAGAATCTATTGTCCTTAACTGAGGTTAGTGTTGACTTTTGCAGATGACATCTGTCAATGTATTAAAGATGTTCAACCTGGGGAAGCAATAATATCATTTGTTCAGGACATCGCTACATCTATGGGGTCATACATTAATATCCAAAAAGCCTAGTACTGCCTATTGGTATCCATGTGGATATTCCTCCTGACATTGGTAATACACGGGTGGCATTTTTAATCCCATTAAAGTTTTAGGCATTTACTATGGTCAGACTAATTTACCAGCTTTTAACTGGCAGAAGGTGCTTGCAACAGGGCTTTACAAGTTACACAGTGGAAAAATAGGCAGTTGTCTAAAAAGAAACTTCTTAGTGTAGTTAAAACATTGTTATTACCCACTTTCCTTTATCTCAGTGCAATCTTTTCTCTGCCACAAGCATTTGAAACCCAGATACTCAGTATTTTCTTTCAAATGGAATGGGGCAGTAGACTAAATCCTATTAAGAGAGATATTCTGTATTGGCTTCTCCATCAAGGTGGGTTGAATATGGTCCATCCTGTCATATTTTTTTAAGTATGTTTATTCCCACTAATATTGTTCCTTGGGTTTCTGCACAGCCTTCCTTGTGTAACGACTGGGCCACAGTCTGACTGGAACCACTTCAGTCCTAATGGCAAAGACTGAAACTAATTTTCAGATGCACTGTGGGTTTCTTTTTGCCACCTTATTTAGACCCTTTCCTGAAGTTTATTAAAAAGTGAAAGCTTTCATGGGACACTATTCGTACACAACATTGGAAAGCCCTTTATAAATCTTTAGTTATAACTGATGTGGGAATTATGCCAGGAGTCTCCAAACAGCTTAATTGGCTAACCTTGACCTATTTGACTAACAACAGCATTCCTGCATATTACTGGGATGTGGCTTGGCTCTGTTGCTATTGCAAACTGAACGTGAAAGATAATAAACATGAGCATCATGGAAATGTTTTACCCACGTAGTTGTGTGACTCAGTTTGATACAATATGGCACCTATATTTTGATTGACCCTTTATCCAACAGTTCTGGGTCCTATTGGATAGTTCTTGGTCTGATACTTTCTGGACTGATATTTTTATGACACCCTTATATAAGGAAATATACGCACTCTGTTTTCTAAATATGACCATTCTGTGATGCTGTTGATTTTTTCTTGTGTCAAAGTTTTGATTTAGCAAGTTCGGTGTAAATATGGCTTACAGCAACTCTATTTAGACCAGGTTGTGCTGTTACATATGACTGAAACTGCTATGTGGAAACAATGTGCATTAGAATATGTTAAATTGTCTAAAGCCCTGTGGAGTAAAAGATGAAAATATTGTCCCTGGGCAATTTTTTGACCCTACAGTAATTGTTTGTATCATAGATTTATTTATTTATTTTTTTATTTAGGTTTTGTTGACCGGGTAAGTGCACTAGACAACTCCTGCCTATTTTCAGGCATGACCTGGGGGAAGGGGATACAGATGAATGCCAACTGACCTTGAACCAGATTAAGCTGTTGGTGGTATTTTTAGTGAACAAGGGAAATTTGGCCAGGACACCGGGGAAATTCCCCTACTCTGCCTGCAGGGGGCTTAACTTCCTGCAGAGTGGAGGAGCTCAGTTTGGAGCTGGACTACAGAGGAGGAGGAAGTGCTGATGTGGCAGTGGGGAAAACATAGATGACAAGTTGGCCACCCAGATGGATCCAGGAGGAGGAGGACTGCAAACAGGAGAGGTAGAGGTTGTTTTTGCATCTGCATCTCCAGAGGAAAACAAAGATGTGAATGTGCTGCCTGAAGAAGAAGATGATGCACCAGTATGTTTTTTTGATGAAGATATGGACTGGTCCCAAATCGTAGAAAATGCTGAGAGCAAAGCTCAGGTATTGTCTCCTTTATCTGTTAATAGTATGAATGTAACTGGCAAAGAAAGATTGGTAAAAGAGCTATTAATAACAGAGGAGCAATGTAAAATAAAAAGACAAGCACTACAGAGAGAGCTGTCAAACTTGCAAGACAGCTCTCCGACAGGAATACTCAGTGACTCACCAACATCTCAGCTGAGCGGTAACATGGCAAAAAGTACTAGTACTATGGTAACAGAAGCTATCCCCAAAAAACAGGAAACCTCTCTGGCTGGCAGTTGCAAACAACAAAGTACTGTGTGCCAAGAGCCAATAAAGCCTTCTTTTCCAGCAAGACATAGGTTGGGACTTTCAAATATTCAAGGAGCACTCAAAAATAAAACCGCTTCAGTGAAGGAAGCCCCAATGTGTTCAGAACTGTTGGATACAAGTGCGGTAAACAAGACGCATTCACCATTGCAGAAAAATGTAAGAAATGAGGAATTAATAACACTACAGCAAAATTGGTCCCCTGCCAGTGCGCTAGAAGGTGCAGGGTGGTTGCAAAGTTCATCAGAAGTCTGGAAACCAGATTCTGAAGATAAAACAGTGCAGAAATATTGTGCTGAGACTTTACAATGTGAAGTTTCTACTTCTAATGACCAGAATAATGCTAGCACACCTTTAAACATGAAAATGGATACCTCTGCAAAGGATATGGGCCCCAACATTGAAAAAAATGAAAATTATACAGCACAAGTGACTAACGCTACAGTTCAGACAAATGAACCTTCACGTAGATTGGGGCCAGCAGAGCATATTCTATGGGATCCTAATAAAAGGGCTTGGTTGGACCCCATGTTTAAACTGTCTGAGTTGTTCCAAAACAAAGGGGAGCCAGCCCCAAGGAAAAATACTGTCAGGCTAATTTTCAAGGGAGGTCTGGAAGATCCTCCTGATAGGACCTATGTTGCTAAGCAATTACTGAAGGGAACGATGCATTTTTTTCATCAGAAATTTTTGCATTAATTCACCTAGGAAATGGGAACTTTGATGTAAGTTTCAAAACTGTCTCTAGTCTAGACAGATTCAGGTCTCAATACCAGACACTGAAGAATAATCCTTTGTGGATCCCCTGCATGGCCGTCCCTCTTACAAAACAAGCTGTAAAATACATCACTATTATGTTTCGTAATGAGGGAGTCCATGTAGAGGACATATTTTTTTGGTTAAGACAAAGATGTGAGGTGTTAGGGAAGCCAGCCCCCATTTTAGACAGTAAGCAAATATGGAATGGAGGGCTGGAAAATAAAGGTTAAACTATACTCTACAAATAATGGACCAGTACACTTGCCAAGTACTTTTTATCTGGGGAGAGACAGAGGAGTTCTATTTTATATGGGGAAACCCAAATCATGCTTTAAATACAGTTTCTGTACCCATTTAAGTACAACCTGTGATACCCCCAGATGTAGTCATTGTCTAGACTATGGGCATACTTTATCCACATGCATTAACCTTTTTAAGTGCAATTTATGTGAAAATACAGGACATGGTTATGAGGAGTGCCCTTGGGCCTCCCATAATCATGAAGATTGTCCCTCACAAGATAGCCTCACTAACAGAGCACAGCAGTTACAAGCCCAAAAAATTGCCACTGCAGCAAACAAATAATCCATAGCGCAAGACCCCTCATTTACTAGTGTTAACTCCCAACCAGGGATAGTGGAGGAATCTCATAAAACAGTTAAAAATCCTACCCCTGACACTGGTAATCACTCTGAGATGCAGGCTGCTGCAGAAACTGAAAGTCCTGAGGGAATAGGAGAAATAGAGGTGAAGAGCATGCCCCCACCCCCACCACCCAGCCAGGAGACAAAACATAGGAAAGCAGCTGCCAAAATGAAATAGGTCAGGTAAAACACTCAAAAATAAAAACCTGGAAGAGGAAGTAGGGAAAGAAACCATGAAAAAAACATGGAGGAAAGGGAATAGGTATGAGGCTCTGGTTTCAGAAAAATCTGATGAGGATACTGAGGGAGAAATGTCAGACACTTCATCTACAAACACAGGCACAACAGAAGTAACCTCAGAAATAGAAGAAGGGGGGGATACACATATTGCCCAGAGGACATGGAGAAGGAGATGTAGTAAAACTCCTTGATGTATTTGAGTTTTTTGAGTATTTTTTTAATTCCAGGGACCCTTTAACACATGGAATCCCTTACTTTAACAACAGTAAATGTAAATAGCATTAAAAGCAATGCTAAAATGATTATGGTTCTAAGTTCTTTAGCCACAGAAAAAAATGACATAATTTGTCTTCAAGATACCCGGCTTAAGACAAATATAGAACTACAGCAAGCTTCTAAACATTGGACAAAGGGATCATCCTTTTGGTCAGTAGGTCAGGAAATATGTGATGGGGTAGGAATTTTAATAAACAACTCTGGTATCAGGGTTCCTAAATTAGTAGACATTGATCCAGGGAGAGCTTTAATGATAGATATTTCCTTATATTCTGCAAGATTTCAGATAATAAATACCTACGCACCCCAGACTAAAGATCTGACAGTTGCTTTATTTCAAAAGGTACAACCATACTTGCATACATCCAGATTACTGTTATGGGCTGGAGATTTTAATTGTGGGTTGGGGAAACTGGATAGAGGGCTAAAAACAGAAAAAATGTTCTGTGACTCCACAGCCTTAAATAAAATAGGTGATAATGCAAAATTAAAGGACTCTTATAAAGCAAAATATAAAACAGGTGGAAACACTTTTTTAAGGGACATTGATCAACCAGGATCGATTTTGTTTTTGTTGCTGAAATTTTAGTTATTTTAAATGTTACCTTGTTAGGAAGCGAATTTTCAGACCATAAGTCAATAACTATAAAAGTTACTTGGAAAGATACTCCTAGACCCAAGAAAAACCTATGGAGACTGAATAGCTCAGTCTTAACAGACAAACAGGTGCAAAAACTGTGGAAACAAGAATGGTAGGCTAGGTTATCAGTGGCCATAATGTATGATAGTGCTGCCTTCTGGTGGGAGGACACAAAAGCATCCTGGAAACATTGATTTCAGAAACTTACAAGAGAGAAGATGAATGATACATATTTGAAATATTTATAGTTAAGGGCTCAACTGCAGGCCTTGATTTCAAAATCAGAGACATTAAAATTGAACTTAGATAACCAAATTCATGAAATTAAAAAACAAATGTGCATATTACAATATGATAGAGCCAAAAGCCTGGATCAAGAATTAAGATTTAGTACCAACATAAGAAAAGGATCAATGGATCCTTTTAAAGATTCCAAAGATAGAGGAGAACACATATTTCTATATAAATTAAAGTTAGAATCTGGACAGATAACTTCCTCACCGGAAGAAATACTAAAGCAGGTGAATACTCATTTTATAAAAACTTTTGGAACAGCACCACAGACATTGGGGGGAGAGGACGTACTGCAGGATCTACCTAAACTTGATAAAAAGCACAGTATCCAGTTGATAGCCCCTATACTGGGAGAGGAAATAAGGAGTGCTATAAAAGGACTTAAGAGTGATCCTGCCCCTAGGCCAGATGGAATAGGGGCAGAATTCTATACAATTTTTTGTGAAGATATAATTCCAGCGTTAGTGATAGTATATAACAGTATGCTACAAGAAGGTATGTTAGCAAGATCCATGTATGAAGCATCACTAATTATACTCTTTAAAAAAGGTGAAAGAGAAGATTTAAAAAACTGGAGGCCACTTAGCCTATTAAATGTGGACTTTAAAATATTAAGCAAACTATCAATGAATAGACTAGTGTCAGTTGCAGACAAGTTGATCAGTCCCAGTCAGACATGTGCAATTCCCAACAGGAAACAAGCAGATAATTTAATTGTACTAAGAGAGATATTCTATGAAGCTGAGAAACAAAATTTGCAAGGATATGTAATAAAAATTGACCAAGAAAAAGCTTTTGATAAAATATTACAGCAATACATGTACAAAGTTCTTAAAGCATATGGCATTCCTGAGGAATTTATTAGATGGGTGGAGGTCTTATACAAACAAGCTACTTTAACACCTAACATAAATGGATGGATAGGTAAAGATATTAAAGTAAAATGAGGTGTAAGACAGGGGTGCCCACTAAGTCCCTTATTATATGTGTTTTGTATTTATGTGTTTTTAAGGGAACTAGAACAAGATGATAGAGTTAAAGGGTTGGAACTATGTTCTTCTTCACCCAGAATTAAGAACTTAGCTTATGCAGATGATTTAATTCTATGTATAGACCCTTCAACAAATGAAAATATTCTACTAGAGCATTACCAGACTTTTTCTGATTTGTCAGGCTCACAAATAAGCCTTCATAAAAGTGCAGGAATAGCATTAGGTGTTACTCCTGTCCCAGAGCATAGATCCTTTTCTGGGATTAAAATTGACAAGGGCACCATTCAAGTATTAGGTATAGTATATGGAGGTGCAGACATGGCTAGGCTAAATTGGAACACAAAACTACAGAGAGCACAAAATTTAGTTAACGGGTGGAAGGGTCAGGCTATAGGAAAAAAAAAGAGAATCATTTTGATAAAAACCTTGTTAATCCCAATCTTTTTGTACATAAATTATGTTTTTCCCCCTCCACAATCATTATGGGTAGCAATATATAGTGTGTTCTTTCAAGCATTGTGGGGGAGCAGGCTTAACCCTGTAAAAAGGTTAGTGACTTACAGAAAAACAGAAGAAGGAGGCCTAGGAATGGTTAATCCTATCGCCTTTTTCTATAGCATATTTTTGTCATACAATCTCAGGGGGGCATTGTGTCCTGGATTTAAGATTTGGAAAGAAAAAGTTATGCATGAAATTGAATTAGGTTCTATAGCTTGGTCCTTAAAGTAAACTGTGGCAATACATAAAGTACCAGAACTTACAAAATATGGGATGGAAATGTTGAAATATGTAATAAAATGGAATATTACAAAAGAAATGATTCAACTTAAGAATAGGAAAGAACTATACTCCCACATATTAAATGAGGAAGATAGAGACAAACTCTCCTTGGGGGAATGTCCAGATAATAATTTACAATTAAACATTAACATGTTAAAATCTAAGCGTATGCCAGAGTTTGTATAGGATACAGTATGGCTCAGTCTACATGGGAAATTGGGCATTTGAAATAATAACAAATACAAACAAATTCAGGATAGGTATTGCTTAAGACAATCATATGTTCAACAGTGGGAAACACAAAAACATTTATTTGTGGAATGTCATTATGTAAAAGATTTTTGGACATATCTAGCTAAAGAATGGAATGAGCCATGTTTTACCAAGTTATCTTATGGTGCATTGATATATGGTCAGGTGGAAGGGGGCATGGGGAAGTATTATTTTGAAACACTGTATATAGTATTGGCAATTGTAAAATATTATATATGGCAATCCCGATGTTAGTGGGCAAATCAGCAGAGAACAGTGTCATATATTGAGATGGGTAGGAATATTGGCATCTCATTGCAGAAATTGAAGGGGTTAGACACTAAAAAATATATGGAGGAAAAAAGGAAATTATTTTGGATCAGCTGTGAACATTGGGCTAAACCACCTTAAAAGACTGAACAAGAAAGGTTAATGGCTATATCAAGCATTAATATCATTTAAATTTATGGCATAACTAAAGGTGCTGGTTGACTATAAATATGTAAAGAATCATGATGTATGTATATTGTAAATATGATGTATGTTTTCTTTTCTGGCTGTAAGTCCTCTTAATAAAAATTCTCCTACTCTTTTCGATAAGTGCCATGGGATCTTTAACATCCACCTGAACTACCACCAATCCAGGCAGATTGTGTTTAATTATTTCTGAATATGTGATTTCATTGTTATGATTCTTTGATTTGTACAAATAAACAATTCCCTACTCTTTTTGAGAAATACCATGGAATCTTTAACATCCCCATGTACAATCACCATCACAGGCACACGGAACTTTGGCTTAACATCTCATCTGAAAGCCAGTACCTCAGGAATGCAGCACTCCCCTCATTCTTCACTACAGTGCCAATATGGGATTAGCCCCACATTCCTGGTGTGGGTCTAGAACCCACAACCTTCTGATCATCTGGCCTCAGAGGTGAGTCTGCAACCTACTGAGCCACTGACATGTATTTAATTCAGTTAGAAAGGATTAACTCTGGTTGGCCTATCAGTATAGCAGCAGAATTTCTGCTCATGACACCAATGATTTACAGGATTAGGAATGACCCTGGATCACCAAGAATCAGCCAGGGAACAAGGATTAAGCATCCCTCAGGATGTTCTCACCTTCTCCGGGGAGGGAGGGTAAGAGGAATCTACTACACCTGGATGACAAGAGGTGCTGGTACAGTTAGAGTTGCTCACGGAAGGGCAGATATCAATGATTCCATAATGCAGGCAAAAATTGTATGCACATGTACTCCCTGATTCTTTGCCATTGGCATCAAACAGGAAGAGTATCACTTAAGTAATACTGGCAATATAGCCTAGAGCTTAGAGTAATGAGCTGTGAATGAACTTCAGATATCTAGCTGACCTGGGTTTGATTCCCACAACCTCCACTTGTGTACTGTGTGACTCTGAGTAAGTCACTTGACCCCAAAGTGCTCCCAGGTCACCCATGAAAACAGTCACTTGTGACTAGTGGGCCTTACCTGGTTAACAAAGACTAAAAAAAAAAGTGCCTACCCAACAGTGTGCATCATGAAGTCAACATTCTTTGGTCTTGCTGGCCTCATTACCCACCTCCTTCCTTCTGATTAGATGAATCTGCAGGGGATTTACTTCCACCTAATGGAATACACCACAGAACAGGATGCTCATGGTTCTATGTCATAACGGTGACTGCTGAAAGGTGATTGCCATTAGGGCAACAGTGTATCGCTGAAAATCAGTTTTGGCAATGTACCCCCAGGTGCACAGGAAAAGGGTGCTGTGGACTTAGTTCTTCCATTTTATGTGGGAGGCTGTTCCCCCGCATCCCATGGGTGGCTTTACCCCCGCACCCCCCTACTAAAGTATTCTCAACTCCAGGGGGGCTGCATGTCAGGGGGTGCAAAACTGTACAAAAAAAAAGTTGGACTGGGTGCAGCAAAACATACCTGCACCAGGACCCAAACCCAGCACCCTCAGAACTCCAGCCCTGAACCCACCTACAATGCCATGGAGCCAGCTCAGCAGCTACCACAGCACCACCTCACAAACCTCCCTCCTCCCACCCTCGCTGAGAGTGCTTGCCCCCACACATGTATACCTGTAGCTACAGCCTGTCCCTATGTGTGTGAACCCCCACCCATCTGGTAGCCCTCCCTTATAGGTAGCCCTGTTGACATGCTTCACGATTGAGTCACCATTTTTGTAGGCATCCAATCACAGTCCCCTATGTCACGGGACACCGATGATCTGTGTACTCCCTAAAAGGTGACCTTTGTACCAATGAAGGGAAAATGGGGCAGTAAATGATTCTTTTTCACTCTGGAAAAAGTCAAGAGGTCACTTGAGGCAAGATCCAAGTCAAACTCATTGGTTCTGTATCTTGATTTCCTACAATTTTTTGTGCATTGTTCCAGTCGTACTTTGTAATCTCCTGGGTTATGTCTGAAGATAGATTTTTTTTTTGTCTAATACACTTACCTACAGTAGTTAACAAAAAAAATGAATAAATAGGGTAAGTTTACCTATTTCTCTTCAAGTCACAATAATTAAATTAAGTGAATGTTAACTCCAAAATTAAACAAACATACTCATTTGCAACATAGTGAAAAACTGAGGATTTATGGTATTTTGTTATCTTTTATTGATTTCTAGGTGTTCCCCTATTAAACATAGTTTACAGTCACAGCCAAAGATATGGTCAGAAATTATTTTTAAATAATGATGGAATAGTGAGGTTTATTGATCTAACCTCAGATCTCTGGTACCAGAGATCTGAGGTTCGAATCCCAGTAGGCCACACTTTTCCTTTCTCATTTCCATCCTCGATTTAAAAATATGTGTACCTTGCAGGGGTTAAACTGCACTGAGAGAAAGTGGTGTTTCTAACAGATATTATCTGAAATTCCTGATATTTCTAGAGAAATCTCCTGCTTTCTGCAGTTCCACAGTAGGGGCAGCAGAAAAAAACTCTTTAGAAATGTTGTGAAATATCTGACCATTTCTCTTGCTATTAAGTAGAACAAGTCCTTAAACACAGTTTCACTCTTAATTGGAACCTCATACTGTACTTTGTCCAGCAAAAATATATTTTCATACATCAGTTTACAGGGGTACCACTTGCATTCCAGAACACTAATGTGAATCTGAAAGGTCTATATGCATCCTTGTCAATTTATCATATGGCTCTGGATTGCATATGGATATCCCATTTAAAATGTAAACTTAATATTCTCTATATTACTAGCAGGCAAGCCGGTTATGAAAAAAAATCCAATATTTCTATGAGGCACTATGACCAATTCAGGGCACTATGACCAAATGTGTTTTAACACTAAGCTTGTTTTGTTAATATCCTAATATATTACCAAAACAGAACCTGTTTTTGATCCAGATCCATTCTTCTGTCTTCGAAAAGTTTGTTGTTCATGACTGGTAGTGGCCAGGTTAAATTAGCAGATAGCAAAATTATTCTTTTTTTTATTTATCGCTAAATAATCAGGATAGTGGTCCAGTTTAGTTGTGCTAAAACCCTACTGATTTAAAATGATAGCCATGCTGCTGTATTTTACCCAATAGCTTCTCAAATGTGCATAACATCACAAGAACCTCCAAACACAGTAGTCGAATTTTCAAAAGGTAATTTTTGCCACAAGTCCTAGGTGCCATGAAATAATTGGCACACTGGTCTTCCATTATTAAGATGGGATTTTATATCCCATGCATCAAACTGACAGTTGCTGGACCAGTTTTCTGAGGTCTAGTGTGTCAGTGCTGGGGATTCTGAAACACAGCTTATGACCGAACTTTGCCACAAGCTGCTAACAGAAGGTTGCAATGTTGCAGCTGCATCTGAGATTATAAAATCAGATGCAGCTGTAGCATTCAACCTTGGCACAGGAGCAGTGACACAAGGATTTGCTGCAGGGTTTGACTCAAGTCCTGTATCAGCTTTTAAAAATCCAGCCCGGTATCACAATACACCACAAGTGCTGAATGTTCTAAATGAAAATTTACCCCGCCTCCTGTTATTCACTGTTACACAGCCTTACTTAATATTCTGTTTGTTTTCTCATAGATGCAGTAACATTGTAAATAACGTCATAATTCCTGCAAATCAAATATGCAATAAACTACAATCATTTGATTCAAAATCTGCAAGTATAAGCATTATCTAAGCTGTCAAGCAATTCTACTGCCATACATTATATTGCTACAGCTGTGAGACTAGACTCTCAGTCCTTATGTTTCTAGTCATGCAAGCCTGGCCGTCAGTCCTAAAACAAAAAGAAACAGCTGCTGGCTTTGACAGAACTAAAATTGTGTCAAATGCTCTTAATGTAGTGACTTTCCGAAATAAAAAACATACCATTGCTGACTGAGTAAAGGAATTAGTGGCCATGCAGACTTCCTCAGCTATGAAGAGTGGCCAGAACAGTGCTCATGCACACTTTAAATGCTGCAATGTGAGAGGGACCAGATGTTCCAATGAAGTCATCCTTCTAGTGCACCCTACAAAGATGCTGCTGAAGTCTGCCTACAACAGGCTTACTACTGGAGAACTGCAGCATAGCTCAGAGGGCAGATATTGTATGGCTATGTATGCTCTGCTTCAAATGGTAGCACTATGGCCCCTCCTAGAACTTACTGCCCTGAACTGTTTAAAAGGTTGCCAGTAAAATATTTTTTAAAAAACAATATTTAAATTGTAAATCACCAGTAATTGTTTGACCCTAATTTATGTTACAGTGGAATAATTAGTTATTTGTAACCAAATGGAGCATGCCTCGCCCCCACGCAGCACTGCCAGCACCACTTCCTGCAGCATCTAGTGTTTGTTGGAAGTCTCCTATATAAATACAGATTATGCCCAACCCTGTTTAGATTCTGAAGACTGAGGTGATCAGGCTCCAAGGTGGTAAAGCTGCAGTCCTTGCAGAACAAATGTAGAAAAAGGAGTAAAAAGGAAAATGCCCTGTTTGTTAGTAGATATAACGAGTTTTACAAATCAGTATCATTTAGAAGGCACATAATCCTGGTTTTAATTATTTGTGTCACAGGACATAAATATTAGTGTTCTTATAGGAACAAACCTTCCTTACAATATTAGGCATTGTAAATACAGAATTAGGTAACCTATATTATCTGATAGTACTGCGGTGTTATGTACATATAGAATAAAGGATAGGCAAGCTTGCAAATGAGTGGAGAGTGATCTCGGATATCATCATGAGTGGTGGAGCATAGCAGAGTCACAGGTAATGGTAGCAGAGGTCACTCTCCACTCATTTAAATAAATTGTGTATTCCACCACTGGCTATAACGTATCCAATTGATACAATAGGACTCTGTTTTGTGCTGTTTTTTTTGGTTTGATGATGTCATGCAATGAGTTATTTTCTCACTCCTATTTTATGAATATATATATATATATATATATATATATATATATATATATGTGTGTCTATATTACAGGGACACAGTCATATCCCTATAGTTAGGGTTGAGTAGCCTGTTTAATGTTAAACCTCAAATTTTGCACTTTAATAATTTTGTAAGCGATCAATGGATTTGCACAAAGTTTGGTATGTGCTGTCTTGGGGATAGATCTCTTGATATTGCAAGTTTCTTTCCAGTCAGATATATGGATTATGAGATCTGGATAGTGCTAAAACATTAAAAGTCTCCTTTTTTGCAGTTTTTTCCTCATTGCCTTGTGTCTACATAGTGCAGAATTTTAGTGTGATTTTGTTTATGGTACAACCAGCTTGGTAACCTAACTGCCATGCTTAGTTTGGTGAAAAAATATTATTCTGTTGCAAGTAATTAAACTTTTAAGTTTCCCATTGTTTTCAATGGGAACTCTATCAGTTTTATAGGGATAAAGTTTGATCAAGGATTGACAGCACAAAAAAGGAATCGTTCTTGCAAGATCAGTTCCTTTTTTGGGAAACTGAAATCCTTTTCCATGAGAGAAAAATCCTTTTTCATGAGCCACCATCTTGTTTTCTGTTTTTCAAAAACAAAAAAAGATTCAAAAGCTACAAAAATGACATCCTGGAGAGAGACCACTACACCTAGTTCGCTGACCAGGACCCCTTTACAGTAGGTGCAATCTAGTATTGTGTTTTAAATAGCCCTGTTATTGCTCACTCAGACTTGGAGGCACCTTGCCTAACATCTTGGTATGCAACACCCCCCCATTTAAGCCAGTCTGCATTTCTTTTTAGCTCCATGAGCAGACCCACCCCCTCTGACTTTCATATTTAATTCTCCTCTGCCTTCTCCTTCCAGGTAGTCTGAGAGCCACAGCCATGGTTCTCTGATGAACCTGACCTGCCAGACTGCCACCCGCAGTCCAGGTCTGAAGCCACCAGCCCCTCACAGAAACACAGATATGGAATTGCCTTCAGGGACTGATTACCTCCAGGAAGGGTGACCTAGCTGCCAATTTTTCACCCACCCACCCACCCACTCCCCAGTCCTGATTAAATACACATAAACCCTGCCCCAGCTTTCTAGCTCACTCCTCTCTAGCTTCCCCCCCATCCTTATTCCACTATGTGTGTCAAATCGTGGATCCTGTTCTGGTCCTTCTTCTACCTTATATCGCATGCCCAATATATGCCCCCTCAAGGCTTTATTACTGTGGATACTAATCTGATCTGCTCTGTAAGTAGTTCCTGTCCCTACATGGATATATGCCTTTTCAACTCCCCAATTCTTCAACACTATTTTCATATTACCTTTAACACTGGTACACAAAATGAATTACCACCTCGGCTTATGACTTCCGCCAACATCATAGAGGCGTCACCTCTACAGATAGCAGTCAGAGTACTCATCTCTGCCACACTTAGTGGGAAGGGCAAAAAATGTTGGGGTGCACCCCCCCAGGATGATGGCCCTCAATGACGTAAAGGGGTTACCAGTATGAAGCTTATTATTGCCACTCTAAGAAAACTTTTACTCCTTCTTCTCCTCCTGTGCTCAGGAAATGTGGAGTTCAATCCGGGGCCACCAGCTGCAATCACATCGCCCTCTGACCTTGCCACACTGAAAGGCATGAGTTTCCTCCACATTAATGTATGCAGTCTGTTAAAAAAAGTTCTCCATGATCCAGGCCTGGGTCCTCCATACTCGACCAGACATCCTAGTGGTTTCAGCAACCTGGCTTAGACCAACTACCTCCAACAGGAAAGTCAATATCCCTAACTATTTACTATTTAGAGCAGACAAACACTCCAGAGGTGGAGGGGTTGCCATCTATGTCAAGGATAGGTATAGGGCATCCTGTCTGAGTGCTTTATCTGTTGCAAAGGCTTATGAATGTCTGTCTCTTCAAGTCACCATCTCGCACACTTCAACATTATGTATCATAGGGTGCTATAGACCTCCTTCTGCCGATCTACAATTGTTACCTCATCTGAGTAATATCATCGAACAACAATCCTCAGCAATAATTATTCTTGGGGATCTTAATTTAGACTGGCTATCTAAAACCGCCACTCCTCTCATAGCTTTCTGTGACACCCATGGATTATCACAACTCATTGTTGAACCAACACAAGTAAATAAAAAGAATGTGGATAACAGCTCCCTGCTAGATGTTATCCTAGTGAATAAACCACATCTCTTCTCCTTTGCTAGCACCTTCTTCAGTGATATCAGTGATCACTCATTTATTGCTTGCATAAGATCAAGCAACAAACCTTCTACTTCGCTGAAGATTGCTGCCAAGAGATCTAGATGGAACTTTGATCTCACTGCCTACATAAATGAACTGAAACACTCCTTGTATTGGCAAGAGTTCTATGTAGCAAAAAACATGCAATCAGCATTCGACATATTCAGCAAAATTATCCTAAACGCCCTAAATAAATATGCCCCATAGTTAAGGTGTGAATAGCAAAAAATGCATGTAGATGGTTCACACCATTATTAAAATCTGCATTGACTGAAAGAGATAACCCATGGAAAAAAGCACACAAAACCCAGTCTGCTGTGGACTGGTGCAAGTTCAAAAGGGCACGAAACTCATGTACTAGAATGTTTAGAGATACAAAAGCTGCATACTGTCATTCTGAATTTCTCTGTGCCTCCAAAAATCCTACAACATTTTGGAAAACCATCAAGGACATGTCTGGTCACATGTCTGGTGGCTCACTACCTGGTGAAATCTCCTTAATAACACCATTAGTGACAGACTGGAAGTTCTGGATGCCTTCAATAATCACTTTGTGACTGCAGGCTTAACCTTCGACAATTTCCCTGCAAATTTGACACGCTCTCAGGTGGATAATCAAGGTGCAGATACTAGCATCACTGATTCAGTCTTTTTCTTGCATCCTACTACTCTGAAAGAAGTTGAAGACCTATTGCTAAAACTGGATGTAAAAAAAAAATGCTTGTGCAGATACCCTCGACCCATATTTTTTGAAGGTGGCCATCCATGTGTTAGCCGTACCCATAACCCATTTATTTAACCTATCATTAACTCAAGGATCCTTTCCTTCAATATGGAAAACAGAGTACATCATACCCCTGTTCAAGTCCAGAAATCCCTGTGATCTAAATAATTACAGACCAATTTTGATTCTCTCGGTCTTGTCAAAATTACTGGAAAAAGTAGTAGGTAACCAGCTGAGGCAGTATCTAGAAGCTAATAACCTGCTTAATCCAGTCCAATCAGGGTTTAGAGCTAAACATAGCACCATCACAGCACTTGCTGAAGTGACTAATGACTGGCAAAGAGAGCTAGACAACAGGAATTACACCTATGTCGTATTCTTGGACCTGAGCAAGACCTTCAAAACTGTCAACCATTCTCTGCTACTCTCTTCCCTGACCTCACTAGGTGCTGACCCATTATCTTTACAGTGGTTGAACAACTACCTCTCTTATCGTTTCCAGCGGGTGAAAGTGGAAGGAGATCTCTCAACTCTCAAACCTCTCCTAAGAGGTGTTCCCCAGGGTTCTATCTTAGGACCAATCTTATTTGCAATATACATCAACAATATTGATGAAAGCATAACTAAGGCCAACATTCATCTGTTTGCAGATGACACAGTTCTTTACGTAAGTCGCCCGTCATTACAATCTGGATGTAATGACCTTCAATCTGAGTTCAACCTGCTGCAACACCAACTCCTAAACAAAAAACTATTACTTAACACCAAGAAAACAAAAGCAATGCTCTTTTCTCCTTCTGCCCAAATGGTAAATTCAGCCCTATCAGATCCTGTGCTGCAGATTACTACAATTCTTGGCGAGAAGTTGGAATTTGTCCCTAAATTCAAATACCTGGGAGTATGGCTGGACCATAGGCTCTCCTTTATAGATCACATTGAAGAAGTAGTCAAAAAATTACGACAGAGACTTGGCCTGTTCTTTAGGATAGCCCACTTCTTAACTAGTGATGCCAAACTACAGCTGGTACAATCAACCTTTCTATCCTTGATAGAATATGCTGACATCCTCTACAGTCACTGTCTCATTTCCTACCTCACCAAACTTGACATATTTTATCATAGAGCTTTGAGGTTCATCACAGGCCTGCCTTATTCCACTCACCACTGCTCCCTATATCAATCAGTGGGGAGGAGTTCTCTTCAATTCAGGCATGATAAAAATGCAGCCTTATGGACCCTGAGAGCCATCTCCAAAAAAACTGCCCCAATACATTACAGACTGTCTTCCAATAAAACCAATAGGCAATTACACCCTGAGAAGTTGCAGATCTCTCCTACTGATGGTTCCCAAAGTTAACTCTCGCTTTGGCAGGGCTACTATAAGCTTTGCACTGTCCTCCTCGTGGAATAAATTGCAAAAAAAAAACTGAAACTGAGGTCAGCCATCCACATCTCATCTTTCAAGCTCCTATAGTCACGTCTCAGAAATGATCAGTGCAATTGTTTCCCATGACCATGAATTTTCATCATGCTAACCTGTACCATTCAACCATAAACAAATTACTTCTAGTGCTTGTCTCCTCCTTGGCCCTGGTCTGTCATCATGCTTTCATGTAACACCTTGATGCCTCTGTCCTCCCTTTGATACTGGTCTATCTTCTCACTTTCTCCAGCCTTCTTTTCACAACTCTATACTGCACCCATCCAAAATCTACACGCAATCATACTATAAAAGTCCTAACTCCCCTTTACTTCTCCCCATAGGCCCTCACTGCTGCATCAGCTCTACTAACCTATCCTTGGGACTTCACTTCTCACAATGTTTATCCTTCGCTTACATATTACATACCCCTCCTGGTACCCCATCTGCCATTAGTTGGTGGTTCTCCAAGCCACTTTCATGGCTAGTACTAGTGACTGCCCCTGATAAATGAACTAACTGGTACTTCTATACAAAGAACATGGTTTATATACAGTTGCATGGTTCAATGGTAGACCTGCTCCCTTGTATTTGAATCCTCCTTTGTTATGACTTGCCTTATCTTCCTTTTATCATTTGACTCCCGTATTACTGCACCATTGTGTTTGTGTTTATATACTTATTTATATGTTTTTATGATGAATGTTACCCGACCCTGTTCTAACCAGGTATGTCTTGTAAAAGAGCTCTGCTCAATGATGTTCACCTGGATAAATAAAGATTTTGATTGATTGATTGACACTGTACTTCAATGTTAAAGATATGCCCCAGAAATGTGCTTTATTTATTGTTAGGAATCCTTTTTTGTGACCGTGTGATATGAAAAAAGAATCCTTTTTCATGTCATGAATCACAAAAAAGGATCCTTTATCTGATGTTAGTCATACTCATTTTGCAATAAGTAGTTGACACATAGTGAATGGTTAGTCTGCAACAAATGTATTCTGACTTTAGGTACAGTTCAGCAGTTCATTAGTGCATGTAAACCATCACCTTAGCTATTTATTGGCAAATAACTTGTATTCCACAGTTCATGTCGTGGATATCAGTGTAACTGTAAAGAACACACTTTGATTGGAGTTGATGTAGCAGCAGCAGAGATAGAGAGAGAGAGAGAGATAGATGAGACAGAGAGAGACCCAGGTGAAGCTCCCTACTGTTCCCCCCTGCCCATACATCATCCCTGAGTGAGGAGCTCCAGAATGTCTGCTGTCTTTTCTCTCTTTCTCCCTTTTTCAATTTCTGTCTCTGCTGCATACTGAGCAGTGGCAGGGCTGGGGTGGGAGTGGGGGATGAACGGCAGTAAGAGTTCAGAGCAGGGAGAGTTGTACCACAATGTCATAATAACCCCAGTGTCCCTTTATCATGAAGTACATGAACATTAGTCAGTTGCGAGGCACAAGTACATATTTATTGAAAAGTAGCGGGCCCTTCATCATCTGTGCCACCTCTGTCAATCAGTATTGCCATACATACAGCAGGCAGATTAATATTGTCAGTGAAAGGAAGTGCTGAAACCATAGTGAAGACCAGTGCCCATAATCAGAAAATAAGGTAATGAAAGCATGTGAGGAGCAGTGTTATGTAAGCTGGTGGAGGTCATCATTCCATTCCTTAGGCAGCCTTCTGCACAGTAATGAGGCCCCACCACCACCATCACCTCCAGCACAATAATGTGAGGTTACAGCACAGAGCTCAATGCCCTGGAGAAACACAGTGACAGCCCCCACCAGTACTGTCCCCCACTCAGATGATCTTCACTGCCCATCCTCCTCTCACTAACTGTGGCAGTCAGTCATACTGAGTGCAGGCCCAATCTGCAATCAGTGAACACAGCACGCACCAGAGATGAAGAGAGAGAGAAACACAGTGTGTCATGCAGAAAGACAGAGACACTGAGAAACTGCTGAATTAAAATTTGCTGCAGTCTCTTCTGTCTGTGTGTCTCAGTTTCTGTCTCTCTTGCATTCCTCTACATTGCGATCAGTTGGTAACACACTTCAACAACTGTGCTGCTGTCTTTCTCTCTCTCTCTCTCTCTCTCTCTCTCTCTCTCTCTCTCTCCCTCTCTTCATGAGGGCAGTCCCGATCTATGGTCACTGAACACAGGACACATTGGAGATAGAAAAAGAAACAGAAGGTTTCATGCAGATAGAGAGAGAGAGAGAGACAGAGACAGTGGTTAATTGAAACTTGCTGCAATGTCCTGTGTGTGTTTATCTGTCTCTGTCTCTCTCTGTGGATTTCAGAATCCCCTCCAGCAGAGTGTGGCACTGGGGAGACCACTCCCAGTCTCCTGAAATAGTTATATTTAATATGTACCTGCAAAACAGAAACACGTCCCTTGACGTCTTTTTTTAAACCTGAAATAAAGAAAACTGTCCCTCTACCTAACCGCTGTCCCCCTTCCCATCCCAACCCTCCAACTGAGCACCCAGCATCCCACTCCCCTTACCATATACTCATCTCTGGAGGTCATATACTGTCATCTTCTGTGGACTGGGACATGTCTGCACTCTTCAAAGCTGAACTGCAAACTTAGGGAATAAAGGAATGTGCCCTATAATGCATTTCATTGGCATTTTGAACTTATGTTCACAACTTTGCCATTCTGTTGGAATTTTGTCACCAAATTTTCAAAATAGCCTTTTTGGGACCCCAAATCATGAACACTGCAACTGTCATTTTATTAATCGGGCATGGAAAAATATTTTGCAGTTGCTGTGCAAAATCATCTTTTGGGACTGAATAATAAAATTTCACTATCAGTGTTCATGAGGTGGGGTCCCAAAAAGGCCATGTTAAAAATTTGGTGAAAAAATTCCTACAAATGGCCGAGTTACTCACGTTCATTGATATTTTTCAATGTACGCACATATCTTTGGTAATTTTCAATATTTTGACTCCAAGTTTTCAACATACCCATTTTTTCACACCACCTCATGAACAGTACAAATGTCATTTTTCACATTCTGTTTGAAATATGTTTTTTCACCTGTAGCGTGGAATGGCATTTTGGCACAGATTTGAAAATGTTCACCTTCAGAGTTTATGAGGTGGAGTTATAAGAAGACTATGTTTAAAATTTAGGGTTAAAATATGAAAAAAATGGCAAAGCTATGACCATTTGTTGCATTTTTGCTATGCCTGCTCATAACTTCAGAAATGTTCGATTTTTTTAGCCCAGATTTTTGACATAGCCTTCTTCTTACCCTTCCTCATGTATGTCACAACTGTCATTTTCTCAAATCTTGGCCAAAATGTGTTTTCACATCTGTGGCATGGAATGGAGTTGCAGTTGCTCAGAATTACATTTTGGTGGGGATTCGAACATTTTCTGTACTGGATACATGAGGTGGGGTAATAAGATTGCTATGCTGACAATTTGGTCACTGTTGCTCTATAAATGGAAGTGCAGGGCCCAGCTACATACAAATACGCATCTACGCATCTACAAATACACAGGGATGACCCTGCATTCCCACAGTATAATAAGGATACTTATATACTATCTAAAAAAGCAAGGAAATAAGTTGCAAAAAACTTAATTAATGCTTCAGTTATGGTCAAAGTGACAAAGTTGGGAAATGAGGTGTTAGGGTTTCCCTATCACCCCACCCTCCCAAATCAGGCAGGACAGAAGATGTGGGGTGTACCTTGGGCTTATCATGAGGTTACCTGAGATCAAACTGCTGTTATGCAGATAAATCATTTATTCCATGAGTTTTCCTTTGCATATTCCATTTATGCAATAGGATAGGAGTTTTTTGAATGCTTTTTTATGTTTAGTGTAGTTTGTGTTTTATTTTCTACTGGGTCAATATGTCGTAATCTATTAAGCATACGACAAAACCCCAAAAGAGAAACAGCATGGTATGAGACAGTGAGAAGTTGCAATACTGCAAATGGGTGTGTGAGCAGTACTGCACCCTCTCACTGTCCCAGGCAGAGGATGACACCTCTACTGGGACAGGGATTCACCATGCAGCTGCTGTGGCTCAATGAGATGAAATGAGCCACTGGCAGCAAGAGAGACAAGCAATGAGTTTGGGACCAAGTTTGATTTCTGGTCCTAGACACATGGAATTTTTCATTTTGGTTGCACTTTGTGCAATATTTACTTTTAACTCCCCTGGAGTTAGTTATTTTAGTTGGGGGGGTGTTTGGCATGCAGCCCCCTGTAATGGGGTGCAGTGCAGTATGTTGCTGCAGCATAAAGTCTTGCTACATTATGACCCCGTACCATTTTATTTTTGATGTTTCCTAGTGTAGCTCAACTTAGCATAGTGGTTGCTGTGGACACTTAAATTTTACATTATGGTCAGTACATAATGATAATGTTTGATACACAATTCTTTTGTTTTTGCTTTTAGATGGGGCATTTGTTAGTCAAAAAAGTGAATAAAAATTGAATTTTCTGCCATTTTTTGCTGATTATAGAAAATCTAAAAGGTATCTAGAAATGAAACACCTCTCATTTTGTAGATGTATTTGTGCTGAACAACATTTGTGCTCAAAGTACCATACTATAATTTTGGGGTTTAAAGTTATTTGCATTTGTTTGGTGAAAATTGCACAAAAATGGAATTTTCTGCTGTGTTTTGCTAATTATGAAAAAAACTAAAAGGTATGTATAAATGAAACACCACTCATTTTGTAGATATTTCTGTGCTGAATAAACTTCATGCTTAAAGTACCATGCTGTCATTTTTCTTTTAAAATTTATTTACATTTGTTTGTTGACAAAACAAAATAAAATTGCATTTTTTGCTGGCTTTTTGCTAATTATCAACACGTTCAAAAAGTGCATTTATTTATTTATTTATCTATCTATTATTATTTTTTCGAAAGACACCTTTGAGCCAAGGCTCTTTTACAAAGGTTCCACGTCAGAGAAACAATACAGAACATAGTGAGGACAATAACAAGTACAATAGTTTCAAGCAGCCATAGACTTTGTTGGGTACATTAAAGCATTCATATGGAATTACTGTAATATGTAAAATGAATCACAGTATGGATGTTACGTTACAGTAATTTGTGTATATTATTCAAGAACATATGTACAATAAAAAAAACACAATTGTTACATGGTTCACTAAAATAAATTAGAAACTGCTAGGATAGATGGTAGATACATGTAGAGGAAGCTATGGAGAGAGAATGTAGATAATAGTGGGGAAGTAAAATGGGAGGAGATAGGAGAAAGTGGGAGGTAAAGGTGGGAGGGACTTAGAGGGGGGAAATCAGAGGGAAGGAGAGTAAGTTTAGTTAGAAGAAACATTCACGGGAGGCCATTGTGACAAGGTGTTGATGCAGGTTGCACTTGAATGTGCTCTTGGGTAGTGTCTTTGGTAACAGCAGGTGGAAGCGAATTGTTCCAGGATGAGGCTCTGTATGTAAAGGAGCATTGTCCTTGGGTAGTTTGGCAGTGTGGAACAGAAAAAGTAAGATATTCTGAGCTCCTGGTTAGGCTGGGGCCACAGCAGAGGGCCAGTAAGGACTAAACCCTTGAGGGTAGGAGATTTAAAGTAATCTTTTTGGCTAGCATAGAGGTCTGGTACTTGAGTCTGCTGGGGAGTTGGAGCCAGTTTGCTTGCTTGTAGATGTCACAGGTATGTGAGAGGCATGGAGCAGAGGTCAGTAGATGACATGCCTTGTTAAGGGCAATGGCTATTTGTTGAAGTGCGGTGTCAGAGACAGAGCCATAGATCACAAGCCTGTAGTCGATTATTGATATAACAGAGCTCTGAATGGCAGTGCTTAGGGCTTCATTGGTGAGGCAGCTCCTATGTCAAAAGAGAAGTCCTATGTGGGTGTTCATGATCTTGGCAATGTTCTCAATGTGTTCAGAGTAAAACAAGGTGCTGCCGAGGGTAACCCCCAGGTATTTAAACAGTTTGACATGTTTGAGTAACATCCCTTCACTGTTTGTGATAGATAGACATTTGTTTTGATGTTAGTTATGGATGCCATGAAACATCATTATTTTAGTTTTTTTGTGATTTAGTATAAGTTTTTGAGATTTAAACCATGTCTCCACTTGCATAAAGCTTGCTTGCAGTTGCAATTGTAGGAAGGAGGGGTCAGGGTGGGAGGTGAAAATAACTGCATTGTCTGCATATAACAGGAGTCTATTAGGGCATGATGCAAGGAGATTGTTCAGAAAAATACTGAAAAGCAAGGGATCCAAGATGGACCCTTGGGGAACTCCTGAGCGAATTGGATGGGAGGGTGAGAGGGACTCACCAACATTGATCTGTTGGGTTCAGTCACTAAGGTAGCTTTCGTACTAATGTGTGGCATCATCTGAGAGGCAAAGGCAAGATAATTGTTCAAATAGCAGGGAGTGGTTGACAGTATTGAACGCCTTTGTCAAATTGATGAAGGTGACGCAGACAAGATGTCCCAGATCCAGAGCATTATGGATGTAAGTGGTGAATTCAAGGACAGCTCTGGTGGTACTATGTCCTTTTCAAAAACCATGTCGCTCCTGACATTGCAGGTTGTGGTTAGCAAGGTATTCTGTAAGTTGATCGGCAATTATTCTTTCCAGTGCTTTGGAGAGGGGGCAAGAATGGAGATGGGTCTGTAGTTGGAGGTTAGGGTCTTATCTCCACTTTTATGAATTGGTGTTACAAAAGCAGATTTCCATATTTGGGGGAACTGAGAAAACATTAGGGATCGGTTGAGGATTTTGGTGAGTGGGGTCAAGACTTCATCAATGGTGAGGGCAAGGAGTTTCAGGTCTAGGAAGTTGCCACTGAATCTGGACCTCCCAAGCACTTTGAGCAGTTGTTTTTTGGCTAAGGCCTCTGAGATAGTTTTCAAGTAGAAAGGTGGATGGCTCTGTTTTATTCTTGCTTTGTCCAAGCCTGGAGAGTCTGGTAGGGGGTCAAAGAAGGTTGGAGGAAGCACATAACTATGATCAGTGAATATCACATTAAAAGCGTTAGCCATGGTGACCTGGTCCAGAGTGAGGCTGCCATTTACGTTGAGCATAGAGGATGGTACTTTGGGGATATGCCCTGTAACTTCAGAAAGATTCACCCAAAACTTCTTCCCATCTTTCCTTGAGTTAGCGAGTGTGCTCCTGTAGTATCTTGCCTTTTCATTTCGAATTTCTCTAGTACAGGCATTTCTTGCTGCTTTGTAAGCCTGGGTGTCAGCCTGGGTGCCAGTAAAGCTGGCCAGATGCCAAAGATGATCCCGGGACCTCAATTTTTCCAGAAAATCAGAGTTAATCCAAGGGATGTTGACAACTTTAATCTTGCATTTTTTTAAACTAGGCATGGACATCACAGGTGCTGTTAAAGCTGTGGATAAAATATTCAAGAGCAGTGTCCATGTTAGAGACTGTGTCTATCAGAGACCAATCATGGTCTCGTAGGAGAGTTTTTAGAGACCCAAGATGACCAGGAATAGGTCTTCTGCTGTTAATAGTTTTGGGAGGAGGCTTAGTTTATTTGTTCAACCAGGAGCAAAGGATTGGGGAGTGGTCACTTAAACTGTCGGAGAGAACTACTGTTTTTGTGATGTGATCCAGGCAGTTCGTGAGAACCCAGTCCAGAAGGGTGGTAGTATCTGTTCTGTACTTCACCCTTGTGGGTGATTGGACCATTTGCGAGAAGTTAGCAGCAGTCAGTGCATTCTTATATTTGTTCACTCTGGAGGATGACCAGTTCACATTGAAGTCACCAAGCAGGATTGTTTCTGCTTTTTGATTAAATGAGTGTATGAAGTCTAGTATGGGGTTTATCCCTTGGTTGATCAGCTTGGGAGGGATATAGATTGATGCCACTGTCAGGTTTTTGTTTTGTGCTCCAAGCAGCATCTTCATGGCAAGGATCTGGATGTCATTCTTAGGAAGAAGCACACTGAAAGCATGACCCTTTAGAGATTATTTTTGGTAAAGGGCACAGCCTCCACCTCTCTTGGACAGCCTGTCTTGCCTGAAGACTATACACCCTGGGATTGATATTGCTGAGTCCGGGATCTTTGGGGAAAGCCATGTCTTAGTTACGGACAGAATATCAGGGTTGTGAGTATCAATAAATGAGACAACAATCATTTGTGTAGATATCTTTGTGCTGAACAACTTTCATGCTCACTGTACCATGCTCTCATTTTTCATTTTAAAGTTATTCACATTTGAATATGGTTAATACTGCTACTGAGGCCGAACATTCTAAATGATATAAGCATTGTATAGATAAATGGCTGATGACATAAGCACTGTGTGGATATATTAAATTTATCCACACAGTTGCTCAGATAAATGGATTTATTTCACTCTGTTTATCTCCATCCCTACTATATATAGGGGATATGACATGGCCCGACTGAAGATATCATATTTATCTTCACGAGAGGCCAGTGATATCATGATATCTCACGAGTGGCGAAGCCACGAGTGAGATATCTTGATGTCACTGGCATCGAGTGAAGATAAATATGATATCTTCAGTCGGGCTATGTCATTCGGTTTATACAACGTATGCTTTGCCCTGCCCCAACACAACTCACTACGTTGCCCTCTCAATGCAATGGGTGACATAAAGGTGATGGCCCTAGTAATACAACCCGCCTTACAGAAACGCTGCCAAAACAGCAGATGTCATTTATTGCTTAAGAAATATTTAGTGGATTATGCTATTTATGGTTAGTTTAAGAAGCATTATCTGGTTTATCATGCCATGCCCCCACACACTCACACACAGGGCTCCACATGCTTCCCCAACATAATAGATTATATAGGGTTTTAAATATCTGGTTGATCCTGTCAGTTTAAAGTTAGTAAAAATATCTGGTTGATCCTGCTTTTATTTGGGGAAAAGTAGCAGTTTATGAGGATGAGTTGATCTGATCCATCAGAGCACATTTCACTTTCACTTAGAAGTGTCGTGATCGAAGCGCTATGAAGACTGCAATTTGTAGTTTTAAATATTTTTAGAATGTTCAGACTTCAGTAAATTAGAATTTGCTCTGTGTTTCTTTAGTTCTCAAATTGTATCCAACTGCATATGTTATTGGATTAGTCGTATGTTTTTCAAGAGTAAAATGAACCGCGAGCGTCCAACAGACGCCAAGGCTTCATTTTACTCTGAAAGCCACCGCTCGGCAATGCTGCACCTTGTGCAGTTTGAAGCTTTTAACAAGGAACTACAAGAAATACAGAGCAAATTCTAATTTACTGAAGTCTGGGCACATTCTAAAAAATATTTACTAAACTACAAATCGCCAGTCTTCATAGCTCGGTCACGCTACACTTCTAGTGAAAGTGAAAGTGCTCTGAGTGGCAGGATCAACCAGATAAGTTTCGATATGACGTATAGGAACGTGGAGATAACATATGATGTATAGGAACATGAAGATAACAATGTTATCTTCACGGCCCATGTCAGATATGATGATTTATACTCTCATTTATCTGACAACATACATTATATAAATGTATATATATATATATATATATATATATATATATATGTATGCAACTAACAGAGGCAGTATTCTCTCCCCACAGATACCACTGAGGAACAGTGTGAAGACCCATCCCAGGCACCAGTGGCACAGTAGCCACTCCACATCATGTACTGCAAGGCCCACTGAATACAGACACCAGCAGCACAGAGAGTACCAGGTGCCTGCAGGTGGAGGATGTACAGGAGCATGATGCATTATGGTACAAATGACATGACATAATAGAGGGGCCCAGCCACATGGGCACTGCAGCACAAGCAGCTGAGGGTGACACAGAGGGCTCAGATACCCACCTGCCAGACAGCATAGTCAACAATATTGCAGAGGAACTGAGTCTGCTAACAGTAGAGGAATAGGAGGCTACATTAGAGGAGGCTGTCCGGAATCTCCTCTAGCAGACCATGCTAGAGGTGGAATTAGATAGATAGATACTGCCAGACTGTGGTGGACAGACATGAGGCATAGACTTGAGAACTGACAACAGTACGATCCGCCATGGAATGTCATTATAGGTGCATGAAGGCCTTCCCCTCAGGGGTATTTGGCACTGTACAGAGTGGCACATATGACAATGCAGCACTACATGTTGACATTGTGGGAGTCCTGCATAATCTATATATGGGTGCACATTAAACAGGCATTTGTCAATGCTGAATGTTTGCTTGCTGATATTAGCATTGGACGTGGAGGAGTTGGACAGATGCAGAATAGGCATGGCAGTGAAGTACTGAACTCATGCCAGTTCCAGCTCTCCCCTGCAGAGATGGACAGGCATTGGGGTGTGCCTGTGGGCTGTTTTATTTATTGATTTTATTGAGGATATCGGAATTACAAACATTTAAGTCATAGACTCATTTCCAAAGGCTCCACGTCAAGATACAGAAACACTAGGTATAACATTAATGCAGAGTAGAGAGGGTTACATAGATAAAACACAGTTCAGACTTAGGATGGTGTGGCTTATACATATTGTTAGCTAAGCAGCTCCCTGTAATATAGGGACTAGTTATTGTCAGAGGTAACAATGCAGTCTGGAAAAATTAGACTTTACAAAGCAGTTCAAACTGATAGCGCACTGTGGATTGGGCACAGGCTGGTAGGCAGCAGATAGTAGAGTTATGGGCAGTTGCAGGAGCAGGAAGAGAGGAGGTGGCTCCTGAGGGCTGCTTTGAAGGGACCCAGCTTGGTGAGGCTGGTGACTGATGGAGGGAGTGCACTGTAGAAGGTATGGGCACTGACCATGAAGGATCTCTGTTCCAGGGTCATCCTGACCCTAGGAACTACCATGGAGGCAGTGTTAGCACTGTGGGTGTTTACTGTGTGCTCTTTGTATTTAGGGATACTGATACTCCTGGAGGTATTAGACCTAGGAGAGATTTTTTTTACCATGAGACACGCCTGATACTGGAGCCTGTAATCAAAATTGAGGATCTGTGTAAGGGAGTAGAGGGTGCATTTTTGCCTTGTCTGTCCCACACCAGACAGGAGCCTGCAGGCTTTGTTAATGACTATTTTAAGTTTGTTGACAGTCGTGGCATCTGCAGCACTATAGATTAGTAGACCATAGTCAATCAAGGACATGACAGATGAGGTAATGGCTAGCCTCAATGCTTTAGGGGGTAGGCAGTCCTTGTGATGATAGAGGAGGTGATATGGGTGTTAGCTGCAGTTGCGAGTGTTGAGATGTTGGCCTGGGAGGTGAGGGCAGGGTCAAAGGTAACCCCTAGGTATTTGTAGGAGTAGACCTGTTCTAGGGGGTGGAGTGAACCGGAGATGATTTGGAGGGATAAATTCTTTATTTTGCTCTGATGGTGAGCGAACAGTAGGGTCTTTGTTTTTTTCAGGTTCATGACCAGCCTATTCTTACTGAACCAATGTTTGGCCAGACTAAAGGAGTGCTAGAGCAAGGCCTGCAGGCTGGTTGGGTTTCAGTGGGAGACGCAGAGGACAGTGGCATCGGTGTAAAGAGGAGAGTGTTGAGAAAGAGTAATGGTCCCAGGATGGAGCCCTGGGGCACTCCTGAGCATATTGGGTGGGAGAGGAATAGCTTGGTATTGATTCTAGCACACTGTGACCATGAGGTCAGGTAGCTGGAGAGCCAGTTGAGGGGCCCTTGGGAGAAACCCATTTTAGAGATAGTGTCCATCAGGAGGGGGTGGCTGACCATGTCAAAGGCCTTGGATAGGTCTATAAACATGGCTCCTGCTAGTTGTCCCTTATCAAGTGTGGCATGGATATAGGTTGAAAATTCCAGGAGGGCCATGGCAGTGTTGTGCCCAGAGCAGAAACCGTGCTGTTGACTGCAGAGCAGGTTATGTGTGTCTAGGTAGGTTGTTAGCTGATCAGCCACCACCTTTTCTAGGGCTTTGGAGAGGGTGGAGAGGATTGAATTGGGCGTAGTTACCGGTGGATAGGTGGTCTCCACCTTTGTGGATGGGTGTCACTAGTGCATTTTTCCACTTTTTGTGAAACTGACCAAGGCAGAGGGAGTGATTCAAGAGGCCAGTAAGGGGGAGGAGCAGTAGGTTCAGAGCCAGGCAGAGAAGATTAGTGTCAAGCGGGTCATTCAGGGGGCTGGAGCCTTTCAGGGCCTTGGCTAGGTATGGCTCTGCCTCCCGAGGGGTGACTGCCCTTAGGTAGAAAGGTGGGCATGAGATCTGAAGGGGATCTGAGGTGGGGATGGGGCTGAAGAAATTTTGGGGAGGACCGCGCTCAGGTCAGTGAAGCTGGCATTGAGGGCATTGGCTATTTCCTTCGTGTCTGTGGTGACTGAACCGTTTGTTGAGATCCGCGAGAGGGTGTGGGCCGTGATTTGCCATTAAGTGTTTTTATGTTGTCCCAGAATTTTTGTAAAACCCCCCAGGAGGCAGTAAGCTGGGCCCTAAAGAGTTCATCATTAGCCTGGCAGATGGCCCAGGTGCATTTACTTCATTCTGCTCTATAGGTCTGTCTGTCAGCAGGCTTTGCAGAGTCTCTTGCCTTGTACTACAGGTTGTCTCTATGCTTTAGTTGCTGGATAAGTAAGGGAGTTATCCAGGGTGCATTTTGCTGCTTGTGGTGGGTCTTTTTTTGAGGGGCAAAGGTGGCACAGGCTAGGGTAAATGAGTTGTGGAAGTAGTCTAGTGCTGTCTCCATGCTACTGGCCTGATATATCAGAGACCAGTCCCAGTGGGCAAGGTGTTCATTGAATTTGGTGAGGTTCCCCAGGTGGAGGATGCACCAGAATGTAGTGGTTGGAGCAGGGGCAGGTTGTTTGCCCAACCAAGTGCAGACAACTGGAGAGTGGTTGCTCAGGGAGTCTGAAAGGACAGTTATGTCCTTTATTCTATGGGGGCGATTGGAGATTATGACATCCAGCAAGGTGTCCTTGCCTGTGGTGGGGTTGTGTCAGGTGGGCTGAGTCACCAGTTGGTGCAGGTCTAGAGCTGTGAGTGCATCCTTGGAGGCAGTGGTCACATTGGAGAGCCAATTTAGGTTGAGGTCATCCAGGATGATATGTTTAGATTTATGAGGGAGGCCGGTGATGTGTTCAGTAAGGGAATGGAGTGCGTGGCACTGCTTGCATGGTGATTGTAAGGGGGGCCTTGGATGGGTTGGAGGTGATCTTAATAGACATGGCTTGTGCTCCATGGTCCAAGGCTGGAGGTGGTATGGCTTGGGCAAGCAGGGAGTGGCGCAGGTACATAGCACATCCCCCTCCCCATTTACCGACTTTGTCGAGCCAGTGTAGGGAGTAACCTGGGATGGATATGAAGGAGTCTGGGGTGGACTTGAAGAGCCATGTCTCCACCAGTGTGAGGACATCTGGCCACTGCTGGGTGATCCAGCATTGTAATGCAGTATTTTTTGTAGGATGCTGCAAATGTTCATAGAGGTAATCCGAAGCCCAGGGGATGGTGTGGGGTGAGTTGGTGCGGGGATCCCAGGGACTGGGTTGGGGTGGACATTCCCAGAGAGTAGAAGGAGCAATGTGATTAGTCTAAGAAGGGATTGGAGCCTTTTGGAGCAGGTGGATGTAGGACTACATTCAGGTCCCATGCGGCACACACATGGGGCAGGTAGGGAGTGTATAATGTTGATTGCAGGCCAGACTAGGGGCAGAGGGTTGTTGGTGAGTAAGACCAGCACCAGCAATTGCATGGGTGAGAGGGGAAGGGGCAATGCAGGGGTGAATGTAACGGGGGGAGCTAGTATTGAGTGGCCTTACCAGTGTGAGCAGGGTGATACTACTTGGCGAGGAGGGTAGTTGGTATTGCAGGTGTGGGAGTAGGACCACAAGTAGAGGCAAAGTCAGGCTAAGGAGGTGGACCATGCTGGGTAGAGATCCTGAGTTGGGGTCTTTTGTGATGTGAGATATAAGGGTAGTCAGGCTACCTTCCACTAGTGTGGGAGTCTTCGTGGCATAGTGGCAGGGTGCCGGACTTAGGTGTGTGGGGAACCAGGTTTGAGACCAGAGTAGGACTGCTACAGGAGGGTGTGGCATGGTACCAGAAAGGGAGATGCTCACGGCAGAAAATGCTGTGAGAAAGAGGGGAAAAGGGAGTGCGGTAGCGACTCCTAGCGGTGGAGATAGGGCAGGCTTCAAGCAGGGAGGCGGAAAATAGTAGAGGTAAGGAGGGTGAGCTAGAGTGGTAGGGGGTAGAGAGAGAGAGAGAGAGAGAAGAGAGGGAGGAGAGGGAGGAGAGGCAGTGGTTCAAAACTGGAGAGGAAGAGACGCCCTCAGGTGGTGAGAGTGTATAATCTGCAAATGGAGAAATGGGGAGTTAGTAAAAAACAGCACAGGAAGTCACGTGATGAGGGAGGGCTTTAAATTAAGGGTTGAGCTTGGGTGGGAGGGTAACTGGGGTGGACGGGACAGTTGACACGTAGCGTCAGTGGGCTAACACCCCAAGCAGAGAAGGTGCAGGTAGATGGGATCAGTTACCTCTTTGGCACCCTGCTGATGCTGCCCCTGACCATGTTGTGTGCTGCTACAGACAGCTGGTGCCCATAATGCTCATGGCATTTCATCTCACCCTATCCCGTGGACACCAACAAGTGTTCAGGTGTGCCTTGGGGTGTTCAACTTCACAGTCACCCCCATTTCATAAGGACATACTCTGAAATGGCTGCAGTACAGGAGAATGGGGTGAAGTCTGGGGCTGAAGAGTGCAAGGCACACCTCAATGCCTGTCACTGGCTTCAGGGTGGGGGTAGGAGGGCATGAGCATTACAGCCGGTGATCCAAAGTTACACCTGTGATGCCTGTCAGTCTGTACAGGGTGTGATGTTATGGTTAGAAACCCTAACGCCCCGGGCATGTGTTGGTATTTGCACTACAAATTTTCAAAATGGCCTTTTTGTGACTCCCACCTCATGAAAGCATTTGGGACCTCTTCTCACGAACAGTGGCAGTGTGATTTTGTTAATATGTCCCGAACTTCAAGTTCCCACAGTGACCATGATATTCTGTGCCAGATGTGCGAAAACACAGATCAGGCATGATGTGAAGAATGACAGCTGCACCATCCGTAGGGAGGTGTGAAGAGATGGCAATATTGAAAATCTGTAGTGAAAATATTAAAAATGCTCGAAGTTCAGAGCGTACGTGGAAACTGTGCAACACATGCTTGTACTGCAATCATTTAGTGTAATTATTTCACCAAATTTTCAACATGATTTTGTTAATCTGTCTGAAACATTAATTTCCCACAGCGACCGCGCCATTGTGCGCCAGCTGTGCAAATGCATATTTCGGGCAGCATATGAAAAATGACAGCTGTACTGTTCATAAGGAGGTGTGGCAAAATGCCAATGTTGAAAATCTGGAGTGAAAATTTTACACATTTGCGCACTTCTGAGCATATGTTGAAACTGCACAACACACGCTTGTAACACAGTCATTTTATAGACTTTTGTCACCAAATTTTCAACATAGGCATTTTAGGTCCTCTGCTCATGAACAGTGTCACTATAATTTTCTTAATGTATCCCAAACACTGATTTCCCACAGGGACCATGCTATTCTGTGCCGGAAGTGCAAAAACACATTTCAGCCAGGAGGTGAAAAATGACAGCTATACTGTTCATAAGGAGGTGTGTAAAAATGCCAGTGTTGAAACTCTGGAGTGAAAATATTACAAATTCACAAAGTTATGAGCATGTCTGGAAACTGCGCAATGCATGCTCATAACACAGTCATTTTATGGACTTTCACCACCAAATTTTCAGCATAGGCATTTTAGGATTTCTGCTCATGAACAGTGTCACTGTGATTTTCTTACTGTGTCCCAAACAATGATTTCCCACAGTGACCGTACAATTCTGCGCCAGAAGTGCGAAAACACATTTTAGTCAGGATGTGAAAAATGACAGCTGTACTGTTCATAAGGAGGTGTGGAATACTGCCAATGTTGAAAATCTGGAGTGAAAATATTACAGATTCATGAAACTATGAGCATGTATGGAAACTGCACAACACACACTCATAAAACAGTAATTTTTTGGATTTTTTCAACCAGATTTGCAACCTAGGCCTTTTGAGAGCCCACCTCATGAACACTAGCACTGTCATTTCATTACTTGGTCCTGAAAGGTGATTCCACACAGTGACCACGAAATTACCTTTCAGGATGAAATAATGCCATGACAGTGGCTGAATTCATGAGGAGGGGTTCCAATAACCCCATGTTGAAAATTTAGTGCCACAATTCCCAAAAATGCCTGAGATATGCACCAAAGTTAAAAAAAACCTATTTATGCCATTATACAGCTTACCAGCATTACTTCAGTTTACGGTCAGTTTTGAAGAGTGCAGACATGTTCCCGGTCTAACTAAGATTGTTGTGCTGGGCTCTGAAGGTAATTATGGGGTGAGGGGTGTGTGTAGGGGAGGCAGGGGGTGCAGAGGGTGGGCGCAGGTTAGGGGAGGGGCCACTGAACTCGAGGGGCCATTTTGTGTTTTACAGGTTTAAAAAAAAAATTGCAGAACTTTTTTTTTTTAGAGCATTTGGCATGCTGGTTGGGCTCCCAGCATGCCACCTGAGTGTTTTTTTTTTGTGGGGGCTGTAGCCAATGGGGGATTGGGCACCCTCATAGGCACATACCAAGGGGGGGAGAGCTGAAGGGGATTGAGCACCCTTCTCTGCACACAACAAATTGGGGGGGTACAGATGAGTAGTAGAGCCCCTACCATGGAGCACACAGTGACCTCCTGGCAGCACACTGGAACAAGTACCTTGCTGAGTCACACTCACTGAACACTACAGCAGTGCTTCATGATGCAAGAACACAGGCAGACTGTGTGTGCTACACACGTGGCCCTGCAGCCACCCACATATCAGCCCTGCAGTGTTACATGGCCACCAGGTGTGGGAAACAACACAGTGAAAGCAATGGAGTGGATTGCCCAATGTACCACACTTGCTGCAGAGGAAGTGGATCATACACAGAAGGCACTGAAGCCACCCTAGAAACAGAGGCTGAGAGTGCCTTAGAAAATCACTAGCAAACTGGCTAGATGGAGGGGTGGAGCAACAATGGGGAAACATCAAAACTGCCATCACAGAGGCAACAAGCCTTTGTGTCAAGCAAATAGCAAATCAAAATGAAAGAAAAAGCCACTATGGTTCTTAAAAGAGTTGGCGGGGAAAGTCAGGGAGAAAAAGATAGCATTCAGGAAGTATAAGAAAACACAGAAGGAGCAGGACACAGAGCTGTACCAATTAAGGCAGAAGGAAGCAGGGAGGGAAGTCAGACTAGCAAAGGCCCAAACTGAGGAAAAGATAGCCAACTTGGTTAAGAAAGAGGATAAAACCTTTTTACAGGTATATCAGGGAGCGTAGAAAGACAAAGGGAGGGACAGTGAGGCTGAATAGAATGGACAGTGGGTGGGCAGAGAGGGACACTGAAAAAGCAGGGATACTGAATGAATATTTCTGCTCAGTATTCACAAAAGAGGAGAAGGGGGAGGTGCCTAATCCAATTAACAGAAACACTCTTGGTAGGGGGTCAATCCCAGTCCTTTCACAGAAGAAAGGGTTCTGAAAGAACTCCTAAAAGTGAAGGTGAACAAAGCAATGGGGCCTGACAGAATTCACCCCAGAATTCTAAAAGAATTAAGGGGAGAACTAGTGAAACCACTGACTATCCTTTTTAACAAATCATGGGAGGATTGTGTGGTACCTGAGGACTGGAGGAAGACAGATGTGATACCCCCTTCATAAAAGTGGGAGCAAGACAGAGGCAGTAAACTACAGACCTAGTCAGTTTGACCTCTGTGGTAGGGAAAGTGATGGAATCACTTCTGAGGGAAAGAATTGTAGAGACCAGAGGGGCACAGGACCCAAGGCAGCATGGGTTCACAGTGGGAAGGTCATGTCAGACAAATCTAATTGATTTCTTTGACTGGGTGACCAAAGTAGTAGACCAGGGAGGGGCTGTGGACATGGCCTACCTTGACTTTAGCAAGGCATTTGACACAGTCCCACACAAAAGATTAATAGTCAAATTAACAAGCTAGGGAGTGGGTCCCAGGGTGGTAGCCTTGGTAAAACATTGGCTGGACAACAGGACACAAAAGGTAACTGTAAATGGAGTCCACTCTGAAGAAAGAGGGGTTACTAGTGGGGTACTACAGGGTTCAGTGCTGGGTCCAGTCCTTTTTAATGTCTTTATAAGTGACCTTGCAGAGGGACTGGAAGGAAAAGTATGCCTCTTTGCAGATGATACAAAGATCTGCAACAGGGCTGATACACAAGGAGGTGTGGAAAGGATGAGAAGGGACTTGGCAAGGTGGGAGGAATGGTCAGAAGTATGGCAGCTTGGATTCAATGCAAAGAAGTACAAAATAATGCATCTGGGAAACAAAAACCCAGGGGAAGATTACAAATGAGGGGGGAGGTAGTAATAACAACAACAAAAATGGAAAGGGGCCTGGGGGTTATCATATCAGATGACCTTAAGGTTAGCAAGCAATGTGAGAAGGCAGTAGGGAGGACTGGGGGTACACTGGGATGTATAGGGAGAGGCATCAGCAGCAGAAAACAGGAAGTTGTTATCCCTCTGTACAGACAGTTGGTGAGATCCCATCTAGAGTACTGCATGCAGTTCTGGAGACCCATCTTTGCAAGGACATAGACAGGATAGAGGCAGTCCAGAGGAGGGCAACTAAAATGATGCAGGGTCTGCAAGAGAAGCCATAGGAGGAGAGACTAAAGGAGCTTAATATGTATACCCGTGATGAAAGGAGGGAGAGGGGGGGACATGATAGAAACTTTTAAGTACCTTTGTGGAATCAACAAAGTCCAAGAGGGTAGCATCTTTCAGAAAAAGAGATGTGCAAGAACAAGGGGACACAATTTAAAGATCGGGGGGCAATGTGAGGAAGTATTTTTCACAGAGAGGGTGGTGGATGCATGGAACAGCCTTTCTGAGGAGGTTGTGTGGTCTAAAACTGTGGGAGAATTCAAGAATACATGGGACAGACATAAGGCAATTCTTGTGGGGGGTAAGAGGAAATAGGCTGTTGGTTAACTAGGATCTGCTGCTTATCCTGTAGGTAGGGAAATGGGTAGACTAGGTGGGCCAAGCGGTCCTTATCTGCCATCAGATTCTATGTTTCTGTGTTTCTGTGGTGTCACTAAAGGGCCCCAAATATCCACCAAAGTAGCAACAAAGTGGCTATGGTAACAGATATAGTAACCACCCATGATGGCAGCACATCTGTGGCAGCAGTGGTCAGACACACACTAGTCACATATACAACAGGGGACCAATTGGAGGATGTCAGGCATGAGACAATACAGCCAGCAGTGGCAGCAGGCACTGAGGCTGCCCTAGAAACAGGCTGACAGAGGCACAGGTGCACCCCCCCCCTTGAAAATGGGGCTGTAAAGGGAAACATATAGCCATGCAGGACCTGGCCACTGATGCAACAGGAAGTGGCAGCAGGAGGGAAACTCAGTGCACATGTTAGCTCATGCAGGATGCACTGCTGGGGTCAGGTCGCCAGAGGACAGCCATGCTTTGTCTCCTGAAAGGGACGCAGTACTGAAGGCATGTGAGGGTCACAGTAGCATATATAGCATGGTTGTTGCACAGGGGCTGTTGGGAGATGTGGCAATCAGTGCATCGTAGTATCAGCCTACCGGCATCACCAGCACAGTGAATGGGCAGTGATCTGGACCTAGTAAGGGCATCATGTGCAGAGCAGGAGATGATGAGTCTTGTGTAATGCAACTATGTTGAGGTGAGGTTGACAGTTGATGACAAAAGTGATTTGTGGGGGGTGTGGGGACTGGGTACACAAATGTGTGATCAATTGTACAGAACAGCAATACAGATAACCTGTAATGGTACTGAAAGCAGTTATCCCGTGTCATCACCTGTATGTTGCACAATAAAGAATGCTGATTCTGGACATGTGTCATACTCTGCCTGTCATACAGGAGTAAGAATCAGACACCTGCACTGTGGAGTGCATGCAGAACACAGCTGGGTGATATACACTGTGACAGGTTCCATGTGACAAGATCACTGTACAAAGACCACAGCAACAGTTTTCTAACTCACATGTGGCCTGTGAGCCATTGTGGTAGCCTGAAGATGACGTAAAGGACTGTTCTGCTGTGCCCTACAGGGCAGTTGTGTAACTTTGCATTTGGGGGTTGTCACCATTAAGGAACTGCAGGAGTACATGGCAGACATGTACCTAGTATCACAATGATGTTGAGGGGATGGTACACCCCTATCCCCTGTACAGCATACCAGGGCTTCATACCCCTGCAGTATCAATGGGAGGGGGCAGGTGTAGTATGATACCATTGGGCCGCAGCAGCAGAACATCTACGAGGAAGCAGCAGTTGTGTGTGAGGTATACCCAGACTGGCACACAGGTAGCCACTGGTGTGTCACATGGACAGGGTTTCAGATAGTGTGGATACTGACTGTGAAATACAGAGGTGGGCATGGCCCAACATGGCGCACACACCTCCCACACAGGGGTGTCATGTGCTGCGTGAGTATGTAATCACCCCTTTCAACTATGGCCACAACCAGAGAGTGCAGCAGTATGCAGCACATATGCAGGGCATAGGTGCAGTAATGGAAGTAGCATGCTATGGCAGCATTGTATGGGTACTGTATGCTACATGGACAGGGTGGCTATGAGCTTGGGAATGTGGGCATACAATATGGGTCCCCAGGTAGAAGAAACACCACATCTGACAAGAACAGTGAAAAAAAAAAGAACAAGCTTACAGCCTGGACCTAACATTTATATGGCAAAATTTGCTGATGATGCTAAAATACGAGGAATGGTAAACAACTCTGAAAACACAACATTATTGGTAGCCGATCTGGAAAAAGCTGAAGAATGGGCAAAACAAAAAGGTATGCATTTTAATCAGGATAAATGTGTAGTGATTCATTTTGGTAAAAATAATCCAAATAATAGATATTATCTTAATAATTCACCACTCAAAACATCTAGATGTGAGAGAGATCTGGGTGTTTGTTAATAACAAACTTACACCAAGGGATCACTGCACTATCACCTCTAACATGGCAAATGGTCTTATGAGGCAAGTAAAACGTGCATTTATAAACCATTCTGAACAATGCCTCATACCACTCTATAGGGCCTATATTAGACAGCTCATAGACTATGGATCCCCCTTTTGGAATCGAGGACTTAAGAGCGATATGGCAAGGATGAAGCAGGTTCCGAGAAGAGCCACTAAAATGGTATCTAGATTGGCATGTCTTGGTTATTCATCAAGACTTAAAGCTACTGGACTTTTTTCACTTCAAAGCAGAAGAATAAGAGGAGATATGCTCTTAGTTCATAATCTACTTGAGTCACCCAATATGATGGAACAATGTGGACTATCTCACTCAAACAGAAGACTGGTCTGGTCCCAAGGTTACACAATAAACAACTTGAGGTGAAATCCTACAAAACCAATAAAAGGGGTAATTTTTCACTATTAGGACCCCTAGAATATGGAATATACTTCCTCATGATATAATTAATATAGCAAACATTACCAGATTCAAAAATGAACTAGAAATCTGGATTGGAGAAAATTATTAACTATGTCCCACATTTTGTGGGGAACAGTCTCGATGGGCTAACACCTTCGTCTGTTCAATTAAACCAAGTTAAACCAAGTTAAGCTGTTAATTAACAGTAACAAGAACAACAACAGAAACATAAATAACTGAGAAATAATATACTGGAGTGAGGTAACAACAACAACAGTACCTGCAAACAGTAAACCAGCTATTACTATGTAGTGGGCAGGGCAGGGCAGAACATGTCCACAATGCACTAAAGTCTATAGCACTGCCATACAGTTTGCAGCAACACCTGTAATGACCCCTGCAGGTGCCCCAGATCCATGATCACTGCTCCCAACTGCTCATCCGTGTTGTCCAAGATATGGGAAGGGCACACATTTTCTAGCCCCCTGACCCTCTGCAGCCTATTCAGAAGGCATGGCTACAAGCATGGCAGCATCCACTATGTCACTGTCCTGTGGCATATCCACATTGCCTGCTGGTAGCATGGCAGACACCAGCTGCTGGAGATCTGGCCAAGCATCATCCCCCTCTCCATGTTCACATCCAACTGGCACAATACTGTGTTCTGGCTCCACCTCTTGCAGCTGTGAGGCAGCTTCTGGTGCTGCAGGTTTGGGGTCTCTCACCAGCTCCTGTGGCTGCACCTCCTCCTCCTCATCTGATGATGAGGACATCCATCATGCCTCCCTCTGGTGGTGGCAGTGATGGGTGCACTCCTCATAGGCACGGGCATCCATCCTCTTTTTTTCTTCACATGGTGCAGACGAGTGCCCTGAGGTGGGGATCTTCCTGATAGCCAGTTTGTCTCCTTCGCTGTTGGCCACCTGTGACAGAAAGGAGAAATGAACATGAGAGCCCTGTATTGACATTGCAATATGTGAAATTGCTGATTGATGCCTGACAGGGGGCAGAAACACTGTCACAGGGTGGCCTGATGCGGCACTATTATTGGTACTGTCATGGTACACTGTGAGACACTGCAACACTTTTGACATCAGGGTGTTTAAGCACCCCATAGGGACATACAGAAATGTTGGTTGAGTCTGTCCTAAGCAGCATAATGTGGGGTGTAGCTATCATGGGGGCCAGGAAGGGAGGGTCATGGAACACTGGGTGGATGCATTACAATGTGGCACACAATGCATGTGCTGAGTGGTGCAGTGGGCATGTGAATGTGGCCACCTCAGTAGTACAAGGTGCAGGCCTTGGGACCTAATGTGGGGGGAACCAGTATCAGTCACCCTGTGGCAAACACTGGATGATAGAGGGAGAGGTTGGCAGAAGCCTGAACCAACACAGTGGGGGTCATGGCCTGCATGCAGGGCACCAGTAATGGAGGTGCAGGTGCTGGATGCCGTGCGCATGGCTCTAAGGGTGCGGTGTTGGCAGACAGGTCACTGCTTCTATGCAGTTACACCCCATGTCTCAGTAACACACGTCCTAGCACTGTTTTGGACTGTCAAGCCATATGTGAGATGGGGAGGGTGCCTCCATGTTACCCCCCATGTGTGCACTGTGGGGTGCACAGAGATGTCACTGTTCCCACTAACAGGAACCAGCAACAGAGACATCCTTATTACATACATAGATACATAGACAGTGTCGGCAGATAAGGGCCTATGGCCCACCCAGTCTGCCCATTTAAGTTTGTAAGTTCAGTTTATGTTTTCCAGGAAGTCTGTTGCCCCTTACCCCTGACCTCCAGAATTCCTTTATGTCTATCCCATGCATTCTTAAATCCCGTGATTGTTTCAGCCCCCACCACTTCCTCTGGCAGGGTGTTCCACTTGTCCACCACCCGCTCTGTGAAGAAATTCTTCCTCACGCTTCCTCTGAATCGTCCCTCCTCCAACTTCATCCCATGCCCTCTAGTCCTGGAACATCTTTTTCGCTTAAAATAGTGCATTCCTGCACCCTGTTCCTCCCTGTAAGATACTTGTATGTCTCTATCATATCCCTCTCTCCTCCTTCCTCCAGGGAGTACATTTCAGTGCCTTCAACCTGTCCTCATAGGACTTGTGATGCAATCCATGCACCATCTTTGTTGCCCTCCTCTGAACCTTCTCTACCCTGTCTATGTCCTTATGTAGGTAAGGTCTCCAGAACTTCACAGTGTACTCCAGGTGGGGCCTCACTTGTGTCTTGTATAGTGGAATTATGACCTCCCTTTTCCTGCTGGTGATGCCCCTGCCTATGCATCCCAGCATCCTATTTGCTTTACCTGCTGCCTTGTCACACTGTTTCCCTGCCTTGAGGTAATCAGAGATGATAACTCCAAGATCCCTTTCCTGCTTGGTGCATGCTATATCCTCACCCCCCAACTGATATATTGTGCCAGGGTTTTTGTGCCCCAAATGCATTATCTTGCACTTCCTTGCATTGAATTTCAACTGCCAAACCCCTGACCATTCTTCAAGTTTCTGCAGGTCCCTTCTCATTCTGTCTACACCCTCTGGTGTGTCTACTCTGTTACAGAGCTTTGTGTCATCAGCGAACAGTGAAATTCTGCCTTCTAGGTCCTGTGCAATGTCACTGATGAAGATATTGAATAGTACCGGTCCCAGCACTGATCCCTGTGGTACCCCACTGGTCACTCTTCCCTCTGTGGAGTGACAGCCATTTACCACCACAAGTGTATTCAGCGGCAGCCATTCCCCAGGCACTGGTAGGGAATCACGTAGAGAAGGCTAACCCCCAGCGCCATGGCTATATCTGTAGCTGGTCCACAATGGTATGTGGGTGGGCCGTGGCTGTAGGGGTACTGTGGCATGCCATCATACCCATCCCACAGGTGCATATTCCAGAGGGAGGACCCTAGTTTGTGGGTAGTGTTAGCTACCATATGTACTGCTACAGGGTTGGGGTGCAGAATGTGGTAGCTGGGAAGCCACTGTACACTAGGCAATTGGCATTGTCTGGCCCCCCTCCCTTTGGATGTCCTGGTGCTGCCATATGCCATGGACTATGTGGCCTGATTCATTGCAGGTGGTGCAGCATAATGCCTGGCCACCTGTGACAGGCTATCCATATGAGTGCCTCGCAGGTGGCCATGCAATAGTGCAGGTGTAAAGGAGTCTGCAGGTCAATGTAACCTGTATAACCATCCGCATTCATGGGGCTCCACAGGGGGTCCTACTGTTGTGACTGTATGTCCCATGGTTAGAGATGGGAGAAATCCGCAAATTTTGTTTTTTGAAATATTTCATGAAATTTGTGCATTTCAAGACATTTTTCATGGGTGCGAAATGCAAAATTCCACCAGCAAAATGCAGAATTTCACCAGCGAAATTTCACCTGCAAATGGCAGAATTTCACCATGAGCCAGTGAAATTATGCCATTCATTAGCAAGATACTGTATTTCACCCGCAAAATTCTGCATTTCACACCCATGATAAATTTCGTGGAATGTGAAAATTTCTTGAAATATTTTGCACAGCGAAATTCATGATTTCACCAGAATTTTGCAGATTAAATTAAATTTCACTCATCTCTACCCATGGTACCAAGTCTACCTGTACCTAGTGCCCTGTGCAAGGCCTGAGGCAACTGTGCAGCTGGTCATGTATGCACGCCCCCTGGTGTCTCTCCATGTTATGTTTTTGCACCCCACATGCACAGTGTGGGACACTCTGTCCCGGGTGCTGCACTTACTCCACCTTCACTGTTCCTGTACCCATACTGCAAACTATACTGGTTTTGGGTGCTGAAAGGTGGTTCCCTACACCCTTTGCAGCATATCCATGAGTGTGCAGAGGACCACTGGGTTACTACCAGTGGTGGTGACTATGGCAGTGGCACGGACTGATGGGCCTATTGTATGTCTGCACCCCCCAGAGAGGGCTTGTATGTGCACAGGCATGCCATCACCTTGCAAAACCCTTCATGCCATGCCAGATACAGGAAATCTACACCTCAAGCATCAGGTTACCCATGTGGTATGTGGGTTGTTCATGCACAGAACACATGAGCATTTGTGCCCCCCAACCTGTGTGACTACATCTGTCTAGTCCACAGAGGGCCTATAAGGCTGCAAACGTGATGGCTACACGACATATTGAACCTTCCCTCCATGGGCACACAGCACACAGGCATACCTGAAGTTTCCCACATGACACCACACTGTCCCAACACACTGTGGGCATTGGATGTTCGTACCTCAAGATTGATCATGTCCATGGGAGGGTCTCAGGAACCATTGTCTGCTACAGACTCTTGTCACATGGCTATGACAGCCCCCTGTCAAGATGCCCCCTCCCCAGGGCTCTTCAGCCATGTATCTACAGTACCACTGCAGGGCACTTTATGGAAAGTGGTGTCCCTCATTACAATCTATGCTGCAGGAAGGCACATATCAGCCTGCTGTGATGGGCAGCCTGGGACACACAAGTGTATCACACTGGCCCACCACCAGAGCTGTAGAACACCATGTGACACTAAGCTCAGTTGCAGCCTACATAACTGCATCTCTCTACCCACATGGACATGCCTTCACAGCATGAGTGGCACAAGCGCAGACCTCTATGGAGCACGGTGCTGCAAGATACCTATGTATCCCTCCCCTGTCCCAGTCACCAACATGATCCTCAAGGATCCCCAACCCAGCAGACGAGCAGATGCATCCATGCAGCACACCAGCATGCACTGTGCTGGCAGCCTGCCAGACATATTGCAGCATGCACTGCATCCTGGAGCACCAACAGTGACACAGCCCAATGCCTGTTGTACAGCAGGGTGACCCCTACACCTACACACCTATCACGTGCTATGTGTACTGCCCTCCCACCCCACACACAAATGACATTCATGGCCCACTACACAGCACATTTAAGACCCACCTTTGTTTCCAGCCATGCTGGTGATGACTACCCTGCTGGCCCATGGCTGTGCCTCTGTACTAATGTTCCACATTGTTCCCCACTCTGTGGCCAGGGGAGTTATTGTACTGGGCACATATGCCACTGTCCCCCTGCAAGGATCACTTCTGGGTGGTTGTTGGGGACAGCAATGGACTTTCTGTAGCATGCCAGGCCCTTGCCTACCAAGCAAGACCACCCCCATATACAACAATGTTGCATTCCATTCTTGGGACCATCTCTATATGCCTTGCCACTGTGGCACACCGAGGTATCCCTGTTAGGCTTGCCCTTGTGACTCATGTGACTGTGTCACTGTTGGATCCGGGGGGGGGCCGGTAAGGATGGTTTATGGCATTGCCACATCACTACAGCCTGGTGTGTAGCTGCACAGGAGATGTTGTGGTCCCCCAGGACCCTGCTGGCTGCATGGCAGTGGCATAGGCCCCTGTGACGTCCTGCAACTGAGAATATGGCCTGCATTGTTACTTATACTTACCTTTCCCCCAGGACCTGCAGAAGCCACATGTTCTGCACCTGCATGTGCTCCAGTGTCCGTATCCCTGGCAGTGATGGTGCCCTCCCACTCTTGAATTTCTGTGAAGACACAAACACATTTCCTATGTTGTTAATATGTGCCACCTGACTGCAGTGTGCTTACAGTTATTGTCATGTGAGTTGTGTTTGGCACGTGGCACACATCTGTTATTGGCCATTGCCCCATCCACATGACCACATCCACACTTCTGACCATGTCATGCAGATGCTACAGTATTGCAGGGTCTCTCCTGGCCATGTCCTGCCAGCAGTGTTTCAGCTAGCGAGGTGTTTGTCAGATGCCAGAGACCATCTGGAGGTGGGCCCCAATCATCCTCCAGACCCTGCTGCACTCTGTTGGGCTGTGCCTCCTGCATCCTAGGGGCAGCTGGACCCTTTTCCACTGCTGCGCCAAGGTAATTAGTTGGGTGGTTTCTTCTGTGATGAAGTTAGGAGCCTCCCACCCAGGTGTGCCATCCTGCCTAATTCACACTGTGTGCTGTGTTAGAAGTATGAATGGCACTTGTGTATGCCACAGACGACAGACTGGCATCATGCATTACCATGTTGAGAAACCACCACTTGTGTGTACCCACACTTCTACATTCACATGTTGTGTAGGCACGTTGCATGCAAGAGAGTAGTTTTTCTACCACTGCCGCATACTGCATCTGTTTTTTTCTTTAAAATTAGCTGCATGTCACAAAGTTAGCATGCTTGCAGCATTTTTTGCTGTAGCTGCATCACATTACTTATGCCATTGACATGCACAGCACAAACACTGCTGTGTCTCTGATGCCTGTGCTGCTGGTCACCCTGCACAACTGCTGAAACTGGCAGCCCCCCTTCATCCCCCAAGACATACATGCATATGATGGACACAGTATTTTTGTCTCTTTTATTGTGTGCATCAAACTTATGCACCTTTCCTCTGATGGCCATCCATGGTATATCCCCACCCTTCCTCATACCCTCCCTCAGTGGCCCACCCATTCAACCCCTGTCTGTCAGCATGTCCTATTGCAGTGTCCCATACCAGCTGCTAGGAACAATGCTCTCCACCATGTTTCCTCTGCTGCCAGCAGAGGTGCAGCCCAGTCTTACTGGGAGTCTATCTTCCTACCTACCTTCTGGACATGTTAGCACCATGGCATGCCCAGGGGGACTGCTGCATTGTGCACTCATACACTGCATTATATGTATACATCCTGCACACCCAACCTGTGCTACCATGCTGTCAGCCACACATTGGAGTGCCATAGCATGCCTCTGCTGTTGGCCACCCCATATCCTAGTGAGCAATAAGACATGCCACACTTGCCCCTCTGATAGTCATAGTCCCAAGTGCTTTCCTCTCCATTTATCACCCCTGTGGCCCGCATGGCCCTGCTGCCCCTTGTGGGTCTCCATGCACATGTCAGATGAGGGCTGCACATGGTTTAGACCGCTATGAAGGCCATGGCCAGAGGATCTCAGTCATTTGCTTCATTCCCCTTGACACCCTAGACCCCATCCCAGTCCTGTAGGCTCACTGTATGTCTGCCACTTTCCCCACTACAGTCGCGACAGGGACAGCCGTGACTACCACCCTACCCCTTTCCTGCAGCACTGCAGGTAGTTCTGTAATTCATGTGCATCTCCCCTGTTGTCCTCAGATACCAATCCCCACTCACCTCATCTCTTGTGTCATGGCAACATGCATTGCATCCCTCCCCTGCTGGGTACTGTGTCCATCTGCTGCCACTCATTGACAATGGGAAAATGAGCAGTTGATGTGCAACAGTGCTACCATCTCCCGTGGGATGCAGCAAGCAGACAGACATTCTCGGTGCTATCACATGAGGTCACAACGTCACTGCAGGCATCATGAACTTGTGTGTGCACTGCAGTGGGGATGCTCTATACAGCTGTTGGGGCCACCCATGGGATGATGCTGTCCCATCAGGTGAAATGATTGTGAAAAAGGTCTGCTCTTACTCACTGCCCTGCACATGTCTTTCCTACCCTTGTGGACCCTTGACTGGTTCCTGCATCCTGCATCTCCTCTGCTTCTTCCTCCTCACCCTCCACAGTGTCAACATCTGGTAGTGGCAGACATTGTGCCATGGAAATGCTATGTAGGATGCAGCTTGCCAAGAAGATCCTGCAGGCCATACCTGGGCTGTACCACAGTGGCCCACCTGCTTGACCAAGGCATCTGAAATGCACCTTCAGGAGGCTGATGGTCCTCTCTGTCACTGATTTCGTGGATGTAGGTACCTCATTGTAATGCTCCTCTGCCTCACTCTGTGGATGTCAGACAGGGGTCATTAGCCATGGCAGTGGAGGATAGCCACTGTCACCTGTATGTGTGTGGGTGGGGCACACTTTACTACTTGCAGCCTATGTGTACTGTGCCATTCCAGCACCCTGGTACATCCAGGCTCCCAGTGTAACATGCCCATACCCATAAGTAATGTTACTGCCAGGACCCCACAACTCTCTTGCCCCACCCTTTGCAGTCATTAAGCTTTACAGTGTCCACCGCAAGTGATCTCCATGCCTAATGCTCACACACATACCCTCAACACATGTGGTGTCACCACAATGTTCCATCCACACTGTGCTAATGCATCTTCTGTCCATCAAGTTCATTTGCCGCTCACCACCATACACTCCAATTCTTGACAGCCCAGCATGTGTGTGTCCTCCCCCTAATTGTGCAGGCCAGGTATCCATATGCCCTTCTGCCTCCCACAAGCATCTACCTACTAACAACCTTCTTTCAATGTCATTTCACCCATACCACAGTGACAACAAAGTTGGCATAAACTACAGAGCCAGCAGTCCGCCTACACCAGCCACCGTGCTCTGACAATCTGCCATGCGGCAGTAGGAGTGACCTCCATGGAGGTGGACAATGCCCCCCACAACCCCCGACTTGGGGGACTTCGTCCATTGCCCCTCCCAGATATTTTATAACAAACTCAGCATCATGCATCAGTGGACAGTAGGGGGAATAGTGGAATGGCAACATCGCCCAATGGCAAAAAATCAAAGTCGCAACAGAAGCGGGTGACTTGATTCCATTGGCAACATGACTGCAGCAGTAATCAGTCGGGACACTAATGGGCTACCTTCAATGTCTCCCATTTTAAAGGCCTTATACAGGCCACTGTCGCAGAATATGTAAGCATTGTGGTAGGATTCAGGGTACTGGGAAACACATCCAAAATGCGGCACTGACTGTCGCAGACCCCATGCATGTTCATCAAGAGGTAGCCCTTGCAATTAACATATGCCTCCTCCTCTGGTGGTACTCTGATGGCCACGTGTGTGTAGTTGATGGCACACTGCACTCATTGGAAGCATGCCAGAGTGTAAAAGCCCTGCTTCACAAGCTGTTATTGTTTTGCATCCTGTTAGAAGCTGATGTGCCTGTGCGACCTGCATAGCAGTGCCTGTAAAACTGCCTCAGGTACTCAGCCACAGCAAACTGTGAGATGCCCACTGTATCTCCAGTTAGAATCTGGAAGATCCCTGTGGCCAGGAAGCAAAGTGCTGAACTCACCTTCATATCCACAGGTATTACATGCTCCTCCGGACTGCACTCTCTAGGTCCTCTCTCAACTCCTGCCCCAGTTCTGGGATGGCACCCTTGCTGAGGTGATAGTGGGCTAGGCATTGTTCCACAGTGAGGTCCTGGTATGATGTTCTCCTCCAATACACCCATGCTGCATATCTCTTGGTAGAGTTGCACTGTCTAAGTGGCATGCCATTCCCCTGAACTCTACCAGCCTGTTTTCTGGCAGACCTCCACCACCATTCTATTGCAAGCTGGATGCCCCGTAGGGACAGTGGTCCAGACATCATAACTGTCACATATAGGCTGCTTGAGCCACCACACTGCTACATCCCATGTGACTCTGTTCTGTATGTGTGCTAGGGCCTATTTATATATGCTCTAGTGTGAGTTAGACTAGCTCCACCTTGATCTAACAGGTTAATCCTATGATAGGTGCAGTGTGCAGGTGTTGCAGCTTCTAACGTCCCAAAAAAGGGGATGGTGCAGCATTTTGTTGGCACAAGTCTCTTTGGGAAAAGGCTCACCACATTTCTTGACACAACCTTCGTGCAAGGCACTGTGACGCAAGTCCTCCTGACGTTGACGCAGGCTGCATTATAAAATTGCAATTGCCAAAATTTTTAACTAAGTCACCAATTTCGCCAGAGTTTGTTGGCACAAGCCCATTGTGTCATTCTTGGCACTTTGAAAACTGAGCCCAGGACTTTAAATTTAGCATATTTCACTTTTGAATAAGTGTTACTAAATGGTACATTTAATTAGTTTTATCCCCCTAACTCGTTGACATTACTTCAAACTTCACTTGCACTTCTTATCAGTTTTGAACCAGCCTCCACCCACTGCACACTTTTCTGCAATCCCTTATCTCCTCTTCTGATCCACATCCATGCCAGCCACCCCATTTGTTGAACTAGGACTGACTCTATGTTTGGCTGGTGGAGGCAGTGGGGTCAGGATGGGAGACAAGGGCTTGATGATGTGGGGGCTTAGTGTGATGTCACGTGAAAAGTGCTAGCATTTTACCCCTATAAGCCTGTACTCCTCCCCTGTCTTACATGCCCAAGCAGCACCTGGCCTCTGAGAAAACAGTCAAGATCACATGGTCACCCATGACAAAATGGCCTTCAATCAAGCACACCAGAGGAGACAATCAGATAGCTGGGCAGATGGTTCCCTTTCTTGGAAGTCCAGGCATGTTATCTCTGCATTGCATGCATGACTCCATTAGCTGAGTGAAGAGAGTCAGGCTCAGGATGTAAGGCTGGGTCTCCCTAATGTCAGTGCAGTGTATCACCAGCCAGTGCTAGTTGACTGGGAGGTTCCATGTATTGTGATCGCTATCATAGCAAATGTATATCGCTGAAAAGCATTTAGGTGATATACAAGTGACCCAACTTCTGTCTATTTTAAGTGTTTTTATAGGGGGGCTGTGCCCTCCATGCCCCCCTCATGGGGGACTTAACCTCCCTGTACCCCTCTGACTAAGGACTGTTAACTCCAGGGTGGTGTATGTTGAGGAGGGGGCAAAACACAGAAGGAAAAAAAAAACAGAGCGCCTCATGCAGCTGCAAAATAATCATGCCCAGCAGGTCCTGAACCCAGTGCCTGCTGCACCATAGCCAGCCACCCTCACCACCACACCACAGGGCTGGCTCAGTTGCAGCAGGATCCCCTACCCATACAAACCCTCCCTCATATCCCTGCCCTATACCTCCCTATCCCTCTTCTTCCAATCACTTTCCTCGCTATGGCATCGCTACCCTTGCAGGGTAGCTGATGTTGATAGTGCTATAAATGAATCGTTGTTTCTACAGTCACTCATTTATAATCACCATCATCACTGGTTGATGCTGCAATTTTGGTGAATATTGGATGTGTGGTTTTAATTAGAGAGGATGAACTTTTGTCAGCCTACTGGCAAACAGCAGCATTGCTGCTTGTGGCATCAGTGGAACAGGTGTCAGGAATGAACCTGGATCATCAGGGGATGGTGAAGGGAGGAGGATGTAGCATCCCACAGGATGCTTCACTGATCCTGTGGAGGGAAGGAAAGCAGACTCCATGGCATACCATCACCTGGGCAACAACTGATAGTGAGTTCAATATGGAGGCTTCCACTTCATACACATGTGCTCCCTGGAGTCCTTGCCTTTGGTCTCTGGCACAAGCGGAGTTACTCAGGTGGAAAGAGCTTTGCATCATGCAGCATGAAGTCAGTACTCTTCAGGTCTGCTGACCGGACTGACCAGCCCCTTCTCACACATTATATGGATCAACAGGTGAGCTACCTCCACCCCCAGTAGAATGTAGCACAGAACAGGATGTTCTGCAGAACCCTTGGACAGTGGGTTAAGTACCAAAAAATGGGAAATATGGGACTTGGATGAAGCTGAACAGAGACAGAGCAGCACCAGTGTCTGGAGGATAAACTATGTATTAAAAAAAAAATCAAGTCTTGGATCTGGCATGCAATTCCAAGTTTTCTTCTTCTTTCAATAACTCCTGATGCCCCTGTTGCAGAGCCATACAAGAGGGTCACAGTAGGGCCCACTGGTGGCTCTGGTCTCCAGGACAAGATCTGGGGGATAAGGGCCTTTTAAATGTGTGCCCTTCTTCTGTGGAATGCTCTACCATGGAAAGACAGACGTGCCCCGATAAGTGGCTGTGTTTAAAACCAGTCTCCGGCCAGCTCAGTGGCACTGATGGTTGAGGCACTGGATGCCTTACCTTGTGCCACACTGGCAACCCGGGTTCCTGAACCATCTTGGGTTGTTGGAGAGCCGGCACAGAGGGGGAGGGAGCAGGATTGAGCAGCCAAAAGGCAGCTTCCTCTCCCAGAGTGGTTGCCACCTCCAGTAGTTCCATTCTCACCGGCTGGAGGCCAGGTGGGTACCATAGGAGGGAGGGGCCAGCAGCGTAGTAGGAGGGTGCCCCAAGGCATGGAGTGCACATGCCTCCACACTCACATGCATGCCTGGGGCACAGAGATGAGGAGAAAAACACTGATAAAAATCTATATGGAAAAAAATGGTCTCTGCTGGCATCTTTGGATGCAAGGTTTCTATGATCCATATACAGTACCTGAATTTTGCACTTTAGTGTATCTTCTGATGTGCCGACAAGTTTTATATGTACTGCTGTATTTTGTTGCTATGCCTTATAAACTGTATGTTATGTATTTATAATAACTGATGACCCCACTATAATGACTAATACCCAGTACTGATAAAATGCCATAATAACCAGAAGAATTCCATAATTACTCAATAGTGGGTTATTACAGCATTTTCTTCCTCATGCTCTCCCTTCACTGAAGTGCAAAAGAAAGCACACTGTATTTGTGTGACTATGGTGGCTACTCAGAGACATGCTCGCTCACACAAATACAGCTTACAATTTTTGTCTCTGTCTAAGCCTTGCACCAGTTATTATAAAAAAAAATTTGTAAATTTGTCTTATGAGGATGTTTCACACACCCAGTGTGTGATAATCTCACAAACCCCTTGAACTTTGTTCTTGGGGTTGATGGATTATCACACACCTCGGGTATATGAAAAAATCCTCATAACACACACCTGCTTAGACATTATTCTCCATGTACTTATCTAAAGTGCTTCAAGCTCTGTTAAGTTGCTATATAAAATAAAGGACTACAACTGTTACTGCAAGTAATATTCTTGTGTGTTTTAACATGAATTCCCCATGAATAACTCTCTAGATAAAATGTCTCTACATATAAAAACTTTAGTGATTTATGAAAAATTGTGGAATTTTTATGTCAACAGTTACCCCCTCTTGTCATATCTATGTCTTGTTTACATCTTTAATGAATATCTTATAAATTAAAGTCTGCTCTGATGTAGGGATGCAGAGAATTTAAATTTCGCTGGCAAAGTGCTGGCGAAGTGGCCAAATTCACCGCGTGGAGCAATCCACAAAATGTTTTCGCATTAGCCAGAATTTCTCCTTCTGTGGTGAAATTCTGCCTTCCATGGGCGAAATTTCACTGCGGAAAGCAGAATTTTGCCATGGAAGGTGGAATTTCACCAAGGAAAGTGAAATTTTGCTGCGGAAGGCGAAATTTCACCGTTCTGCAGTGTGAAATTTCGCCACTCCACCAGGTGAAATTTCGCTCTGCGAGATGGGTGGAATTTCATGGATTACTCCGCGAAGCTAATTTAGCTCACTTCACCCACCTCTGCTCTGATGCATAAGTAGCACTACTAGCAATGGTATGGCAAAAGCCCCATTTGAAGTTTTCATTTTTAAGTCATCTTAGTGCTGAACTTGTTGGCTGGCAGCACCTCAATCAAACAGCTTTTTCATTCCTGTTTCAACTGTACAGGTTATTCATTTGTCTGCAACATATAGCTTACAGTTAATCAATCCAAATTGTTGTTCAGTTGGATATGGTACTAAAACTATTTATTTATTTGAAAGTTCTCCAGCCAGGATAACCCCATGAGATGCAGAATTTTGTTTCACTGGGGGGAGGTCCATGTGGGGCAGCAGCAGACAACAGGTTAATTGTTACAGTGACTGGATAGTACTGCTCACAAGATTTTGTATGATAATTTGCTGTCGGAACTTTAACAATATCTGCTGCCAAATCCTACTACAATTCATCCTGTTCCCTTCAAACTCTCTCAGTAGAAATATTACCTCTCTGGACATAACATCCATTTCTGCCCCTCCCTTCCCGAATTAATTCTCTCTCTCTCTCTCTCCCTGTCTCCCTCTGTCCCTCACTGTCTCTCCCCTTTCAACTCTCACTCTCCTCCACCATCTTGTTCTGACTATGCGGCAGATAATTCCTATCTGCCTGTGACTCTGTCCCACCTTTGTCCCATCTACTCACACACCCCCCACACACACACCTCGCGCGCTCAATTTTCTTCAAGTCCTAGTCATCCCCAAGCCTTGGTTCTCTCCCTACTCCCCGCCCCAGTAGCTGAGAGCTCACTGTTCAGGAGCCCTCCCATCAATTTGGCCCAGGTGCCAGTCCCTGCCCATAGCAATCTCCTGCTGTTGATTCATGTCCACTGTCTCCAGCTCCCTACTTAGATATTTAACCCCAAGCCTACTGCAGCCTGTGAGTGCTTTCTGCCCACACTGACTTGTCTGCCTGGCTAACTGCAAGGAGTTTTTCAGCTCTCCCACCCACGTCCGCCCCCACTACTCTTTAAATCCACTTCCCCCACAGCAAAACACACCCAGCTAGGAGCATCAATGGGAAAGGACAGCCTTTTTAAAGCTGTGCCACTCCAGTCCTCAGACCCTACCTCTGAAAGCCATACTGAGCCAACTGAGGCTCCCAGTCTGTATGGCTCCTGGGTGCAGTGATTACCTCTAAAGACTGCATGACAGCAAAAAATTCTGCTCTACAACCAGTGCAACTACTATGATGAGGCCAGCAGCTACCTGGCTCGCAAAACTTGTTCTTTCCTTTCTGTTCCTACTGGACACCCTGCCCTACGACCTCAAAAGTGTGGCACTGAGGCACCTACCAATTTATAGGGGCGGGCTTCCTAACTCAACATCTGCACAAGGCCTCCCAGCGATGGCCATCTTCTTGTTGGCAGAACCTCTGTACAGGTCCACCACTAGCAACCAATATCCAATCCCACCTCCTACCATAGTCACAATTCCTGTTACAGGCTGGCATAGAATGCAACCCCTCTCCCATCACCACACATCCCACTCTCTTACGCAGCTCAAGCTCTATGCGATCAGGGTAGTCTGGTTACTACTACTGCTCTCAGGCAATATTCATCTGAACCCTGGCCCACATCACACTGATACTGGGCTACCTATGAATAGACGCTTGGTTTCTATTGCATCTATTAATATCTGTAGCCACCTGCCAAAACTGATCTTGCTGCAAGCTTGAGTAGCTCATAACCCTGATATCCTGTCCATCCCTGAATCTTGGCTCACACCCAGGACTACCGACATCCAAATCCAACTTCAAGGGTACAACCCTTTCTGGCTTGATAGAAACATAGAAACATAGAAGTTGACGGCAGATAAGAACCACAAGGCCCATCCAGTCTGCCCATTTCTTTTTCTACCTTATAAATGTGCCATCAGCCTTTGCTCTGTCAATGGCCTATCTATTCATACTCATCTGTATTGCTCCCTTATACCTATCCCACGCCTGTTTGAAGCCCTGCACTGTATTCATATCCACCACTTCCTGAGGTAGGTCATGCCATGCATCTACTACCCTTTTTGTGAAAAAGAACTTCCTCACATTACCCCTTAATCGGCCTCCTTCTAATCCCATGCTGTGTCCTCTTGTCCTGCTATTTTTCTTATATTGAAACATGTAAGACTCTTTCACCTTGTTAATGCCCTTAAGGTGTTTGAATGTTTCGATCATATCACCTCTCTCCCTCCTTGATGGGCTTGGCAAAAGGGGTGGTGGATGCACCACCTACATAAAAACTCACCTTCAGGGATTAGCCCTTCCCCAGTTAAAAACAGGTAAACATGTGCAGATACTCTCTGAGAGGGGTATCCCTAGGTTCCCAGGGCAAGGGCCTCACACTTGTCTCCATCTACATACCCCCCAGAGAACAATCAGAAGGCTTTAGAGTACTGCATGAACACCTAGCTGACCTTGGCTGCAATAGTGAAGTCATAGTACTGGGAGACTTCAACATTCATTGTTTATTGCAAGACACTGCCACCTTCAAGGATGCAGTCTCCTCAATCAACTTCCTCTAATTAGTGGACCATCCCACTCGGACAAACTACAGAACAGGTACCTGCACCTTGTTAGACTGGGTATTAGCAAACCACCTGGAGCAGATCTCTGGTCTAAAAGTGCTCCAGGACTCTCTAAGCGACCATTCACCCATCATTTTCTGTTGGTCAAACAAGGCCCCTAAACCACCGGCCAAGGTGATAATATCCCATATATTAAAAAAAGGCAAGCTAAGGCTCTTTAAACATCACCTGCAACAACAGTGCTGGACCCCAATCCTAACTGCTAAAGATATCAACACAGCACAGGACAAATACATTGAAATTTTTAACAGGGTCTGTGACATCTATGCTCCCTTAACTAAAAGAAAAGTCAGTGGCTCCCATAAAACATGGATAACCCCTCACCTACTTGTGCTGATGGGCACCAGAGACCTCCTTTGGGCTAAATACAGAAGTTCCCATGAGAATAATGATTTACATAACTACAAGGCCGCTCAGAATAACTGCACCCAAGCCATCTGCAAGGCCAAAGCCAACCACTTTAGGTCTAAGTTAAACTCTTCCTGAGGAGACGGCCGTAGATTTTGGGAAAACATCAATGTGTTAATGGGCAAATGGGATGCCTCAGGACCCTCAATGCTGTGCCATGATGAAACTACCACACAGGACCCCAAATCTATTGCAGATATCTTTAACAAAGCTTTACTGACCTCAGTGCTGTGCCCCTCCCCCCAACTTCCACAGCATCACTAGTGACAGCCAATAAGGCACCCAACACACTACACCAGCACAGCAGGCTCCTCCTTTCTACCTAAGAGTAATTTCAAAAACTGAGGCAAAAAAATACTTCTCCAAAGTTCTGGGGAAGTCTAGGCATAGTGCTGAGGGCCTAGATCTAAAACTTGTCTCCCTTGCACTCAATGAGCTCCTAACACCACTAACAAGAATCATCAAGCTGTCCCTCACAACTGGAACATTCCCTAAACTCTGGAAAGCTGCAATAGTAACCGCAGTCCACAAAGCCAGTAGCAAGACAGATCATAACAACTACTGTCCAGTTTCACTTCTCCCCTCGTTACCTAAAGCTCTATAGTGGCTAGCCTACGATCAGCTGGTGGAACACCTTAATAAGTATCTATTACATTGCCACCAGCAGCACAGATTCCACAGACTCCACAGTACTACTACATCACTTCTGGAGTTCCTAGGATACATTCACAATGCCTTTGATCAAGGGCACTTGGTGGGAGCAACCTTCATTGACCTCACCAAGGCCTTTGATACAGTCAACCATGACCTCCTCCTGACCCAATCAGACGCTACCAGACTTTCGATCAAATCTCTGTGCTGGTTCCAAAGTTATCTGACAGGACATGAACAAGGGGTCAAAATAAGTAACACACTTCCGGATTCCCAAAAGGCGTCCAACGGAGTTCCCCAAGGATCCATACTGGGTCCCCTACTGTTTAGTCTTTTTCTAAACAACCTGCCAAAAGCCTGTCAATGCAATCTACTTCTCTATGCAGATGACGTGGAATTCTACACCAGCCATGCGGACCCTGCCACCCTGGAACAGCATCTTCAACAGGACTTTAACAATATTGAGGACTAGTTTGCAAAAACCAAGCTAATTGCTAACCATAAAAAAAAATACAAGTCCATGCTCTTTGCCTCAGCCTATAACTGCCAAAAGTCAGCCACAGTAGATATACATACTACACAGAACATAACCATTGAAATGGTCCATAGATTCAAGTACCTGGGGCTCACATTAGACAGCTCCCTCTCCTTCACATCCCACATGGACCACATTGCAGCATCAGCCAACAGGAAGACAGGGCTGCTATACAAGCACTGCAGCTGCCTCACTGAAACAGCCCTCCAGCTCGCCATCACCAGCTCGGTCTTCGCAACCATTGACTATGGTCTTGCCATCTATAGTGCTGCACCTGACAACACCCTCAAGCAACTTGCCACTATTCTTAACAAAGCCTGCCCTGGGCACCCCACATCTCACTCATACCTGTAATCTATATCAGCAAATGGAATGGTTAAATTTAAATGATAGGGCCCAATGCCAGGTCTGTCTAATAGCAAAAAAGCAACCCTGGGCCTACTGTTCCTGCAACCAGTTCTCTCGTACAACATACTGAAACCGTTAGGACCACAAGAGCATGTAACAAACTGTCCGTCAAGGCTCCCTTCCGGTGCACTTCACAAGGGCAGCGATCCTTTGAATATCATACCCCACTCTGGCTCAGCTCGCTCCCACCTGAGCTAGTCTCCATCAATAAAAGCATCCCCTTCAAATCTGCATAAAATCCCACTTCTCCAGCCAAATGAATTGCTCCTGCTACCTCTGACCCCTCTCACCTCTTAACTGTTTACTGATCACCCCAACCTAGCACTTCTCACGGACCAACTAGTTACTTAACAAAACATTCTCCTACTCTCCCTGCCCACGTCACTTCTGCCCCATCTCCCTTCTTTTCCCTGAGGTCACAGCTCACCCCTGCCTCATATTTCTCACCCTCTGCCTAGTCTCCTCACCCTCCTCCTCTTCCCCCCAACTGACAAGGTTACCCTGACCTCATAGGGTACTGCTAACCCTCAACTCTTCCCATTTCCTATTCCCATTCTCACACCCCACCCTGGACTACCCCCGACCACCTCCTGCTCTATCTGCTCTGTGGAACCTACTAACAACTCAAGCTTAGCTCAGTAACTGTAAAACCTGTCAACCGTTGCTAATTCCAGTTCCTTATTGTAACCATGTTTATGGATATGTATTGATTGTGGACCTGCACCTCTGCGTGCCTGTGACATTACTGTTTATTGTCTATTGTGTTGCTTGTATTTGTTCGGTTTCCTCATTTCCAATGTGGAAACTTTGTAAATGAGCTTGCAGCTCAAAGGTTGTATTCTGAGAGTTCAATAAATAAAAAAATTAAAAGTTAATAGTAATGCAGGGATAGATACAAATAAGTTACAATATACAGTACAAGGCAAATAATAAACTATGAAGGTAAGTTCATCCAAATAATAATCAAAGCATGCTAACATGGATGCAAATTATTTAGAAAACATTTTAAGAAAGAATTAGGGTTGCTACATAACTTTATCAAAGCAGAGAAATGTAATTTAGGGAAAACATACTTCATAGCCTTGGTGATTATGTGGTGGGGTGTTTTGGGGGTTTTAAACACTATATTAACAGTGTGCATAACCCTAAATTTGGCATAGTCTACCAAAGTAAGGAAATTACCTATACAGCAAAATACAGCTCTTTTGGCATGCTTTGAGAGAGGATGCAAACATTAGGAATATAAACACTGCTGAACGCAATAGTTTAAACCCTAGTGACAGTACATCACATACTTACCAGGAGAGAGAGATAGCTGGATATGCATACAGACAGACAGACAGATACTGTAGATAAATACTCATGTAGATAGATATTATATCACAGATAGATAGATAGATAGATAGATAGATAGATAGATAGATAGATAGATGGATAGATAGATACATACATACATACATACACACATACATGCATACATACATACATTTCCCTAGGGGTATTATTTTAATTTCTTCAGGACCCCTTTCCATAGGAACTGGAAATATGTCAAAATAAGATGTATGCCAAGTGCAGATGTGTGAATCTTGCCAGAAGTTTTATGGCATGCATGACTGATGGGCATGACAAACACAGCACGGAAAATCCTCAGGGAGCTCTGTGGCCAGGTGCATACAGATGAGTAATGCTGCCCACATTCTAAAGGCATGACCACACCCCTTGACCCCACCACATATGGGCATGTGGAACTGGCAGCCAGCCCAATGCAAACGGTTAAGAATTCTACTATGTCTGCACTGTGGTAGCCACATTTACTGTGGAAGATATGGCAGAGATCCAGGAGTTGCTTGGCAAACACTTTGCTGCTGGAGCTAACAGGGACCAGTGCTGGCTTGATCAGGGATATGCTGGTATGCCAATTCTGAAGTAATAACGTTTAGTGCTAAACAGATGTTTATAAAGTTGAATATGGTTATGTTGCCAAAATCATACCCTGGTACCAGGCCATAGGTGGAACACTTGGGAGGAAGTGACTTTTTAAAACAAACACATGAAATGTGCTCAAGAACCACTGGGTGCAGCAATGATTAACAAGCCATCATTGCCACAAGCACAAAACATATCAAACACTTTGTTAGGGGGCTTTGGCCTTCAGGCCCCCTAACAGTTTCATACCCAGAGAGCAAGAATTGCTTGTGTGCTTGCAAGCAACTTTACTGATCAGCAGTAAATCTTCATTTTAGAAGTTTATCTTGATTCTAAGTGCACCTTTTCTATGTTCTGTGTATATGCCAGTTGGACTACCCCAGTACTATGGCCATCATCGAGAACAAGTGGCTGGACCTGAGGGTGTCTGTTAGATACAAGCTGATTAGGATGTCAGTCTGAAAGTGCCACAGTTGATGATCAGGCATGCTGAAGGATGATGGTTGGAACACCATACTTGAAATGATCCTGGATAGGAGAGTAGGATGGACCTGACAGACTGCCATATAAATGCAGAGCACTGAATTACCACTTGCACTGAACACATGCACACAAATGACATGCTGACCTCCACTGTTGCTTTGTAGCCTCTGTTTCCAACCCAGCATTTTCTGATATGGGCATAGAGGCTGACTGTGCATTAACAAAAGTCCAGGATCAGAATCAGAATGACCAGCCCTCACAGTCGCTAACGCATGACATCCCCAACTTGCAAGCTAGGCCATGACAGCCAATAATCAGTGATGGCACTATATACCCTGCTCACTGTATGTATCTACCTGAGAGTGTGCATAATTAGATGCTACTCATTAGGTTACCAAGAGCCATAAGGTATCTAGGAGCAGATCTAGAGCATCATGCCTGTACACTGCACCACCACCCTTAATCAGTCCATCCTGGGCAACTCACAGAGCACAGCCACATATGCAGCACAGTTCAAACAGCCCAAATCACCTCCAATCAGCATGTAACTCTGCCACCCTATATTCTACAGACCACATCCTCCACAACCTGCCTCCATTATCCCCACTACCATAGTACAGCACTGCACCATCAACAGTGGTGCACACTAGCCTGTCAAGATAACATGGGTCAGTGGCAAGTCATGTGACATGCAAGCACACATGGGAATCCAGACAGACTCCAACAGGATTACAGTGGATGAAGTCACTCCTAATGGACTGGGACCCATTAAGTACAGGTCATCTCACTGGACAGGTCTAATGCCCATGCTTATTAATGTTCACAGCCTTGAGCTAAAGAGACTACAGGTTTCAGAGTTTCAAACAGTACAGTCATGGGAACTTACAGAGGTGCTGCTTCGTACCCACATGTAGTAGCTGTGGGTAAAATAAGAGGAGCTCTGAGCCCACAATGAGACCCTCTATGTGGAGGTCCATGCTAATGCATACTGTAGGTGCTGAGTGCATCCCATACTTCCCAGAGAGGACAAGCATCATCCTGGAATGGCTACTGCAGTCTCACTAATAGGCTACATAGCCAGTTACCCACAGTTCACCACCAGACCACTGGCACCAGAAGTTGCTGTTACATTTTATCCACCCCATAGAAGCCATAACCCCAGTCATGGTGAGAATTGGTTAAGGCCATTTATGGAACACCACAGCTATGACCAATAATCCCACACCATGAAAGTCCTTATGGCTACAAACCACACAAGCCACAGTGAGGCTCACCCAGACACTACCACACTGCACAGTGAACATACCCTACTCAGTACAGCACCTTCATGATTATGGCTCACTGGTTACTGCACATGGACAGAGCCTCTGGTTTACTGACTTACCAAAGGCACTGAACACAGCCACAAAATCTCACCTGCCACCCCATCACCCTGCCATCTGGTACTCCCCTAGCATGCCTTCAGCCTGGTCATCCTACCTATCTGCAGCACCAGAAGGTCCCAAGGGTTCATATTTTTGTGGTGCAAGCTTATGAAGCATGCAACAGACTGAACACCTACTGTAGTACACTGCCTGTGGCACCCCCCAATTTGTCTGTGCAGTCTATAGTGTATGGAAATCAGTGATCTCAAAAATCCAGTTGTACCACAGCAGTGACATCAGAACTAGAGCACATAAACTTTTGAAAGTCATTTTACCATAATTCTGGCATCACTACAGTGGCACACCAACTTTCTGGCACAATACCCCTTGTGGCAGCTGTGCTTGCACTGACAGTAAAGCACTTTCACTTTCAGTCTTTCCTTCCAAGCCAAGAGTCACCTTCAGTCATGCACATAACCTTAAAGACATGTTCACCATAGCCACTTCACCCTATCTGTTCTTGTTAAGCCACAGATGAACTGGTTTCCTAAAACAACCCAATGGTTTCTACAAGTGTGAGACCCGTTTGATGTGTAAATATGCCCAACAAGGAAACTGTTTCAGAAAGGATAGTGAGTTGGTTATCCATGAGTATGTATTAGCTGTGCCACCAATTTCATAGTTTTCATGGTCTGTTCTTCCTGTGAACTTCACTATGTTGACAGGATGATCCAAAAACTTAAAGAAAAATTATAAGTGCATAAACAGGACTTAACTAATAAAACCAGAAAAAGTGCACTTGCTACACACTTTGAATAGTTTCATAATGCTTATTTAATGACTTAAAATGCATGGCGCTGGAATAGGTTGCACGTCCTAGGCAGGGTGGAGACCACTTGCAGTTACTGTTACAGAAGTACACAAATTGGATCTTCATGCTAAGAACTTTTTAACCAGATGGTTTCAAAGAGGAGATTGACTTTGTGTCCTTTTTGTAGGTTTTTTTTACCTGTCTGCATTGCTAAAGTACATTCTTGCTGATTTATCTGTGATGTACATGTTATTATGAATTCCTGTTGTTTCTCTTATTATCTGTTCTCTTTTCTTTTTTATTTACTGTTTTTGGTTTTTATCATCAACTTTCCAGCTGTTTACCCCCCTTATCTCTGTCTCTTTTCTTTTCTGTGCTCCAGCACCCCCTTACCCAATTTGTTGTTTTATATTATTTTCCTTGTTGGCTCTTTTCATGTTCTGTCCCATTTTGATTTTGCTGTCCTTTATGTTTCATTTGTAAAGGGCAAGATAACAATTCAGAAATAAAATAAATTTAAAAATGTCTGCCATCTTTTTTGGAAGAGTTAGATTTTGAGAGGGAATTCACTATATTTATTATGCCACTATTTATATGACATTGGAAGACTGACTGAATTAATTGCTGGCTTTGTATTGGTAATCAAAGTAGCATATGACAAGAGGACATAGCATGAGGCTGGATGGAGGGAGGCTTGGGGCAATGCTAGAGACATTTTTGGGGGGTTCATCATACATACAATGCTAAATCAGTTTGTAGACCTTTCAAGAGTGCTACCACCATTTTACACTTGCACTTCTAGTTTGGATATTTATCCTTTGGATTATTTGGCTTTTGTCTTGCATAATTATGCTTTTTGACTGACAACTTAATTTGATCCATCTGGGTAGTGCAAGTATAAGAGATTATGTTCTCCCTAGCTAGTCTTTTTGAAAGGCTATGCTTGTGGTTCAATGAGTGAGCAACCAGCCACGGCCCCTTTCTGAGCTATATAAGCAGTTCCTGCCAGTCACCTTCTGAAGCATTTTTTCTTTGCCAGCCGGAGGCTCTGTTGGTCTGTCTTCTCCCTTGGAGCCTGTGGGGGCCTTGCCCCCCCTCCCCAGTTTTGTTTGTGCTGTGGATTCTGTTTGGTTTCTGCTGACTTATGTTTGAATCATTCTCTTGCCTTGGTTGGTATTATTTTCTGTATTCAGCTGCTGCTGTGTGCTTCTCTGTGTGCATGTTTTTCTGTTCTCCTGTTTCTGTTTTTCTTTTGGGGCTTTCTTCTTTTCCTAGCATTTTGTTGCCCTTTGTTTGCACTGTGTTTGTTTTTACCTGTGCTACAGGTTCCTACCTGCCCTCAGTTTTTCTGTAATTGTTATTGCCTGTTTCAGCTCCTGCTGCATGTTTCAGCTCACTCTGCTGCTGCTGCCTCCTAGATTTCTCCTTCTATTGATAGCATCTGGTCCTGGCTCTGCCACTCAGCTAGCAGCTACTTAATCAATATACCACAAGAGGGTGTGGGTGATGCCAAGATTTACCCATGCCGGGTGTGAGTTGGTCACAAGACCGCAGGCAGTGTGAGTAAACCACACCAAAAGTAGGTAAATTCTGGCATCACCCACACTCTGGAGTGGTAGATTGCAATTATATAATGTCCCCCTTTTTTTTTGCAGATAGAAAAATTGTAAATAGAAGTTTTTGTTCCTATTTTAACTTATGTTTACTGTGTTTATTGCTCTGCGACAAAAATAGTCCTTAGTTGTTGGGGCTGCAGTGGTACTGCAGATGCGCAGTATTGCTTTGTCATTCTTGGGTGCAGTGCTTGTTTTTGGGGGTGAAAGATGTTTACAACTGTCCCTGTGTTGCTTTTTGGCTCTGTCCCAGCTCTTCTTTTGCTCTATGAGCTGGGACAACTTTCTACACTTGCTGCTTGGTGGTTCATTTTCTGGCACAGGGTAGTATTACATTTTTTTGCGTTCTGTGCATGCACCTTATCAAACATTGGTGCTGTGGTTTGTGTGAATCTTTTACTGACCACGTTCACTGTTGAGGTGATGAAACAAAATACTGTTTTGTTTTTTTTTCACGTTTTTTCTTGTCTGCTTCCCATTTCCCAGGGACATGACGTTGCCATTTTCTGTTTCCGAGTTTGTGGTGGGGGTCTTTAGTGGTTCTGCTTTTAGTTTCATTTTTTGGTTTGGAGAATTGTTTCTTTTACTTGTGCAATTAATCAGAGATTTGTTATTCAATTGTATTGACTTGACTTGTGGTTTTGTGAGGCTGCAGGGACCAGTTAGAGCACTATGGAGACAGTAACGTGTCTGATGAGCTGAATACTCTTCTGAGAGGCTCAGTGGCTGTGGTGCTGAGAGTGAGAGGAGGTCTGGCTTACCAGAAATGTTTCATGAGAGTTTCAAGAGGCATTTTTTGTCTGAAAGTCTCGGTTTAACGTGAGGGTATACTAAATCAAAACAGTAGTCTCTTCCTTTTTTCAAATTGAATATGCTTTATTGAGTATTTAAACAAAAATACAAAAATACAATAAACAGAAATATAACAAGTGAATTGAACCAGACCAGTCAAATATAAAAACAGATTGAGCAGGAATGACATAAGAACAATAGAGTATAGCAATAATCAAACAACCTCAAAAAAACACAAAAACCTAAGAAAAATGAAAAAACACAAATCCCCTTCCCATTTACCCCCCCACCACCACCACTGGAGGATACAAACATCAATGATAACCCACAGCAAAAGTCATGTCATTGCAGGAGTAAGGGTGTACATGCTAAAATCCCCAAACTAACCTATAGAGCAATATAGGGAGAAGTGGATATTGCAATTAGGAACCACAACCTGCAAAAGGGAAAGCAGGATATCAGAAACCACACTATTATATAGTTAGTAGGATGTACAAAGGTTCACAAATCTTCCGATATGAGGAAGAATGATTTGACAGACTGACTATGGTACGTTCAGCCTGCAAAGCAAAGAATATCTCCTGATACCATTCCATTTCAGATGAAATATTTTGATCAAGCCAGTGTTGCATTATTACCTTCTTCACACATAACAAAATAAGGGCCATATGGAACCATTGATTACCAATCAGGGAGTCCCCATAATCACCTAACAGACACACTTCTGGAAGGAAGGAAGGCTTCCAATAACCCAAGAATAGGGTCAAGTCATGACTGGATCACTGCTCAAAAGGGTGTGACTTTTTCACAGAACCAAAGAATATTACATAACGTACCAGGTTCTTTACTACATCTGGAATAAATATTAGAAGGAAGCTTACCCATTATGTATAATTTGTCAGGAGTGTAATAGAGACTATGCAAAACCTGAAATTGGGGAAGATGATATCTGTCCAATTTAGAGGTGTGCTACAGTAAACTTCTGTAGGTGGATTTTAGCTTCCGTGAAAGTTCAGAAATCAAATTATCAACTTTTGTGGAAATTCTGACTTAGAAAGATGGGAAAAATGTATAAATTGCAAATTATTGCATTAAACTGCAGAGAAAAAAATCTGCAGAACTCATCACTGAACTGTGGAATAATTATATGTACTGAGGAATAATTCATTAAATTGTGGAGAAAAAAATCCTCAGAACTGTTATTCCACAGATCATGTGTATTATTCCATAGTTCAGACCAAGAATTCCATGGAACAGGTCAAAAATTTGCCAAACACATTCATAAGTTTCCAATGTCGCCAATGGCAGAAGTTGGGAAAATTCTGCAAAATTTCTGAATTTCCACGAAAGTTCCATGAAAGCAGAATCCACAACTTTTGCCCACCTCTAGTCCCATTTAATGTGTTTGCATAAGTGTTCCCAAACTTGCTGCCAATTACAAGTGGAGTCAATGGGTGGTAAAGTCTGGTCCAAATAGTAAAACAGGTGTCAACACGAACTGGCCAGATAATTACATAACTGATGGTAATAATAGGAGGTGAGTGGTGGGGGCAGAAAAAAACATGGGAAGGATCTGTCTTCCATATGGATTACTCCAATGACCGGTGCCAAAGTGATGCAGAAGCATGTGAGTAAGTTGGAAGTATTTGAAGGCTATGGAGGAAGGCCATTGAAATTTGACTTGGGCTTCGTTAAAGGTGAGGCGCTCGCAACTATTGATCTACTCAGCTGCCTCATTCGCAGTGGTAAAAGGCCAAAAATATTTAGTAAGTAATTTACCACCAGTCCTAAAATTAGGATTAACTACAATGGATTTGGAAGTGTCTTTAACTGAAGAAATATTTAACAAAGCACAAAACTGCGCATGGACCCGTACTGACTCAGCTATAGGGGTACCGTGTTAGAGTCTGGGAAGTTTTTGGGAATGAATATAAAGAAGAGCACAGATATCTAAACAAAGCTGGGAATAATATATTAGCTCTATTTACAGCCACAAGACAGTGTAAATTTGAGGGATTTCCTCAGTAGAGGGCCGGAGACAATGAAAAAATCTAATCTAATTAATGGACAAATAATAAAAGTATAGGTTGGGTACCTGCAGGCCTCCTTGCTCTCTGGTAAGCATGAGTTTAAAAAGGGCTCTCTGATGGGTCTTGCCATGCCATAAAAAGAAGATATAATTCTGTCAACTTGGAGGAACCAGGATTTAGGTAAGGCATAATTATACATCTGTAATGGGTATAGTAGATGTGGCAACTCATTCATTTTTATGACATTTAAATGCCCCCACATGGAGATAGGCAGAAGGGATCAATACTCAAGGGCAGTTTTTAGTTGGGCAACCACTGTATCAAAATTGTACTGTTTTGTTTTAATCGGCAACTGAGTGAAATACATGTCCAAGTATTTCAATTTATCTCAAACCGAAACCAAACCCAAATACTCCACTTCAGACTGCAGGGTAGCACTGTTAAGTGGCATGACCTCTGTCTTGGTCAAATTTAGTTTGTAATTGGATATACAACCAAAGCCTTTGATAATATCCAGGGCAGTAGGCAAGGATGTCATGGAAGAAGTGATATGCAAAAGTATATTATCCGCATAAACAGAAAGTTTGTATTGATATGGTCCAATGGGAATGCCAGAAACATGAGGAGGTCTTAAGCTTCCTAATTAGTGGCTCCAAAACCAAGTAGTCTCTTCCTAAATGTGTCAGATTAAAGTTACGGATTGCTGGTGGCTAAACCGGGAGAGAACATGGTCATTTTCGCCTTTCATGTTGGGTGGTCAGAGTGATTTTAAACTGGGGGGGTTGTAGATGCAGCTGGCTGGGACTTCTCCCCATGGGGTGATAGCAGGATATACACATTGTAAATCATGCCAGCCAGACAAGCAGGATGCAGTACTTTGAAAGTCATTGTAAAATACTTGTTTTACAGCTCCTCATGATTTACTCAGTGCTAGCTCAGTTCATTTAGTATTGTATTGGAGTTCAGTGTGCTCTGCTAAGTTCATTCAGAGTTTTCTCAGCCAGGCCCAACTGCTGCATTGCTATTCTGAAACTTTCAGCTATTATCATAGCTGCCTGGTCTCAGCTTCCAGCTGCAGGCATTTTAGCAGTATGTTTCTGACTTTACCTATTTTGATCTTTGAGTGATTCATTTGCTTCACCATCACAATTGCTGTTTGGCCCCATAGTGCTCAGCTTGCATAGCAAGCAGCTACTCTCAAGTTTACCCTGCCTTGCTCCATTTTGTGCTAGGCCTCTTTTACCTCAGCAGCCTTGTATTCCAGTAATATTTATTTCCTGCTTCCTTGCCTGAGCATTTATTTATTTACTACACTTTTCCTTCTGTGAGCCCTCAGTTTTTATAAACCCTTTTGGGGATTTACATCTGCTCAAACATGTTTATTTACACATAGTGGAAATCAAACCGGAGTCTACTGCAATTTTCCATGGATTAAAGCCTGCTTACATGCAATTGTTCCAAGCAATTATTAATGTTGTTTTGAAGTGCATTTCTGCCTATGTCTGTAATTCCTATGATTGTTTAACTGTTCTGCTCAGCTACTGCAGGATGCTATAAACTACTTATTATTGTTGTTTTTCAGTTGCATTTTTGCCTATGCCTACAATTCCTATGCTTATTTATCTTGATGCTATAACTACTTATCACTGTTGGTTTCAAGGGCTTTACTGTCTATGCCTACAATGTATATACTTGTTTAACTATTCAGCTCAGTTACTGCTGGATACTATAACTAATTACTGCTGGAAGCTGTTAACTACTTTGTATAAATGCTTCATTATATTCTGGAGGTCAGTTCAGCTACAGCTGTCACTGTAAACTAGTTTTGAAATCCACATGTGGGTCATGGCGCTTTACTGTGGCTTCTTTGTTTTTCCTATGGTGGAGGATGGGGGGGTTATAGTGGAGAGTTGTGGCCCTGTATGGTTCACATGCCTCATGTTGGAATACTGCCTTCACCACTAAAGTCTTCTGAATAATTATGTAACCTTTAATTTGCATTCCTTATGGACTCGTTGACTTGCATTCCTTCCTATTTACTTGCACCGATTGTCCTATAACCTTGCCTGGCAAGTGCCTCTCACTGGATAAGGGACTTGTTCACCTAAGCTGTTTGTTCAATCCTTACTGCTTATCCTGCTTCAGTGTATTACCTGTTTAGCATGCTGCATATTGTTTTGCTTGTCCTATAGCCTTGCCCAGCAAATGCCTCACACTGCATAAGGGATAAGGTTTGCCTGAACTGTTTGTGCAGTTCTTACTGCTTATCATGCTTCTGCATATGTTCTGTTTACCATGCTGCACAGTGCTATACTATGTTGTACAAATGATTGAAAGAGTTGGCATACCAGCCATTGCAACACTATGTTGTAAAAATGATTGACAGTGTTTTTTTTTTTTAATTTAAAGTTTATTAGCACATTTACCACCATAAAAGGCAACATACAAAGAAACTGGTAGAGACTCATTGATACATAGTAAAAAGATGCTGCCCCCCTCACCTCCCCTTACTGCAGTAACCCATCTCAGTGCCCGTAAATGCTGAGCCTCTAATCAAAAGACCATATAGAAGCATCAAGCCTAGTATAGGTTTAGTTTGGAACCAAAGAGATTAGTGAGTGAAGGGTATCCCAAATTCTAGCATAAACTGCCAATCTGTTATGTAGGCTTGCTATTGCTTTTTCTGTGCACAAATTGGATAATACTTCTCTTACCCATTCCTGGAAAGAAGGGGAGGACCTGATGTTCCAATGGCAGAGAATTATTTTCTTAGCCGACAAGGCGATCATGGATATGTGAAATTTACGCACCTTGGCACTAATAGAAGACAGGTCCCCCCAACACACATACCTCAGGGATAAAGTATTCTTGAAGGCCCAACAAGGGGTCTAAGGAAGTTTGGATTGAAACCCAAAAGGTGGAGATACTTGGACAAGACCAAAGCATATGAAAAAGTGTGCCCTCATCTTGCAAATATGTATTGCACTTATTAGAGTCTAAGTAGCCCCACTTATGAAGCTTAACCGGAGAGTAATATAAGTTGTGCAATACATGATATTGCATGAGACGCAGTCTATCCTGAGAGATAAATTTGTGACATGACTTCCAGAGAGAATACCAATCCAACTGCAGATGGGGGAGAAAGTTACTTCAAAATCTTAATGGCCCAAATGGGACCCCAAATTTTTTGTGAAACAAAACCTGATATAGTTTAGAGATTACACTAGGGGACCCAGAAAGTGGGGATGCCTCGGGTATCAGAGAGGAGATGTTCTGAGAAGAAGGAGTACTCCCCAGGGTGATTATCAGTAAATGTCTCAACTGCAAGACTTTGAAGTAAGAAGAAGTTGGGATGCAAAATTTTTTAACCATCTCCTCCACTGATAACCAATGCCCTCACCATCAGTAAAGGTCGAGAGCTTCCCTCTTGAGTTAGAGGCAACCAAAGATGGGAGATTTGATTCTTGTTAATAGTAAATGATGGAGAGTTCCATATAGACTGGGCCAGGTCCAGATGGGGAGAGTACTGCAAAAAAGAACATATCTGTAAGTAGACCTTTAAGGAGGTCCTTATTATGGGACAGTCTACAGCCATACTTACTTGGGATAGCTTAAGGAAAAATAACGTGAGAGGGTCCAGACTTTTGGCCTTAATTGCACCCAATTATATTTTGAGCCAAATGGGTTGCACTTCCTCTGGGCCAGGAGTTACCCACCACGAACATTTCACAAGGTGACTAGCCCAATGATATATAGCCAGATGGGGGATTCATAACCCCCCTTCCAGTTTTGGAGCTGCCAACTTATGGTAAGCCAAGCGGGGATACCTGTCGGCCCAGATGAATTTAGTAAAAATACCATGAACCTTTTTGAACCAGAGTAAAGGAACAAAGGCATTGAGAAGGGACAACAGATAAAAAATCCTAGGAAATACATTCATTTTAATTATATTAATTCAGCCCCACAGAGAGATAGGGAGTTTAGACCACCCCTCTCTAGGTCATGTGTAATTCCCTGCAATAAAGAATCTAGGTTTTCCTTGAACCATACTAGGGGGTTACGTGAAAGTTTGATACCCAGATACTTGAAAGACCTGGGTGTCCAGCATAGCCCCAGGGGGCCAATATCAGTCTTAAAAACTTTGTGATTTAATGGAAAAAATAGGGACTTACTGGCATTCAATTTGTAGTTAGACAGAGCACTAAACCTTGCCACTTCACTTAATAAGGCCAGAATGGAGGATACCAGATGGGACAGATGTATTAACAGGTCATCAGCATATGCAGTGACTTTCACTTCATGCCGCCCAATTCTCACTCCTTGTATGGAATCGTTATTGAGAATGTTTTGGATAAGAGGTTCCAGATATAAGTTAAATAATAAAGGGGAGAGGGGGCACCCCTGTCTAGTACCTGAGTGAAGCAAGAAAGAATGGGAATAGTTGACAGTGTTGACGTACTGGCCATTGCAACACTATGTTGTAAAAATGGTCAGTTGGTGTACCAACCCTTACAATACCATGTTGTAAAAATAGTTGACAGTGTGAGCATTCTGAAATTTGAAGTCCTTCTCCTGCAGTGTGAGGAGGCATTCCCTTGTCCTGCAGTGTGAGGAGGCATCCTGTATCCTGCAGTGTGAGAAGGTGTTCCCGTCTCCTTCAGTAAGGAGACATTCCTTTTCCTGCAGTGTGAACAGGAGTTCCCTTCTCCTGCAGCATGAACATTCAGAAAGTAAAGTCCTTCTCCTTCAGTGTGAGGAGGTGTTCCATTCTCCTCCAGTGTAAGGAGGCATTCCCTACTCCTGCAGTGTGAGAAGGCATTCCCTTTTCCTGCAGTGTGAGGGGTGTTCCCTTCTCCTGCAGTGTGAGCATTCCAAAGTCCCTATCATCATTCAAATTTCATTCTGTGTTCCTCCCTGCATTCTGCCTGCTGCTCAGTCACTCCAGATACTGTTGTTACCTACTTACATATGCTGCCTCAATCTTTTTTTTGGTGGGGGCACCCTATCAATATTACATTTGCTGTTTGATCTCATGGTGCTCAGCTTGTGGCTTCACTGTTATTCCCATGGTGTGGGAACTGTACTATCTCAGTGGGGCATCGTGGTTTCAAGCAACAGGAGCATGCTTTTATGGAACCTATGATTTAGCCTGCTGCTTTGCCTTCATAGTTTTTCAGTCATCCAGGCCTAAATACCTCACAATATACATAGCATGCAAGATATCCATTGCATTCCATTACTGTGTTGCAAATGCTCCTTACTGGACTAACCTAACTCCACCTTAATGGCATTTAATGTATTCATACTAATCTACTCAATTCACTCTTCATGCTGACACCATACCAATCAACTGCTTTTGTGTAAACTATATGATTTTGCTCCTTTATCTGATCAAGAGTTTCTGTGTACACTTTATGCCTTGACCAGCAAGAAACCTTTGTTTTAATTGCTCATGCTCCATGTGTAATAAAAGACTACTTAATCTGCTATGCTGGCATTTTGTAAATTATAGTACCTTCTCCTCCAGAGTAAGGAGGCATTCACTTTTCCTGCAGTGAATAGGCATTCCAGTCTAAAACTGTCACTAAACAAAAATACACCATACTTGGAGGAAAGATGATCTAGGCCTTGGATCCCCAAAGATTTCCTTCTCAAAGGGTTTTTTTTCTGTCTCCTTTGCTGAAAGTCATAAGACCTAGTTAGGTTTAGTAGTATTCCCTAGTTTACTCAAGTACGTTCCGCTGTTGGATGAAGGTGGATGGTGACCCTATTTGCCATTCCCTCTCTCCTTAGGAGGCCCCCTGCTGTAATCAGTGTAATCCATTTTATCCATACTATTCTGCTAACTTGCACTTCTCATTGATGTCTTATCAAGTAGACTCTTGTTTCAGTCTGCTTCCCTGCCTTATAGTCAAAGATTGCTGCTAACATTTTTTGGGGGTTCCTTCCTAAGGTACCTTTAGCCAAGGGAACTTTGCCATGGCACATCTAGGAGTCGAACCCTCTTCAAGGGTTCCTTGCCTTTGGTAACCTTACAAGGTGATAATTCCTCGTGGAACAGAAAGTATGAACAACCACAACAGAGTAATATAGTTGCACAAGAATAACACTATACTGGTTGCGTAGACCATTGAATTGAAAGGCTATGCCTGTGGTTCAAAGGGTGAGCAACCAGCCATGTCCCCTTTCTGAGCTACCTGTATATAAGCAGTTCCTCCCAGCCTCATTCTGAAGCATTTTTTTTCTTTGCCCCACCATTCTGCCCTCCTCCTACAGCAGCTCACCTCTCTTCTCAGGGAGGTTCCTTCTAAGGTACCTTTAGCCAAGGGTTCCTTCCCACTGCATCTCTAGCAGTTGAACACTCTTCAAGGGTTCCTTGCCTTTAGTACTCCTGCAGGGTGGCAGTTCCTCATGGAACAGAGAGTGTGAACACCCACAACACAGTAACACAGTCGCACAAGCATAACATTATACTGGTCACGTAGGGCTGCAGTAATGGGGGGAAAGTGGGGATGTTGTCTGGGGCCCTGAGATCAGGAGGGGCCCACCTGAGGAGCTGGCATTACCCCTGGTATTAGATGATTTGGGAAACAGGGGCCAATTTCAAGAGACTTTTCCTGGGCCCCAAAATTCATAGCTGCAGCCCTGCCAGGATTCTTTTTGTTTCAAGTACACATTTTGATATTGTTGATATTAACAGTTTGAAGCTGTTAAGTGCAATATAATAGTATGTCCTTTATTGTTAAACATCTTCAGTTCTTACATAATTGAGGTTTAATGAATGTTACGTGTCTTTAATCACTGTTGCACTTTAATTGTCGAAATTCTGATTAGCTACACTTTAAAACAAAAGGCTTGGGTTTGCTCCAACATGCTCCCTGACAAAGACCTTAATGACTGAACCCCAGGACTCTGTTCAGCATTCTCCAGTGCACCTTCATGTGACTCACAAAATATTAGTGGCTCTGCACTTTAGTCTGAAGGTCATAACCTACCTTGCAGTTTCAAAAAAAGGGAGTGCAAAATAGAGTAAAGCTGACCATAAGATCCCTAACTGTTAAATGCAATAAATCTTTAAAACCTGTAGAACTTTATGTTATGCTACTTAAATTCTGCTTGTTTTTGGCAAAGCTGATTTGCTGTTTGACAAATGACTGTTACTGACTAATACCGAGAGTAAAAAATGATTACTTGTAATTCAATTTCCATGTGAATTTGTGAGGCAGACATACACTATAAAAACAGTAAATGGGTAACTACACACATCAAAGTTGCGTTCCCATCTTGGGATTGTTTTGACATCATAAGGGATCTTTAAACGTTACTTTCAAGATCACTATGATGTCATAACAGCCCCTTGATAGGAACACAGCCTTGTTGTGAATGGTTGCCCATAAACTTTTCTTTATGTGGAGGGAGTCCTGTGATATCTAAGAGAGGTTGTTCCACCTTATTAATTTGTACTGGTGACACACAGGACTCATAAAGGATAGGGAGTGTACTCTCTGTAGCAGGTTGTATGGCAGAACATTGTATTTTTTCTGGGTGGACTCATAGTTACATAGAAAATAGAATTTCTTGGCAAGGCATATTTTATTTAAAAGACACCCATCCCGGGGGCTCTGGGTGCCATAAAATAAATAAAATAAAAAACAAAACACACAATACAAACATAATAATGCACATTAAATTAGCACATTTAAATAAATGAATCAGAATGACTAGAATAACTTAATAAATAAATAGCTAAAAAGGTCAGGGAAAAAATAATCTTAAAAGTCAGGCCAAGAAAGCTCATAAAACAAAGTTTGGGAAGGCCTGATTATATGGAAAGGCCTCAAGGAGGGCTTTAAATATCTCTACTGATGGGGCCTTTCCTTCAGCTGGAAGTAGCGAATTCCACAGGGCGGGGCCGGCAATGATAAATGTTCTGTCACCAGCAGTTTTAAACCTCATCCTGGGAATCACAAGGAGGACGCTAGAGGAGGAGGAGTAGGGGAGCAGACCGAGACAGCAGATGTTAGAAGGTCCTTTAGGTAGCCGGGACCCAGGTCATGTAGGGCCTTAAAGGTGAGTAAGCCCACCCTAAGGAGGGTGGGCTTACTCACCTAACTGGCAACCAGTGCAGTTCATGCAGCACCTGGGTTATATGGCAGTACCTAGAAAGTTAATTGGCAAATAAGGATCACTTGACCCATCCAGTCTGCCCATTCCTCCCAACCTACACTATTACCACAGATCATACCTGATTCTCAGCTCCTTCTCCCTTCCCTCAATCTTTCCACTATGAGTCAGTTGTGCATATCCCATGCATTCCTGAACCCCACCATTGTTTTCATCCCCACCACCTCCACTGAAAGTCTGTTCCAGGAATCCACCACTATTTCCGTGAAGGACTACTTCCTCACATCTGTCTTGAATCTACCCTCTTTCAGCTTCATAGCAGGTCCCCTTATTCCTGAGAACCTTTTATTCTGAAAAATATTTCCTTCCTCTGCAGTGATGTTGTGAAGTTTTATTTTGTGTGCAAAGTTTTGGTAGAATTCACATAATCTGCCTCCAAGAAGTATTTCTCAAAATTGCCTTGCCAGTGGAAACTTCGCCAAATGCTTCATATTTGCTTTGGGGATTTTTAAAGTGCAAACTGCACTTTAAAAAAAAAAAAAGCTAGCCACTCCTCCCCCCAGCCAGCAGCCGAATTCCCTCCATGGTGTCCAGTGGCCCCTCCCACTGATCCTCGATCCCGATCACACTGTTTCACTGTTAATGCCCCCACCCTGCCACCCATTGAATCCACACACAAATTAATAAAAATAAAAAATATATATATATATATATATATATATATCTTCCCAGTGTCATTGGCCCCTCTCCAATCACCAGCCTGTCCCCCCCTCAATTGCTGCCCACTGGTACATGTCCTACACTGACCTGACCAGCCGCATCCTCCTTAATAATAAAAAATTAATTATTTAATCCCTGGTGTTTAACAGCCCCCACCCCAACCCTGTCAGGTAGTGGCCCCCACCCCACTCCCCCCAAACCCACCCTGACCGGGCCACCGGCACAGCCCTCCTCTCACCTCCACATCGGCAGTAAGCTCAGTGGATGAGTGCATGCTTGTACAAGCACATGCGCATTCATTGACAGCTACCTTTCATTGGCAGCAGTTTTCTGGGGCATAGAGAAGAGCAGGGGACTTCTCTAGTCACCAGCGTGGGTGGCAGGATGGGGGGGAATGGCATTGTGGACCCATCCAGGGTCCACAATGCCATTGCACACCATCACACCCTCCATGGTGACCATAGCATTCCCCTTCCCTTCTCTACCCCCCCCCCACAAACTGCTGCTGATGAACGGAGGCTGTCATGCCAGACAAATCTAATAGATTTCTTTGACTGGGTGACCAAAGTAGTAGATCAGGGAAGGGCTGTGGACATGGCCTACCTAGACTTTAGCAAGGCATTTGACTCGGTCCCACACGAAAGATTAATATACAAGTTAGCCAGCCTGGGAGTGGGTCCCAAGATGACAGCCTGGGTAAAGAATTGGCTGGAGAATAGGACACAGAGTGTAATAGTAAATGGAGTCCACTCTGAAGAAAGGGGAGTTACTAGTGGGGTGCCGCAGGGTTCAGTATTAGGACCGGTCCTCTTCAATGTCTTTATAAGTGACATTGCAGAGGGACTGGAAAGAAAAGTATGTCTCTTTGCAGATGACATTAAGATCTGCAACAGAGTTGATGCACAAGGTGGAGTGGAAAGGACGAGAAGGGACTTGGCAAGGTTAGAGGAATGGTCAAATATATGGCAGCTTAGATTTAATGCTAAGAAGTGCAAGGTAATGCACATGGGAAACAAAAACCCAGGGGAAGAGTACACAATGGGGGGTGACATACTAACAACAACAAAAATGGAAAGGGACCTGGGGGTAGTAATATCAGATGACTTAAAGGTGGGCAAGCAATGTGAGAGGGCAGTAAGAAGGGCTGGGGGGATGCTGGGATGCATAGGGAGAGGCATCACCAGTAGAAAACAGGAAGTTGTTATCCCTCTGTACAGACAGCTGGTGAGACCCCATCTGAAGTACTGTGTGCAGTTCTGGAGACCCAATCTCCACAAGGACATAGACAAGATGGAAGCTGTCCAGAGGAGGCAACTAAAATGGTGCAGAGTCTGCACCAGAAGACATATGAAGAGAGACTAAAGGAGCTTAATATGTATGGCCTCGAGGAAAGGAGTGAGAGGAGGACATGATAGAAACTTTCAAGTATCTCAAGGGAATCAACAAAGTCAAGAGGTAGCATCTTTCAAAAAAAGTGTGCAAGAACAAGGGGCACAATTTGAAGATGGGGGGTGGCTCAGAGGTAATGTAAGGAAGTATTTTTTCACAAAGAGGGTTGTAGATGCATGGAGCGACCTTCGGAGGAAGAGTTGTGGAGACAAAAACAGTGGTTGAATTCAAGCATACATGGGACAGTCATAAGGCAATTCTAGGGGGTGGGGGTAGAAAGAAGTAGGCTGCTGGTTAACTAGGATCTGCAGCTTATCCATTAGGTAGAGAAATGGGCAGACTAGGTGGGCCAAGCGGTCTTTGTCTGCCATCAAATTCTATGTTTCTATGTTTCTATGAGTGCATGATTGTATAAGCATGCACTCATTCATTGAGCTCAGCCAGGCTGTCAGCCAGGGAGGTAAGGGGAGGGCTGTGCTGGTGGCCTGCTCAGGGTCTTGTTTGGGAGGAGTAGGGTGGAGGCCAGTACCTGACAGGGTGGGGGTTGGGAGTTCACTAGACACTATGGATTAAATAATTTATTTTTCATTATTAAGGAGGATATAGTCGGTTGGGTCAGAGTGGGATGGGTACCAGTGGACATCAATTGGGGGTGGGGGATGGGCCTGAAATTGGCAGAGGGGCCACTAGACACCAGGGAAGAGATATATACTGTATCTAGATATATATATATATATATATATATAGTATTAATTTGTGTGTGGACTGTGACCACAATGGGCAGCAGTGTGGGGGAGCACTAACAGTGAAACAATGTTATCAGGGATTGATGGGGGGCCACTAGTAGACACCAGGGATTTATATTTGGGGGGGCATGGTCAAAGTCTCTGACTGTGTGGAGTGTGGAATTTTGTGGGCTAAATTCCACACTTCAGCTTTGATCCTGCACTCTGCGGATTTCACGGATTGCACTTTGCAGCCTGAGTGCAAGCCACAAAATTTTCCACAGATCAAAGTTTGTGCACTTTGCACATCTCTATTCCTGTGCCTTATTTACCCTTGTGAGGTATTTAAAGATCTCTATCATACCCTCTCCCTCCTCTGTTCCAGGGTGTACATATTGATGTCCTTTACTGTCTCCTCATAGGGTTTTGATGCACACCCTTCACCATTTTAGTTGCCCTCCTCTGAACTGCCTCCACTCTGCCTATAGCCTTCTGGACATGTGGTCTCCAGAACTGCATATAGTACTCTAGGTGGGGTCTTACCAGTGATCTATACAGAGGCAACACCATCTTCCTCTTTCTGCTTGTTTCCCCTTCCCTATGCATCCCAGCATCCCACAAGCCCTCCTGACTGCCTTGTCATATTGCCTGGCCACCTTTACATTATCTGATATGATTACGCTCAAGGATCTTTCCTGCTTGGTGGTTGTGAATACCACTGAACCCATTTCATACTCTGCCCCTGGGTTTCTGTACCCTAAGTGCATTATTTTGCACTTTTTTGCATTTAAACCCAGCTGCCATACCCTTGACCACTCCTCTAGTTTTCTCAGGTCTCTGCTCATTATTTCCATGCCCCTGGTGTGCCCATCCTATTGCAGATTTTGTTGTAATCTGCAAAGAAGCAGACCTTCCCTTCCAGCTCCTCTGCAATGTCACTTATAAAGACTCCCCCTTCCTCCATTTACCACCATCATCTATCACCTATCCTGTAACCAATTTCTTATACAGTTTACCAGTTTACCACCGTTGGACCCACTCCTAAGCTAGCTAACTTGCTTACTAGTCTCCTATGAGGAATGGTGTCAAAAATCTTTAGGATATCTAGGTTGGTCACATCCATAACTCCACCCTAATCTAAATCCTTTGTCATCCAGTCAAAGAATTATATCACATTAATTTGCCATAACCTCTACCCTGTGAACCCATACTGCCTCAGCTCTTGTAGCCCACTGGATTCAAGATATTCCACAATCCTTTCCTTCTGCAGTGATTCCATTAACTTTCCCAAAATTGATATCAGGCTGACTTCCCTTTAATTGCCAGCCTCCTCCTTGTTGCCACTTTTGTGTACTGGGACTACATGTGCCGTCCTCCAGTCCTGTGGAGTCACTCCTGCTTTTAGTGAGCTGTTAAATAGAACATCAGAGGTGCAGTCGGTAGTTCCCAGAGCTCCCTCAATACCTATGGATGCACCCCATCTGGCCCTATTGCTTAGTCCACCTTTACATTAGTGAGTCCCTTCAGGACTTCTGCCAATTTTCCTACCTACAGGATAGGCTGCAGATCCTAGTTAACCAACAGCCTATTTCTTCCTACTCCCCGCAAGAATTGCCTTATGTCTGTCCCATGTATTCTTGAATTCTCCAACAGTGTTAGACCCCACAACCTTCTCAGGAAGGCTGTTCCATGCATCCACCACCCTCTCTGTGAAAAAATACTTCCTCACATTGCCCCTGAGCCATTCCCCCTCTATCTTCTAATTGTGTCCCCTTGCTCTTGAACATCTCTTTTTCTGAAAGATGCTACCCTCTTGGACTTTGTTGATTCCACTGAGGTACTTAAAAGTTTCTATTATGTCCTCCTCTTCCTTTTTTCCTCAGGGGTATACATATTAAGCTCCTTTAGTCTCTCCTCATATGGTTTCTCTTGCAGACCCTGCACCATTTTAGTTGCCTTCCTCTGGACTGCCTCCATCCTGTCTATGTCCTTGTGAAGATAGGGTCTCCAGAACTGGACATAGTACTCTAGATGGGGTCTCACCAACTGTCTGTACAGAGGGATAACAACTTCCTGTTTTCTGCTGGTGATGCCTGTCCCTATACATCCCAATATCCTCCCAGCCCTCCCTACTGCCTTCTCACATTGCTTGCCAACCTTAAGGTCATCTGATATGATTAGCCCAGGTCCCTTTCCATTTTTGTTGTTATTACTACCTCCCACTCACATTGTATAATCTTCCCCTGGGTTTTTATTTCAGGTGCATTATTTTACTTCTTGCATTGAATCCAAGCTGCCATACTTGACCATTCTTCCAACCTTGCCAAGTCCCTTCTCATCCTTTCCACACCTCCTTGTGTATCAACCCTGTTGCAGATCTTTGTGTCGTCTGCAAAGAGGCATACTTTTCCTTCCAGCCCCTCTGCAATGTCACTTATAAAGACATTAAAAAGGACCGGACTCAGTACTGAACCCTGCGGTACCCCACTAGTAACCTCCCTTCTTGAGAGTGGACTCTGTTTACAATTACCTTCTGTGTCCTGTTGTCCAGCCAATGTTTTACCCAGGCTACCACCATGGGACCCACTCCCAGGCTGGCTAATTTGATTATTAATCTGTTGTGTGGGACTGTGTAAAATGCCTTGCAAAAGTCTAGGTAGGCCATGTCCACAGCCCCTCCCTGGTCTACTACTTTGGTCACCCAGTCAAAGAAATCAATTAGATTCGTCTGACATGACCTTCCCACTGTGAACCCATGCTGCCTTGGGTCCTGTGCCCCACTGACCTCTAGGTACTCAATAGTTCTTTTCTTCAGACGTGATTCCATCACTTTCCATACCACAGAGGTCAAACTGACAGATCTGTAGTTTCCTGCCTCTGTCTTGCTCCAACTTTTGTGAAGGGGAATCACACCCACCTTCCTCCAATCCTCAGGTACCACCCCATCCTCCTATGATTTGTTACAAGGGTAGTCAGTGGTGTCACTAGTTCTCCCCTTAATCATTTTAGAATTCTGGGGTGAATTACATCAGGCCCCATTGCTTTGTCCACCTTCAGTTTTAGGAGTTCTTTCAGAACCCTTTCTTCTGTGAAAGGACTGGGATCGACCCCCCATCCAGGATTATCCTGTCCATGGAGTGTTTCCACAACTAATCTGACTACCCATGAGGCTCAAAGACACTCGAGTGCCCTGAAGATGATGTGGGTGTTTATTTCATTGGGATGAGTAGACCCAGTCATGGGTCCAGATCATCAGACCTGATATTTTCACACTGTGTGGTAACAGTGTATGGTACAGCAGTATTTGCTCATTTTATTTTATTAATACAATGTATCATTCTATGCCTTTATTCCATTTTATGTGATCTGCATTGTACATTTTGTTTGTTGTGAAAGCTGGCATCCTGTGTACTGTTGTTTAGAGCATGGGAGTAGGTGTCACAACTTGTACTTGACTGTTTCTGAACACTTCTGGGTATAGCTTGTGTTATGCAAGTGCACTGCTCACAGCAGTATGTGCTTCTGCTCCCCCCCAGTCTGTGTATAGATATCTTGGTGTAACAAAGCAAACCCACCCAGCCACCATGAGGCAGTGTCATACATATCATCACTACCACCATGCTTATGGTGGAATTGATCAGGACTGTCTATACACCTACATTTCATGCTAAATTTACAGAGGGATTCAGATTAGATTTAAATTCAGGGCGGAAAAGCATGTTGGAAGATACTAGTACTATTTCAACAAGCAGCATCATATTATTTTAACTCAAAAACATGCCGAAACAATTGAGGTAAAAATTATAGCACTATCTGATAAGTAACATTAAACTGAATTTGTTTTATTTCAATGTTGTCTATGAGCTTGTCCCCCTTTGTTCTGAGACAGTACTGAATGAACAATGTGTATTCCTATAAAACCAATAGGCAATTACACCCTGAGAAGTTGCAAATCTCTCCTACTAATGGTTCCCAAAGTTAACTCTCGCTTTGGCAGGGCTGCTATAAGCTTTACACTGTCCTCCTTGTGGAATAAATTGCAAAAAAAAAAAACTGAAACTGAGGTCACCCATCAGCATCTCATCTTTCAAGCTCTTATATTCACATCTCAGAAATGATCAGTGCAATTGTTTCCCATGACCATGAATTGTCATCATGCTAACCTGTACCATTTAACCATGAACGAATTACTTCTAGTGCTTGGCCCTGGTCTGTCATCATGCTTTCATGTAACACTTTTATGCCTCTGTCCTCCCTTTGATACTGGTCTATCGTCCAGCTTTCTCTAGCCTTCTTTTCACAACTGTATACTGCACTCATCTACAGTCTACACGCAATCATACTATAAAAGTCCTAACTTCCCTTTCCCTCTCCCCGTAGGCTCCCACTGCCGCATCAGTTCTACCGACCTATCCTTGGGACTTCACTTCTCACAGTGTTTATCCTTTGCTTACATATTACATACCCCTCCTGGTACCCCATCTGCCATTAGTTGGTGGTTCTCCAAGCCATTTTCATGGCTAGTACTAGTGACTGCCCCTGGTAAATGAACTAACTGGTACTTCTATATGGAGAACATGGTTTAAATACAGTTGCATGGTTCAATAGTGGACCTGCCCCCTTGTATTTGAATCCTCCTCTGTTATGCCTTGCCTTGTCTTCCTTTTATCATTTGACTCATCTATTACTGCACCATTGTGTTTGTGTTTATATACTTATTTACATGTACTTATATGTTTTTATGATGGATGCTACCCGACCCTGTTCTAATCAGGTCCATCTTGTAAAAGAGCTCTGCTCAATGATGTTCGCCTGGACGAATAAAGATTTTGATTGATTGATTGATTGATAAATGTCTCTGTCACATTACAGTGTACGGCTTTTCTTTCTATGGAATACCATTTTATAAAACTCATTGTTTCAGTCTGTAATCAGATTTATTCTTTAGCAGTCATCACCCTCTAATGCAAAATTTAAATGATTTCTCTGCTCGGTTCATCTTCAAATATTAAAATATTGCTTGAAGTTTTTATGTCTTATAAACAAATATTTCTTCAAAATTATAGCTGCAAGATAAGATAAAGTTGGCATGATGATATGACTGTCCTTGTCAGCAAGGCAAATGCCCTTTAACTTCACCTTGGGATGTGTAACTGTCTTCTGCAGTAAGTTATCTTGTGATAAAGACTACTTTGTTAGGTCTTACTACTTAATTTGTCCAGCACTGTCTTTCCTAAGACTCAGAAGCACTCATTCTAGGTTGCATAATCTTTTTCAGTCCTACCCAAGTCATAAGAACCATATAACTTAATAACAAAAGTGTGAATGAATATTTATCAGTTAGAGAATGACCAGTCATGTGTTTCAGAACCATACTAGTTATAATGTAATTAAATATATATGGCAAACATAAATACTCCTGCTGACCTGAGCCCATAGTTAAATCATCAGAGCTGGTTAACTGCTGCCTGCAGTAAACCCTCCCTCTGGAATGAACTTCTTTAACGCAAAATGAAATAAAATAAAGGTAAGTAAAAGTAAATAGATTTTCCTATTGAAAGTTATTACTTCAGGAATGAAGAAGATGGGTATTGATCTACACCATTCTTAGCCATTACAGTCAGGTTCACACAGATAGCTCAGGCACTTTATTCCTCAGCAAACAGCCATTTTCTCCTCTGACTTGGATTCCAGTGAGAATTGAAAACAGTAAAAGGTTTGTAAAAACATTTTTCTGTCCTTCTTACAGGGACAATTTATGTTGAAGTAACAGTTTCTCAGATACGTGCACTTGTTATTGATTCTGTTTCTTCTTTGCCACAAGAAATCTCCCGTCTCATCATATTGTTGGCTCTCTAGTATGCTGCCTGGAGGTAGGTGAGCTACTCAGAAATCATTTATACTGTAATGATAAAAATCCTTGGAGGTCAAATGCTATAGACTACTCTGAACAAGGAAATTTATTCACATAACAGTTTTTGCATATTTTATATGGCACCCATAATGTTCTCTCTTCGACAATTGTAATATGTATCACTCCCTTAATGACAATAAAAGCTATAACAGCATGGACACTGAATGTCATAACATTGCAGATAGCATTCTAAATGCATAAGGTCCCCACGGTGTCTGGCCAAAACAACTTCTCTGTATGACCTTGAGAACCTATGGACTGGAAAAAAAAAAAACAGCAACGGGCATGAACATCATAAAGTTGGCATGCTTGTGAAATGAACTGCATCTGTGCTACACTGATTTGGTAAAGGAAAATCATTAAATGTTAGGAGAGGAAGAAGTTAATAAAGACATTTTTCAGCATCTTTTAAAAGTGTAACATGTATGAATGCACTGCCTGGACAAGGTTGTGCAATATTGTTTGAGCATATGTGCTGTATTTTGAGTTTAGGATTTGTTTTGCAAGCAGTGATATCTGATTGCCAGAAAACTTCAGTGGAAGCTAGCATTTTGCAATGGTAGGTTAGTGCTTGGCATATGCTCTCTCTGCTTTTGCTGATCATCATAGGAAGACTTGCCTGTCTTTGTAAAATCTTCAGACATTTTAAAACATATTACTTGATAGCTATGAACATCTGCAAAAGTTATTGTTATCATAACTTTGACTCAACTCAGCTACTGCCACTGATAATGGGCAGATCATATTGCACTGAAGATACTGTGTGTAAAACAATGGCATTCTATTCTCCTCTGATATAAGAACTTACTAACATTACAACTAGACTTTCCTTTTGTGTAATAACACCAAAAGGCTGCTTTTGATTTTACCAAGATGCAGAAAAAAATGCTACAACTTGAAAAATTGGCCATATTCAGCTTTTCTTTTTTGTGTATTGCTATCATCTCTTGAAGATGCACATTTTCTATATTCTACAGTTGTAGCACTCAATGTGTAGAAGCATAGCTTAGGCAACAAAATAAGCTATCATTTAGCTTTTAATAAGCATAAACCAAAATCTAGTAGTTGGTAAGCAGCACATTTAATTGGTTGCATGTTCAAATAAGGGTTGCTAAATTGCAGGCTAAGGAGGCTTTGTCAACTTTAAAAATTAGTCCATCAAGGGATCTGTCTAGTTTTTGTTCCATTTTATTTATTCAGTAAGCACTTCTAATGTTTTCATGGGTACTTTATCACTGTATAGGATACTGCCAGCAGCAGTAGTGATTTATTTAAATAATGCACCACAAATCACATGGATTAAGTTGGATCTTTATTACGAGCAGTACAATTTTGCAACCAAAAGCACTTAAATAATTGCCTTTATAACAACTTTTATTGACTATGCAGAAGGATAAAAAAGTAATCTTACTTGTTTTAAATGGTATAAAGCAACCAAATGCCATTAATAGAGTGTTACATTTCTTATTTCACTAAGATTGTCACAGCTTACAAAGAGGAGATGAGAATGTATAAATTCAAGGATTCTGGTTAGCAACACCGTAAACCATTTTCAGTGGACTCAAACCTTCCCCTGCCAAAATATGTGGAAGCATGCATGGATTGTACTAGATTAGTAAGAAGGGCTTGTTTCCGTGGCATTAGTCAGGTATCTTAGCAACAGGATCATGCCAGATTCTAGCAGCGCTCTGTGGTGGTGCATGTAATATCCTGGACATAATCTGTCTTTTAATTTTCTTTGGATTGTAGTGATATTACAGATACATGTGTTCAGTTATAGATCTTTATTTAATAATAAGAATGTCTTAGCTGAAGATTTGTACTATGTCAGAAGTGGGCAGCTCACAATAATGTTGCTGAAGGTTCAGCTCAGGTACTGCCTTGTCTCCTGTTTTAGATTGACAGGAAAACTTACCACCTTCATTAAGCTGCACTGCATAGTTCATAGCTTTCTGCTGAAGAAATGAAAATGCTGTTGGAATTCATAATAATGAATATGTTATTTAATGTCAGATGGAATGCAAATTACTTGTACAATCGAAATGTCATCTAAAACATGCCATTATATGCAGTACCATTTTGGAATAAGTCATTGAGAGTAATATCTTAGATTTGGGACTATAATAATCCTCCATCTCGTTCTATTACCTTTGATCTTTTGTAGTGATGGTTTTTGATGTTGAATAGCAGAACAGCTAAGTTCACTTGTTTTAACTACTTGCCAGCTGAGTTTGAGGAGTGTAAGAGGATTGCATGGATATTTTTCCTTTTATTTTCTAATATGATTAATAACCATAACCCCAGAAAATGTATATTTTAAATAGTTAAGCAATTAGGCATGACTTTGACCTTAAATTGGTTCACACATTACTTAATTTCTGTTCTGCTTACTACTCAGACAGTCATACAGTACACTTGTGAATATGGTTACTGTAATGTATTTTATATAGCAAACTTAGCAATCACAGAACATAGTGAAAAAATACTTTACAATGTGTTCAGTGATTGCTATAAGGGTCCCCTTTAAAACAAGTTAGGGGTCAAGACAATATCCCAGAGAAATGCAGATGGAGAAGTTTGTATGCTATCTAAAACCGAGGAATAAAAAGCAGCTGTTATGTATACTAAATAAATCAAAGCGGGGAGAAAAATAAAATGTATTGATATGAGAAGACTGTTTTACCTTGACCTTATAACCCATAAAACATTGTTTTATGGGCATGTAATTTTATATTTCACTGTGTCATATGTATCTGCAATACAGTTCTGCTACTTCAGTTCATGAAGATGAGGAAAAATATTTGGGTTGCTACATTTAAAGGACAGAAAATCAACAGAAGTCTGCATTTAGCATGCAGAAAAAAATCACTTTTCTAATTAGAAATGGTAATTAGTACTTGGTAACTTAAAGAATGCATTCTGCACACATACTAATAATATAATTTGTTTCCTTAGATACTGTTCTGTTGGACTTTGACACATTTGCATTCTGCTTCATAAATGTTTTGATAGCTTAATGCTCTGATACAGTGAAAATTAATGCTCTCCCATTTTGTTTCTTCTGTGCAATAGATGTCAGACAGCAGACATAATTTTTTATGTGACCTGTTTTTAAACTTCTGGTTTTATGGAGCCTTTTAATGTATACTTTTAAGGAAATCTATTCTGTATAAACATGTTTTTTCATTTTTGTTTTAATATCTTTGTTGAAGTAATAGCTGTAACAAAATGAAACTACAGTGTTAATCTAAAAGGGGAAACACCACATGACAAAGTTCCTGTGAACATTTTTTAAACTACAGAATTTCCAATTTTGGACAGAGCTCTATCTGTCTTAATAGATTAGTTTCCTCTTCACAGTTGTGCAACAACTATATGAAATAAAGGTATATTGTGTATATTCTGCTTTCAGTTTACGGTGCTATGGAGAGACCTTTGTGATTTTGGCAACGTCTATAAATTCAAATGAGTTCCAAAGATTTTGTTACTTGCTACTGGGAGCTGATGGACTGTATTGGCACTGTAATTTGATACAAGTCTATTTTTGGGACAATGTTATGACATATGAACACATACTTACAAGTGGGTCTTACTTTCTTCTTATTAATATCATTCTTACCTTTTGTTGTTGCTGTTGTTGTTGTTTATCCAGAAGAGTCCCAGTGGGACATCAGAATAAAAAAAAAAAAAAACTGTACTTGTGTTTTCAAGTGAATACGAAGACCAAGGTGGCCAGAGGTTTTGATGGAACATTAGGCTTACATTACAGGAAACTGAACAACATAAAATGAGCCTAGACGGAAAATAACTGCATGGTTCAAGCAATAATAGCACAGAAAATGTTTCTGTTTCTCTAAAAACAAGCATTCTCACTTCCCCCAAGTATGTGTCCTTTCTAGGATACTGGAACCTATGTTGTGGTATCTCAGTAATGATTTGTATTTTGTATGCATTGTTAATAAATAGAAAAAAATGACATCTGAATAGGTATGGAGCTTTCCAAAATACTCTGCATGGGACAAGGTTTCCAAATTGACCAGAACCTCAGCAGATCCACATTTCTAACTGTTAAGTACTGTATAGGCTTGATGCAGCAGGACTACTTTCAATGTTTTAAAGAGGGTAGTGTAGGGGAGCGTGGCTTGGACCCGGAGAAGATGGCAGCATAATCTCTTCCCTCTGCCCCAGCCTGATGAACAACCGAACAAAATCCACTGCTATGCTGGATTGAGAAGTCGATTCTCCCTATGGGCTAATCCCTAAGACCTCTGTAAACATTATGCCACAGGTAATTTGAGGGGCAGCCTGTTTTTGCTGCCATCCTAGTACTGCACCAAAGTCGAAGTCTCAAACAACACTGAGCTGTGTAGGCCTTCCGAGCTGTGGGAGGAGCTCTCACACTCTTAATATAGTCACCCGGTTCCACCTCTGCTTGCTCGTTCCATCCCTCGAACAGCGGGGATCGGCTAAGTAAATTCCACAGCAGTAGCGGCGCTCGAAGAGCATACAGTGAGCGCTACAAACTGAGATCCTGGTTTAATACCTACAGAGTGGGGCAGTCGGCTACACGCGGCTTCCAGTTGCGAGATGAATCTCCAAGTGAATGCGCAGGCAGGGGAGCTGAGACAGGTTAAACCGGTAGCTACTGATCAAGCCCATGTAGGAGAGGCCCTGACAAATATAACTAGAATGCTTGAGGCGCTGCTAATCAGGGTGGATGATATAGACACTTCACTAATGTGAGCTGTGGCTAATGTCCATTGGCTGGAGGACCAGCATAATGTTCTTGAGCAACAGATAGAGGAATTAGAGCAGCAACACCTCCATATGCTAAAAAAAATGAGAGACCACGAGGCTAAACTGGGGCAACTGTGGACATGGGCGGAAGACCAGAAGAATCGCAGTAGGCATAATAATATCAGGATTCTGGGAGTGCCTTAGGGGGCTGAGGGCTCTAACATGGAGTGCTTCTTAAATGAGTGGCTCCCACAACTGTTGGGGGATTGATGGAAAGAGCCGGTGAGGGTCGAGCACACCCATGGAGTTCCTGGCACTGCAAACAACACCAGAGGCCTCGGGCAATCATCGCCTATCTACTGCAATTCTTTGTTAAGGAGCGCCTGTTAAGAGCTGCAAGAGACCTGGGGGAGTTAACCTGGAGAGGCAACACTATCCCCTTGTACAGAGATTTTACACAACAGATGGCGGCCCAGCGCAGTGTGTACAATCCCTTGAAAAAGATATTGAATGCCAACTCTGTAATGTATCATTTTAAAGGCCTGACTGCTCTCTATATTTTGAAAAATGGACAATCCTTTTCAGCAGAGTCACCTAAAGAGGCCAAGGCCTGAATACAGAACCACTGGCTGGTCATGGTGCCAAGAACTGCCTCCCCCAGATGTCTCTGGGAGTCACAAAACCACAAAGTCCTGGGACCTAATAGGTAGGGATCCAACTACACAGGGAGCCTGAATTGCAGACGGAATGGTCCGCACACTTAGGATCCCCCCCCTCGTAATTTGTCAGAAAATACCAGAGCTCGGAAAGCAGATGACAACAGGCTGATTTAGTTCCACCCCCAACAACTAAACAGCCCACAGAAAACCCCCTCGGTCAACATCAGGATCTTGAACTACAACCACAACCTGCCAAACAGCGTCAATGAACTAGGAGCCCTCGTGCTTCTGTAATGGATAATGCAAGTGCTTCTCCTCCTGCTAAACTCCTGAGGATGGATTCACTCCCTGTGGTTGCCGAAATTAGCACAATTCAACCTGAAGAGGACCCTGATATGCTGAGCGACCTGATTCCTATAGACTGGGCAACTACTGTGGAAATGACCGAAGACCTCGAGGTGACAAATAACGGAATGCTGAAGCCTGGACCCATGACATTTGCAGAGGCGCTTGCTTCGCACACCACACCTGATGGAACTGTTGCAAACTGTTGAATGGGAGCTGCCTCGACGAAGCATTTCAGCTACCTATGTAGCTGCTCCCGAGATTCCTTAAAAATCTGCTGCATGCTGCATCCTTATTAGGCTTAGCAGACCCGTTACTATTGTTGGGGGGGGAGTTCGTAAATCTGCTTGACAGCAGAGGTTGCTACTCGCTGCTGCTCCATCGCCCCATGTGATAACCTTAGTGTATACTCTTTCCCCCAGTACATTTCACCTCTTTCACCCGAATCTGGTTTTGAAGGGAGTTATACCCCTCCCCCCCACTCCTCCATAGTTAAGGTTTCTGGTATTCCACTGTGGGAAAACTCACTGTTGGACTCTCCTAAGTGCTGTAGAAATTATAAAGCAGCGAGCTCCAAATGCCTGGAGAGACTAGCGATTGATATATGTGAATGGCAGTTATTTTAGGCCATACTTTTGTCTATTTCATCCTCCCCTCTTGATAGATCATTCTGTTATATGGGACACATGGCATGGACGGTTGACAGAGTCCCCCCCCCACCCACACATTTCCTAGCTCCCCCCTTCCCTCCCCTCATAGGTAACTTCTGTCTAGGGCCCTAGGATTGCCTAGGGTGGTGCAGAAACCGTACTCATGGCATGGCTCGACTTCTTAGGTCTGGCCTGACATCTGGTCGACTGAAGTTGGGCTGGGAGAGACCACCCAAGACTGGTCTGCTCCTTCCTGCGCCTTCGATTTGGTGACTGGAGCAGTGTGGCTTATAGGGGGACATTCCCCCTCTTCACACGTTCATCCTGGCAACAAGACCAAAGAGTTTTACTATTGTTTGATTGATCAGTTCTGTGTTAAAAAAAAATAAAAGAGAAAGGACCTTATTGTTCTTTATTTTTTCTTTGTTTAAACTAGTTATTGTCATTGTAAGTTATCTTAAACAGTGATATATTTCTCCTTACCTACCTAACTTACTTAGGATCTTCATAAGATATTTTCTAACCTTATCTGTATTTACAGCCTTCTCTAAATACTTCTTCACAAAGGTGCACAGATAAGTCTGACCTAACTTGAAGGGGTGGTAAGGCGGCTCTTGTCTCCTTTGTTGATTCTGTTCTGTATTCCTGCTTGTAGGTGAGTACCCTTGTTTTCTTCTTTCTGGTGGTGGTGAACATTGATAGCAGCTCACCTTAACATGCGGGGAGACTGGAAGTGCGTCTCCTGGAATGTCAAGGGCCTGAACCACCCTGCTAAGCGAACTAAGGTTCTGCAATTTATGTGCACCTTAGGGACAGACATAGCCCTGCTCCAGAAGCCGCACCTCACAAGCCGCACGGTAAACTTGTTAAAGAAACTGTGGGTGGGAACAGTTCTAGCTAGCTGTGCCACTACATAGACCAAAGAGGTGGCCATTTTACTGAGTAAGAAGGGACCATAGACAGTCGAGACTCACCCGGACCGACTCCCAGGGGAGATGGATAGCTGCCAAACTCTCTTACCCGGGTGGTAAAACCATAATAGTCAATGTTTACGGGCACAACTCTGATACAGAGGGAAATCTATGCAGAGCTTGGTAAAGCCTTTACAGAACTGACAGAAGGTGAGGTGGATCTACCCATTCTCATTGGAGGGGATCATAACCTAGTTCGAGATATATTCCTGGACAAATCCCTCCCCACCTCACAAATCTATCCCAAAGCAGTGGCAGCCCTAAATGCCTTGACCACAGAATGGGCCCTAGGGGATCCCTGGAGGATGAACAACCCAAAAGGGAGAGATTACACATCATTTTACTCTGCTGTCCATGGTACCTATAGTCGTCTAGACTTCTGGTTGGCCAACAACATAGCTTTGTCAGGGATAGGAGGTGCAGACTTTGGGAATATAATTATTTCAGATCATGCCCTGGTCACGATCACCTTCTCCCCATCAGAACAAAGCCTCTCCCCCACTAGATGGAGATATAACCCTACCTTACTCCAGGATGAGACTTTTTGAGATTATATTAAGAAAGAGGCACAATGTTATTTCTGTATTAATACCTCAAGAGAGACCAGCCCGACAACTGTCTGGGAAGCATTTAAGGTGGTTCTTTGGGGAAGAATTATCTCGTACTCTGCAGCTAAAAATAGAGAGCAGAAAAAACAGATACAAGACCTGCAGGACACTCTCACTAGGCTGGAGCATCAGTTTAAAGCTTCCCCTAAGAATCCACTCAATTCTTCGCTTCTGACCCAGATCACAGTCCTGAAATATCAGCTAAATGTATTGTTGAATAAAAAAGCAGAGTGGCAATTGATTCAAGCTAAACATAGAGTCTAGGAGGGTGGGGAAAAGGGAGGGAAGCTTCTAGCCTATTGGCTAAGGAAGCAACAGGCATCCTCGAGGATCCTGGTCCTTAAGAATAGACATGGCAAACTACTGGTGACACCAAAGGACATTAATGAGGAGATGCTCAGCTTTTATCAGAAGCTCTATCAGTCCCAGAATACAATGTCAGCAGAGGTACTTTCACAGTGGCTGAGGGCCTTTTCACAGACTACTCCACTCCCTCAGCTCTCAACAGACCATTGCAAGGATTTGGATGCCCCGATCACAACTGAAGAGCTTAGTACTGCTATATCCCAGATGGTGAAAGGGAAAGCCCCTGGGCCAGATGGGATGTCAGTGGAACTCTACCAAACCCTTAAAGATGAAGTCACTGCTCCACTGTTAGCGGATCTACAGGAAGCCCAAAAAGATGGTATATTACCTTCCTCTATGAGCGAGGCCCTCATTACCCTAATTCCAAAAAAAGCTTCAGATGTGTTACTTTGTGCGAATTTCAGATCCATATCTCTGATATCCATAGATACTAAGATAACTGCAAAAGTCTTAGCGAACAGGCTATCTGGAATCCTGCCTTCCCTACTTCACCCTTCACAAACTGGATTTCAAAGAGGAAAATCCCGTGCAGACAACATCCGGCTAGTCCTAAATCTTAAATGGTTGGCACTCCAGTCCAAAACCCCAACTGCTGCCCTTGCCATAGATTTCGCCAAGGTGTTTGATTCACTGGAATGGGTGTATCTCCATACTGTTCTTAAACTATATGAGTTTGGGGTCTCCTTTTGCTCTTAGGTTTCCACATTGTATCATTCACCCTCAACTCGTATTATCACCAATAAGGACACTTCTCACCCATTTTTGTTACAACAAGGAAACAGATAGGGCTGTCCTCTCTCTCTCTCTCTCCTCTATTGTTCTTAATCACTCTGGACCTGCTAATTAGGAAATTCACACACACCCCACATATTACCAGTATCCCTGTAAAGACATCATCCTACTTGGTAAATGCATACGCGGATGACATGCTCCTGACCCTTTCTAGCCCCCAAAACTCCCTACCCACTATTCTGACTATCTTGCAGGAGTTTGCTCTTTGTCAGGTCTAACAATAAAGCAAAAGAAAATGACCCTTTCCATCTTGAATGGAGCACGCACCAGGCATTGTCTGGCTGGCACCATTACCTGGGCACCCCTAGGATTTCCATATTTAGGAATACATATTCCCTCATTCTGGAAAGAGATAGAATCAGCTAACTTCTCTCTTCTCTTGGTATCACTAGTAGCCGAGGTCCAGTGATGGAGAAAGCTTAATTTGACTCTGAAAGGTAAGATTGAGGCTATTCAAATGTTTGTTTCCTCCAAAGTCTCCTATCTACTAAATAACCTCTCCATTCTGCTCATCACAAAGCCGTTTAAAGACCTAGACAACTTAGTCTCCCTCTTTTTGTGGCAGGGTAAGGTCCCAAGATGGGGACATACAAAACTTTAATCCCATAGGTCCAAGAGCAGGCTTGGGCTTCTCTGGTTTACAGGCTACCACTCGGTCTTTAGAATGGCCCAGGCCGTCACTTGGTTCCTTCCCCAGACTACCCCCCACTTCAATGGGTTAGCCTGGAGGCAGCCCTATTTACGGCCAGTCCACTGTACTCATTATTAGCCAAAAGAAAACCTAGGTAACACCATTTTACACTGGTCATGACAGAAATGTGTGGGGCATGGTGTAGGGCGATGGCACTTACTGGGACCCCAAGTTCAGACTATCTCCTTCCCATTATATATGCTCCACTATGGGATAACCCTCTCATCACAATAGAACACAAAGCACTTAAATGGCCCTCGTGGGCTGCCAAAGGCATTCATATAGTGGAGCACCTTCTTCTCCCATACACTAGGACCCTACTGTCCTTTGAGCAGGTCTGTGAGCAATACGGGCTACTCTGATGGACTTTTGGAAGTTCCTACAGATTAGGAGCATCCTAACTCCATTGTTAAAGGTACTGGCAGCCCATTCACCATGGCATGTCTCAGCCACTCCCCCTTATTGCAGGACTGGCCACGGTCTGGTAAGTTCATTTTACAAGACCCTTGGGGATGCACAACCTGACACCACTTTATTGAGTAGAGTTGCCTGGAGACGTGAGCTGCAGCACCCCATATCCCCTCAATTGTGGTCAAAATGCCTTAGGAATGCTCACACAGCATATGTAGATGCCAGGAGTCAATTAATTCAATTGAAAATTTTGCTTAGGTGGTACAGAACCCCTTCAGTCCTCTTTAGCTTAAAAATTACTCCCTCTGATAGTTGTTGGAGAGGTCGTACTTCCCCTGCCCGTTTACTTCACATATTATGGACTTGCCCAAGCTTGCAAGTTTTCTGGATGCAGGTTCTTGCTGATTGCTCCAAGATTATAGGCAAATCCATCTCTCTCGACAACGTATCTCTCATCCTAGGAGATACTATGGCTTTGCACCCACTACCCCCCCCACCAGGGCATGGCTCCTGGTAGCCCTAATGGAGGCTAAAAGAGTCATCCTCCAGAGATGGAGGCAGCTGGTACCTCCCTTGTTAGGGCAATGGTGAATGGCCATGGCTCAGCTAGCTGTTTTTGAGAGGCTCACTGCTGTGGCCAAGGGAGGCCTTAATAAGTATTACAGAAAATGGGATGCGTATCCATACTCCCATATATGCTCTGTGGCACTCCCCCCACCGCAAAACCCCCACTTTCTAGTTTGGTATAGGGGATGGTCCCTGGGGCACCAAAGGGGGATGTCTGTATGCTCCCACCACTGTCTGATACTGCATCTTACTCTCCTATTTTTTTTTTGGACAAAGTTAAGCATTATATGTAGCTGTTAGGTTGAAGTTAATATATGTTTAAAAGTTATACCTATGAGACCATAACCATGTAGATATATTAGGGAATAGAATATGTCATACCATCTTATGATGCTTTAGTGTACTAATACCAAAAGGTATGGTGTCTATGGAGATTGGTCCAAATAGCAATACTACTTGCTTCTTGGTATAAGTCCTAAGTTTCCCAACTGTATATTAGATAAATTAATCCTTTGTAAGTATATGAGTCATATAAGATGTGGAAGATTTTAGTAACTGCTTTGACTGCCAGTTTATAGTAGTATGACCCTTCTGGATCAGGGCATGGATATATCTTTTGATGGCGGAGTGTACTTGAAAAATTAATAAAATGTTACATGATAAAGAGTGTAGTGTAAGTTTTTTTGGTAAGGCATTTTGTAGGCTATCAGCATGTTTGAGAATATATATTGCCCATGTCTGGCTTTTGTTATTCCTAAAACTAATGTGTGTCAGTACAGTGTGCAACAGCTAAGCAAGATGCTCCTGAGAGGAACACCCGCATAAGTGGGATGTCTCACTGGGAACTGATTTTTTTCAGGGTAAGTGATGGCTTTCCTGGGTACAGCTAAGATCATAGTAAACAGGGTAGGCAATTGGCTAAAGGGGGACAGCAGAGGGTGTGGTTGGTGGTGTAAAATCAGAAGAGAAAGTTCATGAGCGATGTACCAAAGGGATCTGTCCTGGGTCCAGTCTTCTTCAATATGTTCATTAACGACATTGGTGGGGGAATACAGGGCAGATTGTTTCTCTTCACAGATGATGCTAAGCTATGTGGGAAGGTGGGTAGCAATGAGGGAATTGAGGAAATGTAGAACGACTTACAAAAGCTAGAGGGGTGGTCCAAGATTTGTCAGTTGAAATTCAATGCCAAAAAGTGCAAGATAATATACCGAGGGAAAAAGAACCCCAGGACAGAATACTGGATGGGTGGGGTAAGAATTAACACTATAGCCAAGGAACATGACCTTGGAGTTATCATCAGTGACTCCCTCAAACAGTCGAGTCAGTGCAATAAGGTATATAGCAAAGAGAGTAAGATGCTGGGATGTACTGGGTGGAGTACTGATAGTGAAAGGGAAGAGGTAGTACTTCCCTATGTAGGTCCATGGTGAGGCCACACCTGGTGTACTATGCCCAGTTCTGGATCCCTCACTATCAGGAAGGATAAGAATAGGCTGGAAACTGTCCAGTGCAGAGCAACAAAAATGATTCAGGGCCAAGAGGGCGGGTCTTATGAGGAGCATCTCAAGGCAGTGAACATGTACTCAAAACAGACCAGAAAGGATAGGGAGACATGATAGAGACCTTCCAGTTATTGAAGGGAATTAACATGCTGAACTGTGTGGAAGTATTTAGCTTGAATACTAGTTCACTGTTACATGGACATGAGTGAAAACTGACAGGAGGGAGATTCAATCATGAGGGACATGAGGAAGTATTATTTAACAGAAAGGGTGGTGGAGCTGTGGAACAGACTTCCAGCTGGAGTGATGGGTGCTAAAACTCTTGGTGGTTTCAAACACAGTCAGGACAGAAAGAAAGGTATAGTGGGGGCACAGGGCAGCAGCTACTGGGAGAAGAATGGTGAATGGATGGAGTGGGCAAGGACCTTGGAGACACAGTAAGTGCCAGGACTAAATATGGAACTCAGGCAGACTGGAAGGAGCACTGATCTTTTTCTGAAGTCACTGTCTATGATGCTATGGCATTTTACAACAGTTAGTCGGGATATCTTTGACTATCCCTGCTGCTTTAGTTAAATGCCTCTCAGCTGATTAGCAGCTGATTACAGTCAATTAGTTGATGATCAGTTTGATATTTAACTGAGTAGTTTGACATTTACATCCATTCAATTTGCTGCAAACATGTTAGTGCCTCAACACGTCTGTGCGATAGTACTGTTAGATCTATTTAAGCACACTGCTACTGCATCCATGTTTCTGCCACACAATGAGCTGTCCTAAGCTGACAGTGTGAAAGTCATCCAGGCATTGCACAGTCCTGCAAGCTCCCTGTTGTCTTTTGCTTCACAATTTCAAATCTCAAAGAGCCAAACTGGCCAAATCAGTAAAAACAGAGACACTATCCTCACTGAGTGGTGTGACAATGTAGTCCCTAGCCATAAGAGGAAGTGGGAGCAGAAAGATTCAGAAGTACTGTAGAGTGCGCACTCTTGCAGTGGTTTTCCCAGGCACTCGACAAAGCTACATGTATCTCCGGGCCCATGTAAAAATCTAAAGCTGCAGATTTAGCCTCACAAATGGGCCATTCAAACTTTGAAACCACTGATGAGTGGCTATCAAGGCGGAGGTAGAGGCATCAGATCAGGTTCAAGAAGGGACTAAGAAAAAAGCAAGATGCTGATGCCTCTGCTGCTCAAAACTGGTTGTGCAAAATGCTGCCAGGACTGCTTGCTGGCTACCAGCCTGAGGATGTTTGAAGCACTAGTGAGACAGGGCTGTTTTATAGGATTTACCCTGACTGTGACCATGCATCTAAACAGCAGGAGTTCATAAGCTGAACAATGGCAAAAGACTGCAATTCCATCCTTTGCCATGTGAACAACACTGGCTCAGAAAAGTGAAAGTTACTAGTTATTGGCAAAAGCAAAAGACCTCATTGCTTGCCAAAGAATCTTAAGCTGTTGCCTGTATCTTACACCAGCTCAGGGAATGCATGGATGACAAGCGCGATCCTTCAGGAATGGCTCATGGCACGGGTTAATGAGCTCTGGCAAAACCACCAAAAATGTTGCTTTTTGTGGACAACCACTTTACCCACACTTGTAATCTGGCAAGAAAACTAAAGTTCACAGACTCTTCTTCTTTGCCCCCTACACCACCAGCATTATTCAACACATGGACATGAGTATTATTCAGAACTTAAAGGGGCACTACTGATAATATGCAACAGGTACAATTCTACAAACAATTGATGAAGGGGGAAACAGTTTCTATAGCAGAGATAACATGAAAAGTTAACCTCCTAGACACTATTTACATCCTCAGCAGAGCATGAGGAGCTGTTAAGTGAGACTCAATAGCAAACTGTTTTGTGAAGGCAGGATTCACCCCGAATGCCACTGCTAGAACTGACAGCACCAACACTGTGACTGAATTCTAAGATGCACAGATCTCAGTTTTTATGAACGCTGAGACTTTCACAGAATTTGTGGAAATGGACGTTGATGAGCCAACCATGGGAGAAACATAGAAATGTAGACTTTGACACCAGATAAGAACCGCTTGGCCCACCTAGTCTGCCCATTCCCCTACCTACAGGATAGGCCGCAGATCCTAGTTAACCAACAGCCTATTTCTAACTGAGCTAACTGATGACGAGGTTGTCAATGCTATGTCTAGGAGGGAAGAGCCACAAGACACAGCTGAAGCCACTCAGGTAGAACCAGTAAGATCTGACTCAACTGTGGAGGCACTTAGGGTGTCAATGTTGCCACGGAATGGTGCCAGCAAAGACAGGTGTTTAGCAGTCACTGCACCTTTAAATAGAGTACTGCATTTTGATTGGTTGTTGGTACTTTATAAAACCCTGATTAGTAAAAGAAAGATATCTCGTGACAAAGCCATTTGTGGTGAAACCTGGTTGGGACATTCTGCACTTTATTGTGAGTCTGATCTATGGTTTATGGATGTAATTTACATGTTTGATGAATTAAGGTATATTGGTTGCTGGAACCTGGTGCCAGTCCTTCCTGCTTACAAGTTTGATTTTTACTGAGCACAGGAATTGGGAAACACAGTGGTAGCATCTTGTTGCTTATCTGCCAGCAAAGAGGGCAGATCATGGAGTCAGAACGACTGTTTGAGCTCAAGCTAACATACAGAGCCATACTATTAAGGAGAAAAGGTAGAAGGGTATGTTTTATTTTCACCTGCAAAAATGGCTGAGACCATCACTGATACAGTGACACATCCACACTTTTCTTCTCATAGAATCAGGGAAGAAGTATGATGATGGAACAGTAGGTTGAAAAACCTGATGGAAGAAGACAAACCAAAAATATACACTGTGCTATAAGCACAGCAGTACAGGAGAATGTAAAAGCATATGCAGTACACTGTTTAAACACAAAGAAGTACAAGCAAAGAAAAAAAAAGCTTAGACACTCACATTCTCCCTTTCACCCTGTCCAAATCAACCACAGTGATGCACTACAGCAACTAACATCCACACTGAATCAGAAAATCAAGGTTAAAAACACAACTTTACCTATAAGAGACAGCAGCTTAAATGGGATGATCAGTGTTCCATTGAGGCATCCCATTTAAGCGGCTTCTACTGTATACTGTAGTCATTCTCTGACTAAGGGGACAAGGAGTATCTCAAAGCTGTTTCTGTTTAATTGTTTTTGTTTAGAAAAGATTAACTTAAAAATGCAGTTGTTCTCCCATTAGTGGCCATGGTGCTTTGTGATATGTTGGCAGGTGGGCAATTTGTGCACAATTTGTTGCTACAAAGGCCTTCATTAAGCATGGATTTGTCCTTTTTATTTTGGCCTAAAAGTATTTAGATAATATTATAAAACTAATTTTTGTTCAGAAAATTACTCTAAAGCTGCAGGCCCACAGCCCAAAAACTGATTGTTTTGAAAATCCAAGCCTCTGCTGGAGTGCCCCACATGTATGCCTGGGAACTTCCATATGAGGTCTCCTAAGTTAGGGCTCTCCACACCTTTCAAACTCTGAAATGTCTTCTATACATTTATTCATTTGATCACCAGGTAGGTGCACTGGTCCAAGAACCGTTTTCAGACCAGTGAGAATGGCTTAGAAAAACAAATAGGTACACGTTAATAAAGACATCAGCAGAACAAATGTAACATTTAGATATTTACAGGACACATTCAAATTTGCAAAACAGTAAATAAATACAATAAGAGATACAGGAAGTGGCATGCATGTTGTATAAGGAAAGGTGAGGAGGTAGGAGGATTTGAGTCAGGCAGGTGAGTAGGAGCATGTGACTGAGGACAGAAGGTGTGATCTGAAAAGAGAGTGGAAAATCCCTGGTGAGTAGGTGGTTCTAAGCAAGGGGGGGCAGACTGTTCCACAGGGAAGGGGCCGCAGACAAGAAAACATGCTCACCCATGCAAGTGGAGACTTTGGGACAGTCAGGCATGGGACCAGCAGTGAAGCGTAGCTCCCGGCAAAACTCTTTAGGCCATAGTAGGGAGGAGAGTGATTAATTAGTTTGATTTTGGATGGCCTTAGCAAATGTGTTGGCCAGGAGATAGCTATGTTTAGCTGGTGGGGGGGGGGGGCACCAGCCAAGAGCCTGAAAAAGAGAGCACTGGTGAGTGGCATATGGAGCCATGAGGGCAACTAGGCAGATATTATTAAAGGTAGTGTTTAGCCAAGCCAGGTTTGTAGAAGAGGTGAGGGTGTAGATAGGGGCACAATAATCTAGTAATGGGAGGAGGTTGATTTTGGCAATAGCAATCTGGGCTTTGGGAGTGAGATGCCTGATGAGGTGGTAACTGGCCTCCAGTTTCTGGTTTGCACAGCATATGAGGATGTCTATATGACTGGTGAATGTTAGTGCAGGGTCAGGGGTACCCAGATATTTGAAGGGGTAGACTGTCTCCAGGGGTGTGCCATCAGGAGAAAGGGTGTTTAGAGTACTATGGGTTTGGTTGATTTTGGCTAACCAGGGTTTAGAGCCAAAGAGCATTGCTTGTGTACTTTTAGTATTAACAAGCAGTTGGTTATTAGTGAATCATTTCTGGGCTTGGAGGTAGTTGGAGGTAATAGATGTTGAAAGGTAGGACAGGAATTTATTACTCATGTAGAGGATAAGATTGTCCGCATAAAGAAGGGAGTGGAAGAAGAGACCATCATAGGAGAGATAGTTTATGAAGAGGGAGAAAAGAATAGGCCCCAGGATGGATTCCTGGAGTACACCAGTGGAAACAGGTAAGGCAGTGGAGGTAGCTCCACTCACAGTGACCAGTTGGGTGCATTTGGAGAGGTAGTTTTTAAACCAGTCAGTGATGTCTAGGGACAAACCAAGGCAATTGAGTTTGTTAAGAAGAATGTTATTATGGTTAACCAAGTCAAATGCTTTGAGAGGTCGATGAAGATGGCTCCAGTAATCATCCCAACATTCATTTTGTGGAGGCATGGTCAGTGAAACAGGCCAGAGCTGTGGTGGAACTGTGGCCTTTTCTGAAATCATGTTGTTGGAGACAGTGAAGGTTATGTTTTGTTACATAATCAGTAATCTGGTGGTGGACAGTCTTTTCAAGTAATTTGCTGAGGGGAGAGAGTATGGATATGGGGTGATAGTTGTCTATACTGGTAGGGTCTCCAGGTTTGAAAACAGAAACAACCTTAGCCTGTTTCTATATCAGGGAAATTTTGGTCGTGGTGAGGGAATGATTGAAAATCTTTGTGAGGTGTTTGGCAATTTTAGGCACCACTATTTTGAGGAATCATGGGGAGAGGCCATCACTACTGGCATAACTTTGTAAGGGAGGCTCCAAAGTAATGTAAGTGTATATCTGGAGGAGATAGCCCTGAAATGGAATGGGGGCATTTTGGATGAGGGTCAGCTGGTTAGGTGGGGGTGGGGGGCTGTGGTTTTGAGAGGGTTATTTGTGGAGGTGTTCTTCTAGGTTGGTGATCTTGTGGGTAAGTGCATCAGCAACATCTTCTGTATTAGTCAAATGGCCAGTAGTAGTAAGGAGTTGAAGAGGGGACATTTTTCCCCTGGGGTAAGTAGGGAGCTGGTATTAGACCAGAAGTGCTTGGGTTTTCTGAGGTTGCAAGACTGTAGATTACAGAGGTAAGTGGCCTTAGTGGTGTAGATAAATTGTTTGCATTGGTTACGCAGGTTTCTTTACACATGCTATAATACTGTGGAGGGGGATGCATTAAAAGCAGACCACTTGGCATCACACTCTTTCATCAGCCCAAGGAGGTCCTTTGTGAACCAATGGTTATCTCCACCATGGACTCTCCTAGTAGGTAATGGGAAATGTTTATCCTATATACTAGTTAGGGCAGTGAGGAAGAAATTTAGTGCAGGGAAGACATCTGTCATGGTATAGAGGGTATTCCAGTTGATGGCCAAGATGTCATTGTGGAGTCTGGAGGGGTCAAATTTAGAGTAGTCCCAGAAAGTGAGGTACTTGGGAGGTGGGGCGAGTGGGTTTAGTAGACCAGATGCAGAAGCTAGAGGAATTGTTGCTGATGGAATCAGACAGGACCCCAGCTAGGGTTATCCTATTTTTTCTGTTTATCATGATCTAGTCAATGGTGGAATGGTTCAGGGAGAGACTATTGAGCCTAGTAGGGGTGATGATGAGTTGGAAGAGATTATAACAGTTTAGAAGATTGAGGGACTGAGAGTTGGTGTTTTTTTGCCAGTTTATGTTAATATCACCTAGGATTATGGTGTCCCTATTTGGGGAGAGGGATCCGAAACTTGTGAACAGGTGAGAGAGTCCAGTGGTGCTGCTCTTAAGGGGATTATAGCAACAACTGATACATAATTTCCTAGAGAATTTGACGTTTAGTTCCAGGAATAGCCATTCAGAGGTGGATTCAGTGGCAGATTTACTGACGAGGGTACCAGTGAAAGAGTCCTTGTAATACAAGAGGACCCCACTGCCTTTACGAGCACCTGGTCAGTCGGCTCTAACCAGGGAATAGCCAGGCAGGTAACACAGGGATTCAGGAAAGGATGGCTTTAGCCATTATCTGTCTTCTCATTAAAGAGGACAGGAAATTATCTCTGTTGTACAGTCGCTTGTATTGATCTTTTTTTCAGAAATTATATTCACACCTAAAATGATCCATAATTATCTGTACCTGACTGAAGGTGTATGCTGTAAACTGTGTTATGTATTGTATGCATTTGACAGGAAACATGCTATACAGTTCCTTTCAAGGAAGCAGAAACCTGAAGTTCTGTCAAAGTCACTGCATGGATTCAGAACATGAGTCCACTCAGATTGGCCAATGGCAAGTGCTTAATGTTCTGAGTCCATGCAGTGACATAGTGTAGGCATAGAAACATAGAATTTGACAGCAGATAAGGACCGCTTGGCCCACCCAGTCTGCCCATTTCCCTACCTAATGGATAAGCTGCAGATCCTAGTTAACCAGCAGCCTACTTCTTCCTACCCCCACCCCCTAGAATTGCCTTATGACTGTCCTATGCATACTTGAATTCCACCACTGTTTTTGACTACACAACCTTTTCCGGAAGGCCGTTCCATGCATCCACAACCCTCTCTGTGAAAAAATACTTCCTTAAATTACCTCTGAGCCGCTCCCCCCTCTATCTTCAAATTGTGCCCCCTTGTTCTTGCACAGCTCTTTTTTTGAAAGATGCTACCCTCTTGGACTTTGTTGATTCCCTTGAGGTACTTGAAAGTTTCTATCATGTCCCCCCTCTCCCTCCTTTCCTCGAGGCCATACATATTAAGCTCCTTCAGTCTCTCTTCATATGTCTTCTGGTGCAGACACTGCACCATTTTAGTTGCCCTCCTCTGGACAGCTTCTATCCGGTCTATGTCTTTGTGGAGATTGGGTCTCCAGAACTGCATGCAGTACTCCAGATGGGGTCTCACCAACTGTCTGTACAGAGGGATAATAACTTCCTGTTTTCTACTGGTGATGCCTCTCCCTATGCATCCCAGTATCCCCCCAGCCCTCCTTGCTGCCCTCTTACATTGCTTGCCCACCTTTAGGTCATCTGATATGACTACCCCAGGTCCCTTTCCAGGCAGAACTCAAAATTCCTATTTCCTTGAAAGTAACACTACAGAATGTTGTTCATACAAAGCAAGCAACACATAACACAGTTTACAGTTTCAATTTTCACTCATACAGTTAAATATGAATCTGGTGTAGGCATGAATATGATTTATGAAAATAAGCTCAGTACATACTGCTTCACATCAGAAATTAAATCTCCTGTCACCTTTAACATGGTGCATCTGATAAATGCAAATAAATGCACAATTTAAGCACAGTGTCCAAAAAAGTGTGAAACACAGAAATATTGAATTTGTTGTCAGAAAATAACTGTTTGGTTTATTCAGTCTGCCCAGATGTTCACTGCCTAATCTGTCTACACAGATTCAAAGTAGACTCTGGCAACCCTCTCTCCATTCTACCTGTTTTCTTATTTTTTTATTTATTATGCTTTTTCGTGCCACCTGCCGCCATTCCTCAGCCTCAGTCGTGGTCTCCTCTGCTCCCACTCCCATATTAGCCATGATTTCCTGATAGCCCCAGGCTTGCCCCCCACAGTGGGGTTGCAGCATCGGCTCAAGTGCCGCAAAGTTGGGATAGGTCGGGGAGCCAGTCTAGGAGCTCATTGGAGCAGAGAGGCAGGCCTTATTTGAGTGTGGCAGGCAGCTGAATTTTCTCCACTGTATACGAGGGGCAGGGACATGCAATGATGGCCAGCATCTGCCCCGCCCCTCAAACTACATTGTGGTGCCAGCTTCTGCGGTGCCCCCAGCTTCCACCAGGGGTCCATCAGGTACTTGGGACACTCAATCTTTCTCTCCCGGCTGGCCCTCCGACGTTCTGGTTCCGTTCCTGAACCCAGGTCACCGGCAAAGCAAACAGAAATACAACCGCTGTGCCAATAGGCCGGCCACATAATACCTGTTTGCTAATGAATGCATATGTATGTCTCATATATGCTTGAAGCCCTCCCCCACACACACACACATTTTTGCCTCCACTAGTTCTGCTGACAGTCTGTTGCAGGTGTCTACTACCCTTTCAGTGAGTAAATCGTTCCTCACATCTCTCTTAACATCCCCCTTCTAGCTTCATCACTTTCCCCCTGGTCCTGGTGCTCCTACTCACTTGAAAGAGACTCCCCCCTGCAATCTGTTCACCTCCATAAGATGCTTGTAGCTTTCTATTATGCCACCTCCATTCTCCTTGCTTCTAGGGTTTACATGTTGAGATCTCTCAGTCTCTCCTCATAGGGGTTCTTGTACAACCCAAGTACCATTTTATCTGCCCTCCTCTGGATTGCCTCCACCCATTCTAAATCCTTTCTGAGGTGCAACATTCAAAACTGGATGCAGTACACCAGGTGGGGTCTCACCAGTGAGCAATGCAGTGGAAACACCACCTCCCTCCTCCTAGTAGACTTTATTTTCATTACATAGCACTTTTGCAGCCAACCTAACTCTACTGTAAACTAAGACCTAGTGGCTACCTTCTCCTTCACCCCCTCCCCTCAAAAAACAGCTATTTGACCAAGATCATGAGAGATATATAGGCCTTGCCCTTTAGAGATGGTCCAGTACCGTCTATTAAGGGCATGGCCCCAGAGGGCCTGATGGCAGTGCTGGACCTTTCAGGACTTCCAAGTGCAAACATGGGTTCAGATAACCTACTACAGGCCTATAATAAAGCTGTGATGGTGGCTCTGGATTCTATTGCTTCTGTCCATGTTCTCCCTCTTTCCCTTTCCCTTTGCCCTCAGTCCCCTTGGTTTGATGGGACCTTGAAGGAGATGAGGAGAGAGAGAGAAAGAGAGAGAGAGAGGTGAAGGATGGAGTGTCGCCTTCAGAAATGTGGCCTTGATGCCAACAGACTTAGACTGATGGCACATTCTACAGACTATCAATTGGCAATCTCGACCACTCATCACTTTTGAACTGTGGACAGACAGTGCAATCCAGCCTGTCTGCAGTTTCGGAGAACCTTGTCACAGGATGAGTGTGATGAGTTTTCTCACTTCTTTGCAGATAAGGTTGCTGACATCTGGTCAGAGATCAGCACAGTCCATTCCAATGGGTGTGGCGGTGATCGATGGGAGGTCGCTGTGCCTCAGTCTGGTTTGTTGGTTTTTGATCAGGTGACACTCGTGTATGTCATGGGGATCATCCAGAGAATGCGGCCAACCTGCTGTAGTTTGGACCCGCTCCCAACTTGCCTCCTTGTAGGGTGCGTTGAGGTCATCACCATAGTCCTGGCTGAGATAGTCCGGTGTCTGCCTGAGGTAGGTGAGTTTTCTCACTCCCAGAAGGAGGTGGTGGTGATTCCCCTCCTTAAGAAATCTTCTTTCAACCTGGATTGTCTGACCAACTGCAGACCTTTCTCTAACCTGCCCTTTGTGGATAAGGTTATTGAGAAGATAGCTGCACTGCAGCTGGATGTCCATCTTACCATCCATGACATCTATGATCCTCTCCAGTCAGGATTTAGGAAGAGGCATAGCACCGAGATTGCCCTAGTTTGGGTGCTTAATGATCTCCTGATAGCGAGAGATCAGAGGAGCCATTCCATTTTGATCCTCCTTGATTTCTCTGCAGCATTTGACACCATGGACCATGGAGTATTGCTAGAGCACCTGCAGGTAATCTGTGGACTGTCTGGGGCAGTCCTCAGATGCTTCCACTATTTCCTGACTGGTAGGTTTCAGTGAGTAGTGTTAGGGATTTATTCCTGTGATGCATTATCCCGGCCATGTGGGATAACACAGGGCTCTGTGTTATTGCTCATGTTGTTTGAGGTGTATATGCTGCCATTGGGGCACATTATAAGGTGGTATGGATTGAGTTTTCACTGCTATGCAGATGATACTCAGCTATACATGTCCTTTGTACCCGATCAGGATGGAGCGGTCTCGTTGTTTAACAACTGCCTCTCTGAGATCCAGGACTGGATGAGTGGCAACTGGTTGAAGCTGAATTCTGACAAGACTGAGGTTTTGGTAGTGGATCCAGGTCATCTGGTAGAGGGGTCTTCGGCTGGGTAGGCCTCTGTGCTTTTCCCCGGGGGTAGCCAGCTGATGACCTCTGAATGGGTGCAGAGTCTGGGCATTATTTTTGACGAGGGTCTGACTCTGAAATCTCAGGTGTCATCCATCGTCAAGATCTCATTTTACCATCGAGGAATATCTCCTGGATTAAGCACCTGGTTTTGCCTGGTGACCTTCCAACACTGATCCATGCCTTTGTGACCTCCCGTGTTGATTACTGCAATGCCCTATACCTAGGGCTACTGGGGGTTGATATCCACCACCTGCAGCTGGTGCAGAATGCAGCAGCCAGGCTGTTGACTGGGCTTTTACAATCTAGCCATGTCACACCTGTTCTGCGCAGACTGCACTGGCTGCCAGTTCAGTGGCGGATCACCTTCAAGGTCAGCTTGCTGACCTGTAAAGCCCTACATGAACAGGGACCGGGTTACCTGCAAGAGCTTCTATATCCCTACTGCCCCCTCTGACCACTCCATTCCACCGAAGAGGGATTGCTAGAGATTCCCAGGGTCTGTTTGAAGACCTCTGGGGCTCAAGCATTTGATTTTGCAGGCCCTACCCTGTGGAATTCTCTACCTTGTCAGGTATGGAACTGCCTGACTGTGGAGAGCTTTAAGTCAGCACTGAAAACTTATTTATTTAAGCTTGCTTTTTCTGAGAATTGATGAACTGAACTTTGGTGTCTAGTTACTGTATCTTGAATATTTCTGGATTTTTAATATGTTTTGGAGTTGTAAAAGTGCTTTGATACAAGTGGATTGCACTTTTTATAAATATTATTATTATTATTATTTACATGACCTACAAAACTTAAACGCTGGCTTGAAATTGTAAAGTTGTGACTACCTGCCTCCTGCCCAGCTGGTACGTTCTTACTTCAAAATGATGGATGTTTTTTTTACAGAATGTTTGCATTGGTCTTAAATTTTGAGAAATGGCATTGATGTGATATTTTATGATTGTATTCCCATATCTTTTTGTAGATGAGTGTCTCAGCTATGCTTTTGGCTGTTCATCTGTCCAGTGCCTGAGGTGCCAGTAAAAATGGTTTCTGTCTCAATGTTTCAGCACTGTAATGGAGAAGTCTTTTCCTAGACGCTCAAATCCATGAACATTTTATAAGCAGCTATAAACCATAAATAAACCCCAGTGGTTGTAAAAACAACAGTTACAATGTGGCTGAGTGTCAAATCCATAATGTAGTAACATTTACTGGGAATACAATATTAAAAGTAAAGAGGGTATTATAATCCAGGGGATTCTTGCTTAAGAAGAACACAGTGTAAAATATGATCCTGTTGTATTTTTTAATATGGGTTGCATCTTTGTGGATTAGCTGCTGAACAGTATATATATATATATATATACATACATATATATATATATGTGTGTGTGTGTGTGTGTGATAAAATGTTAAGGCTATGTTACTGATTGTGTCAACACAGGGTTTTTAGACAACATATATTTCAGCAACCTTAACTCCTAGGACTGGGACATACACTTTCTCAGTCCAAGGGGCTGATGCGTCGGGAAGTTCTGTGCAAATCAGTTTGGCAATTCACAAGTAATTAATTATTGAAATGATATAAAAAATCCCAAAGTATGACTTATTGAAGGGCAAGACAAAGGCAAAACCTTCACCAATTAAAATTATAAAATTCACAGGTTCATTACATCTCACCCCACAACATGATTTATGTATTTATTTTTTCAGGTTTGGAGACAAACTGAAGAGTCATTTTTAAGTTGTAAGGTTTTAAAGTTTTTAAATTGAGTGCTTGAGCAAAATGGCAATAAAAATAGATGAAAAATTGTTTTTCTTTTCTTATGATTGAAGTCAGTCATGAAGGAAAAAAAATTGCTTAACTGTTTTAACTCACCCACCACAAAAACATCACACCCAAAAGACTACTGCCTGAAGAAAAACTATTCAAAACACCTGCAGTAGGTGGTAAATCTTTCCACAGCCCCCCATGTGCACAATAACTACAGAAAAGACTAGCAGTGATTGCCCAGTCCAGCTTCCAGTACCCCCTCCCTACCAGTTGCCAGATTAATAAAACACCAATGATAGATGCCAGATCTCACCATACGTATAACCCAGTCAATATATTTCACTGGAAGTGGGTGCATAACCCTGCCACTGGTATCTATACCCTCTGGCTCCCTAATCATAGTTTTGTGGTGTGGGTGCCAAATCCCATCTCTGATACCTGCTCTTCTGTTACAGTATGGCATGTGTGTTTATTATGAAATGACAGCTCCATGCAGTATATTAGTTTGTGCAATATCTTTTATAAATATGTTGGATTGTATATGTAATAACTTAGATGATGCGCTCCTCTGGGTCTCCATTTTAAGTGAGCATTTATTCAATGGATTTTCCTGAATAAAACTGAAATTCAAATTAAAAACTCCTGGCCATTGACCAAAAGTTTTCTTGTAGCAGTGCCCAGTCCATCCACTGTAACCCCCCGCTGCCCACCCAAGAATTATAAAGCCCACCCTCACCCATCCTCTAACACCATTCCACCTCCCCCCACATGGACACCTCCAGTTCCCTCATTGCAGATCCTCAGCATTTCTTATTGCAATTCCTCAGTATCTCTTGACATGCTCCTGTACCTGCAATGACAAAAAGCAGATTGCAAAAATGCCTATATCCAGGAATGCACACACATCATTTTTTTCACTACTGTCTGCTCTAAGTCATATCTTTTTAATTTTTGCCATATTGAGCCCAAATGTTCATGGTGGCCGAGTCACCACCCCATCTCATGACTAGATAAGTGGGACCTTATAATCCAATCTAGAGTGTGTTTTGGGTGGTCAGCTTTCGACTTCCCTTCAGGCCATGCAAAACTCAGGAGCTGACTCCTAACTTGCTTTATTCTGGGCCCTTCTGAACTTGTGTGAAGCGAGTGAGTCCTAAATTGCTTTGCACAGGCCCCCACCCCAGACATACACAATGCAGGGTATGTAGGGCCTGCTTCAAGTAAAAGGTCTAAGGCCCTGTGTGAAGAAAGATATGAGCGATCGACCAAAACATATTTTGTGTCAAATTTGAAACTTCCCACTTATGTGGTCATGAAGGGATGGTGGCTTGACTACAATAAAATTTTGGGCTCAAAATGATCAAAATTTGCCAAGATATGAGAACAACTAATACTCAGAAAAATTACTAATTACAGGTGAATTAGAAATAACAGAAAAATCATCACACAACATTTTTTAAGTACTGAAATGTGCATAAATGTGAAATATTTTTGAATAGAGCACTCATAACTTTCTTCACACAGAGCCTTAGGCCTGTAGCTCGACAACTCTACAACTCTACTTCCCAAAAACTAAGGAAATTCAATGCAAAAAACATTAAGTTAATGTATTGTTAGAGTTCCATAGTCACAAGAGGAGGGAAATGTGATGTTAAGATTTCTAGAACCCTAATGCCCACCATCCTCCCTCTGCCCCTAGCCTTGCGAGTCAAGGCCAAGATGTAGGTCTGGGGTCATGCCCCCGTGGAGCTGCTGCTTTAAGCATTAGGTCTGAGGTTCTGTGTGAAGGCAGTTCAGTGATCTCCTGCTTCAGACAAAACCATAACAAGAGGAGGCACAGTCTTAAGCTGGAGGGTGGGAGGTTTAGGAGGGAGGTCAGGAAGCACTTGTTCTCAGAGAGGGTGGTGGGCACTTGGAATGTGCTGCCAGAAGAGGTTATCTTGTTGAAGACAGTGGGCAGCTTTAAGAGAGATTGGTATAGACATAGGGGGAAGTAAGGATCATGGGTAGGGAGGATGGGAATAGTGGGGGCCGGGCAGGGACAATAGTTCAAGTTGTGGACCCTGCAAAATGATTAGACTAGATAGACCAAATGACCTTCTTCTGCTGGCTTCTTCATATGTTCATATCTTTGTTCGTATGAAGAAAGTTATTACTGATCATATGCTTCAGACAGCACCCAAAGGGTCCTACAGAAAGAAGGTCAGCACTGATCCTGCAGAACCTACATGGAGCAGCAGACTTGTGATGCATGGCTCATGACCTGCAACTTGAAGCAGCAAACACATGTGGCATGGCACCAGACCTTTTGCTTGGCCTTGGGTCATGAAGTTCAAGCCTGGAAAAGGGAATGTTCATTACAGCTGAAAAACTCAATCAGAGTTCTCACCTTTTGTGGCTATGGAACCCTAACGAGGCATTAACGTGTTTTTTTGCAGTATTTTCTGTATGTATTTTCAAAGGAACTTTTTTCCTATGTTTAAAACTCTATTGGCTCTCATGTGCAGCCTAGATGGAACCTAATTTTTTTTATGAGTCTTTTAGGGTACAAAATTGACCTGTACCAAGGTAGTGCCTTTCAAAGGTTTCATGTAAAAAATATTAATTGGTCCCAGTGTTACAAGGCTTTAAATGTTATTTTTTGATCATGCTCAGTAGAGTTTTGAGTTAACCATCTGATGCAAACCAAAAATTTTCAGCTTTCAATAGCATTTTTGGTTTGCAACACTTAGTCACCATGAACCAAAAACGGTTCTCACCAACAGCAAAATATTCTTCAGTTCATTAGAGCTGCTATCCTGCTTTTTTAACTAAAAAATGTGGAAAATACCTAAACATAATAGGCCCGATTTTCAGATTTCCCAAATTGCCATAAAGCCTAGGTATGCCAAATATATGACAAATGGGATATGTAGCATTCCCCCAGCTCGCGATCAGGATTTTCTCTCCCATGTGCCAATTGCCACAAGTTAGGCCAAATTTTTCTGGTTTAGCTCGCAGCAATTCTAGATTCCCTTTTTATGGGTCTTTTGCCAAATATTTGGCAAAAGCTTCTGTAAATTGGATAAAGTGTCATAACTACACCTGACCAACTAAAATTGGGTGCAACTGCAGCAAATGTGTTTGGTGCACATGCACAAAACAAAGGGATTCATGCAGGGCTTTTCACAAGTCCTGCGTTATTCTTTGAAAATCAAGACCAATGTATTTCAAAAACAAACAAGCATCTGAGCCTAACTAAACAGGACCCATTAGGCTAAATTTATTGTTTTTTTTGTTAATTATGCCAAGAAATATAATTTCTGGACAATATTTCAGGGCACCCCAAGGGCAGCATTAACCAACAGTAAGGGAACCGTTTTCTCTGTATGAGAACAGCAGAGCTTTCCTCACTGCTGCAATCTCAGATGGAGACGTGCTACTGGCTCAATTGCCAGCAATGAGTGGATTGTCTCCCTTACACAGCTGTGTAGCTTTGAAGGGGATGGGAAACAAAGTGCATGCTGTATTTTCCATGAAAATCTGATTGAACGGAGGATCATGCTTACACCAGCTCACTAAATTAAGCATTTCTTGTCTACAAAATGTGTGTCATGTTTGTTTCTGATGATTCCTGACATTGATTCGAAGCTGAAAGTAACAAGGCAGAATTTCTGTCAGCAACTAGAAACCAGATAGTAACAGCCACAATGGTTCAGAAAATGAAGACAGTGATGGGCTTTTTCAAGGTACTTCACAAGTTGGGGAACCTTACATGTTTAAGCCACTTTCATTAAAAAAGAAAAGGTAGTCTTCTGTGACTACACATACCCAATAATGATGGAAACAGTGCTAAGTCTCCTCACCCTCTCCTTCATGTCAGGTATGTCAGATACCAAGGCCAGTAGTGAGTGGAGAAGCAACGCTGGAGAGCAAATGCTTTCCACTTCACTGTCATTTGTAGTGTGCTATTTTAAGAAAGTTGTGGTCTGATGTTGTGTCTTCTGTGATGTGTACTACAAAAACTGAATGAGTACTCACATGGTGCTTATGTTGTAAATTAATTCACCTGCATTTCTTTTTATTATTTTCTGATGATGTGTGCATTGCAACAAGTAAGACAAGCATTTGTCAATGCCGAATGTTTGCTTGCTGGCATTGGCACTGATAGTGTAGAAGTTACAGAGCTGCATAATAGGAATGGCTGTGAAGTGTTGAACTGAAGCCAACCCCACCACCACCGTGCAGAGAGTGACAGGCATTGGGGTGTGCCTTTGGGTCGTCAGGCATAACGGCCACGCCATTTCACCACACCCTACCCTGCAGACACTGACAAGTGTCATGGTGTGCCTTGGGGTCTTTGGCCCTTATGCACACCCCATTCCATCAGGAAATACGGTGAGATGGGTGCAGTATAGGAGAATGGGGTGAACTTTGGGACCGAAGAGTCCAAGGCATACCTCGATGCCTCTCACTGGCTGCAGGGTGTGGAATGGTATGAGCATTACAGGCAAGAATCCCAAGTCACACCCCTGATGCCTGTCATTCTCTACAGGGTGGGGCGTTATGGTTGGAAACACTAACACCTCAGGCATCCGTTGGTATTTTCACTCCAAATTTTCAACATTTTTTTTGTGACCCCCACCTCATGAACAGTGCCAATATCAGTTTGTTAGCCGGAAGCTGCGTATGCACAGCGACTACGGCATTTAGCACCAGTGGTGCAAAAACACATTCAGAACAGGATGTGAAAAATGACAGCTGTACTGTTCACGGGGAGGTGTAAAAAATGGCAATGTTGCAAATCTGCAGTAAAATATTTAAAAACTGGTGAAGTCATTTAACGCAGATAGAAACTGTGCAACGACACCCATAATGTAAATTAGTTCGGGATTTTTACAGCAGATTGTCAACACAGGCATTTTGGGACCTCCATCATGAACAGTGTCACTGTGATTTTCTTTATCTGTCCCGAATAATGATTTCCCACAGCGATCATGCATCTCTGCACTGAAAGTGTGAAAAAACATTTTGGCCATGTTGTGAAAAATGACAGCTGTACTGTTCATAAGGAAGTGCGGGAAAATGCCACTGGTGAAAATCTGGACTGAAAATTTTAAAAAGTCATGAACTTATGAGGGTGCGTGGAAACTGTGCAATGCTCACTCATAACACAGTCATTTTATGGACTTTTGTCACCAAATTTTCAACATAGCCATTTTAAGACCCTTGCTCATGAACAGTGTAACTGTGATTTTCTTAATCTGTCCCAAACATTGCTTTGCACAACCGACTGCACCATTGTGTGCTACATGTGCGGAAACACATTTTGGGTGACATGTGAAAAATGGCAGCTATACTGTTCATAAGGAAGTGTAATAAAATGGCAATGTTGAAAATCTGGAGATAAAATATTGAAAATTTGCAAACTTACGAGCGTGTGTAGGAACTGCGCAACACACGCTTGTAAAACAGTCATTCTTAGGAATTTTTTCACCAAATTTTCAACATAGCCTTTTAAGACCTCTGCTTATGAACAGTGTCACTGTGATTTTCTCAATGTGTCCCATACATTGATTTCGCACACCGACTGCGCCATAGTGCGCTACATGGGCGGAAACATGTTTTGGGCAAGATGTGAAAAATGACAGCTGTACTGCTCATAAGGAAGTGTAATAAAATGACAGTGTTGAAAATCTGGAGTGAAAATATTGAAAATTAGTGAACTTACGAGCGTGTGTAGGAACTGGGCAATGCACGCTCGTAAAACAGTCATTTTTTGGAATTTTTCCACCAAATTTACAACATAGGCTTTTAAGAGCCCACCTTATGAACAGTGGCAGTGTCATTTCATTACTCAGTCCTGAAAGGTGATTTCATGTAGTGACTGCGAAATCACCCTTTGGGCCCGATTAACGCCATGACAGTGAGAGCAATCATGAGAAGTGGTCCCAAAAACCCCATGTTGAAACTTTGGTGCAAAAATTCCAAAAAATGCCTGAGATATGCAGCAAAGTTTAAAAAACCCTATCTATCCCATTACACAGCTTACCGGCATTTCCTCAGTTCACGGTCTGCTTTGAAGTGTGCAGACGTGTTCCCGGTCCACCGAAGATCGTCGCGCCGGTGTCCGGAGGTAAGTATGGGGTGTGGGGGGTGTGGGGAGGCAGGGTGCACAGTGGGTGGGTGCAGGTGGGGGCAGAGACAGCGAGGGACCGTTTTTGTGTTTCAGTTTGTTTTTTTTTTGAAGAAAAAAGAATGATGATTCAGGACGTCTGCCATGCTGGGGTGGGCTCCCAGCATGGCACAAGGATGGCTGTTTGGGAGGGACGTGGAGCCGATGGGGGATTGGGCACCCACTCGGCGATAGCATCTGGTTGCTATGCTGGGTGGGCTCCACCGTGGCACCCTGTACCTCTGGGGATAGTGGAGCCGACGGGGATTGGGCACCCCTGTCGGTTATATGATGTGGCCATGCTGGGGTGGGCACCCAGCATGCATGTGGAACTCTGTTTGGGGAGGCGCAGCACAGCCGATGGGGATTGGGCACCCCGTCGGCTATACAGTGTGTGCATGGGGGCGAGCACACAATATGCGTGTGTGTGTGTGTGTGTGTGTGTGTGGTAGGTAGGGGAGCACGCATGAGCAGGCGATATCTTATCACTGCTCACTGAAGCGTAGCTCCCCCTTTTAACTGTACTCTACTGCATTTTCAACTGCTGTCGTAGACAGCTCCAGCAGCCATTGGAGAACTGCGGCCATGCCTGCAAACACACTGACTGAATTGGAAGAGGGCTGCCACACCTCCGAAAACTCGGGTGATGGCACTATGTTTCTTGCACATGCATGCATGCAAACTTAAAAATGGCTCTTTTGCCGGTATCACATACAATTAATATATATCTATCCTGTCTACTATTTGCGGTTACCATTTACACAAGCAAAAGATCATTTAAAAACTAAACAAATATTGGAGAAACCAATACCAAGTTTTAAAAAAGACTCCATATTACAATGATTGATTTTAGCATATTCACCACTCCTTCGAGCTGCAAATAGAAGATGGTTAAATATCAATGTATACTCCCCCTTTATCTGGTCTTAATCAGGGGACTGTCTGGCACCCACAGCCTCTCTCCAGCTCACCTCACAGTTTTGTTGCCCTCTGGTCCCCAGAGGACTAGAGCCGTAATGTTATGGTCAGGAACCAAGAATCGACTCCCACCAGAGCTACTTGCAGAAATGCTGATGTCCCCTGTCAGTCCCAATGCTGTAGTCCTGTGTGGACTGCAGGGCAAAAACACTAGTGTTTCAGCAGGAGGGAGCTTCTGAAGGCCTAAAAGCCACATGTTGGCCCTCTTAAAATACAGGGGCTTACATCTCCCTTTTTCATAAAATTTAGAAAAGGCAGTGGCTGTTATTACTTTGGAACTGTGGTAAATCTCCCAATGTGCACACAAAGACACGCAATTATCATCAGCATGAGAATTTCATAAAAATATACAGTTTACATGTACACTCCTCACCACCACCACAAAAAAAAATTGTGTGTGTGGTTATAGCATTGTGTGGGAGAGGAGGGGGCTTGAATTGATGGTGACAAAAATGCATTATCTGACATTCATACATTTATGATGCTGATGTAAGTTATTAGCAGACTTGCATATAGTAATTGAACTAAAGTCAGTTAAAACAATTGCAAAACAGTATGTGACTGAAATGCAAAACAAATGCTAATGACTGATTTACTAAAAAACTACACCATCTAATATGAACAAACCGCAGTTTCAAGCAAAAAAAATATATAAAAAAGGTGTTTTCGGGCTATTTCATTACCCCAAACGGGGTTGGGGGTTATCCAAATGAATCTGCTCTTCACATGACTGAAGTCTTACTTTTATTAATTTGTAAATGGAAACACAAGTTTTTTATGTTTGCTTGTGCTTGCACAAGAAACATGCTGTTACGATTAATGGCATTTTAGAGGTGTGTCACTGTTGAGCCTTTTCCGGTTGAAGCTGCAATGGGCTCAACAGTGCAGACCAATGACCATGCACTCTGATTATAACAATACTACTGCTCACTGGGCAGAAACTCTGTGTAGTTGAAAGGACCAAAGCGCTCCAATGAGAGAGGGCTTTGGTCCTTTCATTTACATGAAGCCAGTCAGCAAATAGCTGATCACCTGTATGACACTGTGAGGGGAGAGGGCTTCTCGAGATGCACCACCCCATGTTTTGTTAGCAGTTAGCTTGGGGGTAAATGATCCTGCAAACTGGAGTTGAGAGCATGAGGGCTGCATGACTGGCAGACACATCAGAGAGGACACTGAGAACTGGGAGGTTGGACTATGTCCCCTGTAGAAGGACAGAAGGAGTTGGGACAGCACAGCAGCAGGGAGTGACTTCCCCTAGCTAGAGCTGGGGTTCCATGATGCCTAAGCCAGGAACAGACGGGATGGTACAGGGAGCATGACTGCAGGTCTAGCCCACACATGGCTGGGCAGTCTTCCTTGGCCACAGATAGCTCCACTGGATTTGATTTACCCCATGGGCACTTGCTGTTTGTTCTTTGTCCTGGATTTGGTTTCCCTGCTGCTGGCTGTACATGAAGGAGAGGCATTGCTGCTTACCAGCAGGTCTGCTCCACCATTGGTTCCCAATGAATGAAGAGATTGACAGATGGAGCCTGGATGGGGGCTGTGCCATTGGAACTGATCCCTAACATTTGCTCACATCCCCTACTGAGATGAAGAGGAGTGGCGCTGCTGTATGATGTTGTGGGGGATGGGGGGCTTCTTGAGCTGCAGTACCCCAGGTTTTGTTATTGCTTCACTTGTGAGTGAATGAGCACAAGCCACAGAGTGGAGTTAAGAGTGGGAGGGTAAGTGACCAGCAGACACCCAAGATGGGACTCTCAGAGTCTGTACTGCTATCAGTTCTCAAAGGACAGAGAGAATGACAGACAGAGGGATTGGAGCTGTGCACTGCCTCTGAGCCCAAAGTGTGCTGTCCTGGTACTGCTGTTTCTGCTGATCACTACTGATACATTGCCAGAGGCTGCAGGTAACTACCAGACCAGAGGAGGGTACACAGGACTAAAAACATTCAGTTATCCCACCACCAGTTACCTTAGGTTTTTTTTTGTTTGTTTTTTAACTTCAGAAGTTACTGTTCACTCTTTTCTGGTTTTTATGTTTTTTACTACAGCCATTGTTGCACTTTGTTGCTAGCATTTGCTCACATCACCTATTGAGATCCTGAAAGTATAGCAAAGTGATTATCCACTTTTTTATATATATTACTGATCAACTTGTCTATGAATTTTTGTTAGGGTGTCGATAAAGATGTGGCTTAAGAACAGGATGTGAGTGGCTATGTCCTGCTCTGGATGAAATGTCACTGTGAGAATGCAAAGTACCAGGGTCAGAACAGTGCTTCTACTACCTGCCATGTGTAACCCCTCACCCCTGCCTTTTTGCTGACGACAGGTGGTATGCTGTTGAGGCTGACAGCAGTACCAGGTGGGGGACTGGGTTCGGGGAGGACTAGGTTGCTCGGCACAAGGGCTAGGTTTGGCTACTCTGCACAGGGGCACCCAAGTAAATCCGAACACAGGAAGCAATAACTGTAATGTCCAATACCAGGAATGGGATTCTAAAGTGTGGCTTTTATTCACATCCAAACTGAACAAACAAAGCATAGACGGACCCCCACGGGGCTACATTCCTGGTAATGCAGGTTAAGAGAAACAGAACACTTCCTCAACACTTCAGCCCTCAAGCTCTGGACCCACCAGGCACACAGCCTGGACTTGCATGCTGCTTTGGGTACACAGCCTGACTTGTACACTATTTGGGGATTTCCCTGGCTCGGCACCCCTGCCAGCCACTCGAACACCTTCCATTTGACATGGACACATTTTCCGGTGGCTCCCTAAACCACCTTAGAGCCTTCTACTCCATGAGGGAAATTTCCTTTCAATCCCACGTCTGGGTACTTTCCTCAGCACTGGCCAAGTGCCTGAGTTAAAGTAAAAGGGCCCCAGAGTAAATCCGTAGAGGTGAATTTGGTTACTACTGACAGATCAGCACTGCAACCCCTACTGCAGGTCAGGGCCACAGCCTGTCTATCCCCCCCAGCCCTCTAGGGAAAACCTATCTGCCTTCAACTCAAATCCCAAAACAAAACAAAACAAACCGGGGACCTCCCTGACCTTGGGAACCCTGCAACCACACACCAGGAACTAATACCATCTATTACATTACTCCCCCACTCCCCCACAACCACACCTGTGGAAGGAAAGGATTACTACACAGTAACAACAACAACAACAGTACTTTAAATACTATACACTAAAGTACTATTGAGGAACTCCAATGAGCCCCTTCTCTTCTTCTTGTCTTCTCTTCTATCTTTTTCAGGAACACCTGCAAGAAAAAAGAATGACAACACACACCCCTAATCTGCATACACAGTCTATCTGAACCCCTTCCATCAAAACACTGGAGAATCCCAAAAACATTTTTTTTTAGAAAAGTTAGAAAAACAGTACATACACTAGAAAACAGTAGAAAAACAATGACATTATTTACAATACACATTTGGGGGATGGAGTGCCCTAAAAGTCCCATCTAGTGACTACAGTGCCCGAAGGCTAGTCCATTAAAGAGTCTCTCCTGGGCCGGAGGCCGGTGAAGCACAGTTCTAGCAGGCCAAAGTCCAGAAGGGGAGAGTCTTTGAGGACAACTCACACATCTGGAGTCTGCTAGTGTAGGGAGTGTACTGCAATGTCATTTGGATAGAAAACTTTGGACTTACCAGCCCCTTGTAGAAGGAACAAATGGCACTGACCTGCTCCTCGGTCGAAGACTGTCCCTGGCAGCATTCTTCTGATACAGCTGGGAGGATATCTTCTGAGAACTACAGGAGGGCACATCTGGAAACTGCTGGGCTGATGTCATCTCTGGAGATGGAACCTTGGAACAGGAACAAAAAGGAAAACAGCTGGTCTGACGTCATCCAATTACCAGGTGATGAAACAGGGTACAGCTTGGCTGGTGTCCTCTCTGGATCTGAAGTCATCTGGTGGGCCAGTCGATGGATTCTGGAAAGTCAGTACACTGTAGAACTGATGAATGTGGGGCACCTGAGTCCTGGATGTCCATACTGGCGGAACAACAAAGGCACTGCAATGGCTGGAGTGGCAGCACTGACTACCACTGCTCTGCTTTCCATCTGGTAGGCATGGGCACATTTGCAGGGAGGTCTTTGCATTGAGGCCAATAGCACAACGGGTCAGGGGCTTGAATTATTACCCTGTCTGGGCGCACATAATTCACACTGTGAAAGGTTTCATGTCCCTCTCCATCCACTATTCAAACAGTGTCCATAAACAGTGTCCTGCCTCTTTTCCACTGGCTGTATTTTTCATGAAACATTCTGTTCCTGACATGCTTGTTTGCACCAGGATGCACACATTTCATTTGCTTTGGCCCAAATCCAGGATTTCCTGCTGTTCTCAATCTCCACCCAGACTCTCCGAGGAAAGATAGGAAAGGACAATCCATAGATTTAATTCGCCTTCCTACGAACCAGTCTCTCCTCTTTACTAGCTTTGGTCAACCTGAGACCGCTGGCCTGACTTGGGGGCAGCCAGTACTGGTTCTGCCAGCTATGCATTCTCAATGAGATGAAAAATGGATCCCTGACTTCTTCTTCTTGCACAGCCAGGGTAGTGGCATCACCACTCTCTTTCATGCATTCTTCTGAGGCAAGAGCTTGAGGCTGTGTACCCGTTCCTTTTTCACAAGGCCACATAGGTTCCCCTGCTTCTTTTTCCTCACTGAGAATCTGTGCCCAGGAGTAAGCAGTCGTCCTCACTCCTGAGACTATCCACTCCTCACTGGGCACAGAGGTGGATACCTCCCATTCAAAGGCCACCCTTATCTCATCTTCTCCTATGAGACTTGAGCTAGGCCCCCCTCTCCAGGGGTCTACTGATGCTCTGTCTGAATTATATCTCTGTGATCCAGCATCCAAAACATCATCATATTGTTCTGTCTGCAAATCTGCACCCTCTAGCTTTGTGCCACACTCCACCGAGGGACCTTCTCCAACAGGCTCTGCCTGGTGCTGTGTGCTGCCAACTGCAAATTCTTAAACTTTTGTCCATGTGGGAGCCAAACGAATCTTGGGCGCTTTAAACAAGCTGTATTTCTCTAAGCACCCCGAACAGTGAGGTACTATGAAGACGTCTCTTCCAGCATTTAAGCATATTACACACACTTGCACTGGGTATCCAGGAATCGCAACATGAGGAGGCAGTTGTCCTCCATAGTAACACCTCTCAATGTCAATTAACTTATTCACTTCTGCTGCTACCATAGCCTGGGCATGATCCGGGTAGCAGGCTGGTCCTGAGACCATGACTGCAGGGAAAAACAAACAAATGCTCACTGTTATTGAAAGTCCCACATCACTGAGCACTTTCTTTTATTTTTAAAATGGCTCCATTGCTGCTGTGTTTACATTACTACCCCACCCTGTAATAGCGGCGGCAGCACTCCTGGGCATCAACATTCTGACATTGGGTCAAGCCACTGCACATCCGATTTATACACATTACTGATAACTTTGCTCAAAACTGCACAAACTTGCACTGTTCTTTTTCCTAGCACATTTATATGATTTGCCATGGACTTTTCACTTGCTGAAATCATTGCTTTAGCTCACAGTCCCTTAAAGCCTCAGATATTTCAAGCACAGGATTGCCTATAACTAGTGCTGCATATTTTGCTACAACTCACAGTCCCTCTACTGGCTTTGAAACTTTATGCTGATGCTGAACCCATAACTATGCTCACAGTCAATGGCTTAACAGACTTGCTTTAGCTGGTAAAACTTTACACAGTCTTTATTTTCAAAGCGACTACACTGCTAAACACATATTCAGCTGGCTTTTTGCAAAAAAATCACTGTTTGAGCAATTATTACTGTTGGTACTCACTGTTATCAGTAGCTGTTTGCTGCGATGGATAATCGGCCTGCAGCCAGTCTTGGAGGCCTCAGAAAGGAAGTGGGTTGGCAGTCCTACCGATCGTCTATCCAATCACCACACTCACAATCCAGTTGTTCGAGATGCGGGTTGAGTCCGATTTTAAACAATAAAGTCTGTTTTTTACACTTTTACAGCTCTTTTTAGTCACTGCGACGCTCCTCCACTAAGCCAGTACACGCACTCCACTCACACTCCCTCTCGAATGCTGGGCAGTCACTGTAGAGCTGGCTGGGGGGCCGGACTGATTGCAATCTCACCAATCACATGACACCATGCAAATGAGCCTCTTTCCCTCGCGAGTGCTCTTGTCTTCATGGTGATCGTCGAGCAGGCAAATTTAAACTGCAGAAACCATTTCTTTTTTTTTCTTCGAACTGACTCCACGGCGGGAGCCCATTTCAACCATTTATCATGGCCATTAACACAGCAAGTCTCTCAGTTTACTAAAAAGCATTTCCAATGTCCAGGGCTCAATTTTCCAGTTGCTACCCCTAGTTTTCCACACTTTTCTTTATCACAACAGTTCACTAAAAAGCATTTCCAATGTCCAGGGCACAATTTTCCTGTTGCTACCCCTAGTTTTCCATGCTTTTCTTTATCACAACAGTTTTTTAGAAGCTGGCAAAATGCTGTAAATATTTGATGCAGGACAAGGGCATACTCTTTCAGCTTTACTGCTCCTTGGTAAACAGTTGGCATTTTAACAGCAGCATATGGACAACAGCACACAGCGACATGCTAGTTAACCTTGCTTCAGCTTTTTGGGCTACCCACTGCCAGACAACCAAAACGCTAGCCTCTTGCCCGAGCACCTTTCTTCCCTAATTTAAAATTCAAAGCAATGCCTCCATTTTGTAACCCCCGCACCCCTGCCTTTTTGCAAACGACAGGTGGTATGCTGTTGAAGCTGACAGCAGTACCAGGTGGGGGACTGGGTTCGGGGAGGACTAGGTTACTCAGCACAAGGGCTAGGTTTGGCTACTCTGCACAGGGGCACCCAAGTAAATCCGAACACAGGAAGCAATAACTGTAATGTCCAATACCAGGAATGGGATTCTAAAGTGTGGTTTTTATTCACATCCAAACTGAATAAACAAAGCATAGACGGACCCCCACGGGGCTACATTCCTGGTGATGCAGGTTAAGAGAAACAGAACACTTTCTCAACACTTCAGCCCTCAGACTCTGGACCCACCAGGCACACAGCCCGGACTTGCATGCTGCTTTGGGTACACAGCCTGACTTGTACACTATTTGGGGATTTCCCTGGCTCGGCACCCCTGCCGGCCACTCGAACACCTTCCATTTGACATGGACACATTTTCTGGTGGCTCCCTAAACCACCTTAGAGCCTTCGACTCCATGAGGGAAAGTTCCTTTCAATCCCACATCTGGGTACTTTCCTCAGCACTGGCCAAGTGCCTGAGGCAAAGTAAAAGGACCACAGAGCAAATCCGTAGAGGTGAATTTGGTTACTACTGATGGAGGGTCTCCCACCTCTCACTTCCACAATTCATACCTGGCCATTTCTCTGGACATTAAACATTTCTTTCTGAAAAGCTTGGTGATGTAGATTAAAGGATAAATGCATAGCACATTTCCTCTACATGTCTTGGCTTTCCCCTTGTACTTGACTTGAACATACTTAAACATCTCTTTCTGAAAAGCTTGGCAGTGTAGATTAAAGGGTAAATGCATAGCACATTTCCTCTACATGTCTTGGATTTCCCCTTGTACTAGACTCAAACATACTTAAACATCTCTTTCTGAAAAGCTTGGCAGTGTAGATTAAAGGGTAAATGCATAGCACATTTCCTCTACATGTCTTGGCTTTCCCCTTGTACTAGGCTCGAACATACTTAAACATCTCTTTCTGAAAAGCTTGGCAGTGTAGATTAAAGGGTAAATGCATAGCACATTTCCTCTACATGTCTTGGCTTTCTCCTTGTGCTGGACTTGAACATACTTTTACTTGGCTTAGCCTTTTCCTCTAGGCCTCCCAATGATTAAGCAGTCCAATCCCCACTTTACAACAGCTCAGGTGAAACAATGGCCCTATGTAAGAGCAGACTCACCCTCTGGTTGCAGGCTCCCCACAGGCAATTCTTGACAGCTTCTGGTGCCGCAGCACAACTTGAAAAATAAGGCAGCTTCTTCCCTAGCCGGAACCAGGAGGGTTGCCCTTGGAATCATAGGCAAACCTTTTCACCCCCATCTTCACAGGGATGGGGCACAGAGACCAGTAACAGCGGTCTCCACCACTTCAAAAACAGCTTACTGTGTTCCTCTTTTGGTGGAAACACACACCTCTCCCTCACAGTAGCTCTATATCAGAGCTTTAGGCTCCAAGAGCCTGTGCACAGACTGCTGAGCTCCTCTCTTCAAGACTGCTCACACACACAACTCCCCTCAAAAAATCCCAACATTCTAACCTAACTCCCAACTGCAGATTCCAATGTGGCTTATGCAACTGTGAAAGTTCTATGGTGTTGTCATCCCTCAGTCTCAACTGAGACTGAGAAAAGAGTGAGACAGTGTGAAATCCATTTAACTGGAGTTTCACAAGCTGCCTTCCCTGCCTTGCACTAGATCTTACTGGGATTCTAGTAACCCTGGGTTACAGGGGGGTTACTCATGCATTTGTTACGTAAAAAAATTGGCATCATATATGTTTGTTTCTTGAGCCTTTTTGAGTGTGCCACTTTCACTTTTTTGTTTGGCCTGAGCTCTGTTAGCTGCACCAATTCCTTTACGTGAGCATGTGGTCTTTTGTATTTTCTTTGGAAAGGATGGGCTTCACCACTAGACATTTAAACTGTTGCCACCTGAGGCTGGATATTTCTATAATCAAAATTATATTTACAAAGTGCATAAACTGAGATGTGCAGCTCCCGAGTACAGAGTGGGTACTAAGCAGATGGGTGCAAGTGGATTTATAAAACAAAACAGAAGAAACTAAAATGTTTCTAAGTTGAGGGAAGATTCTGTTTTAGTCTAAAGTAAAAATAAACAAACAAAAAAAAATATATATATATATATATATATATATATATGTATATACAGTACTGTGTACTGTAATGTATAGGCTAAACCATAAACAAACAAGACTGTTGTTTCAATCTCCTGTGAGATGACATCATTGATCTCTTTTGAGCTTTGCTCTAGACATCCACAGTGTCATCTCACCCCCCAGCAGAAGCACAGACTTTTTCTTTATGGTTTCCCATACATTATTACATATATGCCTAATAAGGATAATGTCACTTATAGCAAGCTTGGGAATCTTAGAGGACAAAGTAACTCTATGTGATTTAATATTTTTTGGAGGTATCTGTGCAATGTATTAACTCCAGCACCATGGTCCCTAACTTCCATAAATAGAGACTGGGCCCGACTCAAAACATGCCATTAATCTTCATGAGTGAAGGGGAAGGAGAATCACTCACAATTGGCAGGTCTGTGAGTGAGTGAGTTAGGTAAGCTCTGCTCCATCACACGTGTAAGTGGCATATTCTGAGCCAGGCCATTATACAATTCATTTTATATAAGATTTTTCTATGAAGATGCAGTTGTTTCTGTTTTAGTTCACTAGTCTTTTTTTAGCACAGTATGTGTAAAATCAGGACCCCATTGCAAATGAAATACTACATCTCATCTGGTCTACGTTAGTAAATATATAGTAAAAATTTGTACAAGCAGGGCTCAGTACATCAGCATGCAAGCAAACATTCAGCATTGACAAATGCTTGTTTTACATGATACAGTACTAAAAAATAAGTATAAAAAAATGAAGCTGAATTGACACACAACAGTCATATAAATAGACTTCATATATGACATCGGACTGAACCCCAATCTAAGGTGGCATGCCCTATGTTAGGCGACACTATTACAGCAAACATGTTGATGCCAACAACATCGACAATTCACTGCAGTAGTCTGCCCAAGACCCCTTCACTCTTTCCTGCATTCCCTCCCTGAATCAACTCTGACTCAGAGATGATAATCTTTAAGTCTGGGAGATGCAGGGGGGTGAAGCCCCCGTTGGAAAAAGGACCCTGGTCTCCTGCTTGATTTATGTCAACTGCAACTTGCAGTCAACATAAATCTGTCACTGTGATGCCAGTTGATAAGAAAGTTGTAGAATTGGCATTGTAGAGCCATCTAAGGCATTGAATGAAGCTATTTAGAAAATGGATTTCAAATTTCCCAGTCTCTGACTGCTGACACCTTTTGCAAAGGGTGCATTTATGAGACAACAGAGACCAGGAAATAACTAGTACTGGTACCAGCCTGCTCTTCCAGTGAAAAATATCAGTGGGCACATGCCAGTTTGAAACATCCTAGCTGGCATTTTTTTTTCTCGCTTAGCAAGTGAGAGGCTACCCACTCAGTCCTCACACCAGTCCACTTATTCACTGCAGCACTATACGGATAAAGTAACATGAAAACTAATTTTTGGTCTGTCTTTGTTTTGCAAACACAGATCTGACTCCTGTACTGCCATTACACCCAACCTCTGACTACCCACCTGCTCTCATAAGTGATGCAAGCCGGCAGTGTGCCTACATCTCATGGATCAATTTTACAGATGTCCTGCCCTTCACTTAGTTTACCGGCCATAATTACAAATAAAATGAAAAATGAAGAGACACCATTCCTGCTCTCACCATGCTGCTCAGACATCAGGTTGAAGCTCAGTCTGCTACAAATATTGACTGCGATGCATTAGTCAGGTTTAAAAAAAAAATGAAAGTGAACATTAGCACTGAAACGCTCCCATCACTCAGTTGTCCAGTCTCCCATTAGCTTAAGATCTGGTATCACTATTCATCAAGAGTATGGAATTAATTATCTACATATTTATTTTTTTTTTACTTTCTGTTTATGATTTCCCCACCCCCTGTACTCCGCTTCCATGGAGTCACTTATGACATCTGTCCCATGCCCCCTCATACATGGAGCCCATGGTAATCCTCCAATGTAGCCTTGGTTTGCCCCCCCAGGTGGGGATGAAGTGGGGCCCGTATACCCCAGATATCTTCCTTACATTGGGTCACCAGTCCAGGACAGGCAGGGGAGCTGTGGATTTGTGCTTCGGTGTCCCATCTCCCCGGAATGCAGGGAGCCATTTTCCTTGTTCTGAGGCATGATGTCCCTGCAGGGAGAGGGCCTCAAACAACTGGTACAACAACCCACAAGAGACAGGGCTATCCTAGATCTAGTACTGACTAACAGGGAAGGGATCACAGATCTCCAGGTAGAAGGTCACCTGGGGGCCAGTGACCATCACATGGTATGGTTCAATTTGGCCACTACATCTAAATCATCCCATTCCAAGGCAAAAATATGGGACTTCAGAGGAGCTGACTTTGATAAGATGGCCAACAGAGTTAAGCTAGCCCTGGCAAAAAGAAACACAGGTGAGGGGGTACAGGCAAAGTGGGCAAGCATTAAGGATGCAATACTTGAAGCAACATCCCATTGTGTTAGACAGAAAAGGAAGTGCAAAAGAAGAAGGAAACCACTTTGGTTCTCAAATACAGTAGCAGAAAAGGTCAGAGTTAAAAGGCTGGCCTTCAGGAAATATAAGAGAACACTGTGGGATGAAGATAGGGAGGCATACCAAACTGCCCTAAGGGAAGCAGGGAAAGCAGTAAGGCAGGCAAAGTCCCAAACTGAGGAAACACTAGGACGAACAGTAAAAGAAGGTGACAAGACTTTCTATAGATACATTAGTGAAAGGAGAAAGTCCAGAGGGGGTATTGCTAAGCTCAATGGAGAAAAGGGGGCATGTGAGGAGGACCTTGTAAAAGCATCTATCCTAAATAGAAACTTTTGCTCAGTATTTACTGAAGAGAAGGTAGGGCAGGGCCCACAGCTCAGCACCATGGACACAGGGGGGAAGGGAGGTGAGCACTACTCCCTTCACAAAAGAAAGGGTGCTACAAGAGCTCGCTAAGCTCAGGGTGGATAAGGCAATGGAACCTGATGGCATACATCCCAGGATGCTTAACGAGCTAAGGGTGGAACTAGCAGAGCCATTAACAGAACTGTTCGGTGAGTATCTGAGCACAGGAGAGGTCCCAGAAGACTGTAGAAGGGCTCATGTGCTCCACAAGAGTGGTAGCAGGGAGGAGGCAGGGAACTACAGACCAGTCAGTCTTACCTCAGTAGTGGGCAAGATTATGGAGGCACTCCTAAAGGAAAGGATAGTGCAACACCTGGAATCCATAGGGGCACAGGATCCAAGACAGGATGGGTTTACAAAAGGAAGGTCCTGTCAAACTAATCTCATAGATTTCTTTGACTGGGAAACCAGAGTGGTGGACCAAGGTGGAGCAGTTGATGTCGCCTACCTTGACTTTAGCAAAGCTTTTGACACTGTTCCACATAGAAGATTGATAAATAAGCTGGGTAGGCTTGGGTGGGTCAGAAGTTGGTCAACTAGGTGGAAAACTGGTTGACGGGCAGAAAAGAGAGAGTTGTGGTAAATGGTATACAGTCAGAAGAGATGCAAGTCATAAATAGGGTACCTCAGGGTTCAGTCCTGGGGCCAGTCCTCTTCAATATCTTCATTAGTGACCTTGCAGATGGACTAGAGGGTAAGGCTTATCTGTTTGCAGATGACACCAAGATCTGCACAGAGTAGATGACCCAGATGGGGTGGGCAGAATGAGAAGAGATCTGGATAAACTAGCAAAATGGTCAGATGGGTGGCAACTGGGATTTAATGCAAAGAAAATGGTGCAGGGACTGCATCAGAAGACATATGAGGACAGATTACCGGAGCTCAATATGTATACCCTTGAGCAAAGGAGGGAGAGAGGTGATATGGTCGAGACATTCAAACACCTTAAGAGCATTAACAAGGTGAAAAAATCTAACATGTTTAAATATAAGAAAAATAGCAGGACAAGAGGACACAGCATGAGATTAGAGGGAGGCTGATTAAGGGGGAATGTGAGGAAATTCTTTTTCACGTAAAGGGTGGTAGATGCATGGAACGGCCTACCTCAGGAAGTGGTGGCTATGAATACAGTGCAGGGCTTCAAACAGGCATGGGATAGGCATAAGGGAGCAATACAGATGAGTATGAATAGATAGGCCACTGACAGAGCAAAGGCCAATGGCACATTTATAAAGCAGAAAAAGAAATGGGCAGACTGGATGGGCCTTGTGGTCCTTATCTGCCATCAACTTCTATGTTTCTATGTGCGCCCCAATGTCAAGGCATGACCATCCGTCACGCCTCCCCCTCCTCTACATGGCTGGGCACTTGCTGTAAAACATGCATCCACCTGGGGCCAGTCAAATGCCAAGCCTCAGCCCCCTCCCTTCCCATAGAAGGCAAGTAGTACCCTGTATGCTCAGCCTCCTTCCCCCAGCCAGCCATCCAGCTTCCTGGGCTCACTCCAGCATTGCCAGCATCATGAGCGGTAGCAATACTGCTGTGCCGGCAGGCGGGCTATTTACATATTTTTGTCAGCATTTCTCCTCTGACTATTTTCTAATTCAGGTAACCTTGGCTCTCTCAGCCAACAGCTGACAGGAGCAAGGGGAGAGGGGGAACATTAAATTGTTTAACAATCCATGTGGGTGGGGAGCTGGGAAATTAAAAAACAGGAAAAAAAGTTTCTCTTACTGTTTCTGTTAGTGCACCACATTCCTTGTCCATATCACGCCGGGGGAAGACAAGGGGGTGCAAGACACAAGATTATAGTGCTGTTGGTAAACAAGCAGTTGCAAAGCTACAGCATCCTCTACTGGCAAGTTGACCAGTAGAGGGACTACTTTGCAACAAAATTTATTTGTATGCATTTCTTGTAATTTTAAAATGATAAATAACCAATTTTCTTAGTGCAATAATACCCTCTAGGGTGTGCAGTATTGGACTATACAAGACCTTCCAGGGGCTATACAGCCTTCTGCCTGCAGCATTGGGCCTCATTACACCCCTGGGTAGTTCAGTATAGCCCAGTACTGCACACCCTTTTGGTTATTATTGCTTACCTAATTCATTATGATTGTAACATTTAAATAACATTTAAATAATAAGAAAAAAAGAAGTAAATCCAATTGCTGCTTATGACTAGTGCTACTTTCACGTCTTGGAAATAATGGAATTCTGCACTACTGAACACCTGAACATCACAGACTATGATAAATTGATAAAAACAATTACTGAACTCAGATTTGTTGATCACTGTGTATAACGCTGCACATACTCATTTATCATCTATCTATCTATCTATCTATCTATCTATCTATCTATCTATCTATCTATCTATCAATCAGTTTGTCTGTCTGTCTTTCTTTCTATCTATCTATCTATCTATCTATCTATCTATCTATCTATCTGTCTTAATTTCTAAGCAAACCAAGGCACCCACCTTCGGTACTATTGAATTATCCCCCTCCACAGCACCCTACCCACAAATATATAGGTGACAACATCAGGGTGCCCACCCAGGTGCCATCAAACAGCATCCTGACACTGGGGTACCCAATCCCAGTGTCAGATAAAGTCCACCTGTAAAAAAAGAAAAGTCTCCCTTTTTAATCTTTTTTTATTTATTTTTTTAAAGAAACTTGCAAAAAAAAAAGGAAAATGGTCCTTCACTGATCTGATCCCCAACCCTCCACTAACCCCACTCCTGACCCCCAATCAGCTCCCACCTCCCACACCCCAACACCCCGACTCACCTAAACATGTCCCATGACATAGATCCACTTCTGATACAATGAGATGTCCTCCTGCTGGAACCAACAACAGCTATATGAGAAAATAAGATAAGTCTGGTTCATGTATTTCAATGCATTTTGGATTTTTACTCATTTCTCATTACTCAAGTTCATCATTTCTGAATACTTTTATACTGAATTTTCAACATGGCCTATTTGAGACCCCACCTCATGAAAAGATGGGTGACATTTTTCAAATCCATCCTGAGAGATAATTGTTGCAGTCATTCCACAAAATTATATTTTGGGCATGATTTATACATGTTGACCTACCAGGTTCAAGAGGTGGGGTCATGCGAAGAATTTGCTGAAAATCTGGTGGATAAATATGGTAAAATGACCCAGTTATGAGTGAACATTGTTCAATGTGTGGTACATAGTTTGGTGATTGTGTATACTTATGAGCTGACTGGTATATGATTGGTGTTTATGACATAAGCTTTGGCACTTCTCCGCATCCCACCCTCTGTAGGATACTGGGTAGGTGTCAGACTTAAGGCCCAGCAGAGAGGGTGAGACAGGAGTGCCAAAGAAGGAGAAGGAGGCAGGAGAGGATGAAGGGCAGTGCCAAAATGCTTGAAGCAGTGCGAGAGGCAGCATGATGTTTAAATAGGGGATGGGGAGGAGCTATCCCCCACACTGAACATCAGGCTAAAGCCTTCCAATTCAATGTGTGGTACATAGCTTGGTGCTTGTGTATATTTTTGAGTTGACTGGTATATGCTTGGTGTTTATGACATGAGCTTTAACACTTCTCAGCATCCCATCCTCTGTAGGATACTGGGTAGGTGTCAGTCTTAAGGCCCAAAAAGAAATAATGAAGTGACTACCTCCTCCAACTCTGGAGAGTGTGATCAGTAGCACGCAGAAGAGGAGAAATCTGCTTTGGGGGGAACATCCAAGGACCCATGGCAACTGACCTGCCCATCCTCTGGATGTACTAAGAGGAGAATAATCCTAAATGTAACTTAGAATTAGGTATGGTTATGTCCAGGAGTTCGGTCTGATTTTACTGGTTGAAGTGTCCTGTTTGAGGTCGAGATAAGCAGGAAGTCGATGTTGCAGATGAAAATTCGAGCAGATGGAAATATCCAACTTGGAATGATGTCCGTATGCTGTGACAATGGTTCATCTGAGTCTGAGTTAGATGACTGTTGTACATCAATAGCATGGCTGTTGAGTAATAGATAGTATTCCATAGTGGGTCTGTTTGTTGGGATGGCAGGAACCTCTTGCGGATTCGCCATTACTGTGTTGTGACATAATCCGAGACAGAAAGGGCAATAGCTTTTGTTGGGATAGCGGGACCCCACATGGTCCGCCATTGCAGTAGTAGTATGGAATAATGCAAGGTATGAAGGACAAGAGTCATATGAGGCTGACTGAAATGACATGACAGTATGAGTAAGGCCCTTCATGGGGCATGCAAAAATGGGATGGCGGGACCCCACATGGTCCACCATCGCCCACGGTGATGTTAGGGTTTGAAACTGGAACGGAAGATGGTGGATTGTAACAGAAGAATTTTAATGAAGTGATGATGGTAGTAGGCTCAGAGGTATACTAGCTGGATAATGGGATTCCCATGTAGGTCCAATGTTTGTAGTAGCCATGTTAGAGTGGCGGAAAGTCTCAGATGGCCAAACTGGGAAGGAAAGACCCTGACGAGGGTCTGCCATAGTGCAAGTAGAAGTTCCTACTGAGCAGAGGGGATAACCCCCTTTTAGAAACATAGAAACATAGAGGTTGACTGCAGATAAGGACCGCAAGGCCCATCCAGTCTGCCCATTTCTTTTTCTACCTTATAAATGTGCCATCGGCCTTTGCTCTGTCAGTGGCCTATCTATTCATACTCATCTGTATTGCTCCCTTATGCCTATCCCATGCCTGTTTGAAGCCCTGCACTGTATTCATAGCCACCACTTCCTGAGGTAGGCCGTTCCATGCATCCATCACCCTTTCTGTGAAAAAGAATTTCCTCACATTCCCCCTTAATCGGCCTCCCTCTAATCTCATGCTGTGTCCTGTGTCCTCTTGTCCTGCTATTTTTCTTATATTTAAACATGTTAGACTCTTTCACCTTGTTAATGCCCTTATGGTGTTTGAATGTTTCGATCGTATCACCTCTCTCCCTCCTTTGCTCAAGGGTATACATATTAAGCTCTGGTAATCTGTCCTCATATGTCTTCTGATGCAGTCCCTGCACCATTTTGGTTGCCCTTCTCTGGACTGCCTCAATTTGGTTAATGTCTTTGTGAAGGTGTGGCCTCCAGTACTGCACGCAGTACTCCAGATGGGGCCTAACCAGTGTCTTGTAAAGAGGGATTATTACCTCCCTCTTACGACTTGCGATACCCCTACTAATACACCCAAACATCCCCCTAGCTTTACCTACTGCTTTAGAGGTCTGCTTGGATGATTTCAGGTCATTGGTGATGATGATGCCCAAGTCTCTTTCTTCCTTTGTGACTGCCAGCAACTCCCCTCCCAGCTTATAGGTGGCTTCAGGGTTTCTCTTCCCTATATGCATGATCTTGCACTTCTTTGCATTAAATCCCAGTTGCCACTCTTCTGACCATTTTGCTTTTGTGGGGCAATATGAACTGTTGGAATAGTGAGACTCTCATGTGGGTTCACCAGCACCATAGAACGACAACTCTGAGGAAAGGGGGGGCGACATTCCATTAAACACTGTAATATGATAGATGCAGTTGAGCAAGGAGGGCCCCACGAGAGTGCACTGAGATGAGAAAGCGGGATGTACCTGAACATCCTGAATTGCTGAATAAAGATGGTCCAAGATAAGTTCATAATTGCTGTCTTGTTGCATAGTTCAAGGTAAAGCGAGAGTTGGACTGGAAAACAAGGAATATGAGGAAGACTTTCGAAGGACATGTGGAAGGGGAATGGCAGGACCTCACGTGGTCCGCCATCGCCGTGGTATATGTGCTACATAGATACATAGATACATAGATACATAGCCAGTGTCGGCAGATAAGGGCCTATGGCCCACCCAGTCTGCCCATTTGAGCTTGTAAGTTCAGTTTGTTTTCCTAGAAGTCTGTTGCACCTTACCCCTGACCTCCAGAATTCCTTTATGTCTATCCCATGCATTCTTAAATCCCGTGATTGTTTCAGCCCCCACCACTTCCTCTGGCAGAGTGTTCCACTTGTCCACCACCCGTTCTGTGAAGAAATTCTTTCTCATGTTTCCTCTGAATCGTCCTCCCTCAAATTCATCCCATGCCCTCTAGTCCTGGAACATCTTTTCGCTTAAAAATAGTGTTTTCCTGCACCTGTTCCTCCCTGTAAGATACTTGTATGTCTCTATCATATCCCCTCTCCCTCCTTTCCTCCAGGAGTACATGTTCAGTTCCTTCAACCTGTCTTCATAGGACTTGTGATGCAATCCATGCACCATCTTTGTTGCCCTCCTCTGAACCTTCTCTACCCTGTCTATGTTCTTACGTAGGTATGGTCTCCAGAACTGTACACTGTACTCCAGGTGGGGCCTCACTATTGTCTTGTATAGTGGAATTATGACCTCCTTTTCCTGCTGGTAATGCCCTGCCTATACATCCCAGCATTCTATTTGCTTTACCTGCTGCCTTGTCACTGTTTCCCTATCTTGAGGTCATCAGAGATGATAACCCCAAGATCCCTTTCCCTTGGTGCATGCTATATCCTCACCCCCAACTGATATATTGTGCCAGGGTTTTTGTGCCCCATGCATTATCTTGCACTTCTTTGCATTGAATTTCAACTGCCAAACCCTGACCATTCTTCAAGTTTCTGCGTCGCTTCTCATTCTGTCTACACCCTCTGGTGTGTCTACTCTGTTACAGAGCTTTGTGTCATCAGCGAACAGTGAAATTCTGCCTTCTAGGTCCTGCGCCATGTCACTGATGAAGATGTTGAATAGGACCGGTCCCAGCACTGATCCCTGTGGTACCCCACTGGTCACTCTTCCCTCTGTGGAGTGACAGCCATTTACCACCACCCTCTGTGTCCTGCCACCCAGCCAGTTACCTACCCACCACACTACTGTCCTGCCCACATCCATATTCCCCAGTTTGTGTAATAGTCTTCTATGTGGCACAGTGTCAAAGGCCTTGCTGAAGTCCAGATAGGGATACGGGTGTTAAGGGGGTAGCCTCATGCTCGAGTATGTTGTAGTCCGAGATAAAGAGGGTTATACCCTGCGTATGTACTCCTGAAGTGATTAGGAAATACTTTGAGCTATGGTAGGGCCTTTTGAAAGGCATGTATGCCATCATCGTTCCAATAGAGTGGTGCATGATAGGGATGGCGGGACCCCACGTGGTCTGTCATTGCCATATCACTGAGTAGTGCATGACTGGGAAGGTGAGACCCCACATGGTTCACCTTCACCATGATAAGGAATAGTGCGTGATAGGGATGGTGAGACCCCACGTGTCTGCCATCTGAGTATCTGTCCCCACGTATCTGAGTAATGTGATGAGTTCCATTGAGAAGTGCATGATAGGGATGGTGGGACCCCACATAGTCTGCCCCATCACCATACCACTGAGTAGTGCAGAATTGGGATGGCGAGACCCCACGTGGCTCGCCATCAACATGGTATGGAGTAGAAAATGTATGGGATGGCGGGACCTCATGTGGTTCGCCATCATTGTAGAATAGTCTGAGTAAGGTATGAATAGTTTCAAATAAGGAGGATGAACTGATGAGTCCACTTGGAGGTAATAGATGAGCTTGAGCCATGAGTAAATGCCTCTTTGTTGGCACATTCGGTTGGGATGGTGGGACCCCACATGGTCTGCCATTGCCAGTGATAATGGATTGTCCAATGAAAGGATGATGAAACTCACCGGGGTCTGGGTGTAAGCAGAAAGTGATTGCACTATGAGAAGAGTGGCATTTACTTAGAGCTGATCCAGTGAGGAATATTGAAGAAGAACAGTAGACTGGCCATCTGATCCTGGAGAAATCTTGATTCTATAATGGTGATGAGAGGTTAGGAATATTCTTGGGAGGTAATGCATACCTAAGCTTTACAAAATTTACCACAATCTGGCTGGCCTGAAATATCTCCCTTGAATGTGATGGGCTGTGACTGCTACACAAGCAAATACGGTGAAAGGTCTTGTTGGGATGGAGACTACACGAGTTTGCAGTCGGTGGTGGCCATGAGAAGTGTGTGATGGGGATGGCAGCATCCCATGAGGTCTTCCATCGCCGTATCATGCAGTACAGCATAAATGGGATGGCGGGAGCCCATTTAGTCTGCCAGCGCCCAGTAGGGAGGGTCCAGTGAAAATGGCAGGAGGGGCCTGGACTGCAAGATTCAGAGCACATGGATGACAGCACAAAGGAGAGCAGGTGTTCATCTATGGGAAACAAATAGTGAACTGCTGGATCGCTAAAGCTTCTACCATGCCTATCACACTCTGGCAAGACTGAAAGACCTTCCTGAATATACTGGACTCTTGCTGTCACAATAGTAAACAAATGTCTCTTTTACATTTAAGCAAGGCAGTCATTACAGTGACAAGGGAAGTACTTGTGTTAAATTCGCATGACAGGTTGCATCACATTACAACTAGAAGTCATGAGATCTTGGGGCGCTGCTGAGCAGTCTAGGTGGAAGCAGCTCAAAACTCGAGCTCCTGGAGGACAGCTAATAGATATACTTTTTAATTGTTAAAAACCTGCAGTTTCTACAATTGTCAGTGTAAGGTCTAATCCAGAAATCTAGAGAAGTGCCACAATGGGGAAATCTAAAGGAAATAGCACCTCGTCTGCAGATTTTTTCCCCCCGAGACGATCGACAGGAGAGGAGTGGCCTGGCCACAGTGGTGTGACTTCAGACCATTTGGAGCCAGTTACCAGAGAGACCTCCCTTGTAGCTATACATGCTACACTGGAGAAACGAGTGAATTCGGTTCAAGAACTGGACAAAAACTTTGATTTACTCAATCCAAGGGTCTCGGCTTTAGAAACACGCATGGACAACAGCGAGATGGTGATTCAATGTTCAGAAACTTCAGTCCTCAAGACTATGGAAGCTACAACAAAGTGAATCAAAGAGAACGTGCAGCTATGCCAACTCCTGGAAAATGTGAGAACCAGACGAGGAAGTGCAATCTCCAAGTAGTAGGCCTACCAGAGGCGGCTGAGGGGGAAGACGCATTGCTGTTTGCACGAACATTTTTACCAGCTATCCTGGGAATGTCAGAGGAGGACTCCTCATTTTCTATTGAAAAGTCATATAGATTTACACCCCGATGAGCCCCACTGGATTCTGCAGCCCCTCGGACACTAATGCTAATCTGCACTGGTGGGGGGGGACCGAGATCGCACTCTTGTTGCAGCCCGTAGGTGTAGATAACTGAAATATGGGGATGCTGGGGATGCCACAGTTATGATTTTTCCTGATTTGTCCTACAGTACTAGACAACAGAGATGAGCTTTTGATGGCTTGAGGGGTTGCTTACGTAAGCTGAAGGTGCAACATCAACTACTTCTACCCACGAAGCTGCGTGTGGCTTGGAATGGGCAGCAGATCTTGTTTAACAATGTAACGGATGCAGATAAAATTGTTAATCGAATCAAACAGGAGCTAGAGGATCAAGATGAGGTTGTGGACTTTTCTGATGAGGACTGATATCCTTATGGAACTAGGCCCAGGGTGCTAGGCTGTGCTAGCAATGTTATCTACTTTGGTTGCTACACTGTTTGGGAAGATCAGGACTGAGATTCTTCATACAAAATACATAAATGTTTTTCCCCAGGGCTACTGTTAAGGTCCTTACTACTTTTTGGGTCTCTTGTTAATTGATCTCCTGCAAACTAATTAATATTTCCCTATATAGCTAGGTAGACACCGGCTGGGTAACTTTATTTAAGTTGCTGCTTGTTCTGTGTTAAAGGATTTATTGCCTTTAGACAACTACTGATAATCACTGTAATGTGAGGTTTCTCCACACATATCCTTATCCTACTAGTAGATAAGTGGGGACAAACTGTAGGTGGGTTCCTTCCAGGAGCTGGGAGATTGTTTATTTGTTTCTAATCATTTATCTGCAAATAATGGGGGAATCACTATGGCCATGAGGTCATTTTGTTAATAATGAATCAACTATGGCTCATCTTGGTTGACAGATTACCCTGGATTCTTCCATGGCTGCATGCGAATGGACAATTTTATGTGGACTTATATATCTAATTGCTTTGTACTTCCCCCCATGATGTACCAATAAGGAGGTGTTATAATTTTATCCTTTGTAAGAGGAGATTTGTATTGTACATTCTGCTATCCTCCAATGTATAATTGATGTGTGAGTTTTGCTTACAAAATCAATAATAGAAATAAAAAAAAAGTCATGAGATCTTTAATTGCTTCTTCGACTTGAACTTGAACGAGTTGGTAGCAACTACAGGCCTGAAGGACTGTGTATTTTAAGTACTGAAATCTACAACATAGCTCTTGTCCTGACATACCTGGATTGTACGCAGACTAAACTGAAGCAGAACCAAAACAGTGGAAACATTATGTTCCCTGGATTCCCAAGAGTTAATTAGGACTCTGTTCCTCTGATGCATTTGTAGGGAGAAAGATATGTTCCAACGGGATAGAAAGGTCCATCCAAGCTGTGGCAGGAACCAGAATCAGTCAGGAATATTGAAAAGGGGACTACTAGGACATCAAGAAGTCTGCAGTGCAGTAGATGGAAAGGGAAGGAGCCCCGTATTGTGAGAGTGGTAGGCCAGCCCTGGAAGATTGAAGACAGCCACATCTATCGTCGATAGTTGAAAAAGGAAACAAAACTGGTTCTGGATATAAACTCAGCGGTTTGTCAGCAGTAAGTAAGGAAAATCATATACAGATCTGATTAAGGTTTACAATCCTGGCAGTCTCAGATGATCCAAAGTGTGGGGATATGCAGTCCAGTAAATGAGTGACTGAGAACGGGAGTCAAGGTAATGAGCCAGGAGAGCAATGCCGGTACTGTAAACCTAGAAGAATAGCACTGACAGAAGCACAGGCAGAGCAGCAGCAGAATGGGGCCAGTGTAGCTGGAGAAGCAGCAAGAATCTGGGCAAACAGTAGACAAGGGAACTACAGCATATCAGAGGGCTCGTGGAGGTGGCATGGCTGCAAGCAAAGAGCAAGCCCAAAAAGAGAAAAATGGGGAGAAAGCAGGCAGAGGGCACAAGGCAGGGAAGGGGTGGCCAAAGTTCAGTCGGTGGCTGGCTGCAATGGAGAGAGGAGGACTGTGCCAGTCATTGGCTCAGGGATGGGGGGAGTGGGGTGGTGGAGAACTGCCTGCTGGGGTGGGGATCCACTAGACCACCAGGGTAAAAATATATATAATTCTATGGGCTGATCGGTGATAGGAAGGGTTCTCTGCTGGACCACCAGGGAATGAATATATTATTATTTGGGTAGATTGAGCAGGGGTCCCACTAAACCACCAGGGACCTGAATATTTTAAAGATAATGTGGACAGGATTGGGGGGATCTGCTAGACCACCAGGGATCTGAATATTTTAAAGACAAAGGGATCAGGGCTGGGGGTGGGGGTTGGGGATCCGCTAGACCACCAGGGACCTGAATATTTTAAAGATAAGGGGATCGGGACTGGGGGATCCATTAGACAACCAGAGAATGATTAGTTACCTTGCCACATTGCTGCACTCAGCTTGTGGCAACCTGTCCAAATGTACCCTATGTTAGACACACAGCTATCATTGCTGCAAGCTGTGGGACTTTGCTGCCAGGACCCTACTCAATACAGAATCGGGCGCATGGTCCCTGGCACACTGGCAATTAGCACAAGCCACTTTTGGAATGGCTTGCACCAACTTTTGAGAATAGGACATAAGTTGCTTCATTTTTTTGACTCAACTTGAGTCATTCTTAAACTCGGCTTTGTGTCACTTTCCTCCATGCATGCGTTTTTTGACTCAGTTTGCTTCATTTTTTTGACTCAACCTGCTTCATGTTTTTTGTCTTAACTTGCATCATTTTTACTCTGCATCATATTTTTGACTCAACCTGCAGTCACTTTTGCTCCATCTCACTCTCTGCATCATATTTTTGCCTCAGATTTGCCTCATTCTCAGCTTGTGTCATTCCCTCCCCATGCATAATATGTTTGACACAGTTAACCTCTTGCATCATTTTGGAGGACTTTGCCATAGAGAACATGGGCCTGATTCACAAAGGTAGGTACAAGCTGTGCAAAAGGCAGCTTATCTTGGATAAACTTCAATTATTGGGAGCCCTGCCCCTGATTCACATTTGGGTAGAGTCTCAGTGGCAAGAATCCCTCAGCTGTAGGCAACTGTGGCCCCACACTAAACAAATGGCACCCTGGAAGGTGTGCCATAAGCTGCAGTGCGCTGTGTGGCAATAGAACCATGGACAGAAGTCCCTGGTGGCAAGCACCCCAAGCCCGATCATCTGTTATGAAAATAATTATATCCCTGGTGATCTAGAAACCCCCCCCAACCCACTCCCTGTTATTAAAATAATTACAGCATATCCCTGGGGGGTCTGAGCCATTTCTTCAGCCCTGATCCCTTTCATTAACATATATCCCTGGTAGTTTAGGGGTCCCTGCCCACCCTGATCCACTTTTATTAAAAAATTCACATTCCTGGTGGGCTAGGGGACCCCTCTCCCTATCCCTGAGCAGCCCATATAATAGAAATACATGTTTTCCTGGTGGTCTAGTGGACCCCACCCCCCCAACCTGGCAGGCAGTGTCCCACCAACCCACTACCCCATCCCATCCCCCAGCTGGCAACTAGCACAGCCCTCTGCACTCCACCCCAGCCATCCACTGACTGAACTGTCAAGGAGCACGTACTGTATACAACATGTCATTATTGACTGACAGGTATCAGTCAATGAGCACGCGCAGTATACAGTATGCGCTCGCTGACAGTTCAGTCGGTAACGGCGTGGTGGGTGCAGGCTGTAATCACTGTCGGGGATGGGATGAAGGCGAGTTGTCAGTGCTGCCTGCTGAAGGTAATCCTGAACCACCAGGATGTCTCTATTTCTATTATATGGGCTATCTCAAAGAATAAGGAAGGGTTCTGAATCATCAGGGATGTGTGTTTAATAAAAGGGGATTGGAGCTCAGGTAATCCATTAGAACACTAGGGATACAATTATTTTCATAACAGAGGATTTGGGAGGGGGGTCCACTAGATCACCAGTGATATAATTATGTTAATAAAAGGATATCAGGGCTGGGGTGCCACTAGGGAAGGGGAAATTGTTTAACCAGGAAAGGCACACTAAGCTGGAGCTTGTTTCCAGGTGCAACCTGGGAGCACAATGAAGTTAAGTGACTTGCCCAGGGTCACACAGTATGCAAGTGGGGGCTGATGGGATTCAAACCCAGGTCCCCAGATTTGCAGCTCAATGCCCTTAACCACTATGCTATACTGCCTCCAAGACCACAAGAGAAGTGATTTCTTTACTAAAAGGGGATCAGGGCTGGGTAGTGGGGACTGTGGCACATTGGTGCACAGTTCAAAACCCTCCCAGAGGACACACTTCTATGTACCTTCAGACCAGCCTTGGCTGATCTATTGGGGCACTAGGTCAGAATAGAGCTGTCAATAACAGCACCATCTGTGCTGGCCCATTGGCACTGAGGGTTGAGGTGCTGGAAGCCACACCTCGCACCACACCAGCGACCCAGGTTCGGGAATGAGCCGGGGCTGCTGGGGGTTGCTAGGGGAGGGAAGAGATTGAGCATATGGAGGACTGCTCTCTCTCTTCCCAGGGGTGGGTTCGGGGTGCGCTCGCTCTTGGAACGACCTCTGGCGGTGTCTAGGGGGTCGCCGATTGTAGTGGCGTGGCGTATGCCTGAGGGCAGAGCCATGGCAATTCTTTGCCTTGTTGGCCAGGCTCCACAGGGAGAGGGAGAGGGAGAGGAAACAGAAAAAAAGGTTAAAAACCCCATATCTGGGGATAGATGAAGGCACCTCGCCTGCCCAAAGCCCACACCTCCATTTCCAGGTTCTCTCCTCTCCTCAAGGCCACTCGTGTGCTGGGCACTTTCCCCTATAGATAGAGCATCCTGGTCGGATAGGGCGGCCCTACCTCCAGAGGGTTCAGACCCAAAGGTGGTGCTTGGTGCACAAGGGAGAAGGACTAGTCACTGAGGAGGGTAGAGGCTGGGTAGCCCCGAGGTTGCTGGAAGGAGTTGTCCAGGAATGGAGATAAAGTTAAAAAAAATAAATAAATAACAGCACCAACCACAACAGCGCTGTATTAAAAGTGTTCTACACTACTGCAACAAACAAACAGGCAGCTAACACTGTATCTTATGGAGCCAAAAAAACAAGTGTACTTACTGAAATGCTGCAAAATTTGCCTTCACCTTCACCTTCACCACCAAGACAGAAAACACATACGCTGCTTTCCGGTTAAGCATTCATTGTTCAAAATCCAAAGAAGTTTATGCAGGGACACCCCTCACCCAAAATGCCAAATGTTTTTGCGCCTGTACTCAGTGCTTTCTCAAGGCTGGTGAACCAATGATGAACAAGCATATTTTTTTTTTTGCATCATTTGTTTATTATTTCTGATTTTTTCATAAAAAGGAAAAAAAGGGACATACATCTGACATACATACATACAGACATACACAACATAAACATAGGTGCATAACCTATTAACATATTAACAGTCAGATCCATTTAATCACTTTACAACAGATTCTTTCCACTCAGTAAGCAAAAGAAGACAATTCTTCTAAATTATTAACCCAGGTGATGTAGAGTCGAAGCCCCCAATATTTCATTTCCAAGGACACCCCTCTCCTGATACAATCATTTCAAAACCAACCCTCATTAAGTATAATGCTTTCTGCAACATTCAGAGATGAGAGATATGGTTGCCAAGTTCTATAAAACAATTCCTCTTTCCCCTTAGTGGCATATGTCAGACGTTCCAGAGTTATGGCCTGCGTTACCAGGATTTTCCATTGTGCAATAGTAGGCTTTATCGCCGTGACCCAGGTATTCAAAATACAATGCCTAGCCATGTATATTAACACCCTAAACCATTTATGTACGGGGGTCCACTTTCCTCCCTCCATTTCTTCCACCCCGAAAAGTAGAAAAAGAGGAGACATGGGAAGCCACCGGCCTACAATCCTTTGCAATTCAGCTACTATCTCTCTCCAAAATATCTGCAAAATTGGACAGGCCCAAAAATAGTGATAATATGAAGCCGGATTATTATTACACCTGGGGCATGTGGGAGAAATAGCTGAATTATACTTATGAACCACCAGGGGCAGGTGGTACAGCCTATGACAAAACTTATAATAGGATTCTTTGTACTTATTGCACATCAAGACACCCTGATGTAGCTGAGGGAAGTGTTTTCCAATTACCTATGGAAATTGTGATCCCCATATCTCTCTCCCAGAGCATTCTAGTATTTTGTGTTTTATCCAAAAGCCATGTAGTACCTTCTTTAGCCACTCTCTGAATGGTACCCTTAGGTTTTCTTTGCCCAGTCATTATTAAATGTTCGATCATCTCCCACTGAGGTATAGAACCCCCGAGCCTACCAATAGATTTAATATACACCCTTACTTGGAGGTAATGAAATAGATGCTGGTGCCCTAGCCCCGTCTTATCCTGTATGTTCTGGAATGAATCCAGTACACCACGTGTAAATAATTGTTTAAGGCAATTAATTCCCTTTATTTCCCACTCTTTATACCCTCCATCCTCCCAACCTGGAAGAAAAAAGGGGTTCCCCCTCAATGGGAGGAGTAGCATATCCTCTTGCCTGGGGCCTCTCAGTTTAGTCAGATCCCTCCAACTATTCAACACTGCTATAACCAAAGGGTTCAGGTTGGGGAGTCTCTGGTATGCCTTCAATCCCCCCAGGGACAAGTATGCTGATATTCTTCCCTCATTTCCCCTGTCCTCTAAATCTAACCAACCCGCTTCCCTGGGTCTATCTATCCAGTCCTGTATATATCAACACTGCATTGCCCTCTGATAATTACTTAAATCCGGAAATAATGAACCTCCTTTATCTATAGGGGACTTCAGCCGAGCTAGAGCTGTCCTTGGGTGTCTCCCTCTCCAAATAAAATCCAAGAAGGCTTTATCCAACTTTCTCAAATCCGTTCCCTTCAACCCAACATGAAGCATTTGTAAGCTATAAAGTATTCTGGGAAGTGGGTTCATCTTAATAAGGTTTATCCTACCCAGCCATGTTATGGGAAGATTCTTCCATCTAGCCAGGTCCGCAACTATATTTTGCATGAGTGGGGTATAGTTCAAATCATGTAAGCCCTCTAATTCCCTTCCAACTTTGATACCTAGATAAGTGAAAGCCCTCCCAACTACCCGGAAGCCCCATTTTGATTTCCGTGCAGCCTGTCCCTCCTCTTGTACTCCAACCCTCAGCTCTTCCGATTTATCTAGATTTAGCTTATATCCAGAAAATTGTGAGAACCAGTCAATCAGGTTCAGAAGAGCAGGCATGGACTTATTAGGCTTAGTCACATATATCAACATATCATCCACATAAAGCGAGAGCTTGACCTCTCTACCCCTCTTCCCCATAACTCCTGAAATATCTGGATGCCCCTGAATAGCAATGGCCAGGGGTTCAAGTACCAGAGCAAACAGAAGAGGGGAGAGGGGACATCCCTGTCTTGTACCTCTTTCCAAATCAAAGCTATCTGAGAGGGTCCCATTGGTTAAAACTCTAGCCCTAGGGCTTCTGTACATCTGTCGCACCATGCCTGTGAACCATTCACCCAGCCCAAACCGGGTCAAGACCTCAATTAGATATTCCCACTCCACTCTATCGAATGCTTTCTCTGCATCCATCGACAGTACATGCACCCCTTCTTTATTAACCTTTGCTCCCCAAATTACATTAAGGAGAGTTCTCATATTGTGATATGAGTACTTACCCCGAATAAACCCGGTCTGGTCTGGGTGAACGATCCCCAGCAACAGGCCCTCTAGTCAGGTGGCCATAATTTTGGCTAGGATCTTGGAATCACAATTCAAGAGGGAGATCGGTCTAAAGGAGGCACATTCCAAAGGGTCTTTCCCCGGTTTAGGAATCAGGCAAATCATAGCTTCTCCCCATGATTGGGGTAACCCTCCTTTCTTCTCTTTCACCTCCCTAAAGACTGCTTCTAGGTGACCCACTATTCTTGATTTCATAACCTTATAATATTCGGCTGAAAAGTCATCAGGGCCGCTGGTCTTACCCCTCTTAAGCACTCCAATAGCAGAGAGGATTTCCTCTTTTGTAATAGCCGCGTTTAACCAATCCCTCTGACCTTCTGTTATCTTTGGTATCTCCACCTTATTCAAGAATTCCACCATCCCCCTATCCTCCCCTTCCCCTCGCCCCTGGTAAAGCCCATGAAAAAATCTCCTAAATCTCTCCCCAATACCTGTTTTAGTTTTCAGAAAGGCCCCATCCTCCGCCCGGATGGCCTGAATTAGATGTCCTCCCCTCTTCCCTCTTATGAGGTTTGCCAGAAAGGTTCCAGGCTTGTTTCCCCCACTCATAAAAATGCTTCCTAATAAATAGCCCTGTTGTCCTCACTTCTCCCAGCAGCAAGTTATTTAGCGCCTCCCTAGTCCTTGTCAACAATAGGTGTACATTTTCTCCACCCTTACCCAAAGCCACCTTTCTCTCCAACACTTTAATTCTCTGTTCTAGATTAGTTATTCTTTCCTTTACTTTTTTTTTGTGATGAGCAACGTAACTAATAATGGCCCCCCTCATAACTGCTTTTCCCACATCCCAAAAGACCTCTTTAGGGACATCAGACTCCGAGTTATTGCGAACATACTGCTGCCATTGCCCATACAAATGTTCCTGAAACTCCTTTTTGGCTAGTAGGTAAGTAATTAGAGAATCTCCAAGTCTTCAACTTGCCCTCGTCCTCCCCTCCACTCAGGGACATGATAACCATTGCATGGTCAGAAATATGTATGGGTCCATGCCTAATGTAATTAAGTTGAAAATACCAGCCCCTAGGAAGGAACACATAGTCCAGCCGTGACCACGTACGGTGGGGGTGTGAGAAAAACGTGTACTCTCTAGACATAGGATGAGCCATTTGCCACCCATCTATGAGGTCTAATTCATTCATGCCTGCCAACCATTCCCGAATAGCCCTTTTAAGGAGTCCCTTATGTTCTGAGTGGTCCAATGCAGGATTCATCAAACAATTCAGGTCCCCCCCCCAATATCAAGTTCGGAAATTGCTCTGCAGTTATTAGAGATAGAATCTTACCATAGAAACTCGAATCATACACAGCAGGTGCATATACACTTCCAAATGAAATTTTTTCCCCATATAAGGTACCCACTACAAAAACATAGCGACCATCATTGGGGTCAGCAATCACTCTCTCTTTTAAGAATGGAAGTTTTTTATTCAGGAGAACAGCCACCCCTCTTTTCTGTGCATTAAAAGCAGCCGAGTAACACTCCCCCAACCATCCCTTTTTTAACTTTGTATGTTCCCTCTCTATGAGGTGCGTCTCCTGTAACAATGCAACATGGGTATTCTGCCTTTTTAAGGCCGCGAGAAGCATTGTTCATTTAACCGGGGTGGCTATTCAGCTTACATTCCATGATACCACATTTAAATCCTGCTTTCCACTCATGTCCTCCAAGTATTTTCCTGTACCTTTATCCTCCCCAGAAAAACCTCATCGGGCTTCCGACTCCATCACCCCCATCAGAGTGTCTGAATGGCATATTTTATGGATCTGCAAACTAACATCTAACCATAACAAGTATAACACATAAAAACTATATACATACCCCATCACCCTCCCCATATTTCCCCCCCAACATCTTCCCCCCCAAGTAACAAGAACTGCATAGCACAGAGATTTTACTCTCCCTTCCCCCTATAAAGCAGTCCAGGAAATGTCCCCCAGGTCGGCGCACACTATGACCCAAAGGAAAAAAAAAACAACCAACCTTTCCCTTAATTTAATATGAATATTAGGTTTTCACCCAATCAGTCATTATCATCCCCCTTATTCTCAGTGTAAGTCCCCTTCCTACAGCCCATCCGCTCTCTCCTAGGGTTCTAGGAATCCAAAAGGCACCCTCTTCCCCAGCCTCCCACCTCCTTTCTTTCATTTAGAACCCATCCCTCCCGGAAACAAACTTCGTCTCTCAAGGAAGACTAGAGATGGTCCCTCCGAAACTTATAGAGCTCTCCCCTGTGTGGCCATAACCCCTCTGTCTGTCCCCAGTACCGAAAGGCCAAATCCCTTAAGAAAGCAACTCTGCTCCCCCCTTCACCCCCTTATCTATCAAGCATCAAGTCCTTTTATGAGGGGTGGGGGCTATTAAGACTTAGTCCGCTTTACAACTTTCCACCGTTCCAAGGTCTCTTCGCTCCAGATAATGTCCTGCATGCCCACGAAACATGAGCTGTCTCTTGAAAAAGTAAATGTCAGGCTTCCAGCATATGCTCAGTTCTCCAGAAAATGAAAATAAAAGGAGGTGAGAGGACCGCCTTTTCGTGATTCTCGTCTGCAAAATAATAGATCAACCCTGTTGTAGATAGTTTGTCTTTGCTGTATTTATTAATTAGAAGAAATAGACGGAGAAAATGAAAGTCATGTCCAACACTTAGCTTTCTTATGGCCACTTCTGCCCTTCCACAAGTCAGCCCCTCTTGCTATCACTCCAGCCAAGCAGGCCACCTCCAGTTTCAGTTTATCCCAACTTTTTTCACCAAGTCCTTCACAAACACATCCACCTTCGAAACTTCCCAAAAAGAATAGACCGCTCCTTCATATTTAACTTTAAGAGTTGCAGGATACAGCATATAGCAATCGATTTTGGCTTCTCGTAGCTGCGCCATGACTGAGGAAAAAGCTCTGCGGCATTTCAAAAGGCGGGCTGAGTAGTCTTGAGATAAAAACAAGCCGTGTCCCTCATAAACCAATTCCGATTTATCTCGATAAGCCTTCAAGACATTTTCCCTATCTGGGAAATAATGAAACCTCATAATTATTTGATGAGGTGGCTGGTTAGGTGCTGGCTTCAGTATTACCACCCTATGGGCCCTCTCTATCTTCAGATGCCCGTTTTTAGGTGACATACCCAGCAATTCAGGCAATGTTTTAGCACAAAAGTCCATAATGCTCACTCCCTCCATTCTCTCTGGTAGCCCCCTTATCCTCAGGTTCAATCATCGATGATAGTTCTCCTGATAGTCCAACAATTCCTTTAGTTCCTCCAATTCTCTTTGTAATGCTAAGATTTGCTCAGGAATTGGGGCTGTAACATCCTCCAAGTCCGAGATTCGCTGCTCGTCCTCATTAATTCTCGTGGTCTGCGTAGCATGCAAATCGACCAGTTCCTGTAGCTTTCTATTGAAATTGGTAGCCAGACTGGTGAGTTTGGGTTCTAGTGCTGCCAACACTTGCTGAGTCACCTCGCAGCCTACTGCACTGACTTCACCGGCTGATAGCAATATATGGCCTGCACTCTTCACTTGAGAGGCCGGTGGTTGCTTCCTTTGGTTTTTCACCACCATCCTCAAACTTTTCCCAGCATTTGAGATTACATACTCATCCATCTCACTTCTTAGCACCTTTTCAGACCGTTTGTGCTTACTTTGGGTTACTTCTATGGTTGCTTATTTTTATTTTAAGCGGTGACTCTGAGGAGTGAGGTGAAGACACATCTTTACTCCAGTCTTCTCATTAGTGCCCCCTCGAACAAGCATATTTAAAGGTCTTTGTTAAAGTGACAGTGCACATAATAAAACCACATATTATTACCACACCATTTTATGAACACACATACCAATAACAGTGGTATAAAAAAAGCAATCTTCACATTTAGAATGTATAAAAATATACCATATGGGTTTAGATGTTAAAACCAAGAATGGAAAAAAGCAGGAATAATACGGGGGGGGTAAGGGGGCAGGGAGGGGAGAAAAGCTAGAAAAGAAGGGAGGTAGAAAGGGATAAAAGGAGAGAAAAAGGGGAAGGGGGAAGAAGTACCAAAAAGTAAACAGAGGAAGAGGAAAAAATGGGTTACTGTTTTTAAAGTTTTTTTAGAGTTTTTCTCGTATTTGTTAAGATAGACAAAATTAATCACCACAATATATTATTTTAAACATACTAAAAAAAAAAGTAGATAGATTTTTATTTATTTCCTATTATCTAGTTACAAAAAATACAACCCTGAAAAAAGACAGTCCCTAACTATTTTTACAGCTGCAGTGAGTGGAGCTTGCAGATGTTTTGCATGTACAAAAGGGCTGATGTCATGTTTTCTGTCTGTGGAACTGACTGAAGGTGTAAATAGTCTCCTCCACCTTACCCTCCTCCAAGAAATGTATTTCACCCTCAAATAAATATGCTTTCATGTTAATCAATGGTTGCAGGGCATTATTTTCTTTCTTAAATGGGAGGTACAAGAACTGGAACCTGAGTAGTGGGAGGCAGCATTAGTTTTATTTTTGGTAAGATCCACCCCCACCTCTTCCTGAGCAGCTCCTAAAGATTCACCCCCACTTTTTTTTTTGGTTCATGTGGCAGGGCCATGAGGTGGATCTATCATGTTGGAACAACTGACTATCAGAGCTGCCTGGGGCATCAGAGCTTAAGGTTCAGAAAAAAAGGAAATGTAATTAAGGAGTGCCTGAAACTGCATCCTTATATAGTACTTGTGAAACTGCAACCTGAAATGACAGCACTTGAGGAAAGCAAGCACTTGCAACACAAGAATGACAATTAAGGTATAAGCCCACAAAGGAGTAAAATATGTCACCCAAAGAACACTATCCTATATTGAATACTAGAGTGTCTGTTTCCTAAAAGCTTTTTATACCTCCAATACACAGCTAAAGCACCCACCCAAATAGCTAGGGAAAACTCTACATTTTTATCTCTCTGGGACCTGAAATTTAGCAGTAATGCGTGAAGAGAATAATGTTTTGTATTTTGTGCATTTGAATAGGTTTAGTACTTTGAAGTTAAAAGATATAAATATATATACATAGTGTCATGGGCACCTGAAAAGGAAGGAGATACTACTGAAATAAATGTTATTCTGATGATTTATTTATTTATGTGTAAGATTTTTAAGTGTAGTTATGCCTAGGTCACAGACACATAAGCTATAAAAAGTACATTTAAGGATGGATGTATTAGTCAAAGCTTGTAGTAGCAAAATAAAGCAAGAAAATAATATATTGTGTTTCTCTTTTCTTTCAATTGTTTAACCAGGAGTGGCACATTAAGCTGAAAGCTTGTTTATAGGGGCAACCTGGGAGCACATGGAAGTTAAGTGACTTGCTCAGGGTCACCCAGTATGCAAGTGGGGGCTGTAGGCTTCAAACCCAGATCTCCAGATTTGCAGCTCAGAGCCTTAAATCACTGTGCTATACTGCCTTCCTAGTTATGGCAGTCATCTATTTTATGGTTCATGATGTTGGTGTAGTAAGCAGCAGTACATTGCATAGCAGGTGTAAAATGTCAATAAGCAGGTCACGAAATAGATGTGCTGAGCAGTTACTGAAGCAAGAAATGTAGTTAGGATAATAAAATATTCCTGTTAGAAAACTGACAAATGTGTGACATTTGCATCTCAATTTCTAGGAGGTCCTAATGGGGTGCCAATGTACAATATAAAGTGCTGTAGTTTTCAAGTTGTCTGGGTAATTGCTTTGTACTACCACTGTCACTAAATTTAAATTATTCTGTGAAGAAAATTAAGTTTATATAACTGTCTGTAAATGTATTAAAAACATTTACTTGTCCTTATAATGTAATGCATTAAATGCTGTTGCTAGGTTCAGAAGTCACATAACAACACCTAGAGCATTAGGGTTTCTGACAATAACACCCTGCCCTGTAGGGACTGACAGGCATCAGGGATGTGACTTGGGATTGTCAACAGTAATGCTCATGCCATTCCACCCCCATCCCCACCCTGAAGCCAGTGACAAGTATCGAGGTGTGCCTTTGACGCTTCAGCCCCAAAGTTCACTCCATTTTCTTATACAGTACTGCACCATTTCAGTGTATTTCATTATGGAATGGGGTAAGTGTAATGCTTGAACACCCCAAGGCCCACTTTGACACTTGTCTGTGTCTACAGGGTAGGGTGAGTTGAAATGGTGTGAGCGTTATGGGCAACAACCCAAAGGTACTCCCCAATGTCTGTCCATCTCTGAATGGTGGGGGTGGGGTTGGCGTCACTTCAGTACTTCACTGCCATTCATATTCTGCCTGTCTGTCTGTGTCTCTTTCTCTCTCTCTCTCTCTATATATATATATATCTATATGTCTATGTAATTATCTGTCTTTCTATCAATTGCATGTATCGCTATTTTTACCTATTTCTAAAACAAACCTGCATATCACATTTGCTTGCATTCTGAGCACATACTTATGAAACTGTGCATATTTGTACTCCACTTCTGTATAGACCTTATACTTTCCTAATATTCCCATTATCACAAGCATAACTACCTTACCCCTATCAAAAGTGACCCCCTCTGAAAGTTACTATCACATTTTCTCTGTTAACAGTCCATCATTACACCTGACTTCCTGACATCAACACATTGCTCAAATATAACTTTCATTACCTCATGGACAAAACCCCTGTTTCTCTAAAAACAAACAAAAAAAACAACTGTGTAAATAATGCCAAGGCTGAACATATGCCAGCCATTACTTTTTCATGTACTGCCACCTTCTGTACCAACATGGGGATTTGCATATGTTTCCCATGATGCTTTGCATTATTGGGGTACATGCAATTGTGTTTTCTTTAAAATTTGGCTGTCCAGCTAATATCATTTGGGATAACACATACCTCAGTAGCATTTGCTCTTGGGTTCTTTTGCAACCCTATATAACTTCCTATTCCTTCCATTAAAATGTACACTTCCATATATTTTTCTAATAATGTGTATGCCTTCCTTAGAACAGAAACTAAAACAAATCTTACTATTTACAAATCATTGTACTGTTTCTCCATACCTCCTTAACTATTCCACACAACTTCACTAACTTCATTATGCAGCCGTGGTGGATCTGACCAGAAGTTGTTATATATGTTTTGAATCCATTAAGTTGTCTTAGCCAGAATGATCTAGAGAATTCATATATACATAAAAAGCAGATTTTATAAGCTAAAGATATCTTTTTCTATTTTCTACATTCTCTAGTTCATATTTTCAACTTATTCAGCATTAGAGGGGACAGTTCCCAACCTATCTATTTATATATACCATTTAAATCCTACCTAGAGAAATCTAGAGAATTCATGCATTCAAAAAGAGCAGAATAATATGACCGAGAAATACAAAAATGCAGAATAATGTAAAATAAAAGTGCAGAATGATGCAGAATAAAGCAGACTTCAGTGGCAGGAAACAATGCCGCCACCAAACACAGCTCCAATGGTAGCAGTTGGACACCACAGTGACAACCGCTACCATTGTAAAATAACTACAGTATATGCAAAAGTATATTTTCATGGGGGGCTCTGCCTCCCACCCCCCCAAGCAAGGGGGGCTTTCCCCCCCTGCACCTCCTGAACTGAAGGATTCCTACTCCGAGGGGAGCAGATCATGGGGAAAAGGTTAATTTTCTGGGGCTGTGGAATACTGTTTCCATGGCCCTTTGACAAAATGCAAGTCCCAAATGAAAATTAAAATAACTGTGAGAGACCAGGATTAGAACTTTGGTTACACTTGTGGCCTAAAATAACTTTTAAGCCAGTATTCTATAAAGGCCACATGATTGTTTATGAGGGAGACTCATAAAATGACTATCTTGAAAATTTTGAGGTGAAATGAAAGAAAAATAAATAATTATTAATAAGTGTTGTGTGTATTGCCAGACTTTACCCCAGTGGGTAGTACTTTGTGATCCCATGCCAGTGAACTGAGTTCAGGGGCAAACTCAGTGAGCCAACTGGATGAGCTGTGGCTGTGGGAACTGTGCTGTCATGTGGCAGCACCCCCCCATCCCTTGAAGGGAATGCCTAGGGTTGTCTCCACACACCCAAGTATCCTATAGTGAAGAGAAATCCCCTCTTGGCATAAGGCCCTGTTGCACCCATGGATGCCATAGGGCTCAGTGTTTTGGCTTTCAGATGTTTTTTTTGGCCGCATGTCCATATCTGTAGACAGAATGAAGCATCCGGTCAGACAGCCTCACACATTCTTGGTATGCACTTTAAGTGTCAGTTAACCACAGTGTAACTGCATTGCAGCTGCAATGTAGCTGCATGCAACAAACATGTAACTACAGTGTAATTACCCTTGCTTTTGACATCCTTTGCCACATGGAAGTGTAGGGCTAGAAGAGCTCTACATTTCCATAGACAGTGGACTCTCCCCTTGATGCAAGTCCCAGAGGGCCCTGTATATCTGCATCTGTTCACACAGGTCACTTCAGGACCTGTGTGAATGAGGATAGCATTCAACTATCTCAAAAAGAAAGACAAATCTTTGCAAAAACAATGGTCTTGATTTTCAAATGGAGAACTATGACACAAGGTGCCTGCACCAAAGGTGTATGAAGCAAGTGGCACCCTTGTCAAAGTTTGCGACAATCCTGATTTTCAAATGCCATCTATGGCAAAATCGGGATGCCATGCAGCAAAGCCCCCCCCCGCACTACCCTTGCAGCAAAAGTACCCTTGTGCCAGGTAGCAAGGGTGGTTGCTGCACCACAGTGGGGCTGCACCATCCCCTTATTTAGGGTTCCATAAGACCCACTGTGGCTGCAGCAGGTTTCTTAGGTTAGACCAGCCAGGAGGTGGTCTAAGGGGCCCTGTACCACTGCCAGGCAAAGCAGCAATTGAGGCGGCTTCAAGATGGGGATCAGGGGCATAAGGAGCATGGGGGGAATAAGGAGCAATGGGGGCACATCAGCAATGGGAGGGTTCTGAGGTGGCACACTGTGGGGGTGCCCTGCAGACATGTAAGCAGCCAATCAGCCCAGGTACATAGGGTTGGCAAGATGGGATCAGGACCCAGCAACACATGTATGCAGCCTAGGCACCTGCCCCAGTGGTGCCACTTACTAGAACACCATAGGTGGGCAGCAGTGCTGTAGGGTACTGGGTGCTGGTGGTGGATGGAATCAGTCCCAGGGCACCATAACAGTGCTGTGGTACTTGGGCACCTGTGTGAAGGCAGGCTGCTACCCACCTATGGTGTTGTGGTAAGTGGTACATCTGGAGAATGTGCCAGGGCTGTATGCAGCTGTTGCTGGGTCCTGGTCCTGTCTAGCCAACTTCATGTACCTGGGTTGATCAGCTGCCTACACACCTGCAGGACACCCCTGTAGGGTGCCACCTCAACACCCTCCCATTGCTGCCATGCATCTGTCATTCCTTATGCCACCTTCCAGTACAACTTATGCCCCAGTCCATGTCTTGCAGCCATATTCAAACACACAACCTTTGTGGCCCTTAAGTGTTCTACCAGGTGGGAGGTTGACAGAGCCTTCCACCAAACAAATCAGGTGAGCCACCTGTTCGGGACAACCCTGCAGATGTGGCAAATCTTCTGTCTTGTATGCAGAGGCCCTCATTTTTTTTAAATGTGGTGCTGGGTCCCTGATGCACTCTGAGAGTGCCATAGGCCTAGCTCAGCAGAAATCGTGGTGATCTAATAGCTCTTTGAAAATTGAGCCCAGTGTGTCTGCATCAGAGTTCAACATAACACCACAAAAGTAGGGAAAGAGGTGTTAGACAGCCATCATCAGGTAAGACACAACATGCAACTTTTTCCTTTGTGGATATGAATTTGTGGTTGCATAACCACAAGCCACACAGGGGCCTGTGCTTATGCAGCCACACCTAAGTGTGTTTGTGGTACAACATGCACGAGTACCTGTTGCAGTGTGGGTATCCTGGTTTCAGCAGCGAATCGAGACATTTTTCAAGGGGGTAGAAATTTTGTTTAGAGGTAGCTCTTTCTCCCAAAAAGCAAAATGTTACATTGAAAATCTCAGATTTGGTTAGAAACAACTACTTTTCACTGGCCTAAGAAGTCTTATCTCGCTGCATAGCTGGATCTGCTAGTGTATGGTTTTCTATATGCAGCTGCTTAAGTGCAGGCCCCATAGGGGCCTGCCATTCTGCAGCCAGAAGTCAGTGTGTGTCTTACACCTCTGGCTGAAGAGGCACAAGCCCCTCAGGGGCTGACTTCAGAAAACAGAAGCACTGTTGCAATTTTGGTATCATGGATTTTGTGGCAGCTGTGCTTTTACAGCCTGCCAGGTCATAATGTCGTATGCTTAATAGTGTACAACATTATAGCTAACCTGAAACAGTGCTGTCCATGACAGCAAATGGTGCAATACTGTGTACACTGCTGTACGCGGTAGTGCACCATTCACACAATCCCAGGCAGAGGATAAGACCTCTGCTATAGTGGGTTCTGCTGAGCAGCTGCTGTGGCTCACTGGACTGAGCCACAGCAGCAGGAACCCAGGCATTGCACCTGGGACCTGGTTTGATTCCCAGTCCAAGACATTTTAATTTTTTCCACAATTTGTGCACTCCCCAAGTTGGACCCCCTTCAGAGTTGAGAATCTTTAGTGGGGGGGTTCAGGGGCACAGACCCCCATAACAGAGGATATGGTTGCAGAGCTCCCAAAGAAAAAAGACTTATGCCGCATGGCAATATTGCACTGAATTGGCAGTGCAATTTTGCCATGCAGCATAATGTCTTGCAACATTATGACCCTGTGCCCTTCTGCAGCTAGAGGTCAGGTTGTATGTCTTACAACTGCAGATGCATTGTGCAGACAGAACTGTGAGTATATCTTACAGTACAGCGTAGGTGATTACCTGCAGATACAGAAGCACTGGCCCCATAGGAGCCTGTACTTCTGCACACAAAAAAACTTTTGTAATTTGGTGATCGTGGATTTGTACCTGTGGCTGCAGTGATCTGTGCTTCTGCACACAGAAGAAGTGTTGTGATTTTAGTATTGGAGATTACTATCTGCAACCAGAAGTGACTGTGTATGCCTTAAGGTGTGTGTACCACAGATACAAATCCACAAAGGTAACACATCAGTGCTACTGCATTTGTGTCACTTGGAAACAGTTATATGCTGTTCATCTTACCCAATAATATCTGTCTGTGGTTGCTTGCATGGTCTTGTCTTTTTGCTGCTTGGGGGGCTCTGGAGTTAGGGTTGGAAACCCATGCCACATTGTACTACTTTTGTGGCATTCCATTGAACCCTAAGTGGTGTATTAACACAGTTTTTTGCACAGACTAGATATATGTATTATGGTGGTGCGGTAGCGCCACTATAGTTAGGGTTCAGTTCAGTGTTAAACCCAAACCTCTGTGCATTCATTTCTTTGGCACTATTTGATGAAAAGAGCTTCAATTTTGCATGTGTAGTGTAGTGTAATAGGCAATCTCCTGATCTGTGGAAAGTTTTGTGATGGCAGTTTATGTGGTTTCTGAGATCTGCTTATGTCAATTTCGAATCAAATCTTTTTTCCTTTACTTAAAGTGTTTGTTTTTTTTTGCTCTCATCTACAGCCTGCTGTACTTGGAACGGAATTTTTTCCCAAACTTGCAGAGCAAATGTGGGATGTCCTAAGGCAGTGCCTTTGAAAGATCTGGTGAAAAAAATAATAAATGGCTACAGAGTTATAAAGCTTTAAAGTTTAGATTTTTCCATTCTGTGCATTCGCAGTAGGGTTTTTGAGATAATATATTGGTACAAAATGAAAACTTTGATTTTGCGGGACACTTTTTTGGTTTCTCACAACTTGCTTGGCATGGCACCAAAGATTTTTTTGTACCACAACAACTGCCATCTTGTTGATTTTTTCCACGAACTAACAAGTATGGAAAATACATAAATATGCTGTCCTTGTAAAAAGAAAACACCAGAACCTAGGTAAACAGGTCCGTTAAGTTAGATTCTGATGTTTGTTTTTTAAAATACCGCCCAGAAAAACCTTTCCTGGGCACCCAAAATACTGTGTGCCCAGCTTAGCGAGAGGAGCCCTTCACCAGTAGGAGAAGAGTGGGACTTTCTTTACTTCTGCAGATGCAACTGAACTTGCGCTGTGGGCTGCAGTGAGAGTAGTGAGCCATCATTTCCCTGGTGTCTAATAGTGCCCTCACCCCACCCCAATCACTGTCCACATGCAAGAAACAATTGTTTTTGTCAAAATTCACATGTAAGACAGAAGCAGTCAAGTTTGGTCAATGATTAAATTTTAAATTGAATGATCAAAGAAAAGAAATCTCCCCACTCAGCCTTACCTCCCAGCAAGAGAAAGAGTACCAGTGACATCAATCACTGAGGGACTGACTAGGGGATGAGAATCCAACCTCCCTCACTCCCAGATGGATGAAGAAAATAAAGAAAGGAGAGCCTTCTACATATGGGGGACATACCTGGAGCCGGGACTTGGGAGGCAGACTGACTTGACAAGTCAAATTTTAGGGGGAAGGGGTGTTCTTCCATAAGTCATCACTCCATGATAGAATGTCAAATGGCTGAGCTACAGATGTGACAGCAGTGATGATGTCAGGTAGCGGGAGGGTAATGCATCTGGCCAGGAGGAGGGAATGGATCTCAGTGGAGCAGACCCTCAAGACCATGGACAAGTGAGACTCAGAGCTGACCACTGCCACCGATGAGGTGTGTCTATCAGGCTCTGCCCTTGTCACAAATCACAGTTTACTTTTAGTATAATTACAAATGTAATTTTAGGGAGGGATGAGAAAAGCCTCCACCCCAAACTTCATTGGATATTCAGTATTGCTTCAAATAACTCCTGCTGTGAGTTTTCATCCTCCGATTACCCTCTCTGAACAAGATATGCATTCTGCTGGGGTGGAATGAAGGAACCCATGCAATACTTAAATGCATTCTGGTGGCTTTTGCATGTTCCTTCCTGAATTCACCCATATCCAAAATTCACATGTAAGATGGAAACGGACAAGTTTGGTCAATAATTAAATTTTAAATTGAATGATCATTTTAAAGTAATATTTAATGGGAAAGTTTAGTGGGAAAAGTCACATTTTCTTGCAATTTGGATTTGTAACTGAGGCAAATATCTAGAATGTGTCAGCAAACTAGGGACTGTTTAATTTAGAACTATTAGTTCCATTGTAAACTACAGTAAAAAAGGCCACCTTTTTTACTTCCCTGAAGTCAAATCCTAGGAAACAGGCCTTGCACCAGTGAAGCTGGGGTTAGGAAACTTGCACCAGGGACTGATTGGCAGAGCCTGAATAAATAGACAGTGAGAGAGGGGAAAACAGAAAGAAATCTTTCCACTCAGCCTTACTGCCAGTAAGAGAGAGAGTATGAGTGACATCAGTCATGGAGGGACAGACTGAGGGATGAGAATCAGACTCCCTTATGTCTAGTGGCACCCCAAACCCCATCCTCTGATTGCCATTTCCGTTACTTTTCAGTCTTTCCCTGGTGTCTAGTGATAATCACCACCCCCTGATTACTGTCCATGCCTGAAATAAAGAAAATGGTACCTCAATGTTATTTTTTGTTTGTTTAAACCTGCAAAACAGAAAACTATCCCTCACCAATCTGCCCCACCCAATTCTTACCTTCCATTCAGCACTCACCACCCAACACATCCTAGTACACTCCCACATACCCGCACTCACTTGAACAGGTCACAGGGTAAAGATCCACTCTCTGACTGAAGACATGTCTTGCTGTTGGAACCAGTGACTGCAATAAGAGAAACTAAGATAAATGTGTCTGTATTTCAGTGGGGTTTTCAACTTTGTTGCATAACTTAGCCATTTTTGCATATTTTGACACAACATTTTCAACATAGCCTTTTGGGGACCCTACCTCATGAACAATGTCAATGGAATTCTGAAAATCTGCCCCAGAAGGCAATTTCATGGTAACTTGGTAAAATCACCTTCCAGGTGGGATTTGAAAATTTTCCCTGCCCTTCTTCATGAGGTGAGGTTATAAGAAGGCTATGTTGAAACTTTGGGGTCAAAATATGTAAATCTGGAAAAGATATGCAGATGCACTGAAATTTTACTGCACTCGCTTGTAACTTTGGTAATATTAAAATATTTTCACCCCAAATTTTCAACATAGCCATTTTCTTCACATCACCTCATGAATGTCACAGCTGTCAATTTTCAAATCCTGGCCAAAATGTATTTTTGCACCTGTGGCACAGAATGATGCTGTGGTGGCATGGAATGACATTTCAGCAGGGATTTAAAAGTTCTCAGCACGGCGTTCATGAGGTGGGGTAATAATAAAGCTGTGCTGACAATTTGGCTGCTGTTTTGGCCAAAATGCAAGTGCAGGGCCCACATTACACAACTATGGAGGCATGGCAGGGTAGGGCCCAAAGGGCTCTGTGCTCCCACAGGCAAATGAGGATTCAATTAACTATTTAAAAAAATAAAGAAATGATGTGCAAAAAAACTGCATTGATGCACAGGTAACTTAACACCACAAAAGTTGGGAAATGTGGTGTAAGGGTTTCTCACCCTAATGCCCCCCAACCTCCAAAGCAACAAAAGGGGAAAACATTAGGGTTTTGGGTCTCCAGAGTCTTGGTGAATCAGTAGTGAAGTCTTGCTTGTGGGTTGTCAACCCTAATGCCCACCCCTCCCCCGTGGGCCCTGCTTGAAGAAAGGAGATCATGCGTGATGTTGTTTACTCATGGAATGTGGTGGGCATTAGGGTTGACAACCTCCAAGAAACTCCCCCCCCCACTGATTTACCAAGACTCCGGAGAACCAAAACCATAATGCTTTCCCCTCTTGCTACTTCGGGGGCTGGGGGCATTAGAGTGAGAAAAAGCTAACACTACATTTTCCCACTTTGGCATTAAGTTACACGTAACTAATTGCATTATTTTTTTGCCAAAGACTATATATATATATATTAAGTAAAAACCTTGTTAATGGTCTAGTTAGGGTTAAAGTGAGAAAAGTAGGGAAATGTGGCATTAGGGTTTCCAACCCTAACACCCAACCCCCACCCTGCACACACCAACAGGTGTAAGAGCTAAGCCTTGCGGTTGTCAGCCCTAACGTTCACCCCATTCCATAAGTAAATAAGCTGAAATTGATACTGTATAGGTGAATGTGGTGAGTGTTTGGGCTGACGACCCCAAAGCACACACCCCGGCGCCTGTTGGTGTGTGCAGGGTGTGGGTGGGGTGTTAGGGTTAGAAACCCTAATATCACATTTCCCTACTTTTGTCACTTTAACCCTAACTAGACCATTAACAAGGTTTTTAATATATATATATATATATATATATATATATATATATATATATATATATATATATAAATCCTTACAAAACAATAATGCACTAGTTATGGTAACTTAATGCCACAAAAGAGGGGAAATGCAGTGTTAGCATTTCTCACTCTAATGACCAACCCCCGAAGTAGCAAGAAGGGAAAGCATTAGGGTTTTGGTTCTCCAGATTCTTGGTAAATCAAGCATTAACAAAGTTTTTTGGTAATTTATTTCTTTACTTTTTGAGACAGTATAGTTGTATCCTCATTTGCCTGTAGAAGCACATCGACCTCTGGGCACTGTACTCCCATCCTTCCATAGATGTTTATATGTATGTAGCTGTGGAAGCACAGAGATCCTTCAGGCCTGTGCTTCCATTTATAGGACAACAGTGTCATAATTGTCAGTACAGCCATCTTGTTACCACAGCTCATATACCTGGTACAGAAAATGTTCAAATCCCACCAAAACATAATTCTGTGCAACTGCAATGCCATTCTGCGCCACAGGTGTGAAAACACAGTTTGGCCAGGATTTGAAAAATTATAGCTGTGGCATACATGAGATGGGATAATAAGAAGGCTATGTTGAAAATCCGGGTGAAAATATTTAACATTTCCAAAGTTACAAGTGTGAGTAGTGAAATTATGACAAATGGTCATAACTTTGCCATTTTTACATATCTTGACCCCACATTTTCAACAGCACCTTCTTATGACCCCACCCCATGAACAAGATGAACAAGTGCAGGAAACATTTTCAAATCCAGCCTGAAAGTGTATTAGCCAAGTGATTGTAAAATCACCTTTCAGATGGGAGTTACATAATGACAGTCATATTGTTCATGAAGTGGGTTCCCCAATAGGCCATGTTGAAAATTCGGGATCAAAGTGTCAAAAAATGGCTTAGCTGTGCATAAAGTTGAAACCCCATTGAAATACACTTAAATGCATTTACCTTAGTTTGTCATATTGCAGTCACCTGTTCCAGCAGCAAGAAGTGTCTTCGGTCAGAGAGTTGATCTGGAACCTGGGACCTGTTCAGGTGAGTGAAGTTGTGTGGGGGTGTACTGGGGTGGGGGTGTAGAGTGGTGGATGCTGAATGAGAGGTTGGGGGCTGATCAGTGAGGGACCCTATTCTTTTTTTACATGTTTTGAAAAAAAAATATTGAGGGACTGTTTTGTTCATTTCAGGGTTGTGCCTGAAATGGGAGGGTGGAGTGCCACTAGACACCAGGGAATATATAATTTTATAATGGGTACAGTGATTGATTGGTGGGTGCCATTAGATATCAGGTAAATCAAGACCTGCGAGTGACAGGTAGTGGGTGCCACTAGACACCAAGGAATCTATTTATTTTTTTTAAGGGGATGATGATGGGTTGGTGGGGGGTGCCACTAGACACCAGGGAAATATATGAATGGGGGACAGCAACCGGCGGGTGTGGGGTGCCATGGGCACCAGGGCAACATCACACATTGCAGAGACGGCAATGGAGTGTGTGGGGGGCTGCCACTAAACACCAGGGAAATGGAGGCTCTCAGCTCACACTGCAGCTGACAACAAAAGTTCAGCTGCAGCTGCAGAAGTAAAGAAATTACCACTGTTCTAATACAGAGAATGTGGGGGAAGCTCTCCTCTCACTAAGCTGGGCACCCGGGATTTTGGATGCCCAGAAAACATATTTCTGGCCATTATGTTAATAAAGATACATTAGAATCTAAATAAACAGGTCCTGTTTAGCTCGGTTCTGTGTGTTTTTTAAAATCTCAACATTTTTATGTGGGGTGTTAATCCAAGCTCTCAATAAATAAATAAATGTATTTTCCATGTTTGTTAGTTCAAGAAAAAAAATTAACAAAATGGCGGTTGGCACGGCACAAAAAATATTTGGTGCCCCGACAAACACATGGTGTAAAATCAAAAACACACATTTGTGTCATCAAATATTTACTTTCACTGCAGAACGTTTTCTCTAAAACCATACTACACATGCACAGGTCAGAAATCACTAAATTTTAAAGACTTATAACTCTGGAACCCTTTAATATTTTTTCACCAGACCTGTCACAGGCACTGACTTAGGGCATGAGACATGTGCTCTGAAAGTTTGGGATAAAAATTATATTCCATGTAGGCTGTAGGGGAGAGCAAAAAAAAAAGCATGTTAGGTATAGGAAAAAAGTTAGACAATTACAAAAAATGACATGTGTAACCCCCAGGCCAATTTTAACTAGTGAGCACACCCTCCATTAAAATCTGGAAACACTGGTACCCACATACTGGCATAACATTTTGTTTTACAAAAGGTAGGTACTACCCTTGACATTAGGATGTATACCTAGCTCATTTTCTAGAGGAAGAGAGGGGTTGGGGGTACAGAAACAAAACAACATGAATCTTATGTGAATAACGGAACCCAGATCCTGGGTGGAGGTAGCTAGGCATATGCTAGATACAACTTGCTGAGGGGGCCCCAGTAAATTCCACACAACCAGAAGAAATAATCAGAATGTCCATAACAGTAACTGGGGTTGTGCAGTATGGCTTTATTCAACGGATGGAAAATTAAAGCAGAAGTGGACCCCCAAGGGTCAGTCTATGCTGGACAGGTACCTTTCACAAACTCTCCTTGCATGCAGTACAGTTCATGAACACACAGCAGAACAATCTTCTTCCCAAATTTCCAAATGATGCATCTAGTGGACACCTGGCTACGCACATGAGCATTTTCCTCCCATGAGTGTCATTTAGTGAATCTAAGCCACACACTCAGAACTCTTCTTCGAACATAGGTACACATAAGTGAAACTCAGTCACACACCTTAACCTGCAGCGTGGCCCTTGCTCAAGTATAACTGGTGCCCTTTATGAACCAGGAAGCCCTGCCTTGTAAGCACTTAGATGGCGTTCCTCTCACCCTTGGCCCCAACCGACAGTCTCTGCCATTCTTCAGGGTTACACCATTGAAACCCCCACTCCTCACTGAAATGCTACAGGTCCCACACTTTAACTTCATCACACACTGCAGTGACCAAAGAACAAACTGCACTCACTTGGGTGAACAGTTCAACAGAAACTTCACTCAATTGGGTGAACTAGGGACACTGGCAGGTGTGATCCAGCATTACCTGTGGGCAAACACACCCCAGACTATCGATTCCCCTAAAGTATGTGGAGATCTGGTCTCCTAGAACAGTACTCACAAATGGTTGTCCCATCCACTGGGCATGGAACAACAAAAGAAAAAGGCACTCTCCTAGGTAGCCTATCAAACAGTCTCTCTCAGTTCCTATCCAAGGCAGCTGAACATAGAACCTTCAGGGGATTGCCCCTTGAGTCCATTGAGAACAAGCAGTTCCTTCTACTTCACTGGGAGTTGAAATCAGGAAATCCTGCTGGAGCACTGGCCCCTACCACTTCACTGGAAGCTGAAAATGACACTCCACTAGGGTGACAAATCCTGGGCCCTCACCTCAGAACCCACTGGCAGTCCTTCTGCCACTCTCACCTCCTCACTGAACAATTGATAACTACAGACTCAGCATTCTAAGCTCCCCAGAGCAGCTGTACACACAGTGTAGCTTATGCTGCTGCAAGAGTTCCAAATGACCTAATCATTCTTCCCTCAGGCTAGCTGAGTAAACAATGATGTCATTATGTAAGGAGACCCTAATGAACTCCCTTCCAGCTGCCTGCTACCTTCCTAACAATAATACTGACAGGATTCTAGTAACCCCAGAGGGCTGGGTAGTTACATGTGGATCTCAGAAACTGCACAAGCTGATATCACAATAATTTCCACAGATCAAGACGTTGCCTCCTAGACAACACATACAAAATTTCAGCTCATTTCATCAAATGGAGTCAAAGATATTATTGTGAAAAGTTAGCAGTTTAACACTGAACAAGCTACTCAACCCTAACTATAGGGTATAGTCATAGTTTAAAAAAAACTGCATTAATGCACATATCAGGGTTGAAAAACACAAAGCATACAAAGTGAGGAAATGAAAACCATTAGGGTTTGGAGTCTCTGGGGTCTTGGCAAATTAGTGGTGTGGTCTGAAACACAAAGTACAGTGCCAAGTCGGCACCCAACTAAGGATCGAGGTTCGAGCAGACTTGATAGACCATAAGGCCTAATCTGCTGGCAAATAGTATGTTAGTATGTTAGTATGTTAGTAAGTCAGTGCCTCATAGGCATAAACTCTTTGAAGGTAGAGAAGTATGTCTCAACACATGTGACTAACAGAATAAGTCATAGCTTTCTTCAAGCAGGGCCCTGTGGCCCTGGGTGAAGCAAATTATTATGTTTGCTCAAGAGAGGGTATTAGTATTAGCACTGACAACCTCACAGAACACCAAAATGTCTGAGAGTCCAAACCTTAATGTTTTTCATTTCATTACTTTGTCTGCTTTCTGTTCATCAACCCTAATGTGTGCATTAACATAGCTTTTTTTTCAATTAATTTCTTTTCTGTTTGCAATAGTGGAATCATGTCCTTATTCACACATGTCCCACTGTTCCCTGATCCAAGGGAAGAGTCCATCTCCCTGCAGAAGTGCAGGGTCCTCTAGGCCCTGCACTTCTATGTGGCTACAGATGCAAAGAATCCATGGAGCTGCCTGGGGGGCTGCAGAAGTGCAGGACCTCTGGACCCTGTGCTTTCTTGTGGAGAAACATGTAAACATGCTGGACCAAGAGTCCATCTGGCTGCAGAAGCACAAGACCCTCTGGACCCTGTATTTCCATGCAGCTCCAGATGAAGAGGAGCAAGTGAAGAGATCTTTTCACTATATGGTTACTTGTCACCCATGTGGTCAATACTGCCCCATCCCTCCCCAATCTGAGAGCTGTGCTGCACTGTAGTACCTTCCTCCAGCCTTGGTCTATTCAGGTGGCTCAATAAGATTGCCCCCCACCTCAGTTAACCAGAGTGGGATTGCAACATGCTACTACTGGGCCAACAGCTGGCATTGAATGTGTTCCTTTATAATTTTTTTTTTAGATTTTGACACCAAATTTTCAACATAGTGTTTTTATGACTTCCCATTCTGAACATGACAATTACAATAAAATAGTGGCTGAAATGTCATTTTGTATAACAAGTGTAAAAAACATATTTTGAGCATGAGTTGAAAAAACAGACCTGTCACATCCATGAGGTGGTGTGACAAAACATTGGGGTCAAAATATTGAAAACTGCTACACTTATGAGTGAATTTTGAAAAATGTCAACATTTACTCATAACCTGATAATTTAAACATAGTTTTTCAGCAGATTTTCAAGATAGTCTTATAGCCCATCTCATGACCCTGGTATGTGGAATTTTTCAAATCTCACCCAAGGGTAATTTAGTGGAGCAACTGTCAAATCACCTTTTGGCACAGATTTGAAAACTTTCAGCACCCCCTGTTAATGGGTATTGATAAAAAAAGGGCCAAGCTGAAAATTTGCCGTCAAATTATTGAAAAATAGCAAAGTTATGAGTGAACATTGAAATATTTCAACACTCATTCATAAACTAGTCATTTTAACATATATTTTCACCAAATTTTCAACATAGTATTTTTATGACCTCACCCCTTTGAACCTGGTAGGTGACATTTTTCAAATCTCATCCAAAAGATGATGTTGCACAGTGACTGCAAAATTATCTTTTGGCCTGGATTTGAAATATTGCATCTACCATATTCATGAGGAGAGATCCAAAACAAGGTCATATTGAAAACGTGGTGTAAAAATATTAAAAAATTATCATGTTATGAATAAAGGTTCAAAATGCTTTGAAAATAAATTGATGGAACTTATTGTTTTTTCTGTTCCCTGTCAGCATTGAAAGAGAAGGATGTGTTTCTTGATGAAGTAGCAGTGGACACATTCTAGGTGAGTGAGAGGTGTAATGGGGTGTGTGGTGGTGGCAGCTGAGTGGGTGGTTGGGATGGGTGTGGGGGGGTTGGGACCACAAAAGACATCAATAGAGGGTTTACTTTTTTCAGTGTAAACAACAAAAAAGAAAGAGAGAGAGATTGTATGCTGGCACCAGAGGATTGGCACGCCATTGTCAGAAGAAACTTTATTCATATGGCAGTGGAATTGGCCACCTACCATCATAAACTGTGTTGTGAGTGAGTGTGGATACCAGCCGGCTGGATTTGGCACTACCCAGCCATTCTTTACCATAAGACATGTATCCGGAGAGAGGAGGCTACCAGCTGCTGGAATTGGGCACCCACAGGCAGTTGATAAGAAACACAGGTCAGCACTGAGGTGGAATACTGAGTGGAATGACTGGGCAACTGACATATATTTTGTATATGAAGTCAGAAGAGAAGGAGGAACATTCTACAGATAGCTGTGGGTGATATTAGCAGTGTGATCAAAAGTGATTTCCTTCACACTACTTTTTTAAGACATGATCCCACCACCCAGATACTTTTTTTTTAATAAATGCTCTCTTCCTTCTCCCCTCTAGAACCCTCCTACCTCCTGTCCCTTGACCAGATGAATTTGTATAAAAATATGGGTTTACCATTCCCCCACCTGCGGCCACAACACACCCCCTCCACATCCACACACAAACAGACTACAATCATTGATATCAGAACACACATCCCACTTCCCTCCATCACCCTCTTTCCCCCACCAGCGACCCAAAAATCTATTGTTCTGTGACCTGTAAATGATGAAAACCATTCCTGATGCACAGTGTCAGCTCACTTCAGTGTCCATGTAGGTAATAGTATGAATGAATGGTGATACCTTTGCTTCTAGAAAACAAAACTGTTTGGCTGAGTTTGCATGGGTACTTACAGATATGTGACTGGTGCTAGACACTCTGATTTTTAAAAGTGCCTCTCACTACACCTCTCAGTAGAGGCATCACTTTAACCCACCATTTTAATTCTAGTTGTGAATGTGAATATATTTAAGTTATAAAGACATGCAAACCCACATAACCATACCAATAGTCATGCAATAACTAATTGGCAATCAGATAATAGAAATCCCCAAGTGTTGTTTTTTTTAACTTGAAACTTTTATTAAGAGCAGATCATACATCAGTTGCAGAAGAAGCATTTACATAATTTTCCACAGGTAATTTCTTAAGCAATGTTAAGATTTTATAAAATTAGACTTTGAAAAGTAGTCCTAGTATAATAGAACTGAATAACTCAGAAAGTGTCTATATTTAAAATAATAATCCTTCCATTTCTTTCCTGGGAAAACTATTAGAAGTCCTCATCCCTGCTGTTAGGTAGGATACATCTTCCAGGAAGAGTTGAGCAGTAGAAAAAAAAGAACTCCAGCAGTACTCCCGGAATTTATATCCCTGTTTTTTCTGAGCCCCATGTAAATTAAACTTTACTTAACTAAAATTGTTATATGCTTCTTGTTCAAGGAATAAAGTAATCTCTACTCTCTACTTATATCAATCAAAAAAACAATTATCATTACATCTTAGTCAAGAAAAAACTGTTGTAACAGCAAAAATATAAATAATAAAGAATATATACAAACTCATGAATCCATTGCCTCTTTCAAATAATTGATGTTAAGCTGGTAAAAGCCTTACAGTATATAAGGCTTTTTCATTCCATCTTAGTGAATAAACAAATTAGGGTCCATTTAATTGTTTGATCAAATTGGATTTTTATTTTATAGTTTAGTGCAATTTATTGCATAAGAGGTATTGACAATGTGGATTAAAGTGCACCACCAGACTCCTTCCCCTTTCAGTTTAGAAGTTGCTCCAATACTGATATCCCCTTTATTTTTTCAAGATAAACAGTGGTAGCCACCTGGTCTTATATTTTTCCACTTGTAGTCTTAATCTGGCTGTTATTGCCTCCATGTTTTTTTTTTTGTGTTATCTCTTTATCCCTCCTACATGCTCCATCTCAGCCACTCCTTCAGGCGTGAGCCAAGGCTGAATCCAACCCATCTCACTCCCCCAATCCACCGTTCCATATAGCAGCCGACCCCAAGATAACCACGACGTAACCCTTCACGGGGTGGGTCCCCCTCTTCCGAGGGGAAAGGCACCGGCCAAGGGGACAGACCAGTGCAGTGCTTGTCCCCAGGATTCTGCTGGAATGTATGGGTCTGTGGGACATCGATGGCCTTGGACAGCCAGGCAGCCATTATCCAGCTGAACATGGAATGTGTATTTCACTTTTCTGAGGTATTCCCTACCACGTTGCATCTGTAGTGCCTCTGGTCTCCACCAGGGGTAACTGCAGAGTGACGCTGCCCCTGTACCCACCCCAGGAGAGGAGAGCAGTCCTATGGATGCTCAATCCTCTCCTTCCCCTGCCAGCTCCTGGCATCCCGAGTGCATTCCTGAACCCGAGTTGCCGGCATGGCTCGAGGTAAGACGCCATCACCTCAACCCTCTGCGCCACTGGGCTGTCTAGCCTCCATGTTTTTAATGGTCTGTAAATTGCAGAACCATTGATTTTGTGATGGAGGGTTACATGTTAACCAACTTTGAGTTATGACTTTTAGGGCTGAAACTGTTAAGGCCAAAAGTACGTATATCTCAGAGGCTGTAAAAACCTCTTTAGGTGGGCATCCCAACACCAGATATTCAAAATCCAGGGTACTTTCTAGGCTTAAAATGGATTTAATTTGTAACCCCCACCCCTTTCCAATACCCCTGAATTCTGGGGCAGTCCCAAGAAATATGGTAATGCATGCCCCTTATTCCACATTCTCTCCAACAGGCATCTGAAGAGGATGTAGCATAATGCTTTGAGATGCTAGGTGTGATAAAATAATGGCCAGTCACTTTCCATCTAAACTCTGGTCATATCCCAGATGTTGTAGTTCTAGGAGTACATGTCCATATATTTGTCTAGTCTTGTTCTGGAATATGTGCCTCATGTTCCATTTCCCATCTGTCCTATAGTTTTTGTAGTCCTAATGTGCCTATTCCCTCCTGCATGATTTTATAAGTAAGAAAAATAAGATGTTTAGTGTTTAACATTAGGGCTTTAGTATGAATTAATGAAATTGCTATGCGTAGGGGTGCTGTCAGGGTTGTGACCCTGACCCTGTTTTTTATGTAGTGGTGGCATTGTAAGTATCTATAAAAATCCTGCTTACCGTAGCCAAATTCTTTTTGCATTGACAAGTAATCTTTAATCACTTCCCCTTTCATAAAGTGATGTAGGTGTGTCAGACCTGATTTTTCCCAGCCTCCAAAGCAACTGTCCATATTCTGAGCTAGAAAGTCTGGGAGATGGCAAAAAGGTATGAGTTGCCACATGGGGACTGGTAGTTCCCAATTAGCCCTAGCTTTTAGCCACATAGCAATTGTGTGTCTGGTCCAACTATTACTAATGTTTGATTAAGTCTTTGGCCAAAGCAATCCTTGGGGGGGTAGCACAGAGAAATTGTGGGATGTGCCCTCTCCTCTAAAGCCACCCCATGTCCCCAGGCTCAGAGGATTAAGCATCTGCATCAGTGGAGCTAACTGTGCTGCCAAGTAATAGGTCTGGAAGTCTGGAAATCCCCACCCACCGTTTTCCTTCAATTCCACCATTATTGTCCTTTTGATTCGAGGTCCATATAAAATGCTCCATTTTTTTATTAAGTTGTTTCCATTCAGGTTGAGGGATTTGTTGTTCCCAAGTGTTTAAGTCAATAAATCAGTGGTTACTCCCAGGAATAAATAGCAAATTGAGACGTTATCATCCCAAATACTTGTTATGCAGGCATCAGACTTAAATGTAAAATCATAGTTCAATCTCCCATTTCTGACCAGTTCTAAAAGTATCTAGTTATACCCTTTGTTAGCAGTCAAAATTTAAACTAAGTACCAGGATCCCATTTACATGCTCATAGTTCATCCTTCAGTCTCACTATGTGTTGTCATTGAACAGCCACCTCAGCCATCATCTTCATCAAACCTTCCAGGCCTACCGTGCTTCAATTTTACACAAAGTTTTGCCTGCATCAACTGGATCCATATAAACATGGATATTGAAACCCACCACCACCTGAAGCTGCACTGGGTATTGCAAACTGTGCAGTATATCCAGTTCTCCCAGCTTTCTCATAACTACCACAAAACTCTTTCAGTTCTGCCATGTTGCATATGATAGGTCTGGAAATATCGATAACTTGAAACCATCGAATAGCAGGGATTTTTATTTTTTGCTGCCTTTAAAACTGAATCTTTGTCTTCCACTAATGATGCCACCAGTAAAGTCTGTGGTCCCTTCTCCCATGTTGTAGCCCTCCCAGGCATTATCCTGAAAGCTTTAACCAGGCTATTTAAGCCTCAAGTTCCTTGTTTTCTACAATCCAGCCTGACACAAATTACACCACAGTATCACCCTCCACTCCTCAGGCAAGGAAAGAAGTCAGATATTTGCAGCCTGTACTGTATTATCTAAATGTCCTAGCCCTGCCTTGAGTACACTTTGCTTCTTTATGAAGGTAGCCTCCATAGCCAGGGCTTTTACTGAAGTTGATTTGGCTTCTTTAACTGCATCACCCAAATTGTCCACTTTATTTCCAAAAATAACCAAGTCACTGGACTTTTTTTTTGTCTTTTGTCCATCTTACAGTATGTGTCACTTTTGTTTTGGCTGTATGCAGTGATTCAATTGACTCTGGCAGCCTGGCTTCCTGCCCTAGCTCATTTCCACTCAGCTGCTGCTGCTGTTTAGGTGTTTTGGAGCCCCCTCAACATGGAGCAAAACAGTCCAATTTTTTTGTATTTGTGTTTCTCATTTATATTGATCAAACTGGGTCAGACCTCTCAGGAGAACTTTCACTATCACAATATTGCAAAATAAATCAAAATAAAAGTAAATTAAAGGCAGAGACCAGGAGCTCAAAATACCCCCCCCAGCTAGTCTGCTAGCCACGTATCCCCAAACTCCATGCAATTTTATATTCTAAATCTACCCCTCTGTTCATATTCTTGGATCATAACTATCCCCCATCCCTCTTACCTCCACCACTACCACTAACAACTTTACAGTTCTATCAGCTCCACTTACATGTACCATACTAGGCCTGGATTAAAAATAAAGTGACTTTTACCTCTGCCTACCAGCTCTCCTGCTTTTTTCATTGTAGTACGTACGTATACAGTATATTATCTGAATTCCAGCATTTTGATTAAGATCTGGAAATGTCAACAATACTGGACACATGTTACAGTATGTAATAGCTATGGAGGGGGCACTTGCCAGCTCAGTACAGTACCTGATCCCCTTCCCTGGTACCCAGATAACTTGCCAATTTCATCTAGCCCCACAGGGATTCATGCTACAGCTCATTTCTCAATTACTGAGGCAGCTGATAGCTATGGAAACATGGCCGGGGTGCACAAATGGACAAGTCCAGGTAAGGCATGACTAGCATTACCACCAGGGTCACTGCCGTTGCCTCAGAGGTTGCCAAGAAAGAGAAGCATTTGGACCACAGTGGGCTCAGGGAGGGTGAGGGTGGTGGAACAGAGGCGCATCCCTCCAGTTGTACCTCTCCACAATTTCTATGCTGTTCTGGAAAAGTGTGGTTCCTCTATGGAGGCACCCACAGTGGAGACCAAGGAGGATGCTGGGAACCTCCACAAAGGAGACCCACAGGAGGGTGGCATGGGACCCCACAGGGGAAGGAAACAACTCCTGGTGGGGGACTCCATTGTTAGGAAGGAAGAACTGGGGGAGGAAGGGGAGAGGGAGAGGGAGGTAAGGTGCCTGCCTGGTGCCATGGCTTGGAGGGACAAGGAGCGAATCCTCAGGATCACAGGAGCAGCTGCACAAGGGAGGGAGCTGGATGTCATTGTTCACCATCAATCAGTGGTTGAAAAACTGGTGCAGAGCTCAGGGATTTGGCTTCATTGGGGACAAGGGGTCCACCTGGACAGGTGCAGGCCTATACTGGTGTGATGGTCTGCATCTGTCCAGGAGGGGAACCAGGATCCTAGGTGATAGGTTTAAATACTTCATTGGCAAGCATTTAAACTAGCCAAGGGGGAGGTACTGGAAAGGAGCAGGGAAATCCTAGCCCCCCCCCAAAAAAATCAGGGTACTAAGTGAGGTAGACACCAACATAGAGATGTCAATAGGGAGAAGTGCTGGGGTAAATGGAGAAAGTGACAAATGAAATAAGGACAGGGAATGGGGCAAAAAGAGGTAAGGCCATCAAGAAATAGAGGGTAATGAGTACCAATGCCTGTAGTCTGGGCAACAAGCTCCCTGAACTGGTGGCCTTGATGGAAGAGGGATGCCTGGATATCATAGCAGTCACAGAAACATGGTACACAAAGAACCATGACTGGGATGTTAACATACTAGGGTACACAACCTACAGGAGAGACAGGGAGGGCAGAAGGGGGGAGTATCTCTCTATGTAAGGGAAGGGATAAAAGCAACTGAACAAAAGAGTAAGCAGGGAGGAGAGCAGGTGCTGTGGGTTACCTTAGAGACTGGAAATGGCACCACAATCCACACAGGGGTTGTATACAGACCCCCATGTCAGGGGGCAGGCATGGACAAGGATATGATAGAAGGCATACTTAGGATGGCAGAGAAAGGGGAGATACTGTTGATGGGGGACCTTAATATGCCAGATATTAATTGGAGCACCTTTTCTGCAGCCACATCCAAAAGCAGGGCCATTCTTGATGCCCTTCAAGTGGCATGCCTCAGACAGCTAGTTTTGGAACCTACTCATGAGGGAGCAATCTTAGACTTCGTACTCTCAAATGGGGACAGTGAGAGGATCTCAGATCTAGAAGTGGGTAGCCATTTGGGAACAAGTGACCACTAAACAGTGTGGTTCATGATAAACTCAGCTACAGAGTCAAGCCATACAAAAGTGAGGGTTCTGAACTTCAGGATGGTTGACTTTGGCAAGATGGGAGAGTGCCTTAGAAAAGCACTAGCAAACAGGCTAGAAGAAGGGGTGGAACAACAATGGGGAAATATCAAAACTACCATCACAGAGGCAACAAGCCTTTGTGTGAAGCAAATAAACAAATCAAAATGAAAGAAAAAGCCACTATGGTTCTCAAAAGAAGTGGCGGTGAAGGTTAGGGAGAAAAAGATAGCTTTTAGGAAGTATAAGGAAACACAGAAAGAGCAGGACAGACAACTGTACCAGTTAAGGCAGAAGAAAGCAAGGAGGGTTGTCAGAATAGCAAAGGCACAAACTGAGGAAAAGATAGCCAACTCAGTTAAGAAGGGGGATAAAACCTTTTATTGGTATATCAGGGAGCATAGAAAGACAAAGGCAGGGATAGTGACACTCTCAAATGGGCAGACTGGGTGGGCCATAGGCCCTTATCTGCCAACACTGTCTATGTATCTATGTAGTGAGGCTGAATAGAATGGATGGTGGGTGGGCAGAGAGTGACTGTGAAAAAGCAGGGATACTGAATGAATACTTCTGTTCAGTATTCACAAAAGAGGAAGTGGGGGAGGTGCCTAATCCAATTAACAAGAGCACTGGGGGGGTCGATCCCAGCCTTTCACAGAAGAAAAGGTTCTGAAAGAACTCCTAAAACTGAAAGTGGACAAAGCAATGGGGCCAGATGAAATTCACCCCAGAATTCTAAAAGAATTAAGCAGAGAACTAGTGACACCACTGACTACAATTTATAACAAATCATGGGAGGATGGTATGCTACCTGAGGACTGGAAGAAGGCTGATGTGATTCCCCTTCACAAAAGTGGAAGCAAGACAGAGGCAGGAAACTACAGACCTGTCAGTTTGACCTCTGTGGTAGGGAAAGTGATGGAATCACTTCTGAAGGAAAGAATTGTTGAGTACCTAGAAGCCAGTGGCACACAGGACCCAAGGCAGCTTGGGTTCACAGCGGGAAGGTCATGTCAGATGAATCTAATTGATTTCTTTGACTGCGACCAAAGTAGTAGACCAGGGAGGGCTGTGGACATGGCCTACCTAGACTTTAGCAAGGCATTTGACACAGTCCCACACAAAAGATTAGTAGTCAAATTAATCAGCCTTGGAGTGGGTCCCAGGGTGGTAGCCTGGGTAAAACATTGGCTGAACAACAGGACACAGAAGGTAATTGTAAATGGAGTCCACTCTGTAGAAAGAGAGGTTACTAGTGGGGTACTGCAGGGATCAGTACTGGGTCCAGTCCTTTTTAATGTCTTTATAAGTGACATTGCAGAGGAACTGGAAGGAAAGGTATGCCTCTTTGCAGATGACACAAAGATCTGCAACAGGGTTGATACACAAGAAGGAGTGGAAAGGATGAGAAGGGACTTGACAAGGTCGGAGGAATGGTCAGAAGTATGGCAGCTTGGATTCAATGCAAAGAAGTGTAAAATAATGCACCTGGGAAACACAAATCCAGGGGAAGATTACACAATGGGGGGGAGGTAGTAACAACAACAAAAATGGAAAGGGACCTGGGGGTAATCATATCAGATGACCTTAAGGTTGGCAAGCAACGTGAGAAGGCAGTAGGGAGGGCTGGGGGGATACTGGGATGTATAGGGAGAGGCATCACCACCAGAAAATAGGAAGTTATTATCCCCCTGTACAGACAGTTGGTGAGACCCCATCTGGAGTACTGCGTCCAGTTCTGGAGACCCCATCTCTGCAAGGACATAGGAAGGAGGCAGTTCAGAGGAGGGCAACTAAAATGGTGCAGGGTCTGCAAGAGAAGCCATACGAGGAGAGGCTAAAGGAGCTTAATATGTATACCCTTGAGGAAAGGAGGGAGAGAGGGGACGTGATAGAAATGTTTAAGTACCTCAGTAGAATCAACAAAGTCCAAGAGGGTAGCATCTTTCAGAAAAAGAGATGTGCAAGAACAAGGGGACACAATTTGAAGATAGAGGGGGGGACAGCTCAGGGGCAATGTGAGAAAGTATTTTTTTTCACAGAGAGGGTGGTGGATGCATGGAACAGCCTTCCTGAGGAGGTTGTTGGGTCTAAAACTGTGGGAGAATTCAAGAATGCATGGAAGAGATATAAGGCAATTTTTTTGGGGGGTAGGAAGAAATAGGCTGTTGATTAAATAGGATCTGCAGCTTATCCTCTAGGTAGGGAAATGGGCAGACTAGGTGAGCCAAGCAGTCCTTATCTGCCATCAAAGTCTATGTTTCTATGTTTCATTATGATATCCCCTGTGATGTCAGTTGATCGGGATGAACATTCAACTCCACCCTTCTTAGCAACTTTGCCTATATAAATGCGTAAGTGTTATGTGGCCTCCACTATCACAATTTCCAACATTGAACAGCCACACAAAAGTAAGCTCTACAGTGATGTAAAAAAATGTTCAATGCCACACAAGCTCCATTAGTAAAAATGAATTCTTATTTTAGCATGCTAATGAGCTTCCATCCTAAACCCTCTGCTTTGGGTCTTACCTTACACTTGAAACTTTTTAAGTTTATAGAAACATATGATGCCTTGTAAATTGTGCAGTGTGTAGGTAGCACAGTGTCTGCCTTTAACATGCTCATTTGTCATCAGAAGCTTAGATTTAACAGGACACCACTGTAAATTAACCCTTGTCAGTGTTTTTATCCTAAAAAAACTGAATTGAATAAACTAAACCTGGAAAGTTTCCTGATCCTTTTTTAAAGGGGGAAAATAAACACTTTCAAAGTATTTGCTCTTTATGGAAAGCTGCTTGGCAATATTTAATTTAAGAACTTGATATATGTTTTCAACAGGTCTTTACAAACTTTAATAAAACAAAGACTTTACCTTACAGGTATGCAATTAATTTGTCTTTTACCACGATGCTTATTCCATCAAGACCTGACACCCTCCCCTCCAAAACACATCAGTTCTTACACCAACTTTTGATGTCTCGGAAAACAGTTTTATACAGTATGTTTTTCTGATATGTTTTGAATATAGTAATATGAAATTAGAGTAAATCTGAAATGTGAAATGTGTATACCTTAGTCAGCTTATCATTTTGACCAAAAATTAGATACACAATGTAACAGGAAAGGGTACCAAAACCATGTATTCTTTTGATTCATTTATTCTTTTTTGAATATTCATCTGCTTCAGGTACAAGATGGCTAGCAGATCACATGATCAAGTAGTATATGACAGCTTATGTCAGCCAGGGTGGAGGGACTGATGTTCATGTGGGAAAGTTAACAGGAAGGCTAAGGAGGAGGCAATAAAGGAATAACCCCAGAGGGGAGTCCTTCCTGGAGATGTTCTTGTGATGGACAAAGAACTCAGGTGCAGGTCATAAAGTTAGCAAGGAAGTGCTGGTGTGTGTAGACACACACACACACACACACACACACACACACACAGAATAAAGGAGGGCTGGAACAACACAAACTGTCACTCAAAGTGAGTGAGACCCCTCCCCAAAGAAAGTGAGAAATATATTGTTGTGCTGGAAGAAAGCACGTCCTCTTGGAACCAATAAAGACTGCCACAGATCAATGTGCCAGATGTGTCAGCAAATCAAAAAGAAAAAGAAATCTTCTATGGTTTTCCAAGGAAGTGGCTACCACAGTCAAAGAAAAAGAAATAAGGAGTATAACATATACCAGGAAACAAAAAAAATGAGAATGACTGGGAGTCGTATAAGGAAAAAATGAGAGAGTCTAACAAACAAATCAGAAAAGCAAAAACCCAGACAGAGAAAAAGATAGCAGAAGGAGCAAAGAGAGGAGGCAAATCACTTTTTAGGTACATTAGGGAATGAAGGAAGGCAAAAGAGGGGATAGTAAAGATTGCTACTGAAGAAGGGAAATACACCAAACATGACCCAGACAAAGCCGAAATCCTCAACAAATACTTCTGCTCAGTGTTTACCAAAGAGGATCCGGGGATGGCCCAGTCCTGAAAAAACACAACACCCCAGGACCAGGGGTATACATGAGTCCCTTTACAGAAGCTGAAGTTCTGGAGATGATAAATAAACTAAAAGCAGACAAAGCCATGGGACCAGATGAGATGCACCCCAGAATCCTTAAGGAACTGAGGGCAGAATTAGCAGCCCCTCTGGCACTTCCCTTCACAAAATCCTTGAAGAGCAGTGTTGTACCTGAAGACTGGAAAAAGGCAATAGTGGTTCCACTTCACAAATCAGGCAGTTGTGAAAAGAATAGTAATTACAGACCCGTGAGCCTCACATCAAAAGTAGGGGTACAAATGGAGACACTACTCAAACAGAGGATCATAGCATTCTTCAAAACTAGCAGCCATCAAGACGCTAAACAGTATTGTTTAACAGTAGGTAGGTCATGCCAGCCAAATCTGCTTGAGTTTTTTGACTACACTACAAAAATAGTGGACGACGGTGGGGCAGTAGACGTGGTCTACCTAGACTTCCGTAAGGCCTTCAACTCAGTTCCACACATAAGGCTAGTAATTAAGCTTGACCACACAGGGGTTGGTCCAGAAGTAGTCAAATGGGTACAAAACTGGTTACAAGACAGAACCCAGAGGGTACAGGTTAATGGAACTCAATCAACGGAAGGCAGGATGACCATTGGGGTGCCCCAGGGCTCAGTGCTGGGGTCTCTGCTCTTCAATATTTTTATAGCAGACATCGCTGATGGACTGGAAGGGAAGGTGTGTCTGTTTGCAGATGACACCAAGATATGTAACAGGGTGGACACCCAGAAGGAGTGAACAAGATGGAAGCTGACCTCAAGAAACTAGAAGAATGGTCTGGAGTGTGGCAGCTGTGATTTAACACCAAAAAGCACAAGGTCATGCACATAGGAAAGAAAAATCCAAGAAAGAAGTATTACCTAGGAGGCGAAAGACTGGCAGCCTCAAACCAGGAACAAGATCTGGGAATCATAATCTCAGATGACTTGAAGGTTAGTAAGTAGTGTGAGAAGGCAACATTGAAGGCCAACAGAATTCTGGGCTGCATTGGGAGGGGAATCATGAGCAGGAGGAGAGAGGTGGTACTACCACTGTATAGATCACTGGTCAGGCCTCACCAGGAATATGGAATCCAATTCTGGAGGCCTCACCTGAGGAAGGACATTGACCGGGTAGAAACAGTACAGAGAAAGGCGACAAAAATGATTCAGGGTCTGCAGCAAATGTTCTACCAGGAAAGACTTAGGGAACTTAATATGTACTCCCTGGAGCAGAGAAGAGAGAGAGAGAGGGGACATGAATGAAACGTTCAAGTACATAAAAGGCATTATCAAGATACAGGTACAGGAACTTTTTCACTTCAAGAAAGGCTTCAGGACCAGGGGACATGACCTCAAACTGCAAGGAGGAGGGAGGTTCTCTACCAACACCAGGAAGTTTTTCTTCACAGAAAGAGTGGTGGATGCCTGGAATAGCCTTCCCCAAGAGGTTGTGGGTGTCAACACTGTGGGAGGATTCAAGAATGCATGGGATAGACACAAGGGAGCCCTGACTACAAAGGGCAACTAGAGTGTCAAAATAGGTCTAAAAAAATGGGCAGACTAGATGGACCTAGCGGTCTCCTTCTGCCATCCACTGCTATGTTTCTATATTTCATTAACATCTGAAAATGCCAGAGCCCTGAAGCTAGAAGTCTGGTAAGAAATACAGCCTAGGGAACAGTGTTTTCTTCAGACAGCGGCAGATAAAGACATAGGTTTTAAAGTGAGAATAGCTCAGATTCTTCTGTTTGCAGCTTGTCTTGTGTAACTTCCATTTATTTTAATTTCTAGTCAACTGTAAATCTTTTGCCTGACTGTACATAAATCCTGTTGTAAATATGTGTAGTGTTTTAGTAAAGTTTCTATTTCTATAGAATCAGTGACTGGTTGTTTTATTTAAACTGATAATTCTTTTATTTCTGCTGGACTCTGTTTGCAGTCAGTCTCTGAAGGGGCACTCTACCCACAGTTATTGTGATGACCTTCCTGACCTTGTGCACAGGAGGAGGTAAAAACAGGTTTCGCTGGGTTCTTTTGTTAAAAGCCCATGGTAATGGCAGTGAATCTGAATTCCTTGGTGAGGGATTTGTGTCACACACAAGAACTGCTTAAAATTTTTCTTCTAAAAAAAAACATTCCCAATTATAATTTAATTTATTTTACTAATTCTAACAGGTTTGAGAACACTGGCATTGATAAAGTTTCTGACCAAGAATGTTGGTATATTATTGTCTGAAAAATATGTTTAATGAGCTGAAAACAACTAATTTAGAAAGAATGTTGAATGCAGAAGGTGAAGTTCTGTATGCCACTCTTGGACTCTATTTCCACACAGAAACAGTGCCTGCATACTGATAGTTTCATCTAATAAAAATAAGCTTCTGTGTTTACCTGGGACTCTCCTAACTCACAATAAACCTGGACTCAGAAAGCACATTGGTTGTGTCTTTGCTTTACAAGCAAAGGGTCAGAGGTTAGATTCAAAATGAGAACAGATATTTACTGCCTCACCAAAATATAAAGCTTGATTCTTAACTGGTGGTTAAAACTTAAAAAAAAAGCATGGTGTGCAGAGCTCAGTACTGGAACCAGTCCTCTACAATGTCTTCATAAGTGACATTACTGAGGAACTGGAAGGACAGGTATGCCTTTTTGCAGTTGATACCAAAATCTGCAGTAGGGTGGACACTCAAGAGGGGTGGAGAGAATGAGCAGGGATCTGTGGAAACTCGGGGAGTGGCCTGAAGCTTGACAGTTTGGGTTCAGTGCCAAAACATTCAAAGTCATGCGCCTAGGGCATAGGAACTGAGGCGCTGTGTTTAAGATGGGGAAGGTACTGACAGTCACTAAAAAGGGAACCAGACCTTGTGGTTAACATATCTGATGGCCTCAAGGTGGCAAGGAAATTTGACAAAACAGTGTGTAGGGCTAGTGGGATTCTGGGGTGAATAGGGAGGGGTATATCCAGCAGAAGGAGGGAGGTGGTGTTGCCACTGTATTGCTTGCTGGTGAGATCCCACCTGGAGTACTCTGTCCAGTTTTGGAGGCTGTACCTCACCAAGGACATAGATATGGTAGAGGCAGTCCATAGGAGGGCAATTAAAATGGTGCTAGGGTTGCACAAGAAGCTCTATGAAGAAAGACTGTGGGTTCTCAAAATGTACACCCTGTAAGAGAGAGTAGAGTGAGAGGTGACATGATAGAGACCTATGAGTACCTAACAATGGCAAACAGAGTGCAGGAGGGAAATCTTTTTTAGATGAGGAGGAGTACCAGGATCAGTGGGCATGTGATTTTGCTGGAGGAGGGAGCTTAAGAGAGATATGTGAAGATTTTTCTTCACTAAAAGGGCGCTAGACACCAGGAACAGACTGCTTGCAGAAGAGGTGGATGCAATAAAAGTGCATGGTGTCAAGCATGTGTGAGATAGACATAGGACTGTATTAGGAAACTTGAAAGGAGGAGCGAGGGTTGCCAGAAATCACTTAAGGTCTGTGGAGACAGGTTAGGCAGGGAGCATCTGGACAGAATCGATAGCCCAAGTGGTCCTTTCTGCCATTAAATTCGACTTTTCTGAATGTTTAGGTTCTTAAGATGATGAAGCAAAGGTTGAGCATTAGTAGTTTTGGAACAAAATACTTACAACTAGAAAGTTATACTTATGTAAAAGAGAACATAATTGAATCTTAAAGCTAGGAGGCAAAAATGGTAATTGTATATATTTAACTTCAAGAATTACAACTCAAAATGATAACTGTATTTATTTGAAGTGTGGCAAAATATTTTAGAAGCTCTTAGAAGTGTTTGCCAATGTGCCAGGGTGAAAGAAGAGGTACCACTGGTTGTAAGGGTCTTCTTGGCATAAAGTGGATTAAGAGAGGGTGTGCCACTCAAAATGACAGACTGCTTGGCAGAAAAAGAATTGAAAATGCTGGACAAAGACCAGAATTGTCAATATAAATTGATGTGCAATTGTGAATAAATACCTTTCTTTAATGGAAGGAAACTGATTGCAAAATAGATACCTTTACTCATCAGCTAGGTTTGAAACCCAAAGTTTCAAAAGTATCAAAATGCCATGTTAGGATTCAAAAGTCTCCTGATCTTTGAGATTGTGTGTTTTTTTGTTCCTTGGGAATGTCTATCTATCTATCTATCTATCTATCTATCTATCTATCTATCTATCTATCTATCTATCTATCTATCTATCTATCTATCTCTCTGTACATCTATTGTAAACAAAACTGCTTTATAGAGCACCTTTCCTGATTTTTTTTTTCTGCTTTCAAAAAGGAACATGGTGCTCCCTTACCTATATGAGAGCTCCTCTTTGGTGCTCAATAATTTTTTTTCAGCCCCCAAAGGAAGGGAAGGGATCATAATTTGCCACTGAGGGACTGGCAGCATGATTCCTTCCCACTTCCTACTAGTCTACTCTACTGCCATGCTATGATGTTTTATTACATCTGTAGAGGGGGAGTGCAGGGGCTTGCTCCATTTATTTCTATGGAGCATCATTTCCAAGCAGAGTTACCAATTTTAAATCAGGTTTTGGTAAAGATTGATGACAGGGTTCAACAGGCATCGATGTTTACCAAAACCTGATTTAAAATTGGTAAATCAGCTTTAGAAATGATGCTTTGTAGAAGTGAATGGAGCACACTCCCATGCACTCCCTATACAGATGTCATAAAGCATTGGAGTGTGGTAGCATAGCAGGCTAGTAGAAGGTGGAAAGAGATCATACTGCCAGCTCCTTGGAGGTAAATTACGATCCCTTCCCCTACTTTGGGAGCTGAATAAAACAATTATTGAACATGGCAGAGAAGCTCCCATTCAGGTAAGGGAGCTTCATGTTCTTTGTTGAAAGCACCAAGAAAGGCACTTTTAATGCACCTATTAGGGATAAACGTATGCCACAAAAGTAGGGAAAGGAACTTGTATCCCACCCCCCAATGCAGCAAAAGGACAAAACCACACATGCAACCACAAACAGCTATCATCAGCTAAAAAAAACAGCATGCAACTGTTTCCAGATGTTACAAAGGAGGTAGCACTAATGTACTACCTTTGTGGACACACACTCACTTTTGGCTAAAGATACAAATCTATAATACTCAAATAACAACACTACTTCTGTGTGCAGAAGAACATGCCCCTTTGGCTACAGATACAAATCCCCATACACAAACTGCAAGTGTTCTTTTGTCTGCAGAAACAAAGGCCATCTGGGGCCAGTGCTTCTGTAGCCACAGGTACTCATTATGGCTGCAGTGGGTGGAGCCTGCAGACTTTTGCATGCACAAGAGGGCTGATGTCATGTTTTCTGTCCCTAGAACTGACTGAAGGTGTAAATAGTCTCCTTCATCCTACCCTCCTCCAAGAAATGTTTTCCGCCCTCAAATAAATATGCTTTCATCTTAGTCAATGGTTGCAGGGCATTATTTTCTTTCTTAAATGGGAGGTACAAGAACTGGAACCTGAGTAGTGTGAGGCAGCATTCGTTTTTTTTTTTGGGGAGGTAAGATCTACCCCATCTCCACCCAAGAAGCTCCTAAAGATCCACCCATACCTTTTTTTTTGGTTCACGTGGGATGGGCATGAGGTGGCTCTATCATGTTGGAACAATTGACTATCAGAGCTGCCTGGAGAAGTAATTAAGGAGTTCCTGAAACTGCATCTAGGCATATCCCCCCAACCCCACTCACACACAGACATCATGATTTATTTTTTTTTAGCTCTAAGCATGTCAATATTTGACTCTAACAATATGGGCAAGTTGGGCATAAAAATAAAATAAAAAAAAAAAGGATCAAGCAGGTACCTTTTCCTTTGTCAGATACATGCAGACAGAAGGTCACAAATCATGTATTACAAGTTCATTATATGGATGTTTTCCATGTAAAACAGAAATGTTGTTATTGTCATGTCTGTAGCATCATTTGTAGCCAGTAAACTATTATTTGTGTAGGTACTATAAACGACAGGTTTTAATTCAGAAATCCAGTCTTGGTAAATTTGTTTTTTTAGCAGTTCTGAAAGATTTATGTCTCTCTGATGTAAGAGAGCACAGCACAGAAATGAAAGGGTTTGCCTAATTGATTGTTGTTTGCATGAGAAGTGGGCGTGACAGTGGCATGCAAGAGTGAAGTTTAACAATTGTTTCTTGGTCATTCTGGGACCCGAAGTTTAGCAGTAATATGTGAAGAGAATGAAGTCTTGTGTTTTGTGCATTTGAATATGTTTAATGCTTTGAAGTCAAAAGATATAAATATATACATAGTGGCATGGGCACCTGAAAAGGAAGGAGATATTTATTTATTTATTTTATTTTTATTTATTTAGAAACAAAGAAACACAAACTTTGATGGCAGATAAAAATCGCTTGGCCCACCTAGTCTGCCCATTTCCCTACCTACAGGATAAGCTGTAGATCCTAGTTAACCAACAGCCTATTTCTTCTTACCCCCACAAGAATTGCCTTATGTCGGTCCCATGTTTTCTTGAACCCTCCCACAGTTTTAGACCTCACAACCTCCTCAGGAAGGCTGTTCCATGCATCCACCACCCTCTCTGTGAAAAAAATACTTCCTCACATTGCCCCTGAACTGACCCCCTTCTATAATTAAATTGTGCCCCCTTGTTCTTGCACATTTCTTTTTCTGAAAGATGCTACTCTCTTGGACTTTGTTGATTCCACTGAGGTACTTCAAAGTTTCTATCATGCCCCCCCCCCACCTTTCCTCAAGGGTATACATATAAAGCTCCTTTATTCTCTCCTTGTATGGCTTCTCTTGCAGATTCTGCACCATTTTAGTTGCCCTCCTCTGGACTGCCTCTATCCTGTCTATGTCCTTGCAGAGATGGGGTCTCCAGAACTAGATGCAGTACTCCAGATGGGATCTCACTAACTGTCTGTACAGAGGGATAACAACTTCCTGTTTTCTGCTGGTGATGCATCTCCCTATACATCCCAGTATACCCCCAGCCCTCCCTACTGCCTTCTCACATTGATTGCTAACCTTAAAGTGATCTGATATGATTACCCCCAGGTCCCTTTCCATTTTTGTTGTTGTTATTACCTCCCCCCATTGTGTAAACTTCCCCTGGGATTTTGTTTACCAGGTACATTATTTTGCACTTCTTTGCATTGAATCCAAGCTGCCATACTTCTGACCATTCCTCCAACCTTGCCAAGTCCCTTCTCATCCTTTCCATGCCACCTTGTGTATCAACCCTGTTGCAGATCTTTGTGTCATCTGCAAAGAGGCATACATTTCTTTCCAGTCTTTCTGCAATGTCACTTATAAAGACATTAAAAAGGACTGGACCCAATACTGAACCCTGTGGTACCCCAGTTGTATCCCCTCTTTCTTCAGAGTGGACTCCATTTACAATTACCTTCTGTGTCCTGTTGTCCAACCAATGTTTTACCCAGGCTACTACCCTGGGACCCACTCCCAGGCTGGTTAATTTGACTATTAATCTTTTGTGTGGGACTGTGTCAAATGCCTTGCTAAAGTCTAGGTAGGCCATGTCCACAGCCCCTCCCTGGTCTACTACTTTGGTCACCAAGTCAAAGAAATCAATTAGATTCATCTGACATGATCTTCCCACTGTGAACCCATGCTGTCTTGGGTCCTGTGCCCCACTGGCCTCTAGGTACTCAACAATTCTTTCCTTCAAAAGTGATTTGTTCCCTTTCCCTATCACAGAGGTCAAACTGACTGGTCTGTAGTTTCCTGCATCTGTCTTCCTCCCTCTTTTGTGAAGGGGAATCACATCCACCTTCCTCCAGTGCTCATGTACCACACCATCCTCCCATGATTTGTTAAAAAGGCTAGTCAGTGGTTTCACTAGTTCTCCCCCTTTATTCTTTTAGACTTCTGGGGTGAATTCCATCAGGCCCCATTGCTTTGTCCACCTTCAGTTTTAGGAGTTCTTTCAGAACCCTTTCTTCTGTGAAAGGACTGGGATCGCCTCCCCCATCAAGAGTGGTTCTGTTAGTTGGATTAGGCACCTCTCCCTCCTCCTCTTTTGTGAATACTGAGCAGAAATATTCATTCAGTATCCCTGCTTTTTCACTGTACCTCTCTTCCCACCCACCCTCCATTCTATTCAGCCTCACTACCCCTTCCTTGGTCTTTCTATGCTCCCTGATGTACCTATAAAAGGTTTTATCCCCCCTTCTTAACTGAGTTGGCTATCTTTTCCTCAGTTTGGGCCTTTGCTAGTCTGACTTCCATCCCTGCTTCCTTCTGCCTTAACTGGTACAGCTCTCTGTCCTGCTCCTTCTGTGTTTCCTTATACTTCCTGAATGCTATCTTTTTCTCCCTGACTTTCCCCACCACCTTGTTTGAGAACCATAGTGGCTTTTTATTTCATTTTGATTTGTTTATTTGCTTCACACAAAGGCCTGTTGCCTCTTTGATGGCAGTTTTGATGTTTCCCCATTGTTGATCCACCCCTTCTTCTAGCCTGTTTGCTAGTGCTTTTCTAAGGCACTCTCCCATCTTGCCAAAGTCAGTCCTCCTGAAGTCCAGTATCCTCACTTTTGTATGGCTTGACCCTGTAGCTGAGTTTATCATGAACCACACTGTTTGATGGTCACTTGTTCCCAGATGGCACCCACTTATAGATCTGAGATCCTCTCACTGTCCTCATTTAAGAGTATGAGGTCCAAGATTGCTCCCTTATGAGTGGGTTCCAAAACTAGCTGTCTGAAGCATACCACCTGTAGGGCATTGAGAATGGCCCTGCTCTTGGATGTGGCTGCAGCAAATGTGCTTCAGTTAACATCTGGCATATTCAGGTCTCCCATCAACAGTATCTCCCCTTTCTCTGCCATCCTAAGAATGCCTTCTATCATATCCTTGTCCATTCCCTCCCCCTGACATGGGGGTCTGTACACAAACCCTGTGCAGAGTGTGGTGCCATTTCCAGTCTCTAAGGTGACCCACAGTGCCTCCTCTCCTCCCTGTTTACTCTTTTGTTCAGTTGCTTTTATCCCTTCCTTTAAGCTACTCCTCCCCCTCTTCTCCCCTTCCTGTCTCTCCTGTAGGTTATGTACCCTGGTATATTAACATCCCAGTCGTGGTTCTCTGTGTACCATGTTTTTGTGACTGCTATGATATCCAGGTATCCCTCTTCTATCAAAGCCACCAGTTCAGGGAGCTTGTTGCCCAGACTAGACTAGATCTAGGATTACAAGTACCTTTGAGCCAAGGCTCTTTTACAAAGGTTCCACAGCAGTTACAGTACAATACAGGAAGCAAGAACAATTTAGCAAAGAGGCAGGTTAACAGGTTAACAATCTGTTACATGGAACTGAGTGCAGACAGTAGGGTAAACTAAAGATAGGGGCATACGATACTACTGGATTTGATACTACTGAAATAAATGCTATTCTGATGATTTATTTCTGTGAAAGATTTTAAGTGTAGTTCTGCCTAGGTCACAGACACATAAACTATAAAAAGTACATTTAAGGATAGATGTATTAGTCAAAGCTTGTAGTAGCAAAATAAAGCAAGACAAATAATACATTGTGTTTTTTTTTTAAATTGTTTAACCAGGAGTGGCACACTAAGCTGAAAGCTTGTTTACAGGGGCAACAGTTTCTGACCATAACACCCTGCCCTATAGGGACTGACAGGCATCAGGGATGTATCTTGGGATTGTCAACAGTAATGCTCACGCCATTCTGCCCCCATCCCCACTCTGCAGCCAGTGACAGGTATTGAGGTGTGCCTTTGACTCTTCAGCCCCAAAGTTCACTCCATTCTCTTATACTGCACCCATTTCAGCATATTTTCTTATGGAATGGGGTGAGTGTAAAGTCTGAACACCCCAAGGCATACCTTGATGCGTGTCTGTGTCTGCAGGGGAGGGTCAGGTGAAATGGCATGAGCGTTATGGGAATGACCCAAAGGCACACCCCAATGCCTGTCCATCTCTGTGGGGTGGGGGAGGGGTTGACGTCACTTCAATACTTCACTGCCATTCCTATTCTGCCTGTCTGTGTGTGTCTCTTTCTCTCTCTCTCTCTCTCTTCATCTATATGTCTATGTAATTATCTATCTTTCTATCAATTTCTTTTATTGCTATTTTTACCTATTTCTAAAACAAACTGGCATATCACATTTGCCTGCACTCTGAGCATATACTTATGAAATTGTGCATATTTGTACTCCACTTCGGCATAGACTTCATACTTTCCTAATATTCCCATTATCACAAGCATAACTACCTTACCCTTATCAAAAGTGACCTGCTTTGAAAATTACTATCACATTTTCTCTGCTAACAGTCCATCATTACACCTGACTTCCTGATATCAACGCATTGATCTATATAACTTGCATCCCCCTAATGGACAAAAACCCTGTTTCTCTAAAAACAAAACAAAAAAAACTGTTTAAATAATCCCAAGGCTGAACATATGCCAGCCATTACTTTTTCATGTACTGCCACCTTCTGTACCATCATGTGAATTTGCATATGTTTCCCATGATACTTTGCATTATTGGGGTATGTGCAATTGTGTTTTCTTTAAAATTTGGCTGTCCAGCCAATATCATCTGGGATAACACATACCTCAGTGGCATTTGCTCTGGGGTTCCTTTGTAAACCTATACTGCTTCCTATTCCTTCCATTAAAATATACATCTCCATATATTTTCCTAATAACGTGTATACCTTCCTTGGAACAGAAACTAAAACAAATCTTTCTACTTACAAATCATTGTGTTGTTTCTCCATACCTCCTTAACAATTCCACACAACTTCACTAACTTCATTATGCAGCCGTGGTGGATCTGACTAGATTATGTTTATTATGTTATTTATTTAGTTTTTGTTGACTGGGAAGGAAGGGATAGGCTACTCTGCCTGTTTTCAGCCTTGTCCCAGGGGGTGGAGAGATTGAGATGGAAACCAAATGATATTTAACTAGTTTAGTCTGTTGGTGGTATTATCTAGTGAACACTAGCATTGATCATGCATATTGTAAACCATACAAACATTTTAAGGTCTGACTTCTGCAGCCACAGGTGTCAGACATACACACCGATCTCTGGCTGCAGAAGTGCAGGGCCCCCAAAAATCCATGATATCCAAACTGCAACACTACTTCTGTGTGCAGAAACACAGGCTCTATGGGAACAGCACTTCTGTAGCTACATATAGAAATCCATTCTACCTTAATTGCAGCAGTACTTCTGTCTGCAGATACACAGGCCCCATTGTGGCCAGCAATTTTTCCAGGCACAAGTACTTGTGCACGTTGTGAAAAAAGCACATGTCCCTCAGGGGCCTCTTCATCTGCAACTGCAGATATAAATTAACAAAAGTAGCACATCAGTGCTTCTTCATTTGTCTCATCTGGAAACAGTTGTTCAATATGTTTTTTGTATTGCCTGAAAATGACTGTCTGTGATTTCTTGTGTGGTATTGTCCTTTTGCTTCTTGGGGCAGTGGGAAGTTAGGGTTTGAATCCCTAACACCACATTTACCTACTTTTAAATCCTAATTGGTGCAATAATGTAGTTTTCTTGCAATGAATTTCCTTTCTTTTTTAGATAGTTGAATCGTATCCTCATTCATGCAGGTCCCAAACTTGCATTAACAGATGAATATTAGCAAGGCTTCCTAGACCCATTGCCAAGGGAAGACTCTATTTGCCTGCAGAAGTGCAGCAGTGGATGTCAGGAATGTTTGGGGTTGTTCAGCAGGCTATGTAAATGCAGGGCACTCTAACCCTGCCCTTCCATGTGGCTACAGATACAGATGTGAAGGGCAAAGAGTCCATCTGCCATCCATTGTGAAGGGCCCACTGGCAGCCACAAGTGCACAGGTGCATGGCTTTATGCAAATAGAAGAGTTATCTTCACTATGTGGTACCTGGGGCAAATCCTGTACCTTCCCTTCCCAGGCTGAAGGGTGATGTTGTATGGCAGTGCCTTCTCCCCAGCCTTGTTCCATCCAGTTGGCTCACTGAGCTTGACCCCAAACTCAGCTCACTGCCATGAAATCACAAAACACTATCCACTGGGCTAAAGGCTGACACTACATTTGTTAATATTTTTTTTATTTTTTACCCAGAGTTTTGACATAGCAATTTTATGACACCCCTTATTAAAATGACATGTGGCATTTATAGAATACTGACTGAAATGTTATTTTGTGCAACAAGTTCAAAAAACACTTGTTGGCCAGGATTTGAAAAATGAGATGTCATATTCATTAGGTAGTGTGAAAACAATGGCTATGCTGAAAATTTGGAGTCAAAATATTGAAAAAGTTCAAAACTCATCAAAATACATTAATCATACTTACCTTATTTACTAATTTTAGAGTCACGTTTCCTGGAAGAAGGTGTCTTTTGGATCTATGAAGTGGGACCCTCTTTAGGTAACTGAGAGTATGAGGGGATGGAATGCTGGATATTGAGTTGAGGGGATGGGGTATGATGCAGGTGTGGGGAGGAGGCAGAGATTAATGAGGGGCTGTTTTCTTCTTTTTGGGTTTAAAATTTACTAAAACATTTAAAATGGACAGTTTTCCTTTTTTTCATCTGGATCAAAATGACACTGGGGATTTGGCACCCCAGTGTTGGCACACTATTCAGTGGCACAGGGGGGTGAACACGTTGGTGTTGCTACCTATGTGTTTTGGTGGTGGGTGATCTGGAAGGTGGGAAGGTTGATATTAAGGGTTATTGGGGTGGGCACCCCAGACCACTTCATGCTTAAGGTAAATTAAAATGATCTATTGAACAGTTTTAATTTTTTTTGACAGAGAGAATATACTGACATTAAGGATTGGGTATCCCAGAGTTGACATAGTCTTCGGTGGCACTGGGGTGGGCACCCCAATGTCACCACCTATCTGCTGGGGGTGGGTGACCTGAAGGGGAAGGGAGGTTGGTATACAGTGGTAATGGGGGTGAGGACCCCAGTCCACTTGTAAAGGAGAACAAAAAAGGTCAGGTTTTACTTTTCAAAGCCTGTCTTCACAATAACAAAACACTTGTTTTAATGTGTACTGCACTTCATCAAGGTCAGGACACAACGCCCTTTCTAAAAAGTCATACATATTATGCATGTGTGAAAATACTAAGAGTGACTGCAGTTTGGTCTTCTCAAACAACTTCCTTGTTCTGTTGGGCTCCCAAGATTTTGGGGTGCCCAAAAAAAGGATGTTGGGCTGAATCTTAAAAAAAGAAACACCACAATATATCTAAATGGGCCCCATTTACCTAGGTTCAGGTGTTTGTTTTTTGAGGCAGCAGCTGTCATGACCTAAAAAGTTTTTCTCATGACAGGAAAAACACTAATTTTGTGAAATGAAAATGCTTACAAAAGTAAAATGTTAGTGTCATGTCAGAGGGTTATCCTAAAACCCCACTGAGCATGGAGCTGTGGAACCAATTAATTTTCTTGACCTGGAAGGACACTACTTCTTTATTCAGCTGTGAGCTGTGTGAGAAATTCTATATTGTACTTGAAATCTGCAACAAACGTGCACTTTTGCTTAATTCTGTGGGAGCTGAAACTAACTACCCTTGGTAATTGCTTTTTATTCACATATTTATTTAGTGTTTAACCAAGAAGGGGCTTGCAAACTCTGTTTATCTTATAAGTAACTTCAGAAGGATTTAAATATTGCATTTGGATAGATCCTTGGAGGTAGCTAGATTGTCTACTAGGATTTTCTGACAGTTAAACTATTTTTAAATAAATTACAGGAGGCTGAGGAGTTGAAAAATGAGCTTGCAAACTCTGCTTATCTTGGAAGTAACTTCACAAGTGTTTGAATACTGCATTTTGGTTGTCCCTTGGGGGTAGCTGGGTTGACTACTAGGATTTTGGGACAGAAACTATTTTTAAATAATTTACTGGTGCATAGGATTTTGTGATAGTTAAACTATTTTTAAATAAGTTACTGTGGTTAAGGAGTTGTCATAGAAAAACCTGCAGTGTGAAACAGGAAAAGATAGTCTTTCAAACAACAGAGGGAGGTGGATCTAGGTTTACGTTTGTTACAATTCTTAACATTTTCAGTGCAGAAAGAGTTTAAGGCACAGCTGACTTATTTTGGGACTGACAGCTTTCAGAGCACAAACCACCAGGCCTGTTTTGGGGCTGGGGAGGTTTACCTGTGTCTGACCTGGATGTGTGGGATTTTTCTCTGTTTGATTAGCAGGGTATTTTCTCTGTCAAATTGTTGTGTAGGGCATCTTGCTGACAGAAAGGCACTCATCGCAGCGGTGGGTCAGAGCTTTTAGCTGATTGTTTTGTGAGGGCACACCCAGACAGTTGTTCCACACCACAATCCATACACCATTCTGGAGGAGCATAGCTCCCCTACGGATGCACCCGCAGAGGAGACTAAGGAGGCTGAGGACAACTGTCACAAGGGAGGCCCACAGGAAGGAGGCAGAGGACACCACAAGGAAAGGAAGCAGCTCCTGGTGGTGGACTCAATTATTAGAGGAATAGAACTGGGGGAGCAGGGAAAACTGAAGTAAGGTGCCTGCCTGGTGCCATGGCTTTGAGAGACAGGAAGCGCCATCCTCAGGATCACGAGAACAGCTGCACGGGACTCTGAGCTGGACGTCATTGTCCACTTAGGGACAAATGACTTGGCTAATCTTGAGATTAGAGCAGTGCAGAAGGACTTTGTAGAATTGGGGAGGGGCCTAAGACAAGTAGCATACACAATATCCTTCTCTGAGGTGCTGCCTGTCAATGGCATGAGTGAGGCGAGGGTACTTTGCACCATGCAGTTTAATGAATGGTTGAAAAAATGGTGTGGAGCACAGGGGTTTGGCTTCATTGGGGACTGGGGTTCCACCTGGAGGGACACCAGCCTATACTGGCAGGATGGTCTGCATCTGTCCAGGAAGGAACAAGTCTTTGAGCAATCAGTTTAAATGCTTCATTGGCAAGCTTTTAAACTAGTCAAGGGGAGGCATTGATAAGCGCAGGAAAATCCCAGCCTCCCTACAAAACAGGGTACTAAATGAGAAAAAGACCGAGGTAGACAGGTCAGTGGGGGATGCTGCAAAAGATGGTAAAGCCATCAAAAAATGGAGAGCAATGAGTACCAATGCCCATAGTCTGAGTAACAAGCTTCCTGAATTAGTGGCCTTGATGGAGGAGGAACATCTGGATATCGTGGCAGTCACAGAAACATGGTACACACAAAACCATGACTGGGACATAAACATACCAGGATACACTATCTACAGGAGGGACAGGGAGGGTAAAAGAGGAGGAGGAGTAGCTCTTTACATAAGGGAAGGAATCAAAGCAACAGAACAAAAGGGAAAACAGGGAGGAGAAGAAGCACTGTGGGTAAATTTGGAGACCGGCAATGGTGCCACAATCCGCACAGAGGTTGTATACAGACCCCCTTCTCAGGGGGAGGAAATGGACAAGGAAATGATAGAAAGAACACTTAGAATGTCAGAAAAAGGGGAGATATTGCTGATGGGTGACCTGAATATGCCAGATGTTAACTGGAGTGCAGTTGCAGCAGCCACTTCAAAGAGTGGGATTATTCTAGATGCCCTACAGGAAGCATGCCTTAGACAACTAGTATTGAAGCCCACCTGAGAGGGAGCAATCTTAGACCTGATTCTCTCAAATGGAGATGAAGAGAGGATCACAGATGTAGAAGTGGGTAGCCATCTGGGAACTAGCGACCATCGAACAGTATGGTTCACAATAAACACAGCAATAGAGTCAAGCACACAAAGGCAAAAGTTCTGGACTTTAGGAGGGCTGACTTTGCCAAATGGGTGAGTGCCTAAGGAATGCACTAGCAAATGGGCAGGAAGGAGGGTGGAAGAACAATGGGAATAATAAAACTGCCATCACAGAGGTACAAGCCTTGTGTGAAGCAAATTAACAAACAAAATGATGTAAGAAACCACTACGGTTCTCAAAGGAAGTGGCAGTGAAGGTTCAAGAGAAAAGAAAGTATTCAGGAAGTACAAGGAATCACAGAAGGAGCAGGACAGAGAACTGTATCAGTTAAAGCAAAAGGAAGCTGGGAAGGCAGTCAGAACAGCAAAGGCCCAAACTGGGGAAAGATAGCCAACTCCAGTTAAGAAGGGGATAAAACCTTTATAGGTACACCAGGGAGCGAAGGAAGACCAAGGGAGGTTAGTGAGGCTTAATAAAGAGGGGAGGAGGGTGGGCAGAGGGTGACTGTGAAAAGGCAGAGATACTAAACAAATATTTTGCTCAGTATTTACAAAGGAAGTGGGGAGGTACCTAAAACAAACAGTAGAAACACTCTGGATACAGAAGTTGATACCAGCCCATTTACAGAACAAAGGGTTCTGAAAGAACTCTTAAAACTGAAGGTGGACAAAGCAATGGGGCCTGATGGGATTCATCCCAGAATTCTAAAAGAACAAGGGTTGGAACTAGTGACACCACTGACTACCCTCTTTTACAAATCATGGGAAGATGGGGTGGTACCCGAGGACTGGAGAAGGGCAGATGTGATTCCCTTCACAAAAGTGGGAGCAAGGCAGAAGCAGAAAACTACAGACCTGTTAGTTTAACCTCAGTGGTAGGAAAAATGATGGAATCACTCTGAAGGAAAGAATTATTGAGTATCTAGAGGCCAGAGGGCTCAGGACCCAAGGCAGCATGGATTCACAGTGGAAGGTCATGTCAGACAAATCTGATAGATTTCTTTGACTGGGTGACCAAAGTAGTAGATCAGGAGGGGCTGTGGACATGGCCTACCTAGACTTTAGCAAGACATTTGACACAGTCCCACACAAAAGATTAATATACAAGTTAGCCAGCCTGGGAGTGGGTCCCAAGATGACAGCCTGGAGTAAAGAATTGACTGGAGAATAGGACACAGAGAGTGATAGTAAATGGAGTCCACTCTGAAGAAAGGGGGGTTACTAGTGGGTACCGCAGGGTTCAGTATTAGACCGGTCTTCTTCAATGTCTTTATAGGTGACATTGCAGAGGGACTGAAGGAAAAGTATGTCTCTTTGCAGATGACACAAAGATCTGCAACAGAGTTGATGCAAAGGTAGGGTGGAAAGGATGAGAAGGGACTTGGCAAGGTTAGAGGAATGGTCAGATGTATGGCAGCTTAGATTCAATGCTAAGAAGTGCAGTAATGCACCTGGGAAACAAAACCCAGGGAAGAGTACACAATTGGGGTGAGATACTAACAACAACAAAATGGAAAGGGACCTGGGGGTAGTCATATCAGATGACCTAAAGGTGGGCAAGCAATGGAGAGGCAGCAAGGAGGGTTGGGGGATACTGGGATGCATAGGGAGAGGCATCACCAGTAGAAAACAGGAAGTTATTATCCCTCTGTACAGACAGCTGGTGAGACCCCATCTGGAGTACTGTGTGCAGTTCTGGAGACCCAATCTCCGCAAAGACATAGACAGGATGGAAGCTGTCCAGAGGAGGGCAACTAAAATGGTGCAGGGTCTGCACCGGAAGACATATGAAGAGAGACTTAAGGAGCTTAATATGTATAGCCTCGAGGAAAGGAGGGAGAGGGGGGACATGATAGAAACTTTCAAGTACCTCAAGGGAATCAACAAAGTCCAAGAGGGTAGCATCCTTCAAAAAAAGAGGTGTGCAAGAACAAGGGGGCACAATTTGAAGATAGAAGGGGAGGCAGCTCAGAGGTAATTTAAGGAAGTATTTTTTCACAGAGAGGGTTGTGGATGTATGGAACGGCCTTCTGGAGGAGGTTGTGGAGTCAAAAACAGTGGTGGAATTCAAGCATGCATGGGACAGTCATAAGGCAATTCTAGGGAGTGGGGGTAGGAAGATGTAGGCTGCTGGTTAACTAGGATCTGCAGCTTATCCATCAGGTAGGGAAATGGGCAGACTGGGTGGGCCAAGCGGTCTGTATCTGCCATCAAAATCTATGTTTCTATGTTTCTATTTTTTTCACAAAACCTAATAAGGCACCCCAATGACACAGTCCCCTTCAACCCTGAAAGTTTCTGAAAACAATTCTATACTGTCTAGACTGTAGGACAGAGCAAGCAATCATGTAAAAAAAGTCTAAAAAGTGAAGAATGTTCCTTAATTGCGACACATCCATATCTCAGACACCAGATAAGCACATATGACTGGGTGCTAGTGGTGACAAGAGCAGAGAACACAAAAAGATGGAAATTGGGGTGGGTGGGTTGTGGGGTCATGACAAACCCACTAGCTGGAATGGGAATTGGTACAACAGGAGGGGTGTGGTGGGCAGTAACTAGGGAACAGGTAAGGGGGCAGAGAATAAGGTGTTAGCACTGACAAAGTGGTCCACCTGAATGCTTCTGTAGAAGCATGAACAACAATATCAGTGTCAGTGGCAGAGGCCAAGTTAGATCTGGTAACCATCAAGTAGATGAGGTCCTCTATGTGCAATGATTGGGATTTGTCAGTTCCAGGATACACCTTGTTTAAGAGAGACAGGAGCAAGGCTAAAGGGGGGTATCCCTCTATATCATGGAAGAAATAGAGACTATGGAGGATGGGAATATCAAGAATGGGGGAGTGAAGTAAATATGGGTTCAGCTAGCTACTGCTGTTGAGAGGTACCAGGGCAGAAAGAAAAGGGGGATAAGTACTGGTGGAGGAAACCAGGAGAATAACAAGAGGGGATTTATTTTTAGAGGGAGACTTGAACCTGCCTGATATTGACTCGGATACCCCTGTTGCTGACAGTCAGGTCCTACTGGACATGCTGCACAATTGCTTACTGTTGCAACTGGTCATGGATCCCATATGGCAGGACACCATTCAGGATTTGGTATTCACCAGCCCAGAAGTGCCGGGGGTGGTGGCAGTCAGGGATCCATTGGAGCCCAGTGAACACAATTCAGTGCAGTTTGAGGTGGTGATTGGAAACACTGGTTCCCCTTTCAAAGATAAAGGTTCTGAAACTCAGATTATCACATTTTCACCAAGGGGGGAAATGGGGAAATGGTTAGGGAAAATGTGTTGGGTATAGGCCATATCAAAGGAGCAGAGAAAAAGTGAGGAAAGATGAAGGGGCAGTTCTGGAGGTAGCCAGCTCTTGTGCAAGAAAGGTTGCCAAAAGAATTAATCACAAAAGGCCAATCAGTTTCTCAAGGGAAGTAATTGAGGCTGTGAGGATGATCAAACAGGACTTCATAAGATACAAGGGGGAAAAGGGGTGAGGGAGAGGAGAGTAGAGTAATACAAGACCAGGCTAAACGAGGTGAGGGTGGTGGTCAGTGGAGCAGATTGCCAAAGATGTGAAACAAAAAGAAAATAGATTTTTCAGGTATATTTGGGGGGAAAGACAAATAATGGGGGGATTTTTCCAGCTAGCTAAGCTAGCTAAGGGAGGGCAGTAGAAGATGATAAATAGATAATATACATACCAGAGATTAGGTTCAAGGCAGCCACACAGGAGTACATGACATGTGGAGGGTAGTGATCATGGCCGAATGGGTGAAGAAAGGGCTGGAGGCCCTCAAGGTGGATAAAGCCCTTTACCAGATGGCCTGCACTAGAGGATACTTAGGAAAAGTTATTTTTTATTTTTTTTTTTATTTATTTAAAATTTGATAACAGCAAAATGCACCAGTGAGCCTAAGCTTGTTTCCAGGTGCGATCCAGGGAAGGCTAACAAGGGATACAGAATTAGCAATAAAACAAAACAATTACATGTTAGCAAGGTCAAGAGTCAATGGTTACAACCCCCAAAGCAGCAGTCAGCAGCCAAGTACAGGAGTACAACTACTTCACTAAATTTACATTTAGCTTCAACACAAAAATCAAAAATACAGATACAAAATTCAGGCCAAGGAGCAGAACTGTTACACCAGATAAAAATTAGGGTCCTAGACAGCAGAAAAAAGAGAGCAAGTGGTGTAGCTCAGCACATGAGTGCCATCATCAAGGAGGAGATTAAGCTACCAACGGATTGACAACTAGGGGGCTAGTTATGGAGGGATGGGGAGCACAGAGAGCACAGTGGATGAGGTAGAAGTATGAGGAGTCTTTTGAGTGAAAAGGCAGAGGAGGACAGTCAGAGGATGGGGCCAGTTTGTTCCAAAGAGAGGGGAAATGAAAGGAGAAAGCAGACTGGCTAGAAGAGTTAGTGCAAGTGATGGAAAGGTTGGGACAGTAGCTAGGCACAGGCAGGCTGACAGATAGGGAGGGAGGGTGTCAAACCAGAATCTTGCAACAAAGGAGGCGCAGTGATCCAGTTGCCTGTGGGAAAGGGACTCTAGGGCAAGAACGGAGTACAGAAAACAGTGGTGGGTAAGGGGGGGGGGAGACAGTAGCAAAGCAGCAGAAGGAGTATAGTAGGGTATCTAACTTGGCAAGTGAGGATTGAAAGGCTGTACCATAGACCACATCAGTGTACTCAAAGATGGGTAGGATCGTTTTGGTTACCAGTTCACGGCAGATGGGGAGAGGGAGGCTATCCTTATGAAGGTAGAAGACAGCCATTTTAGGATGCAGTTTAGAGCAAATAGAGTCAACATGGGTAGAAATGTCCAAATGGCTATCCAGCCAAACCCCCAAGAATTTAAAGGCAGAGACATTTTCTATTGGCGAGCCATCCAGGGTTGTGAAGATGGGTGGTGACTAGTGGTGGGTGAAGTGACAAAACTTCACTATGCGGAGTAATCTATGAATTTGTCCATTTCACGGGGCGAAATATGAAATTTTGCCCTCGGACGGCAAAATTTTGCCCAACATATTGGTGAAATTTTACCAGTGAAACAGAGAAATTTTGCCTTATGTGGCGATATTTCACCTTCCTCTGCACAATTCCACCCACGGAAGGTGAAATTTCACCTTGGCGAAATTCTGCCAAATGCGGGAAATTTCATGGATTACACCACACAGCGAAATCGGCCACTTCACCACAACTTCACCAGTAGAATTTAAATTCACTGCATCTCTAGTGGCAACTGAATGGTAGCCGTTTTTTGTCTGGAACTGAAAGTCATGGCCACAGTATTTTTGGCATTGAGTTTGAATGGATTTTTCCTGGAACCAGGCCCATACTCTTTTCAAATCGTTCTGGGGTGGTGCTGTACACTGAGGGCAGAGGGTCTGGAGATGAAGATGATAGTGTTATCAGCATCCATGTACATATTAGAAGATTGGCAGACTGAGGGGAGATCGTTTATAAAAAGGGAGAAGAGGATGGGGCAGAGGATTGAGCCTTGGGGGACCCTGGAGAGGATGGAAGTGGGGGCGGTGTCAGCTATCTGGACTGATTGCTGCCTGCTGAGAACGTAAGAATGGAACCAGTTTACAGATGATTCAGCAAGGCCGACCGAGCTTAGGTTTTGTAGCAGGAGGGGATGGGAGACTGAATCAAAAGCCTTGGCCAGGTCTATAAAGATGGTGGCTGTGATGTGACCGTGGTCCATTGCTGAGAAGATTGAATCCACAACTTGCAAAGGTGAGGAGATGGTAGAGTGTTGTTTTCTAAACCCAGATTGCACTGGAGATAGTGTATTGGTGGAGGACGGAAACTCAGACAGCGTAACGTGAATTAGGAATTCCTGAAGATTGGCGGGGGGGGGATGGGCCTATAGTTACCGGGTATAGAGGAGTCACATCACTTGTGGAGGGGTAGGACCTTGGCAGATTTCCAGGCCGTAGGTACAATGGAGGTGGAGAGGGAAAGGTTTAGAATGTGGGCCAGCGGGGCAGTAATGGCTGGGGCAGAGATGTGAAGAAGTCTGGGATGGAGGCCATCAGGGATGGACTTGGAAGGGTTAAGGGTGAGGAGCAGTTTGTAGACTTCCAGGGGTAAGAAAGGTGGGAATATGAATTTTGTGGGTGGTCCAGAGGCATCCGAGGGGACAGGAGGAAGAGTAAGAGTTAAGTGGGATAGACTGCAGGGGAGAGCACAAGTGGCAAAGAACTTATTGAAAATCTCATCAACTGAGGTGGGGTCAGAGACAGCGACACCATCAACTTTGAGGACAGGAGAGATCTGCTTGACAGGCAAGTCAAGGAGACAACTGGCTGCAGAACTGGCAGGGCCCTTGACCCACTATTTGAAGACCCACTGAAGTCTAGAGTAGTGCCAAGGGATTGCTGATCATTCAGCGTAGACCCACTCCACAAGTCAGGGGGAACTGGGCAGCTATAGGTCAGTCAGTCATACCTCTATTGTAGGTAAGCTACTAGAGACCATAGTGAAATAATGTCTGGTGGCCAACATAGAAGGCAGTGGACTACAGGATGGCAAGCAGCATGGGGTTGTATAAAGGAGGTCATGCCAGACCAACCTGATACTATTTTTCAACCGGGTCACAAAGGCATTAGGCAAAAGGCAGGTGATAGATTTGCTCTACTTTGACTACAGAAACATCTTTAATTTGGGTCTACATCTAAGGTTTTTGCTGAAAATGCTGAAGGACATAGAGGAAGAGAAACATTTAATCAGGTGGGTGGGAAATTTGCTATGGGGGAGTAGAGATGCAGTGAATTTAAAATCCGACAGCGAAGTGAACGCGAAGTTGCCACTTCATGTAATTATAAAGCTATGTGAAGTGGGCATTGGAAAGTGCCCACTTCACTTTGTCATTATGACTTCACGTTGTTATTCTGCCATAACGTAAAGTAAGGTGGAATGACAACAATAGGGCAGCCACCCACACACATCACATGGCTTACAGTACTGTAAGTCACGTGCTTTAGCCAGGCAGGAAGAAAGTGAGTCATACAAGCAGATAGTTTCACTTTCTCCTTTGCAGAGGTAGAAGGAGGAAGCTTTCTGTGTGGGGAGAGTTTGGATTATTATTAGTTTGTATCTTGAGCAAATAGCAGAAAACCAAACAGCTTTTTTAAAAGCTAAATCTTTAGTTGTTTTTGTAGTGTTTTTCAGTTCTTTTTTGTGACCAATTTCTTTGTTTTATAAGTTTTTGTTGTGTGTGTGTGTGTGTGTGTGTGTGTGTGTGTGACTGTGTGTGTGTGTGCATGTGTGTGAGACTGTGAGTGTGTGTGAAGAAGTCACTCGTCACATGAGGTGTTGGAGAGGGAAGGTCCAGAGTGTGTTGTGCAATGGACCAGAGACAATCTGTGGCCCGTGGGCAGAGGGAAGTGCACACACATGAGGGTCGTAGGGTGTCATTGGACCACTCCCGATTGTTTGGTCCTGCCACTCCCCCTCTGGAAGCAGCAGCATCACCAGTGCCACCACCACCACATCCACAAAGTCTGCCACCACCACTACCACCAGTAGCAGCTGCAGGAGCTCCAGCAGCACCACCTCCACAGCAGCAGGTGGAGCCCCAGGTGCATGAGCAAGACAGTGCTGCCGGCACTACATCTGCCCCTCCTGTGCCTGGTACCCCCCCGCAGCTCCCCAGATTGGCAGTTTTTTAACTGTTTGGGGGCGGACAGTACCACTGTGGTGTGTCAGCTATGTGGTGTGCAGGTGCGCCGTGGCCCCCCCGGGGGACACATCTGGGGACTGGTGGCCAGCATACACAAATGCTGAACCACCACAAGATGGAGTGGCAGGCTGCCACCAAACAGGACAAGCCTCCACCTGCTGGCCCTTCTGTGGCAGTGGCAGAGGGTGCTGGTGTTGTGCCTCACAGCCGCAGCAGGAGGAGGGCCACAGCAGCAGCTGCTCCACCACTACCCACACCACTGCCACCAGCACCACCCTCACCACCACCACTACCTGGATTTCCTTCCACACCAGTGGACCCCACCACAGTGCCTGCAATGCAGGCAGCCATAGCACTGTTGTGGGCTGTGCTGGAGGAAAGTAATGAGAAGGTGGGTGCTGTCCAGCAGCAGGTGGAGCAGATCGAGCAACACCAGCTTCAGATTGTGTCAATGCTTCATCTGCTGCTGCTGCAACATCATGGGATCCCCCATTAGCTTATTTTTTCTGCACACACCCCCTTCCACTGCTATAGTGTTTTGTGTTTTTTTTTTTTTTATGTTTCATAACAGACAGAGGGAAGGCCACACGATATTAGTTTAAAGGGAAGCAGTCAGGAACAGGAGGTTCCACACCCTGAAAGGCTTACCCTCCAGTTAAGCCTTTTAAGTATGTTGTGGCATTTTTCTCACACTGCAACATACTTTATTTTAATAAAGAAAAGTCAGCGACCCGGAAGTATGGCGGACGCTATGGGAGCTCTATTATGTGTAAAGGTGCAATGACGATGGACCATGTGCTTCAATACAAAAGTATTGAAGTGCATGGTGTGTCTCCGACACACCTTTCCTTTACACAAAATGGAGCCCCCATAGTGTCACGGGCCTTTGCAGATCATGAAAAGTGAGAAGAGATACGGCGTGCAACTGTCAGCATTTCCTTTACATCAAGGTGCTGCAGAAACTCCTGCACCACAAGATTTAAACAATGAGCCATGAATGGAACATGAAAAAAGCCATAATCCATGATGCAGTTCACCACATTTGACCCAAGGGATTGTGATGCTCTACTTTAACATGTCCCTGATGCTGCTTATTGGACTCTGTTCTTTTAAGCCATGAAGTGGGGGGTGTGCTACATGATTTTTTGGGCAGGACACACTTGGACTGCAACTGACCACCACAACTACCTATCATTATTACCGGGTCTTCATCATCATCACCATCACCATCAACTGAAACTGGTAAATCACAAGTTTTTACGGGGGGGGGGATTAATGCAAACAGACCCAGACACAGCCACCTTGATTTCTTTTTCTCCAGCTCCTAATTGGGGTCAATTACATCATCATCATCATATTCATCAACATCCCCCACATCCACATCTTCTGCTTGAATGCTGGTATGTGGACTGCATATTGCAACCACAGCAACATCATCATCATCGGAGTCATTATCACCATCACCTGATATTTTGTCACCACACTGGGAATCACTAAATGGAAAATGCCTGACCTGAACTGCAGTGGAAGAAATGTCACATTGTATGCTATCATTGACATGATTATCAGAATCCTCATGTTCGGTTACTGGGATGTTACTGAGAAATATGACATCATCTACACTGACACTCACTCACACTGCTTCACACTCCACTATATTTTTGGACACGGTAAACTGGTCAGAAGTGGAACTTGAGGCAGCAATACTTATATCACCACCAGCAACTGCACTAACACCACTGGCTGGGACATCATCTTCTTCAACTATGAGTGAAGCTACTGACTGGGCTGTAAAAAACACTGCAGGAGAGATACCTTTCCTCACATCAGCAATGCACTTCTGCATCTGCGTACTACCACGCCCACAGACAATCTTACCACTGGCAGCAGTGCCATGGTGAGAGACAGCTTTGCTTGCACATCTCTTTGCGGGCAGTTTGGGGGATCAACAACAATATTCTAAATAAATTTAGATTTTGGAACATTCACTCTGGGTGGGGGGACACTGGATGTGAAGCCATAAAAACAACTGTGGCTTCAGCAACAGATATAGGAGCAAAGTCACAAGTTCAGCAACACCTTAACTAACCAGTGGTGCTGAAATCACAAACAATCCAATCTGGAGAAGAATTCCTTTTGCTGGTGGCGGGGGGGAGGGAGCACTGACTGCAGATTTCTATAGTAGTGCAAGCAACAAAAAAAAGAGAAAAGATACCACAACGGCAGTACAAAACCATGCAGCTGCAGTGGATAGAAAGTTCATACTGCTGCGCTTGCAATTACACTGTGGCACAATAAAGATGTATTATTTGATGTCAAGCCCCCTACACACACACAATTTGCCTACAAGTAATGCATAGCAAATTGAAAATTTCAATAATATAAGACGTATTTTAAACAACCTGAAATTATGAACTGCTGCACTAGATCCACACAATACACAATCAGCAATAACATTTCAAAAATTACTGACAATAGTGTGTACCTTAACACAATGAGTTATATACAAAAATATAACCAAAAAACAAAGAACTTCCTATTTCTCCAACTTAAATCTACCTACACAACAGATACGCCCCTTCCCCAAAGCACACTTTCGCTGTCTCTTACTACACAGACTCAATGTTGTACATTAACATTCAAAATCTACACACAAACAATAAAAACTCAATGATATGAGCACAGGAGGGTTTCCTATAATCGATGAACTAAAGTTTGAGCAAAACAAATTACTCAAAAAATGCTTTTTTAACAGCTTTTGGAGATTTGAATCACAGACAGCTCTCAGAGCAAACTGTCTCCTACAGTTTCCTACACACACTACCCCAAACTGAGGCTGTGCAGAACAATATAGAGCCCATGTGACATGAAATCCCATGAATCACTGCACAATGTGCCTTTGGAGCTTAAAAACAAGCCGAAGTGAGGTGAAGTACATTGCTTTGCCTTTAAAATTGTTGGAGTAGTGGTCTGGGATGGCGGAGTAATGCAAATTCGCCTTCACTCCATCAATCACTTTATGGAGCGAATTGAGACCACTTCACCCACCACTATGGGGGAGGCAACAGAGGGTAGCTGTAAATGAGGCCAAATCATGGGACAGAGGTCACGAGCAGGGTGCTGCAAGAATTAGTGCTGGTACTTACATACGAACATTTGAAATTTGCAAGCAGATAAAGGCCTAGAGGTCTATCAAGTCTGCTCAAATGTGCAGCTAGCATCCCTTATTCTGCAGCTGCCCCTCCCTTCCACCCTTCCCCTTCATTTGACCCTCCCCCTTGTCCTGTCCCATCCCCTTTTGAAGCAGTCCACTGTTCTACTGGATACCACTTCTGCAGGTAACGCATTCCACCCAGCCACCACCCTCTCTGTAAAAAGTGTCTCCTCTTCTCCCTCCTGAACCTTCCTCCCTCCAGTCTCGTATCATGGCCCCTGGTGTCCCTCACCTCCCTTACTTTGAACAGCCCCTCTGTACCTGTCTTGTTTATTCCTTTCATGTATGTAAAGGTTTCAATCATGTCCTCCCAGTCCCTCATCTCCTCCAGCGAGTACATGTTCAACTCCCTCAGTCTCCTCTCGTATGATAAGTCCCCCAGCCACTTGATCATCTTTGTCACCCTGCACTGCACCCCCTCCAGTAACTTAATATCCCCCTTCAGATATGGGTGCCAGTACTGCATGCCGTACTCCAGGTGTGGTCTAACTAATGACCTATACAGTGGTAGAATCACCTCCTCCATCCTTGAGGATATACCGCTTGCAATACAACCCAGCATTTTGTTGGCCTTTGCAGCTGCCTTCCTACATTGTGCCGAGTTGTTCATTGATCCTCTAATGAGCACCCCCAGATTCTTCTCCTCCTCTGTCTGGGTTAGCTGCACTCCCCCCAGCTGGTAACTCCTTCTTAGGTTCTTCATCCCAAGATGCAGCACCTTGCACTTTTTGGCATCAAACCCCAGTTGCCAGGTGTCCAACCAGGTTTCAAGCTTTGCCAGATCATCCTGCGACCCCTGCCATCCCCTTAGGTCATACACCATCGCTCCTACCTTGGTATCATCAGCAAACAGATTGATCTTGCTCTTGATGTCCAGTGATATGTCTGTAATGAATATCCCAAACAACACTGGTCCCAACACCGAGCCCTGTGGAACACCTGTCATCACTACCCTTGGGTGTGAGAGCTCCCCACCCACCACCACCCTCTGTTGCCTTCCCTGAAGCCAATTCCCTACCCATCTCACCAGCTTTGCACACGCCCCTGTGCCTTCTAACTTACTTCCCATCCTTCCATGCGGCACCGAGTCGAATGCCTTACTGAAGTCTTTGTCTTTAACAGTATGTTCATTAGTGATATAGGGGAGTGTACCCGGGCAAGATGTGTCTTTTTGCTGAAGACAGAGCAATGTGGCAGCATAAACAAAAAGCTGTGTGACAGGATAGATAGTGAGCAAGGGGAGAGAGGACTTCAGAAGGACCTTGAGAGGCTGGAAAGGTGCTTAAAGATCAGGCAATTGAGATTTAATAGCAGGAAGTGAAAGGTAATACAATCAGTGAAAAGGAACTCACTCACAGAGTTTTGGATAGGGAGTAGGCTGGCCACTACATCAGAGGAGTGGGATTTGGGGGTCATTATCAGCTACTCCTTCAAGCATACAAGCCAGTCTTCTGGGATGTATCAGGATGGATTCTGATGGCAAGAGAAACAAAGTGATACTGCTCCTATACAGATCACTGATGAGGCCTCACCTGGAATACTGTGCCCAGTTCTGGAGCCCTTCTTAGATGGTAAAGTGGTGTTTCCTCTACAGGTCTCATATCTACAGGACACTAGTAAAGCTTTATTTTTAATATTTTATATTACCTAGGTACCTTCATTTGTTATTGCTACAAGTATTTTTTATGGTTGGGACATTAGAGAAGAAAGGTCGTATAAAACAGATATTGACTGGGGTCATTTGGGGAAAATCCTGATCCCTCAGGGTGATCTACTGCTTTCCAATAGTCATACTGCCTTCAGTATAGCCCAGTGCATCATTTGTGAAGCAGTTGTAGCATCACACACATTGCCATGAGTCTGTAGCATGCTTCATGAATGGCCCTGCAGACCACTCCAGAAGCAGCGGTATCATCAGCTACATTGGCCAGACCTCTAACAGGCTTTGTAAATGGCCTTTTAGGACAGTTACTAAGCTGCTGACCTATCACACAGATTGCCACATGCCTATAATGTGCTGTGTGATTGCCCTATGGGACACACTTGAAACAAATACACTATCACACTCATTGCCCCAGGGCTGTATTGGTGGCCTTCTGTCTGACGACATATGAGTGCAGTGTTCATCATGGAGTGTGTAACTGTAATCCTTATACAGTACTGTGTTATTTATTTATGATGTTAAACTGTATAAGAAACATTGGTTAAGATTTGGCAGTCAGTCAGGTGGGGTTCATGGAAGTGATGGATTGGGAGAAAGAGGTTAGAGTTCAAGAAGGAGTAACATCACATTTCTTTACTTTTACTGCTTTAAAGAGAAGCTTTGCATGCCACAATGCCCTTTCATAAACATAATGTTTCAGCTCTTACAGTTCACTAAGAAATATATATGTTTGGTTCCAAGTTCTCCTTCATACCATATTTTAGTAATCTGTCTCAAAAGTTTATCTATAAAGTATTGACTGCCCTCTACTGGGCTCATGATGCCTTTATTTATGACATCATAATGCTCTCCATGACAACAGACTGTGATATCACAAATTGCTATCATGACGTAGGGAGCAGACAGTCTTTCTGAAAGGCACAGTGAAATAAGTACAGGAGTACCTCAAATATTTAATAGACCTCGAACAAGAAAAAGAAAAAGAAAAGGGAAACTTAGAAAACACTAAAGATAAGTGCTATAAATTTAAGTTTTAAACATTTTATTTAAATTGAAGCTTTATAACTAATAATAAACCCCTAGTTGGGCATTAACACATTCTTTTGCAAACAATTCTTTGTGTTTTTGAGAAACTGAAGATAGCTATTGTTGCTTGCTTTGTGCACAGCACTACCACAGCTCTGTTAGAATTCACCAGTTTCATCCATCAGTCCCTTGACAAAAACAATTTTGTTGGAGTGGTTTTCATCAACCTCATGAAAGCTTTCAACACCGTTAATCACAAACTACTCCTTGATCAACTCACAACAATCAGACTCTCACTAATTATGCTAAAGTGGTTCAGAAGCTACCTTGCGGATAGGACACAATGGGTAAAGATATCCAACGTCATCTCGGAGCTACAAAATGTCCTATCTGGTGTCCAGAAAGGGTCCATTCTTGGTCGCCTCCTGTTTAGCATCTTCCTAAACAATCTACCACATGTCTGTCAACAAAGAATGCTCCTCTACGCCGATGATGCTGTTGTCTTCGTTAGCAACCCTGATCCCTCTGCGCCTGAAGATAAACTCCAACTTGATTTCCTCAAAGTCAAAAAATGGTTCCAAATGCACAAACTTGTCCTTAACTACAGTAAAAAACAAACTCCTGTTGTTCTCCTCCTCTCACTACAAGCATAGGTTGCATGCCCTTACTGTCAGAAATAAACTTGGAGCAGCCCTCGAACAAGTTAAACAATTCAGGTATCTTGATGTTACATTGAACAGCCACCGTTTCCTATGTACCTCACATTGAGATCATTGCCAAGTCTGAATGCAAAATTAGGCCTGCTATTCAGGCATAGAAGGAATCTGACCACTGAAGCACTTAATCTTGCTTTCTACAGTTCGGTACTCTCCACCATTGATTATGGTTTGGTAATTTATGGAGCTGCCTCCACTACATCCCTAAAAAGGTTAAATATTACCTTGAACAAAGCCTGTAGGCTCACCACAGATGCTGTCCACCTCACCCACACATGTGATCTGTACACACAAATTGGTGGCTTACTCTCCAAGGATGAATCAAGTACCAATCTTGCATACTAGCAAAAAAGGTGCTCCTTGGTGTGCTACTAACTGGAATCTCCTGCCTGCTGCCTAGATCCTTCAAGGCTTGTCATACTCGAGCCTCTGTCACTGAACACCTATTCATTCCAAGGTTCTGGACCACCCAGTGCTAGTGGTCTTTCCTCTGTAGAGCCCCTAGCTGGCTTAACTGCCTGGACTATCAACTTATTATCCTACCTCATATGACCCAATTTAAACATCTCCTCCACCAGCACATTATGAATGAAAGCACCTGTGACTGCTCCCAACTAATCTCAGCATGTGCCCTCCGGTGCACCTAGTTTCTGACCTCTGACAGGACCTCCTCTGTCTCAATCCCCCCCACTCCCCTCATGCCCACCTCTCTACTTCTCTCCCCTTATACCCAGCCAATTACTTCATTAGCCATGTTAGACCTCTGGCTAAAACAGATTTCTCTGCACTTCTTTCTTTCCTCCCTCTTTTTCTCCTCTCCGTTTGTCCCTGTCTCACACCACTACCCCCCCACTCTCCCATTCTACCCCTATCTCTGCCTACCTTATTACTCCACATGACATGGCCACCTGGCTGCAACTTTCCCACCCAATATTTCTGACCTACTCAACTTTACCTCCCCTTCTAGTTCCCTTAGTTTACCACCACCTCTGTGTTGTAAATGTATCACAGACTGTCACTCAATTTTGTACTATGATGTTTGTTGTAAACTGTAAGATTATTTTTGCTATCCTTTGTCTGTCTTTGTTATATCTCCCCATTATGGACATGGAACCTTTGTAACTGAGCAGTCCTCTGCTCAAAGGTACTTGTAATCTGAGAATGAATAAATAAATAAATAAACTCCTATGGACAATACTCAAAGTGGGTGCATTATTGTGCATGGCTAGGGACCTGTCACTTGTTTTTTGCATGGACCTGCAGGCTATACACAAAGTAGGTGCTCCATCATGCATAGCACAAGTCCAATAGTTTGCTTTGCATATGACACCATTGGCCCTATGCAAGGGACCCTGTATGAAGAAAGTTAGGTCCTACAGGCCCTGCACAAAGTAAGTTAGGGATTACCTACTGATTTGCACCCAAGGGGCCTTGCATGTCCGGCTTCATTCAGGGCCCCCAAAAAACATAATGAATTAAGGGGTATACTGGTGTATACAGCTGCCGCAATTAGGGTGCTGCAGCCAGTTTGCCTGTCATGTGGGAAAACTGGATTTTGCAGTGCTGGGCAGGGAGGGCACTGTCTGGGTGTTGCACACCCTGCCCCATACACCTCTGACCTGGAGGTGATATATATATAAGTACGGGGGTAGAGGGGGTGAAGCACCCCACAAACAGGCAGAACATGCCCCGGGACATTGGGCGCTCCGGAGGTTGGGCAGAACACTTGCTGGGCATGGTGTTTGCCATCACCATTGTGCCATCACCCTAATGATGGTGACGGTATTTCTTGGTACTGAGACATGAGTGAACCAAGTAAGGTAGGACACCTTCTGGTTTGCTTAGGACTGAGGGATTCTATCTGGTGAGTTTGTGACTGTGTGTTTGTAATTTAATTTGAGCTCTTTTCTTAACTGCCATTTTAGTGTGCTTTTCCATTTAGTTTGGGCAGGACTGAGGGATTTTAACTGATAAGTTTGTGACTGTGTGTAATTGGCTGTGTCTGAACTTTAAGTGCAGGAATCATATTACAGGGATTAGTGTAGTTTGAATGTGAGGTCTTAACTGCCATTTCAGTGTGCTTCTTCATTTAGTTTGGACAAGATTGAGGGATTCTAGCTGGTGAGTTTGTGATTGTGCGTTTTTAACTGAATTTGAGGTATTTTCTTAACTGTCATTTCAGTGTGCTTTTCCATTTTGTTTGGGCAGGATTGAGGGATTCTAGCTGATAAGTTTGTGACTGTGAGTTTGTAATTAGCTGCATCTGGACCATGGTGAGTGGAGTGAGGAGCCACTGCCACAGGACTCCTTGGCTGATTGCTTTGGATACAGCCTGTGGTGTAGCCCCACCTTCCCACCCCACAACCCACTCACCCCAGGGCTTGCCCTACATTTATAAGGTGGGTCCCATAGGGCCTTGCAACATCCTGCATCCATACAGGAAGTAGCAAAGAGAGAAATCATAACAAAAAACAAAAGAAAAACACAACTATTTAAGCAATAATGCCCGACAGGGTGTGTATCATGCTGGGATAATGTCACACCTCAGGTGGGTGGGCACGAAGCCGCAGGTTGAGTGTGTCCAATGACTGAGGCATGAAATTGTCCTAAGGGACACACGCCCTGGAGGGCATTATTGCTATTATGCAATGGCTCGTTGTTATACAGAATAAAAAAAATAATTTTAAAGACGTTTTTGTGTGGAAAAATATTTTTGTTTTTTAAGAGAAGATGAAACAATCAAAAGCGCAATAAGACAATCAATCAAAAGCTCAATAAAATGCTCATCTGCAGGTTCACAGTGAGGCTGAGACTAGACCCGTGATGTTGTACTGGGATAACATCACGGGTCCATCTCAAGACTGACCAATCAGAGTCCAGGATTTTTTCTTGCCATTATATAATTGGGAGATAACAAATAGTCATCTTAAGTGGGCAGTAGATTGAGGAGGAAAACATACATGATAAGAGTGGTGCAGTGCAGTGGTTGTGGAGCAGCTGTCTTCAGGGTGACATTCTGGAGGATGCGATGCTGCCGTATCTGTAGGTACCTCTCTGGGCTGAGGGAGGAGGTTGCCTGTCTCTGAGCAGAGTTGGCCAAGCTGAAGGTGGCACCCACCCCCACCCAGACACCACTGGCTCCACAACCTGTGCCTCAAAGGATGCCGTGGAAGAGGAGTGACTGGACTACAGTGGACTCAGGGAGGGTGTGGGGGGTTGAAATCAAATCCCCCAACTGGTCCTGCTTAGTAACTCCTACGCTGTTTTGGAGGAAAGAGAAAGCCCCACTCAGTAACCTGAGGCTGGGACCAGAGAGGATTGGAGGGTCCTCCAGGATGGAGCCCCAGGGAAGAGAGGCAGGTGACCCCAGAGGAGTGGGAAGCTTCTCCTGGTGGGGAACTCTATTGTCTGGGGAGTGGAGTTAGGGACACCTAGCAGGGGAGAGGGGGAGGTCAAGTGCCTCCCAGGAAGTGCTGCATGGAAGGATGGGAAGCAGATCCATAAGATCACTACAGCAATTGCTAGGAGGGAGCAGCTGGATGTCATTGTCCACCTGGGGACCAATGACCTGGCCAGGAGAATGGTGGAGTTAGCCAGAGTAAAGGAGGATTTCAGGAAGCTGGGGGGAAACCTGAAACAGATAGTGTGCTCTGTCTCATTCTCAGAGGTGCTACACCTCCAGGGCACAGGGGAAGCTAGGGTGTTCCACATCCATACCTTCAACTCCTGGTTGAAGGATTGGTGTGGAAGGGAGGGTTTTGCCTTCATAGGTGACTGGGGCCTGACCTGGGCAGATGCAAGCTTGTATAAGGAAGATGGCCTGCATCTGTCATAGAAGTGGACCTTGGTCCTTTATGAGAAATTTAAATGCTTCAGCTGTGAGCATTTAAACTGGCCAAGGGGGGCAGAGCCAGGAGGGTCAGGAGGCTTGGAACACCCCCCATGGGATCATGCAGGAACATAAATTGACTACAGGAACAGCTAAAGCAGGCAGGGAGGGCCAGGCAGGTGAAGAATGAATAACAAATGAAATGGAGGGAGGTGAGAGCACATAGGAAAGGAAACCAGGGTGGGGGGAAGATGCTGGAGAGGGAGAACAAAAGCAGAGGGAGGGCAGACTGTAGAACATATAAGATCATGCTAACAAATGCCCATAGCCTAGGAAATAAGGTTCCAGGCCCGGAGGCCTTGTTGGCAGATGCAGACCTTAACATAGTAGCAATAACATAGATGTGGTACTCTGCTAATCATGGCTGGGAAGTCAGTGTACTTGACTATACACTGTTCAGGAGGGACATGGAGGGTAAAAAGTGTGGGGGAGTGGCCCTGTACATCAGAGAAGGTATAAATGCTACAGAGGTTCGGGGAAGACAGAGGGAGGCTGAGGTAATGTGGGTCACCCTGGAGCCAGGGAATGGAACAGCAATATGCACAGGGGTGATCTACAGACGTCTGGCACAGAGGGAAGAAGTAGACAGGGAGCTAGTAGAGAACATACATGACATGGCAGCTAAAAGCAAATCCTGTTACCGGGGAATTTCAATATGCCAGATGTGGATTGGGCCAAACAAGTGGCTGCTTCAGCAAGAAGCACAGCCATCCTAGAATCCCTGCAGGGGACTCAGTAAGCTGGTGCATGATCCAACCAGGCACAAGTCAATTCTGGACCTGGTATGGACCAATGGGAAAAAGCTGAAGAAATACAGGTGGAAGGACAACTGGGGTCCAGTAACCACCACATGGTGTAGATCAGCATGGAGACATGAACTCAATTAAGCCACACAAGGGCAAGAGTATAATATTTCAGGAGGGCCAACTTCACTGAAATGGATAGATGTATACAAGCAGTCCTGGGGAAGGGAGAGGTTATAGAGGGGGTGGGAGAACAATGAGAGAAACTGAAAGGAGCCATAGTGGAGATAACAAACCAATGTGTTAGGATAGTGGCTAAAGTGAAAAGAAGAAGGAAAGCACTATGGTTCTCTGAAGATGTGGGAGACAAAGTCAGGGCTAAAAGGATGAGTTTCGGGAAATATAAGCCAAAGAGAGGAGGACAGGGAGTTGTACCTTGAATGTCTAAGGGAAGCAGGGGAGGCTGTTAGGAGGCCAAAGACACAGACAGAAGAGGGTTTTGCATGGTCTGTATACAGAGGGGATAAGGCATTTTATAGGTACAACACTGAAAGAAGAAAAAACAGAAGGGAATTGTGAGGCTCAAAGGGGAGAAGGGATAGTGTAAGGAGGGGGGATCTGGACAAGGCAGAAATACTGAACAAATACTTCTGGTCAGTATTCACTAAGGAGGGGAGGGTCAAGACCCACAGTTGGGTTGCAGAGGCAGTGAGGGTGGAGAAGTGGACACCAGTCCATTTATAGTCAAGAGAGTTCTGGAAGAACTCACAAAACTGAAGGTGGATAAGGTCATGGGGCCAGATGGCATCCACCTGAGGATATTAAAGGAGCTGCGAAATGAACTAGCAGCATCTCTGGCAGCCCTGTTCACAAAGTCACTCAACATGGGTGTTGTTCCAGAGGACTGGAGGAAGTCACATGTAGTCCCACTGCACAAAAGTGGTAGTAGGGGGAGGAGGTGGGGAATTATAGGTCAGTCAGCCTCACCTCAGAGGTGGGAAAGACCATGGAGACACTGCTGAAAGAAAGGATAGTGGCACATATGGAATCCAGCGGTGGTCAGGATCTGAGGCAACATGGATTCAGAGCTGGAAGGTCATGTAAAATGAATCTAATAGATTGTTTTGACTGAGTGACTAGGGAAACAAATCAGGGGAGGGGCACTAGATGTCACCTACCTAGATTTCAGCAAAGCCTTCAACACCATCCCACATAGAAGGCTGATTAACAAGATGGGTAGTCTGGGCATGAGAGACAAGGTGGTGAACTGGGTTAGAAATTGGTTAACAGACAGGAAACAGAGGGTGGTGATAAATAGGGCACAATCTGGGTAGAGGGGGTGACCAGTGGGGTACCACAGGGATCAGTGCTAGGTCCAGTCCTGTTCAATATCTTCATTAGTGACATTGCAGAGGGGCTGGAAGGAAAGGTCTGCCTGTTTGCAGATGGCACCAAGATCTGCAACAGTGTGGATACTCCAGAAGGGGTGCAGAAAATTAAGAGGGCTCTGGAGAAGCTTGAAAGATGGTCAGAGATGTGGCAACTGAGGTTCAATGCAAAGAATTGCAAAATAATGTACCTGGGTAGAGAAAACCCTGGGGAGAGCTACAGGATGGGGGGAGGAGCTGACTGTCACCAAAGAGAAAAGAGACCTAGGGGTTATCATTTCTGATGACCTTAAGGTATCTAAGCAGTGCACAAAGGTGGCAGAGAGGGCCAGTGGCATGCCGGGGTGCATAGACAGGGGTATCACTAGCAGGAGGTGGAAGGTGATGATGCCATTGTATGAAGCATTGGTAAGGCCTCACCTGGAGTACTGTGTGCAGTTCTGGAGGCCACACCTGTGCAAAAACATAGATAAGGTGGACACTAACCAGAGAAGGGCAACAAAGATGGTGCAGGGCTTGCACCACAAAACATATGAGGAGAGGCTAAGGAACCTCAATATGTACTCACTTTAGGAGTGGAGACAGCGGGGGGACATGATTGAAACTTTCAAGTACCTCAAGGGCATAAACAAGGTGCATGTGGGGGGCCTTTTCCAATGTACAAAAAGTACTAGAACAAGGGGGCACAATATGAAATTGGAAGAGGTAGCTTAAGAGGTAATGTGAGGAAGGTTCTCTTCACAGAAAGGGTAGTCAACGCTTGGAATAGTCTGCCACAAGAGGTAATGGGGGCAAGCACAGTGGAAGGGTTTAAGCATGCCTGGGACAGGCACAAGGGAAGCTTGAGAGGGAAGGGAGTGATGAAAAGCCAGTGATCACATAAGGTCAGTGGCCACATACAATGTTAAGGGCCTACAGGCAGACTGGAAGGGCCTAGCAGTCCTTATATGCCGAAAATTTCTACGTTTCTATGTTTCTTTCCGCAGGATCCAAAGTGCCATACATGAAGAAAGTTAGGACTTAGTTACTGCCCAAAGCGCCCTGCATGAAGCAGCATCAGATTTGTCTCCTTCTTTGAAGATTTATGCTTTGTTTAGTCACACAGAGTCCACAAGGTCCTGCACAATGCATCAATCAAGGTGCCATGACTATCTAAAACTTATAGGAAATGTATTGCAAAAAACTATGATAAGGCATCAGTTAAAGTGTTTGAAGCATCACAATTGGGGAAATCTGACGTTGGGGAATTTTTAACCCTAACTTACCCCACCCCCATACAACACTGCGTTGAACTCCACTGAACTGAGTGCCAAAGCACAATCCTGGTCCAAATCCTGAAGGGCCCTGTGCAATGCAAGTTACTGTAACATGTGTCCAGTTTCATGCAGAGCCCAAAGGGCTGTGCTAAGCAGGTTAAAAGTCAGGTCCTTTTATGCAAAAGGTCTGATGGCCCCTGTGCATCATGTTTTCTCAACCTGCCTAAAGCAAGTTAAGATTCAGGTCCTGTTTTGTGCAGGGCCCAGAGGGCACTGTATGAAGTAACTTAAAGTTCAGCTCCTACCTGCACAGAGCCCAAAGTACCCTGAAGCATACTAGTAGTCAGCTTGTGTTTCAGAATAGGCCCTGTGCACTTCCTGATTAGACAGGGACTGAAGAGCCCTGTGGGAAGCAAGTTAGGATTCACTTCTTTCTTTATATGGGGCCTGAAGAGCCTACATGAAGCAAGTTAAGAATCAGGTCCTGATTTGTAGAGTGCCTGAAGTGATCTGCATGAAGCAAATCAGGAGTTAGGTCCTGCTTCACACAAGACCCACAGTATTCTGCAGAAAGCAATTTTCAACTCTACTTTTTCAAAAATTAGGTTAGTAGCAGGGCCCTTTGACTTGGGATCTGGACTATGCTATGGCATTCAATCCAGTGATGTTCATAGGAATGGAGTATCGGGGTGGAGGAGTTAGGGTTCAAAAAATCCTTTGCATAAGATTTCTCTACTTCTGATGTTTCAAAAACCCTATCTGATACATTATATAGTTTTATTTTTCCACGTATATATATTGGCACCTGTATATTATGGTTGAGTAAGCACTTTAATGTTGAACTCTTAAAGAGCTGCTGATGCCACAAAGAAAACTTTGAAAAACATATTTAGTTACAATTCAGCTTGCATGCCATATATATTGTATAGATTTCACCTCATCATGATTTATTACTGAGGAAATATGCATGAATACATGATCTTTACCCCCCTGGGGTTCATTTGCCTTTATAGCTGACTCCCTGCTTCATGTCTTAATCCTCTGTTGTGACATCACAGTCTGTTACCATAGGAGTAACTGTGATGTCACAAAGCAGTGCATTATGACCTCAGGTAGGGAGAAGACAACAGGACTAAATTAACTCTTCAGCAGCAAAGATCCTGTTTTCATGCAAAACACCTCAGTAATAAATAATGGTAAGGAGAAATACAGAACTAATGGGAAATAGAAATTGAACTGTCTCTAAATATTATGTTTTATTAAAGTTCTCCTGAAGGCATCAGCTGCTCTTTAACATTGATTCTTTATAACGTTTGTGCTGTTCACTGGAATTGCAGGAAATTTTGAATGCACAGTCAGGATTCTAAGTTCTTATCCCTGGGCAAATTTTGTGATGGCTGCTCATGCAGATTCCGAGATCCAGAGAGTGTCAAAATCAGAAAATCTGCACTTCAGATAGGGTTTGGAATTTTGTTCTGAAATGTTTAGGGTATAAATAGTTCAACCTAAGGAGGTGCATTTCTTGAAAAATATTGATTCTCAAGTTATGTGGTTTTAAAAATGTGGCTTCTGTGTATGCTCAGCAGGATACCTATTTCTTGCAAACTAAGAATGTTCGGATCTTCAGCTAATTCTTAGGTCCTGAAAAAATAATTTAGGTCCTGAGGGCAGCCATCTCATTTTAGATTTGGCCCAAATAATTGGAAAAGCAGCTAGAAAGGCCTCACACCTTTTTTGCTCCTAACTTCAGTGACATTAGTAACAAAAAAACAAACACCTGAACCTACTTAATAGGATATGTTTAGTTAGATTCTGGAGTTTGAATGATGAAAAATTATCCAGAAATACATTTTTTGGCACCCTGAATTCTTATGGCATGGATTTAGTGAGGGTTGCAATTCTTATGTTGTGAGCTGAGAATTCTTATGTCATGAGAAAGTGAGACCCAAGAATATCGACTCGGAACTTGGTACCAAAAAAACGACATTCACTCATAACTCAGTCTTTCAAGATTTTTTTCACCAAAGTTTTTTTCGGACCCTACCTCATTAATAAGGAAGGTGATTTTTTTTTTCAAATCTAGTCCAAATAATGATTTTCCAGTTGCTGCACCAAATCACATTTTGGGGATTTAAAAAAATCACCTACTAGGTTCATGAGGTGGTGTCATAAAAAGACTATGATGAAAATGTAGGGTCAAAAGATTAAAAACAATAAAATTGTGAAGGAACATTGAAACTTTAAAATTTTTACTTATAACTTTGGTAATTTTCAATATTTTGACCCAAAATAAAAAAAAATTTGTCACCCCAACTCTTGAACCTGACAGGTATCACTTTTCGAATTCTACCCAAAACGTGTCTTCTCTCATGTGACATGAAATGACATCTCAGACAGTATTTTATACATGATGCCTGTCATGTTCAGAAGGGGGAGTTATAAAAAGACTATGTTGAAAATTTTGTGTCAAAATGTTTTTAAAAAAAGTTACAAAGAACAGTTGTTTGCAGGGATGGCTGTTCACCCAGAGGGTAGTGAGTTATGTGCCTGTGCTGGCAACTTGAGTTTGGGGTGAGAATGGGTAGCTGGCTTGGCAGCATGAAGATGGGTACCAGCGCTGTTGCATGCCATTGCTCTTAACCTGGAAAGGAATTACTGTACAGGTGACACTTTGTGGCAGGCCAGGGAGCCTTCTCTCACAAGGATTGATGTGCATGTCAAGGCTTGATGGGACCACTTACTCTATCAGGAGAAGTGGATTAGCATGAAAAGTTAGTAAAATCGCAGCTGGCAGGATGAAGGTCCAGTTGCTGCAGTACCTAGGCTGTACCACTGATAGGCCCCTTACTACTGTCACCCACCCAGTCCTGTCACTCACCATGCAACAGACTTACCTCATAGCACATGGATTCCCCCATGTCAAGACTGGAGAGGCAGGCTATCAAACCCCCTTGACTGTCAGAAACTTTGGCAGTCCAGAGCCCTGTCAGTTTTGCAGGGAGGCAGCCGGTGGTTTTCTTTTACCATGGTGTTGGTCCATGACCAAAGCAACATGCCCCCTCCCTCAGAGACTGGACAGCAGTCCCTGGGATGCTGAATCCTGTCGACCTCCCCAAAACTGGCCTCCATGAGTGACATGAATTCATTCCCAAACCTGGAGAGCAGTCCCTAGGATGCTGAATCCTGTTGATCTCCCCATCACTGGCCTCCAGGAGTGACACAAATTCATTCCCAAACCCCGGTTGCTGCCATGGTACCGGTATCTCTCTTCTGACCTACCCACTTTCAACAACAACAAAAATTCTACAAGTCCTTCCCACCCAACCCAGCTGATCAGTATTTGTATTACTCATACTAAGCTATTTCCTCCTTGATGTCTATGGGTCAAATGGAAAACTGACCATGTTGTAACAGGACACCGACCTTGTGTATCAGGTAAGTATTGCTTTATGCTTATACTGCCTTGTTTTTCCTAGTTACTTTAGTTACTAAGGAGATGCAGATCCTTTGTGACCCCATTGCTGTTCTTATTTAACAGGTACAATAGGCTGTTTCCTCAAGACCCCCATCCCACGTTCCCCAGGACCAAGATGTGAGATATTTTACTCATTATCTATGATAGGTTGGTAAGGTGTAACGGTGCAACTCCAAGTTTGAAACACTGTTGGGGTTTCACTTGTTAGGTTATTGGTGACACAGGGCTTCAGATATGCCCACTATTCCAATTATTCCATTTTGCAGGACCTGAACAAATGAGGATACAATTCTACTATCACAAAAAGAAAGAAAATTAATTACAAAAAAAAACTATGTTAATGCAGACATGGCAGAAGAATACGAAGCACACAACGTAAGGAAAGGAAAACATTAAGGTTTGGAGACTCAGGAGTCTTGGTGAATCAGTGGTGTGGCATTCCTTGGGACTGTCGTCCCTAATACAAACTAAATATGCAGTGAAGTTTTACTTCACCCACAAATTATCTGTGAAGTCACCAAATTCGCCTCCACAGATCTATTTGCAAAGTTGTCCCTTTAAGTGATGATTCGCCATTTGTAACTTCACCTTGCTTTTGATTTTTTTTAAGTGCAAATTGCACTTAAAAATAAAACAAAGCAAGGAGAACTTACAAATTCCAAATCCCCCAAATCCCTGGTGTCTAATGTCCTCCACCCACACTGATCGCTGGTTAAAATGCAAAAATATGTATGTTAAATTGTTAAATCCCTGGTGTCTGGTGTCTGGTGTCCTCCCCCCACCAATCACTGGCCGAAAATGTCAAAAAATATTAAATCCCCAGTGTTTAGTGATTCCCCACTGATCGTTGGCCCCAATGTAAAAATATATATGTTAAATCCTGGTGTCTAGTGGTCCACCCCCACCCCCACCCTCTGATCACTGGCCAAATAGGTAAAAATATATTTCAAATCACTGGTGTCTAGTGGTCCCCCCATGATCGCCAGCATCAATATATAAAAAAATGTTGTCAATGAAATCCCAGGTGTTTAATGGACCCCCACCCCATCAGGTAGTGCCCCACCACCCCACTCCCCCAATCTGACCCCAAATGGGTGACCAGCACAGCCCTCCACTCTCTACTATGGTTGGCCACCCAACTGACCTGGAACGAATGAGCATGTGCTTGTATAAGTACACATGACTTGTGCTTTTCAAAGCTGAGAAAGCACAAGTCATGCGCAAAAATGTTTGGTTGCTGGATTGAGGGAGGAGTGTATGTTTCACCTGCTGGTGGGCTGTTTGTCTGTTTGGCATCTTTATAAGTAATAAAGTGCTGTTTTTATCCTTTACATTTTTGTTGGGCTGCATCCTTTGGAGTTATGGAGACCATGCAGCTTAACTGCCTGCTGTTCATGAGTACTTTCATTGTGTTTGGGCTCTGGTCCTAGATGTTTATAGCAATCTTTTGCTTTCTCACTATAGCCACATATGGCATTTATGTTTTTTTGAACCATAATGCCTTATTCCCATCCCCCAGCCACTAGACATATGAATTAAGACAAAGCTATAGGTCTGGGTCCATACCTCATGGGTGTGCTGCTTCAGGCTACAAGTCCTGGGATATACCTTATGGGTCTGTTGTTTTAGACATACAGTACTTACTGTTTGTGTCAATAATGTCTTTGTATCTCATGAAATTAACAGCAAAATCTGCATGTCTTCATTTTTCTTTGTATGTGTTACTTTCACTAGTAACTTTTTTCTTTTTACACTTATTGTTGATTTTTATGATACCCAACATGTCAGCGTGTCTTTCCTGGAACAAAATTATACACAATACAAATAATTATAATGATTTTCAGCACCAGGACAAACAAAGGCAGTATGTGGATTGTCTTAATGTTATCCTGTTCTAAGCATAAAACATGGGAAGTTGCTTGATATACTGATGCCAAGTTCCAGTGCCAAGTATTTAACAAAATCATTTTCTCTGGCTTTCACATTTCTTGAAGGATTGAATAACGAACATGTTTAGAAATTTTTGCACTGTGCACTTGGACCTAGACTGTGGTTATTCACTAGCCTAGCAATTTAGGATGAACTGCAAATTCCATCTGGGCAGTGCCATGCCATGCCCTTCTTGTATAAAAGAACTCTTCTGGAAAGGTACATCCCAAGACACTTAAAATGTTTGGAAGACAGAAATTCTCTGACATGTCTGATCAAGATATTAGGACTAAAATGTGGAAAAACAGTATCAGATTCATCAAATTTGATGACTAGGGCTGGGTAAAACGTATCTTCTGCTGAAAGTCTGGTGAAATTCAGATTTTGCTTCTGCAACATTTCACAAACTTTTCATGAAATTACACCAAACTTGTGATTTCAGTTAATTCCATCTAACTTAAAACATTTGGTTTGAAGACACTAGCAAGGGCCATAGAGAAGTGTACCAAGTTTTAACTCTCCATCTTAAAAGTTGACTGAGTTATATGCATTCAGACATTTGTGAACTGGAAAAATTACATTTTGTAATTATGTAACCTGCAGAAATTTAAGCCCATATAACATTAAATCTAGAGAATGGGATATCACCAAATTTTTTAGGTTCAATGACCCTAAATATTAGGATTTAAGGCCACCCCATGGCCCAGTGACACAGCATTGAGCTCATGCTGCCATGCTGATGACCTGGTTTCAGAAGCAAGCCTAGGAAGTCACATCGCGAAGCAGACCATTGGAGAGACATCTGCCACTTGGCAGTGATTCTTGGTCAGGGAGGCTTGGCAGTAGGTTCCACTAATACAGCAACCCCCTTGTGGCTTGGCCAGGGAGCATGCACCTCAACAGGGAAATTTGTGGTTGTGCAAGGCTGACAGAGGCACAACCCCCATCAGAGGGGATGGGAGGGGAAAAAAGTGGGAGAAAAAACAGGTAGCCAACTGAATGATAACTGAGTTCAGCTGGATTAGGGTATATCCCTGTGAACATGGTATATCCCTGAGAGATGATCTGATGGCCAGGACAAAAAACAATATGAAAAAAAGAGTCAGTATTTGTCAACTCTTTAATCTCTTGCTTAAAGGTTGGCAAAATTCTAAGCAGCCAAACATTTCAAAACAACATCTGTAATTAAAGTTGAATTTCATGAACCTTTGTGAAATTGTGGAATGTTCTGATACTTTTGTCGAAGTCATGTCCATACATTTTGCCGAGTAATACACTTGAGCTGCCATTGTAGCAGAAAGGTAAAGGCTGGGCAAAGCATCATAAGGGTACCATTCATAGGTGGCTCCATAGTAAAAGTACAGTATAGTGGTGGCAAGTGTGAAGTCACAATCTTCAGTGACAAACCCTGAAGAATAGTCATGGACATCACTGTGTACTAGCCTGCCATCTTGCAATATGCTAGCTAACCAGTAGAGCTCACTGACTTAATAACTTGTGGATGCACATGCAGTATTGTTTCTGTACAAGGCTACTTGCTGACTCTTTAACAACCCTGTAGATAACAAGGTAAATTTTTACTATTTGAAAACAGTGGCACCAAGTGACGCCAAGCCTTGTAACTAGTTACAACTTAGGCCATTGTGACAGAAGTATCTGGATATCTTTAGTCATGATGGAGCATGGTGTTGGGCATCAATGTTGGAGGAGTGTTGGAGGGGCATTGCAGGGTAATGTACTTAAGTTAATTCACTGGTGGTAAGTGCTTTGTAAAAGTTAAATTAAACAAGTGAAATTATAGTGGCATAATCTATTATGTATCCATGAATGTTTCAGCAAATGTTGCCTATTAGTCATCTCTAAAGTATCCACAATAAATGTTAACCTACTAAATCATTTTTATCCAGCTTATTTAGATTCCAGGGTATAATAACATTGGATATGCATGCCACATTTTGAGTGTATACCTGCAATAGAAGTGGAGCCATAGAAATCCATATACTGTATATTGAAAATATTCACGTAATTTAGCAAATAATTAAATTGTGAATTTTTTAGCTTCTGTAAGTCACAATGTATTTAATGTAACCAACTACCTCTCTATTTAGTAGTTTCTAAGACTCTTCCATGAAAGCATACATATGCATTTTTAATTATCTAGCTGCAAAGGTGGATAAGCATAGAAATATTTTCAGAAATGTTCACATTAATATTCATTTGCTAGAATTTGTGCCAATATAGCTTCCTTGTCCCTCTTACAAATGTCACAAAACATGTCATCCTTTTAGGGGCTTTTCCAAACAGTATGCATGTCAAATTTCACAACTGGCACACAAGGGGAACTACACTGGGATGGGGTGCTCAATATAAAAGACATGTAATAAAACCAATAAATTGGGCACTCACCACATCTACATGCTGATGCACCACTCAAAACATTTTAAAGTTTAAAAATATGTATCTAGTGCCAATATAAAACATATTGTCTGATGCCGTTTGGAATCTCATTCCTTTATCAAATGCAAAATTTCACATCTCTTGCTATAAGATTGACTGAGATTTGACCGATTAAAGAATTTTAGAAAATTCTGCAAAATTTCATGAAATTAGAATTTGCTGACTTTGTCCATCCCTTGATGAGTTAAGATACACAAAACTACCATATGCTTATGGAATTATGGGAGCGAGTGCTTGCTAGAAAAAGGCTAGGCACAAGTAACACAAAGAGCAGCACTCCAAACCACTGTGAAAAAAATCAGCATATAGTGTATTAGAAGTCCATTGCCATCCAAATAGTTTTTTTTATTCAGAGCTTAAAAATCACAACACTGTACCCAAACACTTCAAGTCTATTATGGGACACTTCATCAAGGGGCCTGATGAAGAGTCCCAAAGTAGACTCAAAACACAGGGATACAGTGTTGTGATTTTCAAGCTCTGAATAAAAAAAATATTTGGATGGCAATGGACTACTAATATGTGCTGATTTTTTTCACTGTGGTTTGGAGTACTGCTGTTTGTGTTACTTGTGCCTTGATTATCTAAACCTGATGCAAGATATGGTGGCCTGCAACCTCTGTTATATGCCCACCAGGCTGTCTCGCATGGGCCACCTTGATTCAGACTCATGCACAAGATGCCATGCATAAAAGGTACCCTAAAGCATGCACCCTGGGTCTGCCTTAAAGAAAAGTCTTCATAGTCTGATGCAATACAAGAAAGGCTTGACCCCTACAAGGGCTAAACATAGCCTTCACACAACAGATCTGTCTTCTGGGGGTGGGGTTGGAACTTCTAATGGGGCTAAGAAAATACTACATTATGTTAATTTCCCCCATAGCCAGAAACTAAATAACTCAATAAATAAATACATAATTTTGAAACATTGACTTGATGATATAGTACCCTCAAACAGGGAATGGCACTTGGCAACACTTGACGTTCTAAAAATGGAAAAGATGATAGCAAATATTCAAAATGCACATAAAATCTACAAAACAAATGGGACTTGCTGTACACCTTTTTACTTCTTGAAGGATGGAGTCAACCTGCTTGACTTTACAGCCTATGAATTGCAAATGTGATGTGTTTAACTATCTTTATAATAACTGCCTCTTCCTTTTTGCGATAGAAAAACTGTGGCATTATTTGCCATAATAAAGGAGTGTTTATTATGGCAAACACTAACATGGTTTCCTTCTCTCTGTGCATGTGCCCTCCGCAGCTCTTCCTCCTGGATTGCTGGCCGCCTTGTCTTTCCACCACAGACGGAACCACTACTTGGGCTTGGTGCTAAGTGACTTCAAGAAAAAAATCACAACATAACACCAAAAACAAAGCTGCAGACTGAAATAATAGAATTCAAAAAGTTTAAATATTTAAATAAAAATGACCGCAGACTGCACACTATAACCTAAGCAGACCGCGGCCGCACAGGAGTTAGGAATGTCTTTTTTAGTTTATATAATTGCTGTGGCCAAAAAGAAAGACCCAGCAATTATATAAAATAAAATATGGGGTCATGTTTAAACTCGAAGTTTACACACACCCTTGAGGCTAGATGCTTTCACAAACCCCTCAAGCTTCGCTCTCAGGGTTTATGTAGCATCTAACCCCTCGGGCTCGTGTAAGCTTCTCAGTACACACACCACACCATACTTTATCCTCTATTTAGCTTATCAGCTATAGCCTATTACTATCTACCATGACATTATACAGCATTGTGTATTGTTACAGACAGCCCTAAATCCCTAAATAGCCTCACCCACTGCCCGAATGTTGATAAAGAGATCAGGCCATTATGCATTGTCCAGTGTTGTTTACTGTTACTTAAAATTCAGGCAAGTAAATTTAAAGAAAAGGAATTGTTTGCATTATACTGCATTACATAGAAACATAGAAACATAGACTTTGACAGCAGATAAGGACCACTTGGCCCACCTAGTCTGCACATTTCCCTACCTAGAGGATAAGTTGCAGATCCTATTTAACCAACAGCTATTTTTTCCTACTCAGCACAAAAATTGCCTTATGTCTGTCCCATGCATTCTTGAATACTCCCAAAGTTTTAGACCCCACACCCTGCTCAGGAAGGCTGTTCCATGAATCCACCACCCTCTCTGTGAAAAAATACTTCCTCACATTGCCCCTGAGCCTTCCCCCCTCTATCTTCAAATTGTGTCCCCTTGTTTTTGCACATCTCTTTTTCTGAAAGATGCTACCCTCTTGGACTTTGTTGATTCCACTGAGGTACTTAAACATTTCTATCATGCCCCCCCCCACTCCCTCCTTTCCTCAAGAGTATACATAATAAGCTTCTTTAGTCTCTCTCCTCATATGGCTCCTTTTGCAGACCCTGCACCATTTTAGTTGCCCTCCTCTGGACTGCCTCCATCCTGTCTATGTCCTTGCAGAGATAGGGTCTCCAGAACAGGACACAGTACTCCAGATGGGTCTCACCAACTGTCTGTAGAGGAGGATAACAACTTCCTGTTTTCTGCTGGTGATGTCTCTCCCTATAGATCCCAGTATCCCCCCAGCCCTCCGCCCTCCCTACTGCCTTCTCACATTGCTTGCCAACCTTAAGGTCACCTGATATGATTACCCCCAGGTCCCTTTCCATTTTTGTTGTTACTACCTCCCCCCATTGTATAATCTTCCCCTGGGTTTTTGTTTCCCCGGTGCATTATTTTGCACTTCTTTGCATTGAATCCAAGCTGCCATACTTCTGATCATTCCTCCAACCTTGCCAAGTCCCTTCTCATCCTTTCCACACCTTCTTGTGTATCAACCCTGTTGCAGATCGTTGTGTCATCTTTAAAGAGGCATACTTTTCCTTCCAGTCCCTCTGCAATGTCACTTATAAAGACATTAAAAAGGACTGGACCAGTACTGAACCCTGCAGTACCCCACTAGTAATGCCTCTTTCTTCAGAGTGGACTCCTTTAACAATTACTTCCTGTGTCCTATTGTCCAGCCAATGTTTTACCCAGGCTACCACCCTGGGACCCAATCCCAGACTGATTAATTTGACTATTAATCTTTTGTGTGGGGATGTGTCAAATGCCTTGCTAAAGTCTAGGTAGGCCATGTCCACAGCCCCTCCCTGGTCTACTACTTTGGTCGCCCAGTCAAAGAAATCAATTGGATTCATCTGACATGACCTTCCCACTGTGAACCCATGCTGCCTGGGGTCCTGTGCCCCACTGGCCTCTAGGTACTCAACAATTATTTCCTTCAGAAGTGATTCCATCACTTTCCCTACCACAGAGGTCAAACTAACAGGTCTATAGTTTCCTGCTTCTGTCTTGGTCCCACTTTTGTGAAGGGGAATCACATCTGCCCTCCTCCAGTCCTCAGGTACCACACCATCCTCCCATGATTTGTTAAAAAGGGTAGTCAGTGGTGTCACTAGTTCTCTGTTTAATTCTTTTAGAATTCTGGGGTGAATTACATCTGGCCCCATTGTTTTGTCCACCTTCAGTTTTAAGAGTTCTTTCAGAACCCTTTCTTCTGTGAAAGGACTGGGATTGACCCCTCTCTCAAGAGTGCTTCTGTCAATTGGATTAGGCACCTCCCCCACCTCCTCTTTTGTGAATACTGAACAGAAGTATTCATTCAGTATCCCTGCTTTTTCACTGTCCCTCTCTGCCCACTCACCATCCATTCTATTCAGCCTCACTAACCCTCCCTTTGTCTTTCTACACTCCCGGATATACCTGCAAAAGGTTTTATCCCCCTTCTTAACCAAGTTGGCTATCTTTTCCTCAGTTTGGGCCTTTGCTACTCTGACTACCCTCCCTGCTTCCTTCTGCCTTAACTGGTACAGTTCCCTGTCTTGCTCCTTCTGTGTTTCCTTACACTTCCTAAATGCTATCTTTTTCTCCCTAACCTTCACTGCCACCTCTTTTGAGAACCATAGTGGCTTTTTTTCATTTTGATTTGTTTATTTGCGTCACACAAAGGCTTGTTGCCACTGTGATGGCAGTTTTGATATTTCCCCGTTGTTGCTCCACCCCTCCTTCTAGCCTGTTTGTTAATGCTTTTCTAAGGCACTCTCCCATCTTGCCAAAGTCAGCACTCCTGAAGTCCAGAACCCTCACTTTTGTTTGGCTTGACTCTGCAGCTGAGTTTATCATGAACCACACTATTTGGTGGTCACTTGTTCCCAAATGGCTACCCATTTCTAGATCTCAGATCCTCTCACTGTCCCCATTTGAGAGTACGAGGTCTAAGATTGCTCCCTCATGAGTAGGTTCCAAAACTAGCTGTCTGAGGCATGCCACCTGAAGGGCATCAAGAATGGCCCTGCTTTTGGATGTGGCTGCAGCAAAGGTGCTCCAGTTGGCATCCAGTATATTAAGGTCCCCCATCAACATTATCTCCCCTTTCTCTGCCATCCTAAGTATGCCTTCTATCATATCCTTGTCCATTCCCTCCTCCTGGCATGGGGGTCTGTATACTACCCCTGTGTGGACTGTGGTGCCATTTCCAGTCTCTAAGGTGACCCACAGTGCCTCTACTACTACTATTACTACTAGTAATACATTACTAATATTCCACACACCTTTTACAAAGGTACGACTTCCTAAGGCAAACAGGCCATTCTGGTAACCCTAATGGTGCCATGTGTGGCTGCTTTGAGAGACAGTCTGCCACTTTTCCCTGGGTTTTGTTGGTGCAGTACATTTCCCAGTACCATAAAACAACACCTGCTTTGTGATGTCATTCACAGCAAGGGGGCCAAGTAAAGCACATTACATTGTAATGATGATGTTCAAGCTACAGTTTTATTGAACTAAGCAACTGGTAATGCATGAGACCACAGTGGCAGAGATACAATTGAGGAAATATTTTTAATATGTCCATGTCAAGGCTGGAAAACAATGAAGTGTTGATTTCATTACAATAAGTTTATGGTCTATTCAGAGGGTCTCTTTTGGATATGAGTGTTGCCTCATGCATTCTTAGAATCAGAGGACTATGAACTGAAAGTGAGCCATTCTGTAGTCTTAAGGACAGAAGAGGTGACACTCTTATATCCATGAGAAGACCTCCAAATGGACCCATAAAATTATACTAGATTGCTAAATTTTTTAAATGAAAAAAAATAAAATCCTTTTTTTATTTAAAATGTTGATGGTGCAAGTGGTCAGTGAGCAACCTGTTACAGTGGCTCAGCACATGAGCTCCTCTAACAGTAATAGGATTACCTCACACCCAACTTAAAGAAGTGCTGTGATTAGTTGGAGATGCTCCTGCAATCTATAGTATTTGCACAAGTTTTGCTTTATCTCATATTTATATGTCTTTGCTGTAATATGACAATACTTTAGCAACATTACTTTGGAAATTCTCATTCATTTAATTTTTTTGTTGGATTAGCAATGCCAAACTCATTGAGCTGCAATACTTTAAATAGCCATGCCATACTGTTCCAGCACATCTGGAAGCCAATGCATACTCTACATCACTGTTCAGTTCCCTGATAGAGATGTTGCAAAGTTTTAATTTGTCAGTGAAGTTCTGGCAAAGATGCAAATTCAGCTCCGCTGATCATTTCATGAAGTTTTTCTATTTAATAGGAAATTCACCATTGGTAACTTCACCTAGCAACTTCACCTGTAACTTCTCTTTTGGGTACACTGTGGTGAAGTTCAGTCACAATGTGTCAAATGACTTCCACCAACTGCTCCTTTTGGGTTTTCGATGCATAACATGGTCACATTTTATCAAATTAGTCTCAAGCACGGTATGGTTGTAGTCCTAGAGAAGGTGCATATTTGTTACATTTTTGATGGTAATCAGACTTAAATTGTGGATTTAGTGCCATGGTCAATTTGGGAGGTGATTTTGGGGTGTTGTATGCCCCATTCATTTATCTAGGGGTATTATTTGTTACTATTGTAGTATTCATTGAGACCCTTGTTTGGATATATAGAGTGTTCCTTAACTCCAATGACTGATGGTATTATGGCTTGTTAAAGGTGCAGTGTTATCCTATGGGACATTAGGGTTAGTGTGGTCACTATGCAATAAGCATGTCCCCAGGGTTGTTTACTGCTACTTCTTTGGCACCTCACACATCCCCCACCAGCATGGCTGCCACAGATGTGGCAGAGAAACATTTGGCTACAGTAATGCCACCACCACCAACTCCTTTATTACTACCAGCCCTGGAGCCCACAGAACATGCTGATGCAGACCTAGTTTTTTTTAAATGCAGCACTATTTTGCCCCACAGATTTGGAACTCTTGTTTGCTGCTTCCAAGGCACCTCTCCTTTTACTTGAGCTTCTCTTCCTGGTCATTCTTCTCTGCTATGTAACTTGATTTTTTTAAAAAAACAGTACAGGGATTACAATGACAGGGATAACATTTACACGACAGAACAATCTTTTTTACACAGCTCAGGGATTACAATGACAAGGGGTAACAACAGTGACAGAAGAATTCTTTTTTAAAACACCACAGGGATTACAATGATGGGGTAACAAGTGACAGAGCAATATGTTTTCTTTAAACAGCACAGAGATTACAATGTCAGGAGTAAAAGGATTATTAGTAATTACTATAACACACAGAGACAGAATACTGTCTCTTGAAGGAAAACATAACTAGAAAATCACTAAAACTGCTACAGAAACAGTGACAAAATGGCTAACTTAAAGACAACAACCTCAAAAGAAAAGAAAATGAGAAATTACAGATAAAAAAAACAAGAAAGACTGAGAAAACAAAAATATAACACAAATCTACTGCTTACTGTACAAAAAACCCTATGGATCTTCCTGGGTTGCCTTGCTTTGTTGCTTACAGTAATACCCTCCTCCACACTGCTTCACCGACTGCCAAAACAGAAACTATTGCTTTAAAGTAAATAATCTCAGATAAAATGAACAAATCTAGGAGCACAAGGCCCTCCAGAACAATTTGGGATCAATTTTTATTCCAAATTGCTGTTTTCCAGTGAAATTAAAGCTTTTTCTTGCTCCGAAAAGCACACACTCTTCTCTCCACTCTCTCTGCACAACACACCATGCTTAGATGGCCTCTTCCTCATGGCATACAGGCTGTTTCATCAACATGTGATCTCCAATCCCATAGTACATAGCAAACTTCACCTTTGAACAAAACTTTGCTGGTGAAGTCGCGACTTCGCGGACGTGTGAAAAGTCACTTCTGTGCCTAACTCCACCGGCAAGGTTGTGACATCACATTTCACAGAGTATCCACTTTTCTGCAAAGTTCCAACTTTGCATGTCAGATTAATTGATGAAATGAGGCAAATTAATGATTCAATCCACTAAGCGAAGTTTTCCAACTTCACACATCTCTATTCCTTGGTGATTCTGGACTGTTGTTAAATGTTATTACAAGACAGGTACAGAGGTTTATCCTAACTACAATTTGCTGGGCAGAAGGGGCCAGAATAAATTTGGAAACTTGCTATTCCTTGCAAAGCATCATTGTGAATCAAGGAGTTCTCATCTCAAGTACGTCACCTTGAGCATTCTAAAACTCTAACTTTGTAACATAATAGTTTCAAGACAGAAGGACACCAGGTATGTTGACCCCCAATTTCATAAACAGGGATGAAGAATTATGAAATCAAGGAAATGCCCCATACTTGAATCCCCATGCAGGCTCTAAACACTCAGGACACTTCTCCAATTCTGCTAAAATGGAAAATTGTATTTTTCAAAACATATAAAGTGCATATACATAGGAAAACCATACAACTGATAAGGTGCCAAAAGCCTCACTCATTGACCACTAACCTCCCAATGCCATTTCACATACCTGCAGGTGCTTTTTCAAGGGAATAATTATGCTGTGCAAATGTCCCAGTTTCTAGTGACGCATGAAAACAGAAAGATATAGAATTGCAGATCGGTTAGAAACTCATTTAAAACTTCTAATTCTAAACCTTAAAACTTGTTCATAATATGTGATGTGCTTCTGCAGAATTCAAAATACTGTTTACACTGGTGTAACTTAATAGGGAATTATTATTATTTCACCAGACCGTGGTACGTCTTTTTAGGTTCGGTACAGTTGATTATGAGAAGTATTGGGAATGACTCCAGGTGAGCAGACTTTTTTTTCTTATCAATGTGTATATGCAACTTGACAATCTGCCCTCTTCCAGCCAACCATACCATTTCTGTAACCAGCCTTCCCAGTGTACTTACCCCAGTTTGTTTCTCCAAAGGCTTTTTCCATGGCAGAGTCTTCAGAACTGTCCTTACTCCTCTGTTGATTTGTATCCAGCAAGAGAAAGTGCCTGGTCAGTACTGCACAGCTTGTGTGGGACTAGCCTCCATCCTATATTGGTCAGGATTTTTTTGCCATGTTTTTTCTCTTGTTCCCTGGTGGCATGCCTGGTGTGCAGGTGTGCCTCAGATGCATGCAGTGTACTTCTGCCTGGAAAGCAAGCTCCTCAGCCTACCAGCAGGAGCTGCTGTGGCACCCAAATGTGCTGCCTCCCTCAACCTCAGCAGGAGAATATCTTCCAGGTTGGTTGCTGAGCACCAGCTCCCAAATCCATTCCTGAAAACAGACCACCAGCAAATAAGCACAAGCCACTTCCATTAGACCATTAGGTGGCCCTAGGAAAGGACAATTGTTTATTAGCTCTTTGCCTGCTCCCTTTTACACATGGATGCAAGGGATTTCGTTTATTATAGAATCACTGGTAAAATGTATTTCCAAGGCAAGGACAGAGGAATCAGTCATTAAGCAAACACAAGAGAGATGGTGGTACGAAAAGATCTGCATAGTTAAGGAGGGAAAGGAAGTTATGCACAGAGAGGTTTGAGTGATGTTTTTATTATTACACAGTAAGTGACATCCGATGGAATGAAAACTTGGGTCTACAGGTTCACAACACTATGATTTAATCACTGAGATACACTGCCTCCTTATCCTGCATGTTTTGGAGACACATGAGATGCCACAGTTGTTTGTGGTGACCCATTAGCATCATACTGTAAGCAAAGTAATGCATATTTCACCCCTTGCCTTTTTTCTTTCAACTACATAAACACATTTATTTTCACTTCTTTAGAAATGCAATAACACAGTACTCAGATACACATACAGTGGAGCCAGTTTGGATGCAGTGCAGTGTTTTGAGTTACTGTATGATAAGAGGGATGAATTGCCTTTGAAATTTCCTAATTTATTGCAGTAACTCTACTGCAGTATTTATTTATTTTAATTTGTTAACTGGGTAATAGTACTGGACCGAGGGTCATTTTGCAGGCTCGACCTGGGCAAGTTAGGCAGTGCAAAAGTATATAACATTCAACAGTAACATTCATTTACTGTTACATTCAGTTATAGTTACAAGTACATAAATCAAATAAGTACAGTTTTAGTCACTTTTTAATAACTTAAAGAGAGTAGTCAACATGTAAGAATTCAGGTAAACTATTCCAAAACTGAGGTGCAGCTGCATTAAAAGCACATAAACTAGCTCTGGTTTTAAAGGATCCTACATTAAGACAAGAGCAACCCCACTGGCTGTCTACATACAAGGTAAGATATCCCTGAATGAAAGAAGATCAGAGTGTGGGGAAAGGGTAGAATAAAAAACATTTTTAAAGACTAAATAACCCAAAAAAATATTGTGCATGTTGCACCAGAGATAATTAACCAAGCTGTGAGTATGAATAACAGTGATGAGTCTGTAAAGGAGCAAATAAAACAAAATGGAAAACATTGTTGTAGACAACAGAGAGACTTGTACCTCCTTAGATCCCAAATAAAAAAAAAGATTTGCTACATAATCAAAATGAGGCAGAAGAGACCCTGTGGCAATGGCAATGGCTTTATGGTGCAGTGTTGCATTGCATTTTGTCTGGCTCATCCTTTTATGTTTAATATACTATATGGTACAAACAAAAATACATTAAATCTCATTAACTGTTGGTTGTGATATAGTCACACATGCAAAGACAAGCATAAAAATTCCCTACAACATTGTGATTATCCTAATATGCCACGGTTCTAACCAACAGAACAACTATAGCTATTTCCCATTTGACCCACCTATGTTAGCTATATAGGAAAATCTAATTACTTTTTTTAGCAGCTCTGGTTAACTGTTCTGTTGTGTTTAAATGGTCTCTGTGTGTTAACATGCTGGATGCAGCACTGGAAGAGTGTGGTGCAGTCTACTGTCACCACAGCAGTCCATATAGTTCTCTTATAATGCCAGTTGTACTATAAGCCTGCCACACTTCAGTTCTGTTTTCCATTATATAGGACATGAAGCTCTTCAGCAAATAAAGACATTACTGAACACTTAACAAAGAAAACTGCTGTTATTACATTTTTTAAATATGGTCCTGTATTGCAAATGTTGTCTTCTTACTAGTGTTCTTCCAGGTGGGTTACAGTTTTACTGTTTCAAGGAAATGCCATTTGTTTCCTCCACTCACCAGACATAAAGTATTCGTGCAGTTTGAAAACTGATTTCAAAGATTTACATTTAAACCTGCAAATGGATTGCCTGCATCTGTTGTTACCTGGCTTGAAATTTTGAATTTACATGTCGCTTGCAACTGAGGAAGACCCCCACAGTACCAGAGCACTCAGGATGAACTATTAACATATATTCAGCAAGCCCATCAGACATACTGTAGTATACAGTAGATAGTACCATAAGCCAATGGTACACAAGAAATCTAGTACAAACAATGATATGATTTATTGGGGAAAATGGGAACAAGACTCTGGGTTAAAGGTTAAGCTTACACAACATAATTAATGTAATAATCTGATACCAGCCACTCTCACCAACAGTAGTGCCACACAGTCTTTGTCATCTGGTGACCCCTTAAACCACACTGTCCCAGGGAGTACCCATTTACTTAAAATGGTAACATATAGTTCTGCAGTAATACATTATAGGCCCAATCCTGGCTTGGGCAGATGGTTTTATAAAATCACTAGAATATGTAAATGAAAACCAAAAGTCTCTTATGAAATTTATAAACTGTAGACCCAAAGGCTGACATGCCAGTCTTCCACCTGGGCTGTCCTCAAAGCACAGTCCTACCCAGGGCTTCTAAAGCTTAACATTCTAACTACTGCATCAAACTAAAGGCAAGGTAAGGCCATTGTATTGTCTTCCTTAGGCATCCTTTCCCTGGTGCTCAGGGTACAAGACAATAAACAAACAGTTGAAGAAAATACAAACTATAATAACACAACATATAAATAAATAGTTTGAATAAAAAATAAGTAGCTGTGAGACAGCAAAATATTCTGGCTAGCCTGCAGTTCAGTAACAGTTCATTAGATAAAATCAAGCAGTTAGCTAATTTAGAGATGTGATTTCAGGTCCCCTTTGAATGCACCCACTGTGCTGGCAGACCAAATCCATACAGGTAAAGAGTTCCACAAAATAGGCACAGAACCCTAAATGATCTGTTTCTGGACAGTTTCAACTTGGATATGGACACAGACAGTAGGCCAGCTTTAGTGGAACAAAGAAGGCAGAGATGTGAGAGGTAAGAAAATCTTTCAGATATCCAGAACCCAAACCATGTAGGGCCTTGTATACCAACAAGCATTTCTTGAAGTTGATACACCATTGAATAGGCAGCCAGTGCAGATCTCACAACAGCAGTGTTATATATATCTTTGAGATGTCATGGAGATAAAATGTGCTGCTCATTCTAGATCAGCTGAAGGTGGCATGACAAACTCCCGCATAATTCTAAGTAAAGAGCATTACAGTAATCCAGCCTAGATTTGATGAAGGCATGGGCACTAGAAACAGTTTAATCTGGGTGATATTTCACAGATGCAGAAAGCCACTACTAAAGTAACTAGTTGCAGGATCAAGACCCTGATTTAGTACTCACTGTTCTGCAGGCCTTGTACACTGAAATGAATCAACAGCGTGATAGGTCTCCTCTTTGCCACCGAACTGCTACTTAATTTATGGAGATGGCTTCTGGTGGCAAGGCAATCACTGCAGCACTACCCATGGCATGCAAGAGTGAACCATGAAGTGGAATCTCAGACTTGCTGGTAATCTTCCATGAAGGGACTTTCTTCTTCAACATATACAAAGGGACTTTCTTACTCATCGGTTCAATGAGAACATCTCAAATGGCAAACTGGTACACAGAGGTTGTACATATTTAAACTTTACCAAAGAAGATTTGAGGATGTGTAGAACTTCACTTTAACTGATCCCACCCCACACATGTAAATACAATTATTTTTCTGCCAGAATTGGTCTCTGTGAGTTAGAAATCCTTATTCCTGTAAGTAAAACTGAATATGCCACATCTCCATTGGCTTGGTGGAAAATAACTTCATTCACTATGTGATTAGTCCCTAATTACTTAATGGGATTGCCATCAAAGTAATCTATGTTAGACAATACTAACCTTGTCATGAAGACTCCAAAACACAATTTAGTGAACAGCAAAGTTGATAGCTAGCTTAATGACATATGCAGCTTAATTGTTTGAGTGACCTGTTATTAACCTAAGGTCAAAACACTTTAAAGCATTTAACCTTCCAGAAGCTCCAACAAGAGGAAATGGTTCTCACATGGGAAGACCACCTGACCCCTTACTGTATGTAACAACAGATCATTTCCCAAAGAGATGGGATGGGTAAGAATGTGAAATGATGGGAAAAGAAAGCCTTATATTCTGAATAGTTTGGCCACAAGTTAGACAGGTCATGAGTAGAAAGAACAAAATTATGTGATGGTTATCTAATTCTACCACCAAAAGTGGCCTGCCTCAGTTATTGTGAGATTTCCTTTGAGAGGTAAACTGAAACCTAGACCCATATAAAGGTGAGGGCAGCTAAAAATGCTAAATCTGTTCAATCTGCCCTGGGAATCTACCTTGAAGATGCTGCCTTTTTTTCCCTTTAAAGATGTATGCAAAATTACTTTTATAAGAAACCTGAGTGGCAAGAGAAACTTATAAGTTAGTTCAGTTTAGCCTTTTTTCTGTGTTTGCATTTTCTATGGTTGAACACCTGCTTATCTTGATTTTTATTAGTGTGTTCTGTATTTCCATAGCTGTCTGTATATCTGGTATAGTGCATAACTATTAAATACATTACATATACATTAATTCATCTGTGACCATGCACTGCTCTTAAAAGTATAGGTAATTTTATTTACTGGCAACTCTGTGCTCCATTTCCAAGGTTGTGTACTGACTTAAAGTGATAATTCTTCTACTACAGGAGCATGTGCAGGAGTGTCAGCCGCAAACTGGACTTCTGAGTCCAGCTGTTGTACTGCAAGATGAAGGGCACAAGTGGGGACAACCTGTTGGCAACTCATGATACATTTGCAACAGGCTGGTTTGTCTATTGTTGATAACCAGAAAGGTTATTGAGCCAAAGGCCAATTTTCAAGAGCATCCTTCAAAAGTATAAGAAGATTACATACAGTAGCATACATGGCATAAGATCAAATACAGCACATAGTGATAAACATAGAACAATGTAACTGTACAAACTGGTGGCAGCATTGGTGAAGTGTGTTAAACCAGCTTCAGCCAGGGTGCTATGCATCATACAGATAGGGCAAAGTGCAAGTCAATTTGGCACCCTGACAAAACTTATGGGAAATATAGCAAAATGTGTTTCATCAGCAAAGCTTAGCATGCCAACACCCATCCTCCTCTGACTCCAGGGTGTGATGAATTGAAAAAAAAGCATGAATTTCACTGTGAAGACAGTGCCCAGCACAGACCTCCACACACTATCTCATCCAGCCACTATCTGAAAGAATGAGACAGAAAGTGCACTCAAACTCTGTGAGAATGTGGTTTTCTCATTCATTCAGACAAGTGAGGGTGAGGATGTGGGTGGAAGGTAGTCTTTGTTGCTACCTTCAGAATGAAAAATGGATACCTTTTTATGAATCACTGACTACAGGGGAGATGAGATGTAGGGGTACTAAGTAAGTTGGGAGAAAGGGAGTATTTAATAGTTATTAGGGCCGTGGGGAGGATGTACTAAGGAGATTGTGGAATGGGGTATTTGTTTATTACTTGGGCTGTGAGGGGAAGGAATGGGAGACAGGGAGCCACTTGGGTGGGGTAAGGGTCTTAATTATTTTCCCTTTTGAACAACTAACTATGCTGCCTGTGTCAATTTATTTGTTTATTTTTCATTTATTTAAAAATTGGTAACCGAGAAAGGCACACTGAGCTGAAGTCGGTTTCCAGGTGTGAACTGGGAGAAAGGGAGAGGGGAATACAGAGTACAACATAGCATCAGGCCGTAAAAGGCAGCTGCAGTGATAAATTAAAAAGTGCAATAACAGAATATTGAACAAACAGGTATACAACACCATGACAAATGGACCATAAAGTTATCTCCCTAGGTGGTGTACACAGAAAACAATTGCTAGATTAAGTATGTGGTACCTGTAAAAAGGGTCGGTGCAATGGCAGTGCAGGCGTGTAAAGAGGCAGTTTCAATCTGTAGGTAGGAGACAAAATCATGGGGGGGGAGGTAGGCGGTTTTAGCAAGAGATGAGGTCGGGAGTGGAGAAAAGGGTCAGATGCAAGGGAGGTCAGGAGTGGAGAGGAAGGATCAGGAGGAGGGTTGGCAGGATTAGGATAGAGCAGGGAGAATCCTAAGCCTTAGCCTTATCAGAGAAGTGATGGTGAAATGGAGTTGGGCTTTTGACAATCGCAAACTCCACATAGTTTTTCCATGAGGACTTCACAAAGTTGTGACTGAAAGCTCACAGTACACACTGCAAGCCCATTGATCTACAGTGTCATCCAATGGTATTGTAGTGCATACTGTAACCTGTCATTCTGTGATAACTCAGTTGATGGGCAGCCGAGGAGTGTGCTGGTGGATTTTGTTGCCCGCTGGCTTCATTGGCCATTCTGGGATGGGGGAGCAGGGTGGGGTGTGGGTGCTTCTGTGGCTTGGGGGTTTGGCAGTCCACTAGACTACTAGGGAACTATAGGGATGTGCTTACTATGTTACAATAAAGGATAGGAGGGGGTCAACTAGACTACCAGTGACATTCGGGAGTTGATTTTTTTATATGGATGGGGTTCAGGGATGGGAGGGGGTACCACTGAACTACCAGGGAAGTGTGTAGTGATTTATGTCACATATGATCTGACTTCAGGGTGGGGGGGGCCACTAGACTGCCAAGGAAGTGTGTAGTGATTTATGTCACTTACAATGGGATTTCGGGGTGGGAGGAGAGCCACTAGACTACCAGGGAACTGTGTAGTGATTTATGTCACCTACGATTAGACTTTGGGTGGGAGAGGGGCCCACTAGACTACCAGGGAAGTGTGTAGTGATTTATGTCACTTACAATCGGACTTTGTGGTAGGACAGGGGCCACTGGACTACCAGGGAGATAGTGTGCTGTTGTACTACGACAATTGCAGGGCACCTGGTGAATTATGCCAGGCACATCCCTGCCTGAGACTTGCAAATGGGGCCATAATTACATGCAAATGGACCCATTTGTGCCTTGCATGCATAATGGCCCCATTTGCATGTCTGGGTCTGAATATCTGAAATTTGCACCCGACGTATCTCCAAGATGAGCTGCGCACTCCCATTTTAGGTATTCCGACCTGACAGGGGGATGCGCTGGAGCATGGTCGGTGGCCACCATTTGTGCTGCACAGTTTTGGATATATTCAGACTGGATGTGCCATTGCGCATCTCATTTGAATATATCAGTTTTGTGCTCTGGTGCAACTCAGTTGCATGGAGCAACCACTGGCGCCCTTTCTGGGTGCAGTTTGAATATCCTGGCCTAAAAATATATATCTCTTGCTCCCCAACCTATTAGAGAATTAAAAAATAATTGTTACCAGAAATGACATATCTGTATGAGGCTACTATAAAGTGTCCATTATGTCATGCATACTATTTCCTTGCAACCTTCTCATACCTTATTTTTTGTTACCCCATACTCAGTCATGGTTTTCCTTTCAGTGCTTTTATATGTCTATGAAAAAGATATGCACAGTCCTTCACTAGTATCTCTCAATTATTACAGGTGTCTTTGAGTTTAGATTTAGGGTAATTGAGGGTAGTTTGGAGGTACCTGCTGGTAGCATTCTGGGTAGGGTATTTCACTACCTGTCCATGCCTAAACACTCCTAGTGCAGTAGAACTTATTGTTCTGTTGCTGCTTTTGTGGTACTTTTGGACTTGTGCTAGACTGCTTGTTTTATGTTCTTCATTTCCTTATTGCTTTCTGGTATGTCAAAGAACTGTTCTTCCAAGTGCAGAGATATAAAATACCCACCCAGACATCCTCCCATATCTGTGCAGTTGGTGGTGTGTGGAGAACTCATGATAATGACCAGCACAACCCTCCTCTCACCTACTTGACTGGCCACTATATGGGAGGACAGGGAGTGTGGATACAGTATACTTGTAGTGCACTTCCTGTCCTCCTACACTGTGACTGCTCAAGGATGTGAGAGGAGAGCTGTGGTGGGTGTGGGTGGTGTTGGAGGCTGCTGAACCACCATCATCTGCTGGTCCAGTTGGTGTCTGTCAGTCTTGGGGGACCACTGGCTGCCAGGGACTACTGAAGTCTTTACGGGGATGTGTGTTCGGGGTGTGTGGGGTAACATCTGCATTATGGGGCCAGTAGATTGGAAGGTCCCCTAGATTCTAGGGCACCATGAAACCAGACAGGAGTGGGTGACTGGAAGGTGGCCAATACCACCAGATACCAGTGAGAACATTTTTACTACTGCAGCAGGTGAATAGAAGGCATAGAGTGCCACTAGCCACCAGGAAACACAAGAACTATACTGGGATGGGTGATTGGAAGAGGAGTGGTGCCAATTGACACCAGGGCATCCTTTGTTTTAATGGGCCAGGGTTCAGGGCTTGAGGGTGGGTGGCTGCAGTTCTGCATACCACCATCAGGACCTTGTGTCCCATTAAGTTGAGGTTTGCAAAAGCAGTAATTAGCACCCATTTGGGGGGAATTTATTACCGGTGGAAACTACTGAATATGCCACTGTGCCCTTACGCATATTAGAATTAAGAGTTATTACCCATAAAATTTCACGTATCTGGGTCCAGCCAGAATTGACCTGGCATGGACCCTCATGATAGTTAAAGAATTGAAAAATTGATCCTAGACCTGAAACTAAGCATCAGACTTTATTGCTTACATTAGCCTTCAGTAATTTAGTTTATAACCCATCTAGTGAATATAAATCTCAGCTCACAATTATAAATCAGACAAAAATAACCTAGACCTGAGAAAGAATTGCTGAAATAGCGTTAGTCCAATCTATAGAACTAACTGAGAGTTACAAAAATGACATGATAAAATTTATAAATCCAGAAGAGTGTATAATTGCTTATGACAAACTATTTATCTTAATTGAATACTCTACAAGCAAGATAAAGCTACATATTTCAATGAAAAAAAAAGATTTAACTTGGAAAGTCAGAACTAAACAGAGCAGTAAGAAAACATATTAAAGGCTAAATTAAGACCAGCATTAGGATAATTAATAGACAGAGGAAAGCACATTAAAAGATTACTGAACAAAAGCAGTCATTTCGTTAAAATAAATTATGATTCAAACCGAAAGAAGCTAATAAAAATGAGGACACAAAACAATTGTGGACATGGCAGTTTATTTATTTATTAGCTTATGTTTGCCAGGTAAGCATGCTAGACAAAGAATGCCCATTTTCAGGTATGACCCGGGGGATTACAAGAGCATGGTTTACAAAACAGTGTGAGGGCATTACAACAATTTGAGATACAAGCAATGAGCAGGGTGATACAAATAAACAGGTACAGGATGAACAGATAAGCATATACATCAAGGGTAAGAACAAGCAAAAAACAGTTACATTTTATGGAAATAATACAAGTGCAATTTGTTCCATTTTGAGGATGGTAAGTGATGAAGTGAACGGCATGCAGGGTAGACAATTCCCCTTACTAGAGCTCAGATGGGGTAGGGGACCAGGGAAGTGGAAGGTGCACTCCAGGGTCCAAGCAGGGGTAGGTGATATTTATCATTGCAAGCATGTGTTTCACCAGATGCCTGAGTTAAACACTTTACTATGTTATGTTTTGATACTGAAGAACTATCTTGGCCTGATACAGCGTATAATATTACCAATATCAGAAGTACATTTTTATGACCATTTCCTATCTTTATTTCTAAAGAAGAAATATTTAATGAAATTCAAGAAAAAAAGTGCCAGCTCCTGATTGGATTGTCTTGGAACTTTACCAAATTTTCTGTGAGTGGTGGCTTATTCCATTATATATATATATATATATATACACTCTTCAATACAATTTGATCATTCAGTTTCATGCAAGTTTTGGGCTGGCAATTTAATCATACCAATCATAGAAACATGGAAACATAGAATTTGATGGCAGATAAGGATCGCTTGGCCCACCTAGTCTGCCCATTTTCCTACCTGATGGATAAGCTGCAGATCCTAGTTAACCAGCAGCCTACTTCCTCCTACCCCCAACCAGGACTGCCTTATGTCTGTCCCATGCATTCTTGAATTCCCTCACTGTTCTTGACTCCACAACCTCCTCGGAAAGGAAGGCTATTCCATGCATCCACAACCCTCTGTGAAAAAATACTTCCTCACATTACCTCTGAGCTGTCCCCCCTCTATCTTCAAATTGTGCCCCCCTGTTCTTGCACATCTCTTTCTCTGAAAGATACTACCCTCTTGGACAGTGTTGATTCCCTTGAGGTACTTGAAAGTTTCTATCATGTCTCCCCTCTCCCTTCTTTCCTCAAGGGTATACATATTAAGCTCCTTTAGTCTCTCTTCATATGTATTCTGGTGCAGACCCTGCACCATTTTGGTTTCCCTCTTCTGGACAGCCTCCACTCTGTCTATGTCTTTGCAGAGATGGGGTCTCCAGAGCTGCACACAGTACTCCCGATGGGGTCTCACCAACTGTCTGTACAGAGGGATAACAACTTCCTGTTTTCTACTGGTGATGCCTCTCCCTATGCATGCCAGTATCCCTGCAGTCTTCCTTACTACCTTCTCACATTGCTTGCCCATCTTTAAGTCATCTGATATAATTACCCCAGGTCCCTTTCCATTTTTATTGTTGTCAGTATCTCACCCCTCATTGTGTACTCTTCCCCTGGGTTTTTGTTTCCCAGGTGCATTACCTTGCATTCTTTGCATTGATTCTAAGCTGCAATACATTTGACCATTCCTCCAACCTTGCCAAGTCCCTTTTCGTCTTTTCCACCCCACCTTGAGTATGAACCCTGTTGCAGATCTTTGTGTCATCTGCAAAGAGACATACTTTTCCTTTGAGTTCCCCTGCAATGTCACATATAAATACATTAAAAAGGACTGGTCCCAGTACTGAACCCTGCGGTACCCCACTAGTATCCCTCCTTTCTTACCTGTGGACTCCGTTTACTACTACCCTTTGTGTCCTGTTATTCAGCCAATTTTTTATCTATGCTACCACCTTGGGACCCACTCTGAGGCTGGCTAAATTGTATATTAATCTTTTGTGTGGGAATGTATTAAATGCCTTACTAAAATCTAGGTAGACCATGTCCACAGCCCTTCCCTGGTCTACTACTTTGGTCACCCAGCCAAAGAAATCTATTAGATTCATCTGACATGACCTTCCTGCTGTGAATCCATGCTGACTTGGGTCCTGTGCCCCACTGGCTTCTAGGTACCCCAAAATTATTTCCTTTAGAAGAGATTCCATCATTTTCCCTACCACTGAGGTCAAACTAAATTGGTCTGTAGTTTTCTGCTTCTGCCCTGCTCCCACTTTTGTGAAGATGAATCTCATCTGCCTTCCTCCAGTCCTCAGGTATCACCCCATCCTCCTATGATTTGTTAAAGTTAGTAGTCAGTGGAGTCACTAGTTTTACCCTTAGCTCTTTTGGAATTCTTGGGTGAATCTCATCAGGCCCCATTGTTTTACCCACCTTCAATTTTACTACTTTACTAGTTAGTTTACTAATCCATAAGAAAGGACTTACTAATGATGACACATTCATGCATAAGCCAATCAGTTCACTTAACAGTAGTGAAACCATATTTCCAAAAATCATTGTTAAACTGAAAAATCTGAGTAAAATCTAAAGTGCTCTAGGCAAGTATAAAAACGGATTTTGGACTAACAGGGTCAACAATCCAACATTATATTATCTCATCTTATAAGTAAACGCAATACAATTAAAAAAATCAAGTTTATGTTGTTGTTTTGTGGATCAAACATCTGCATTTAATAAAATAAGTAGGAAATAAATTGTGGCAAACCCTGCATGAGGCCAATATGGATCCTACAGTACTAGATATTATAATTTCCCTCCATCAAAATACTTGCTCAAGGGTTCAGTACTATCAGTTTGGAAATCTCTCACCTATAATTCATTCCAGCATCAGAGTCTATCAGATATGTATATTTGCCAAAACTTGTTCAGTTTGTGCATAAATAAAACATCCAAAGTTTATATGATATAGTATTGATTTTCATAATTCAAAAATAGCTCATCAACCAGTTTGTTGTCTTGCATATACAGATGACATTGTCTTAGTGTCAACTTCATTTCTCAATCTACAGATGAAGTTAATAAATTTGCAAATTTCTGAGATAAGTTTCATTAGCCAGTGAATATGGAAAAGACAAAATGCTAATATGTACAATCTGTAGAAATAATGAGTTACTATCCTTATTTATTAACAAAATTAAAATGCAGTCTCATGTTATGATTACCTAGGAGTATGATTTTCATCAAATTTCACTTGCATGTCACATATCAACAACATTAAAATAGGTGTGACAAAAACAATAGTTGCATTTAACAGATTTATTAGCATGTGTTGGATAACACCATCTTTGGACTTACCACACTATTAAGTACAAAAATTAGGGCACCTATTCTCTATTTAGTAGACATTTTGAAATATATTAATTTGGATACGCTTGAAGTAATAAACTCTACAGACATATTTTAGACCTCCCAGGATATGTTGGATTGACCCTTCTAAGATCTGAATTAGGTCAACACTCATTGAAAACTTTGTCTTGTGAAAGAATAACACATTTTCTACTTAACATAATGGATTTACCAGACTTTCATTTTCCAAAGATGTGTCTCAAACAAAAAATAACTTATTCATCTAGAGGAATGAAATTTTTTTTTTGCAATTTAATTTGAAAAGATCACCCACCCATCAGGCCTGGGAGAAATATTCACATATATTTATACTTACCCTAGACTGCAACTTACCTCAAAGATCAGAGATATTGAGATACTGCTGCATAATCAGATCTCACTAATTTACAAAAAACAGAGATTCATTAATGGTACACAACTGCTAAAATTATCTTTTTAAGAGAGCCCTACCTCTCTATTCCCACTAATCCTAACAAATGGAAAATATTAAGGCTCATATTTGAAGTTTTTCATAAAAATATCTTATCATACACATAAATGGTCAGAAACTCAAACATGCCTCTTTAACTGTGCTATGAATGACCCTGATACTTGAAAACATTTGAAGCTTTTTGTCCCCTTATACAAGAAGAAGAGGGACAAATGACTAGGTTCAATACTAGCAAACAGTTATAATTCCCTTGATTGTATATTGCTTTTTTATTTGTATGCACAGACAAGAACATCATATGCCAAACTGCAAAATAACATACGTCATGTTAATGAATATCTGGTAGGGCTTTTGATATTCCAGAAAGTGCACTGAAATATTGAATAGGGTGATGCTGTTCAGGGTCACTGAAGTTTGAGATTTTTTGATACATTATTTTGGCAATGTGCACCACAATTGGATGTTGAAAAACTACTATCTCATTTTATGAGTGGAATAGACTCTTCTTTCTATGTAGGGATTACCATGTAGCCTTGAGAATGTAGGTAACCAGGCCTGAACATGTAGCATATGTAATATGGGTTCATCTATTTTAATATTTTCTAATGATCTAGCAATTGTTGTCATCATTATCTGTAATTCATAGGTAATATAACTATGACTGATTACTTGACTTTGAATCAGTTTTAAAATTATGCATAACCCCATTTTTAAATTGTTTTGTATTGCATAGATAATATAAGCTGATCAATAAAAATCTATTGATTGATATGCACCCTAGAAAATGAATTATTATGACATATGCATTTATTTTTTTAATTTTTAATTTTTATTTTTGAGATTACGTCATTCATAAGCTAAAACAAGTAATGTATGTGTGTGCTTTTCACTCCACTAATGTTTTATAAATGTGCTTACACAACTTACCACCACTTGTTTTGAGGGAGCAGAACTCATGGCTTTGCCACTCATGAGTTATGGCCCTGCCCTTTCACTCATGAAAATAAATGATGTAGTTTGAGTTAGGCCAGTATATCTGTCTGTCCCTCTCTCTCTTTATCTGTCTGTCTCTCTCTCAATCAATCTATCTGCTATACCAGTGAGAATAAGAAAATGGCATATAACACTATATGCCACAATGGACCTGGGATAAGAATATTGTTTTATTGTTACTTTAGGTCCAATATTCTTACTCTATGTACATAGTGACAATGTAGGTTCAGTGATTATAGTGATGGACTTGGAGATACACTCCATAGGTTTTACTGTCACTTAGGTTTTTTTAACTAGTTCTTTTTAGTAAAGGGCAAGGAGGGAGTAAATGAATGAGGTTGGGGTTAATAAACAGGAAGCCAAAGTGTCCCCAGATAAGGGTTATATTAGAGAAGGAAGGTTGTTATCAGGTAAGAAAGATTTCAATTTTAACACATTTTAATCAATTAAAAAAAAACTTTCATTCATATAGGTGGGTAGCAATAAGGTTTGGATTCAAAAATCAGAAGGAGAAGAGGTGGGGGATTGCTCTCAGGGTCTGCAAACAATAAGAAAAATAAGAAGGTAAGGAGAATTAGAAGACATGCAGGTGGGTGTAGGATAAAAAAAACAGCAACAGAGGATCCAGAATTAGAAGGGTGTTTGCCTTAATGTGAAGAATCTGTTGAATTAAATCAATGAGTTCAAGTCATTGTTGGCATTCACTGATGCAGACATGATAATCATCACCGAAACTTGGCTCACAGAGAATAATGACTAGGGATCATCAGTCCCAGGTTACATAATGTTTTGACAGGATAAAGGGAAGGCAAGAGGGGGATATAACCCTACATCTCAGGGGTCATAGATGCTGTGGAAGATGGACATATCAGGGTAAGCAAAGGGGAAACAGAGTCATGGTGTATTCACCTCACAGAGCCCTCAGGCAAGAAAAAATGGGTGGAGGTATATAAAGACCACCAAGAGAAAGGGAAGAAAGAGACAGGGAGCTCAGGGTAGATCTGGCAAGAGGAGTGAAGAAAGGGGAACTGGTGGTCAGTGATCTGAACCTGCTGGATATCGACTGGGACATTCCAGCAGCCAGGTGCACCAGAAGTCAGACCCTGTTGGATACATTGAAGGACTGCCTGCTAGTGCAGCTGGTTAAGGAATCCACTAAACAGTCAGACATTCTAGGTTTGGTGCTCACTGACTCAGAGATGGTGGGTGGAGTGAGGATTGGGGAGCCACTGGGGTAGAGCAACCATAACTCCATTTAGTTCAGACTGACCCTCCCTACTAGACTGCCTCCATCAAAACTGAAGTCCTAGATTTTACAAAAGCAGACTTCAACTAAATGAAGGAACTGGTGCCATGCAAATTGACCTTGGTAGAAAGCATCAGAACTGTAGAGAAAGATAAGAGCAATCAAGTGGACCATTATCAAGGCAACAAAGTCATGCACAAGAATTGCTTCAAAACAAAAGAGGTGCAAGAGACCATAATGGTTCTCTGAAAGTGTTAAAAATGCTGTTAGGGCCAAGCAAAAGGCTTTCACTAGTACAAGGAAAAGCAGGATGAGGCAGAATAGGAAGAGTACCAAATAAAAACTAGGGACACAAACAGGATGGTCAGGGAGTCAAAGGCACACACAGAGCTATGTAGTGCAGGGGGGATCAAGGGTGAGAAAAACAAAATCTTCAGATATATCGAGGTAAAAGGGAAGCAGAGTGGGTATATTGTTTGGCAACAAATGGGGGAAGGGTGCTAGATGACTGTGAACAAAAAGCAGCCATCTTTAATGATTATTTCTGTTCTGTCTTCACAAAGGAAGACAATGGGCTTCTGTTTGAAGATGTTATCATGGCAGTTGTCAGCAGCATTCCTGAAATGAGGTGGCCAGTATTTACCAAAGAAGAGATCCTGAATGGGCTTGAAGCTCTGTAGGTAAATATGGCCCCAGAGCTGGATGTGATGCACTCAAGGGTGCTGAATGAATTACAGTAGCTGCAGAACTGGCTGAAGCACTACTAGGGCTACTCAGTAGCTTAGTTCAGACAGGGTAGTTTCAAAAGACTGGATAACAGTGGACGTAGTTCCACCACAAAAGGGGGCAACTAGAGAGTTATAGACCTGTGAGTCTTATCTCTAGTACTGGGAAAATTGATTGAGTCACTGATCAAAGAGGACCTTGTGGACTAGATAGAGGGCAATGGTGTACAGAATAGTAAACATCATGGGTTTGTGGGAGGGAGGTCTTGTCAGATTAACTTGATAGTTTTCTTTGAGTGGGTAACAAAGGTAGTAGATAAGGATCACACTGTGGATTTACTTTACTTCAATTTCAGCAAGGCTTCTGACTCAATGCCACACAGAAGATTGATGAAGAGACCTATGTTTGACTTACAAGGCCTTTCAAGATGCCCCTACACTTGAAACAATCTATCTTGAAAGGCACACATTTAGTAAGAATACTAGATTACATAACTTAAAACAAAATGGTTCAGTACATAAAACAACAAAAAGGTGTAACTATTTTACACAATGAGTTCCATCTATATGGAACTCCTTACCTTATAATGTTGTTGTAAGTGAGAATAATGAACAGTTTAAAAGTGCCTTGGAATACTATTCCATAACCGTCAATTTCTAAATCAAGCGGCACTGAGAATAGCTATACAGAGTTCCATAATCTCAATCATTGACTATGGCCTTATTATTTATGGCTCAGCTACCTCCACTGCTCTAAGGCATATCTCAATCACTCTAAATAAGGCCTGCCGGCTCCTTACGAGGGCTCAAAGACTGACTCACACGTGTTATCTGTGCTATGAATCAGGCTGGTTGAACCTATCAAATCGTCTTATTTATCTCACCTGCACAATGGCAAAAAAATCTATCTTGGGACTGACTCCATTATGTATTCAAAACCTACTCTGACTGAATCCTGGCTCACGACCCTCCCCCAGATCTGAACGCCAACCTTTCCTGGTTCTGAGATGCTGGACTGCACAGGGACAAAGATCTTTCGCATACAGGGCCCCACATGGTTCAATGCACTTAGTCCACCTACTCTATCCTCAACCCGCTGAAGCTTTCAAATCCATGCTCTATGCCCACCTCACCACCACTAGCAACTGTGACTGTGCTAGATAAAGACTACTACTCCTCATGTCCATCCTCACATCTGAGACCTCTTCCTCCCTGACTAATGAACCCTCTGGTACCTCTACTACTTCCTATCTCCCACCCAAACTCACTCCCCTCTTTTTCCTGTCCCCACTCACTTACTCTCCCGCTCACCACCTTTCCCTCCTCTCTAGCCTCCTTTTGGCGCCTAATGATCACCCTCTCCCTGGAAGTTTCCTTAACCTCGAAATTGTCTACTTGCTTGAACCTGTTATAGCTTGTTTTTCTATGAAACTTAAAAATGTTACTGCCTTAAACTGTTAATAGCAAATTTATGATGTAACTTTCCTGTCTGGTTTTACCTGTAATGTGTATCGTGCTTTGTTAAATGTTCTTTGTGATGTGGAACCTTTGTAAAAGAGCCCTGGCTCAAAGGTATTAATTCCTAGACTAATAAACTAAACTAAACTAAAACAAGATTAGATCAATATATGGGAGATAGGAAATACTCTTTCCACAGTTTAGAGTCCAAAATGGTGGAGAGTTCGTTATGGGCCTTTGACCTTCAGAACTTATACCATCCTATGAACCTATGAACCCATAAGCTGGAGCTCCTGTGCATGGCTAGGGTCATAGGCAGATGGATATGAAACTGGCTAAAGGAGAGATAACAGAGGGTGGTGGTAAATTTGGTCAAATTAGAAGAGAGAAAGGTCATAAATGAGGTGCCGCAGGGTACTGTCTTGGGCCCTGTTCTCTTCAATATGTTCATCAGTGACAGTGGCAAACACATCCAATGCAAGATGTGTCTCTTCACAGATGACACAAAGCTTTGTAGTAAGGTAGATAGTGACAAAAGGATCAGGGAGATGCAGAGGAATCTACCAAGTCAAGAGAGTCTAGGATTTTGGAGTTGAAGTTCAATGCCAAAAAATGCAAGGTTATATGCCTAGGGGAAAAAACAGGACAGAGTACTGGAATGGAGGGGTTAAATTGAGCACTATGGCAGAGGAAAGGGACCTGCAAGTTATCATTAGTGACTCCCTCAAGTAATCAAGCTAGTGTAGCAAGGCCTATAGTAATGTTAATAGGATGCTGAGGTTCATTGGAAGGGGTATTGACAGCAGGAAAAAGGAGGTACTACTACCACTATGTAGGTCATTGGTGAGGCCGCACATGGAATACTATGTTCAGTTCTGGTGTCCTCACCTAAGGAAGGACCAGGACAGACTCGAGATGGTACAATGCAGGGTAAGCAAGATGATTCAGGGCCATCAGCACAGATCTTATAAGGCACATCTCAAGGCACTGAACCTGTACTCACCAAAGACCAGGTGAAAAAGGGGAATATGTCAGAGATCTTCATATTCCTGAAGGAAATATATAAGGTGAGCTCTGGGGAACTACAGTATTTAGTAGGTCTACAGTGTCAAGAATTTGAGGTCATGAATAGAAACTGGCAATGTGAAGGTTTAAGAGGATTTTGAGGATGTTTTATTTTACAGGAAGGGTGGGTGAGTAGTGAAATAGTTTGCCAGTGGAAGTGGTGAGTGCCAAGACTGTAAATGGTTTCAGGCATGGCTAAGAGGGGACAGAGTGAAGTTTTTGGTGGTTGTTCATGTTAGTAGCAATAGGGAGGGGGCCAGGGGGCCAGACCAGGAGGAAAAAGCCTGTATGGACAATAGATCCTGCTGCAGATAGGGAACACAGGACAGACTGGATGGACTTTTGTTTTTTTTTCAGCCATCATTTTCTATGATTCAATAGTTTTTTTTGTTTTGTTTTGTTTTGTTTTTTAAAGGCTTTAATCAATCTTTTCAATGGTAGTACAAAAATTTTTTTTTCAAGTTGGGGTCCTAGAAAACACTTGTGAAAAGACAGGAATATGGTAAATCAAATAGTGAACTGAACCTGCTGGAGTAACTTGATTTATTTTAGAAAAGATATCCCACAAGGTTCTACAATGACATGCAAACCCTTCTCCCAGTAAGTGAAAGCAAGCTCACATAAACTGAAGTGGAGGGGGATTTTCAAAGGGGTTGGATATGGCCACAAATGTGTGCTGTATCTGCATTCATTTTCTTGCATCCTGGCAATCCTGCTGCTACTCTCAGTGTATATTTATGACAAAATGTCACAATTTACAACACAAAACAGACACAATTGCATCCAAGACATTATTGTGTCCATATTGGATGCATTTGCATCCATTTTTGGAAACACATAGTAGACGCTGTTAGGTCATCTAATAGATTACTTAGAAGGTATGGGCACATTTTTGGTTTGAAAATAACAACAAGCACATCTTGCCTAACAGCTTTCAAAAGGTTTGCTCTGTTTGAATATCCTGGGGGAAGGGGGGACAATGCTAAGCTAAATGCTTTTAGTCAACAGTGAGGCAAATTACTTTAATTGCTTTTACAAAGTATTAAATCTTACACCATTCCAATCCAGTTGTTTTTCATTAAACTTGTGTTCCCTTCTACTAGGGATAGGGTTATGTTTCTCATTAAAATCTTTCAGTATGTCTTCCAAAACAAATCAACAAAATCAGTTACCTCAGTTTGCTATCAAACACCACCATACACTCCTATTCTGTGCAAACTTTTCAACTTTTTGCCATCAACCCAACATTAGCTTCCATTGTTCCTGTATTACATCTTGCAAGTTACAGAGAGTGTGAGAGAGAGAAAAGATAGGGGGAAAGAACTCTTTCATTTGGGTAGAATTTGTTGTAGTTCTTTCTATAGCATATCAGATGCCAAAAGATGGTTGTATATAGGCACTGTTATTAGTGTGCATATTATTCTTTGAAATAAGATGTGTAAGGGGTCCCCCATTATTTTTATTCCATTACATTATAGCACAGCCCATGTGTTCAGTGTCAACTTTTTCCCATGAGCTTTGTTTAATTTGTCTAAGTATTTGAAAGAACGTTTATGCAAAAGATCATTAAATACCTCACTTTACATTAGCATAATAGAGTATATTTATCTGTGCTCTATTGAGCTATTAATACTAAATTCTCACCTTCTTCAAGCCACAATTTCACCAGTTGTCTTCAGTTCACATCATCACTGATGCTGGAGTTGGAGGAGTCTGTCAAAAGAAAGTTAAACAATTTTAAGACTCAAGTTGAACTTACTGTACCTCATACTACCCATACCACACTAATTATTATTATTGTTCAACCCCTCTGGCTAAATCGTAAGATTCCTCCCACACACGTCACACTGTCCCCTCACCAATATTCAAGAAAGCACCCCTGCCTAAAACACCCACTAGCTACCACCTCCCTCCTGCTCCCAATAGCACACAAAATTCCTTAAACATGAGAGTTGGGTGACAGTGCTAGTCCCACAATGGAACTGCTACCCTAAACTGTTCTGTAGACTATGAAATAAAAGACATCCTCCTAAAGTTGTGACACCTGACTGGTCCAGCTGATTGATGGGAGGTGCTTTCTTGAATCTGGGTGAAGGCGACATTGTGGCTTGTGTGGGGCAGCTTATGATTGAGGGGCTGACCAATAATTTTTAATGCTTCCCTGCCTGGCTGGCACCTTTCTCACTGACTCCCCCCACCTGTCACCCGGCTTCACCCTTACCCAACCTGAAACCCCTATAGCTTGCCTCCCCCTGGCAAGGTGGTGGGAAGTCCTCCTAGACCTGCTGATCAAGGACCCAGTTGGGCCAGTGCTTGGGTCACTGGTGCAGAGCTTGATAGGGGTCAATGGTCCTCCTGCCAGACAGCATGATTTTCAATTCTCACCTTCCATCTCCAAGTACAGGAATGCAGTAACATCAAGGGTGAGGCCATACATGCTTTTCCACATGGTGCATCCAACATCTGCTGCTCCTCCACCTACTTAGTTTGGCTTCTGTGTCCTCCCCTAGCCACTGCTAGGAGCCAGGCAAATGCTGACCAATGCATCTCTCCCTACCCAAAGGAGGAGAGAAGTTCCCTAGATGCTCAATCCTCCACCCCCAGCTGACCCTGCAATGCTCTGTGTTCACTCTTGAACCTGGATTGTTGGCGCTGCAAGTGGTAGTTCTATTGCAGCATTGGCAGGTTGGTGAAGTTTGACTAATAATAATAATAATTGTACTCAGCCTTTATATTTATTATTAGGAGGAGCAAGTCAGCCTATACAGAATTCACTTTAAGCTATCTGTGGGCAGGGGGAGGTGGGAGTTTGTGTGTTACAGGAGGGATTGCCAAATCAATGGATGGTCTTTAACAAGGTGGTGGTGGTGAGGGGGGTCACATAAGATTCTGTATTTTTGGCAGCTTTATCTGAAATTTGAAATCCTTACTTTTTCTGTTTTCTGCTGGATCAATTTTTTGATACAGGTGTCTGAGTTTCCCATGATGCTTTATGGTGTTATGTGTATCTCTCTGATGGGGTCTAGTATGAATCCCCGACTCTCATAATACTGACGCATCATTTCCCAACTCTATCTGCCTGCTTATAAATTTCCCGTCATGTTTTTTTCCCCACACCTTCATTTGCTCATCATGTTTTTAAAAAACGAGTGCCCATTAGTTAGTTTACAAATAATTAATTAGCACCAACATTGGTAATACATTAGCTTGAGCATCTAGTCTTGTGCAGCACTAATTTGACTCGACAATTCCCTTTTGATGATCTAGATGTCATGTTTTAAACAGCGATAAGCATCAGTTAGCAATCATTAATTAGCAGCAAATTAGCAAATTAAAATGCGCTGAAGAAGTAATATCACCTGGCAAGCATCAAGTCCTGTGCAGCAGTAGATATTAGTAGCGAGTAGCTTCTGTTTGCTTCTGTCAGCAGCTGTTTGTTTCATAATGGCAATCAGAACTGCAAGAAACAGTGCAGCAAGTGTGTTTGATGGTTAAGTCTCAGCAAGGGCATGAAAAGCTGAGCATTGGAGGGTATTTGTATATCAAGGAGCGCAACAGGGAAGAATTGTACTATTGGTGTTGTCAGCATCAGAAAACAGATGGCTGTCATGTCACAGCTTCAACAACTCTTATGGGTGGTCAACACCATCTTTGTGGAACCAAAAGTCACAATCATTCTTCTGATGCTCATGACACCCCCATTGCACTCACTTTGGTATCACTGAAACACCAAGCAGTGACAACTCATGATACACCCGCGCAGCTAATTCAAACAGAGCTGTCGAAGGTATCAACCAAAGTCAGACACAACATTCCCGTAAAACACTCCTTGCAACAAATTGTAAAATGGACAAGAAAACAACACATGACAACAGAGCAGCAATCCCTAGACACAGTATGTATACCACCCCAGTTCACTGTGGTCAATGGACAGTCATTTCTTGCCCGCGCTTCAACATGCGGCACTGAGAAGATTTATTTATTCACCACAAAAACTAATATTGAGAGGCTCAGCAGTACCACATTTTGGATTATGGACAGGACATTTAGAACAGTTCCTAATCTTTTTTGGCAACTGTATTCCATTCACGCTCCCGTTGGAACACCTGAGACTTGCAAAATTCTGCCTCTTGCATATGCCTTAATGTCATCTAAATCTAATGACTGTTATTTGTGCTTATTTCAAAGCTTGCAGGATGTGGCAGATGAGTACAGTTTTATTCTCTCTCCACGGTTTTTAATAACTGACTTTGAACAGGCAGCAATAAATGCCTGCAAATCTGAATTTCCAGATGCAGAGAATAAAGACTGTCTTTCATCTTGGCCAGATTATCTGGCATAAGATCCAGGGTTGTGGACTATCTGGAAAGTATGGAGAAGGTCCTGAATTCAGCCTACAAATGTGTCAATTGGTAGCACTGGCTTTCCTACCTCATGATCAGATCCTGGAAATTTTTCAAGAAATAAAATCAGAAATGCCACCCGAAAGCAAGGAAGTGGTAGACTGGTTTGAGGAGACCTATGTATTGGGTCGTGTAAGATGGAGGATGAGGAACAACACAACCGTGCAGGCACAACTGTTATTTCCTCCACACTTCTGGTCAGTGCATAGTCAAATGCATCGTGGAGTGCCTCACACTCAAAACAAGGTAGCGGCTTGGCACAGGCCTTTGGGAACATTGGTCGGGGCATCACATGTTGGAATATACAGATTTGTAGAAGAGCTGTACAGTGAACAGCTTGTCACAGAAAGCATAATAGAAAAGATAAACCATGGATTGAGAAAATCTCCTATGAAGCGAAAATATATGAAGACAGAGGAAAAAATTGCTAACGTTGTTGCTGATCAAGATAAAAGATCTGCAAAGGATTTCATACGTGGAATCGCCCACAACCTTGTGATTTAAAGGTGACTGAATTTTTAACTGACGCTTTTAATTAAATTAAGTTTTCCTTTTAAACGAGTGGATTATGACTTTCGGCAGACTTCCATTAAGACTAGCGGGGAAGAATAAGTTGGTAAGTCAATATTCAATATATGGCTAAGTGAAAGTCGAGTGGTTGTGCGAGTGGGTAATTTTGTTTCGGGGAATTAATGTGATGGCATAATTCACTGTCGGTAAGATGGGGATTGTTATGTCGGGTAAGTCAGAGTCGGGCAATTGACTGGATCCCCTCTGATGCAATTCCTTAATGATGTAAAAGCATGCTTTCTGCAGAGCAGAGCAGAGGTAGACTGGTAGCAGCAGCTTATTAGCTGATGGGGAAGGCACTGTTTTGAAACAATGATCAGTGTCTATTGCAAATGGGTTGCACTTTACATCCTCAGAGTGAGTCTGAGAGAGATTGGAGGGCAGTAGATGATCATCAAGATGCACTTTTAAAACACAATTCACGGCAGCAGCTACATGGTAAAATTAATTTTTTCATTTGAAAGTTCAAACTTCAAGTTCAGGTTTCTGTTTATTGTGATATTCGCCATTGAGCCTGAGCTCATTTCCAGTAGAGTTCCAGACAACTTAAAACAGTGAATACCAGCTGGTCCAGTGTCAAAGAGGGCTGAGGTGCTGGTGCCTTACATCCTCCCACACCAGTGACCTGTGTTCGGGAACGAACATGGGTCACCAGGGGATGGTGGAGGAGAGGATGAGGAGTTGGATTGAGCTACTGCCAGGCAGTTCTCCTCTCTCAGGGAGGGGCATTGGGTTTCCTCAGCTCTTGGCTGCCACCAGGTACAGTCTCAGTGGCATGCCTGGAGGGGACCTGGAGCTAGGCCTGGTGGGAGGACAAGGCCATCACCAGAGCCTCAGAGCACATACCTGCCTCCATGTGCATGCGAGTCCACGTACCAGGGTCTTGGGATATGGGGAGAAAATGGAGCACCATGGCAGGTAGAATGGTGCCCCAGAGCTGGGGGGTGGAAAGAACCCTCTTGAGGAGAAGACCTGAGTGGAACTTGCCCATTGCCCTGAAGGGAGAAAAACCTATATGGAAAAATCAGTGAATAGAATAATACTAATAATAATAATAAAATCATAAGCACATCAGTTACAATGCTACAATCTCATACTGACAATAACAATGGCAGAATGTTGAGAGGTTGGGAAGAGGTTTTGGAGCCAGCTAAAGATAATCAGGGTGTTTTACACTGTTGCTTCTATTGACTTTGTTATTGTAAATGAGCATTTACACTGTAGTAGTAAAAGGTTAATTGATTGACTAGTTTAGTGATAATTGAAGGAGGAAAATATAAATATAAAATACATAGAAATAGACATACAATACAATGCAGGAATAACATCTAGGTAGAATATTGCAATGATACATAACATACAGTACTTCATAACATGTGTAACATCCATTCATGTACATCTAGGGAGAAACACCCCATACAGATTACTTAACTAATGTATAATCTTTACCCAATACCATAGGGCCTGGTCTGGATCTGAAACTGAGTAAGAGTCTGTTAAGACCTCTGACCTTCCTACCTTTGTTTTCCTTATTTTCACAATTATACTTAGATAGGTGGCTACCCTCAGTAAGGTCCACTTGTTGTCTGTATGCATGATGATTACTGTGAGTTGTGTTAAATCTTCAGTGTTTCCTGCAGTTAAAAAAGGGCTTAGCCAAAAACCTCTAGGTCTGCTGTACCATGTGCAGAACCAAAGTACATGGTTTAAGTCTTCTTAGCCTCCAGGCTGACAGATACACTTATCATTGACTGTTGTAAGCTTATTGTATCTGGCCTTCCAGATATTACTCTGAAAAAGTTATAATTTAGCTTTTAGAAAGGTCTTTCATAAAGACAGGTCTGACAACACATCAAGGTAATATTTGTACCCAAAGGAATAAGTGCTGTCAGTAAACCACTTAGAGTATTTTGATGTAAACATTTTTTCCAGCTCCAGTTTACCCCAGTGATTATTTACCTTTGATTTAATGTTTTTTTTTCATATTTTGTACTTATGATTATATTTCTATTTACATATTACATTAGAAAACCCAGCTTGTATTTACCTAGGTTGTAGTAAATCTCTTTTAACCAATTTCAGGGGCACAGCCATGCTGTATCCAACGTTTTTTTTTCCCTGTAAGCACTTCCTAGGAAGTCTTTCCAGAGAGAGTCTTGTAAGATGCAGCCAGTAATTAATTTTCCTTTTATCACTGTGTTAATGTTGATAATACCTACTTCTGTTCTTAAGTAAACTGCTGGGCAGGTAGGAGTCACATCAAGGGCTGTTCAAAGATGCTTGTATACAGGGGTTATAGCTTTTTCTTTGTCTCTTATGTCCCAGGGCTCTGAGGCATATAGTAACTGTGAAAAATATTTGGCCTTGATTATGTTAATCAGCAGGTGTATGGACAAACCCCCATAACAATTATTAAATTTTCTGAGGACCAGGATTGTCTTTTTTCTAGTATCCATTAATCTAGTGTGTGTTTTGTCCATGTCCCAGACACAGAAAATGTTGCTCCCAGGTAGACATAAGCACAGACACTTTTACTTTTCTGATTTCCAAATTTCCAAAAATCCCTGGGCTTATTTTGTCCAAAAATAATTGTTTTAGTTTTAGAATAATCAATTCTGAGTTTAAGACTATTGGCCATCGTATGTAGTAGATCTAATTTTTTTTGAAGGCCCTTTCTAGATAATGAAAAGAGTGTTAAATCATTCATGTAGGAGAGGGCTGGGTAAAAAAAAGTCCTGTATCTTGGGGGAGTCTGAGTCCAAAGCCTCTAGGTTCCTTTAAAGTTGGTCTAAATATAAACTGAAAAGTGTTGGGGCCAACACATCATTGTTTGACCCCCTTGTTTGTCATAAATGCGCTTGATATCTGCCCTGCAGAACCCAACCTAATGGAGGTCCACATACCACTATAAAGATTTGCGATCGCTCATACTAGAACAGGGTCTATTTCACAATCTATCATTTTAGTCCCTAGTATACTTCAGGAGATGGTATTAAAGGTTGCTGAGAAATCTATAAAAATAAAGTATAACTTCTGTTTTCTTAAATGTACATATTTCTCAACTAGATGAAAAAGAGTAAAGCCGTTGTCTACTGTAGAATAGCCCTTCCTGAAGCCAGCTTGAACTTTACTGATGCCCCCTGTGATATTAATTTGTTGTATCAGATGTTCCAGGAATAAAAAGGTAAAGTTAATATCCAAGAGGCTAACCTTGTACATAGCATGGCTCCCTAGATTGCCTTTTTTATGGATCAGGATAATAACAGATCCCTTCCAGGAGGAGGGTACACAATTATTTTCAATACAGTTGTTATAAAAGACTGCCAGGGACTGCACCCATCAGAGGTATTGTACATATAAATCTCAGCGGGCATCATATCTGGAACCGGTGCTTTTTTAAGTTTTAGGGATTTTAAGGCAAAGTAAACATCTTTGTGGGATATATGTAGAGAACAAGAGGTATCATCAAATTGACCTCCAAGTGGTACTGTGTTTGTAATAAGGTGGTCACAAAAGAGTCTCATAAAATATTGGACCCACTGTGTTTTTGAAATATGAGTCGATTCTCTCTTTGAAATTATTTGTTCCCTTGGCCACTAACAGGCAAAATCCTTTGTCATCTTTTTCCATGACCTTTATCATTCTGTTCCATTATTTGTGTTGGAATGCTAGTTTTTTAATTTTGAGAAATATCTTGTATTTCTTTCTTTCTGGTTTAACTCCATAAATTTGCACAAGACCTTTTTTTTTGCCACTTCTGTTATTTTTCTTAGTTTTGGCTTATATAATTTACAATCAACATCTAACCAGCCCTGCAATTTTGCACATTTCTTTTTAACAGGGGTCTGTTTATACAGGTTTTCTCTAAGCACATCAAATATTGCAGTCATTTTAAGGCACATCTCATATGGGTTTAAAAGCTGAAATCTATCACTTTGTACGGTCACAAGTAAGGTGCCAATCAGAGTCCTTGTGTGATCATCTAATAGGGAGTTCCACCTTAATATTTTATTCATTCTGCATTCCTCTATTTGATATGATAATCCAAGCTCCTGGTTATGTGTAGAGGTCAAGCCACTTAAAACAAGTGGCATGTGATCACTTTCTGCTCTTGATAAAATGTGTATGCTATTCCATGCTTCAACTTTCCCTGACCATATAGCCAGATCTAACAGAGAGGAACCTAGCAATTTATAAGTACAGTGGCCCTTTAAATCACCCATAAGTCTGCCATTCAAAGGAAAGAGCTTCATCTCTTTGAGTATATCTGTTAACATTGAGCCTGTTTTATTAACAGTTTTATCCATAGAGGACCTTTGAGGAAAACATAGAAACATAGAATCTGACAGCAGATAAGCACCATACAGCCCAATTAGTCTGCCCATTTCCCTACTCAGTGTTGACAGCCCAGATCCTATTTGATCTGCAGCACTTATTAGGTACAACTGTTGTCATACATTTCTCAAAGAAAGAAATCCAAAGTAAAGTTCCTTCATCAGATTTAAATATTTATTCATGCCTGAATAAATAAAAAACAACACACCAAATGAACACCCATAGTACCATCTTCATTCCTCTATTTTTCAAGCCACACTGGCTCATTGTCAAAAGTGTGTGAGTTCTAAAATTTCATGGTTTAAATAGTCACCAAATCACATGGGGCCCTATTCTGCTTGGTTACGGAGTTACTACTTGACACATATCTGCAGCACATAGACATTCCATGGCCACTGTACCCCCTGCACCTGATGCACCAAAGAGGCACAGGGATGGTACACACTGGATCCCCCATCCCACTGGTAACCTCTATGTGGGGGCAGTATGGAAGGGGTCAATGCAGGGGACCTGCCTGTGCTCCATGCTACTCCCAAAAGTACAGAGTTCCTGGTGAGGAGGGCACAGGCTACACATTCTGGTGGCAGATGTAGCTGCTGTGCAACCCCCACCACTGGTCTGCTGCCAGCAGCAGCAACCTCTGTAGAGCCCCCCCCACTGTGTCGCCCCAGCCCGCCTGGATCACTGTAAGAGCTGGGAGTGGTTGCCTGGGCAGGCACAAGCCCGGTATTTGTGTTAGCTTCCCCGCTGACCATCCCTGCTGCCATGGTGCCATGGGGCACAAGAGATCCAGTGGCAGACCAGGTCCAGGCATCCCATTTAATGCCCTCCATGTCCAACAGACACTGTCTGTGCACCTGTGGGCTGAGGGGGCAGGGCCATGGAAGACAGCTGTGCAGTGGCTTGCAGCCATGAATATGGCCACCGTGTGTCTTCCTGAGAGACGCAGAGTTCCTTGGGTGGGATATGTGCCATCGGTGCATTCTTCCGCCCCTTGGAAAACCCTCCCCCATGATACATGCAATTAATTATTCTAACTTTAATGACAGTCAGTTAGAATCACAATGTTAAAAGAGAACTCATCACTAACAGTTTCTACATCAACAATACTTACAGCTACAAAAAAAGGGAAAGGGGGGGTTATATTTCTATGAGAGAGGTTAAAAAACTGAGCATCTTAGTTTAAATATCAACAGATGCAAAGAGATATATTGCTATCCATTTTTAGTGCTTAGTTAGCAGCACTTGTGGATTAAACTTCTGTTAACTATCTAAAAAACTATATTGTTTTTTATATTTTAGTTTATTAGTTTAAAATGACAGTGCATGCACAAGGAAGATAGTGTAAACATATCACTAAACAAAACTTACACAGCAAGGGGCCCGATTCTATAAGGTTGGTGAAAGTCACCGCCAAAGGTGACTTGTGCCAAACCCTGATATGCCAAGGACCCTGAGCCCAATTCTGGAAGATGCAGTGTCCCCACAGCTAAGTCCTGTAAATTGCAACAATCACATAGACACATCAAACAAAGGGTATACCTGAAGGGAATGTTGCAAGCCACATCCCCAGACCTGAAGGGTGCAAGTGGCACCCTCCATGCCCAGATCTCACTTGTGGGAACATTAAGCCCCACAGGGCTATTGCTGTCCCCCCATGCCCCGACCCCTGGAACTGCTAGTTAAAGCCTGCAGGGATATTGCTGTCCCCACCATGCCCTGACTCCTGGAAATGCTAGATAAAGCCCCGCAGGGCTATTCATGCCTCCCCATGCCCCGATCCCTGGTCAGTCGACTCCTGCAAAATGCACCTCCAGAGTATTAGATACCTCTTATCCCTGGTAGTCTAGTAGTCCACCCATACCCCACCTGGCAGTGGCAGACTACCTCACTCGCCTCCACCCAGTTGGTGACTGGCACAGCCCACCTCTCACCACTGCAGCCAGCCAGTGACTGAACTCCACCAGAGCGTGTACTACTGTGCATAATACACGCTCATCATGAGCGTGTTTTATGTACAGTAGTACCAGCTCTAGTGGAGATCAGTCGGTGGCTGGCTGTAGTGGTGAGAGGTGGGCTGTGCCAGTCACCGGCTGGGTAGAGGGGGAGTGGTTCATTCTGACACTGCCTGGTGGGGTGCCACTAGACTACCGGAGATAAGGTGTATCTAATACTCAGGAGATGCAGTTTGCGGGAGGTGACCAATCGGGGATTGGGGCATGGGAGGGCATGAATAGCCCTGTGGGGCTGTAGCTAGCATTTCCAGGGGTTGGAGCATGGGTAGGACAGTGATAGCCCTGTGGGCTTTAACTAGCATTTCCAGGGTTCGGGGCATGGGAGGAATAGCAATAGCCCTGTGAGGCTTTAACTAACATTTCCAGGGATTGGGACATGGGGGGGACAGCAATTGCTGTGCGAGGCTTTACCGCGGATGTTTGGTGGTTTGGGCAGTTAGGGGATGGGCATTACATGTGGCAGTATGGGGAGCGGGGCATTGGTGGAGGGGGTGACTTGGCATTGGGTGTTGGGCTGGTGGCACATATGCACAACTCCCAGAGGGCGTAAGTACACTTACACCAGCTAGAAGCTGGTGTAACTGTACTTTGGAAGATGTCCTCCGGGGGGTGTTTGAGAATGGCAACCTTGGGGTCTTTGTTGCTGCCCTTCCAGAATAGGGCACAATTGCAGCTGTAAACCCCCCAACACCATGTCGCAGGGGGTTTAGGGTGTAACTGGTGGCATTTGTCAACTTTGGCAAAAGCAGCCTGCGACATGTCACAGGCTGCTTTGCAGAATACTGCATGTTGCAGCTGCTGGCGTAACTTGCTACTGCACCATTTATTGTGGCACAAGTCAAGTTACACCAGGCGTAGGCTTTTGAGAATTAGGCCCCAGGTATCAGATGTCAAAATTTATTTATGAGTGTGGGGGGGGGTTACATAGTGCTTTAGTCTCCAAATAATGTTTGGAGCTCTGAGCATCTTTCAAGGAGTGGCAGAAGTTTCTATAGGGAAACAATTCTAAGCACAACATTAACTTAAACGTTTCTACCTGCTACAGTCTTCACTACTACAAGGTGAAACCAGACATTTTGTAAGTAAACAGTATTGGTGAACCGTGTTACTTCACTAGAAAAGGTTTCAGCTGAATTGTTTCATTAAGTCCTTGTGGGGAGAGAGCTCTCAGTGTGTACTGCCGGTAAGCCTCTCTTTGTAATAGATGATTGCTCAGATCTCCTCCCCTTGACCCCAGAACCACTTTCTCAAAGGCTGTAAACTTGAAGGTGTGACTTTGTCATTTATTTGTAACATGAACTGCAAGGGCATTTGTTTGATTACATTCTAAGTGTCTGTTGTTGATTGCCCTCAAATGCTGTCCAATACATTCTCTGAACTGCCGAGTGGGTTTTCCTATGTAGAATGCACTATACTTTGTACATAGGATTGCCACCTTTGGATGAGGCAAAAACCAGATCCTAAGCTCCGCCCCTAGCCCCACCCCTTTTCATGACTCATCATGCATTGCTCCTCTTAGAAAGCCATTTGTTATACCAATAAAAGACAACACTCAAAGCAGTAGTTCAACAAAAATGTTAAGATACTGTACCTGTTAAAATTACTTTCCCAGGATCTTCTTAGATATTTATTTACTTATGTGTGTATTTATTTATTGCCATTGGTTTACCAGATAAACATACAGAGATAAAAAAAAATCTCATTTGCAGATATAATCTGGGGGGAGACAAGGGAAATACTGTAAATAGCATACAACAGTACACATGGTATATAATAATACATAATAAAGAAATTGTTTCTTATAATGTGTGTACTTTATATATTTTTCTGTCTCCATTTCCTTTTCTTGTCCACAGTACTATTTCAAAGTCAAAGTGGTGACCATACTTTTTTCTTGAGGAAAAAAATAATTTAAAACATTTAAAATGCCTAAATTCTGTTAGAGATGAAAATGTATGAAAGTAGAAGACAACTGGCTGTGTTGTTACAAAAGGTAGGGGCAGCTTTACTGCTACATCACATTAAGAAGCAGTGGAAAAGAGTAGGTGCTAATGGTGTTAATGGCTATATTTTATACCTCCCAGGATAACAGCTTTCACAAACAAAAGACTATATTGACAACAGAACTTGTTTGTAACCTGGATATGTAGCTGAAACAATGAATAAGATGACAGAATCTGTTTCAAAAGTATGTGAGCACTCAAAATGGTCCAAAAACCTGACCACAACAGAGCAAAACCGGATTACCTGATAGGGACCCTAAAAACCTGATCACCAGGTAAAAAACCTGACAGGTGGCAACCCTATTTGTACATTCTGTCATGTAAATAACTGATTTAGTAGTGCAGGTTATCAGATCTTTGATCTTGAATTGCTGTGTTGTATTCTGATTTGAAAATAGTTTGTTCTTTAGGACATGGGCACAGAAACGACAATTGCCACAAGGGTGACAGCCAGATGGTTTATTGTTGTTTCTATTTCTGTCCCTTGTGTATAAATTGTGCGTCAATGTGTCCCCTGAGTTCTGGCCTCTGTGATATACAACTCTTGGACCCCCATCAGTACAGAACTGCAATTGTTTATCTGTTCGTAAGATGTGCCAGTGTTTTTGCAAGATCCTTTTGACTTCATAAGTCTGTGGAGAATACATGGTAACAAAACAGGTTATGATTTATATATTTTGTATTTCTGTGTCTGTTGTTCGTTTCTCTGTTGTCTCAGTTCATCTGTCTGGCCCTGACTTCACTTTTGTGTATTGATTCTGTGCTGTAGCCCCCTTCTGTCATTTTAAACTAATAAACTAAAAAATTAAAAAACAAAATACTGGCTGCAACCCTGGCGGAGCTCTTCAACAGGTCGCTTGAGACAGGAAGGGTACCTAGGGATTGGAGAGAGGCACATGTGGTGCCAATCCATAAAGGGGGGTCGAGGGAAGTACCAGGTAACTATAGACCCATTAGTTTGACCTCGGTGGTGGGAAAATTAATGGAGAGTATACTAAAGGAATGATTGAGGGTGTACTTGGAGGAGATGGGAGGTCTGGATAGTCGGCAACATGGGTTTGTGCCAGGTAGATCATGTCAAAACCAATCTTGCGGAGTTCTACGAATGGGTAACATCACAACTGGACAGGGAAAAGCCTGTGGATGTATTATTCTTGGACTTCAGCAAGGCGTTTGACTCTGTCCCCCACAATGGTCTGGTGGAGAAACTGATGGGGTTAGGAGTAGGCCCTTTGATGGTTAGATGGATTGAAAACTGGCTAGCTGGATTCACCTAGAGAGTAGTGGTCAGTGGGGAGCTCTTGAACCCTAAAGAGGTCAGTAGTGGGGTACCGCAGGGCTCAGTCCTCGGTCCGATCCTGTTTAATGCATACATATCGGACATCAGGGAGGGTATAGGGTGTGAAATGAGTCTCTTTGCTGATGACTCCAAGATGGGAGCAGTAGTTGAGGGGGAAGAGGGGAGATTGGCCCTGCAAGGGGACCTGAACACCCTGAAAAGCTGGACTCACACATGGACATTAAATTTCAATATCACCAAGTGCAAGGTGTTGCATCTTGGGAGGGGAAACCCTAAACACAGGTACAATATGGGAGGGGAGGCACTGGAGGCCTCAATAGGGGGAAAAAGACCTAGGGGTCACGGTGGATGTATGTATGAATAACTCCGAGCAGTGCAGGAGAGCGGCTAGCAAGGCAAACAGGATGTTGGGATGCATCTTAATGGGGATCACCTCTAGGAGCAGGGAAGTGATTCTGCCACTGTATAATGGACTGGTTAGACCACACCTTGAGTACTGTGTACAGTACTGGAGACCACACTTGAAGAGGGACATACAGCTCCTGGAGAGGGTACAGAGGAGGGCAACTAAGATGATACGAGGACAAGGAGATTTGACGTACAAGGACAGACTTGAGGAACTCTGCCTGTTTTCATTGGAGGAGAGGAGAGACAGGGGGGACATGATTGAGGTCTTCAAGTAGCTCAAGGGAATAAATAGGGTAAACGTGGAGGGGATCTTTAGACTAAAGCAGGGAGGTGTTACCAGAGGGCATGGTTTGAAGTTGGAAGGTGGAAGGGTGAGGGGGGAAAGAGGAGGAGGTTTTTCACTGAGAGGGTGGTGGACCCTTGGAATGCACTGCCTGGCGAGCTGGTTCAGAGATCCACAATGGAGGGTTTCAAGAGAGGGTGGTACAGACACAGAAAGTGGATGTATCAGATGATGGCCTCGCCCAGGGGGTTGGGATGGATGATAGGGGTTTCTGGAACACAAGGGGGGAGGGCCTCGGCACCCAACTAGAGATCTGAGATTCGAGCAGACTCGATAGACCGTAAGGCCTAATCTGCTGGCAATTAGTATGTTAGTATGTAAAATAGCTTTCATGTTTGCTTGCAAGCATGTGCAAGAAACATAGTGCCACCATACGAGAATTTGTAGGTGTGCCTCCCTACTTCCAATGCCCTGCTGCCTTTTGCAGACGCAGCCCCACCGCACCAATAAATGTAAGAGCTGTCTATGACAGTGTTTGCAAATGCGGTGGTGTACAGTTCAAAGAAAAGCACTGCAATGTGTAGGCAATTTGCATACTGCATCGGCAGTATGCAAAGTGTCTACACATCGGCACTGCACTGAAAGACCTGTCATAGACAGCTCCTCTCCCCCAAACAAGTAACATGCTGGGTGCCCACCCCAGTGTGGTCACGCACTCCCTCCCCACACATACAGTATGTCTGACAGGGGTGCCCAATCCCCCATCGGCTGTGGTGTGCTCCCCTCCAACAGCCTTCCAGGTGCCACACTGGAGCCCACCCCAATGTGGCAAACATTAGTCTGCTGGCCCCAACATTTCAGCATGCGTTGGCAGCCCACCCCAGCATGGCAACTCTATGGCCGACGGGGTACCCAATCCCCTGTCGGTTCCACTGCCCCAAAAATATCCAGCTGCCATGCTGGAAGCCCACCGCATGGCAAACGTCCTGCGTCGTCTTCCTAAAAGAAAAAAAAAAACAAGAAAGAAAAAATGTTCCCTCACTGACTGTCTTGATGGCCTCCCCCAACCGTGCCCATCCTCTGTGCACCCTGCCTCCCCACACCCCACCTCACCCCATACTTACCTCTGGAGTACAGCGCGATGATCTTCGGTGGAATGGTAACATGTCTGCACTCTTCAAAGCCGACCGCAAACTATGGAAATGCTGGTAAGCTGTATAATGAAATAAATAGGGTTTTTTCAACTTTGATGCATATCTTAGGTATGTTTGGGAATTTTTTCACCAAATTTTCAACATGGGGTTTTTGGGGTTCCACCTCATGAATTCTTGTACTGTCATTTTGTTATTCAGTCCTGAAAGGTGATTTTTCAGTCACTGCCTGAAACCACCTTTCGGGACCAACGTATCGAAACAACAGTGTCACAGTTCATGAGGTAGCCCCAAAACCTAATGTTGAAAATTTTGGGGGAAAATTCCAAAATGACTGTTTTATTTAGCGGCGTTGTACAGTTTTCACGCGACGCTTCGTAAGTTTGCAAATTTTCAATATTTGCACTCCAGATTTTCAACATTGCCATTTTACTACGCCTCCTTATGAGCAGTACAGCTGTCATTCTTCACATCTCGCCTAAAATGTGTTTCCGCACATAATAATAATTCGTTTATTTATATAGCGCCTTTCAGCATACCAAGGCGCTGAACATATCAAGCCACAACATCACACACAAACCAATAACACATATTGCCTGGTGAGCTGGTTCAGAGATCCACAGTGGAGAGCTTCAAGAGAGGGTGGGACAGACACAAAAAGTGGATGTATCAGATGATGGCCTTGCCAAGGGGGGTTGGGATGGATGATAGGGGTTTCTGGAACACAAGGGGGGGGAGGGCCTCGGCACCCAACTAGGGATCTGAGGTTTGAGCAGACTTGATAGACCGTAAGGCCTAATCTGCTGACAATTAGTATGTTAGTATATAAATAAATTCATATCATATTAAAAACAATTAAAATCAATTAATAAATACAAATAAAAATCTCAGCAGAATAAATTTACTTCAACATCCAAAAGGATCAAGCATCCACAAATGCCATTTGCCACAGATAAATTTTTCAAGTTTTTCTTGAATTCCTCCACGGAGGTGCACTTCCATAACTGGCATGGTGGAGAATTCCAGAGAATGGGAGCAGCATAAGAAAAAGCTCTACTGCCAGAAGATTTTAAGCTCACTCTCGGAATCTCCAGCAACCCCTCTTCGGCTGAGCGGAGCGATCAGCCAGGGTAGTAAGGCACCAGAAGTTCTTTCAAATAGGCCAGACCATAATCGTGAAGGGCTTTGAAAGTCAATAAAATGACTTTAAAGGTGATCCACCACCGTATAGGCAGCCAGTGCAGTTCGCACAACACCGGGGTAATATGGGAGGACCTACTTGTCCCAGTCAAAACCCGGGCTGCAGCATTCTGCACCAGCTGTACGTGGCGGATTTCAACCCCAGAAAGCCCAATGTAAAGGACATTGCAATAGTCCAAATGCAAGGACACAAAGGCATGGACCAATGTTGGTAAAGAGTCAGACGGAACAAGGTGCCTAACCCTGGCGATACTCCTAAGATGGTAAAAGGAAGTCCTGACAACGGCTGACACCTGAAAATGTAATGTCAGCCTGTCATCTAGGACAATCCCAAGGCTACGCACCCGTTCAGAGGACAGAAGTAACACGCCACCAAGAGATATTCCAGAAGGCGTGCCACCACACGACCTCTCTATCTGACCTCCCAGGACCACAACCAGAACCTCTGTCTTTTCTGAGTTCAACTTTAACCAACTAGAATCCATCCAACCCTGGATTTCCTCAAGACAGTTATTAAACACTGTGAGAGCGCCATCCTGGTTGGGTGCAAAAGACAGGTATAGCTGGGTTTCATCTGCATAGCAGTGAAACCTCAGCCCATACCATCTAATAATGTCTCAGAGGGGCAGCATATACACTGCAAATAACATGGGTGACAGCACAGAACCCTGAGGCACCCCACACAACTAAGAAGTTGAGCCAGAAGAAAAAACTCCCGACACAACTCTTTGTGATCTCCCAGTGAGGAATGAGGTGAACCATTGTAAAACAGTTCCCGATATTCCACAAATTAGCCTCAGGTGTGCTATCAACACCAAGTGATCCACAGTGTCAAAGGCTGACGAGAGATCAAGGAGAACCAGAATGGAACTTTTCTTCTGATCTCTCGCCCTCAGAAGATCATTAAGCACCTGAACCAGCACAGTCTCGGTGCTATGTCTTTTACAAAAACCAGATTGGAAGGATTCGTAGATATTGTGGATGGTTAAATGGTCTTCCAATTGGGCAGCCACTACCTTCTCAATAATCTTCCCAATAAAGGGAAGGTTAGAGATGAGTCTGTCATTTGAGAAACAGTCTGGGTCCAAGGTAGCTTTCTTCAAGACAGGTGTCACCACTGCCTCTTTCAGGGAGCTAGGAAAATCACCTGACACCAAGGAGCTCTAGACTATTTGCACCAGGACTGGACCAATGGTATCAATACAACTGAAAATTAGGGGAGTCGGTCCAGGGTCCAAACCACAGCTTGTGGGACACACACTATGGATGATCCTCATGATATCTACGAACTCAGGTCAACCAAAGGAACTCCAAGAGAAACAGGGTATTGTGAACTCACATTGTTCTACAACATCACCCTTAGAGATTGCCGGACAAAGGTCCACCCTGATGTTGGCCACCTTAGTTGCAAAGTAACGAGCGAACTCCTTGCACTCTAATTGTGAAAAGGCTTTTCAAACTTGTAGACAGGCTGGGTTGCACAGTCTGTCTACAGTCCAAAACAGCTGAGCTGGTCCATTCTGTGCAACTGCAATCTCTCTGGATAGGAATTCTACCTTCTTACGGGTGATTGCAGATTGATAGGTAGAATAATGTTCCATCAATCTAAGGCGATCAGTATCAAGCACAGACCTGCACCAACAACGCTCTAACCTTCTCCCCTGTCTCTGCATCTTCCTCAGTGTCCCATCAAACCAAGGGGACCTGGGGTGAAGGGATAGGGGGCGCTCACGAACAGGAGCCATAAAATCCAGGGCTGCCGTAATGGCCTCATTATAGGCCGCCACCGTCTCCGGATTACTGCTCACCAACCCGGGGGATGATAAATCAAGGACCGCCGCAAGGCCTTGGGAAGCAATATTCCATAATGGGCAGTACCTGATCATCTCCACAGGAGAAGGCCTTCTCAGAGGGGTGCAAAAATTGAACCTCACAGTGTAGTGGTCTGACCAGGTGACTGGTTCCACCCCCATGTCGGATGCATCAATCCCTAAGAGGAAGACTAAGTCCAAAGAGTGTCCAGATTTATGAGTAGCAGTGGAAATTACCTGTGTAAGGTCCAAAGAAGACATTAATTGGAGGAAGTAATTACCAAATTGCGAGAGTTCATCATTGACCCAGGTGTTGAAGTCACCCAGAACCAATAATCTGGGCCACTGAAAAGACATGTCGACGAGGAAGTCTGCTACTTCCTGTAAGAAGCATTTCCCATCTCTGGGTGGATATTAGATGAGGACGATTTGAACACCTACATCTGCTACAACTGTACACTCAAAGGACTCAGCCTCACCCACCACTACACTAGTGAGGCCCAATTCAGTCTTAAAACAAACTGCAACCCCCCCTTCCCTGCGGTCCAATCTCGGGTGGTGTATCACTGAGTACCCGGATGGTATCATGGCCTCTGCTATGGGGCCATAATTTTCATACAGCCAGGTCTCGGTTATGCACATCAGGTCAGCCGAGCCGACAAGCTCGGCTATAATAGCGGTCTTATTCCTGACGGACCTGGCATTGCATAACACCGCCACACATGTAGCGTGTAATGGTGCAGCCAGTGTGCACAATCAATGTATGGGACAGATTAAGAAAATCACAGTGACACCATTCATGAGCAGAGGTGTTAAAATGGCCATGTTGAAAATTTGGCAAAAAAATTCCCAAAAATGACTGTTCTACGAGCGGGCGTTGCGCTGTTCCTATGCACGCTCATACGTTTGCAAATTTTTAATATTTGCACTCCATATTTTCAACATTGCCATTTTACCACACCTCCAATGGCAGTCCCAAAAGGATGGATGCCGATAAAATTAAAAGGTGTACAGAGATTAAAAACAAATCTGGAAAGACAAATATCAGAGAATAAATTCAAATAAAATTAAGTGAAGTAGTGTCAACATCCCCTTAAAGTGGGGCTTTTCTGCAGTGGGAGGAAAATAATGAAGGGTGATAGTTGAAAACAATCCCTTTTTTCCTTCAGCCACCACTTCATTTCCAAATGATGATTGCAAGTCCAATGCTCCAGCAACACTTAGGAGCACCAGGTGTTCACTTGTGGTTGATTGGTCTTCTGCAGAACTCACTGTTAACTTCACAGTAGGTGTTCGCTCCCCTCCATTTGATCTGGACACCTGTTGGGAGGCAAAACAGAACCAGCAAGAGACACCCAAAAAAACTGCTGCACAAGTTAGACTGGAAGGTTACTGGATTTGAACTTTTTAACAATTCACAGGATACAAGGGAAACCTGTGATAACAGAGTAAGGCACTTATCCTGAAACCTGATAAAAACTTCCTGAATCCCAGGGTGCAGCTGCTCTACTCCAGCCTTGATCCTAACCTGCTTCTGTCTGTTGCTGACAAGACTCATTCACCATTTATGCTGTAAAGAATGAAGTGTCATCATCTTCTCATATGCTAATGCAGCTCAAGGAACACCTCTGATTAAATGTGAGTGGGCATTAAAAAACAGAAATAATAGTGCCACCTAGTGGACATCACAAGCCTTTATGGCAATTTCAGTAAAACTAGATATTGTGTTGCCTGTATATCCATGGCACTCCCAGATCCTTTACCTTAGGGTTATGTACGGCCAAGAGGCTGCTGATGCACATGTGACCTAAGATCGGATTTTAATCCACCAGCAAGCCCCTTCTCCACCCTTACTGTCTTCAGTTTAATATGTGCATCTGATACAGGCTGCAGGACTTTCCCAAGCTCCAGTGCAACAATGAACAGAAGGTATTTACAGGATTTCATTATTATGGCACAGACAGTATCATTGCATTGTTAAAATAACAGCAAAACAAGGAAATTTTTTTTTAAAAAAAGAACAAAGTAAAAGGTAGAACAGACGTAGAATGAGCATGTTATGATTTGTACAGAATTAACCTGCATCATACAGCTTTGTGCTTATACAGCCCTGCACTACCAGATAGAAGAAATTATAGTGCAGCTTAGAATAGAAGCATGATCCAGCGGCTAGCTCAAATGGAACACCAGCCTGTATCCTCCCTTCTAAGTGAGGATATCTGGCCACAGCCTCATATGTAGTCCCTGCTCAGTGTCTGCATAATGAAGGAGGCACAACAACAACAATTTTAAGTAGAAGTCTCCCCCTAAGTGCTCACACTTGGGATGCACCTATTGAATATCTGCCAGCCTGTCACCTCCTTTTACGTAGCAGGGCAATAGAGCATTGTGCCTCACCACATACATTAATGACTCCTCTGGAACATAGAACCACTGATCAATCCCCCGGTCCATAGCACTGGCTCACGCTATCAGAATGCTTCCTATTGTTGTCGAAACTAACCTGTTATTCTGGTGAAGGTGGCCACCGCTGCTTGGGTCATGAGGTATCCATGGGGGACTCTCACAAAATGGAGTATGGCCTATTGTTGTTGTTTCTCTCCATCTTCTCAGCCATTAATCCCAAATAGGTACCCGTGCATGTGCTCTCTATGTCTGTTGCACATGCTTGGAGGGGACACAGCAATCGCAAATGCGAGATGCCACACAGTGCCATTTTACTTAGGGGAAAGCAAGGATGTGCATGCTTGTATAGCTCATGCATGCATGACACCACTTGATCTTGCCATATCGACAACGGCTGAAATAAAATCAAAGGGCAGATTATATCTGGGCTATAACTACCAAAAGAACACTGATTTAAAAGGTTATGCCCAAGATTGGCTGAGTATCAGTAAATAAGGCCCTAATTTTCTTCTGGGAGGCACCAGTGATCAAAACTGTCATTAAAGGGCCAGCATTTCAGCCAGGGATTAGAGGCTTACATTTAAAGGTCCAGACTTACTAAAATTACATACCAACTCAGAAGCAACTTATACTGCCCAGGACCCAGTACAGGGTCACCCTACAAGTTAGTAGGGGCACTTAGAATAAATTGTCTAGAGAAATATTAGCTGAGAAATTGCCAGCCCAGTATTTAAATCATGAGCATTATCACATTGTACAAGCATAGAGATTATTAGCTACCTGAACACTCCTGCTAGCAGTGCAAGGAGCTAAATGTCTGACCCACATAAATGAACACAGAATCTATGCAGTGATTTACAGGAGGTAATATAATAAATAATCAACCTGGCTCCCCTGTCAGTGGTTTCTGTGTTGTATTAATCACCAACAAGAATCTGGTGACCCTGCTAGTGTCACTAACTTGTAAAAAGGTACTCACAAAATCATCCAGAAAAGTTTCCTTGCACTGGAAAGTGCTTAAAATGCCCACAGTGCATTCAGACATTCCTGGAATTCAGTGGCACTAAATAAAACACCCATGACCATTTTGTGCTATTTTCTACCCAAAACTCTCCCACAGAGAAAAGGAAGCTCTGCTGACCAAAATGGAGACACACAAATGTTATTTTAGGGTCCCAGCTTCTCAAACAGCTCCTAGCAGCATGGCCAGCTTCCATGCTTCTTCCTAGTTTCCAAATCTACTGCTACATGAGATCTGCAAGCTGACTGGCTCTCAGCTCTCGCGAGATCTCGATGACCATCTTAGAGGAGGATAAACTAATGAGATTTGGCTAAATACAACATATCTTGTAATGGAGAATGGAGATAGTAACTGCTACAACTCCTCGAGCCTAAGTCCCCTAACTTTTAACATTGACCATGAGGGAGAACAGAAGAAACATGTTTTAAAGAACAAAAAAATGCTTCTGCCTCAAACTGTGTCCTATTACACAAGCAACAATGCAGATGGTTCCTCTCTGAGTTTACCACAGCCAAGACAAGGACTAGCTAAGGCATCCTGCCCATCCCCCCTTAAAGGCACATGCCTACATTACCCTAGAACTAACCAGGGCATACAAAAGGGGCCACAAATAATACACAGCACTGTACTATTTTGGGTCAACATACAAGAAGGTTTGATTAAAATAAAATAACTGTTTGGAAAATAGTGAACTTTAATAGAGCTATTTCTTCTTTCACTGATATTCACAGTTGTTTTTCTCTCTTGCGGCAGTCACATATTCATTAAGGAGCTGCTACTATGTACTGTGTGCGACAAAAGTAATGCATACTACTGTGAATTTATAACTTAACCCTATTAATTTAATAAAAAAGGGCTTGAAGAAGATAATTTATCACATTTATGAAAATGTAAAGGATACTAAATGTAAAGGATGCTAACAGAGCCATGTATGATCTGAGATCTTTCACAGGTGACCAAACAGATTCCACAGCTACAGTTACATGGAAACCCCTACCAGCGGTCCCAGGAGCTCAGTACATCAGGGGCTACTAAATAATGAAAGGCTCTCATTCCTTAATTGGGCATATACTCTGAGTTCCCCTACATGCTGTTCAGAACAAGCATACCGCCTTACTAAGGCACTTGATGACCTGGAGTCCCTGCTAGCAGCTCCAGAGTCTATCCATTATTAAATGAGCAAGTGGCCTCCTTAGAGCATCTGCAGTACCTTGCCAGCATCCCGGACTTCTAAAATACTAAGTAATGTACCACAGTTCCCCATTACAAGCATAGTAGCACCTGAAGTGCTAACTCAAGACATCACTACACAACAGTCGCTGAAACATTTTCTCAGTCCCTATGTGCCTCACCTCAAAATGACACGCTCTCTAAAGGTTTTTTAATTTTTTTATGGCACAGTATGTCTTTTAAACACACCACCTTCTTCTAACAAAAGGGTAGGAAACTCCTCTATCTTCTACCTGACTGAAAAACCATAAACAGAGTAGGTCTCACAAGGAGGAGGGGCATTGGAAGACTAACCTAACTTGCCTATCTAGATCGGCAGCCATGAGAAATAATATTGCGAGACTTGCTGCTGTGATCTCTCCACTCGCCCCTTGTCTAGGCAGGATTAAGGGTATAGGCAGCCGCCAGATAGTGTAAATTGACTGAGAGTCACTGCTGCCATCTTGTGGAGAGTGCATCTACGCTCACAAAGGTCCAACCAGCAGAGATGGCATTTGTTAAAAGCACCAATCGATCTGCAACAGCAGACCACAATGTGAATAATTAAATATAAAGGCAATGATTTGAAAATCAATTAACAATAGGGAAAGTACATTGAGGTCAGCACTATTACTACAGCTGTGGGCAAGACAGAATAACACTGCCCCTAACACAGACTAATGTACTACACAGAACCATCATAGTTACAGTAGTTGGATCGAATACAGGGGCAGGCGGGAGAATAGGTGGACTCATTCAGCCTATCCCCTATATCTTAGCACCCAAAGCGAGGTCAAGGCATACTGATTATACAGTACATGTCACTGACAGATCATCCCTTATATCACTGCTGTACAACTGCTTCTACACTGTGGGACAACATCAGTACAGTTCAGAAGCATGCAGCTTGGCTCATACTATACCCATCCTTATGACCAAACCACGACTAATGGTACTAGGGATATGATACAACACCAGGTCATTAGAGAACTACAGCCTCTCTTGGGCACCAACAACCCTCACATGGCATCCCCTTCTGGGATAACATGTGACAGGCATACGAAGGCTAGCATATATGGCTCAACTAGTAAGGCAATAGTATGGGAACTATAAATAAACTGCAACTCAAACAATTGCAGTCCCATGGCCAAGCAGTCAGGGAACCAAACTTTGAGTGTGGGTCATTAGGAACTTAGCTCCCCAATGTGCTGCAGAGAATCAACAACAATAGTAGGGGTCTTACTAGTCCATTACACAGAACTACCAAGATTGGTAGACCCCTAAAAAGCAGATTACAAAAAATATATAGGATATATATATATATATATATATATATATATATATATATACACACACACACACACAGCACCATACTCATTCACTACAGGCCTATCCTATGCTAGTATGTAGGCACATACACAAACATGCATAAAGGCCATTGCTTTCTGAAACCTTTAAGTACACATTTTATCCAACTTGTGACACCAATGTAGGGGTACCACTAACACCAACAGCACAACCACCTAACATAGCAGCCATATGACTGCAATAATAGGACAACACCCCTTTGCTTCTCCAGCCACCATCATAGGACTATTCTGGCCTTATCTCACACTGATGACCGTAGTCATTGGGAACACTCATGTGGCTTCTCTTAGAAGGCACACTGCAATGCTCCACGGCTGTCTTCAACTATGACATTGACACCTAATGGTAGTAGCAAGGGACAGCCTATGACTACCCAACAGGCCCGATATTCTGATACAGTGACCGGTAACACACCCCTCCCTGAACAGCCTACAAGCCTTGGCCTGGCTCCTGAAAGGGAGAGACTGCTGAATGTGGGGTACCACACAGCAGTGACTGATACAATGTTACAGTCCCCCAGAGCTACCATATCATCTACCTATTCCAGACAATGGAAAATATTCACAACCTGGTGCATGGACAGAAACTTATCACCTCTATTATTCTCTACAGCAGATGTACTACTGTATCTACAACAGGGACTGGATAAGGGGCTAGCACCCTCATCATTAAGAGTTCAACTTCCAGCCATTGGGGTGGCAGTGGGTACTGTCAAAGGTGCATACCCAGGTTTACATTCAGACATCATACATTTCTTGAAAGTGGCAACCAACATAAGGCCTCACATAATGAACAGGGTACCACCTTGGGACCTGATATTAGTACGCAATGCCCTTACCAGAACACCATTCAAACCCCTAACAGACATCAATGATTACTGGATAGGGTTAAAAGCAGCATTCCTAGTGGCAATATGCTCAGCCCACTGCATCAGAGAACTGATGGCATTATCATGTAAGGAACCATTCGCAGCATTCACACCAGACAGAGTTACTCTACAGACCATACCCTCATTTATTTCCAAGGTATATTCTGCATCTCACAAGCACCATCCAATAGAACTGCCGACCTTTTATGAGGTACACACACATAGCAGGGAGAGGACTCTCCACTCCCTGGATGTCTAGTGGACACTCACAGTGTATCTAGAAAGAACCACATAAGTACAAAACAAAGAGAGTCTATTTGTCATCCCATCAGGTCACAAGACAGGAACCGCGGCAGCCAAGGCCACCATAGCAACATGGTTAAAAAGAACAATCACAGAATCATACAAATCAAGTAACAAAGTTGCCCCAATGGGGATAAAAGCCCACTCCACAAGGGCCATGGCCACCTCTTGGGTGGAATGAAACTGCCATGGCACAGAAAATCTGGCAGCCATCCGGGCTACTATTCATAACCTTATGAGACACTATAGACTAAACACTGAAATTCTGGAGAAAAATTAATTCAGACATAAAGTGTTAATAACCACTACCTTAGCATGCATATAGAACTCATGCCCCCCCCCCCCATAAGTAGGGTACTGCTTTTGAATCACCCTAAGGTAATGGATCTGGGAGTGCCATGGAAATACACGCAATGCAATGGTGGTTTACTCACCTGGTAAAGGTGATTGTGTTACTGTATATCCATGGCACTCCATCCCACCCGAGGGAGCATGATTACAGGTATCACAGGTGGATTAAGCGATAGAACAATGACAATATGACAATATCTATGTGGAATGCTTTAAGCGTATAAGCTAAATACAATATGTAATCATTAAAGTAGTTATAAATTTCCAGAAAGACTGTCTCTAGAGTAACATTTACTGTCTGTGCATATACCTAATTAGTTACTTTACAGCTCTGGAAGTATTGAAACTGAAGATAGTAAGGGTGGAGAAGGGGCTTTGTAGTAGATCAAAATCCGATCTTAGGTCACATGTGCATCAGCAGCCTATCAGGTGTACATAACCCGAAAGTAATGGATCTGGGAGTGCCAATGATATTCAGTAACACAATCACCTTTACCAGGTGAGTAAACTACCATTTCCTCTTACTGCAGCATCCAGTGCCCTTTGCAGACCAATGCACAAAGAACAGCTTTTAACAATTTACCTTGATAGATAATGAAGTACTCTAAGGATTGCTGCAGGGAATGGGAAGTTGAGCATGGCTAGCACTATATATCCATTCTTTGCAAAAAAAAAAAAAAAACTTTAAATGAATGTATCAGTTAGGGTTCAGATTACAGTGACACAAGTAGGGAAGTGCGGTGTTAACTCCCCACCCCCACCCTCCAATCATCAAAAGGGTAAAACATTAATGGTTTTGGCTGTTCTGAGTCTTGGCGAATCAGGGGTGGTGGTTTTCCTTCAGGTTCTCTTCCCTAATGCTCACCCCATTCCCTGAGCAAATAAGTTCAGATGTGATCTGTGTTCTTCAGGTAGGGCCCACAGGTTGTTGGCAACATGTAGGGATATACAGTTCTCTACATTTGAAAACTATATCACAATGGGGTGAGCATTAGGTTGAAGCTCCCAAGAAAGACCCAACCCCGCTACACTATGACTAAGGATAGTCAAAAACATATTTATTTTTGTTTGCTGCTTGGGAGGGGGTGGGAATGGAGAGTTAGGGTTGGAAACCATATCACTGATTTTTCCTATCTTTGTCACTTTAATCTGAACTCTAACTGTTACAGTCACACAGTTTTTATTTCAAAGAATTTCCTTTTTTTTTGAGATAGTAGAATTGTGTGCTCTTCCAGGACCTGCATGAATACATCCATCTAGATGTGGAGGGCCCTGTACTTCCATGCCTCCAGAAAAGCAATTTATCCATTTCATTGTTATTGTTTTTTTTGTGGGTGAATGTATATGGGCAAGAATGTGTTTTTTGGTCTTTCAGACATAACTCAGTAAATATTTGTCAGTTTCATCAGAAAGTTGATGTGGTTGTAGTCTAAAATAAGATACATAATTGGTGCATTTTTAATGATGATCTGACTTTATTTGTGGAATTGGCACCATAGTGAAGTTGGAGAAAATTTGGGGTGCAATATGTGCTCCATGAATTTTTAGAGGGAATTATGTGTCAGTCTTGTAGGCTACCCCATCAAGTGAGTGCTACCAGAATAGTCCTGCACTATACGGTGCTAGTCTGGTAAGTGCTCACATTGACAGCTAGGGGGGATTTACAGTGCTTTCTGTAAGTGCTCCCCTGGTTGCTGTGTGTGGTTCCAAAGACACACAAGGACACCAGAATCCATGATGCTGGTCAAGCTGCTCCCGTGGTGTGGATGGCTGGGGCATCGAGCAGCTTGGCCAGCAGAAGTGGAGACGAGGGTTCAGCAAAAAAAATTGGTGCTGTTTTTACAGAGTGCTGGTAGCCGATGCTATTCTTGTCAGCACTGTTTGGACCCAGTGCCATCTTGTAGTACTCATTGAGCCTTTTATTTGCATGATGCATGGAGTGTTCCTTAACTCCAAACATTGACAGAGTTATAGCCTATTAAAGTTGCAATGTTATCATACGGGAATTTTCATTTTGTAATTTTTATCTTTTTTATATGTTTATTTTCAGTTAGAATTACATAGGGACTTGGCCTTATAGTACTCACTGAGCCTTTTCTTCTGAATGTACATTGTCCCTTATCTTCAAAGACTGATGGAGTTGCAGCTTGCTAAAGTTGTAATGTCATCCTATGAGAATTCAGAGTTTTTAATGTTTATGTTTTTATATAGTCCTGGAATTTTGAGGGGATGTTATGTGTTAATCTCATAGTACTCATCAAGACATTTTATCTAAAATACAGATTGTTCCTTAACTCCAAATACTGATGGAGTTATGGCCTGGTGAGATTGCAATGTTACCCTATGGGAAATTACATTTTTAAATTGTTTATATTTTTTATATTTCTAGTTTCAGTTTGGTATTTCTTAGGACTTAGTTTTGTAGTACTCATTGAGACCTTTCTTTTAATATAAAGCTTGTCCCATAACTGAAAAGACTGATAGTGTTACAGCTTGCTAAATTTGCAATGTTATCCTCTAGGAATTTAAATTATTTAATTTTACTGTTTTTTTATATGGTCACTGAATTTTCTTTTTTTGGGGGGTGTATATTATGTGCTAATCTTTTAGTACATTTTGAGACCTTCACTGACATATGCTGTCCATTAACACCAAATAAAGATGGAGTTACAGCTTGTTAAATCTGAGATGTGGAAACAAAAAGTCAAAATTCTTCTTTTGTACAAACTCATCTTCTTTTGTGAGATTTTTGTGAGTTTATAAAAGCATGCCTTCATACAAAAGAAGAATGTGGAAAAGTACGTACAGATTTTTTTTTCACATGAACTTATCTTCTTTTGTGAGATTTTCATGAGCTCATGAAAGAGGGTACCTTCATACAAAAGTAGATTCAGAAAACAAAGTCCAAAATCTTCTTAAGTATGGTTCTAACCTTCTTTCATCAGTACTATGAAAGACAATAATAGTCTCACGCAAGTGGATTTTTAAAATGTTTTAAAAATATATTAAGGGTTGTTTTTCCAAAACGTTTTTCCAGAATCCAGGTAAATGGTTCTCATTTAGCAAGATACATGTGTTGGTGTCTTTGCAGGAGATCATTTGTAAAGATTTTCAAAAAAAATTGGGAGGGTCGAGACAGAAACAAGATGGCTGGCATGTAAAAGAGGAATGTTCTCTCACAAAAAAGGATTACTCTCATGAAAAATAAATTTGTATGGCCATATTTTCCTTTTGTTTCAAACATCTATCCAAAGGACCCTACTAAGCATGCTCAGAACCAACATTTCAAATCATTATAACTTTGAAACAGATTAATATTTCTTCACCATACCTGTGAAAGACACTATTCTGGGGAAGTCCTTTCTACCCTGAAAATTGCAGACCAACATTCAAAGCCATCTAGGCACTAGACAATGACAAAAACAAAACAAAACAGCAAAACATCCTGATTTTTCCTAAAAATGCATTATCCATATCTCAGAATCTACACATCTAACCAGGATGAAACTTGAAAAATCAAGAGACATTGCCCACCAGACCATGCATACAAAATGTGGTGTAATGCCTTTGAATGGGGGAAGGGCAAAGCTATTAAGGTGCAGAATTAGGGGTTTAACAATGAATAGCCTCCTCAACTCTATAACTTTGGTATGTTTGATAAAATTGCCCCAAATTTGGTAAGTTTTGTCTGGCAGGAAAGTTTTTACAATGTGTAAAGTTTCATGATGGTAACCTATGTGATTTCTGAGATTGAAATGTGTCACATTTACAAGAAATGTTAATTTTTTTAGGCTTTTATTACATCTTTTTCCTCTCATTTATAGACTAAACAGTACAAATTTTCCCCCAATACCTTCAGGATTGAATGGCCTGTGACAAGGTAGTACCTTTCTAAGGTTTCATGAAAAAATTAATCAATTCCAGTAATAAGGATATTTTTTTTTTCTGAGCGTGCTAATTAACATTTTAGGATAACCCACTAAAATGACACTAACAATTTGCTTTCATGAATATCTTATTTTCATAAAATCAATGCTGTTCAGATCATGAGAAAAAGTTTTGGGTTGTGACAGTCACCATTCTTTTTTTTAACAAAGAAGATACTACATATAAATGATGATTTCTTACAAAAACAAACACCTGCACCTATGTAAATGGGACCCATTTAGTTAGATGCTGGTGATTCTTTTATCGGGTTCAGTCCAGAAATACCTTTTCTGGTCATCCCAAAATCCTGGCTGCCCAGCTTAGTGAAGGGAGCCATTTGAGAAATGCTCACATTGCACAGTCTCAGTTAGCATTTTCTACTTTTATAAACTATGTCACTGTTCAGAAAGGGGTTTTGTCCTGAGCTTGTCAAAGTTCATCATAAATTAGAAAAAGAATGTTATTATTGATAAATCAGGCTTTGAAAAGATAACGTGTGGCTCATGGTGTTACTGATATGCAATGCCCAGAATAATGGCTTTACTTTTCAAAGCCTGATCTTTAGTCTTTTTTGTTTCCCTTTACATGCAGACCATGGTGCCCACCCCCAGCATTGCTGAATGCCAATCACCCTTCCCTCCAGATTGCCCACACTCCCACTACAGATTGAAGCTAACACTGGGGTGCCCACCATCAGTGCCAGCAAAGGCTATCCTCACACTGGGGTGCCAAATCCTCAGTGTTGGACCAGTCCCCCTACAAAAAAGGAAAACTGTTCCTTGCAATTTCTCTCTTTTTAAATTGCTTTTAATATTTAAATTGACCAGGTTGCCTACCACCAGTACAACTCAATACTTTCTCAAATCAAACAGCTTGGGCACTTGGAATTACATTACATGCAGAAGATTTCATAATCAAGAAAAATGTGCTTGTAATTAATTTATTGTAAAAAAAATACTTACTGTGGCTCACTAGGCAGCATCTGTACAAAAAGTGGTTTTACATGCTTATGGATTGATACAAAGACTCTGTGTCAGTTACCACTTAATACCAGCCCCCTCCACTCCAGATCTTCCCACAACAGGTAGGTGGCAACACCAGAGAGCCTACCCCCAATGCCACGGAAGACAATGCTGGCATTGGAGTGCCCAGTCCCCAGTGTTGGTCTGGTCTTCCAGCAAAACAAGAAAACTGTCCTTCATATTTTTTTTTAAACCTGAAAAAAGAAAATGGCCCCTGATCAATCTCTGTCCCCCCATCACCCCCAGCCACCCCACCCTGACCACCTACTAAGCACCCCCTGTCCCACATCTGTCATACACCCTCAATCACCTAAAGAGAGTCCTCTTTCATGAATTCATTCTTGGATCTGAAAAACACCCTCCTCCAGGAAACGTGACTGCAAAATGGTAGTTTACTCACCTGGTAAAGGTGATTGTGGGGTATAATCTCTAAGGCATCCCACATTCATTACATCATGGATTGTGTTCACCTGAAAGGTTGTACAATGTGCAGGTGACTTCCAAAGAAGTCCGACCCCTTTTCTGTAGGACTCTGCCCCTTTTTGATCAGTTTCAAATGTGCATCTGAACAGGTTGCAGCACATCTAATCAGATCCTGAATACAAACTGCTGCTATTACAATAACAATGAGATTTCATGGTAAGGAATTGGATGGCTTGTGATTACTACTCTTTAAATTATGCTTGTCTTACATAAGATTTCTAGCTATGTCTTTATGAGGTAAGTGTAGCTCATGTATTTCAATCTGTTTTGAACTTTTACTCATAATTTTGTCATTTTTAAATATGTTTCCATCAAATTCTCAACTTGGCATTTTTGGGACCCCACCTCATGAACAAGGTGGATGAAATGTTTCAAATCTGGGACTGAAATTTAGTTTTGCAGCTACTCCCTGAAATCACCTTTTGGGTGGGATTTAAATATTTTCAACTGCTGGGTTCATAAGGTGGGGCTGTTGATAATGTTGTGAAAAAATATGATAAAATTACCAAGTTATGGGTGGACATTAAAATATGTCAGTGGTCATTCTTAATTTGGCTAATTTTCAATATCTTTCCACTAAATTTTAATTACGGCCTGTTTGGGACCTCACCTTATAAACAAGGTAGGTAAAATATTTCAAATCTCAGCCAAAAAGTGATTTCATGGTTGATCTGCGAAATCTGCTTTCAGGTGGGATTTGAAAATGTTCCCCTATTGGGTTCATAACTTCAGTAATTTTCAATATGTTGTCTTATTTATTTTTTTATTTAGCTTTTGTTAACCAGGTAAGTGCACTAGCCATAAAATGACTATTTTCAGGCACGACGTCTCCAAACTTTCAACATAGCCATTAATTCACACTACCTCATGAACGTGATAGGTTTAGTTTTTCAAATCCTTGCTGAAATATGTTTTTGCTCTTGTGTGAAATTATGTTTCTGCCAGTATTCTATAAATGCCACATGTCATGTTTATAAGGGGGAGTCAAAAAATGACTATGTTAAAATTTTGAGGTCAAAATTTATAAACAAAAAATGTATTAAGAAACATTATGTGCAAGGCCAGCTTTTGGCCCAGCAGGTAGTGTTTTGTGTTCCAAATTCAGGGAAAGCTCAGTGAGCCTGTTGGATGGGCAAAGGTTGGGGGGATGGCACTGACATGCAGCACCACCCCCAGAAGGGGAATGGAAGGTGCAGGGAGGGTTTCTTAGATCAAAGAACCATATATTGAAGTTAATTCTTCTCTTGGCATAGGGCCCTACAACTCTGTACCTGTGGCTGCCAAAGAGCCCTTTACTTTGACTTAAAGATGTACTCTTTGCCCTGTGCATCTATATACTATTACGGTCCATACTACTACAGTCAGTTCAAGAGCCAGAAGGCTGAAGACCCATAGTACTCTTATGCTAAACCACAGAATAATAGGACAAAGGGTATCCTGTACTTATCAATTTATCTAATTGATACTTAAAAATACTTTTGGTCTCACTTATAACCACATATAATGGCAGTCTATTCCATGGGCCAATGACTCGAAGGGTGAAAAAATATTTCCATTTGGTATGAATAAATGACTTCCTTTCTAGCTGCAGAGGATTGCCCCTGATATTATGTACACATGTTTTAAAGTCCAAACCCAATTCACACATGAGATATGGGTCTTGAATAATATTGTACAAAAACATTAAGTCACCCCTAAGACAACGGGTGGAGAGAGGCATAAGTTTTAAAGTATCCAATGTGCGGTCATAAGGCACATTTTCAAGCCCCAATTTTTTTTTTTTTTTATTTTTCTTTGAACTTTTTCTAACAGATGTCCTTCTGTTTTTTTTTTTTTTTATAAGGACACCAAAGCTGCGAAGCATATTACTGGTGAGGTTGGGCATATGCTCTATACAATGGCAGCAGTACCTCACGATTCCTGGACCTAATGTTTTGCAAAATGGACCATACTACTTTGTTGGTTTTATTAATGGTACCATGCACATGCTGACTATGTGACAGATCATTTGAAATAGTAACACCTAAATCCCTTTCATTCGTTGTTTTTTCCAGTAAGACTCCTGCCAGGGAATATGTAAACTGCAAGTTTTTAGCTCCGAAATGCATCACTTTACATTTGGAAACATTCAGTGTCATGTCCCAGTCATTTACCCATCAGGAAATGTGGCCTAAATCATTCTGGATAGTTTTAGCTTGTGCAGCCAACTTGCAAGATCCACCATTCTTGACATCTTCAGCATATTTAGTGGTAAAGGACAAACAGTCCATTGTTAAAACAACTACAGATGCCTGAAAAAGGCAAGGGTCCCTGCTAGCCACATTGCCTCTTACTGATTTAGATCCACTAATGATGACCTGTTGGAATCGATCTTGCAACCAGTTGTTTATCCATTTAACAAGAAAACTGTTGATATTAAATTTGCTGAGTTTACTGGTCAAGGCCCAAAGAGGCATAATATCAAAGACCTTGCTAAAATCAATGAAAATAACATTACAAGGTAAACTCCTATCTAGAAGTAAACTGATATGTTCATAAACACATATTAAGTTTGTTACACAACTTCTACCGCTCCTTAAACCGAGTTGTTCTGGGTCATGAAGATCCAGCATGGGTGAAATTATGTCTTTAATAAGACTCTGTAGGAGTTTACATACTGATGAAATCAGACTTATGGGCCGACAATTTTCTCAATTATTTTTTGGACCTTTCTTATGAATTGGAATCACATTAGCTTCCTTCCAATCATGTGGTACAAAGTTTTTAGCAATGAAACGTTCAAACATTATTTTTAAGGGGACAACAATACAGTCTGTTAATAACAATAAAAAATTGTCCTGCTGCAGTGTCTGAGCCTGGGCTATATTTGCCTTTAAAGGACAATAGCTTTTCTTTAATACTGTCTTCAGAAAAACAAACCAATGGGACATTGCTAGTATTATCTAAAATAGGAGTAGATAAATCTGTAAACTTATTTGTGAAAACTTTACAAAAGCCTTTGTTAAATAAATCGGCCATACTTCGGGAGTCATGAATAAGGAAACTATTGTCTAATAATGGACCAACTTGACATGTTGGTTTCTTCAATGAGTTAATATATGAGAAAATAGTTTTGCAATTGGTTTCCTTTGCATTAGTTGCCAGGTTGTACTCCCACCTCGATTTAGACCTTTTAATCATATTTTTGCATTTCTTTTGGGTTTGTAAATAAGAATCCCATTTAAGTGTAGATTTGTTTCTTAGATAAGTATTACATTTTTTTCATTTGAGCCTAATCATTCTTTTAATAGAACAGTTTAACCATTTTGGTGCCTTTTTGGAATTAACAATTTTCTGTTTACATGGAACATATAGATCTCTTAGACTAGAGAGTATGTCTTTAAATTTATCCCAGCAATGCTCAGGGGTGGAATTGCATAACAGTTTCCCAATTAATTTCATTAATAACACACATCATAGTAGTCAAATCTGCTTTATCATACAAGTACATGATTGTGGGATTAGGGTTGTAGACATAGTTTATTATAATCTTGAAGGAGATGCTGTTGTGATCACTGTTGTCAATAGGATCACCAGCATGGATCTGGTCAATCGTTAGGTCCTCATCACAAAGGACCAAGTCCAGGATTATTCACCTCCAGTAGGGGTCAATACACACTGCTGAAGACCTAACTAGGAACAAGTGTTCAATAATTTATTTCCCATACTATTAAAGGCTCTGAAATTAAACAATCTACATCTCCCAGATTAAAGTCACCAGTTACAACAGTATTCCCAAAGACCTTAGCCTGTTCCATTTCAGTTAATGTAGTTTCTAATATATCCACAGATGAATTAGGTGGATGAAAACAAGAGCCGAAAACAAGACCATCAGTTGTAGAAAGATATATCTCGACCCATATTGACTCTGTTTGTTTATCATGTGTTTTTATACTGCTTGTAATGTCTATTGAATTTACTTTGCTATTAACAAATAAAGCAACCGCACCACCCTTTTTATTAGTCCTATTTAGAGTAAAGCAGTTAAAGCTGGGTATATTAGTTTCCCATGAGGACTTAGCATCACCCCATGTTTCACAAATTGATATGACATCAATATTATCCAAACTAATTCTGCACTTTAATTCATCCGATTTGTGATTCAAGCACCTGGCATTGAAATGTAAGCAATGCAAGTGATGGCTAGTAAGTTTGAGATTAACTGAAGGATTTAGAGATGGTGATTTATCAAACATCCCCCCCCCCCCGGACTTAGTTTAAACAGCTATTCATAACTGAGAGAAATTGTTTCCCTAGGATAGAATTTCCATGTCTACTTAAATGTAGACCATCAAAGCAATACAACTCATTATGGTTATCAAATTCTTCCCAACGGGTAATGTATGTAATCTTTTGCTGGAGGCACCATTTACGAAGCCATTCTTTTATAATTTTAATTTTTTGTTAAAGGATGGTGAGAAATGGGGGCTTGGAAGAATTTCAGACAGGCAAATGTGGCACCCAAGAGCAATCAGCTTGTTGGTCATAGCAACACATTGTTCTTTAATTTCTTGAATCGAATCATGGAGAATGTTGTTAGCTCCCATGTGCATAACTGTAATAGGGTTAGTGCTGCAATTCTTCAAGATGTTGGTCATCATTTTGATAAGATCCGATATCCTTGCACCACTATAACTAGAACTAGTCCTATTCATTTTGTCAGGGTTGCAAATCTGCCTGTTTAAATGTTTAGTGATAGAGTCACCTAAAACATAAATCTGTTGTTGACAGGATATGACAGGTGGGCAGGGACTGGTGGGTAAGGCCTTATTGGTTAAATCAGTGATAAAATCAATAAGTGGTGCATCATTAACTTCTAGATTATTATGAGGAGGGAGGATGGGAGTGGAACTTAAAGATGTGGTACATGCTATGTCACCATGGTCCATATCCAGGAGTGGGGCATCTACATCAGCATTAGTGGTATTTGACAAAACGGTATTGAGGGGGTCAGATCATATCTCTCAACCTTTTGTCACCCAAATGTGGAACATTGCCTCTCCAAATGTGGAACAATTGAGCAAAATGTGGAACAGTTAATCAAATCTTTACCTAGGAGGCTCAGAACACTGTTAAAAGGTTTGCATGTATTTTCAGAAAGTCTGGTATTAATTGAATAATATATTTTTTGCATCATTTACTATAGATTTTTGCTTTGAAATGTTAATACTGAATGTGGAACAAGTCCTCACAATGTGGAACAGGGAGCTTTTGTGAAGTAAAATGAGGAACGTTCCTCGTAATGTGGTACAGTTGAGAGGTATGGGTCAAATCTGTTAAACAATTGAGTGCTAAACTGCTGAGCTTTTCTATCCTTTTTACTAGCTCTAGTGCATTGGAATTTATACCATTTATTATCATTATTGCACTCTTCGTCGGAATCAGTTTCAGCTTCCCTTACTCTTTTCTTTGGTTTGTCAGAAACTGGAAGTACTGGCTGTTGCAATACGTTAGAAGCCACCTGAGGGGTAAGATTTGCATTCTGAGAAGTAATAGGTGTAATGACCTTCTCTGGAACTATGGTCTGATCAATACTGTTATGCAGTGTTATGTTTACAGCATTAAAATGTTTTTGCATTTCCAATTGGTTCTTTTCAAGTTCCACTCAATAAGAATTAAAACAGCAAATAACATACTGTAAGTCATTGTCTTCCAAGCATTTACTGCATGAGTAACACTGTGCAGGTAACTCTCCCGGTGCGAGTGTATACATTTTGCATATGGTGCATTGTACACCAATAAGCCCTGTAGATGTAACAATAGTGATGTGATTACTAGCGTCCATCTTGTATGTCATCGATAAAATACACCTAGAACAATTACACAATCTACCATACACAGCATGTATCGCAAGTATGATTTACTTACAGTGTTTCAGGTGTATAGCATATGTCTGTACTAACATGCATATGTTTTGGCCCTCAGCTCCTCAGACCCTCTGGACACTCTATACACATGCAGACATGCTTGTCTCAGCACACTTCTCCATGCAGAGCCATGTGCTCACCTTGCACATGCTCACCCTGCTCACAGGGGGTCAAGACAGGTATACCATGTGACCCAGAAGTACTGCACCAGGTCACGATCCCCCAAGTCCCTAAATCATTCCAAAAAGGTAAAATAAACAAATTTAAGTTCACCCAGGTGCACATTATCACAACAGAGTGCCCCAAATAGCTACCAACTGTTAAAATATACTATGTGAACAAGTCTGTAGTTCTTCTCCCTGAAGTAACGAACTACAGGTATAGCAGATAGCTTCCTGGTTGAGCTGCTATACTATCAATCATGGGATACTAACTGAGTGCCTTTCAACAGAAACACTGCTGCTCCTTTACTGTCTCACACACTCAGAAAGGTGTCTCACAGCATGGGAAGTCAGTATAAAGCATTTCTGTTCACAAAAGCGCTCGCAGAGGGGCAAGACAGATATACCACGTGACCCAGAAGTACTGTACTGGGTCACGATCCCCCAAGTCCCTAAATCATTCCAAAAAGGTAAAATAAACAACTTTAAGTACACTTAGGAGCACAATATCACACCCGAATATCCCAAAAAGCTACCAACTATTAAAATACACTATGTGAACAAGTCTGTAGTTCTCCTACCTGCAGTAATGAACTACAGGTAGAGCAGATAGCTTCCTGGTTGAGCTGCTATACTGTCAATCATGGGATATTAACTGAGCACATTTCAACAGAAACACTGCTGCTCCTTTACTGTCTCACACCCTCAGAGATGTGTCTCACAGCATGGGGAGTCAGTATAAAGCATTTCTGTTCACTTATCTCTACATATCTACTGCATTTGTGTCCGATGGAAACATTTGTTTGTCTCAGCTGATAATTGCTGTATGTGGTTACTTTTGTGGTCTTGTCCTTTTGCTACCTGGTGGGGGGAGGTAGTTAGGGTTGGAAACCCTAACACAACATTTCCCTACTTCTGTGTGATTAGATTGAACCCTAACTGGTGCATTAGTGCAGCTTTTTGCAAAGAACATCCTTTCTTTTTGAGATAGTGGAATTGTATCCACATTCAAGCAGATCCCTTCAGGACCAACATGAACAGATGCAGACACACTGGAACCTTTGGGCCCTGCACCAAGGGTAGAGTCCTCCTCCTCCCTATGGATGTGTAGGGCTCTGCAAGTGGCAGAAGATGCCAAGAATGTATGGGTCTGTGTAGCAGGCTGCAGAAGCACAGAGCCCATGTGGCAACAGATGGAGGCACACAGGGCAAACAGTATGTCAGCTGAAGTGCAGAGCCTTCTGGCACCAATGAGTGCAGAGGTGCAGGGCCATATGCCACAAAAAATTTTCTCTTCACTATGTTGGCCTTATTCATTGTGAAAAACTATCTTAATGCTTATGCTAGGGTTACAAAGCCACAAATATAGAGAGATGTGGCTTTAGGATTTTTTCAACCCTAACACCTCCCCCTAGCCCTAAACCTTGTGACCCAAGGACAAACCACTGGTCCAGAGCCATGCCCCAAATGTCTGCTGCTTCAATCTAGAGGTCCAGAGCAGTGCCCCACAAATCAACTGCTTCTTGTATGTCTCTCAATTATAACTTGTTTTATGAAGAATAGCAATCATAACTGTCTTCATACAGGGCCCCAGACCTGCAACTTGAAGAAGCAGATCTGTGAGCATGGCCCCAGACTTGTAGCTTGTCCCTGGGTCATTGGTAAAACAAATGCAACATTTTCCCTCTTTTGTAGCTTTTTAACCCTAACAGAGAGTATGCATTAACATACTTTTTGCAATGGATTTCCTTACTTTTTGAGAACTAGATTCATAACCTCATCCGTGCAGCGTGCTTTGCACAAAGCAGGAGGTGAATCCTAAATTGCTTCCCACAAAGCTTTCTGGGCATTGCAAGAAGCAGGACAAAAGTCCCAACTTTCTTTGTACAAGGCATTGTAGGTCCTGTGGAAAACAAAACATGAGACATAACTTTCTTATTATTTTCTCCGTGTATTACTTTAATTGTAGTACAGAATGCATGTAACTTTTCTTTCAGTTGTGATCTCAACTTGCTTTTATGTTTTGAAACTTTAAACATTCTGTTTGTGTAGAACATAATTAATTTTCTTGCAACAATTTTTACAGTTTCCGCAAGTAACCTACGTAACAAAAAAAAGTTGTAATTTTCTATTTTTCTTTTTGCTTGCACGCATGTGCAAGAAACATAGTGCCACCATGTGAGTTTTCATAGGTGTGCCTCCCCCACTTCCAATGCCCTGCTCCCTTTTGCAGGCGCTGCTGCACCATGCCAATGAATGTCAGAGCTGCCTATGACAGCCCTTCAGATGCAGTGGCATACAGCTGAAAGCAAAATACCACCGCAATCAGAGGTGGTAACGTGTAGGCAATTTGCATACTGCCATCGGCAGGTAATTTACATACTGCCGTCAGCAATATGCAAAGTGCCTACACTCTACACTGCATCTGAAGCTGTCATAAATGGCTCCATTTTTGTCTGATCTCCCTCCCCCAAGTAGCATGCTGGGAGCCCACTCCAGCGTGTTCATGCACCCCTTCACACACCGTATGGCCAAGGGGGGTGCCCAATCTCCCATTTGCTTCACTGCCCCCCTACAGACATCTGGTGCCACATTGGGAGCCCACTCCAGCATGGCAAAAGTCTGTATGCTGACCGGGGGTGCCCAGTCCCCCGTTGGCTCCACTGCATGGTTCCTCCCAAAACCAGAGTTCGACATGCTGTCAGAGCCACCCCAGCATGGCTGAAGTCCATTATGGCCGATGGGGTGCCCAATCCCTATTAGCTCCCTGGCTCCCCAAAAAACTTCCAGCTGCCATGCTGGGAGCCCACCCAACATAGCAAAAGTTCACATCGTCTAAAGAAACAAAGCCTGTAAAAACAAAAAGGTCCCTCGTTGACTGTCTAGCCCCCTCCCCAACCCGCACCACCCTCTGCGTACCCACCTCCCCACACCCCACACTTACCTCCGGAGGCTGGCGCAATGATCTTCAGTGGACTGGGAACACATCTGCACTCTTCAAAGCCGACTGCAAACTGAAGAAATGCCAGTAAGCTGTATAATGAAATAAATGTTTTTTTTTCAGCTTTGGTGCAAATCTCAGCCATTTTTAGGAATTATTTCACCAAATTTTCAACATGGGGTTCATGGGGACCCACCTCATGAATTCAGTCACTGTCATTTTTTTATTCTGTCCCGAAAGGTGATTTTGCAGTCACTGTGCAGAACCACCTTTCGGGACCAAGTAACAAAACAAGCATTTGTCAATGCCGAATGTTTGCTTGCTGGCATTGGCAGTGGTAGTGTAGAAGTTACAGAGCTGCGTAATAGGAATGGCAGTGAAATATTGAACTGAGGCCAACCCCACCACCACCCTGCAGAGAGTGACAGGCATTAGGGTGTGCCTTTGAGTCATCAGGCATAACAGCCATGCCATTTCACCACACCCCACCCTGCAGTAACTGACAAGTGTCACGGTGTGCCTTGGGGTCTTTGGCCCTTATGCGCACACCATTCCATCAGGAAATATGGTGAGATGGGTGCAGTATAGGAGAATGGGGTGAACTTTTGGGCCAAAGATTCCAAGGCATACCTCGATGCCTCTCACTGGCTGCAGGGTGTGGAATGGTATGAACATTGCAGGCAAGAATCCCAAGTCACATCCCTGATGCCTGTCATTCTCTACGGGGTTGGGTGTTATGGTTGGAAACCGTAATACCTCAGGCATTCGTTGGTATTTTCACTCCAAATTTTCAACATTTTTTTTTGTGACCACACCTCACGACCAGTGGCAATATCAGTTTGTTAGCCGAAAGCTGCTTATGCACAGCGACTACGGCATTTAGCACCACAGGTGCAAACGCATTCCGATCAGGATGTAAAAAATAACAGCTGTACTGTTCATGGGGAGGTGTAAAAAATGGCAATGTTGCAAATCTGTAATAAAAATATAAAAAAACTGGTGAGGTCACGAGCGTGCATAGAAACTGTGCAACGCACACCCATAATGTAATTAGTTTGGGGATTTTTTACAGCAGATTGTCAACAGAGGCATTTTGGGACCTCCGATCATGAACAGTGTCACTGTGATTTTCTTTATCTGTCTCAAACAATGATTTCCCACAGTGACCACGCATCTCTGTGCTGAAAGTGTGAAAACACATTTCAGCCATGTTGTGAAAAATGACAGCTGTACTGTTCAAAAGGAAGTGTGGAAAAATGCCACTGGTGAAAATCTGGACTGAAAATATTACAAAGTCATGAACTTACGAGGGTGCGTGGAAACTGCGCAATGCTCACTCGTAACACAGTCATTTTATGGACTTTTGTCACCAAATTTTCAACATAGCCATTTTAAGACCTCTGCTCATGAACAGTGTAACTGTGATTTTCTTAATGTGTCCCATACTTTGATTTTGCACACCGACTGCGCCATTGTGCGCTACATGGGCGGAAACATGTTTTGGGCAAGATGTGACAAATGACAGCTGTACTGCTCATAAGGAGGCTGGCAGTGTTGTTTCATTATTTGGGCCTGAAAGGTGATTTCGCACAGTGACTGTGAAATCACCCTTTGGGCCCGAATAACGCCATGACAATGACATCATTCATGAGAAGGGGTCCCAAAACCCATGTTGAAAATTTGGTGCAAAAATTCCAAAAATGCCTGAGATATGCAACAAAGTTGAAAAACCCTATCTATCCCATTATACAGCTTATGGCATTTCCTCAGTTTGCGGTTGGCTTTGAAGAGTGCAGACGTGTTCCCGGTCCACGAAGATCATCATGCTGAGGTCGGAGGTAAGTATGGGGTGAGGGGGTGTGGGGAGGCAGGGTGTGCAGTGGGTGGGTGCGGGTTGTGGGAGGGGCAGGGAGAAGCGCCGAGGACAGTTTTAATTTTCAGGATTTTTTTATCAAAATGACAATGCGGGATGTTTGCCATGCTGGGGTGGGCTCCCAGCGTGGCACAAGGATGGCTGGTTGGGGGGGCGTGGAGCCGATGGGGGATTGGGCACCCCCGTCGGCCATAGCATCAGTTGCCATGCGGGGTGGGCTCCCAGCGTGGCACCCTGTACTCTGGGGGGGACAGTGGAGCCGATGGGGGATTGGGCACCCCCATTGGCTATACCATGACTTGCCACGCTGGGGTGGGTACCCAGCATGGCATGTGGAAGGCTTGGGGGGCAGCGCAGCACAGCTATACAGTGTGTGCGTGGGGGGGGCAGCACGCAGTATGCATGCGTGTGTTTGTGTGTGTGTAGGGGGAGCTGCGCATGAGCAGGCAATATCTGATCGCTGCTCACTGAAGCATAGCTCTCCCTTTCAACTGTATGCCACTGCATTTTGGAGCTGTCATAGACAGCTCCAGCTGGCATTGGAGAACTGCGGCCGTGCCTGCCAACACACTGACTGAATTGGAAGAGGGGTTGGCACACCTACGAAAACTCGGATGATGGCACTATGTTTCTTGCACATGCGTGCAAAAAAACATAATGACAGTGTCACAGTTCATGAGGTAGGCCCCCAAAAACCCTATGTTGAAAATTTGGTGAAAAATTCCCAAAAATGACTGTTTTATGAGGGCGCATTGTGCAGTTCCTCCGCACGCTCGTAACTTTGAGAATTTTTAATATTTTCAGTCCAGATTTTCAACATTGCCATTTAACCATACCTCCTTATGAACAGTATAGCTGTCATTTTTCATATCACACCCAAAATGTGTTTTCACACATGTAGTGCACATTAGAGCAGTCAGTGCGAAAAATCAATGTTCAGGATACAGTAAGAAAATTACAGTGACACTGGTCATGAGCACAGGTGATAAAATGGCTATGTTGAAAATCCTGTGACAAAAGTCCATAAAATGACTCTGTCACCAGCGTGCATTGCGCAATTTCCATGCACCCTCGTAAGTTCATGAATTTGTAATATTTTCAGTCCAGATTTTCAACATTGACATTTTCCCACACTTCCTTATGAACAGTATAGCTGTCATTTTTCACACCCTGGCTGAAATGTGTTTTCACACTTCCAGTGCAGAATAGTGTGGTCACTGTGGGACTTTAGTGTTCAGGATAGATTACAAAAATCACAGTGACACTGTTCATGAGCAGAGGTGCAAAAATGCCTATGTGAAAATCTGCTCCAAAAAAATCCCCAAACTACTTACATTACGGGTGTACATTGCACAGCTCCTATGCACGCAAGTGACTTCACCAGTTTTTGTATATTTTCACTCCAGATTTTCAGCAATGCCATTTTTTACACCTCCTCATTAACAGTACACCTGTCACTTTTCACACCCTATTCGAAATGTGTTTTTGCACCTGTGGCGCCAAGTGGCACAGCCACTCTGCAAAATCACCTTTCACGTAATGAACTGACAGTGACACTGTTCATGTGGTGGGATCACAAAAAACCCATGTGGAAAACTTGGAGAAAAAATACCAAGAAACTCCCAGGGCATTAGAGTTTTTTATCATAACGCACTACCTTGTAGGGACTGACAGGTGTCAGGGGTGTGACTTGGGATTGTCTACAGTAATGCTCATGCCATTTCACCCCCACCCCCACCCTGTAGCAAGTGGCAGGCATCGAAGTGAGCCTTGGACCCTTTGCCCCCAGAGTTCACCCCACTCTCCTATACTGTGCCCGTTTCAGTGTATTTCATTATGGAATGAGGTAAATGTAAAGGCAAAACACCCCAAGGCACACCTCAAAACTTGTCAGTGTCTGAAGGGTAGGGTGAGGTGAAAAGCCGTGACCATCATGGGTGACAACCCAAAGGCACACTCCAATGCCTGTCCATCTCTGCAGAGTGAGGGTGGAGCAGGCGTCAGTTCAATACTTCAATGCCATTCCTATACTGCATTTGTCTAACTCCTACACTTCCACTGCTAATGCCAGCAAGCAAACATTCAGCATTGACAAATGCTTGTTGTATTGTGTTCCTGACTTGGTCAGGAGACATTACTTCACAGAGCAGATAGTGTTGTGTCAAATAAACTCTCATCTGAGGCTGTCATTCAGAAGTTGGTGGTGGGGTTCAAGTGAGAGTGAGACAGAATGACGGGGAGGTTGGTGTTGGCAGGGAGAGGTGGCCAGCCCACTGTAATTTTCAGATAGGGGCTCTTCCATGGGGCAGACTTGGTACACCATAAGGCCTTCTGCTGGCTATTTGACATATTCCTGTGTTTGTGTTTGCATTTTTATTTTGTCTCTGTTGGTTTCTTTGTCAAATCCTACTAAGTGCACATGCTATTTACTATGCATATGTTGGGTTCATTAAAGTCTATTTGAAGAGTGCCAAAACAATCATAGATATTTTTTCTAGTTTTTTTCTAATTAAAATAGTAACTGTAATTAGTTTGTTATAGTCAGCTCTTGCACATCATTAGACTGTTCACTGACAAACCACACAACTCTCAACATTTAGAGTTAAATATTTTTTATATTTGGAAAAATCAAAAGAAAGGCCTCTCTAGCTTCAAGGTACTGGGTCAATATGGCGTGTAAAGAATAGCGAAGCAATAACTGTGCTGTAAACAGCATATGGAAAGAAAGCTACAGGGATACTCTAGCACAGGTACAACGTAATGCAATTTCTGTAGCTATAACCATGGCGTACAAATAGGGCAGGGAGGCAGGAAAGCAGGGGCTGCTGGGAAGCAATGGATAATGGCTCTGCTGGGGGAGGAACTCCACTGAGCAGCTACTGTGGCTCAGCAGGTAAAGCCATAGACATTGGAGGGTGTCAGAGAGTCAATGGGCTGGGGTTTGATTCCCAGTCTTGGAGCACTTGTTGTTTGTATTTTTCTTAGTGTTTGTTTCCCTGTCCATTCCCAAACAGTTCTCTCCATCCCGAGGTTTCTTCCCAGGCCCAAGTTGCCTCCCCCCACTGAGGAAGTTATTTTATGGTGGGGGGTTTTGGAGGGTGCAATTTCCTGTAGAGGGAGCATGGGGGCATAGGCCCCATGAAAAGTCAGTTTTTTTATGTTGAGTTCTGTGGAATTGCTCACTGTATTTCAGAGTGCTGTTATTGACCACCTTGTGCTTAATTTCATTGTTATGTATGCATGGTATTCGACTGCGCTGTTATTTACTGCAGTATTTTGACCCTGTGCCAGTTTCAGCAGTGCTTTTGTAAAGCAAACAGGCTCTCTGAGAAACAAAAGACAACTGGGCAGATACAAAGCAGTGTAAAGAATGAGACACACACACACACACTGCCAATTGATCGTGCTATGTAGGTCACAATTAGAGTTACAGTATTGGGGAGGGCTCACTCCCAACCCATAGTACAGTCCAAACAACAACGGTTGTACACAAGGAGTATGTTGCTATAAATTGTCACTGCCACAAAAGTGTAGGTAGCTCTGTGTCTAGTATTATTTCATGCAGTGCAAAGCACTAGACTTGGAGATAAACAAATAGAGCAGTGACCAAGCTAATTATTTAAACAGCATCTTGAGAGACATCCCAGGTCAAGCTTTAGCATTACTCTGTTCAAGTAACTAGACGGGTCACTGCTGCATTTACTTATCTTGATGTCTTGTAATTTGCATTGCATGAAATAAAATTGGACATAGAACTACCTACGACTTTGTGGCAGTGACTGTTTACAACAGTATACCCCTTGTACACATCAACTGTTGTTTGGACTAGATAATTAGTCAATCACCATGATCTGCTGTATCATGAAAACTCTTTTGTAGAACACAGTAAAAAGCAGGAGAGAGTCAAAAGATGTGCAGGTTCCAATCCACAAACAACAACAGCATTTTGCACAACTTCTGTTTTATCCAGGGTATTTTTTTACATTTTTTTTTTGTTACCTTTTTTTTTAGTTTTTTTAGAAACATAGAATTTGTTGTCAGAGATGGCCTGCTTGGCACACCAAGTCTGCCCAGATGGTCCCTGCCTAGTCATTCTCCATAGACTCTAACAGGTCTGTGATGTTTCTTTCTTCTCCCTGCCTATTTGCTAATATTGTCATACAGTATGCCTATCCCACGCATACTTGAAGTCCCCCACTGTTTTTGCCTCCACCACTGTAACCACCAATTCTGCTGGCAGTCTGATTGAGGCATCCATTACTCTTCCAGTAAAGATGTACTTCCTTACATCCCTCTTAAACTCCCCTTCCCCTCCAGCTTTATTGCATGCTCTCTGGTCCTGGTGCTCTTTCTGATTTAAAAGAGGCTCCATTCCTGCACCCTGTTCACCCCTATGAGGTACAGTACTGCAGGTATCTATCATGTACCCTCTCATTCTTTTCTGTTCCAAGGTGTACATGTTGAGATAACTCTGTCTCTCCTCTTAGGTCTTTCAGTGCAACCCCTGCATCCACCTGCCACTGCTTTAAGAACTAACCCCCCCATAGGTTCCAGGGGTAGAGCTAAATAGGTTCTCTTCTTTACTGAAACTGTACCGCCATGAGCCTCACTTTGCTTTGTTCTTTGTTGTCCCTCAACTACTGCCACCGTGCATTGCCAAATGTAACAACTGTAACCTTTCACTATGCATTACCTGTTCTTGTTATGTTCTTGCTATTCTGATGTTTCTACTCTGTGCCACCTTACGTGGCCCGGGCCGTGCCTGAAAATGGTCCCTGGGATCAGTGCACCTACCCGGTTAACAAAGTCATAAATAAATAAATAAATAAAAGTAATTTTAGTTGCCCTCCTCTGGCCTGCCTCCACCCTGTCTGTTTCCTTTCTGAGGTGCATCCTGCAAAATGTGACAAAATACTCCAGGTGGGATCTCACAAGTGAGTGATACAGTGGCAAAACCACCTCCCTTCTCCTGTTGGAAATACTTCTTTCTATGCATCCCAGTATCCCACTGGCCCTACCTATGGCTTTGTCACACTACCCTGCCACTTTGATGTCATTGGATATAATAACTAAATGCTCCCTTTCCTGCTTAGTGACTGCCAGTACCCTCTCCCCAATCCTGTGCTCTGCTCCTGGGTTCCTTTGACCTAGGTGCATGATTTTGCACTTTTTGGCATTGAACCCCAAATTCCATGCTCTTGGCCACTCCTCAGGTTTCACAAGGCCTCTACATATTTTCTCCACCTTCTTCTGAGTGTCCACCCTATTACAGATTTTAGTGTCATCTTCAAAAAGGCATACCTTTCCTTTCAGTTCTTCTTACCTGTCACTTAGCATTAAAGGGGTCTGGTCCCAGTACTGATCCCTGCTGCTCTCCACTGGTCACTCTCCCCTCATTAGACTGAGTACCATTAACCACTCCCTCCATCACCTATCTATATACCAGTTCCTTACCCAGTTGATCACATTGGATCCAGTCCCTATGCTACTCAATTTCTTTATCTGTCTCTTGTGTGGCACAGTATCGATGGCCTTTCTAAAGCCTAGCTAGGCCACATTAATTGCCCTCCCCTGATATATTTCCCTGGTCACCCATGTAAAGAAAGCAATCAGATTCATCTGGCATTACCTCTGCTCCATGAATCCATGCTGTCTTTGGTCTTGTATCTCATTGGATTCAGGATACTCTACCAACCTTTTCTTTAACAGGGTATCCATTAAGTTCTCCACCACTGATGTGAAACTTACTGACCTACAGTTTTTAGTCTGTTCCCTGTTGCTGCTTTTATGAAAAGGGACCATGTCTGCTCTCCTGCAGTCCTCAGGAACTATGCCTGTTTCCAGTGAGATGTTGAATAAGGCTGTCAGTGGGCCAGCTAGCACTTCCCTTAATTCCTTTAGTACCCTTGGGTGTATCCCATCTTGCCCCATAGCCTTGCACAATCCCAGAGCTGCAACTCCCTTCAGGACTCATTCTTCTGAAAATGGACTTGTGTCCACCCCTCCCCCCTTCTCATGTACAACTGTAACTTGGATAATATGGGTGTGTTTTTTTCCACAATATTTTTCAAGTGGTCAGTGCATGTGCAAGATTGTAATACTTTAAAACCGTATCACATTAAAACATCAAAACATTTCATTGTCAAACTACCAAAAGGCACTATTCTAGGAGAAGCTGTAATGAACACATAAGTTTCATCTTTTAGTCATTTTAGGTTTTTTTTTGGCTATACATGTGCAAAAACTGTCTTAATTTATAATTTTTTTACATAATTTCACAAATTAATAACTTTTGAACCACCTAACTGCTTTTTGTAAAACGTTAAAAAAAGGCCCTAAGACTGACAATGTGTTCATCAATTTTCACAGTCTAGGGATTACTCCATTGTTTGCACAAACATCACCTCATTGTCCCTAACATACAGGTGATACCATGTCTGTATGAAAAAAAAATAAACTACATCAATGCATCTTTTAAGGTAAAAAAGTCAGTAAATATGGCATTTACGTAAGAACATAAGAAAGTGCAGGCAGAAGGGAACCATATGATCCATCTAGTCTGCCCATGTGGGCTCCCCCTCCCAGTCTTTTTTCCTTCCTAATTTTCTGCAGCACCTATCCCATGCTAGCTTTAACTCTCTCATGTCTTTGCTGCCACGGCTTCTGGGAGAAAACTGTTGGAAGGCTTCACCACCATTTCAGTGAAGAAAAACTTCATGGTGTTGGTTTTGAATCTACCTCCCTGTAAGCGCATGCTGTGCTCCCTTGTTTGCGTAGATGAGCTTTCTCTGAAAAGGTCATGAGTTTGTACTGAGGTAATTCCTTTGAGGTATTTTGAGGTCTCAATCATATCTCCCCTGTCCCTCCTTCTTTCCAGAGAGTACATCTTGAGATGGTTGAGTCTTGACTTGTAGGGTTCTTGATGAAGTCAATGAATCATCTTCGTAGCTCTCCTCTGAATGGTCTCCAGAGGATCTTTGTCTTTCTTGAGGTGTGGTCTCCAGAACTGGATGCAATACTCTAGGTACAGCCTTACCAAGAACCTGTACAGAAGGAAAATCACCTTGCTTTTTCTACTCATGATATCCCTACCTATGCATCTAAAGATTCCATTAGCTTTCTGTGCTGCCTTTTCGCATTGTCTGGTTGTCTTTAAATCATCAGATATGAGTAATCCTAGATCCCTCTCAACCTTAGTTTCTGTCAGTTGTTATCCTCCTAGGGTATATTTCGTGCCTGGGTTCTTTCTCCCCAGGTGCATAACTTTACACTTCTTGGCATTGAATTTCAATTGCCATTGTTTTGACCATTTTTCCAGCTTTTTTAGATCACAGTCCATTCATGTGGCCCCCTCTTGTGTGTCTACTCTTTTGCAGAGCTTGGTGTCATCTATGAACAGGTATATCTTTCCCTCCAATCCATCAGTGATGTCACTGATGAATATGTTAAACAGAACTGGCCCTAGTACTAATTCGGGGGAGACTCTGCTGGTTACCGCACCTTGCTCTGACAGAGTGCCATTTATCGTGACCCTCTGGATTCTCCCCTGGAGCCAGTTCCTAACCCAGCTGAATATTTTATGCCCCACTCCAGTGTGTTCCAACTTGTTTATTAGTCTCTTATGTGGAACAGAGTCAAATGCCTTATTGAAGTCCGGAAATACTATGTCTACTGCTCCACCCTGATCCACTGTTTTGGTCACCCAAACAAAGAAATCAAAAATGTTTGTCTGGCATGACCTCCCTGCTGAGAATCCATGCTGCTTTGGGTCCAGGTTTCCATTTGTTTCCATATATTGCACTATTCTTTCCTTCATTAATGTTTCCATGATTTTCCCTACCACTGAGGTGAGGCTGACTGGACGGTAGTTACCAGCATCTTCCCTGCTCCTACTTTTGTGCAAGGGTACCACTGTGGCTTTTTCAAGTCATCTGGGACTCTATCACTCTCCAGGGACTTATTGAAGAGGACTGCTAATGGGGAGGCAAGTTCCTCTGTGAGTTCCTTCAGTATTCTTGGCTGGATACTGTCAGGTCCCTTTGCTTTATTGGTTTTTAATTTTTTCAGTTTTTTAGGACCCTTTCTTTTGTGAAGGGATTTCTGTCAGCTTCACTGGTGTGGTGTCCTTAATTTCCTAGTACCGGCTCACTACCCTGTTCCTCTTGTGTAAAGACTGAGCAGAAGTATTCATTCAGAAACTCTACCTTTTCTTTGCTAGTCTCCACAATCTGCCCGTCTCTGGTTCTCAACCGAATGATATCCCCTTTGCTTTTTCTTTTCTCCCGTATATACCTGTAAAAGGTGTTGTCCCCCTTTTTAACCCCTTCAACCATTCTTTCTTCTGTTCACACTTTGTTATCCTAATCACCTTCCCTGCTTACTTGAGTCATGCCTTGTCTTCCTCCATGTCACTGTCCCTCTTTGTCTGTTTGTACTTTTTGAAAAATTTTTTCTCTCCTTTATACTGAAAGCAACCTCATTAGAAAACCAAAGAGGGTTTCTCCTCTTCTTAGTTTTACTGATCTGTTTGGTGCATTCTGCTGTGGCCAGAGTTATTGTGTTCTTTATGGCCTTCCAACATTTGGGCTTGCAACCCTAATATCTACCCCCTCCCCAGCCACAACGCTCATGGCCCAAGGCTAAGCTTCAAGACCAGGGCTTTGCCCCATGGATCTGAAGCTTTAAGCTACAGATCTGGCACCATGCCCCATGGGTTCCCAGTAGTTGTCTTGTTTGATCTAGGACCATGTACAAAAATAGCATAAATACTCTGCATGGCCCCAGATCTTCTCTGTATGGTTGAAGCAGCAGACCTGTGGTCCATGTCCCCAAACCTCTGGGCTCTAAACAAAGCAGCAGACCCATGGGGTACAATCCTAGACTTGTAGCTTGCTTTGCAGATTTGTAGCTTAGTTCACATTGGGCCATGTGGACCCTATGCAAAGCAGCAGACCTTACAGGACATGGCCATGGATCTCTAGCTTACTTTGTGCATGGAACAGAAGGGCCTATTCAAAACAGTAGACCTATGCAGCAGTGCTCTGGATTGGAACTGCAGCTTGCTTTGCACAGGACACAGTGGGCCCTATGTGGAGCAAAAGATCAAATTGTCAAGGGTTTATACCCTAAGGCCCTACTTAAGCAGTTGGCACAAGTGTCACAGCCCCAGGGCAGTAATCAAAGCAGTAGATTCATAGCGCATGGCTCTTGTCCTGTAATGTGGCCTTGAGTCATGAAGGTGGGGGATGTGGAGGTGGTGGGAATTATGGTTTATAACCTTAAAGCAACATTTTATGACTTCTGTGGCTTTACAAACCTATCAAATGCATCAGCAGAGTATTTTGCAATTTCTTCTCATCTTTTGAAAGAGATACATATACATGTAAAGTAGCAGATCCATCAGGCATAACCCCAGACCTGTACCTTGCTTCATGAAGGCCCTGTGGGCCCTATTCCAAGCAGCAGATCCATTGGACATGGTGCTGCACCTGTAGCTTGCTTTGTGCATGGCTTCAAGGGCCCTATGGGAAGCAGAAGACCTGCTAATCTCAGTGCCAGACCTGTAGCCTGGTTTGCAGAGGGCCCTGTGAGTCTTATGTAAAACAGCAGACACATCTGGTATGATGTGTAGGATGCTTCACAAAGAGTCTTGCAGGCTCTGTGTGAAGCAAAAGACTGGTCAGGTACTGGAGGTCTGAAAGTTCCAACCTCTGTGGTAAAGAGCTGTAGTATGAAGAAGCCCATGCCCATTATTTGGGCTTATAATGTTCAAAAATGATAATGTTATGGGTGATAGATAGTTCATGTTTTTTTGGACTGATTTATTTATTTTTTTGCCACATTTCTGGATCAGATGTTTACCACCCAGCTGATAAGCACTTATGTTTATAGGTTTGAATATGTCCCAGAATACATTTTCAGGGACACCAACTTAAAGTAGTTTTTGCTTAAAATAAAACTAAATCCCTGTGCATGTGCAGTAGCAATTTTTTATGTTTTAAAAGCAGTTCTTTTTCCTTTACATTGGTGATGAGCAGCATGAGACCGAAGCAGAAAACTTTAATTCACTGAGGTCTAGAGAGGACTTTGCTAGTCACCCACCATTGGACCCTACAGTTAGTACAGCATGTCCTGGCCTGACCATGGTGGGGGAAGGTGGCATGGGGTGAGATTGTGGGGTAGGGTGGGGGTTATTTTTTCACGGGTGTGGGGGAGGATGGTAGCATGGGTGCTAGGAGGTAGGTGAGAGCGGAGGCTTGTTTATTTTTCTTTAACATGTTCACAATTGGCAAAGTATGGCAGAGAATGAAGGCTGACCAGCTGATGTACTGTGAATGTTGTACTGTACTGGTCACCCACCATGAGACCTAATTTGTAGGAACCAAGGGACCATGGATGGAGAAAGGTGGTACAGTATGCTTGCTAGAGGGTGGGCATTGATTTTTAAAAAAATTTTTGTTGCAGATTTTGATTAGCAGGGGATGGAGAAGGAGAAGAAGAAGAAGGTGACTGTTCAAAATGGTGGGAGAGCTGTGCTGGCTTCCCACAGTGGGACCTATTTATGTATTGGGGTGGTACTCGGGAAGAGGAGGAGCATGGGATGGGATGGATGCCAGTGGGTGGGTATGGGTGTGAGACTGATTTTAATATTATACTATTTTCATTATAAATCAGTAGCATTATTTCAGCCAGGCAGCATGCTGACCCACTATACATATTATCCTGTGTACAGGGCGTTCTCACACAAGACAGTTATGGGGGTGCTCCACTTCAGTGTCTGGGGTTTGGATGGCATAAATAAATGTAAAATAAAGGCTCCAAACCTATTGTAACTCATTTGAGCTAAACTCGGGTAATTTATAAGCTAATAGGGCCTCAGAGTGGTGTCTGTTAAAGTATAAGAGACTCCTCTCATGATGTTTGGGCAAACAGAACTGCTCAGCTTCACACCCTCAAAGGCCCTATTAACTTATATACAGGTTCATGATTGATGACAGAAGACAGAGGGTGAGACGATGAACTATGGGACCTATAAAATATGTACTGGAGTGGTGGTGTGGGGAGAGGATGGTGAGATGGGTGCCAATGAGTGAGGTGTGAGAGTTGTTTTTTATCCTGGGGGGTTAGCAGGTCACCAAGGTTGGACACCAGTGTCCACCGATACTTTATTTTCCTTTTTTATACTAACATGAATGGAACATTGGGACTGGGACACCACTGTCAGTGAAGGAATTTTGTGGGGGGTATCTGACACTGGGATAGGGCACCTGGTATCAGAAACATGAAAAAAAAAATGTTTTATTCCTGATTGACTTTGAAATGTCAGTCACAAAATGTGGACTATTCTTTGTCCCAAAATAAATGAAGTGCCCTACTATTTGTCAAATGTGTCAATATCTAACAAACTTGAAAGTTTCAGGTTTACGGTCTGTTTATATTTAGTTATCCGAGGACAAAATGTCTTAAAACAGAAGATGTTACATAAATTGTATAATCTGTAACTTAAAAACTACTTGATCTAATGTTTTGAAAATTGATGCTTAGCCTCTGAGACACACAGGGTGGACACATGACAATATTTAGAACTCTAGGCCCTAAGATGGTCAATTGATAACCTGTCAAAAGTAAAGATTTTGACCCCAAACATAGTGGTATACTGGCATTATTGTGCCCCTATAACACTAGCACACACACACGCACACAATCCCTGTAAAGCGAGATTAAGATGCGACATCTCATTGCCAGTGGGGCTCTGCTTCTTTGTTTTTACATTTGAGAGAACTGAAACAGAAAAGCAATTGCTGACAAGCATACAGTGAGTTAATGGCTGAGATGGGATTTGGACCTGCTTTTCCAGGCCTGTGGTCTAAACAATAGACCACAGCTACCTTGTTGTTCTATCTTTTCACATGCCATTGCTACTCCATCATGTTATATACTTTAAGTTACCTGTTTGGTATTTATAGTGGCTTGTTTAACTGTTTGAACAGTAGCAGAAGTTATAGGGCAATACTGAACAGTACTGAGTATGGCAAGCTAGGGATAATAAGACACAGTAATGGCCAAGGGAGAATCCAGGCACGTATTGGAGTTCGGGTGTTATTTACCAGCGCAATGTAAATATCACTTATGTGGCCACTCAAGATATAATCTGTAAGTATCTAGACATTTTAAAGGTTTTCTCTTTGCACTACTCCTAAAAAATGATTAATTATTTTGAACGTTAACACTTGTATGTGTAATATATTTACATCTATAATTGTATCTATTGTATAGGATGGTGATTATTTGTTGACTCATTTATAAGGATACCAGAAACATAATAAACATTCAGGACAGAAACTATTAATTCTATTATTCTATTATTCTGCTGATGTACAGTAAGCATTAGGAATCTGACACCTTATAGCCAGAGTGTTGAACTGCTAAATTTCATTTTATAAATCACTGTTTAATAAGTGACAGCACAAGGGAATCGGCCCTTTTAATGTTTTATATAGATAATAATTCTATGTGATTTATGTAACACAAGTAGTATGTTTATAACACATGAATCTACAACTTGCCATTTATGAGACAACTGGCTTCTGGGACACATTTATTCTGAACTGCGAATGCAACTTTCATGTTTTATAATATAACTCTGACAGCTGTGATTTCAGATTAAAGATTTTTTCATTCACATTCCAATCCTGATTGCTCTGCGTGGTCCTTATATTACCTTATCATCAATAGCAAGTGTTCATCCTACTGGGAGTCATTCAATAACCAGCTGCCATTTAATGTGGAGACTGAACATTTGTCTCAGCCAACTCATCTCAACTATAGTTTCACTACACAGGGAGCTGGGGCATCTTCAAGAAAAACAACAGCTGGACTTAAGCATTGTCCCCCCTCAATTTTACTTCTTTGTAGTGGCTAGATAAAATAAACACTGCCGTGCTATGATATGTTGTGAATCCATATGTTGGTCTATTTTTAAGCCATGTCACAGAAGTGTGACTTTCATCCCAAATGCCTTTATCCCTTTTCATGAGGCCAACCAAAAAATATTTAGAGCTGCCAACACAATATGAAGCCTGGCAATAAAAGCTAAAAAAAAATTAACTTTGCAGGCAACACATTTACTATTTATAGCTTAATGATTATTGCAAACCAGTATTTTAAATAAGTACTGTATATGTGAGTTTCATAGTGGAGTTACTGAATAAATAATATATATATAATCAAATAAAGCATTGGGTAAACATGTAAACAAAAAAATGTATGTAGGACAGTGCTAAATGCCATAACCTTTATATAGGATTACCATAGCTGAACTGAAACTGCATGATGTCATTGTATGGTATAGAGATTTTATTCAGAGTGTCCCCCTACATTTCATTACCTTGACAGCTGAGGATTGTCCTTTGGGGCAATGATCTGTAAAGGAAATAAAGGTTTCAAGAAAATTGACTTTTTTATGCTTAATTAGCTTTGATAGAAATCCATCCAGGAAAATGTCAGTGACTGATAAATGTATTATTTTTTTATGAGCTTACTGTAACCTAATGTGTGCGATGCATATTAAAAATAGTTCTTAACTTTAATGCTGACGTCATCTGGTATCGATCCAATATTTTAATGAAAAATAATGGGTCTGCTTTCCTGAAACACGTGGGAGCCAGCACAATAATACATGAAATAGCCTTGGTGTATATATAAAATGTCACTTTTTGTCATGAGACAAAAACTGTTTTTGAAATGTACAGCTGTGGCAAGCTGAAGCATTAGTAAAAACACATTGTGGTGTTCTGCCACTTTTCAAATACAAGTTGAACTACTCCACTTGATGTATGTAAGTTATTTTCTAACTTTTGATATGCTTGTTGCTTGATTACATGATCGTGATGGCAGATTTTCCCTATGAGTCAGGCATAGCTTCTACATGATGAGGCACTCTTATTCTGGATGTTGCAAACTGATAGCTTTGTGTTTAGTGCAATTTTTTCTTGGAACTCTTAATGGCTCCGAATATTCATAACTTTGTATATTATTAGGCCCCCAATGTCAAAGTGGTGTTGATATAACATTTGCAAAGTATGCCTGCTGTATTCTGGGTTTCCAGTGCTACACCATATGGAAAATATTCTACATGTATTAACTTTCAAATGATGTTGTTACACTTTGTGGTAACACCTAATAAGGGATTTTGTTTATTGACAGAGGACATGTTAGAAACTCCAAATAAAATGTAAGTATTTTAACATTAGAAATGAACAGATTGAATAAGTGGACTTGCTAAAATGTGGCCCCAAACCTTGAGGGAAAACAGGCTTAGTCACTATATTGTAAAATAAGTTGATGCACATAGCTTTTACATTTATTTGGTTCCCTTTTATGCATTAAATACCCACATATTCTGTGTGCTCATTTATGGTATGAAATGTCCAGCTAGTGAAGCTTCAGAGCAAACTTAAATTAAAGATTTCCATCAACAGAAGTGCTGCCCAGTGCACATGCCAGAAAGCAGATTTTGTATTCTTTTTCTAAAATGTTGACATCAAGGAAAATCTGTCTTATAAACACTGTAAAGGCATTTTGCTGCTGAAGAATTTGCAATAATTGACCAGAAGACTGTTGTACCACATATTTAGTTATGTTGACTCAATGCTGGCAATTTTATGAATGCTAATGCAATACAGAATACATGCAGCAAAGCTGGAAGACAAAAGCAACTGGATGAGAACACATAAAAAAGGAAAACCTCCTAATGCAGAGATGGAAAGTTTAAAGGGAACTCCACACCGGGCTGGCATGCTGCTGGTGTTTGCTGTAAATCAACTAAACCAATCTCTTGAGGTTGCTGGGACTGTTGATTAGTGTTTACTCATGTTCGTGGGAGACGGTGTCTGCTAGTGTTGGTGGAGAATGCCTGAATCTGTCTGGATGAGTGCAGACTTTTACTATGAGGTAGTGTAGTGAGGTGGGGGGAGTGTTAGCTCTTCACAGCTGAGCAGGATAAAAGTCTTTGTTTGTGTTGAGTCTTAACTAAGCCCTTTAGGAGTATCCAATGGCCTACTCCTGTGACTCCCCCAGACTCATTTAATTTATATTTAAAGCAAGTATCTGCCTGATGAAGGTTCTAACTAGACATTTAAAATACACAGCAGCCTTTTATATGCCATGAAAAATTGTTTTGCTACTGAAAAATATGCCACAGAAAACTCTAAGAGACATGATGCATAAATACAGTGCAAATGGTCTCAGTTCATGTATGGTACCCTTTCTTATAGGCCAAATAACTGCTTTGCAATGTAAAGCATTCTTTTTTGTTTTCACATTAAGCTCAGTTTCTATGTTCAGTACTTAATCAGATTAAAGTTAGTATCATTAAATTATGGCTTTGTTTAACAAAAACAATTAATAGTGTAATTGAAGCTAAGTACAATCTGGCTGTCTACATTTACAGGGCATATCTGTCTATACAAAATGAGCATTGTGATATATGACAAAAGAGGAAAATTGTATCTTCTCTTAAGTAAGGACTACAACCGATAGGGGTCCCTTTAAAACAATGAGCAGACTAGATGAACCATTGGCCTCCTTCTGCTGTCACCTTTCTATGTTTCTGTACTTCTGTTTTGAATCTGGGATAACACCAGTCAATTATATAGCCAATATAAATCTTCATTTTTCTTGTTAAATTGCCTCATATCCTTGCGCTTTCCAATGCACCTCTCTCACTGGATGCCTCTGGAAATAAGCTGTTTCAGCTCATTAGGCCATTTCTGGTAAACTCTTTCAATAAGTAAAGTGCATACTTAAATAAGTAAATAAATAATGTCATCAACAATCTGGAAGCTGGGCAATTCAGCAGCATGCTTATGTTCAGTGATGGCAATAAGCTGGCCAAAGTGGTGGACTTTTTGATGGAGACTAACTTCAGTAGGGTCTGAACAAGTTGTGCAATTGGTCTGAATTCCAGAATCTCAAATTAAACATAACCAAATGAAATTTGAAATGCTTGTGGAGGAAAGACCTAGGAAGAGCCAACACAATGTGTGGGTCCCCCATGTTGCAATGGAGGAGTAAAACTGCCTTGGTCATAAAAAACAAGGACCTGAGTCTGGCTGCATGGCAATATGTGGCAGAGAACTAGGCTGGAAGGTTTGTGACTTGGATCCATACCCAAATCACCGGACATCAGGAGTGGAGAATATCACAGAGAGCAAAGTGTATCTGCAGGACACTCTCATTCTCCTGCCAGTGCCTCATCCAGTAGGATGGCGTTGTGTAACTTTCCAAGGTAAATGATGGTCTGGGGGCACTGTCCCATCTGCTACAAAGTTCCAGTGCCCCTTGTACATCTAGCTTTGTCTCCACTATGTGATCTGCATGGCTCAACAGTTCCCTGCCCCCTTTAAGTGGGTGGGACATGTGACCTAATGCAGGTGGTGTGGCTTGATAAGGCATCAGTCCTGTAACGCTGTCTCCCTGTGTTAGCACTATGGTAATGGCTGCTCATCCCACTGCTGCTGTGTTCCCTGCTGGATACATTCAGCCCTGTTCTGCTGCTTCCACAGCTACTTATTCTGGAGCATCCTTCTGTTCATCATTGGTATGATCCTGCAGAGGTGGGTACCTTGCTTGGGGGTGGGGGTTGAGTCCCACAGTTGCCTGGTCTGCTGGTGGGCTGGCCTTCATAGGGTGGTGTCCTGCATGGCTGCCATCTGAAGTCTGGTCCAATGCACCATGGTGGCCAGTGCATGCTGGGTGTCACATAACATATGGGTGTGTGGCCACTGTTGGGTGGTCTGGCCATCTACATTTATGTCTGTCTGGCAGCTATGGTGGCTTCCATGTCTGTGCCCTATCTAATGTATGCTGTGTCCTCTGGCAGTGTTCACTGTGTCCTACTGGATGGTGGTGGCACTGTGGTGGGCCTGCATTGTCTGCACTGGGTGCTGAATTGCATGACTTTCTGTGCTGTTCTGTGTTGGACTGTGTCTCTCCACTCCCCTGTGTGTCTGCCACCATTCCACCATGGCTGTCATGTAGGGGGAGCTGTATGTCCATGAGGGGGTGCTACTGGGGGAAGGGTGTACCTCTGTCCTACCTGCTGTGCATTTTTTCCCATCAGGATGCATTGTTGTTGGGGGTGGGAGCCCCTGGCTCCTGTCTCTCCATGTTACATCCCAATGACTTGGTATGCTTACTGTGTGCCTGGGTCTACCTCTCCCTGTGTTCCACACTGTGCTTCTGGCTCAGTCTGACATGACTTATTGATGTTGGGGCTTTCCTGAATGCATGTCCATGTAGAATGCATATCCCATGTTACAGCCATACACCTTCACACCTGTGCTGCTGCATGCTTGCACCCCTGCACTGCCCCTACTTCCACACCCAGCTATGCTGGTTCTGTGATTGCCATTCTCCCATCTTGGATGTGTGGTTCCCTCAATTTGTGATCTGCATGGCATCTGTATGGCCTAAGTGGCCCTTTCAGTGATGGTGAATAGCAGCAATTGAAAGTACTGTAAGAAGGTACAATTTTGGAATATAGTACATAAAATCACAAAAATTATAAAATCAAATACAGGCATTGCTGGTATAATATACAAGATATTTTCAATCAATTGCAGCCCTATTGCAAAAATCAATTAATTATGGGAAATAGGGTTGGTCAAAAACAGTGGAAAGTACAAAAAGGCCAAAATATGCATGCCATGTAAATACCAAGTTGTGTATATCAAGGGCATAGAAGAGTAAACATTTACAGAACTAGTAAATAGTACAGTAGGTTAAGAATCATGGGCAGGTGCAGGAAGAGTAATTGAAAGTTTTGAAGAGATTAACTAAAAGCTAAATAAGAGAAGGAGAGATAGAAGAAGGTTGGAAGATTGTCCAAAAATAACTAGGAGTTGAAATTAGAATGCAGATTGCAAGGATGAAGTACAACAGGCAGGAACAGAAATACTGCGAGAGTCAGCAGAAGAGAGGGAGTAGGTGAAAGGAAGTAAATAGGAAGGAGATAGCTAAGGCAGGGAAGAAGAGAGGAAAACCAGAATTTAGCAAGAAAGGAAACACAGAGAAGTAGATGCTGACAGTCCAACAATGGCAAGAAGAGGGTCTGATGGAGGAGACAGTGGTGAGTGAGAAGAAGGGAGTTTGAGACAAAGCAGCAGAAAAAATTTAAGAGAGTATCCAACTCGGACAATTAGTTTTTGGGAGCAACTCCATAAACCATGTCTGCATAATGAAACACTGGTAATATTATTTTAGAACAAGTTCCTGATGGACTGGGAGATAGAGGCAATCATTATTCCAGTAAAGGGCACCAAGTTTAGTACATAATTTTGGCAACAATCCTTACGCAGTAAAGAGCTCCAAGTTTAGTACATAATTTCTTAAGAAAGGCATTACCGTGTAGAGGCAAACTAAAGTTCCTATGAAGCCAGACATCAAGATACAGTACTTACAGAAGGGGACATCCTCCAAAGGAGAGCTATCAAGAATGGTGAATTAGCTGCATTAGGGAAGCTTAGCTAGTTTTTGCCCAGGACCAAAGGACATGGGAACAGCCTTTTTAGCATTAAACAGAAGGCAGATTCAGGAGTACCAGCACTGAACATTATCAAAATCTTGTTGAATCAGTGGTTTAAGCTCAGATGTGGAGTGACCAGTAATGTAGAGGACTGTGTCATCTGCATACATGTGTATGCTGGCATTGACACAGATGGACATGATATCATTATGAAAGGGAGAAAAATGACAAAAGAATGGAATCTTGTGGGACTCCAGTCTGGATAGGGAAGGGGAAGAAACTGAGCCATCCACCTGAACTGACTGGTAATAGTCAAGGAGATAGAGGCAGAATCAATTTGTTGTTGTGGCAGAGAATCCCACTTGCTTCAATTTGACTAACAGATGAGTGTGGACAACAGAATCAAAAGCCTTAGTAAGCCCTATAATGATGGCTGAGGTGATAAGATCTTGATCAATTCCTGTGAAGATGGAATCAGTGAATCTGAGAAAAGAGGAAACAGTAGAGTGATGTTTCTGGAACCCAGACTGGTACTAAGAGAGGTAACTAGAGGAATCCATGAGAGAAGAGAGCTGTGTGAAAAAAAGCATTCCTGTAACATAGCAATTGCTGCAGGAATGCAGATAGGAGGGTCGCTACATGGAAGGACAAGGTCTATACCTTTGTGCAAAGGGAGGACTTTGGAGCTTCCAAAGTTGTGGTACAGCACTAAGAGTAAATGAGAGGAGAGAAGGAGAATAGCAGAGGTAGGAACTGCAATAGCAAGTGCAGAGACAGTGAGCAGTGTTTGATCAAATCCATCAGGGCAATGGTCTTTTGAGGGGATTAAGTTAAATAAAACTGAAAGAGTTTCAGAAGGAGTGACTAGAGAGAGGAGAGGCAGAAAGCTTGGGAGGAGGGTCATTAGATACAAAGGAAGGAGAGTTTTTTTTTCAGTTGTTTAACCAGGTGAGACACACTAAGCTGAAAGCTTTATTACAGGTGCAACCTGGGAGCACAGGGAAGTTAAGTGACTTGCTCCGGGTCACACAGTCTATACAAGTGGGGTCTGTGGGATTCAAACCCAGGTCTCCAGATTTGCAGCTCAGAGCCTTAAATCACTGCACTATACTGCCTCCTAAGGTTGAACAGAGAGGAATAGAAGTGGAGGAACAGAGAAGAATGGAAGCAACACAGGAGGTGAGAAATTTATTAAACACAGAGGCAGAGGCCCTAGGGTCAGAGATGTGATCAAAGAATCCTCTGTGGGATAAACTCTTAAGTATCCTGAAACATTCTGGTTTAAACACAATTGTTGTGCTTACAGGGAGCAAGAAAAGTCTTAAAAAAACAATTTTTTCACATTTTCAACCTTTCAGAACATTTAATCTGCTGAACGATCATTAATAAAGTTTCCAGCTAAGAATGCACATGCCAAATTTAAGGCTGGAGACTCCCATTGTATTGAGATGCAAAAATCAGGATTTAACAGGGAAGTGTTTACTCATTCCTAATAATCTGGGTGCTGATGTGACTCTCTCTCTCTCTCTCTCTCTCTCTCTATCTGTCTGTCTGTCTGTCTGTCTAGCTATCATGACTATCTATCTGTCTGTCTGTGTATCTATCTATCTATCTATCAATCTATCTATCTATCTATCTATCTAAATTGTTTCTTTTTTTATTCTTTTAATAACTGGGTAAAGCCCACTGGACACAAGTCCTATTTACAGGGGCTACCCTAGAGCACTGGGGAGGTTAAGCAACTTGCTCAGGGTCACACAGTACACACGGGGAGGTTATGGGAATCAAACTGCTGGATGTACTAAGTGCATTCACAGTTTGTTACTCGATTCTTTAGGGTATACCGACAGCCCCTTTATAAACTAATATAAATAAATTATATGCAACTGTGGTATACAAAGATATATACCCTTTGAGGGGGCTAACAAGGGTTGTAATATAGGAGCCTGAAGGGGGAGTGGCATTATTGTTCTAGTTAGCCCGAGAGGGGTACATAGACTTGTATGCTGCACTTGCCTATCATTTATTTTTCATAATATGTAAGGATGACTTTTTTTATACCTTTCTGTAGAGCAGCATCTGTTCTGTGGTTGGGGCCATTTTAGTGATTGCCATCACTGTTTTTCTTGCTTGTGTTTTCATAGTGTAAGGGTGTTTTGGTTATGGCTAGGCATTCTTTTGGCCCTTGTGTGTTTCCATATTGCAGAGTTTCCATACTTACCAAGGTGTGTCTCTGGCTTGTGCTCCTTTATTTTGTTGGTGGCGTGTGGCATGCAGTTGGCTTTTGCAGTCAGGAGCAGCCTGTGGAGGAGTATGTGGCATGGAGTGGCAAGGTATTGAAGCACAGAGTTGGGAGCAGCATTGCCAGGAGATGTAGCAGCCAAGGGAGTGGCATCTCAAAGGGATTATAAGGATGGTGTTCTCAAGAATAGCCTGTCCACACTGCATCATGGTGTTGTGGGTAATGTCTACTTTATCATAGAAAACATGGTATCTGGGTGACATTCCTGTATAGTAAGATACTTGGAAGAATTCTGGTTGCATGGGTGGGTTTGGTACTGTACTATATGAGGCTTTTTTCTTGGTTGAGACGTGGGTTTCTTGTTGGGTGGGTGCATTTGTTACTCTGTTATTTGTTTGATTTTTTTTAGGGTATGGATGGTATATTTGTTTATGCTGTAGGCTCTTTCGCAGGTTTGTGGAAATCCTGGGTGTTTTAATGAGCATGCAAATTGTTAACTGGTTTGTGTGTTAAATAATTTCTTAATTGGTTATTAAGTTGTTTGTTTTGGTTGTTATAATGTTGGTCTATGGGTGTTTTTTCCCATGGTATACAGATTTTGGTGCAGAGGTACAGTATACAGCTTTAAATGGAAGGTATACAGCTTAAACTGAGAAATAGGCAGCTTGAATTGCTGTAGTAGTTGGAAAGGTTTACAGGGAAATACGTGATAATGATTCTTATGAGGAAAAGTCCAATCCATGCAGCTATCTATATCTATATCTATATCTATATCTATATCTATATCTATATCTATATCTATATCTATATCTATATCTGTTTCTGCATATGTATCTCTATACCTATATCTACATCTACAGGTGTATGTATATCTATATCTATATCCATCTTTATCTCTATCTCTATATCTGTATGTATATATATATATATATATATGATGTATATGTATATCTATATATGCAATGTAGGTAGGGACCCCAGTATTTATAAAAAAACATTATTTTCACATCAATGGGACCCAAGTTAAAAAAGATACACATTATTATTCAACCAGTGGATAAATAACTTTATTTTTCAATTGCCTACATCACCAAAATGTTAATCATGTGGATTGACATGCAATTGTGTCCAATCACAGTTAAAGCTGTGACACAAAGGCAGCTGATAGATTAATCTAAACCCTGCTCATTCTGCCATCTTGCTTCCTGCTGTGTGCATCCTTAGTAAACAAAAAGTGAAATTCCAATCAAAAAACAAACAAACTGTGCCATTTATTTAGAGCATAATACTGCAGGCAGTACTATAAGTCCTGTCTACTGATACAGATTTATTTTTATCTCTATCATGCAGATGAATGATGAATCCTGACTAGTGATGGCCAGCAGTTCCTTGGCAGTTGCAGTGAGATCATTCATGATGCAGCAGGGCAGCAAGCTTCTGGTGTCAATGAGGGAAACAGGTGGGAGACAATCTCCATCACTGTTATCCCATAATTGGTTTGGGTCTGAGAGATCAAATTCATGGTGCAGAAATTGAACTGTATGATGCTCACAGTACCAGAGATGAACCTGTCCTTGAAGGAGAAGCCAAGTTGGAATCGCAGGATAAGCCAAAGAGGGAGTCAATTTCAGAGCCACATAATTAGCCAAGGAGGGAGCTGACTTCAGAACCACTGAAGGAACTGAGTCTTTATCTGAGGGTGAAGTCATGTCCAGACCCACACGAGCAATCGAGATTTGATCTACATGATGAGTCGAGTGTGAACCTGTGGGGGAAGCTGAGTCTGGATCAGCAGAAGGTCAGTCCATCAACCTGTAAAATAAACAACAAAAGCCTAAAAAAAATAATACATATATTGTAAACAGAGAACATGCAATGGCCTTTGTTAAAATATGCCATTCATTTTCATTTGTGAGGGGTTGTGACTTTCATTACTCACTCATGACTTGCAGCCTTGTGCATCACAATGCACGCCAAGGCATAGGTATATCAGAGCATGACCGCATGCCCTGTAGTGGATTATCTATTACATATACACATATAATATATGCATATATTCTATAGCTATATCTATATCTATTATTTGCAAAAAATGCATTAATGCACCAGTTAGGGTAACTTAACACCATAAAAGTAGGGAAATGCAACGTTAGGGTTTCTAACCCTAATGCCACACCCCCATCCCCTAAGCAGCAAAAGGAAAAAAAAAATAGGGTTTTTGGCCTCCAGCGTCTTGGTGAATCAATGGTGGGGTGTTTCTCATGGTTGTCAGCCATAATGCCAACCCCATTCCATGAGCAAACAATGTCACACATGGTCTCCTTTCTTGAAAAGTACAACAAATTGTATTGGCAACCTTTGGTGAAACATACTTTTCTACTTTTGAAGAGTGTATCATTATGCAGCAGTGGCTTGGAGCTGTATTTTGTGCTTCAGACTGAAGGCTAGGGGCTGGGAGGAGGGGTGAGCATTAGGGTTGACAACCCTGAAGAAAGACCCCTCCACTGATTGGCCAAGACTCTGTAGAACTTAAACCTAAATGTTTTTTTTTTCTTTCACTGGTTGGGTGGTTGGAGGTGGGGTGTTACAGTTTTAAAACCAAACACCACATGTCCCTACTTTTGTGGCACTAAGCAACCCTAACTGGTACATTAACAAAGTTGTTTGCAAAGAATTTTCTAATTTTTTGAGAAATTATAATGTATCCTCATTTGCCTGTTGGAGGGTAGGGCCCTCTGATCCCTTCATAGATGTGCTGTGGAAGTGCAGGGCCCTCAGAGCCCTGCACTTGTATTTCTGCCAGAACAGCAACCAAATTGTCAGCATAGCCTTGTTATTACCCCATCTCATGAACCCATGCTGAGAATTTTCAATTCTTTGCCAAAATGCCATTCTGTGGCATTGAAATGTCATTCCACACCACAGGTGTGAAAACACATTTTGGCCAGGATTTGAAAAATGACAGCTGTCATATTTATGAAGCAGTGTAAACAATGGCTACTTTGAAAATTTTGGGTCAAAATATTTAAAATTAAACCAGACCAGTGGTGTGGAGGTCTGAGGTGCTGGCGTTGTATGTCCTGCCACATCAGTGACCCATGTTCAATGATTAGTATGAGTCACTAGGGGTCAGCAGGGGAGGATGGCTGTGAGAGCATTGAGCTGCCACCAGGCAGCTCTCCTCTCCCAGATTGGGGAGGTTAACTCTCCTGGCCTTTGTCTGCCACCACGTGGAGGCATGATGGTGGTGCAGGTATCAGAGGGGGGCTAGGCACTATCCCAGGGGTGAGAGGAGTGGAGTAATTTCAGGTCAAGGCATGCATGCATGCCTCCACTCTTGCACTCAACCTTGTTTGGGGCTCCAGGAAATTAAGGGAGAAAATAGGTGGAAAAACAGGTGATTGTGGCTTAATGAAGCCCCCCTCATCTGTGCCAACTTTCCACCTGGGCTTGGAGGAAGGAAGTGTTCAGAGACTGGAGATGGCTTTGTTGCTAGAAGGGATGGGATGAGACAGCCACCCAGCCTGTCAGAGGAGCATAACAGAAAATATTGAAAAAAAAAAAATAAAATGTTTAAAATAACTGATGTTATGAAGGAGAGTAGTAAAATTTCAATGTACACACAAATCTTTGCAATTTTTACACATTTTGATCCAAAATGTTCAACATAGCCTTCTTATAATCCCACCTCATGAACAATGGTAGTGAAACTTCTCAAATCCCACAATAAGGGTGATTTCACCAAGCGATCGCAAAATCAACTTTCACAATGGATTTGCATAATTTCACCATGATTTTTCATGAGGAGGTGGGGTCCCCAAAAGGTCATGTTGAAAATTTGTTGTCAAAATATGCAAAAGCAGCAAAGTTATGCATCAAAGTTGAAAACCCCATTGAAATACTTTGAACTGCACTCACCTTAGTTTCTCATATTGCAGTTGGTGGTTCTATCAGCAAGACATGTCTTCAATCAGAGAGTGGATCTTCACCCTGTGACCTGTTTTCAGGTGAGTGAGGGTATGTGGGGATGCACTTGGGGGTGTGTGGGGTGGTGAGTGCTAAGGGGATGTTGGGGTGGGGCAAGGCACTGTTTTCTTTTTTGCAGGTTTAAACCCAAAAAAAATCCCATTGAGAGATGGTTTTCTGTTTTGCAGAAAGACAGAAATGGTGATTAGAGGGTAGGGGTGCCACTATTCATCAGGGAAAGAATCATTTTTAGGGATGGTGATTGGAGGGTGGTAGATGCCACTAAACACCAGGGAAAGAATCATTATTTACGGGGACAGTTATGGGGGTGGGGGTGCCACTAGACACCAGGGAAAGATTAATAATTTACAGAGACAGTGATCAGAGGGTGGGCAGTGCTGCTAGATACCAGGAAAAGTTTCCTTATTTATGGGAATGGTGATTGGAGAGTGAGGATGCCACTGGACATTAGAGAAAGATTCCTGATTTATGGAGATGATAATAAGAGGGTGGGGGTGCCACTAGATACCAGGTAAAGATTCCTTATTTACTGAGATGATAATCAGGGAGTGGAGGGGATGCCACTAGACACCATGGAAAGCTGGCTTACTGCTCAAGCTGCAGCCCGCAGAATGAGTTCCAGCTGCAGCTGCAGAAGTCAAGAAAGTCCCGCTGTTCAAATACAGAGAATGTGGGTGAATGGCTGCTCTAGCTAAGCTGGGCACCCTGGATTTTGGGTACCCAGAAAAAGTATTTCTGACAACTCTAAAAACAAACAGAAGAATCTAGTTAAATGAGGCATGTTTAGCTAAGTTCTGGTGTTTGTTGTTTAAAATGCCAAAATTTTTTTGTATTTTCCATGCTTGTTGATTTGTGGAGAAAAGCAACAAGATGGTGGTTCTTATGGCATAAACAAATGTTTGGTGCTGTGCCAAGCAAGGGTGAGAAACCAATAAAGGGTACTACAACATCCAATTTTTCATTTTGCACCAGAATGTTAACTCAAAAACCCTACTGCACATGCTCAGAATGGGAAAGCATGAAACTTTAAAGACTTATAACTCAGGAATCATTTAATATTTTTCCACCAGACCTTTATAAGGCACTACCTCAGGACATGGCACGAGTGCCCGGCATGTCTGGAGAAAAAATTCCTTTCCATGTAGGCTGTAGGTGAGAGCAAAAACAAACAAAAAAATTCATATGAAGTATATGAAAAGAATTAGTCATTTACAGAAAGATGACATATGGGGAACTCAGAAACTACACAAGCTGCTGGTCAAAACATTCCACAGATCAAGACCTTGCCTTCTAGACAAAACATGCAAATTTCACCTGATTTTGTCAAACAGTGCCAAAGATATTATTGTGCAAATTTAGTGGTTTAACATTGAACACCCTACTCAGCTCTAACTATAGTGGCACTAACACACCACTACAATATATATCAATATAATTACTGACAAATAATTTTTTCTTAGGGCTCAGCCAGATGATATTTGCCATAATAACCCATGGGTTATTATGGTGAACATGTGCTCTGTCAATTAACATTGAACACTCCGTTATTGGCCTGTGTGTGGGTGGGCTGAACAGTTCCTCAAACATGGCCGCTCCATATCTTCATTAGTGAGGATCCACCATGGAGCCACCATGACAAGACTCTTCTACTTCCCAAAACCATTTACATTTATCTATCTGGTTGACCCTGCCTTTAAATTAAAAAAAAAAAACGTATCTGGTTGATCCTGCGGTTCACCAGCTTCAGGCAATCTGTACTGCGAGCTGGAATGTGTCCATAGCTTAACGGATACAAACCAAAGTGTGATCGGGGTCAGGATGTCAAGTGCTAGTCTTTAAATAAAATAAACAAATACAGTTCAAAAGTGACACAGACTGTGTGTGTGTGTGTGTCTGTGTGTGTCTGTGAGTCTGTGTGACACACACAGACACAGAAGTCAGGCTGTAAAAAATTGCTCACCAGATATTATATAAAATAAAAAATGCAGAAGTGTGTGACACATGATTTTAATGTACACCCTTGGTGCAGGATTCTTTAGTAATTTAATAATTTATATAACATCACACTCCTCAGGTGTACATTAAATTCTTGTATCACACACTTCCCCATCCTTTATTCTATATATAAATAAATAATGGGTAAGGGTGGTTTACAATAATGTATACCCATTGAGGGATCTAATTAGGGATATATGGCCATAAACCGAAAAGGCAAGTGGCTTTATTGTTCTAATTATCTCCCTGAGATGGGTGTACATCCGAGTGTTCCATCCTTACCCATTGTTTGTTGAATACAATACATTAGGATGGTTATTGTGTTGTGGAGCTCACATTTGTGATCACATTATGGCACCTGAATGTCCCTTTCAGTGAGGAAAGAATGGTTCATAGTGAGTGCAGGTAGAAGTTTGGGGGATGTCAGGGTTTGGGAGGGGTTTGTGTGTCTTTTTTCCAGGTTTATTTGCAGCTTGGTAATTGGTTTGGCTAGCTTCCTAATGATGCATTAATTGTATTATCAGTATCGTATCATTAATTGTTTCATTAGTGTAGCTACATAGCTTTAATTAATGTAGCTATATAGCTGTAACTGTTTGATTAGTGCAGGTATATAGCTGTAATTGTTTGATTAGTGCAAGTATATACTTTTAATTTATAGATTAGTCACAGGTTTACAGGGAAATGAATGGTGGCATTTTCTGTGGGGTAAAGTTCCCATCCATGTAATATAGACAAAAAGACAGACAGATAGACAGACAGTCAACTAGATATATAGATACACACACACACACACACACACACACACACATATACACACCTATGTAACAGATAATCCAGTACAGGCTGTGTGGTCAGGCTCTGATATATGCATGCTTTGGTGTGCGTTGCGAGACATAAGACTGCAGGCTGAGTGTATTCAACCACCTAAGGAGGCACTGAATGCCTTTTTTCACCCATTTTCTATCTATCTATCTATCTATCTATCTATCTATCTATCTATCTATCTATCTATCTATCTACCTATCTATCTACCTACCTATATATCTATCTACAGGTCTCCAGTGAGACAGCACCTAAAGTACTGCATGCAGTTCTGGCACCACTACTTGAAAACAGACATCAAACTACTGGAGGGGGTACAGTGCAGGGCAACAAAAATTATTCTGGGGTTGGGGGACAGACCATATGAGGAGAGACTGAGAGACCTTAATATGTATACCCTGTAGGAAAGAAGTGAGAGAGGGGATATGATTGAGACCTTCAAGTACCTGAAGGGTTTGAACAGAGTAGACACCAGGTGTATGTTCAATCCGAAGGGTGGAAGGGAAACCAGGGGACACTCTATAAAGTTGGAAGGGGCAGGTTCAAGAGGGACCTGAGGAGGCACTATTTCACAGAAAGGGTGATGGTAGGGTGGAATGCTCTGCCAGAGGAAGCAGTATCACTGCAGAGTGTTGGGGGCTTCAAGGGGGGGTGGGACAGATTCAAGGGGAGAGTGCAAACTGGGAGGGGGCAGGAGATGGGGAGGGCATATGAGTGAGGGGGGCAGCTGCAGTCCAATGGACTGAAATGCTGCACACTCAAGCAGACTATATAGACCAGATAGCCTGTATCTGCTGGCAATTTCATATGTTCGTATGTTCATATATATCAGAGCAGAACCACACACCCTGTAGTGAATTATCTGTCTTCTAAGATGGCCAACATTTTTTGTTGGGGGGGGTTGAAAAATAGAATGAAGCGCAGGCATATAGTCATTTCTGGACAATGCACGGTCAAATGGCATGTTTCTTCCAATCAGGAGATAGCATTTTTACAGATTTTTGTCACCCATTTTCTATCTATCTATCTATCTATCTATCTATCTATCTATCTATCTATCTACCTATTGTATCCATCTTCATTGCAAAAAACTGTTAATGCATCAGTTAAGGTTCATCTTAAAGTGACAAAAGTAGGGAAATGTGGTGTTAAGGTTTTCAGCTGTAACTCCCCACCCCCATTCCCCCAAACAACAAAAGGAAAGAAACTTAGGGTTTGGGGATCTCTAGAATCTTGGTGGGGTCTTCTTTGGGATTGTCAGCCTAGTGAGTTTCCTGTCTTTTTGTGATAGTACAGTTCAATCCTCATTTATACAGGGTCCTTTGGAAGCTGCATGAAGACATTCATCTGGCCATGGAGGGGCCCTGCACTTTGGTGCCTCCATAGAGGCAGCCGTGCAGGGCACTTTGTCCTCTGCACCACATGTGCAGTGTATCAGGTTGCACAAACACAGTCTTATTTTGTGAGGGCTATACAAGAAAAGAAAGCTTGGAAAAAAAGTAAGTCAAAAATATTGTTTTGAGAAGCCACCTTCTTGTTTCATGATATTTTCGTGACCTGATGAATGAAAATGCAGTCTTAGGAAACAAGAATGTGGAAACAGCTAAGTCCAAAAGAGGATCCCTTGTGATGAAATAATGTGAAGAAAAAAAACGAAGTCCATAATCCTATTTCATGAGAAAGCATCCTCTTTCATCAGATTATCATGATCTTACAAAAGCAGATGCCTTCTCATGAAAGAAGAATGTGGAAAGAAAGTCAAAAATCCTCTTTCATGAGAAGGCATCTTCTATTGTGAGATTTTCATTACCTCGAGAAAGAGGATGCCTTCTCACAAAAGAAGGAAGTGGATAAAAGTCCAAAATCCTCTTTCATGAGATAGTTTTCCTGTTTTGTAGAGCCCTGTTCCTCTTTATGAATATCACAAATGGGGAAAATGGGCTCACAAGTCTGTATGGATATTTTGGATGTCCCCAAAACACATTTCTGGGTAATTTGTGAAAACATTAAGTCCAGAATCAAGCTAAATGGATCACATTTAGCTAGATTCATGTGTCTGTTTGTCTGTGGGGCATCCTTTAATAGGGCTTTGGAAAAAATATTTAAAAAAAATGGAAACAAGATGGCTGCCATACACAATATTTTTCTTTCTCATGAAAGATGATTTCAGCCTCATGAAAGAGGAATCCTCTTTCATGTGTCCAAATTCTTTTTTCATATCAACCATCTATCCAAAAGACCCTGCTGAGCATGCTCAGAATTAAAATTTCAAGTCCTTATGACTTGGGAATGGAATAATAACTTTTCACTAAACCAATTAAATACACTTTTTTATGTCAAGCCCTTTGTACCATAACAATTTCAGAACAAAATTCCAAACCATCTGGTCTACAGGCAATGACAAAAAAAAAATACTAAAATGCCATTATTCAGATCTCAGAATCTGCACAACTGACTGGACTGAAACTTACCACATCAAGAGATCTTGACCCCACAGACTCCACATGCAAAATTCTGTGCAATTACATTGAACAAGAACAAAGCTCTTATGGTGCAAAGTTAAGGATTTAACACTAAACTGCCTACGCAACCCTATGTGGTGCTACTGTACCACTATAATGTATATACTGTATAAATATGTAAGAGATATGCCGTGGCCCAACTGAGAATATCATTGATATTCTTTTGGAGTGCAGTTTGACCTTTTGACATCACTAGTGGTATAGCCATGCATGATATCAAAGGTCAAATTGCACAAAGGAGAATATCAATGATATTCTCAGTCTTGGGCAGTGGCATATTTAATTTATGTAAGGTTGAGTTTAAATTTATGATCTTGTTGCCTTTTTTTACTGAAAAGTATTGATTCTTATGTGCTTTTCACAGTTTTCTTTAGGATGACTGAGCAGAAAGAGATCAGTTAGAGCCACATGCTGATGTATGCAGATGCTAAAGATGGCATTGTGCATCAGCATAACAGCATTCAGCTTAGCTAACAGTGAGTGTTTAAGGATGATGGGAGCTTCTACTATACAGAAAAAGATTGATTCATTGCAACAAAGTGTGTTTATGCACCAGTTAAGGATCAACTTAATGCAACAGAAATGTGGTGTTAAGGTTTCCAACCCTAATTCCCAAGCAGCAAAAGGACAAAACCACACAAGAAACCACAGATAGCCATCATCAGGTAAGACAAACAACATGCAAAAGAAATACATCATCAGGGTCCAGCACTTCTGCAGACACAGCTATACATACTCAGTATAAGACATACACAACCACTTCTGGCTGTTGAAGCACAGGCTCCTGTGGGGCCAGCACCTCTGTAGCCACAGATAGAAATCCACAATATAAAATGTTATCACTACTTCTGTCTGCAGTGGTGCTATGAGAAAATAAAATTCTGCCATGAAATTTCAGAATGCTGTTTGGAAACTGTTGCAGACATTCCAACTTGGAATAAATGCACAAATTGTATATTAATGCATTGAACTGCAGAAAGAAATTCTGCAGAACTGATTAATGTTAGTGATCAGTTCTGTGGAACTTTTTTCTGCTGTTTGATACATTAATTCACAATTTATATATTGATTCAGCAGCTCGGTAAGTCACTGAACTGCAGAATGAATGTACGGATAGTGGATTAATGTATTATACAGTGCTGCAACAGTATGCAAGTCCAAGGACACAGTCAGTTCTGGTTTACCTTAGTAGGTATTTTGTTTTTGGTACCAAATTGCAACTACCTAGATCCATGAGCCTGGGACAGTAAAGTGCCTCCATGGCCAGAACACTCAGGCTTTTCCCTTCTTCAAACTCTGTCAGGGGAAGGAGTTCTGATGTGTGAATAAAGTTTAAATACACAGTGTTGCACCATTTTCATATTGTAAGTAAACAGTAAGATCACAAATATGTCCAATGTGATTCTATGAAAATTGTCCTCTTTAACTGACCTCAGTATGGGATTACTAGTAAAGAATTAGAGTCCTCAGATCATGATCATAGTGCATCCCCTTTTACATTCTGAGTTTACCCCAAAGATCTGTGCTGGGACCAGTTCTATTCAATGTCTTCATAAGCAATATTGCAGAGGATCTAGATGGGAGGGTTAACATGTTTGTGCACAATACAAAGATATGTAACAGGGTAGATACACAGGAAGGTATAGAAAAAATAAGCAGAGATCTGAAGAGGCTAGAAAACTGGTCAAAGGAATGACAGTTGGGTTTCAATGCAAAAAAGTGCAGGATGATGCACCTGGGGAGAGGGAATCCTAGGGTCAACCACAGAGGAAAGGGATCTAGGGGTAGTCATAGAAGACATCCTCAAAGTGGCTAAACAGTGTGACAAAGCAGTCAGAAAGGCTAACAGAATACTAGGGTGCATAGGGAAGGGTATAACAAGTAGAAGAAGGGAACTGGTGGTACCATTGTACAACTCTCTAGTAAGGCCTCATCTGGAATACTGTGTTCTGATCTGGAGGCCCCATCTCCAAAAGACATAGATGGGATGGAGATGGTACAGAGGAGGGCAACAAAAATGGTGTCTGGGATGCAACATAAGTTGTACAAGGAGAGACACAGAGCTCTCAATATGTACCCCCTGGAGGGAAGGGGGGGAGACATGATACAGTACTTCAAGTTTCTGAAGGGGATCAACAGGGTTCCAGAGGGGAGTATCTTTCACATGAAGGAAAATAGTAGAACAAAGGAGCACAGCATGAGACTAAAAGGGGGAAACTTAGGGGGAACTTGAGGAAATTGTACTTCAATGAATGGGTGATGGAAAGATGGAACAGTCTCCCCTGGAATTTGTGAGGGTGGCCACGGTTCAGGGATTCAGGAATGCATGGGATAGGCACATGTGAATTATCAAGCTAGGTCAAAAGGGGGAGAGTTTGTAGCATCTAAGGCATCTTAAGCATTAGAAAGAGGGATAAGGCAGACTGGATGGGCCACAAGTCCCTTATCTGCTGACAACATCTACTGTATGTATCTATGTATCTTTCATGTGAGCAATTTTCTGCAATTGTGTAACGGGTATGGGATGATTATTAAAAGTCAACTTTTACATTGCCCATTTTGACCATGAGTGGGGAGGGATTCTGAATCTAAAAAGTGATTTAAATCATTTAGTGAATCAAACTGATAGATCTGTAGACTCACATGGTATCTACTATACAAGAACAAGCTCAAGTTGCTGTTTTAATTTATGTCATTGTGAAGAGCTCAGTTACAAATCCTAGTAACTTTTTAACATAATAAATGCTCTCACTACATATACCCATAGTTTGGTTATGGCCCTATAATCGCTACAAAATCAGCAAGACCCTTTCAGAAATACAAGTGTACTATGTACATGCAGAATGCATGCCACATGCTTGATTGTGCAATGTTTGCATGCAGTGTGCATACACAAAGTTAACCTAAGCGAACTAGGTCTAAAAAGCAAATCAAGTTTGCATGCTACAAGCTTGACATGTGTGCAGCAGGTAAGATGGTGTGAATATCTAAAAATCACATCAGGTTCATGTGTTGCACACTTGACATGAGTGCAGCAGTTAAGCTGGTGTGAACATCATTTAAAAATCGCATCAGGTTCACATGCTGCATGCTTGCCATGTGTGCAGCAACTAAGCTGGTACAAATCACATCTAAAAAACACATCAGTTTCTAATTTTCATACTACTGCTAGAAATTAGAGCCATTAAAATACATTTTTCATTTATTTTTCATTAAAATTAGGTAAACAAATTAATTCTGATCCTTTTTGCAAGTTGTTTAAGGCTTTTGATTGTTGTCATTAAACTGCCATTCATTTGTAAAGTATTGTTTGCTTACTGCATTAAATGACTAGGATATAGTCAGCCAACATCCCCCATTCCAGATGTGCGAAGAAATGCCTCTGTGTTGTGAAGCCTGATCTTTTTGTTTTGGGCCATGAAAATCCCCTTATGCATATTTAGAGCTACAATTGTGTTTCTCCATCACTGTTCATCTCACTTACTTTCCCTTTGTCATTCTGTATGGAGCATATACACTAAGGACATGCTCAGCACTCTTTGTGCTGAGTAGGGTCTTGGAAGCATGCACTATATCTCACATTTTATCACTGAAATGAGGGACATGGACACTCAAAATGAGGGACAATGAGGAACAGTAACACTCACGATGATCAGGACACATCCTGGAACATGGTGATAAAGTACCTCAGAACACAGTGGAAACCATTCAATATACTTCTACCAATATTAGCACATGAGAATTCATTTCTTTCATGAAGCATGAGTGACACTTTGGTAGGGCAGAGGGGGGCAGGCCCGCTTCCCTGCATTTGTGCCTAGGTTGTTCTTATGGTATGGCAATAGTGGCATTAAATTTTGATTTAATCTTTTGCACAATAAGTGTCCCTCTGGCCTGTGTGTTGCTCATGCTGCAGATGCACTCCTGACTCAACTATGTCTGTATTGTGTTGTCCAATCTCTCCACACATTAGCAGTGGTGCCATCACACATGACGTGAAGGAGCTACAGCCAAGCAAGATCACATGAAACATGAGAATGCGACACAGTCTTTCCTGCCACAGAGTAGACAGGCTGCACACTACAGCTTGGAGGAGTCAGTGATCACTGAACTCTCAAAAGTAGTGTTGAGGTGGCATACTTTGTTGGTCTACTCTTAGTGAGTCTCTGTCTCCTCAGGTGGCTGAAGGGGCAGAGGGTGAGCTAGAAGCTAACTCAATACTAGACTACCTACTTATTCTACCAGGCTCGCCTCGCAAAAGAAAAAACAACAGCATAGGCCTTCTGTGGCAGCAAGCAATGCCTAGCAGCAGTGGTGACAGTGGTGTGGGCAGCATTCATATGCTCTAGTGCAGTGCAGCAGCAGCCACATCAGCAGCCAAACAAAAAGTAAGCAATACAGGTTGGGTGGGCTCGGTTAGTGAGGTGACTTGGTCGTGGACCACGTTGGGGACCTGGGATGGTCGGTTCTAGTATCCAGCTTCTGGCAGAAGGGCGGAGGAGAAGTGGACTGAAAACTGAGCTGGTGGCACACTGGAAAAGGCAGCAGTTTCTGGCCAGATGTTCAGGTAAGTAAAAGTAAATAATTCTTTTACAGGGGGATTGGGGAAGGAGCAGGAGTGAACTAGTGATGTGTTTTTCACATTCCTGTGTCTTTGGGCAGCTTTGTGACCCATATGGGATGGGAATTGAATGGAATGGAGTTGGGGAGAGAAATCATGACTTCGTTTTTTTGGTGGGTGCGGGGGTTCAGAACTTCAGCCAGGAAAAACATTGATTAGTAACTGGGTGGGTTTAAGTCTAAATCTGATGCATTGGTCCGGGGTATAGACAGATGAATCTTATACATTTGAATTTTTCCTGATTTGCATATCTTATTTGAGTCACAGCAAATTAGTTTTACCTTTTAGAGATGTTCCAGATGCTCTAGAGCTTGCCACCTAGAGGCTAACTAGCACCTGGCCTCCACTGGTTGTTGGCTCCTCCCTGCTGAAATCGGAAATGGCGCCCCTACCATAAGTTGAAGTTTGCAGGACATCCTCTGTATGAGCAGCATGTTTTTCATGACGGATGGATGAGAAGCAGAGCAGTTTTCAGGGGTTAAATGAGGGCTGTCCCTTGCATTCAGGGACAGTTGAATGGTGTGGTATGCACAGACTATTGGAGCCCCACTATAGTCAGGCTTATGCACCCCCCATGAGGCTGACCTCCACATCCCCACACTCAGGCGCATTATGATATAGGGCAAGGGAGACAGCAGGGGCATGCACCATTGAAATGAATGGAAGTAATTTTTTATTACTATTTTATACATTATTGATGGAGAGTTGGAGATTAATGATGGCCACCACTCGACTAACAAGGGCCTTGTTAGTAGAACAGTGGTCTTTATTATTCTCCAACTCATCATCACAATGCATAAAACAGTAATAAAAAATAACTCCATTCATTTCAAGGGGGTACACCCCAGCACTCTGACCCTTGGACATCATCTCTTAAAGACTCCTGCCTCTGCACCCTAGTACTCAGGTAAGGGAATCTTGACTTATTTCTATACTTGGTGGGTTGTCTGTAGCATCATGACTGCATTCACCACAGTGTATGCATGGGGGGGACTGGCCATATTGGTGGGCGTCGAGCTATTGCTATTTTGAGTTTGCCCCATTAAGTCTGTTTGCATGAAGCATTCAAAACTATGGGGAGAAAACAGTATGAGTGCAGGCCAGACAGAAGTAATTACGTAGTTTTAGTTTATCTATGCCGAATCAACACCATTGTCGAAGTTCAGCATTGCGAGAGCCCCAGGCACAATTTCGCTGTCTGACATTGAAGTGTTTCTCTCAGGGGGCTGCATCCTCCGAACACCCCATGCGGGGGTCTGCGCCCCCCCTTCTAAAAGATTATCAACTGAATCTGAGTTGATTTCAAGGGGAGGCGATACAAGGAGAAAGGGTGAAATTTCAGCCTCAGGTCCCCAACAGCGACAATTTCAAAACCTGCCGAAATTGTTGATGAAGGGTATTTCACTGTAACTGTTTCGATGTGTGGTTGGTACACCAGTAGTTTTGTGGGTAGGTGTATGTATTGGGGGTGGGAAGAACCACATGTGTTTCCATTGGTATTTGTGCTACAGTTCAGCTGTGCAGCTGAGATGATGGGGGAAAGAAAACTAAAATGTATAATAATGGCTATAAGCATGCAGCATGAATGCAGATCTACTGTATGCAGATTTGTATTGCAGTACAAGAGAGCCATTTGTATGAACATATGAAAATAGGAACTTACCAGCAGATATTGGCCTTTTGGTCTATCGAGTCTGCTCGATTCTGCAGCTAGCAGCCCTTATACTGCAGCTGCATCTCCCTTTCCTCCTGCCTCCAGTGACCCTCCCCCTTACCCTGTCCCATCCCCTTTTGAAGCAGCCCACTGTCTTACAGGATACCACTTCCTCTGATAGTGGGTTCCACCCTGTCACTACTCTCTCTGAAAAAGTGTCTCCGTACTGCAGGCAGTATAGCTTTATGGTTAAAGGCACTGAACTGCAAACCAGGAGACTTGGAGACCTGAAGACCTGAGTTCAAATCTCATCATCCCCCACTTGTATGTGTTGTGATCCTGAGCAAGGCACTGAACGTTTATGTGTACAATCATCAGTGACCACTTGCTTTTTGCACAAATGCTGCGTGAATACAGTCTGTTCCAATGTAACACAAAAACATGCTTTCCACACTTGCTTGCTGCATGCATGCCACATGCATGCAATCAGTTCCAATTTAACATTTAAATCATGCTTGCAGCATGTATATGAGATGGGTAGTTTTATGCGCGCAGCATGAAAACATTTCATATAATTATTTCTGTAAGGGGAAACCCTATTTTTCAAAACAATAAAGCCAAATCGGTAACTGTGGTGGAATCCAGGTAAGGAATCCACCTTTTTGTTAGTATGAACTCAATTCTGAGATTGAAAATGTGTCACTGAAATAATTAAGTTCAGTGGTCGGTGGTCATGTTGGGATTATAGCCTAAAGTTTTGGAAAACATATTACAACAAACATATTAGAAAATCCATTGTGTTGAGGTTTCATCACTCTATAAGACCTTCATACCCTTACATTACATTAATTGTGATACCCTACAAAACATTAGTGACATGGTCAAGAAGTATAAAATGCTACATCAGAAGTTAACTAGATCACTGTTGTTGCTGTAGTCTATATTACATACCTCTTTTGCAGTCATTTTCTATGCTTTTTTGTAAGCTGCCAAATAGACTTACAGTGACAAAACTCAAGTTTAATGTGCTTTTCAGTGTCTGCTCTGATCACCTAATTATTTTTGTCTCAGTTCAAGAAAATTTGGAATTTTTTTTCCTAACGGTAGGGTTCTGGACCACAAACTTTATTAGGGTTCCACTGAAACTTTTAAAACACTCTGGTAGCTAGAAATTACGCAGAGATGCATAATGCATGATAGCAGTAAGGAATATTTTTAAACAGTTTTGTAGAACCTTATAGTCCTTGATAATTCCTAATTTGTCCCTTTGTTAAAAACTAATATCTATCTATATCTATATCTATATCTATATCTATATCTATCTATCTATCTATCTATCTATGGGAGTTAGGGTTTTCAACCCTAACAATGAATTTCCTCACTTTTGTTGCTGTGAAACAACCCTAACTGATGCATTAAACTGAGTTTTTTTGCCATTAATTTCCTCTCTTTTTGAGAATAACAAATATAGATAGTAAAAGGAAATGTGGTGGTGGGCATCTGTTCTCACCACATGATTAGATATATGAATGCGGTGATGGGATTATGGACCCTTTTGGCTCTGCCCATTCATGACATTATTAGCTATATATATGCAGTCCTGTGAGTTTGAACCCCTCTCTCCTTGTACTTCCAACACATCATTTGATGTCTGAATGTGATGGTCATAGAACACACACACTTCAGGCCCTGTGCTACTACCAAATGATTTTGTGCATAGATACAGTGCTGGGAACATGTGTTTTTGTCCCCTTATACTCTCAGCACATTATTTTATATATAAGATAGCAATATTAAGTGCAAGAGAAATCACATGAGTAACATTAAACTCATAGTGAAAAAATGTCAGACAAAGATCGATACTCGGTTTGTGCTTCAAACACCTAATATATTTGTGTTGAGTGTCTATCAAATTCTATATTTCGCTTACTGCTTACAGTTGTGTAATAGTAACAATTTTCATGACACAAAAAATAATATCATGGGACTGTGGGTCTGAACGTCTGTTTGTGAAACCAACAGATGTATGTGTACTAACACTGTATCAATCTGTACATATCTCTTTCTGTTTTGTATTGCATGACAAGTACTATTGTGTCTTTCAACAGAAAATGATGTACTGGTACCATACACCTAGAAAATTCACACTTCCACTATTTCTGTCATTTCTATTTTGACAGTCTATAAAGATGTACACACCTGTTACTGCTTCTGTCTGTCTCATGCCTGCCATTGGTATGTAACACAGTAAATCATATGGTGCTGGCACAAGTGTAGAACAAAAACAAGGTGCTGCGTCAGCATGTGGTCTAAAAGCAAAACAAAATGGTTTTATTAAATGCACGCTGAAAATAGAAAATAGAGTTAAAAATCTACGTTTCGACCTTAGGTCTTCTTCAGGAAATATCTAAAAGAGAAAAAAAACACGTTAGTGTAGAGGAGAGGTAAAATGAGAGAGATATATATGTGGAGAAAGAAGAAGGGGGAGGCTAAGGGAGAACAAGTGTAGAACAGTTGCACTAAAAGCACCTGATTCATCTTTCTTTCTTATGCTACCCAGATGAACATACCTCTTATTGCTTTTTCGTTTTGCTCAAGCTACCATTGGTATACCACACAACAAATCATATCGTGCTGGTCTTTCGCATACTTTCATTTTGCACTTACTGATAGTATTCTGACAAAACAGAGCATGTGGCATGCTGTTTGTGTCAAGTACACTTATGTATGTTCATACCATTGCATGCTGTGGTTCTCTACCTTCACTTGATACGTATTGTTTATTGAAGTTCATACATATAAATAAACCTTTTTAAAGCACTGATAATAAATAGAATGTATTTACACTTTAAGTTTGCTCAGCTGTGATGTCCTCACTATCTTGTATGGTACTATCAATGCCATTATTTGCTAATTAGACAAAAACACACAGTCAACATTTATGATGATGATCTGGTCCTGACCGAGTAGGGTTGTACTATGGCACAAAGCATAGCCAAGTGCAACATACTCTTACAAGTTGATTTACTGACCATCAACATAATTCCTGGTGTTTTCTTATTGCTATTATTATAACAACAACTTTTGAAACACTGCAATATATTGTTCAACACATTGCTAACCTCTACAGGTACGTAAGTAAGAGATCACCTTAAGGCTCTTATAATGTTAATACTCAACTAGACAACTTCATTTGTTAGACCCTTGTTAACATATCAGTTGAAACAATATTTTATTTATTTATTTAGTTTTTGTTGACCAGGTAAGTGCACTAGACAAATCATGCCTATTTTCAGGCACGACCCGAGGGAGGGGGATATAGATGAATGCCAACTGACTTTGAACCAGATTAAGCTGTTGGTGGTATTTTTTGTGAATGAGGGAAATTTGGCCAGGACTCTGGGGAAATTCCCCTACTCTTTTCGATAAGTGCCATGGGATCTTTAACATCCACCTGAACTACCACCAATCCAGGCAGATATGACCTCAGTTTAACATCTCATCCAAAAGATGGCACCTCAGAAGTGCAGCACCCCTCTCATGCTGCACTACAGTGTCAGTACTGGGATATTAACCCAAGTGCCAGATGTGGGAACTGAACCCACGGCCCTCTAATCTCCCAGCATCAGAGGCGAGTGTGCTTCCTACTGAGCCACTAGTACTAGCTGTTTTAGTAGATGTTCTCCCAAAAGTAACAATAAAACACAACCAATGCTTTTCTTAAGAAAATATATATATTGTAAATTTTTTAGAAAAACATATAAAATATTACAAGCTATTAAACATATAAAATCTTCTCTTTCATAAAAAATATATAATATTTTCATAAAAATTAAGCTAAGAACAACATAAAGAAAACATTTGAACAGTATGTTAGAAAATGAAATAAATCAAAAAATGCACTAGTGAAATGAACAATTTAAATAAAACAACTGATATATCATTAACATAAAAAAAATGTGCAACACTGTGCACTAGAAGAAGAGGTGTGCTGCTGGTCTAGGCAGTCCAGTCCATAAATTGGACACTATATAGATGTGCACAGAAAGTGGAAGCTGTTGCGCCACGGGGGAGGGGGGAGATACCAGAAAAGCTGTGGAGGCTAATCATTGTGCCTCAGAAGTAGATGTTATTAGTGATGCAGGCGAAGTACTACTGCTAGGTTCACTGGCACCTTCCACTGTGTCCACAGGCTGGAGCACAAGATTAATGGTAGCCTATTGCGCTGTAAAGAGGGACAATAACTTCTCTTGTCCATCTCTCAGTGCAGCAGTTTCCTTCATTAACCCATCAATCTCGTGCTCAATTCTGTGTACACAGTGGCAGTGAATAGTGCAGGTCTTCTTCCGAGATACATCTGTAAAGAGACCAAAAAGTATCCATGAATATATAATTGTAAAAATGCAACTTTATTGCTTGTGTTGAATCTGAGAACAAACTGTTTTTTCAGCATATATTTTAGTGCACATAGATCTGTATTCTTACGTTCTTACAGTAAGTTGCTAATCATGAAAAATGTTTGTTGCTACTCTTCGTATAGTCTGTCTCACCTGTAATGTATTGTGAATACATCACTTTCTTGAATTTTCATGAGTTGCACAACTGCTACATTTATATTGCTATTACTTTGTGTTTCACATTCTTGATATATGCAATGTTTCTATACTGTGGCTACCACAGTAAGATATACAACAAATGAAATAGCTTCATTCTGTAAAGCCAGAGCAACTGCAACATATACAGCTACTGTATTTGTGCACATGTTGTGAACAGTCCATGGGCCAAATATTCAAAACTTTGCCCCGCGGCTAAATTAGCCCTTCCCGGCTGGGACAAACTTAGCATGGAGCACAAAGCAAGCTATATTCAAAAGGAAATAGCCTGTTGCTAATCCTGCTGAATATAGCAGTCTAAAGAAGCTGGGCAAACTGGTCTAGGCGTGTGCAGGGCAAAAATATCCCGTGAATAGGACAGCACTGAATATAGCAACAAGGAAGTGCAAACTGCAACTGTAGCTCATTAGACTCTGTAGCAAGCCAGTGTTGCAGCTGGAACACATTGTATGTAATTTCACAGAGCGGTCTCACATCTACTGCAAACATACCTCTCAACCTCCTGTCTCATAAATCAGGGACAAGACTTAAAAATATCAGAGGTAAAGGTTTAAAACCAGGGACACACATTAACAATTGGTGATATCTACTCTGGAAGCTAGTAGAAAAAGTGGTCTAGTGTAAAATGCATTTTCTAAGAAAGAACATGTCTGTAACATTAATGTTTGACATTATTTAATTCTTACAACTGCCACTGTTTCATCATGCAAAAACAATTTTTAGGAGGGACAGAGTAACTTTTTTGAGGTGGAATCAGAGACATCCCTAAAATCAGGGACACTTGAGAGATTTGACTGCAAACAACAATGTAAACCACACACTGCAAATCTGTGCTATGCTAAAGTGAGGTTTGCCCGGTGCTAACCTGATTGCACAGTGCTAACACATTAGCCCAGTTCAAACGGGTTAGCCCGGTACAAACAGGGTCTATTTTCAAAGCTGCCATGTAAATGAGCCTACTTAAGTAATCCGTGGGCAAACAGGTACATTTGCATCTTATTAAGTGCTGCTTAGCATACATTACCATGCACTTTACCCGCTGCTACTGCATCAAGCACAAACCTCCCACTTTTGGTCAGAATGGAAGCATAGGCTGATGCTGCAAGCCACATCATGCCCACAGCATCCCCTGTTGGTTGGAATAAAAGTACATGCTGGAAGCAGCAACAACTGTGTGCTGCCAGGCGCAGCCAGTGCATATAACGCATCCATGCATCTGTGCACACAAGACCTGTATATCTATCTATCTATATATACAGTCCCAACCGCGTGTAACAGACACATATGTACAAGTACATTCTTCCAGTTATGTGGGATAGTCGCAGTACGCAAAATCAATATATATAGTATTGATCTGAGACAATATGGTGGAGGCAGAAGCATTGTAACAGGCTCCCTATTACCCAGTATACAGAGATCTCTCAACAGGACTCTCTGCGCTCCATACAGTGCAGCCTGTTATCTGTTTCTACAGTGCCCTTTCTATTTTGGTATAGCAAGAATTGCCCTGGTAGTCTACCAGTCCTCCCACCCCCTGCATGAATCCCAAGCCCTGGTGCACATAAATAACATAATTTTCCCTGGTAGTCTAGTGGTCCCCCAACCCCTACCATGAATCCCGACCCCCGATAAATGTTAAACAAAGTATTTTCCCAGGTAGCCTAGTGGCCACCCATCCACAAGCACAAATGCTGACCCCCAGTATACAGATATATCATAGCTTTCCCTGGTGGTCTAGTAGTCCCTCCACCTAGCAGTGATGACTCACTCAGCCCACTGACACTCCACAAAGTGACCCAATGACTGGCTCTGCCCTTCTCACACCACCATGGCTGACCGCCAACTGCGGTATGCCATGGTCACTATGGAAATGAATGATCAAGTGCACTGATTCATTTCAGTAGAGCTCAAACATGCCACAGTTGGTGGCTGGCAGCAGTGGTGAGAGAAGGGCAGAGCCAGTCACCGGGTTACTTTGCAGACTGTAAGTGGGCTGAGAGAGGCATCACTGCCAGGTGGAGGGACTGCTAGACTACCAGGAAAAGCTACAATATGTATGTGTACTGGGGGTCAGGAGTCATGCTTTGGTTACGGGGGACCAGTATACTACCAGGGAAAATACTTTATTTTACATTTACTGGGGTTAGTATTCGTACTGGGGAACCACTAGACTACCAGTGAAAACTATGTTATTTATCTGTAACGGGTGTTGAAATTCATGCAGGGGGGTGGTGGGGACCACTAGACTACCAGGAAAAATACTTTATTTAACATATATCGGGGGTCAGGATTCATGTTGAGGGGTGGGGGAGCACTAGATTACCAGTGAAAACTATGCTATTTATGTGTTCCAGGGTTTGGAATTCACGCAAGGGGGTTGGGGAACCACTAGACTACCAGGGAAAAGTCTATATTTTACATTTCTACAGTGCCCTTTCTAAGCTCATGCACACCACAGTCGGTGGCTGGCAGCAGTGGTGAAAGAAGGGCAGAGCCAGTCACCGGGTTACTTTGCAGACTGTAAGTGGGCTGAGAGAGGCATCACTGCCGGGTGGAGGGGTCGCTTGACTACCAGGAAAAGCTACAATATGTATGTGTACTGGGGGTTGGGAGTTATGCTTTGGTTACGGGGGACCAGTATACTACCAGGGAAAATACTTTATTTTACATTTACTGGGGGTTAGTATTCATACTGGGGGCCACTAGACTACCAGTGAAAACTATGTTATTTATCTGTAACGGCGTGTTGAAATTCATGTAGGGGGGTGGTGGGGACCACTAGACTACCAGGGAAAGCTACGTTATGTACATGTACCGGTTGTTGGTATTCGTGCTTGGGGGTGGATGGACCACTAGACTTCCAGGAAAAATACTTTATTTAACATATATCGGGGGTCAGGATTCATGTTGAGGGGGGGGAGCACTAGATTACCAGTGAAAACTATGCTATTTATGTGTTTCAGGGGTTGGAATTCACGCAAGGGGGTGGGGGGACCACTAGACTACCATGGAAAAGTCTATATTTTACATTTCTACAGTGCCCTTTCTAAGCTCATGCACACTACAGTCGGTGGCTGGCAGCAGTGGTGAGAGAAGGGCAGAGCCAGTTACCGGGTTACTTTGAAGACTGTAAGTGGGCTGAGAGAGGCATCACTGCTGGGTGGAGGGACCACTAGACTGCCAGGAAAAGCTACAATATGTTTGTGTACCATGGGTCAGGATTCATGCTTGGGGTACGGGGACCAGTATACTACCAGGAAAAATACTTTATTTTACATTTACTGGGGGTCCGTATTCATACGGGGGGTTGGGGAACCACTAGACTACCAGTAAATACTATGTTATTTATCTGCAACAGGGGTGTTGAAATTCATGCAGGGGGTGGTGGAGACCACTAGACTACCACGGAAAGCTACGATATGTACATTTACTGGGTGTTGGGATTCATGCTTGGGGGTGGATGGACCACTAGACTTCCAGGAAAGATACTTTATTTTACATTTATCAGGGGTCGGTATTCGTGCAGGGGGGTGGGTGAGCACTAGATTACCAGTGAAAACTATGCTATTTATGTGTTCCAGGGGTTGGAATTCACACAAGGTGGTGGGGGAACCACTAGACTACCAGGGAAAAGTCTATGTTTTACATTTCTCGGGGGTTACAATTTATGCAGAAGGGTGGGGGGACCACTAGACTACGAGGAAAAAGTCTTTACTTTACATTTATTGGGGGTTGGGATTTGTGGTGGCGGTGGGGGACCACTAGATGACCAGGAACATGTACCTTATTGACAGGTACCCAGGCTCAGGATTCATGTTTGGGGGACCACTAGACTACCAGGGCTTTTCATGCTATATCGCAGCTACCGGGATCCACGATGGGGGGGGGGGTATCACCTGCATTACTGCCATTTGTTTTTTGGCGGTATCTAGCACTGCACTACATGTTGCACTAATACCAATACCCTGTTGCTATACTTTTGAATATGCCATGCTGCTTGCATTCATGGGCGCTCTCCTAACCCCGCCCCTGCATACTATTATCTATTAGTGTTGGCGCTACCACACAGCACCAGTGCTAATAGGGCTTTTGAATATTGCAGCCTCATGCAAATCCTGTGCTATTCCAGTGCTATGCTTTTGCGCTAGATGCAATGGTTTGAATATCTGGCCCCATCTCTGTTATACACCCTGACACTGCTATCTCAGTCATAACATTTTAGTTAATATTTTTTACAATATTCTCTGGAACATAGCTACATATCACTGTCTTTTATGCTGTACCTGTTTATTACAAAGATTAAAGAAGCATGTAATACTGATGTTAATATCATATGTTATTCCTAATGTCTACCATTTCAATATCAAAATTTGCAATGGTATCTGCCACTGTTTTAATAAGACGTTACTTCTCCATATTATAGCAAGGGATACAATATCAAAACAATTATTGCAACAAAAGACATTATTCTGTTATCTTACACATATTTAAATTGTACAATGTCAAAACAACAGTTCATGTTGTAAGTACTAGTGAAATAAATGTACTAAGTCTGCATTTCTCAACATGTGACTTTTGTTTAACAATGAACAATGCATCAGGTACATCTTAAACACTGAGAAGTAGCATATTCAGTAAACAATTTGTCCTCTGCAGCAACGACTATATACTGTGCTGTAACAGTCAAATAATATTGTTCCTGAAGCATACACAATAAGTTATGATGTTTGCTGATTCACTTAGCATACTGTAGGATGTCACGTGCTGTAATAATCCAGTTTCCAGCACATAACATTTGTATACTTTTTATGTAATACTTACGTCTAGCACTAGTACCTGTCTCCTGCCTCACCTGCACCACTGGGATGGGCACAACCTCCTTGTCCACTGTAAAGAATACGAGCACATTATTTAATTGTCGTGATTGAAAAATCACAATAAGTAACAAAACTTTTACTGTCTGTCATACAGATCATAATCAGTAATACTATCATCTAAGTATATATGATAGTTTTGTATGTGGCTGTCTATAACATGTTTAAAGTAATGCTATACAACTGACATTATACATAAAGTTTTGTAACAATGCAGACATGAGCAGTAATTACATATCATTTGAGAATACAGGCAAATAATCACTTGGAGAGAGCACAGGTCCAGAATTTAAACAGCATAGCACAATGTGTCTCCAACATATTTCTACCCAGTTACAATAGCACAGGCATAAACAAGGAGCAAACAAGAATCATAATATTTTGAAAAGATGTTGTTTAATGATTTCTGTATCTTTGCTGAGTTGCAGTGTTACTTACCCAAAAACTCTTAAAAATGACAATTCAGCATAAACAGTACATTGCTACACTTTTCCATTAATAAAGGTTGTTGAGAATTGCACATGTACAAGTATTAAAAGCAGTGTATTTACATGAACATTTGGTTAGTCGAAGTTTTACATGTTACCCTAGCAACAACTTGAGATGATCATACAATGGCTATCAACCAATATTTTGAAACAATCCTGTATGATATCACTTTACCACTTTTGTCAAATTATATAATCAAGCAATATTCTATTGCAGGGACTGGGTATATTGTCAGATTTATCATGCCTGGTGTGGTTCGCCTATGAGGCACAGCCGAGTAACTTAACCATACCAGAAGTGATATATACTGCCATATACCCATTCCGTGGCATGTTATGTTGCTGTCATGCAATGTTCAACTTTGTTATTTTGTTTTGATTATGACAGAAAAGTGAAACAGTGGGTATAGTGGAAGATTTACCACACTTATGTGATCTGTTTTCACCAATAAGGTTACAGGATTTCCATACCCCATTCTAAAATAAACAAATGCTCTTTATTAGTCATACTTTGGTGTCATAATTTATAAGGTACTCAGTGTTAGTAAAAGGCAGTTCATGCTGTGAGATGCAGACCACTGTTCTCTGTAGAACAATAGATGCCCTCATACACATGCACCACTGTACACATGCAGGATCTTGAGGGAACAGTGCATGGATGGACAGACTGTGGAACAGAACAGGTCTGTCCACAACCTTAGGACACATCACAGAATACGCATCAGTCAGTATTTGTTATACCCAAACAACAGTGTGCCTTTCTGATAATATAAAGCCTTCCCCAGCCACAGCAGTACAACTGCCACAGCACACAAAGCTGGACATGAATATGTAACTGTGAACATCCCATCTCAGAGGTACATCTGTGGGTTAGACAACAGCATAACAGTAATATGAACTGTTAGTAAAAGCCAGTATGTTTACCCAGTGACAGTATATAGTGCAGTCATAAGCAGTGCCCTACTCACTAAACACAGTGCTGAGTCCACACACCACTAGCCCCTTTACTACTGTACTGTCTGCTATGTACTGTAGCATGAGCTGTAGGATGAGAGTTGCATACAACAGCATCACCATCTGTGCCAATACTGTGTTGCACCACTACGGTAGCAGGCAGCAGCATATGTGAAAGAACTATTAAAAACTGTCTGATATAAGCCCTAAGTACTTGTGCAGTGTCAACATGTTTGCACAGATGTAGTTCAGTACTATACCATTACTCCAGTGCCAATTGCATGGAAAGTAGTGCATAATAATATATGAATGTGTATGTTTGGGCAGACACTACCTAAGCATACTTGTTTGCATGTCACTTTTGAAGATGGAAACGTTTGATATTGAGCAAACATCTTTGCACTGTACTAATAGTTAATCCTGTGCTAAACGCATGTAAACATGTTAGCACTGTGCAAATAGTTTGTGGAATATTTTACAGTTTGTAATAGTTTACTTTCATATATGCTGTTGCCTGTTGCAGTACTGTCCCTATGCATTTGCTGGCAAACACATTGGTCACATACTGCACCTATACCTAAGTTGACATCACTATCCACAGTTTTGGTATTGTGAGTTAAACTATCTCAGTAACATATTCAGACCTGTCTTATCCCAAGATTAAGGTTGCTCTGCACTGCTAGCTGAGCTTTCTCTGTATCATTAACATGCTATAGTCAAAAGCTATTTGCCCTGGGCTATTCCTTTTGAATATAGCTTCCTTTGTGATGCAGGCCAAGTTTGACAACTAGGCAGTGCTCATTTTACACCCCGGGCAAAGTTTTAAATATGTGTTCCTCACTGTTTACAGAAGTTCACTAATGCAATGCACAACAACTACTGACAGCAGATAGTCAACATAATAACAAGTATTTTCTTATCGTCTGACTCAACAATAATGACGGAGTCTGAGTCAGACTCCACAGCCTCCACAGCTTCTGTTTGTGCTGGCACTACCTCAGCTACTGGTGGAGAGCGCCTCTGGCGATCTGTTAAATAAAGGTAAAAAACAGATGTAGTAACTGTATAGTTTCCATGGTAACTTTTTTAGCACCGTTCTGTATTCATAATTGATATGTATCTGTAAACTAATATGATCCTTCATCAAGTATTGTGCACTTACTGCACAGCCATGTAAAGTGAATAATGTATAATTATAAATATTACAAGTTAACAATAAATTACACACTATGTTATAATTGTTATCACTTGCACACTGCAAGTTACATAATAGGCATTGGTCTTGAAATATAATAATAATAATAAAAATAATTGTATTTATATTGCTGCTTTTAATTACCATGGCACATTTCAATAAAATATGGTACAAACAGGATATACAAACAGTAGTACAAAAAAGAACTGTTAAAATCAGATACCACAATTAGAACCACCATAGGCCCTTTCCCATAAAAAAGATTTGAGAGCCTGTTTAAAACTTCCCATGGTTGTACACTCCCTTGTCCGATGGGGTAGAGAATTCCAAAGGGAAGGGGCCACAAACATAAAGGCCAGGGCCCCAGCTGATTTTAATATAACCCTAGGAATCTCTAGCAACCCCTCATCTGCTGAGTGGAGCAGCCTCACAGGGCGATAAGGAATCAGAAGTTCTTTCAGGTAGTCAGGGCCCAGATCATGCAGGGCTTTAAAAGTCAGTAAACCAACTTTGAAGGTGATCCGCCACTGAAATGGCAGCTAGTGCAGATTCCGCAGCACCAGTGTAATATGAGAAGATCTAGGAGTAACTGTAGGTACTCAGGCTGTGGAATTCTGCACCAGCTGCAGGCAGTGGATATCAACCCCCGGAAGCCCAAGGTAAAGCGAGATGTAGTAGTCCAGGCATGAGGTCACAAAGGCATGGATCAGAGTTGGCAGATCGCCGGATGGAACGAGGTGCTTGATTCTGGCGATGTTTCCTAGATGATAAAAAGAAGATTTTGCTACTGCTGACACCTGGGATTGCAGAGTCAGCCTCGCATCCAAGATCACCCCCAGATCTCACACCCATTTAGACACCAGTAGTTCGACATCCCCACACAACACCCCAGATGGGGAGCTGGCCACAGGTCCCCCCTATCCAGTGATCCAGATCCAGTGCCAACATCTTGGTCTTCCCAGAATTCAACTTCAATGAACTGGACCTCATCCAATCCTGGATTTCATTTAGGCAGCTATTAAATACTGAGATAGCTCCTTCATGATCGGGGTGCAAAAGACAGGTGAAGTTGGGTTTCATCTGCATAACAGTGAAATCCCAACCCATACCGTCTCACAATGTCTCTGAGGGGACACATGTACACCGCGAACAACATGGGGGACAATACAGAGCCCTGAGAAACCCCACAAAATAGAGAGATGGGATCAGAGGAAAAAAACCCTGACACCACCCTCTGAGTTCTTCCGGGTGAGGTATGATATGAACCATCTGAGCACAACCCCAGAGAGTCCACAAATACACCTCAGGTACTCCAATAGTACCACATGGTCGATGGTGTCAAATGCTGATGACAGATCCAATAGAACCAAAATGGACCATTTTCTCTGGTCTATCACCATCAGGAGATCATTGAGCACCCGAACCAGCGCAGTCTCAGTACTATGCCTCTTACGGAAACCTGATTGGAGAGGTTCATAGATGCTATGGATGGTCAAATGGTTCTCCAGCTGGGCTGCTACCACCTTCTCGATCACCTTCTCTGCGAAGGAAAGGTTCGAGATAGGTCTGTAGTTAGCAAGACAGTCTGTGTCCAAAGATGATTTCTTCAACAAGGGTGTCACCACTGCCTCTTTCAAGGAATGGGGATATTCACCTGAGTCAAGGGAAGACCAGACTGGCTATGCTAAAGTCAATAGAATAGACTCTCCACACCCTAGAATTAGGGAAGTGGAACCTGGATCTAAACTACAGGAGGTAGGACGCAGCCCCTGGACAATCCGCATAACATCCACGATTTCTGGGCTGTCGAAGGTACTCCAGGAGAACAAAGGGGTAATGTCCTGATCCTGGCCACTTGCAGCTAGCATAGAATGTGCCTAAAAGATGTCTGACCTAATATCAGCCACCTTATCAGCAAAGAACTGAGCAATCTCATCACACTGTAATTGTGAAAATGCTTTACAGAGCTATAGACAGGTTGGGTTGCCCAATCTGTCCACAGTTCTGAATAGCTGAGCAGGTCGGTTCTGAGCGGCAGAAATTTCCCCGGACAGGAACTCTGCCTTCTTATGGGAGATTTCTGACTGATAGAATTGATAATGTTCTAACAGTCTAAGGTGGTCAGTATCCAGGCCAGACATCCGCCAGGAATGTTCTAACCTGTGTCTAAGTTGCCGCAACTCCCTCAGGACCCCCTCAAACCATGGGGCCCGAGACCGTAGAGAGAGAAGATGCACACGAACTGGAGCAATAGAATCCAGGGCAGAGGTAATGGCGATATTATAAGCCATAACCAGTGCCTCTGGATCATTGCAATGTACAGGAAGTTGTGATAGGTCAACAACCGCCCAAGGTCATTAGAAGAAACATTCCACAAGGGGCGGTACTTGACCATCTCCACAGGGGTCAGCCTACTGGGGAGGTGCCAAAATTGAATCTCACGGTGTAGTGATCTGACCAAATGACTGGTTCCACCCCCACATCAGAGGCCTCGATCCCCAGGAGGAAGACCAAGTCAAGGGAATGGCCACCCTTATGTGTAGCAGTGGTAACCACCATTGTTAGGCCCAGTGAATCCATTAACTGGAGGAAGTGTTGTCCAAATTGTGAGAGTTTGTCATTGACCCATGCATTAAAGTCACCCAGGACCATCAGCCTGGGAGATTCAAAGGCCAGGTCTACAACGAAGTCTGCTACTTCCTTAAGGAATTGCTTCTCATCTCCTGGTGGACGGTAGATGACAGCAATTCAATAACCCACACCTGCTACAACAGCACATTCAAAAGAAGTGGTCTCCTCAACTGGAACACTAGTGAGAGCCAATTCAGTCTTAAAACAGACCGCAACCCCCCCCCCCGCGGTCCAACCTCGGGCGATGTATCACCATATACCCAGCTGGAATTGCGGCCTCCAAAATTGGTCCCGCATTATTATCCGGCCAGGTCTCGGTGATGCAAGCCAGATCCGTCGAGGCAACAAGATCTGAAATTACAGCAGACTTGTTCCGGACAGATCTGGCATTGCACAACATCACCCGGGTTGGACAAAACTCCTGGACTGCCCTGGCTACCTGCCCATCACTAATGATGGAGCCCTTGGGTATGGGGACCAAACAATGTGGTCCACGCTCTAAGCTCCACTTTGCCCCAGGGCATCTCCTGGGCTTACTCACCCTAATGGGGGTGCTCCGCTCCACTCGCCTCCACTGTTCACCCCCCCATCCCCACCTCTCCTCCTATGGGCAATGCCTAATGCCTGACAACATTGGTAAGTAGAAAAAACCAGAGGAAAGGTATAAAAGGGGCAGAGGGAGTGGAGAGCAGAGGCTGAGTAGTGCATGACCGGGGGGGGCAACAGGTAAACACATCACAACAACTACAAATCCTCAACTTTAAACAATTTAAGACAAAATACTATAATGACACACAAATCCTTATACAATTAAATCTCAAAAAGCAACCTATTCAACTAAAATTAAATCAATTTAAAAATAAAACAATATAAGCTAATAAAAATAATAAACAAAAACAAAAACCATCCCACTCTAGTCTGATAATTTAGTTCCTTCTTCTGCTACCTTTCACACAGCATCAGAACCAAGAGGGAAGGTCAATGCATATAGTTCCACATAATGTCTCTCACACAGAAGGGAAGAACAATTTAAAATTAACAACATACTAAACACCAGCCTCATAAAAACTTTGTGCTAAGAGTTCACACTTCCAGAGATTCAAAATAATAATAGTAAGTCTCTCCGGTGGGCTCTCGCCTCCACCGAACCAACGAACAAACACAAGTTACTACAAACAGTCAGTTCCAAAATAGCAGATCACTCTTCAGTCAAATCCTTAGAACGTATAGGAACTCTCCCCAGAGCAACCAACAGAAGGGGCACAGGAATAGTATTAAGAATAGTGTTGAGTAAAATTTAGACCCCTAGGCCCTCTCATTACCTAAGGGGTCCAAATAAAATTAAGTACAGGCACTCTCACTACCCGAAACAGTAATAATATGAAAAAATAGAACATTTTTGTCTGACCATTTAAATTTAAAATTCCAGATGGGCAAGTTCTTGACATGACAGTCCAGTAAATAAGTTTTCCAGCAATGATCATTGCCAAGAGGCCCTATTTATGCTGACCACCACCTGAGATCTCTGAACCCCACAACTTCGACTCCCCACTAGTACCAGCCGGTACGCGCAAGAGCCTAGGAGAACCACGGATCCACCGGCCAGCTCCCTGGCCCGATCAGACCCAGTTCTCCCACATCAGGGCAGACTCAGACAAGTGAACAGCTAACAGGAATCTCCTACTGCTCCACAGAGAACAAATTCTAAACCATGGTCCAAATGAAGAGCTGAAATCAAATTAATTCAGTAGTGCCCCAGAATAGTGACACCACCTCCAGGCATAAACAAAACTCTTTTGTCCCACGCAGTAATTCTCTCATCTAAAACTCTCTCATTCAGGTATTTAGATTAAACAAAAGACAAGGCAGTCCCATGGCGTAATCTTCACCAGACAGTGATCATACTCGATGTTCTTCCATAAAAACTCGTCCTCATCCTTATCATCATAGGTTGTACTTGAATAGCTGTTGTGGCTATCATCTAATTAAAATCCAGGGAACTAATAACAGAACGGTATTGAGTTTATAAACTCAAATACCACAAAACTGACTGGAGACGTTCATCGTAAGATTAACAGGTGCAGTCAGGTAACTCTAACGAACTTGAAAACACACTTCCAAAATGAACACTACTGTACAGTCACTGTCAGTTAAACATCACAACACTGCAAAATATTACCAGTACAACTACATTATCGCAGTAAGAACCTCATAGTAATACTAAAGATGTGATAAATAAATGCATGTTTAGATATCTGTCATACACAGACTTAAGTGGAATATATTGAGTGGTAATTTGCACAGAAAGAGAATGTATGTTCACAAGTTACCGACTGTTAAAATGCATTAACATAGTATTTAAAGACTGACAAATAAAATGTTTTCACATTATGAATATATTATTCCACCTCACTCCCTCCCCTTGAAGAACAGTTAACATCTGTTCTACCAGTGCAATAACATGTAACAGACTGAGTAATTGTGTATTATGATTATTAGAAAATGTTTTGGTTACAATCAAAATAGCCATTCCTGATGTACTTATCTTATTGCACTGCTAAAGAATTTCAAGAGCAGCTTTCAACTAGCCCCTTACTGAAAACCAAACACTGACTTACCTGGCCAGGAGTCCAAATGTATAAAGTTTTCCATTTTTTTTAATTGCTATTTAAAACTTATGCCCCTCATAATTTTATTCCCAGACCCACTGGATCCTACACCACTGGCACATGCCACCCCATTCATGATGTCACTAAACGAAGGCTCCATGATGTTCTATTGATTTGAATGGGTGATTTTTCAGATTTACTACCCATTCAACAACAGTATTTTAACAAATCAAAGTGATAGCTCAACTAACAGGGACCCTTTTAGTTGAGTGATCACTTTTCTTTATTTAAATTCCGTTGTTCAATGGGTATAAAATCTTTGAAAAAAATCACCCCATTCAAGTCAATGGGGTGCACACAAGCAGCCTTCATTTAGTGACTTCACAAAACATGACTGCATGTGCTGGCATAGGGGTGTGCCTATAGGAACAGGAACTGGCTCTGATTTTTGCTGGTGGGTCTGGGACTAAAATTACAAGGGACATAACTTTTAAATAGACATGAATAAAAGGACAACTATGCACATTTGAACTCCTGGCTAGGTCAGTCATCATATTTTTGAGACTAAGGGGTTAGTATGATTAGTCAGAAGCTGCTCTTTCACTCAATTACACAAGGTTTGATCTACAATGCAGCTACTGACTGATAACACATGACCATAACCACCCAATCAGCGCCGGGCAGCAGCTGAACACCTGCAAGGCATGCAGGTATATCACAGGTGACAATGTGCAGAATAGATGCATACTCATACGTGCGCAGCATTGGGCAATTGTTCTGCACAGTATACCATAGTAGAAGGTCCCAATCTCTGTAGACAAGGATCCACTGATTTATATATTGTTCCTCTGTCTTACAGTACACTTTGCACATTCATTGCCACACACCGTGTAACTATAGCTCTGCAGCCATACTGAACAATGGCACTTGTGCAGTGAGGTGTCATACAGGTATAGAACAGTTGTACCCTAATAAGTGGAGGGTACTCTAACACTATTGTGTAACTGCTTACTCAACTGGTGATTGCTGTGGATGTGCCCATTCTAGTACCCAGTCACATACTATTTTGTACCGCTCGCAATCGAGCTGCTGTACACACCACTGTAACAACAGGGCTCTATATGCTTTTTACAAAGCCCACAATTAGACTGAGAGACACAGTATACTGTACTAGAGGACATGGATATACCTTAACAGGCCCCCAATAAGTCATGAGGGTATGCTTTACTAGACCAGAATGGATTCATACCATTCAACAAACCTACAATTGGAAGGGTGGGAGGGGTCAAGTATGTTACCATGATAATATTGTAATTGCAGACTGTTCACAATGTGACATTGGGGTAGCTTGCAACCAAGGAACACTGGTTATAAATGTCTCTCATCTATAACGTGACAGTCCACCACCACTAGTTTGCTGGCAATCAACAAGCATATATTGAAATGATGTCATTAACATATGATAATGACCCATTTGCACCAAACATAGATGATGAGTACATTGGCATACACAGTACTGAATATCACACTTGTATTAGTATGTTTATATTATTGCTTTACTTACGGTGTGTGAAACACTCCCCTGCAGCTGGCTTTCTGGACGCCTCCCAGAGCTCGTTGTTGAGGTAGTACCAGCATTGGTCATTTTCTGGTATCTCCGGCCTCTCTTTCAGTTGATAAAATCACTGGCACAACAGCTTCTACTTTCGCTCACACTGCTCAGCTGTCTTATTTTTTACTTTTAAAATCATGTGCAGGTAGCCATTAATGCACCTCCACATAGTGTCCAATTTACGATTGGTGCTCCGCATTAAAATGCAGGCACTGCCCCATGCCTGAACTGCCTCGACCAGCAGGCACACATCTCTAAGACTCCAGATCCTCATGCTTTCTATTTTTTTTTTTACAATCTGTAATAAAAACACAGAAAACAGTACATTACTGCCATGTTTTGTTACATATATGTGACTTTCTCTTATGTTAAGTTTTACACAAAAAAAATCGAATAGCAGTATGTTAATAACCCATCAATACAGCTCAGCTAGATAATCAGAAGGGGACTGTGTACTGTACAAATACCAATGTACCATAGTTGATCAGTAATGTATGTCACACAACTGAGGCTGCCGTACCCATGAATAGTTTGCACATCCCAATATTCACCCTGGTAATTGTCAGCATATGGAGCCACAATCCATACTTACACTGCACACTGTCGAACACAACAAAGAAGAACGAGTGATGGCACGCATAAGTGAGCCGCTGTATTCCATGTCACAACACGTTAGCTGGCATCTCTGACTTGACTCCCCTATGCCCATTGCGTGGTTTCTATTATAAAAATATCCATGGTGGTGCAGTGGACACCACACCCTTTCCCAATCATGGATTTTTATATTAAAAATGAGCCTGGGAGTTCACTGCAGCTGTCCACCAGCCGATCCGGTGAAGGGGTAGAGACCACTGTACCACCAGGGAATTTTTTAATACAGTAAAGATGAGAACAGGACAGTGGGTATCATCAAGTGGACCACTAGGGATATTTTTTAAAGTATAGGAAACCCATGATTGGCAGTTCAGACAAGTTGCTGCTAATGGGCAGGACGGGTGCTGTTCACAACTGCTTTTGTCTGGCACAGCACCAGATGCAAGTTGCTGTTGATTGGTCCACCTGCAGGTAAATGGGGCCATAAATACATACAGATGGCCACATTTAGACCAGATTGAGGCATGGGCCCATTTGCTCATTCACCGCTCTATAGCACAGTAGTAGTATCCTATCCTAAATAGATACTTTTGCTCAGTATTCACTGAAGAGAAGGTAGGGCAGGGCCCACAGCTCAACATCATGGACACAGGGGAGGGAGGTGAGCACTACTCCCTTCACAAAAGAAAGGGTCCTACAAAGAGCTTGCTAAGCTCAGGGTGGATAAGGCAATGGGACCTGATGGCATACATCCCAGGGTACTTAAGGAGCTAAAGGAGGAACTAGCAGAGCCATTAGCAGAATTGTTTAGTGAGTCTCTGAGCACAGGAGAGGTCCCAGAAGACTGGAGAAGGGCTCATGTGATCCCTACCACAAGAGTGGTAGCAGGGAGGAGGCGGGAACTACAGACCGTCAGTCTTACCTCAGTAGTGGGCAAGATTATGGAAGCACTCCTTAAGGAAAGGATAGTGCAACACCTGGAATCCATAGGGCACAGGATCCAAGACAGCATGGGTTTACAAAGGGAAGGTCCTGTCAAACTAATCTCATAGATTTCTTTGACTGGGTAACCAGAGTGGTGGACCAAGGGGCAGTTGATGTCGCCTACCTTGACTTCAGCAAAGCTTTTGACACTGTTCCAATAGAAGATTGATAAATAAGCTAGGTAGGCTCGGGGTGGGTCAGAAGTTGGTCAACTGGGTGGCAAACTGGTTGACTGGCAGAAAACAGAGAGTGGTGGTAAATGGTATACAGTCAGAAGAGATGCAAGTCACAAGTGGGGTAACCTCAGGGATCAGTCCTGAGGGCCAGTCCTATTCAACATCTTCATTAGTGACCTAGCAGATGGACTAGAGGGTAAGGCTTGTCTGTTTGCAGATGACACCAAGATCTGCAACAGAGTAGATGAATCCAGATGGGGTGGGCAGAATGAGAAGAGATCTGGATAAACTAGCAGAATGGTCAGAAGTGGCAACTGGGATTTAATGCAAAGAAGTGCAAAATCATGCACATAGGGAAGAAAACCCTGAAGCCACTTATAGGCTGGGAGGAGTTGCTAGCAGTCACAAAGGAAGAAAGAGACTTGGGCATCATCATCACTGATGACCTGAAATCATCCAAGCAGACCTCTAAAGCAGTAGGTAAGGCTAGGGGTGTTAGGGTGTAGTAGTAGAGGGGTATCACAAGTCATGGAGGGGTAATAATCCCTCATGCTACAAGACATTAGTTAGGCCCCATCTGGAGTACTGCGTGCAGTATTGGAGGCCACACCTTCACAAGGACATTAACCAAATTGAGGCAGTCAGAGAGGGCAGCCAAAATGGTGCAGGGACTGCATCAGAAGACATATGAGGACAGATTAACGGAGCTCAATATGTATACCCTTGAGCAAAGGAGGGAGAGAGGTGATATGATCGAGACATTTAAACACCTTAAGGGCATAAACAAGGTGAAAGAGGTCTAACATGTTTAAATATAAGAAAATAGCAGGACAGGAGGACACAGCATGAGATTGGGGAGGCCGATTAAGGGGAATGTGAAATTCTTTTCACAGAAAGGGTGGTAGATGCATGGAATGGCTACCAAAGTAGTGGCTATGAATACAGTGCAGGGCTTCAAACAGGCATGGGATAGGCATAAGGAGCAATACAAATGACTATGAATAGATAGGTCACTGACATAAGAGCCGATGGCACATTTATAAGGTAGAAAAAAATGGGCAGACTGGATGGGCCTTGCGGTCCTTATCTGCCGTCAACTTCTATGTTTCTATGTTTCTAGTATCTACCACTAGCATACTTGCACTGCTGCATCCCCCCCTGCTCCTCTGTAGCCACTTGTGGTGGTGCAGTGCCATCTCGCTTACAAATACAGCTGTCAACAGTGAAATAGTAAATAATGCTCAACCATGCCATATCACCACTAAATATCATCCTCACAACACCCAAGTGTATCCTACTTACATATTCCAAGCTTGCACCTCAGCATTGCACAGTCTGAATATCCCCATATCATATTAACACTTGTGTAACTGATGTATGTAAGTTGTTCTATTTTTGGCCAACAGTTTATGGTTCTCAAAGATCTTTTTTTTGTACTTTGCTGTTTCTGTAAGCAGTCTCACATTCTTAGAGAACTTGAGGATTGCATCTAAGGTCTCCCCATGAAATGTAGTACATCATGTGAGAAGTGTACACCATCTGGTAGGTATAGCCAAAAGTAACAATACTTAATTTTCAGGTGACATATAGTGTACATTGTAGCCATACTTAGAAATGCAGAAATTTGTATGTTGAATTTCCTTCGGGCTCTGTCAATCAGGTACATATGATGTTCTGCTTGCCAGACCCTACACTCTGTAATATCTGAAGAAATTATTTTACAGGCAGGCAACATACTGATAATAGAACCAAGTTGCAATTTTGCTTCTCCCACTAAATCTACCCAACACTTGGTGCCTAAATCATTCCCTCCAAGATGTATCACCAGTATGGGTGAGTTTGACTACTCAGAAGTTTGAGCATTGTTGGCAACAGGTGCTCCTACCTCATTCTGCACTGCCATACCACTTCATACAGCAATAATTTTCACATGGGTTGTATTGTGGTACAGTAACACTCCCCATGCGCATGACACATCCTGGTATTGATCCCTAGATACGCGAGCATCTGCAACTACTAACATGTACTTGCACTGCACAAGTTGAGGCCCCCAAAAAATTACAAAAACTGACAATCACAGTGTATCTGCAACATTGCACAGTACAACACGGCAGCCAACAGCTGTGGGTGGCCACCTAGCTCAGGGCTACCATGTGTTGGCATCAGCCCTCCCTCACCAACTGTGATTTTGCTATGAAAAATATATCCGTGGTGTTTCACTGCACCCCACCACCTCACCCAATTGTGGGCTTTCTATTTAAATGAACCATGGTACTGTAGTTCAGCTGCCACTCCAGCCCAATCGGGTGAAGAAGTAGAGTGAACAGGGCCATGAGGGATACATTTTATGCAGTTAACCCATGATAAGGTGAAGGCATAGAGTGTACTGTACTGCCAGCAGTATTTTTTTTTATAGAAAAACCAAGATCTAGTGTTGAGATGCATTACCACAAAGCACCTGGGGGGGCATTGGTAGCCAACAGGTACTGCCTCACAGATTACCAGGGACAAGTTACTGATGATCGGCACACCTGCGCTGAATGGTATAATGATATCCAAATAGGTTGCATTAACACTTTGCATGCATTATGCCTCCATTTGCATATCTGAGTACTAAATATTGTGATGGTTGCACCTACCGCCACTGCACTTCAGTGCTATATCCCTAACTCCTCTCTGGCCACTTCCACTGGTGCAGTCCTAGTGTAACATGTGCAATACAGGTTTGCCAAGGCTAAAATATTCCAACACTGCTGACCATGCCACAGCACTGCAAAATATCACCCTGACAACACCCTGCTGCATTAAAGTTGCACTTGCCCAGCCATATTCTGATCTGGCACAATCTGAATATTCCCCACCCATATGTACACCTGTGTGGTGATGTGTATGCAAGATGCTCTATTTTTTGACCAACATTTTGGGTTCTAGAAAGGAACCTTTGTTTACTGATTGTTTATTCAAACAGACTGACATTCTTAGAGGACTTTAAGGATTGCATCTCAAAGGTCTCCTGAAATGGCAATTGTCAGCATGCAAAGTGCACACCATCTGGTAGGTATCAGCCAATCATAACAATACTTAATTTCAGGTGATATGGTGTACATTCCAGACATGCGTAGAAATGCAGATATCTGTATGTTGACTTTCTTCGAGGCTCTGTCAATCAGGTACATATAGTGTTCTGCTTGCCAGACCTAAACTCTATTATCTGAAAAATGATTTTACAGGCAGGCAACATACTCTATAATAAAAGCAAAGTCCAATTTACTTCTGTTACTAGAAATCTACCCAGCGTTTGGTTCCCAAATCATTGCCTCGAAGATGTATCAGCAATATGTCTGGATGAGCCTGAGTACGCAAATGTCTGTGCATGGTCGGCATTAGGTGCTCCCACCTCATTCCACCCCTGCCAAACCACTTAGCACAGCAATTTGGGAACTGCAGGTTTCTCCCAAAATCACTATTCTGGGCATACTCAGATGCTCGCCTCACTATACTGCTTCCAACAATCCACAAAGTCCTTTTGCTGTTTTCTGCCATTCTCAGCTTTTCAACAGAAGTGGCCAGGAGAGCTACAAAAAGCCAGTGTTCACACTGCGGTACCTAAGCAGTAGTAAAAGTAAATCTCCTATTTTCCTCTAAGTTCAACTCAGCTTCAGTGGGCTGATCATGACACAAAAATAAAATAAATCATTGGCTACTGTGTCTTTATTAACCAATGTAGTGTATATACTGATATCACTGCACTTCTGCTCCAGCTAAAATGTACTAAATTTAAAGGTAGGCAAAAATGCATCCTTTTGATAGGCAGTTTTAAACAATACAACTGCAGACTCATGTCTGATTGGTTCCCTCTTGTGTTGTGGGTACACGCACCTTGCTATACCTCCATTTGCAGCTGTATCTACAGCAAGTTACCAAATTACTGTCTAACTTTAAACACTTTTACCTAAATAATGCAGCATCATATGTTATTTCTAGCAACGTAGTCAAATAGAGCAGTGAAAATCATTTTGATTAATACTATTTACCTGTTACTAACACTTTTTATCATAGTAGAAAAATGCTTTACAAAATATGATGCACTTACAGTTACAAATGTGGTGTGTCTCAGTGTTGGCTATGATAGCTGCTGTGGCCTTCTTCTTCAGTCTTCTCCCTCTCTGATTGGTTGTCTTACATGGCCTGATAAATCTAGCATAACATTGGCAGAACTAGCTGTCAGTCAAATAGTAATCAGATATAATTCGATAATGAATACAGTTGTCACTCCCAAGCTTAAATTTGCGACACTTTCCAAGCACAACACTACTTTTGCGACACTTTCACATGCATAACGCTATATTTTGTGACACTTTCGTGCACACGACACTGTTTTTCTGAAACTTTGAATGTACATTATTTGATGATTTTTTCCCAAAAATGATGATTACTGAAGCAAAAGTTTTCCTGCTTCTTACCTAATGTACAAATACATAACTTCACACAATTTCACATACTTTTCTGAAATCGTGACTCTACTGCTACACTTCACGTAATTGCTGAAGCTACATTTTTTCATTTCCTTGTTTTCTGTCACTGCACAAGTGACCTCGATATTCATTCCTAATCAATAATTGTGATTATTTGCCTTACCAATAACACATGAAGAGACCATGGCTTAACAGTATGTTAACAAATCCCTAAGGTGTAATGTGGCACAAGGTAGAGCCAAGTGTCATATTGTCCAAAACACGTTATTAAGTAACTATCAATGTGTCTCTTGTGAATACCTAATAGCTATGAGAATCAATATTCAAAGATTAGTATTTAAAATCAACTTTATTAATCTGTTCCTCATTTAGAGAAAGATTTTAAATAAAGTAGTTCTTTCACCAGCAGTTTAACAATACCATGTCAAAATCACTATACAGAATAGAACGAAAAAGAATCTATGTGCCATGGTGATAACGCTATACAAGACAGTGTAACATGAATTAAAATAAGACTGTCAAAATCCAAGCAACCAATCTGATTACAACATTTTCGGAGACCTTTTTGTAATATTATATATAAAAATCATCTGCGTAAATATACAATGTTAGAAGTGATCAACACAAGTATATACTAATATTTTCTTTTCTGTGTCTTTTGTAGAGGTGTCTGATACTTTTATGTAACATTGCTGACTGCTACTGTGAAGAAACATTGAAAGATGTCTAGTAAACACAGACATGCATGTATAAAAGATGAAACAGGTATCATAGTACTTCACTGTTGCTTAAGAATGACAAAAACAATCATGTGAGCTCAAGGCAGTAAAACAATACAACGTTCCTATTGGAATAGTGAGAAAGCTGTTTAGTAACTCACTCCGGCAACAAAACCACATACTTGCTCAACAGCAAGGAAAAAATGTTTACTTGAATGACAGTTGTGTAGATCTTTCAGATGAAACACAACTATTACCACAACCAACCATAACCAGACCTTCCTAAAGCAACACCGAAAATCACACCTGTGATTTTCATCTGAGAAAGCAAAAGTATTTTCGATCACTAGCAAGTAAAGCTAGGATCGACAGACTTAATGCTGCTGTGATGAGACATGAGCACAAAAAGACAAAGAGTCATCTGACTTTGATGAAATTGCTTCTCAAAGTATGCACATTTGTTAATAGAGCAGTGTTTCTTCTTCAACATTTATGGTGTAAGATGTCTCATGTGCTTGAACTATTCAGAAAAGTTGTATCACGACATCAAGAAAGAGGCTACAACGCTATCCTTCTTTGACTGTCACAATTTCTGTGATGTATTCACAGGTCACTGGATGCACACACAGCACTCAGAGCATATTTCTGGGAAAATCTTATTATTCACAGAAAAAAAACAAGTTCACCATTGATGAGGTTTGGTAAGCTGTTTCAATGTCCTCAATGTCTGTGACTGACACAGCAATGGAGACAAATGATGACTGTGATGAAACCACTGTGTCCCATAAACAGCACTGTCTCTCTGGAAATGTGATGCAACCTGCAACTTGTAAGCAATCATCATTTGAAAAAAGTTGAACAGTTTGTCAACATATTTGTGATAACAGATCACAAGAAAATATAAACTTTTAACAAGATTGACCTTTGTGAAATCTGACACATACTGGACTTATGGGTCATTCACTAACATGCACTCGATAGTGGTGTTTGTGACAGTGTCTTTCTGTATGCAGATGCCAGAGAATGCATCAAACGAGCATGTGGAACTTTGTATATAGGGTATATGAAGTCCAATGAGTTGTCAATCAGTACACTTCTTTGAAATGACTTGTGCAGTCTGGTGACATGCAGGGTGCCATCACATTTCTCAAACAGCTGCAACGATGACTTCTGTACCAGGCGTAAATATTTATCAGTCTCAGTTCTGGTGCAACATCTGTTTCTGTGTCAGAAAGTGACATACTGAAACAATGCAGCCAAATAAATAGCAAAATTTGAGCTGGCAAAGGCTCAAAGTTTGACTCTGTATGTGTGCCATGTGAAACCGTCTAAGCACTACAGCAAATGGTCACATTGAACCTTGAAACCTTATCACCATACAATGACATATGGTTCAAATCTCTCAGCATTTTGCTGATGAAATCTGACTTTCAGTTACAGACCACCATTGTGCTATGCAAACACTATTTCTCAACTTTAAAGTCCAACATTCTGCCTGGGTCATTTTGTTGAATATTATGGAGCACATGTTACATAGTGAGATTGCGACACTGAATATGTTTGATCACATTCTAAATTCAGACAATGAAACCATTTCAAACCTTCTATGTCCAGAACATGACACAGAACATTCCACAGAAAGAACTCATTAGATCTCTAAAGCGGTTCCATGATGTATCTCCACTTCCTCTACAGGAAAATGTGGAGTCAATTTCTAGTGAAAATACTGTAGTTTGGTGATTCTTGTAATGGTGTTCCAACTAAGAACCAGGTCATCTGACAAGATGTTATCAATATTCAGAATGTAAACTTGCTCTTACTTATTTAAAACAACAATCCCTTTATGTGAACCTTGACATTGAAAACAGTAAGCTCTCTGTTCAACATGATGTCTTAAAACAACTAAGCTAATGATTGAGAAGGTCATTGGACAGACAAATGACAATGTGTATGAACAGTACACAATTCACCCACTACGGCAGAGATCAGTAAGGGACAGTGATGTCTATCAAATGAAACAGGTAAAATGTGAGCCTGTCACACTTGTCAGCTCCAAGTCCCAGAAAAATAAATTCATGTTTCATGGTCACAAATGCAGTCACAATTCACGATCACATCATGAATCACAAAATTATTTTTTTTTACTAGTTACTTGCATCATGTAAGCCTGTTTTGTAGTGTCTCTCCAGACTTCACCACTGTACTCACTGATATGAGTTTTCAAATTGGGGAGTTTTGTGATACAGGTCATTGTCATCAGGGAACTACAGCCATATGCATTCACATTCCTGTTCAGCATGTGAGTTACAGTACTGTAAGCCATGTGATGTATAGGGGCCGGGGGCTGCCAATATTGTTGTCCTCCTCCTTACTTCAGGTTAAGGCGGTATAACAGCAGTCACAATCACAATAACAAAAGGCAGTGGGTATTTCATGCTGGCAACTCTGCATAGCAGAGTGACAACAAAAGTGCCCACTTCACTGGTAGAATAAGTTCACTGCATATCTAAGATGGGAGACTTTGCATGTCTTGTTACTCTCATTTCACTTCATCAGCACTGGGAATTTTCTGGACACAAGACAGTAGCATTTTGAGGATGAACATTAATTCTGGTGACTTTGTCTGACCACTGCCCAGATGATTGAGCATGCCATTAATTATGGGAGACTGCATTTCTTGTTATGCTCTCATTTCACTTCATCAGCACTGGGAATTTCTGGAGACAAGGCGACAGTAGCATTTTGAAGATGCACATTAATTCTAGTGACTGTGTGTGTGGGGGTTGCCAATATTGTTGTCACTCTGTCTTACTTGCGTTAAGGCAGAATGACAATGTAAGTAATAATAACAAGGTGAAGTGGGCACTTCATGCTGGCCACCGCGGCGGATAGACACAACGCTGGCGCCCACTTCGCTACCACTTTGCCGAAATTTAAATTCACCTGCATCTCATCGGTGAGTTGTTGGCTAGATTCTCCAGTGCTTTGGAGAGCAGAGACAGAATTGTGATAGGTCACTAGTTGAATACTAGTGCCCAGTTGCCTCCTTTGTGCACAGGAGTAACCAGAGCAGATTTCCAGGTAGAAGGGAAAGTGGACAGGTGGAGAGACAAGTTAAACAGCTTGGTGAGGGGAAAGACAACCTCTTGTAAAGCAATGGAAATCAATTACATATCGATTCCATCACCCCCCATCCTTGTTTTTCCCAGGACACTTGCAAGGTATTTTCTTGTTTCCTTTATGGTCATCTGTCTGAATTAAAAGCTTGGGCTGGGCTTGGCAGTGGTAGAGGAGGGCAACTGGTTGGAGGCTGGCATTCCATCGGGATGTGTGGCAGGCCTAGAAGGCAGGACTGCACTGTAGTCAGAGAAAGTCTTTTTAAAGATATTGGCCATGCCAGCATCATCAAGTATGATTTTGTCATTGTGGCAGAGCATGGTGTTAAATACAGGGTTTCTACCATTGCATTTATCCTATCTTTAATCACTCTGTTAATGAACAGTCTGGAGACAGTTTCATTTACACTGCATTTCTTATATATTTTCATTCTTTTAAATGGTCGAAACAGTGAATTTTGCACTTTAGTCATTGTTAGTTATGCAGATAAAAGTCCATAGAATGTGTTTGCAGATAGCATAATACATATCATCTAATACTGCAGCATTTTACTACACTCGGTATTGGAATACGATTGGAGTCAGTTGTCCTGCAGGTTGCATGTCATACATGTCACCAGTGGGGTTAAGATTACTGCATATGTGTCTCTCATCCTTTTCCTTTTTGTACTCCTTTTTTTAATATAAAAACTGTATTTTGTGATGTTTTGATTTGTGATGAGTGAGTAAGGGAGGGTGAAAGTTCATATAGCGTGCAGTATTAACCATTTCGATACAAACCTCAGAAACACTCATATTTTTAACTATAAAAATGCCAAATAAACTTGAGTGTTTCTATGCATGAAAACAGCATAATATTTACAAATAAGGCATTTTTGTAATATTACAAATTATTTGAGTTACTGTGCACTGCTTGTTGGGAGGGACATAAAGAGACTGTTGGCTGTTGCATGTGACAGTTTGTAGTGACTGTAATAATGAGTGTTACTCTCTACAAGATTTTCTACTATTCGATCACTACACAGAAAAAAATCAAGAATTTTTTTTAAACTTAGAAACTGTGTCTTGTGAAGTTTGTCAGATGGTGTATGACTACTTGTTCTTGAATGAAATTATGATAGAGACAAGTAATTTTTTTTTTAAATTCAAGTTTATTGAATTGTTGTTGGCACATCAATGGGAACAGTACATGACTACAGAAAACATGTGACAAAATGATGCCACTTACATTGTGTGAGAACAAGAAAAGCAAAACATTTTTTTTTAATATTCTCTCCCCTCTATATAGTCACCTTGCCTATCCTCTCATTCCACCTCCACCCCCGCTATAAAGTTTAAGTTAGATCTGTTCATCGGTGTTCATGCCAGAGTCAATTTGCCTTGCAGTAGTTGACTAGGACTGAAGTAAGTAAAGTGTTTGGAAGGGGCTCCATACCCACTCAAATTTTGAGAGACTGTCCCTTCTCATGGCCCCAAATTTTTCCATATTTAAGTTAAAAAGTAGTTCTTGTAGCCATTCTGCATAATTAATTGGGGTGTTGTCCAGCCATTGCTTTAGCACTATTTTCTTGACAGAGGATGAAATCAAGGCCATGTAGTATCTTTGGGCTTTAACTGTGATACCAGTATAATCACCTATCAGGCAGATTTCAGGGTTAAAGTAGTGTTCAATGCCCAGTAAAGGGTCTTCTTTATGTTTAATTAGGTCCCACAGCACTTTTATCAGTGGGCAATCCCAGAAAATGTGAAATAGATCCCCAACTGCCTGAAGACATCGGGAGCATGACTGATCTGGTCTGCGTCCGATTTTATATAATTTAGAAGGGGTCCAAAGCAAATTATTTAAGAAATGATATTGCATGACCCGTAATCTATCCTGGGTGACATACTGGTACGTGTGGCACCAGATTACATCCCCGTTCCGCTCTTGGTCCCCGAATCGACCTAGCCAGAATCTGGGTTTATTGTCAATGTCTGCATAGACTTGGTCAAACAATGCTTTATAGACTTGGAAACTTCATCGGTTCCCAGGCAAACTGGGCCAGGATTCAAATCATTCCCCAGTTATATACCCTTCTTAGTTTTTCTTGAATTTCTCCAGCAAGTGTTTGAGCTGATATACTTTGAAAGTCTGGTTAGGGCCTATATTATATTTAGCTAGTATCTCTGCAACTGAAAGACACCTGTCCCCGTGCATAATATCCTCAATCTCTAAACCTTTCAAGTGAGGAAGCCAGGATTCGATTATCATTCTCCCACCGATCTTCAGCTTGGGGTTGTGACATATTAGCTGATGTCTGTCTGTACTCGGGGAGTAATACAGGGGCGCATAACTGAATATGGATACAAGGAATCTCTTATTAGGGTGGCTACTAATTTAGAGGGCGGAGTTCTTAGAGAGGAATAGAGAAGAACTTTCGGTCTATGCCCACTTCCTTTATCATTTCCATTTCCAACTTGACCAAGAGGGTACATAGGCAATAACTCCAAATCCATGGAGGCATGAACCATCATAAATATTTACAAACATTAGTTGCCCAGTAGTGTAACCCAAAATGTGGTAGTCTTAACCCGGCTTTCTCCTTGGGGGTGGCTAGTTTATGATAAGCTCTACGGGGAGATTTCCCTCTCCAGATAAAGTCTGAGATAGTTGAATGTATTGCTTTATGCCATTTTAAAGGTTACCATACATTGAGCATATTTAGGGGATAGTAAATCCTAGGTAAAATATTCATCTTGATTATATTAATCCTTCCCCAGAGAGAGAGTAGAAGTCTACCCCATCTGTCAAGATCTTGTTTTATATTGTTCTTAAGAGCGTCCAGGTTAAGTCTCACTAATTTGGAGTCCGCTCTTGCCAGAACAATTCCTAGATACTTCAATGTGTGTGGGGCCTACTGTATACCCATGTCCACTACATCTGACTTATAGACTTTCATATTAAGAGGGAATATCTGGGTTTTCCCTACCTTTATTTTATAGTTGGATAGCTTGCTGTAGCCTGCAATAACGTCAAGCACTGCTGGTACTGAGGTTCGGGGATGGATAATGTGAAGTAAAATATCATCCGAGTATGCGGAGAACTTAACCTCCTGCGACCCAATTTTTATCCCCATAACCGTAGGATCCTGTCTGATTTTACATAGGAGGGGTTCTAAATATAAGTTAAACAAAAGGGGGGATAAAGGGCATCCCTGTTTGGTGCCCGAAAACAAAGGAAAGCTTGCCAAAAATACCCTATTGCAATATATTTTCGCGGACTGGGATCTGTATAAAGCAAACACACTTTTGATGAAGGGAAGCGGAAAGCCAAATTTCTCCATAGTCAAAGACAAAAACCTCCAATCTACTCTGCTTTCTCAGCATCGACCAAAATCAGTCCACATGGGAATTTACTGTCCTTGGAATGCTGAGAAGATGTGAGATAGCTTACGGAGATGGTCTGAGGCCATTCTACCATTCATAAACCCCACCTGATCCTGATGGATTAACCTAGGCAGGACCTTAGCTAAACGGGCCACTAAAATTTTCGCTAAAATTTTAACATCATAGTTGATTAATGATATAGGCCTATAATTTGGGACCTTATCTGGCTCTCTCCATTCTTTGGGGATAAGCACTATCAGGGATTCAAAGAGGTGATTGTCGACTATGTCAGAAGTGAGTATACTATGGAATAGTCTTTTTAGCACTGGGCATAACTGGCTCGCAAAACATTTATAAAAATTCGGTGAGAAACCATCCGGTCCCGGGGCTTTATCTGTTGAGAGTGTCTGAATTGCCTTTAGGATTTCAGTCACACTGATATGGGGAAGGAGACCATTTCCTTCTGATCCTCCAATATCAGGCAAATTACAAGAGAAAAGATAAGCCCTTACTTCCTCACTACCAGGCTGGGTGGACATAGGACTATATAAATCCTTGTAATATTCTTCGACTTCTTTAACAATCTCATGGGGGGGTGGTTTTAATGGACCCATCTGTCAGGGAGGTGATACTTTGAATAATTCTGGATGTTTCTGTTGCTTTTAGTCGCATAGCAAGAAGACGTCCTGCTTTCTCGCCTTGATCTAAATATAAGGTTTTTGTTTTACTGATGTCATATTCCGCTTTATCTCTCAAAATCTCATTGTATTGATGCCAGAGTTTGACTAACTTTTCCCTAGTCTCAGCTGGTGTGTTCTTTGAGAGGGTGTTTTCTAGTTCTCTGATCTGGATCAGCAACTGTCTGGCCCAGCTCTCTCTCTGTTTCTTCCTAGCTGCAGCAATCTGGATAAGTTCACCCCTTAATACACATTTCAGTGCACTCCATTCTATATCTCCCCTACCTGTCGAATTGCAGTTTTCTTTCTTGTATTGTGCGATTCTCTGGATTATACCGTCTCTAATCTCCGTGGAACGGAGAAATTGGTTATTTAATTTCCAGATAGTCTGCCTAGGAATATTAGGGGCAAGGTTAAGGGTGCAGCTGACCATAGAGTGGTTCGAGATGACCCCTGGAATGATTTTACAATCTGTCAGACCGGGGAGCATACACTGGCTCATCAAAAAATAATCAATGCGAGATCTGGTTTTGTGAACTTCTGATAGGAATGTGTACTCCTTATTGGAAGGGTATAAAACCCTCTACGGGTCGCTCAAGCCCAGATTAGCTGACAAGTGTCTGATGGCTCTCTGGGCAGGAGAGAGGCCCCTGCCCCGCTTGCCTTCTTTATCCATTTCTGGATTAAATGGTAAATTCCAATCTCCACCCAACATTATAGGAAGGTGAAGAAAGGGGGACAGGACATTTAGTAGTTCCATAAAAAAGCCGAGTGAGTCACCATTTGGGCCATACACACTACCCATCACTATCCTTGTTTGGTTTAAGAGACCTATTACTATTATGTAGTGGCCCCCAGGATCTGCCAGTTTTTCCTCACACACAAAAGGAATATTCCTAGTTATTAAAATAGCTACCCCCTACTAGCTGTACTGTCTCCCGCAGTATATACCTGGCCAACAAACTGATGCCTCAGTACATTAGATTCCCTTTACAGTAAATGTGTTTCTTGCAAATATATTATCTGCCCCCTTTGCAGCTGCAAATGTCTCAGAACCTTATATCTCTTTATTTTCTTCCTGGCCGTTTGATATTCCATGCGATAAATTTGTGTGTACTACCCATTGTCCAAGTGCTCGATAGTACCATCGATGCTAGTCCTCATCATAGCTCTCCCTTTTAGAGACAAGTAATTTGATAGAGACAAATAATTTGTTTCTAAGCAAATCCTCACCTCCAGACAGGTCAATTTTTAGTTATCAGAGCATCGCATATTAACAAATATAAATTAAGGATCCTTTTTTGTTGTCTTTTTTTTAATTTAAATTAAAACAAATAAACCACCTGAAGATTCTGAATGTACAGTAACTGACTGCTGTAAAGTGGTCTGGACATACAACTGTATAGCTGTTGCTGTGGTCTGGCATGTTTTTCTGCTTATTTGCTGCTTTGCATTTATTTATATTTATGTTGTCTTTTGGGAAACTAAAAAAAAGAAATGCCGCAGCATCTAACCTTCAGATGCGTTTCTACACCTGACTAAACAGCAACATACCATAACTGAAAATCTGTTTCAGAAATGTTCAGACTGACAGCAGCATTTAAATTTCCACCGATCTGAATGCAGCTGATTGTCATGTACGTCACAGTTCTAAGAACCGACTAAAAATGGTGTGAAAGTACTACTACAGTTTCAGAGCAGACTCACAGAAGACAGCAGAATGACATTTCTGATAAAACAGTTACACTCCACACTGTATTCTTACTTGACATATATTAAACCAACAACAGTTTACTGTAGATATACCTCGTGTGTGTAAACAATCCCTTTAAAAAGAGTATGTTTGTTTCACTTTAACTTATTGCCTGTTTTGTATGTGTGCATCTGATTTTGGATATGGATATGGTTATAACTTTATATGGTTTCTTGCATAGTGTTTGGAGATGACTGACAGCGAGTTAATCTGGGTGAGTTCCTTGAATCCAGCTGGACCAAGTAACTGTGAATGAATGCAGAGTGAGATAGCTGCAGTTTTAACTATTCATTAAATGAAATTTGGAGCTCTGTTTAATGCAGTACCTGAAAAACATATGCAAGCACACATGCACACATTGAATGGATAAAGAATAACTTTAAAATATTTTTCATTTCAGTTTAGCCACAAACATTAGTTATGTTATGTCTCTAGATTTAACAACATTAGGCATTATGCACCAAGCGGGTGGGGGTACATGGAAAAGTCACATACCCCTCCTATGGCACTTCACACCCATGGACAGGTGCACCCATACCGGCAGTCACAAACATCAGCCACCTGTCCATGGCTCCTCCCCCTGGCACGCAGGACTCCATAGGGTGGCCGAGGGCAGAGACGAGGGCCCAGGTGGGCATCCAATGGGATGCCCCCCTGGGCCCTCTAGTGGATCCCTCACATAGGGAGGCACTGGTCCAGGGCTGTGCATGCCAAGTGCAGGCACCTGGACCCATGCTGCACAATCCCATCCCAGTGCCACCACTCCCATCCAGTGATGGGCACTCGCCTTTTCACAATGCAAAGGAACACCATGAGCAGCAGCTTCCAGCTGGTGCTGCACCTCCAGAGATGGCTTGCCTCCACAAAACACAAATCTCAAGGTGGTGGTGCACACACAGAAACCAAGTATGCTGTGCATGAAACAAAGAATGTTCAGACAGTCAAATGTTAAATTGGGTAGATGCTTTACTCAGTTCTTATCATGCTGCATACAAAACCAATGGAAAACCTAATAGCCAATCATGCCCCTAGCTCCTCGACTCTCATGAGTATTCAGAGGGGGTGCTGCTTAGAGGAAAGACTGGTGCATTTATACAATGCCGCATACATTTTAATTAAATTCGGTGATGTCACAACTCATTAATATTCATGGTTATCAGTGATGTCACTAACCCATAATTTCATTTCTTGCCTAAATCATACAGACTCATTTATTCAAAACATATTCATATCAAAATAAATGATTATTCCAAAAAATACCTAAAGGGAAAAATATTCCTGTATAGGAGAGCAAAGAAGTCACAAGGTCCTGGAGTGACCAGTAATGACAACTTGTCCTGGAACTCCGACCTTCCAGGAATTAAACATTTTGGGGGAGCTTTGATTGGCTGCAATGTTATCAATCACCCCAGGACATTGTGACTTCTTTGCTCTCCTATATGGGAATCTTTTTCCCATTAGGTATTTTTTGGAATAATCATTTCTTTCGATATGGATATGTTTTGCATAAATGAGCTTGTATAATTTAGGTAAGAAATGAAATTATGGGTTAATCACTTAGTGACATCACTGATATACATGAATATTAATGAGCTGTGACACCACCAAATCTAATTAATATATAAGAGGCATTGTAGAAATGCGCCAGTGTTCCTCTTATCAACACACACTCTGAAACTCGTGAGTTGAGCACTAAAACATACTTGTCGAGGGTTTCTGTGATATTGTGTGCGGCATGATAAAAGTGAGTAAGCATCTACAATTAACGACTAACTGAATCTTCATTTCATACAGCATACTGATCTCTGTGTGCACACTCATGCTGCAGCTGGCCTGCCATCTCCAGCTGCCCAGCGGTTGGAGCACCACAGTGAGCCCTGTCCTGGTCCCCCAGTGACCGGTGGCCTGTGTCCATTGGGGCATGCTGTGAGTTATGGCAGGGTTCCCCCTGCCAGCACCTGCGCCACGCTCCGCACCTATGTGGCCAGCACTATGCAGATTTGTGCATACCACATAGTGCTGACATGCTGCCAGAATGCCCCCAACCCTCCCAGGCATGTTGCTGTCCATGCAGCTGGGGATTGGGCACATAACACCTGCACACCCATGTCATGAATGCCACGTGGCCACCGCTCCATGGCATTCATATGCATAATGCCATCATACCCGGTTTACACGGGAGCATTGGAATTGTGCATAGGGCCCATTGTGTGCTTTGTTTTTAATTGCACTCTGTTCACTAGCATTTCATATAGTATTGATGTGAAATTGTACACAGATGTTATTAATTGACTGCTTGGGTTATTTTAACACTCATGCTGTGAGACAGCCACATCCCCCTGAGGAAGCCACTTTGGGTGGTGGTATGTAGGGGCTGTAGTTCTGTGTTCCTGTGCTGTCGCTTTATTATTTTTTCTGCCACAGTTATATGTGCACTGTTCTTTTCAAATTTCTATTCTATTTGTACAGCAGCACCTTAGGGAGACTGGTGTGCTCTCTTTCTCTCTCTCTCTCTTTGTTCTTCTAACTGATTAAATATTGTTTCTGCATAGTTCCTGCCTGGATCTGGTTAATGGGATATTTTTTAATATGAGCAAGAAAATAAAAGTATTGCATAGACAGAAATGAAGATTTATAAATAATGTGACAGAAAAAAATTAGTACTGTGGATGACAGTTAACAATTACTAAATGGGATGACGTACTGTAACCAGATCTGGCTATTTATAATCTTCAAGTAACACTACTGTCTATGCATAGCAACACATGGAACTAGTTTTCTTTTTTATAGGTAAAGAAGACTAGTATCCCTTTACTTTGATAGCATATGGGGAGGAGAGATATTTGGTGTAAAGAGGGTGTGGAGTTCACAGATCAATTTAAATATTTACAAGGTGTGGGAGGTGGGTGGTAATTACAATTATGAGACTTGGCCTGGGTTGGAGAGAGGATTATTAATGTCACCCTGGCTGCTTATTAAATGGGAAACTTCACTGGGAGTGGTGGTAGGCAGGGTGAGTGCTAGAGGTTGGTAGGGTGTGAGGGCATGATTTATAAAGGTCTGGGAAGTGAGAGGTGGTGGGTGTCATTTGCACAGGTGGGAGGTGGATAACATGTAAAAAGTTTTCATAAACATTTTGAATAGTTTTGTTGTCGAAGGGCTATTTTGCGGTTTAAACTACGTGTAGTGGAACTTCACCAATGTTTTTTCAGGAAATGCCACTATCTACAGTTTCATCAGGTGGAAGTGTACATTTCACCAGATGAAATCTATGCAAAGTTGCCACTAGCATTACAAAGTTGGAAACTCTGTAAAAGTGCTTCACAAACTAATATTTCCCCAGCTCACCACATCTCTGCTCTTGGCCAAACATTTTTGACTTTTGACATTGTTTTGGAAAAATGTTTTATGAGCAACACATTTGAAGCTAGTTTCAGCACCTACACAGCTGGGTCTTTTTGACTTAGTTGTTCTGGCTGTTTCATCAAGCACCCATAACATTGCCATGTTATAATATATTGTACCTGATTTAAGGACTGTGAAATCAATGTAGCACCATGGAGTTGGCAGTGCCATTTAAGGGAAAGAAGACAGAGACAGAGAGGCAGAGAGAGAGAGAGAGAGAGAGAGAGAGAGAGGAGAAACAGAGCAGTGGTGGTTTCACGGGGTGCATTGGAGGCCAAATGGCAGAAGGTAGTGTGTCTAACCTAGAGAAGGATGGGGGGGGTGGTCAAAGACTACATCAGCTTAGTTGTACATGGGAAGGATCATCTTGGTGAGTAACTCCTGGTGAACTTTAGGGGTGAGGGCATACTTATTTCTGTACATGGCTTGAGTTTAGGCTGGAGTTTTGAGTGTATGTAGTCACTGTGAGCTAAGAAATGTATAATTCAGTTTCCTGTCATCTCCCTTCCCTCTAGAACTCTCTACCTGAATTTACAAGGCTCTCCTCATCCCTACACTGCCTCAAACACATCCTCTCCTGTTCCTTCTCTCAAGATGCTCCTGCACCACCCACTTCTAACCCTGTGCCCTCTTTCCCCTGCACCCTTTCAGGCCCTCCACTCTCTGTCTCCTCATTCCACTGCCTCCACCCTTCCTCCTCTGTCCAACTCCCTCCTCCCCAGTTCCTCCCCCTCTATTTTCCCTCTTCTCACAGTCCATCTCCCTATATTTCCCTCTTCTCACAGTCCATCTCCCCTATATTTCCCTCTTCTCACAGTCCATCTCCCCTATATTTCCCTCTTCTCACAGTCCATCTCTCCTATATTCCCCTCTTCTCACAGTCCATCTCCCCTATATTTCCCTCTTCTCACTGTCCATCTCCCCTATATTTCCCTCTTCTCACAGTCCATCTCCCCTATATTTCCCTCTTCTCACAGTCCATCTCCCCTATATTTCCCTCTTCTCACAGTCCATCTCCCCTATATTTCCCTCTTCTCACAGTCCATCTCCCCTATATTTCCCTCTTCCCTATGCACCACCCTCCTTGATCCCACCTACTCCTGAACAAACATTGTTGCTATATTGTTTCCGCTCATCCTCCTGAAATTTATTATGGTTATGTAAATATTATTAACATTATTGACTCGATTTGTTTCCTCACTACATTTTTGAAATTGTGCTGTATATATTTTGTAAAGGTATGCAAATAGTTTTCTCACTATGTTTTGAAATTGTACTGTATATTTTGTAACATATACAAATGTAGCCCTACCATTCTCTCCTAATCCCACATCCCAGGTCTCACCAGGAAATGAGCTCTGGCTCAGTGTGCCTCTTCCAGTTACCAATATTTAAATAAATAAATATAAAAATATATATAAATACCACCATATAAATATAAAAATATTCATATTATGAATTATAAAATGTAAACAATACTTTTCATTTTTTTGTAATGTATATGTTATTACATTTTTTATTTTAAACATTAGTAATATACTGGAAATATACAATAAAATCAATCAAGAGAAATATTTAAACACAAGACAAAAAAGAGTGTGCAACTTATCAGTACCTCTTTGTTTATGCAAAATAGTGCCCTCTAACTGAGGTGAGGACAGAAATAATATTGTTGGAAATTCAAAGAACTCTTAAATACATAGTAATAAGTTGTCAGCAATTGAAAAGGGCTGTTAATGAAGTGGTAAACAAAAATATTGTTTGATATTGCTTAGTTCAAATAATATTACAGCATTGCTTTTCTGAAAATAAATAAACAAATAAAAGGTTATTCATATCATAAATCAGAATTGAGCCCACACTGGATTCAAGAAAAAAAAATCCCATTTGGTGGAATTATTGCCTAAATTTACTGCCAGCCAAACCAGCAGTTTTAAGATACTCTTGCTGGAGTCTCTGGCAGACATTTAGTATGTCCTGAAATATCTGAAATATCAAGGTCAGGGTCTCAAGCATTATTTGACTCCTCTCTCATCACAGGTCCAGTTTTCGAGGTGATAAAGATCTTGACTACACTTTTCATCTCAAAATTATAAACATGATGTGCTAATATAGCTTTCTGTCTCAGGGGTTTCTATACAAAACATTGTGCACTGATCTTTGAAAGGCTGTTTCTGAAATTAAGGAGATGCTGGGCTTGATTCTCAAAGGGCCCTTAGATTGATGCAAGCTGTGGCAAAAGGCAGCTTGCATCAAATCCCTGTGTGCCTGGGACCCTACCCCTGGTTCTCTAGCAGGCATAGCCCCAGCAAAAAAGTCCCCTGGCTTGTGGCAACTGGGCTATGCACCACACAGATGGCACACCAGGAGGGTTTGCTGCAAGCTGCAGGGCAGCTGTGCACCAATCTAGAACATCCCTTGTGGTCAAGTGGAACCCTCAAGCCCTGATCCTCTGATCATTATAGTAATATGTCTTTGGTAGTCTAGTGGCCCTCCCTGAGTTGCCTTTATATGACAATGTGTAACATCTATCCCTGGTGGTCTAGTGTACATCCCCTCAGTCCCAAGCCCCTAATCATTATAGTAATACTTCCCTAGTGGTCTAGCAGTCCCCTCACTCCGATTTGCCCTTATATGAAAATCTTAATAGCGTCTTTCCCTAGTGGTCTAGTGGATCCCTACCCCCCCACCACAGCAGGTAGTACCCCCCATCCCAAATCCCAAGCTGGCAACTGGCACAGCCCTTCTCTCACCACCTTGGCTGGCCACTGACTGAAGTGCCAGGGGGTGCATACTGTATAATACAGTACATGCTCACCGATTGATAGATCAGAGTGAGCTGTCAATCAGTGAGCACAGACTGTATACTATGCATTCTCAGTAACAGTTCAGTCAGCAGCCAGACATGGTGGTGAGGAGAGGCTGTGCAGTTGCTAGCTCGGAGTTCTACAATAGGTGGAGCAGGGTGGTGAGCACTACCTGCTGAGGTGGAGGAGTGGGGTCCAGTAGAACACTAGGTAAAATATTATTAACAATGTCATATATGGGTATATTAAGTGGGGAACTGCTAGAACACTGAAGAAAAGATATTATTACCATAGTCATATATGGGCATATTGGGCTGGGGGACCAATAGATCACCAGGGAATGATATTACTAATATTGTCATATATATAGGCATATCGAGGCACCGTGTATTTTTTGGGCATTACAATATCCCGGCATATTAGGGCGGGAGGAACCACTAGATCACCAGTGAATGTTTCTATGAACAGTATATGTACAAGCTTATCGAGGTTGGAATCACATGGTGAGGAGGGCTCTTACAGAGGTGCAGGTGATCAAACCCTCCCAGACTTTTGGTGCTTCAATGAGTGCACTTTTCTTTTTGTGGTAATTGTTCTACCTGCAAATATGCAGTCAGCAGAAGAATGTTCAGACACCCAGCATTCCAAAATAAAAGGTGGACATTTTAAGCCTCTTGACTTGCCACAGCAAATATGTGGTATATAGGATTTGGTACAGTTGCACCATACTATATGTTGGAAATATAATAAGGTGCATAAAAATCTACATACAAGATCACATACAGTGTATCAAGATAGATGGGATAGCAGTGTAGCCAGACATTTCAGAGAGTGTCATAATTCAGATGTGAGCAACTTCAGATGTATGGTGTTCGATTATGTACCTGTAAGCCCCCTTGGGAGGGCACAAAAAAAAATTCTATTCTAATGAAAATGCCATTGGATATTTAATTTTAAAAGTGTGTTCCATATAGACCTCAACAAAAAGCTGCCAATGTCTGTTTTTCTGTGAAAAAAATGATAGTGCATCAAGTGGTAGCAAGGTAAGAAATCTCTGAATTTTGTAAAAAACACAAAGGAGAGATATATAGTGATTTGTCCCTGTATGAAACATAATTATGTGCTAAAACTGTAGCAAATATTGGTAAAGCTCCAGTATAGTATTACTACATTGAAATTCTAACAAGTTAGCAGCATTACACAGCGGAACCTTTTAAAGCCCTTTTGTTGCTGTTCATAATGTATGTAAGGTTATGGGTGCTTTTAGCTACATGTTGTAAATAGTGCAAATGGCCACTTGAATTAATAAGAGATAACACATAACGATTTGAGTACTCACGGGGGACTCGAACTTACTTAAATTATAATTTATCATGTGGCTGTTTTTGCATTGCAATTGCACAGTGTATTTGCAGCTCCTTTTAGTACTTAAAAAGTAAATTATTTGCATTTATATAATGGGATTCCCCTTAATGTCTTTGTAAGCATGTATTAATAGGCCACCTTGGCAATTCTTATAAAAGTCTATCTATGATTGAATATATAGTTTAGTCATCAATCACAATATTTTTGTCTCTTTATAAAGATGAACTTACAGTATATATCACTGTATTATCACATTCTTATTAGGCTACTAGCCTATTTATAAAGTTTATTGTATAGGGATACCAGTAGCTTAACACGTGTGCTGTACTTAAGGTGATGAGTGTATCGTGACCTTCCAAAATGGATTGACTCCTTCATAAAGCAATTTAAGATATCATTCAACATTAGTTCCTACCCAATGTAGTCACAACAATTTAATTGAATAAAGAAATACCAGTTGAATAAACTGGTGCTTCAACTGACACATTAATTGAAATTTGTGACTCATAAAACCACAGACTGCACTGCTCACTTTATCTCCCTTTGAAGCTCCAGTTGTAGCTAACCACCACGTTTGTGCCACCACACCACATCCACCTCCTGTGTTCATTATTATGCTTCTAAAGTGCAATATGTAAATCTGAGAAGAACTGAATTGTCATTTCAACAAAAAGTGAAAGACTACACTGGTTCATGAATTGGTCCCTGTGATTTATACTGAATCTACATGCTGGTATGTAAGTTCTTATATGTATTTCTTGTTTATTTTGCACAAGTAATGAAACCTGAACTTGCATTTCTTAGACTTGAGTATGTATGTACAACAGCTGAAAGGGAATTATATGTGCTGGGTTTTGCCATTTTGATGATGATGTCTGCTAGTACACCCTGTCCGACTCTCACCCATACCATACTACTTCATTTCCTATTTGTGAATGAGTTAAATGCCACCAGAGATGGTTCATTGATTGCCTGCAAAGTGAGCTAAGTTTAATACTACCATGGCGGTGCCTAGATTGCCTAACAAGTTGACTGAGTGTACAGCGTACCCTGTACCACCCTCCTCCCACACAATCACTGCAGCCCCCACTACATACAGAATTACTGGTTGTGGGTGCTCTGTTCCACCACTGTTGTTCCTCCTTTCTCAACAAATTGTTTAACAATTACCCCTCTCCTTCTCTGTGCACCCTAATATTCACTGGCACCCACCTCTGATCCATGTCCTGATTCTTCTGTCCCTCAGTGTCAACTCCTCAAGGTTCTTCAATGTGCTGCTCGTCCAACCACCAATGAAATGAAAATGAATAGGGCCCATTCATTTCAATGGGCAATTCATCTCAATAGTTTTTTTTCCCTTTCATAACTTTTTTGTCTTTTTTAAATATTTTTACTGATTTTATTCTGTTGCAGTCTTTTTTAGCTCTTCCCTCAAGAACCATATGGGTGTCAAATTTCAGTCACACCTAAGTGGGTGTTTGTGGTGGATGCTGGAGTACACTGCAAACACCCATTTCAAGGGTCATTGGAAAGGTGACACTCATAGGATTTATAAGGATGAGGCTCAAAAAGACCTTGTCTTGTTATGTTCAAGTTCAAAAAGTTTATTACTTGAGAAAATCTATGTCATTACAACCAATATATTAAAAAACATGTTTCAAATAATATGTTAATAAATTATTAAAAATCCATATATTTCACATTTTGCCATTTCTTGGGCAGTTATTAAATTGTTAACCTTAATACTAGAACAATAAAATTAGACTACACACCTATTTGATTATGTCTGGTAAGGATCAGGTAATATGCAAAATGTACATACAAAAATCATTTACATGATGTTTATAAGAAACTAAAGAAATTATTATCTTCCAGTGCTTTAGCAGCCTTCTGCTGCAAAAGTGAGGAAGAATTGGTACTGATGATGAGGAGAGGGAAATGTTAGCCACACAATTTCACATGTAAGATGATTGTTATGGGTATTACACTTATATACAGCAGATGCCAATTACATTATGGGGACTAATACCACAATTCAGAATAAGTGCAAAAATATTTTTTTTGTATTTTATTTTTTAAAACTGTCATCAGATTTTCCATGTCAATTTTAAAAAAAATTATATATAGATATACTTTATCATTATGGAAAAAGCATATTGATGACATTTATTAAAAAAATGTTCTGTCATGATGTAAATATGTATATCAATATAGCTATAAAAAACTGCTGATTTTTAATATTGCTAACATAACTGAGTCCAAACTCTTCTCCATACAGCATGCAACCTCACCTCACCAGGAATTCAGAAAATCAAATGCTGCACATCCCTCGGTGCTACACCACACAGGGCCAAAGATCCTTTGTGTACTGAGCTCCTAGCTGGATTAATGGACTCAACAAAGACATCTCCTCTCTGCAAAAGCTAGGCTCATTCAAAGCCAACCTTCACCTCCACCTAGCTGCCTCTAGCTCCTGCGACTGTCCCTTATAATCTGATCTCCCTCCTAGCACTTCTCCTGCCCCTCTCTCCCTCTTTCTATACTACCATCCCTCCTGTTTTGTCTCCTCCCCCAAGCACTTTTTTGAGGCCTGACGAATGTCCACAGCTGCACTGCTCTTTTTGTGTCCATTGCAAGCCTCAGCTACCTTTGTCTACCCTGCTCCCCACCCGGTACCCACTTTCCATAAATGTAATGTATTTCAGCTGCTTAAAAATGTATGTACACCATTTCTGCATTGTTACTCAACTCTATGTAATGTTTGTATTGTACTTTAATTGACATGGAACCTTTGTAAAAGAACCTTGGCTCAAAGGTGCTTGTAATCCTAGACTAAATAAATAAATAAAAATAAATAAAACTGCATCTGTTGCATAATAATGATATTATAGTGATGCCATTTCCTACTGGCTGGACTCTAAGTTTTCATGAAAAAAATTAAGCTTCTAGCTCCAATGGTTCCAGATTTAGAACTTTCAAAATATATTTTCTTTAAAATGTGATGAATATGGAACCATTTGAGTTAAAAGTTATTTTTTCTAAATGAAACTTAGAGTCAAACAAAGTTATATCATTAATATCACCACTGTGACCATATGTCAATATAAAAACAAAATGTTTCATATTGATACAAAAAACATAAAATGGTTCATTACATTTTTAGTCCTGTCACTTTTACTACATTATATCAACACACATATGCATGTGGCATCACATGAGAACTGTATTAACTGTTCAAATGTTACAGCTTTCAAAATGTAGTCTCAAGTAGTATAAACATATTATATAAGGCCCTGAACAAAGCCTGTAGGTTAGTTATGGGTGCTGCGTGCCTCACTCATACCTGTGAGTTAAATGCTCAATCTGGCTGGCTCCAACTAAGTAACAGGATCAAATATCAAACCTGCCTCCTGTCCAAAAATGCTCTACTTGGATTACTACCCCAGAGCATTGGTTGCCTGCTAAACAAATCCCCTAAGACTCAACACACAAGTACCTCAGTTTCTGACCTCCTTCTAGTACCTCGCTGTCGGACTGCTCAATACCAGCAATCCATTCAATATAGAGCCCCCACTGTGGTTTAATAATCTAAGCAACCAACTGAGCAGTCTTTCTAGTCTGTTTCAATTTAAACGTATGCTACATCAGCATCTCCTAACAGAAAGCACTTGTGATTGTTACACCTAGTCTCCCACTTCTGCAGACACCCTTATACCACTTTTTTCACTCTCTGAGGCTCTTACTTGGCTTCCTGTTTCATTTCACCTCTCCTGACAGAACAATTTCCCCTTTCCCCCTGCCACTTCCTCCCCTACCTCACCCCTCCTTGCTCTTGTCCACTGACCCCCCTTCCTGGGCCTGTCCAGGGCCTCTGGTCCCCACTCTCCCTTATCTTCTTTCCCTTCATCCACCCTCCTTTTCCCCTATTTTACCCCTTCTCCCATCTTAGCCCCCCCTTCCTCTCACCCAATGACAAGGCCTCTGGCTGCCATATTTTCTTTTCCTTCTCTATCTGGACTCTGCCCTTTCATCTCCCCTACCACTTCCTTACTCTTCCCCTCCCCCACCTCTGATTAGCAATGTTGCTTCAAATGTACTTATGCTTTTCTATGCTTGCTTGTAGTCTTGAGTGTGTAGCACTGTTCACTTTTACCAGTTGACTTGCTGTGCTTCAATGATACCATGAATTTGTCTGTACCTCTATTGATACCATGAATGTTGTCTATACCTCCCTACCTTATTGTAACCCTTTCCTGTGACGTGGAACCTTTGTAAATGAGCTGCCTCAAGCTCAAAGTTATTTGTAATCTGAGATTTAAATAAATAAATAAAAAAATATAAGATTATTTTCGGAAATGGTCAGAAGATACTAGTGGATGTTCTGTTTAAAAATACACACATTCCTTTATAGTTCTTTTAAGCTAATTCAACAAATTGCTTGAATGTAAACAGGACACCTCTTGGTTCAGGTCTGTTTACCTACAACCCAATTTGATATGTTGTTCCTATACTCCCTTTCCTTAACAGATTAAAGATCCACTTGGGTCATATAAAGAAAGTTAGTTTCTTTAGTTTCCTTTATAGATACATTTTCTGTAGCAAGGCAAATGATAGTCATAAAGTTTATTTACAGTATTACTATATACAGTGTATTTCCTGTTTACCAATTCTTTCTTGGAAACACAATATATCATTGTTCCTTTGAGTCATGTCATTTCTGGTTTTGTTGCCAGTCTTTAGCCAAATCAGAAATATATATATATGTATCTGCACTGTATATATATATATATATATATATATATATATACACACACACATACACACACACACACACACACACACACACACACACACACACACGTACAGTATAGTGGCAGAGTAGTGCCACTAAAGTTAGGGTTGAGAACCCCATTTCAGGTTAAATCTGAAATTTGGCAGCTTAATAACTTTGCAACCATATCATGGATATGCCTGAAATTTGGAATGCACAGTCCGGTACCATAGTTCTCTGGATCTGGCAAGTTGTGTTACAGTTGGATGTACGGTTGCAGAGCTATAGAGTACAGAAAAAAGCATAAATTATGCATTTTTACATGTTTCTTTGCTCACACCTATAGGTTGCATGGTTTGCGCAATCAGTCTGAACACTTCACAGAACATGCAGCCAGGGTCCCCAATGTGCCTTTCGAAGATTTCATGAAAAAATATTAAACGGTTCAAAAGTTATTCAAAAAACACTGAATCCCATTATAGTCAATGGGAAAAGTTAAACTATGCGACAGTGTCGCAGATGCAGTTTTTACTATTGCAAATGACCCTTTTACTTTCATGATTCAGCCATTTTTTTTTAGTTGGTGGTCAGAAAAATGCTTGCCATTTAAATTTGGGACCCTTTAGGGACACAATTCTTGTTGTGTTCACCTAGTCAAGTTCTGAGGATGCTAGCCATGTCTTTTTTGGGGGTAAAACATCCCAGAAATATGTTTTTGAACTTTTTGTGAAAAGTAGTATCACAAAGTACTTTTGCAATTTTTTTTGTGAAAGTGTGATTTGCGAAAGTAATTTGCTACAGTATGGCAAAAACAATAGGAAAATTTTGCCACCCTGCTGCAAAACAACAGTTTGGTCTTTTGGGCTGAAATTTGCAGGGCAGAAAGCCAACATCCCACAGATGTGCCTTTTGGTAGTTTGGTGCCAAAATATTACTGGGCTGCAAAGTTATGGCAATCTGAAGTTGATGATTTTCCCATAGGATAACATTACGGCATCTGCTGTGCCTTTCGGGTCCGTATCTTGAAAATGGTTCAAGATATAGACTTTTCATCACAAAATACTTAGCCCACCCAAGTGCAAAACTAGCTGGGAAAGTCATAAATTATATGAGATATTAATTTGTTTTCTCGTAGTACAGTTCCTGAGATATAAGCAATTTAGTAATCCAAGTGCTATTTTCTGGTCTGAGGGCCATTATTATTCCCACATTCTTTGTATTCGCTATGCTTGTGGATGCACCTATTTGGGACAGAAAGCATGTGCGTTTGCATTACTATTGGTGTTAGTGTTTGCTTTTACATTTCCACTTTCATTTCCATTACCATTGCGTTAGCATTTCTGTTTGTGTCACGTGTCCATTACCACTTGCGTTTCTGTTTGTGCTTGCATTTGCATTACCTTTTGTGTTACTGTTAAGTTTTGTGTCACCGTTAGTGCTGCCATTTGCATTTTCATTTGCATTTGCATTATTATTACCATTTGCATTTCCATTACCATTTTCATTAACGTTTTCGTTTGTGTTACCGTGTGCGTTACCATTAGCATTTGCACTTCCATTTCATTTTCATTTGCGTTACTGTTTCCTTTTCCATTTCTATTTACGTTAACATTGCCATTTTCAATCTTGTTACCATTTGCATTACCATTTGCATTTCCCTTACTATTAGTGTTTGTGTTTGTGCTTGAGTTTCCGTTATTGTTTGCGTTAAAATTTCCATTTGCATCACCGTTACTGTTACTGTTTGCATTTGCATTTGCATTTGTGTTACTGTTTATGTTAACATTTACATTTGCATCACTGTTACCATTAATGTTACTGCTTCGCCTAGCATTTCCATCAACATTAGCATTACGGTTAGCGTTACCATTTGCGTTTACATTTACGCATGCATTTCCATTAACGCTTCCATTACCGGTTCCATTTGCATCACTGTTACCATTTGCTTTTGCATTTGTGCTTGTGTTTGCATTACCATTTGCACTTCCATTTATGTTACTGTTACCACTTCGGTTTGTGTTTCCACCAACATTAGTGTTACGGTTAGCGTTACCATTTGTGTTTATATTTGTGCTTGCATTTCGGTTACTGTTTGCAATAGCGTTTCCATTTGCATCACCTTTACCATTACTGTTTGCCTTTCCATTTGCACTTGCATTTGCATATTCATTTGCATTTATGTTTGTGTCACCGTTAGCATTACTGTTGACTCTTTGCTTTGCGTTCCTGTCAACTTTACCATTATGGTTACTGTTACCGTTTGCTTTTACATTTGTGCTTGCGTTTCAATTTGCATTAGCATTTCTGTTTGCTTCACCGTTACTGTTTGCATTTCCACTTGTATTTGCATCACCAGTTGTTGGCTTACATTGCGTCAATATTAGCACTATTGTTACCGCTTCAGCTTTTGCATTTCTGTTAACATTAGTGCTATCGTTAGGATTACTGTTTCTTTTCCATTTGCACTTGTGTTTGCGTTATCATTTATGTTTGCATTTCTGTCACCATTTGTGTTACGGTTTGTGTTTGCACTTGCATTTCTGTTATCATTTGCATTTCCATTTATGTTTGCATCACCGTTACTGTTGGCATTTGCAGATTCACGTTACAGTTACCATTACCATTTCCTTTTGTGTTTGCATTTCGTCACTGTTACCGTTTGTGTTTCTATTTTTGTTACCAATTACGTTTGCATTTCCATTTGCGTTACTGTTAGAGTTATTGTTTGCATTTGCATTCACGTTTCTGATGGTGTTACAGTTACCAATTAGGCATTTGCATTTCATTCACCATTACCATTACTGTTAGCACCAACATTACTGTTATGGTTATTATGCAGACATGGAGCAACACGGTGGTAGCGTGGCTTCCACCACCATTCCATTCTCTATTTATATTGCACAGTCTCCAAAAGAATGGAAAATCATGACAAAAACTCTGTTTAATGCATCAGTTAGGGTTGTTCCACACTGACAAAAGTGAGGAAATTCAGTGTGAGGTTACCACCCTTTACACCCCACACCTACCCCACCCCCACCAACAGGCATCCAGGTGTGTGTTGGGCCATCAGGCCTAACTCTCACCCCATTCTCCTATACTGCACCACCTCAGCTTATTTACACATGGAATGGGGTGAGAGTTAGGTCCAATGACCCCAACTCACACCCTGATGCCTGTAGGTGGGGGTGGAGTGGATGTGGGTTGCAAGGGGTGGTAACCCTAACACTGAATATATATATATATATATGTATGTGTATATATATATGTATATATATTATAGTGGCACGGTAGTGCCACTATAGTTAGGGTTGAGTAGCCACTTTCATACAAAACCTCAACATTTACACCTTAATAACTTTGCCACCATATGACGTATTTGTCTGCAATTTTACATACACGGTCTGGCACCACAGGTCTCTGGACATGCCAAGTTGCATTATGGTCGGATATATGGTTGTGAAGCTACAGAATGCCAAAAAATGCTAAAAAAAACAGACTTTTTGTGCATTTATTTGCTTGCACCCACAGCCCACTTGGTTTGTCTGTTTAGTCCAAAAACTTCTGGGAACATGCAGCCATGGTCACCAATGTGCCTTTTGAAGATTTCGTAAAAAAATATTAAACAATTCAAAAGTTATACAAAAAACTAATTTCCCATTGTAGTCATTGGGAACATTAACAAAAATCATGAAACTTTTGCAAACAGACATTTTTAGTGTTGCAAGTGACCCTTTTACTTTCATGAGTCAGCCATTTTGTTTTCGGTTGCAGCTCAGAAAAATGCCTGGCATTTAAAATTGGGATCCTCTAGGAACACTATTCTTGTTGTGTTCACCTAGTCAAGTCCGGAGGATTCTAGCCATGTCTTTTTGGGGTTAAACCCCACAAATTAAGTAATTTATTTTTGAAAAGTACTTCTGCAAAATACTTTCGCAAATGTGAAGTTTTGTGATTTTAGCACAAAAGTGTCATGATTTGTGAAAGTACTTTATGAAACTATAGCTAAAATAACAGGAATTCTTTGCCACCCTCCTGCAACAAAATGGTTTGGTCCTTTGGGCTCAAATTTTCAGCACAGAAAGCCAAAACCTAACAGATGTGCCTTTGGTGATTTGGTGCCAAAATATCACAGGGTTCCAAAGTTACTGCACTCTGGAGGTAAGCCAGAGTGCCATAGGATAACATTACGGTGTCTGCTGTGCCTTTCGGGTCCCGTATCTTGAAAACGGTTCGAGATACAGACTATTCGTCACAAAAATTCTTAGTCCCCCATTAGAGAACTAAGTACAGAACTAGCCTGGAAACCAATAAATAACATGACATTTAAATTTTTTTCCTACCTTGTGCAGTTCATGAGATATTAGCAATTAAGTCTTCCAATTGCTCATTCTCATGTCCGAGGCTCACTTTTATGCCCACATTCTTTGTATTTGCAGTGCTTTTTGATGCCCTATCTTGGACACAATGCATGTTACTGATTCATGTTTCCATTACCATTTGCGTTACTGTTAGCATTTGCGTTAGCATTACCGTTATCGTTATCATTAGCGCTTGCATTTGCATTAGCATTATCGTTTTCATCACCATTTAAGTCTGCATTTGTGTTTGTGATTGCATTTGCGTTTGTATTTGCATTTGCGTTTTCATTACCATTAGCATTACCATTACTGTTAGCATTAGCATTTGCTTTATCATTAGCATTTGCATTTGCCTTTGTGTTTGCATTTGCATTACTGTTTGCACTTGCGTTTGCATTTGTGTTACCATTACCGTTAGCATTAGTGTTTGCATTTTTTGTTTGTGTTAGTGTTGCATTTGTGCTTGTGTTTATGTTACCATTATTGTTTGCATTACCGTTAGCATTACTGTTACCATTAGTATTAGCATTTGCATTTACATTTGCAGTACTATTGCGTTATTGTTACCATCTGTGTTTCCATTTGAATTTGCAATACCATTAGCATTCATGTTAGCGTTACCAGTTGCGATTCTATTTACACTTGCATTTACATTACCATTTGCGTTACCATTTTCATTTTCGTTTGTGTCACCATTTGTTTTACCATTTGCATTTGCATTAACATTACCATTACCATTAATGTTAGCATTAGCATTTGACTTTGCGTTAGCATTAACATTACCATTAGCATTACTGTTAGCATTAGCGTTACCATTAGCATTAGCGTTACCATTAGCATTAGCGTTTCTGTTAGTGTTACTGTTAGTATTACTGTTAGCATTACCATTAGCGGTAGGATTATTATGAAGAAATGGGCAGCTTGGTGGACGTGTGGGACCCAAAGGGCCCCATGCTCCCACCAAACATACCATTCACTATTTATATTGCACAGTCTCAGAAAGAAAGGAATTGGCAAATCACTGTTGCAAGGCTTCCTCACATTATAGGGCTGCAGTATGGCTTCCTACTTCTCTGTATGTGGGAGCATAGGGACAGTGGGGCCCATGCTCCCAGAAACACATAAAATGACACACAAGTGGCCAGCTTGGTGGGAGCATGGGGCCCCAAGGGTCCCACGCTCCCACCAACACACAGCACATACTAGACATATCTTTTTTGGGGGGGCTAGAAGCACCAGAAAAGCATTTTTTGAGATTTTCTGAAAAATAGTTTCGCAAAATAGTTTCACAAATTTGAAAGTGTCATGTCTTGCACTTGCAAAACTTTCATATTTATTAAAGCATTTTGCAAAACTATGCACATCATAACTCAATCTTTGCCATCCTCTTGCAACCAAATGGCTGAGTCCTTTGACATATGTTTTTCTTCATTTAAACCCCCCCAGGAATGCATTTTTCAAATTTTTTTAAAAATTGTTTTGCAAAATACTTTCACGAATGTGAAAGTGTCATATTTTTCATTTGCAAAACTTTCGTGTTTGCGAAACTATTTTGCAACACTATGCCCAAGATAACTGCAAATCTTTGCCATCCTTCTGCAACCAAATGGTTGGGTCCTTTGAGCTGAAAATTGCAGGGTAGCAAGCACTGCTCCCACAGATGTGCCTTTTGCTGGTTTGGTGCAAAAACAGTTAAGGATCACAAACTTACACTGTTGGCAAATCACTGTTACAAGGCTTCCTTATACTACAGGGCTGCAGTATGGCTTCCTGCTTCTGTGTACATATGTGATTACAAAGAAATGGTCAGCTTGCAGGGAGTGCAAGGCCCAAAGAGCCCTGTGCTCCCACCACCCCATACCATTCACTATTTCTAGTGTGCATTCTCAAAAAGAAGGGAAATTCACGGCAAAAATCTCCATTAATGCATCAGTTAGGGTTGTTTCCACAGCGACAAAAGTGTGGAAATGCGATGACCCCCCAACCCCTTGTCCTCCACAGACCAAAAGATGCTGAGGTGTGCCACAGGGTCATGCAACCTAACTCTCACCCCATTCTCTTGTACTGTACCATGTCAACTTGTTTACATATGGAATGGGGAGAGAGTTAAGGTGCACAACCCTGTGGCACACCTTGGCATCTGTTGGTCTGTGGAGGACAGGGAGGTTGGGGGGTCAGGGTCTGCTAACCCTAACATCGCATTTGCACACTTTTGTCTCTCTGTGGAAACAACCCTAACTGTTGCATTAATGTTTTTTTTGCCATATATATATATATATATATATATATATATATTTTATGTTTACCCGGTAGGTGCACTACCAAAGACTATTTTCAATCATGACCCAGGAGGGTACAGAGACAAAACATCAAGAAAAAACATTTTTGTACACAATACAGGAATTACAAGTATCGTTGAACAATTAAAACAGTAGATGTGACAGAACAATACAGCATTTGAGTTTACAAGTGTCAAATACAAACAAGTCAAAAGTTTTTAAGGAGAAACTGAGCAGTATACAAACAATAAGGAGTAAAGAGCTATAAGAGAAAGTAATAGACAAGTAATAGCCAGTAATAGGCAAGTAATAGACAGGTGTAGCATAGTGAAAGGGGAGATAGTAAGAGTGTTGGAAAGAGGAGGAAGGCAAATATATAGGGGGGACAAGTGTGGTATAGTAAGGACAGGTTACCAAGTAGGGTTCAACTGATGAGAAAGAGGAAGGCTGCGAAGTTTGAGAGGAGAAAGCACCCAAAGTTAACCAGAAAGGGGAAGGAAGAAGTTAATGCTAGAAGGTACTAGGAGTGATTTGATAGGAAATGCTTACTGTTGAGTAGTGTATATATATATATATATATATATATATATATATATATATATATATACATACATATATATATATATATATATATATATATATATATATATATGTGTGTATGATTTACCCAAAGACTGGAATTTTAACTAGATTAAAATGTGTGTTACCTTTCTTCTAGAATAGACTTAACCCTGTGTCAGTAATAGAGATCATTACCTTTCAAAAAAATTACAGTGAATGTAATGAAATCACTAATGAATTTAACTTGTTTAGATCAGAGATTGTGAATAAAGTAAATATACCCTCCTTGGTTTTAGGTAAATTGGGCAATATTAGATGACGATTAATTTGTCCACTTCACCTAGATCACAATCACAAAAAGGTGATAAAGTATTTTCACTTCCATTATTTGTATAATAATAATTTTGACCTGAAGATTTCCAATTTAAACCTGGTCATTAATAACCACTTCTTGTCTGTGACTGCAGTTAAGTACTTTTCTCTTTTAACTCTTTATAAATGGGTACCCCCCCATGCCATTGACAAGTGGGGTGCTGCAGGGATCGGTCCTGATCCTGGTATTGTTCAGGGTTTTCATATCTAGTACAGGAAAAGGCACAACAAACTGGTTAAGTAAATATGCAGATGACACTAAACTTGCTGGGAATGCACTAGATGTTGAAGGTACAGCATCTATACAAAATTATCTGGATAGGATATATACTGTAATTGGGCCACCACAAAAGAGTATGAGCTTTAATACTGACAAAGTGCTGTGTTATACATTTGGGCAAACACAATAAAATGAAGAATTATTCCCTAAATGGACAAACTTTAAGGCACTCAGTTGAGGAGAAAGATCTGGGCATAACTATAGATAATAAGCTAACATGTAAGGCTCAGTATACTATACAAATAGCTAAGGAAAACAAATTACTATGGGCTATAAAAAGAAATTCAGAAGTAGAAACCGGGAGTTGATTATGCCACTCTATAGAGCATATATAAGACCACTACTGGATTATGGTAGCCCTGTATGAGGTCCAATATCAAGAGGTGGTGTAGATGGACTGGAGAGGATACAGAGATGAGCTACAAAAAATATATGAGTTAAGGGATAAATCATACAAGGAAAGACTCCATGACTTAAACCTTTTGATCTTAAAGACAAGGAGAATCTGGAAAGACCTTTTGATGTGCTATGACATCATGCAAGATGCCTACTTGTTAAATGAATTACAGTTAGAGTTTAAAAATGATACAGTATGTACCAGGGGACATTCACTGCAGTTTCAACCCAGAAAGTTTAACACCAATAGGAGAAAGGCTCTTCACACAGAGAGTGGTGTTCCCCTGAAATGGGTTACCCTAGAAGTTATCACAAGTAACAGTAAACTTCAGTTTAAACAGAGACTAGATAGACACATATTAAAGGTAACACTATACAGTATTATGGGTAAACAGGCAGGAGTGTTAATGGGCTTATCGCCCTCTTCACTCCTAAAGACCTTAGTATGAACCTTAGTATAGTATGAACACCTGATTTTAGTATTTTATAAATAATATGAATTTTTGAGAAATTAATTTTTGGCAAATCTTTCAAGTAAAAAAATAGTAGTAAAAATCTTTATTTTCAGACAAGAAAATTGATGGTATATTCACATCATTAGGACCGAAGTCCTGTTTACAATATGGTCCTGTGAATGTTTTGTTACAACAAAGTTACAAACACACATTACAATGTGCAACCATCCAATATACTGTAATACAATTCTATAAATACATTTACCATTGTTACAACAAATATACAAAAACATTATTACGAAATACAACATCCAATATACTATAACACAGTTCTATAAGAACATTTTACCCATGGGAGTATAACACAAATACATTCAATTAGAAACAATAAAAGTGCTTTGGATCAGGTGGATTACTTGAACCATAGCATTTACAGCATGTACTTAGTTCCAATTTTAAATCAGTTATGAAAGATTTTGAATCTCTATATATTTTATTTGCTATAAATTTTATGGAATTCCATAGTGATTGTAATCAGTGGGAACCTCATATTGCTAGACTTGTTTATAAACTTGGAAACATGAAATTTCTCAAATTTATAATTTCTAGGTTCTATTGATGTGTGTTCTTTTCCAATTTGTCATATATGTTGACTGGCATAAGTTCAATACTTTATAAATCTGTGTAGCTCATGATATCTTTCTTTATTTTCTTGCAAAGTCATTCAAGTTCCTCATAGAAGTGACAAAGATGGGTTCCAGAATCCTTCCTCAGTATAAATTTCACCATATGGTTATATATAGTTCCAGTTTTCACTAATGTTCCTTTTGTTGCAAGGCGATATACATGGTTTCCATATTCAAGAACTGGAAGAAGAAGTTTATTTACTATGGTTACTCTCATGTGTTAAGTTATACAAAATCCAGACTGTCCAAATACTCCCAGCCTTTTGTTTATTTTTGATATTGTGCCAAATACATGGTAATCAAATTTTAAGCTTTTTCTTCAATCCACACACCTAGGTATTTATATTCTGACATGTAAATGAAAAGTACATTTTTTGCTGTTTTTATTTTCACTTCATATTTACTTTTTCCTGTCTTTTTGCCACCTTTATGAAATAACATTGATTTTGTTTTTTTACCATTTAATACCAGTCCTGAATCAGACAACCATGAATAGAGCCCTGCAAAGTCGGCCTGTAAATTTGCTTCCAAAATCTCAGGGGGGTTTACCACTAGCAATCAGCAGGGTGTCATCAGCATATAAATGTATATTTGAATAATTAACAATGTCAGCCAGGTGATTCATGTATATTAAAAATAATGTGGGCCCCAAAATGGAGCCCTGGGGCACCCTTCTTTGAACCAAAGCTTTATCAGATAGCTGGCCATCTATGTACACCTGTTGGGTTCTGTTGTGTAAGAAGCAAACCAACCACATGTCTCCTTAGTAAGTCCAATATCAGCTAATAGTTCCCCCAGCAGCCCATGGGCCACAGTATCAAAAGCTTTTGATAAATCCATGAATACCACACCCACCAACAGGTCTCACTCCAGTTTGGAAGCAATAATATCCACCATGTCGGTGAGTGCAGTGCCCATGGAATAACCTTTATGAAAGCCAGACTGGTACTCAGACAGCAAGGCGATTCTCCAGATAGTCACTTAGCTGTACCTGAACCAGTCTTTCAAGCACCTTGGAAACCACAGACAGCAAAGCAATGGGTCTATAATTTGTAGGTTCAGAGGTTACCCTCTCCCTTATAAACTGCAATGATTTTGAATTTTTCCAAATAAGTGGAAAGATTGAAAGATTCCTTCCATTAGGCTCCAGTTATATAATTTGTTAAAACTGGGGCAATCACTTGGGCAGAATCTTTAGGAAACAATTTTCTATTAGATCTAGACCAAATGTTTTTTTTTTTAAGCCTTTTTATTTCATTCTTACCTTGTTTACAAGTAATAAATTTAAATCAAAAGTTTGCTATACTCAATTTCTTATTGCTTAAATTTGCATTTTTTAAAACTGGGGTTGGATTTCTATATCAGGCAGTTTTACAAAATAATTATTCAAAATATTTGCTGATTGTTTGGGGATTGAGGAATACCATTACTAAACATCTGAACAGGTGGCCCATGGGCCACTGGGGTGTCAAATTATTTAGTCAGTGTCCAGAATTTTCTCTTATCTCATGGTCTCAAAAGTTTTAGTTTCATAAAACTTTTGTTTGATTTTTTAATTTGTAACTCTAAGGCATTTCTAGCTTTCTTATAGTTTTCCCAATCCATTGGATTTAAATATTTTCCTGCTAGTTTCCAGAGCCTATTTTGTTACACGTATCTGCTTCTTTAATTTTTCAGTTATTCAGGGTACGTGACGCTTTCTTTGCATACGGGTTTCGAAAGGAGCTAGTTCATTGCAGATCTCCCCAAACCATTTTGTTAATTCTTGTATCACAAGGTCAAGTGATGTCAATAGAAGCAGTCTATCCCATCTTACAGTAGCTAATCTGGCTATAAAGGCTCATTTATTATAATTTTTAAAATCCCTATATTTAATTTTATTGGGGTAGTAATCAAAGGGTCCCATTTTCTATCTGAAAATCTTTCAATTTGTTAGGTGAACACTGTTTATGCTAATTAGGCTGTTATACTTTATACATAACAGATAATAACTCCTTAAATCACCCCTCAAAAAAATGTACAACACTTTATGGGGAAGTAAACTAATATATATCAAGTTCTGGTTGTTTATGCAAAACAATTTCTAAAGCATTTGTTTTTATAATGATTCTGGATTAAGTACTAAGCTTTTCTGAGATAGGGCTGTCTCCTCTCATAGCCCTTTTTCAACATCACAGAACATCTGTGATTAAGTTGGTATGCAAAGTGAGAATCAAATAAGAATCATTAGAAACCAATGTGGACATATTCCCCAAACTAAAAACACTATTTGTTCAAAATGCACACTTATTGCTAAAAGGAAGAATCCATTTTATTGCTAAAGAAGACTCCATTTGTAAATTGAGCATTTTATAAAATTGCTTTTTATATAGGTTTTATCCTCCATGGCATGACGGGTGGCTTCACAACCCTGTCCCTATGTATTGCAGCTGTCTCTTACCTCCTCCTAGTCAAGCCTCCTGTTCCTCAGGGATTCCCCTGTGTTGTGGGGCCAGGGAGGGAGGGAGGGACATCCCCCTCTCCATGGATACATATCCAGGTCTGTCCTGGACTGGAACAGCAGAGTGGGCTACAGCACAACTTCATAGAGTCAGTCCTTCATGTTTTCCACCTCTTTCTTCTATGATCCCTTCCCATACAGTGCAACTTGCTTGTGATGCCACCCAGATTCCCCCAGGTGTCAGTCTATGGTGAGCCATGATGCACCCCCCCGAGGGAGGAGAGCAGTCCTATGGACATTCATTGATCCCTTCCCCAGCCAGCCTCCAAGTGACCCACATCTGTGCCCAACACTTGGTCACTGGAATGGTAGAAGGTGAAGCTGACTGTACCTCAACCCTCCTTGCCACTGGGCCGGTGTATACAATTTTTGTTTTAAATGACCAGTCTCAACATTTTTTTCAGAGTACCACATTGTTCTATGAAACTAATCTGAAGATTTTGTGGTCCCACTTTGGTGCCAATGTCACCAGTTCACAAAAATAAACTGTGTAGGTTTTCCAGTCATAGAATGATACTTATTTGAGATTGTGCCTTGTTATTAATAATAAAATAACTGTTTGTGAAATTGTACCTTTTGCCATTGCAAACTGTATAAAAATATATATATATATATATATATATCAATATTTCACAAAATTAATTTGTGTAAAGTGCATGAAACAAAAGAAATGTCTAATTTTGCTGACAACTGTCATTTATTCTCATGCAGTGATCCTCCATATCCTCTCTCTCTCTCTCTCTCATATCCCACATCCTAGTACAGTTTGGCAATAGACTGTTTTCCCTTTTATGCATTAGAGGGATTTCAGCAAGAAGTTTTATATAAGGTATTTCAAAAGTTAAAGAAGGGTTGCTTGTGAATGTGAACTAAATGTTGCCTACCTGCTGATTGAGCTAGAACATTTAAAAATGTTCAATTTCTGAGGTAGGGTATGTCACTGTAGATAGAAAGCAAATAGCTCCAGTCTGCATTTTATAATCTGAGGAGTACAGTAGGAATGACTTAAAGATGCATTTCTCTACTTACAGTATACAATAATTTTTGTTGACTTGTTAAAAAAATAGAAATGTTCTGTTTACGAGGATAATATAGCTTTGCCATCATACAGTAAACAACCACTATGGTCCAGAGTAGCCTTCCAGTCTGTCTCCATCTCATAAACTACTGTCTGTATCTCTTTTTTTAGTATCATCTCAAAACATGTCTCTTCTGTTTCACCCAAGATTCTTAGTTTTCTTCTCCATGACTCTACTACTGAGTCATTATTATGGCTAGAAACAATGCACAGTTTGCATTAGTCTGCATTATGAACGGGTATTCCTACATGACTTAGCTAGTATTGATTGGGCTAAATAGAACTTGATCTTTACAGTACAGGAAGTAACAAAATGCTTCAATTACCCCTTCCTCTGCATTATAGCTAAGAATACTCCAATCACCAAACAAAAAATTTAAAATTGGTGATGTATGTTGTCTTTACCTGATGTAAGAATGGTATTACTTGAAAAGGTTGCATTTTGAACCACAGCTAGTGCCACAAAATTTGAATATGACTGGATCACCTTCAGGTGTATGAGAAATTAATGTATGCAGTTAAGTCAGGCAAGAAAAGTAGATTATTTTCAAAAAATTGAAATGGGAAATGAGAGAGATGCTGCCAAATTCTGGTACATTGTGAAGATTATCGAATGTAAATACACCTCTTCAGCAATACCTTAGTAACTAAAGATGACTGAGGATATTATCACTGATAAATACAAAATCATTGAGTATTTTAGTTTTCACCTTGCATCAGCAGAATTTGTTTCTGATACATTGAAAACATCCTATGGTCATGTAAACAATTCAAGCCTAGAGCCTAATGTAACCCCCCAAATAGTGGGGGCTTAAATGGATTTCTTTGGTGCCTGGCTAGGAAAGACTGCCTGTTACCTGAGTTGAATGATCTCTTGAGCCCTGGAACTGTAGCCTGAGAAGGGATAGGAGGAGTGGATCACTGAGTCACTGCCTGCTCAGCAGTTCTTTGAACTTTGTACAACTCCTTTGTGCATGTCCAAGCAGCCTCCTGCTCAAATGTGCTAGCTGACATTAGCTTGAATTGTCTTTCTCAGCATTCAATGCACCTGTCACAACAGCACAGTTCTTTACCACCACAACCTGCGACCACATTGAACTGACCTCCGTTAGTGTACTCTGGCCCCAGGAATACCACATAGGGCACCAGGGGCCACAGAGGTACCAGGAGGGGGGGACAAATGGACTACACATGTTTGGCACTATGGTTCCCAGGATTCAGAACAGTTGACAGCCACATTCTCCAAAGGAAAACCACTCTGCTAGGGGATGAGTTCATGGAGCTCCCGACTCAGTAATAAAAGCCCTGCTTTCACTCTAGAGAACATCAAAATGTAGAACACAGTTGTGGTTGTCAATCCAGGTGCTAAGCTATCTTGAAACATGGGCAGTAGTCCCTATAAAATAGATTCTAAATCAAAGTAATGGTTCTCACAGCAAGAAACCCTCAACTTTGCTTACCCCTGACCTCGCAACCAGCCAATCAGAGGTCAGGGATCACAGCATGTGATCACAAGAGCCTTCTGGGATGGCGATTGTGCTGTTTGCTTGATGCCTTTCCACTAGTCAATAAGGCTTCAAGTAATATTCTGCATAATAATTCTAGAGACTGACGGTAACCTGTGATATGAGTGAGTAAATTTGGGTGAAGTAGAAAGAGCGACACAAGAATAGCGAAGTAGGGATGGGCAACTGTGATTATTGAGTGACAGTAGAATGAGCAAATGTATTGAAGCCATTTTCCAGTGGGGGGGGCACTTGTGTGGCATAAAAGAGGAGTTTTTCTGAGGTTACAAAGTGCACTGGCAGTGTGGTACAGAGGGTTAGGTGGACAGATGTGTGAGTGTGCTGCAGTGGGATGTAGGATGAGGTTTGATTCCCACAGTTACTACTCTTTACCTTTGTGTAAATGTACATTTATTTAAAGTATTGCAGCTGCTTTTTCTCCCCTGTCCTGTGTTCCTCCCTGTCCCCAAGTCCAGCCCCCAGAGTTCATAGGTTCATAGGATATGTACAAGTTCAGTAGGTAAGATTACCCTTTATGGACCCACCACCAATTATTGGTGGAAATCAAACTTGGAGTCTCCCATGTATAAATCCAAATTTGTCTTAAAGAAATCCAGAGTGGTACTAGATACAATATTCTCAGGCAGTTTATTCCAGAAATGTACCACTCTTTGTGTATACCACTGATTTCTCTTTTGAGTGTTGTTTTGGGTACCTTTTAATTTCAATGAGTGTGATCTAGTATTAACATTCGACTGATTTCTAAGTAGGCCTTTTGTTTCAAGGATTGAGTCATTTTGAAGAGCTTTATAAGTTAGACATAAGTCACCGCATAGTCTTCTGTACTCCATGGAATAAAGGCCTAGAGTTTTTAGTCTAGTTTTATAGTCAAATTCATGTACTGCATACATTTTTTTGTAGCTTTATGTTGAACCCTTTCTATAAGTTTTTTATTCCTTATCAAGTAGGGTGCAACAACTGAAGTGCAGTATTCTAAATGTGGTCTAACAAGACCAGCATATAAAGGGGATGATCACATTCCTGTCCCTACTTTTTATGTTTCTAAGAATGCAACTTAATGTCTTGTTTGCTTTTTTGACAGCAATAGTTGCATGCACATCCAAGGTAAAATCATTAGAAAGAGTGACACCTAGATCTTTTTCATGGTCAATTATCTGTAAACCTATATTACTGATTTTGTAAATATAGCATGGGTTGTTCTTTCCTAAATACATTACCCTGCATTCAGTTTCATTAAATAATAAACCATTACTTTTTGACCATTCAACAAGGTGTGACAAATAATTTTGTAGATCAAGGGCAGAATTTGCATCAGTTATTATACTACCTAGTTTGCAGTCATCAGCAAATTTAGCAAGCCAGCATGTGTTAGTTAGTGGGCTCATGGTAGATATTAATATATTAAAAAAGAACTGGTCCCAGTACAGAGCCCTGAGGGACCCCGCTAGTAACCTGACCCCATGCTGAAAGATGACCTTTAACTAAGACCTGTTGTGTACGGTCTGACAACCGTGCATATATCCAATTTATAATCACAGGATGTAGTTTTAAGAACTTGAGTTGTTTAATAAGTATTTGGTAAGTATTTGATGGGTCACAGAGTCAAAGGCCTTAGAAAAATTGAGAAAAATTATGTCCACAGATAAACCCTTGTCCAGTGCTTCACTGACAGGTTCAAGAAAATGTAGGTTAGTCTGACATGATCTGCCTCTGACAAACCCATGCTGGTAAATATCCAAATAATCTATTTCTGCTAAATATTTAATTATTCTGTCTTTGAGTATTCTTTCTAGCAGTTTACATAATACTGCAGTTAAGCTTATGGGTCTGTAGTTTTGTGGTAAGCCTTTGCTGCCACCTTTATGTAAAGGAATGACTGTGGCCTTATTCAATATTGGGACAGTAGAGCAAGTATTCAATGAGCGATTGAACAATATTGTTATAGGTCCAATCAGATATACAGTCAAATTTTTTTATAAATATTGGTGGTATACCAACAGGCCCTGGTGAACCACTGGATTTTAGTAAGCTAATCCTGTCTATAACTTCCTGTTCAGATACAGGAATGAAGGGGATATCAGTTGTTTTATTTGGTAGATAATCTGTACATTTTGATTTAAATACACTTGTAAAATAATTATTCAGATTAGATGCTATTTCTGATTCGTTGGTCAAGATACCTTCTGGAGTGTGTAAGGGGCCTACGATGGGACTGTTTTGTTTTAATGAACCAATGTAATTGTAAAATGACTTTTTATTGTCTTTTACTGTTCTAGCCAAGTTTTCTTCGAGTTTTTGTTTTGCTTTTTAATCGTTTTCTTACTTTTATTGGCTATTGTTTTATATAATCTCCAGTTTGATGTGGTAGGATTCTTTTGCATTCTTTGTATAGTTTCTGCTTCTTGACTAGGATTGTTTTGTATTGTTATTCCACCATATTGGAGATCTTCTGTTCTTAATATATTTTTTCCTAGTTGGAACCCATGAGTTAATACAAAATTGAAGTTTGTCATAAATACTGCTCCAAGTTTTTTCTAAGTCACAACCTGCAAGATCTTTGACCCAATTCCATTTTTTAAGACGTTCTTTAATGCAAGAGTAATTTGCTTTGTTAAAACTTTTTATTACTGTACAACCATTTAGTTCAGAGGAATGTGTAAGGTTCATTGATGTAAGGACCAAATTATGGTCACTGTTAGACAAGGGATGTGTAACCTGGACTTGAGTGTTTGCATCTTCAATGTAAGTAAAGACTAGATCTAGCATGCCCCTGTCTCTAGTTGGTAATTTAACTAGTTGTTACATGTTATTTATAATTATACAATGGCAAAGAAATTTCCTGTATTCTGATTGGTCAGTGGGTGCCTGAGACAGTGATGTTATTACACAATAACATCTCTGTATGGATTTATTGGACCAGATGGACCTTTTGCACCATTTGATTAACCACTTTTTTTTTCTCTTCAGAAACACAAAAAATCGACTAAAAACATTTTGAATTTTTTGTTTATTTTGTATAACATTGAGCCATTGTATAATTGCAATAAGGCACTCCAAGGTGTGTGTTATTGTGTAATAACGTCACTCCTGGGATAGTGGAAGCACTCGGCTTCATCTCGTGCTTCAACCCACCACAAGAGTGATGTTATTACACAATAACACACACCTTGTCATGCCTTATTGCTTAATCATAAGGTCTAGGAGTGTTAAATCAAGAGAAGAGGAACCCTTACAGACTTCCCAGTTTATATATGGGAGGTTGAAATCACCCATGAGTATACAATCTTTATCAACCAAACAATTGTATTATATACTGTAAATTACAAGGGGGTGCGGGTTCCCAGGGAGAATATTGAGGACCTTCACTTACAGTGGTCATCGCTGTAGTGCATGTCTGCATTTTGGTATTCATTGATGTACACTAGCTGATGTTGCTGTCACTGAAATACTATTGCTGTCATCACATGGTACCAAACTGACAGCTTGTGCCAATCAGATGCTGCATTTGCCCAGGGAGATGCTGAGTGGATATCCAGAAACAGGCAGTCAGAGGTAAGCTCTCACAGAGTGAAGAGAGCTTGACCGGCTGGCCAGAGCCAACTCGGAGAATCCTGTCTAAGCTTCCACAGCCAGTGTATGGGAGGTGGCTTAAAAATTTTTACAACCATTACAGATTACAGAAAGTGAACTGTGTATGCTGATTGTGTCAGAATGACATCTCTTGGTGAAACAAGACTGATCTTGTGAAAGGATACAAATGCGTGGTGTTCTAGCAAGGTGCTACAGCTGCTACCCATGAGTGACCAGAGCATGAGTGGGTACTGCTGAGTGAATCTTGATCAAGACTGCAGACAGTCAGGAAGAAGGTGTTTAGTGCTACTGCTAGGCACTGGTTAATGCACCACACAAGCATCTCAAAGCCTAGAAGAGTGTGTCTGTATTGTGTATGGCCCTTGCTTCTTAGACTGGCCTGTCCTGTGGAGGAGGAGGAGGAGAGAAGTCAGCAAGGTCCAGATAACTGTTGAAGCAGAGCCTGATTCACATTCTTTGGCACCTGAGACCTGCATTTTGAGCTGCCCCCAACTGCATACCTGATCTGACCTGAGAGAACCTGCAACTGCAGAGAATAAGAGAAAGAGCACGAGTTGTCAGGAAAGCTGATAACATTAGTAATCATGAGTACTCTCACGGCTTGCCCTGCAACTCAGATTCTGTACAATTTTGTCTACTAAAGCTACAGCTTAGGTAATTGGGCTAGGATTTACAAATACCTCAGTTGAGGTTTGCCTTTTGAGAAACTACATGGCCTCCCTGGTTTGAGTTTAACAAAAAATAATTTCTGTTTTAAAGTGCACCACTGGCAGCCAACCAGCTGCAGCTCCAATGGACCTGCACCATTTCACCAGCTGGATACCCAGTGAAGCACAGGGAGCTCTGCAAAGTTTAAAAAGGGTTTTATTTTTTTGAAACTCATCTTTATTAGAAGAAAACTTGGTTACACAGGCTTAACACACTATCACTTTTGTTAAAGCCATGCAGTGCATTACTAATAAAATATAATACAGTGTTTGTATATTCATCCACAGAGATAAATCCTGAGTAATTTAAGGAGATGTTTTTCACCTGCTACTTTCTTAATTCATGACATCTTCTTGACTCTACAACTTCCTGCTTCTTCACATAACTATACAACCAGGTAGTATAAATAAGAAAGAAAAATAAACCACACTATTCTAACTATGTGCCAACTGGGCTAAATGCAACATGGCACACTACCCGAACTGTAACATTAAATGTTTTCCACTGTAAGACCTGTACTGGTGGATGGCTTAGTGAAATTAATTATCCGAACTGACAGACTTGGTAGATGAAGCTGAGCCACAAGCACCTATTTGGCCTAACAAACACCACAACCCCCATCCTTGGGTTGTTGTAATTCTTCTAGAGTTCCACCTAGCCCAGAGTTTTGTTTGAGTCTAAGGAGGGGCCATAGGTTTGAACCAATTCTAAGTGACCCTTTTAGAGTTGCAGTGCAGAGTATCCAAAAAGGCCTTGTTATTATCTCTGATTTCACTGACCTTCGTTCCAATTATAAGATGTTTGAATTCATAAGGAATATTAGTACCACATACCGTGGTCAGCTCCTGGTGTACTTTGGACCAAAAGCAGTTATCCTAGGCATGCCCAGAAGGTATGGTAATGTGATCCTTCTTGTCTGCAGCCACTCCACCAAACGTTTGTATGTCCTGGTTTAAAATTGCACGTTACAGTCGAGGGATGGAAGTATTGTTTCGGACACTTCCATTTAAATTCCCTCCAGCTGGGGGAAGCGGTGGCTCTCCAACTATTTCCCCAGATGTTTTCTTATTCTTTTTCTAGTATGTTAAATCCTGCTTCTGCTTCCCATTTTTGCCTCACATTAATAAACACTGGATGTTTTCCCCCTGTAGCATTTTATACACCAGTGATAGGGTGCCCCACCCCAACATAGCTGTACAATGCAGAAAGATTTCCAAAGGTGTGAGGTCTCTGTTTATATTGGTGATTAAAACATGCAAAAGAAAATGGTCTTTTGTAAGGATCCCTTCAGCTTCTTAAACAGAAGAATAGGAGTCTTTTGTACAAAGTTTCAGAAATGTTTCTTTTATTATTGAGATTTGTTTCTGCCCTGACATTTCGATTCTACAGATGGATCTTTTTCAAATGGCTTTTTTACTTTTCTAAAAAGAATAAACAAATTACATTGATTATGCAGTTCATTATTTCATTCACATATTGATTATGTACAGAACCATCTTGTATTGTTTGTTGTATTAAATTATTCTCAATATATACATAGAACATTTTTAACTTATTCCCAGTTGCACTAAGCACATTCATTATTCAAACTATGTTTTTTATAATACAGTGAAAATTCAGACCATCACCAACACAGTGTGTATTGGAGCACAAGCAAATGGTGTGCCTCCTACCTAAGCCTGTACCCATTTCCCCGAAAGTGGGCTATGTACCTCAAAATTTCTTGCTCTGAAAACATTTTTTTTTACATTCAAGAATGGTTTTATACCATGTGGAGATTATCTGCAAAATAAACAAACCTACTGGTTTCTGAAATCCTTGTTCAGGATAAAACAGGTCTGGGGAGAGATGAGGAAGAAGAGGGAATCATCTACATAAAGGAAGATTTTGTGGCATCTGTCACCTGCTGTGATCATTTTGATTGCATCATTGCCTCTGACCGCTATTGCCAAAGGCTCAATACATAGGGCAAACAGAAGGGGTAGAGTTGGCAGCCCTGTCAGGTACCCCTAGAAAGATGAACACTCTCAGTTATTACCTCGTTTACCTTACTAGTTGCTTGTGGTGCTGCATACGGGAATTTGATACTTTCTCGGTACCTTGGACCAAAGCCCATCTCTTCCAGGGTTCTGTGCAAGAATCTCCAATCCACCTGGTCAAAAACCTTCTCAGCATCCATGAAAATAGCAAGTGCCAGTTCAAGCAGATTCCTTTGCCAAGCTATTAAATTCAGCAACTGATGAATATTATCAAGGATTAGCCTTCCGTTAACAAAACCTGTCTGATCCAGGTGGACTAGGGTCCCTACACAGCCCTGTAATCTCTTGGCCATAATTTAGGTGTATAATGCTTGGTCCACATTCAATAAAGAGATCAGTCTGTAGGAGCTGCAAAAAGTGGATTCCTTGCCTGGTTTAGGTAGGATGGAAATCTGGGCATATTGCCAGGAAGGAGATGCCCACTCACCCCCCATACTTCCCCAAACACCCTATGCAAATGTGGGAGGAGGATTTTCCTGAATGTTTTGTAAAATTCTGGTGCAAAGTTGTCCGGCCACGGAGCTTTCCCTGACTTCAACTCCTGAGCAGTGTCTGTAATTTCTGTCATGCTGATTGGAGCATCCAGCTGTTCCATGTTTTCTTGGGATAATTTTTAACTTTGACTCTTTGAAATAAGTCATCTATCTTCTCTTGGTAATTGGGCACCTGATTTTGTGAATAAAAACATTTATAGAATTGTGCAAATTTCTTTGCCATTTTAGATGGTTCTGATTCATACTGCTGGGGGGAACCTCCCTTTCTAACACATAGGACTATCCTACTGGCAGCCACTTTGCACAGCTGCCATGCAAGCAGTCTCCATGCCTGATTCCCTGCCTCATAATATCATTAGCGACAATACAGAGAGTGCCTTCTATTTTTTTCATCTAATATTTTATTTAACTTAGCTCTGCATTCTTCTAACTCTCTTTTAATTTCTTTGTTTCAAACCATTTTATGTTCTGCCTCTGAACTGAAGAGTTTATCTTCTAATTCTATTTACATCCTTTGCCTCTCTTTTTTGAACCTAAATGTAAAACTTGTTGTTCTCCCAGTAACCACTGCCTTGAGCTCATCCCACTATATTGCTGCCATTGTATCCCTAAGGGATTAGTGGCTGCATATTCTATAATGCATTGCTCCACTAATTTTTTATAATTTGAGTTATTTAGCAGTGAGACACTAAGTCTCCAAGATGTATTCTTAACTTGAGGATTTAGAGGATGTCCATGACCACTGTTGCATGATCCTACACTGTCATAAGTTTGATGGAGCAACCTGTCACTACGTGAAGCTATTCGACAGGAAGTAAGAAAAATCTAATCTTGAATATGTTCCATGAGGCACTGATCAGCAGGTGTAGTCTCTCTCTCTTTGGAGTTCATCTGCCTCCAAACATCCCTTAACCAAAATTCTTTATTGAGGGCCTTAACAGAAGATACAGTACGGCTAGTTGTTCCTGGGTTACTCTCAGATTTATCCAGTCTAGGGTCCAGTACAGTACTGAAGTGCCTCCCTCTTATAAATTGTTCCCCATGAGGTGCTGCCCCTAGAATTGTTTTTTCAGGAAGTCTTTATTTTCTTTGTCCCCATTGAGGACATAAAGGTTAAGGAGAGTGCATGACTTGTCTCTGTATTCCCCCTCACCAATATTAACCTACTCTCTACAACCTTCTTATATTCCTCTACTGTGAAGGAATTTTGATGTATAAGGATAGCAACTCCTCCTGTGAGACTGTTGAAATGATGCATGGTAAACAGCCACCACTCAAGAATGTTTTAGTTTGACTCCCTTCCTTTGACTCAAGTGTGTCTCTTGTACAAATGCCACCTCAGTTTTAAGTCTCTTTCACTCATTTAGAACTCTAGTAAGCTTAACGGGGCTACTGAGAGCCCTAAAAGTGTAAGTTACTATACAGCCCAACTCCATAATAATATTTATGCTGGTATTGAAACCTTTAGGTACTTTAGGATGAAAGTGAGGTCAGCTTCATCTCCCATCTACCATTCAACATAACGAAACACCAAATACATTGTTGTGGGTAGTGTCAATAGTGTAAACGTAAACATAAACAGCAAACAATTAACTTTTTTCTTTAGAAATAGAAACTTCAACTGGTTAGTAATTTATGCTGTTTACCGGCAAGCTGTTTTTCAGCCTACAGGATGCAATTCCCAATCATAAAACTGTGCGCTGTATATGTGCTTCTATAGCTACCCTCCTACTTAGAACCACATGGTAGCTGTCAGTGAGCCTTGTTCCCATGGCTTAAGCAAAGGATACTTGTCTAAGAATAAGTGTCTAGGTTACCACCTCCCCCCAGAGGGCATCTTGAAAAATATGTATGCAGCACCCCCTGAGCCCCCTCTTGTCCCTATTCATCAACTGCTACCATAGTTCAATCCCTTGCCTCCCTCTCTACACTGTCAATGCAGCTGATTAGGCTCTGACTTACTCTCCATCCATTGTGGCCCCTGCCTTCTGAGTTGACTGTATTCTGGATGGTCTGTGACATTTCTATAGGCAGACACCCCCTATGGCCCCCTCAACAACCAAACTACTCTTTATGCAGCTGCCACCAGGCTCCCTGTCTGCCACCACCCCCCTGCTGGTTTGCCTCATTGATAGTCAGTAGTCACATTCTTACCCAGAGGGTGGTCTTAATGGCCATCTTTACCTTTAACATTTGGTTCAGAGAAAGGCAACCACCCAGGCCTCATTCAACTTGTAAACTCACTGAAGATCAGTGGTGCCATGTGGGCTGTACATTATGCCTGCCCCCAAACTGGGGCCCCCACTGAAACCCCAGCCCCTCAACATTTTTTTTCAAAAGAACAGCACCAGGCTTAGATTATAATCACTCTCTGTTGCTGCTCTACCCATTTATAGGTTGACTGAGTGCTGTTCTAAAACACTGCCACTCTAATATGGCCCTGGTGGTCCTTTGCCCAACATCAACACTTTGGGATTGTGTAGCTGCTAGATGTTCCTCAAATAGAAATTCAGCAGGACTAGCATGCTGCCCCCAGGCTAGGGGGCCATGGCAGTCCATGGCATCATGCAGACTGTATGGAAAGCCTGCTCCCACCCCGGGACCTCACAAACCATGCAACTCTTTAGCACAATCAGCAACCATGACCAGACCATTACACCCCCCATCTCAGCCAGAATAATCCAACCAGCTTTCTTATACATTACTATATTCCACTGTTATGAAAACTACAATGGTCTTACCCTTTGACACCCGGAGGGAGCACAGGGAACCCATATCAGCCAGTCAATTTCTTGTTTCAGCACAGCGAGTCAATGGATGTCGCTTGAGTCTGACATATCTGAAGGTCAATCCCAGCCTGTCCCCCCCAACAGCAACCCAATGGTACCACTCCCACCAATCAGAATTCAGTTCTGCCAATCAGGGAAGTAGTTTGGACTGGTCAACCCCATCCTACTGAACTGGACCAATTAATAGGTTCCATATAAGGCAAGGGACTATTCCCACAAGCAAACAATTTATCTTTTGCCCTGTGAATTAAAGTAAATGATCATGACCAATACCCCCTATGAAATATTTAAGCAGACCACCCAGAATTTTTCTGCCCAATAAGCAGATATGCAGAGAGTCCATTTTCAGTCTGTGATTTGACTGCAAGGACTGTTTGTCAGCTCTTTGCAAATTCAAACTGCAGCATTTTTAGTTTGAAGCAACCGCTTGGCAGTAAGTACTTATTACATTTTTTTAGTTATTAGTCTGAAAAATCCCTTATATACCTTACTGAGTATTATAAGGAGGGGTGGCATTCTACCATGTTATCATTGCCAAGTCTGCCTGAGAGGAAGCACTGCTTTTCTTTTTTGATCATGAGGCCTTGGACCACAGTCTCAGGTTTGTGAATAGTTCAATAAATAAAACTTCAAGACTACTTATGATTTTTTCTTTTTTATTGCAGAGCCTATTATTTCTTAAATCCAATGTTTAGAGATTTATAATATCTTCTTCAGTGTATAGGCTAAAATAATAATACAAAAGCACACATTAGTACATTGTCCCAGAATTTAAAAAACATAGGTTATTATTCTAGGCATATGCCAGCCCAGTGGCGCTGAGGGTTGAGGTGCTGGGATGCCACACCTTGCACCACACTGGCGACCCTGGTTCGGGATCGAGCTCGGATCATCGAGGGTTGGCCAGGGGGAGACAGGCTGGTGCATCAGGGGACAGCTTGCCTTCCCCGGGGGAGGGGGGACTTCCATACCCACAAGCAGTGACCCCTGGTGGAGGCTGGGGGAAGTGACGGCAAGCTGGAGTCTCAGTGGCATGATTGGTTGCAGGCATGGGGCCGGCAGCCAATCAGCCTGGAGAGCTTCTCCTTCATGGAAGGAGGGGTGGGGACATTACGGATGCCAGCAGATGCCTTGACACTGAGGCACATAGCATCCCATGAGGAGCATGGGGAAAACACAAAGCTAGGATGACAGAGTACACCAAACCAAGTCCCGATGTGTCTACCTGCCTGCGACTCCAGGGACCCTGACACGATTATAAGATTCAGGGGTTGCCCAACCCCAACCACACCTGGGGGTTTCTGTGGCTTGATGGAGGGACTGGAGGGTGCAGGTAGGTGCTGGCAGGGGCAGGCTTCATAGGTGCTCCAGATGGAATGGCTCTGTGGGGCAGTGGAAGAAAAAATAGAAATTTCAAAAAAAAAATTAATCTAGGCATGGAAATTCACTAGATATAGGCACATCCAGAATTTTACTTGCTTTTTCTCACAATTTCATTGTTTCCTTTTTTTACACACCTGAAAGACACAGATTATCTTTGTTCACTTGATTTAAAAAAATATATAATTTGCATAGTAAATATTTCATATAAAAGTTACTTCACCTTTATAAAAGTCTTTTATTCCCCATGTTTTTTTTTTTGCTACACTCTCTGCATGGCAACATTCATTAAAAGGAAAAACATATTGTTTTAAAATTATTTGATTTTCATCTTTAAATCCATAAATTCTATGTTAATATCATTTGTCTTACCAGGTATGACTTTATGTCAGAAAACATCTTTGCATACTCAATCTCTTGCTTTCTGACTAAAATAAACATTACTAATAATTTGCCTGCTTTGAAATTATGTTTAAACATGATCAGAACTTAACGTTTCTGCCACAATTCCTTACCTAAGTTCAACATGCTGTTAGCATATTTGCAACTTATTTGTAGATTCTGTTAGCTTCTTTGCTAAAATAAACATCAAATAATATAGTTAAGTTGTTTAGTATGGCTTATTTGCACTTTTTTTGGTATTTAAAAAATCCTTGGATGTCTTTACCTTAGTGTTAATTCCCCAGAACACTCCATTCTTGGCATCTTCATTTAGTCATTACAGAGGCTTCTTTTGCATTCTCCTTCTCCTTCATGGTGATAAGTACTCTGGGAAGTATAGGTGTAGCCTGCATTGCCAGGATGTTGCAAGCTCCTGTGTCAGAAACTGACACCCTTTCCTACCCAGTTCACATTAGTGAAAGCTCAGGCAAGCTTTGCAACACAGTGCAGAATATGTCTGAGCCAGTGCAAACTCTGTCTTCCTGACAGTCAGAAAAAAATTTCTTTACTTTTAAATCAGCAGTCTTCTTCCACTTGTCACAGTTCAATTTCTTGCACTAGCCTTTAATGATTTTGTGACCATTTTTTAAGATCAGCTTTAAAGTGAATTTTATTTCCTTTATGTATGTTTAACGAATTGGAGGGGTGGATTGGCAGGAGGGTTTGGTTTTCTCTGTCTTGGAGGGCTATATTTAAGAAACTTTGGATCAAGCTATGATCATAAGCTGCAAGCAACAAACTCAATGTATTTCTCAGCTTTATTTATTATAAATGGTTATGGTTTCACATGAAACCTGTCAATTCAAGTTCCTCATTTAAGCCATGTCTCTGGCTAACACAGTGGAATCTGTCTATCCACCAACCTTCTCTTTTAAGCAATGGTGTTCTCAATCCCCTCCCCTTTCACATTTTTGGACCATCTCTATTCCCATAAATCTTAGTACTGATATTACGTTTGGCATGATTAAAGTGCCTTGCTACTGAAGATTTGGGGTTACTGCTTGATATTGCACTCTTGTATTCACTGATTCTATTTTTTAGGGGGGGGGGGAGTAGTTTTTCTTATATAACTTAGTCCACATGGGCATTTTAACATATACACTATATGATCTGAATCATAAGTGATAAAGTCACGATCAGAATTTTTCATTTTACTGCTATTATGAATTTTTTTACTTTATAGCCTCTGAAAACTGCACACACTTCCTATGATTAATGGAGCCTTTAATGTCTGGTTCCTGTCTTACAGTTATGGGGCGGGGTCCAATGTTGTGTTTTCATCACATGCTGTCTTGTGTTGTTAGTCCATTTTGCTGTTATCCATGGTCTCGACTCAAACAGTTTTTTTCCCTTCATTTGTGCTTTGTAAAATTAACTAATTATTTTGGATTGTGTTTTTGATTCTTTGATACTAATCACAATATTTGGTTGTCCTGGATAACCTATTTTGTGAACCTTGAGTCTGGTTTTTGCTTCTTAAAAGGTTTTATCCAGTTTTATTTTAAGCTTTTCCTCTGCTTGTTGTAATGTCCAATCTTTATAGCCTCGGTCTTTGAACTTTTGAAAGAAGACAAATTTATTCTTCTCATATTTTAAATTATTTCCACTATTCTTTTTGCAGTACATCTCCATAGTTGGCTATAAGGAAAACTTTCAGTAAGTTTTTTTGGGGCGATAGCCATTGGCATCTAACAATGTCTGTCTAGCTATTTCCTTAGTGTATAGGTCTGTGGCTATGTTATTGCCCTCCTTAATGATCATTAGTTCCCAATATGGTATTCATTCAGCATTATACTCCATTGTGAATTTAAGATGCTCCTGACAGTCATTCAAATATTTAAAGAAATTTCTAAGTCTTTTCACTTCCATCCCACAACAGAAACATATCATTTATAAAGTTCTTCCATAAACCCATTCACATATTGCCGCAGTACCTCATGATTGTATTTCAATATGTTTTTCATATTGTATTACAATATGTTTTCCTAATCCACCAATTACATAAATCATCTTGCCTCTGCTTTCACTTCAAATCTGCACTATTTTGAACTCTGTACTAACTTTATTTATGCCATGTATTATCTCAATTGTATTGTATGTATGGATATTTGCTATTCCATGTTTCCTAATCCCAGGACACACCTGGAATTGAGCAGTACCCTGCTCAGTGTGCCTTCCTGGTAAAACTTTTAGATAAATAAATAAAATTATGCATTCTTTGTATTTGTTTCTCACTTCTGAAAGCACAAACATGTTTTCAAATTCAATCATGAATATATTTGCATAAGTGGGTACCATATTTACCCCAATTGCTGTTCCTTGTTTTTGAAGAAAAATTAGATTTTCAAATTTGAAATAGTTATTTTACAGAACAAGTTCAGTCAGTTTTAAAATTAGTTCATCAGGTGGTCCCATTTCTTTCCTCTCATATAGTGTTTGTTTCAATGATTCTAATCCTTCTATATGTGGGATGGCAGTATACAGATTTTTGACATCAACTGTTACCAAAATTGTGTTTGCTAAGTCTCTACTTCCTTTATTAAATTCATTCAGTATCTGAATTAGGTCTCTAGAGTCTTGCAGAAATTATTCTGATTTTTCCACTAGTGATTTACGAAGAAAATCTACAAAAATCGAAAGTGGTTCTGTGATTGAATCTTGTCCAGAAATTATTGGTCTTCATGGAGGTTTTAGTGGGGTTTTGTGTATTTCAGGAAGAATGTAGAACAATGGGATATTTGGAAATGTATTTTTTAATGCTGTCCCAACCCATTCTTCTATCCATTTCCTATCTGTTGCTTCTGCTATTATGTTTTTAATAGTGTCTTTTAACTCATTAAAAAGGATCACTGGCACTTTTTGGTAATTATTCTCATCATTTAATTGAGCGTAACCTTCTTCTCGATAATCCTGTCTGTTCATTATTACAATACCACCTCTCTTGTCTGTGTTTTTTATATTATAATATTTTCGTCCTGTTCTAAACTTTGTAATGCTACATATTCTGTTTTTGGGATGTTGTAATTTCTGGGTTGTGTTTCACTTGCCTTTATAATCTGTTCAACTTATTTTCTCACAATTTCACTGTATGTTTGCATATTGGCTGGTATTGGGCCAGGTGGTAAAAAGACATATTTAGTTTTTAAAGCTTTCCTTAATTCTTGATTCTTTTCTTTTTCTTGTGCTGATATCAGTTCTTAGGAAGGTTCTTTATTATCACAATAGTACCTAACCCTTATCTTTCTTTAACAAATCTTTCTACATCCTATTTTAACTCAAATGCATTTAGTTTTATATTAAGGCAAAACCCCAAACCCCTATTCAGTACCCTTTCTTCCTCTGCAGTTAAAATCCTATTAGATAGGTTGAATAATATGGATTATTTTTGCCTTGATGTCTTGTGGCATGAATTTTTGTTGTATATTGCTTCTATTTCTGACATTTTCATGATTGGATGTTCCAGGTATTTCCGCCACACTTTCTGATAAGACATCCTCCCTCTCCTTCTCCCTCTCCCTCTCTCCCTCTCTCTGACAATCCCCATATTGTTCTTTATAATATAATGGTGGCTGGAAACAGTTACAATAATTTCTTCTTGGTGATCTAAATCTGCATTTGCCTGTTCTGTAACTTTGTACCGTAGTGTAATAAGATGGTTCTCTGGTTTCATGAGTACTATTTGAATCACTATACTGCAAGTTTGGGTCTGATCCTTGTAGACTGTAAACTTGTCTATTTTTAATATCTTTATTCCAATTGTACATTTTAACATATTTGGAATCATTTATACTTCTTCTGAACTTATTTAACTTCACTTGTCTCCAGCTTTCATCATATTCTATCAAACCTTTTTCTATTTTCGCAATAATATTCTTGAGTTCATTAGTGTTCATTGTACCTTTAAGCTGTGTTTCTAGATTTTCTATTTCTTTCTGTACCTTTTTATGTTCAGTAATTAATGTTACAATGGACAGCAACATAAAATCAAAAGAATATTTAGAATGTATTCCATCCCACTTCTCCTGAAAACCCGCCACAGAAAATCCAAGATTAGGTTCTACTAGGACTCTAAGTCCTCTAGGTATCTTTTTTTGCTTTGCAATTGCTGTTAAAGTCACAGCTTGCCAATCTAGGTGGATATCACACTGTTTTAAATTCTCTAATTTGTTGCTCTCTGTTTTAGTGACTTTTGGATTATCAAGATTTCTAGTACTAGTTCCCAAATTAGTTATTTTAGTTTCATGTGTATCCGTAAAGTGTATAGCTTCAGATCATATTTCAATAAGTTTATCCAAGTTAGCAAAATAACAAGAGAAGTTGGAATTGATACTGACCTTTATAATGGTGTTTTACTAAAAATTGACAAGCTCAAAAAACAACATTGATAACAAAAACTAGTCCATTTCACAGTCCTGTTTCAGTTCAGTTACAGTTAGTCTTATTTTTGTCTTCTTAAATGATCATTTGGAACCTCTGGACTCAATCATTCGGTAATAAGAATTTGTAAAGAATGTTGCCATACAGAGAGTGTAGTAAAAAGAATAAAAGCACATGGGGAATAAAATACTTTTTATAAAGGTGAAGTAACTTTTATATGAAATATTTAGTATGCAAGACATGTGTTTTTTTTTTACATTAATCAAGTGAACAAAGATAATCTGTGTCTTTCAGGTGTGTAAAAAAATGAAATTGTGAAATTGTGAGAATTAACAAGTAAAATCTTGAATGAGCCTACACCTAGTGATTTCTAGAAGGTAACTAGGAGATCTTCCACTCCTAGATTAATAACCTATGTATTTTAAATGCTAAGACAATGTATTAAAGTTTGCTTTTTATGATTATTTTAGATTGTACACTGAAGAAGAGATTATAAATCTGAACCTTGGATTATAAAATAATAGAGTCTGCAATAAAAAGAAGCACAGATGAAGAACATAAATGGCCCCCAAGTTTTATTTATTCTACAGTTTTCCAGTTGACATATGGACCCTGAGACATTTTAACATAAAAGGAAAAACAGAACCATCTGTGGGCGTAATTTTGTGAATAGTTCAACCACAGGGTCTGGCTGGCAGTACAGTTCCATGGGGACCCCTAGTTTCCACAAGAGTGCTATGGCATCTGCTAGTGTCTGGAAAAACTGTGGGCCATCTGGGAGGAAGATTTTAAACTGGGCTGAAGCAAAGAGGTGCATTTTGACATTTTGTGCTGCAAGGTATTTTCAGACCCTCAGTAATGTTTTCCTCTTTTGCTGAGCGATAGAGGTATAGTCATGGTCTAAAATTGTTTTGGTCTCCAAACATTAGATCTTTTTTGGCCCATACTTTGCTCAGAATTTTAGTCTTATCTCTATAGTCTAAAAATTTCAGTATGATGGACTGCAGTTTAGTCTTGGGGTCTGTGTTTTTTTTTTTGCGACTGTCCTATGTGCTTGAACAGTGTTGAAGGGATCTTGTTGGGGCAGATCCAGGAGCTCTTTTAATAGCAATTCCACAAAGTCTTCCATGGTTCCTGTTTCCGTGCCCTCAGGCACATAGAGACAGAGGTTATCTCCATGGGATCAGAGTCCTATGTCATTTGTTTTGTCTGTTAACTCTCTTTCCCACTTATACAGGATTTTCAGGAGGTTTTCATGCTTCTTCATGGCTTCTGATACTTCAGTCAGCCTACTTTCAAGATCAGCCATTCTCTGGGCCACTTCTGCGAGGCCTTTAGCTGTTTTTCCAACCTTTTTATTCCTGTCAATCTAATGTAGAACTAAATTTATTAAACTCTAAAAATAGCCCTTTGAAGAAATTGTAAACTGTTCCTGGGTTCCTCATCATTACCATCACTGGCATGGCCCAAGGCAATGGAGGTGGAATGGCTATGCTAGCAGATCCTTGACAGCCATCTCCATGGATTTTGGATGCTGCAAAAAGTCCAGGAGCAAGTCTTTTACTTTGTTTTTAATGGGCATCCTTTTGTCCTTCAGGCGTTGACCTCAGATGACTGTGACATGATTGGGGTCTAGCTCAACCAGCACCTTGAGTTTTCTGTTCATGTGGATGCCATCCATAAAAACATACACCCCAAACTACAGGCTTTATGCAGAAACCATGGTTGCATCCCTCTACTGGTTCCTAAGTCAACCCATTTCTTCCTTTATACATACCTCTCCTTTCCCTCCCTTGAAGTCAGGTGCCTTGCTCATTGCACCTCCTTTGTAGCAAAATACTGGCTAGGCTCTTTTTCCTTCCTATCTCACCTCTCTCCGTCCCTCCTCCTTCCCTCTACTCCCTTCAGAACTCTGATTTTCATTCCCAGACACTTAAGTCTAGGGCGACCTCAGCTGGCCAGGCTACCTTCTCCTACCACTTCCCCAAACTCAGGAATTTTCTTCCCCTTGCTATTCACTCTGCCTCCTCCCTATGGTCTCTCTCCTTACTTCTCCTCAACTTCTCTACTCACTCCTGCAACTGCACCTGATCCCCACAATTGCTCTTCTCTTTTCATCCTTCCACTACCTTCCATCACCCCTCCTTGTCTCTGACCCCCTCAAACTCCCTGCCCCAACTCCCTGCCCTAATCCCTGCTGATAACCCCTCTTCCTCGTCTCATATTGCAGTCTTCCTCATCTTTCCCTGGATAGCTTCATTACCACTTGCCTACATTTGCTGCACTTTGCACTTTAATTTAGCACCTCTTATGTTACCCTCTTGAATTCATTTCTGTAAATATACAATGACATTGTACATAATTGCTTACATTGCATTCTAGTGTAGCTCATCTGTGATGCTTAGCCAATTGTACATATGTGTTTAATTGCCTATTTATTTGTACTTTGTCTATTTTTATGCTTAGTTGTGTTGCTTCCTACTATGTAAATTCTGTTCCTATTATTACCTTGACCTCCTCTTACCCACCCCAGGATGCAGCTGGAAATGAGCTGCTATTCAGCTCAGTATGTCTTTCCTGGTGATAACCTTTAAAATGAATGAATAAATATGATTGCAGGAGGAGATGGGGAGAGCCTGCAGCTCCTGGCTGTAATTCTTTTACATTGTATTCTATTTCATTAATGTGTATCTTGTTACCTGTATGGTCTGTAACTGTCCTGGGTCGCACCTGAAAATAGGCACTTGGTTGTCTAGCGTGCTTACCTGGTTAACAAAAGTAAATAAATAATGCTCCTGGGGTGGGAGACGAAGCAATCTACCGCTGCATGGATTGAAGGTGGAACTGTAAGTTCCTAAAAAGGGTTTTAAACTGATATCAGTGGGAAGTTGGCAGTGCCAAAGTACCAGTGGGCTGGTAATACAAAATACTACAGTATTCTTTCAGCCAATGCACTGCATAGTCTGGTGGTAGTGGTGGGGGGTAAACGCTACTGCCATTTTAAAGTGTGTTTCAAAGGCCAAGCCTAGTTGAGCACCTTCCCTCAACTTCAGTACTATAAAATTCACAAGTTTTCCAAACAGTGTATTGCACTGCATTCCCCTATCCCTTGTGAATAACCCCCAATAAATATTTTATTGGTATTTACAGTTTGTCTTATCAGCATATTTTAGTAGTAAGTCAGCAATTGCATTTTGTTGACTTTAAGGATTCATTGTGATTTTTCCATGTGGGGGACAGTGGAGAGTGGTAAATTAAGTTACTACCTCCCACAGGGTATTACCATGCTGACACCAGACCCACGTAAACTTTATTCTTAGTGGTGGCCCCACTGAAAACTTAAGATATCCAGATACAAACCCTCAATCAGTAAATCAAAACCAAGGCCACTTATCTTTGTTTGAGCTCACAAGGCAGAAGTAGAAAATAAAACATCCATGGCCACCTGGTTACAACTTTGAGGCACCATTGAGACCTTCTGTTTGCCAGTGAGACCCCCCCCATAGTGTCAAGTGCAACTGAGAACATTTTCATTCCCTCAACCTCAAAAATAGTACCAGACACCATGGCATGTTAAAGATTGATCGGCTGTCACAAAGGTGAAGAGCTGGATCCTCTGAAAGCCAGATTGCTTTTTGGAGTCCCAGAAGGGATTGATATCAGTTGAATTGATGAAGCTGTGTCTAGAATGAAGTGTCTCACAGAGTTGCTCTATGAGGACATTCCCTGGATAGCAATCTCCAGAGCTTAATGATATTGGTAGAGTGCTACAATAATGTGGATGCCACTAAAATGCCCAATTGATTGACCCCAGACTGAGACAGTTTCAGGTGCACAGTAGTGATGCATGCTAGTGTTAATACCCCAAAGCTAGATCTCCATCCCATGACCAACTGTTTTTGAAGAAAGTCTCCATAAGTGGCTACAAGCTGAAGGGAAGTCAGCCAGTGAAGTATGGATGATCTTAGGTGATCAAGGTGATATCCCACCTCAAACTGTAGGAGCAAGACATGCCTATCTGCAACCCAGATCTGATTCATATAGAAGATAGAGAATGTTCTCAGGTGTGAGAAGATGACTTAGAAATTTGGACAGACTATGCTGATCCTTTGATCCAGGATTGGCAATGCCTAGAAGAAGAGAAAAGAAGAGAAGAGAAACTGTCTGGAGGACAGCCTTTGAGGTGTTACATTAGAGAACAGTCATTCTTTGTGGTCCACAGATCTAGAAACTCCAGCCTAATAGTATCTGATAGCATTGGAGAATGTCTTCAGAAGTACAGAATCCAGTTAATGTATCTTGTGGAAGTTCAAGACAACAAAGCAATGGAAAGGACAACCATTGCATATATTTTTGAACTGCCTGGAAAGGGCCTTGCAAAGAGTATTTTGGAAGGGAGATATTGCTTCCCAGGACTTGAACCTGATGAGACAGGAAGATGTACTCAAGGCTGTCTGCCACTCCAAATTACTGATTTTCAAGTTATACTTGGCTGAGAGAAAGTACAACCCTCCATCTCACACAGTGCTGATGACAGAAGTCAGATAAGTTGAGGAAGAAGAAGAGGAATGAAGAGGAATGGGGACCTTACCATGCCTCGCTGCTGTTACACAAATCATGGAATATGTACCTCCTCAAGAGACTGAAGAGGTGAAGGAGTTGTTAAAGGAATACAAAAAGTAATTGCAAAAGCTAATGTAGCTCCCAGTAGTGGAGAAGATGACCACCAAAGCCAGCATCTATACAGTAGCTCATTGATAGCTCAGTTGGTGCCTGGTCATGGTGGTGAGTGGAGGTCTGTGCCAGGCATTGACTCTGGGAGGGAATGGTGGTAGAGTAATGATAGGCAATGCCTGCCAGGGTGGGGGCTCCATACAGTACCAATGATTTTATTACATCAGAAACTGGGATCAGGGCTGGACAGGGGAGACCACTAGCCACCAGGGCATTTCATAATATTTAAATGAGGATCAGGGCTGGGGTCTGCTAGACCACCAGGGACTTTGTTTTTCATTAAGCAGGGATCAGGGCTGGGGTGGGGGATCCACGGCACATTGCCACAAATATCAAAACCCTCCCAGAGGACACGTCTAAGTACCCTTAGGCCAGACCTGGATGGTCTAACGGTACTTAGAATTATGTCCTCTGAGAGGATTTTGTGAATGTGGAATTGGGGAATGTTGTAGCCTGCATGTGCTGCAAGCCCCCTTGCTCCATTCTGTAGCCTATTTTGTGACACATGACTGGCACAAGCCCTTTTGCACATGCAGCTTCTGAATAGCTCCTGTGAAACTTTTGGTGCAAGGTGCCACTGGCATCCTTTATGTTTGATGGCAGCTGTGTTGTTCAAGGCTTTGTGAATTAGGCCATTGTCTTCACCCTGAAAAAGGAGTGACACTATACAAATACATATCACTGATCCCAATACAAAGTTGCTACTGTGGGAGTGGCCCAAGTTATAAATCAAAGATAACGTGTTTGTACAGAGAAACTCAAGGATTGCAAGGTTCCCCAAAACTTCAATTAGTTGTACCTTCAAAGTTCAAAAGAATTGTGCTGCATGTCCTGTACAATGACATGGGACACCTTGGAAAAGAGAGAATTTTGAACCTTGGTTGTGCCCGCTCATATGCCACATATGAGGAGTGATGTGGAAAAATATTGAAAAACCTGCAATAGATGGGTGGGATGCAAAACTCTGCCACAAAGCATAGCCCCTCTAGTAAACATTTTTACACATGCACCCATGGAACTGGTAAGCATAGCCTTTCTCAGCCTGGAACCAAACTCTAAGAACATTCTGAATATCCTAGTAGTAACAGATCACTTTTCAAGATCTGCTCAAGTTTATCCAACAAAGGACCAAAAGGCAACAACTCTTGAAAAAAAATGTACTAGTAGAAAAGTTCTTTGTACACTATGGAGCCCTACAACAGATCCATTTCGACCAAAGTTGAGATTTCAAAAACTGCCTAGTAAAAGAAATGCTGTCTCTCTGGGGAATGACCAGCTCATGAAAGAAACACCCTGTATCACCCTCAAGGTGATCCTCTGCCTCAACAGTTCAACTGAACTCTACTGAACATGCTTGGTATATTGGACCCAAAGGACAAGAGCAAGTGGAGTCAACAAATCAGTGCACTAGTCTATGTATGCAACTGTAACATAAGTGACCCACCCAGGTTCTGTCTTACTGCTTGATTTTTGGCTGGGAAGCCCGACTTCCTGTGGGATTGTGTTTTGGTGTATCTGCCAAAGGAGCTAGGCCAGAGCATTAACTTCTGTATGTACAAAGATTAAAAGAGCAGTTAAATGCCACTGCACACCCTCAGAGTGCCAGCCATTGTGTGCCCATCATTAGGGCACCAAACCTGCAAGTTGTCCCCCTCTCCCTGAGGTCTGCCTCCCGTGGAGTTAGAATCCTAAGTAAGAGGGTGTGGGGGACAAAGCACCTCATAAGGGGGTGCCGGGGGAACAGCCTCCTGCATGAAATGTGATCAATGACTTGCAGGATTGGCACCCCAATGATGAGGCACACAACAAGCTGGTGTGTTCTGAGGGTGGAACCATTAAATGCTGCCTACAAGTTGGTTGTGGACACCACAGCAAAGCATAATAAAGCCAATAAAGATAGTATGATAGATAGGTCAAGGCAGAAGAATTTCTGCCTAATGATGATGTTAAGGAATTTGGAACTGCCAGGGAAGCCAAAAATTGTGACCAATGGGGCAATACTCTATATGTTGTGATGGAAAGGGTGAAAGATATGCCTGTGTACAAGAGTCTTCTTGAACGAAAGTCAAGTAGATATTGAACTGTCCACTGAAATCATTTGTTGCCTATTGGAAAGTTGGTTCACAGTGATGTAGTGGACTCTGTAGAACCTCCAAACCTTCCATTACTCAATCTGCTATGTGCAGACAAAATGCAATGCAAAAGGCAGAGCAGTCAGAAATTGTTCCACCCACAACTGATATTCCGTAGATCAGATGTCACAGATTCTGACACAAGGAGGGGTGTACTACTCTACAAGGGATCTAGCCAGACTGTTGAGAAGGTCAAATGGAACAACCAGTAATGTTTCATTTCATTTTTCTTTTTTTATTTTTTATACTTGAAAGCATGATGAGCAATATTGCCCATTTTCACATGAGACAATTTTTACATGAAACATCAAATACAAATACAAACATACAAGTTGAAAAAACAAACTATTTATGAACAGTACAAGATGCAGACTGGTTAACAATGCATATTGTATGATGTGAAACAGATACTTCATTATGAACATCAAACCAGGTTCTGAGTTTTGTTTTAAAAGTTTCTACAGCTGAACAATTAATTACATCCATAGGAAGGACATTAAAAAGAGGGTAATAGGGACATTTGACCAGAGGCCTTTTTAAAAAATGGTAAATTAAATGCAAATCTACTTTGGGATCTGGTACCACATTGATTTATAAATCTAAAAAATAGAACATTAACAGAAGAGGGGAGAAGGCCCATAATACCCTTAAAAAGGAAAATCCCCATTCTTAATTTTACTGTTATCAAGAGGTAAGCAATTTGATGACTTTAGCAATTCACAATATTCAGCTTGGTAAGCATTTCATAAATCTAACAATTGAATTATACATAACCATAATTCTATCCAGAAGCTTACCGGTTGTGGCTGTGTAAATAATCAATCCATAATCTAACACACTTAGAAGGAAGCAACAAGAAAGTAATTTCCTGAAGTCTGTGGTCAGGAATGGTTTAACTCTATACAGCAATCCAAGTTTTTGATGTAACATTTTCTTAAGATTATTAATATGCAATTCAAAAGTGAGGTTGGGATCCAGGGTAATACCCAAGTATTGAAAGCTTTCAACAAGATCAATAATTTCGTCACTAAAATCTACAATGGGATTAAGGTTTTCCAGTTTCTTTCTGGGCCCTGAAAAGAGCATAAGTTTTTATTTTTTATTTAATACCATACATTTTGATTTAAACCAACTCTGAAAAATTTGAAAATCAGTTTGTACATTCTCCATCACAACCACTGTGTCTAGCATTAACGCTGTAAATAATAATATCATCAGTATACAAAGTCATTGAATATTTAGTTACATATATTGGGTGTGGAATTCATAAATAAAGAAAAAACAAGTGGACCCAAAATAGATCCCTGGAGCACCCACATTGGATCATTTTTGAATGGGACAGGCTTCCTTATATTCTGGTTCTATGAGATCAATTATTAAGATAATCTGAATACCACTTAATAAGATCATAAGAAAAATGCAAATCAAGAAGAATATGTTGTAACAGATAATGCTCTACCAAATCAAAGTCCTTGGTGAGGTCACAAATACGGCTGTAACACAGTGCCCTTTATTAATTTATTTAGCTTTTGTTTACCAGGTAAGCATGCTAGACAGTCAAGTGCCTATTTTCAGGTGCGACCTGGGATAATTACAAAGTACAGGCAATAACAATTCAGAGACAGGGTAATAGCAATAAACAAGGTACAGTCAATGCACAGTCAGAGAATTTAGGGCGACATACAGATACAGTAAATAAGGTAGTAGCAATCAATGAGTTACAGACTGGTATGGGCAGACAGCTACGTCCAGGTAATGACAGAGAATGAATATAATACAAATACAGTGTTAAGGTGTGGCAACCTCAGGAGGCAGTAAGGAAGTGTATCAAAGAATCAGCAGGGCATTTTTGAGGAGAGCACTAAGGTGCGCACACTCAGTCATAGATGGGCACTGCGCACTGTGGAGGGTGGGACAGTTAAGAGCAAAGGCAGGCAGAAGGCATCATGCACACACTCAGTCATAGAAGGCACAGGCGTACCATGGAGGATGGGACAGCTAAGAGCAAAGACAGCCAGAAGCTTGTTTTGGTAGCCCCAGAGGAAAAGCTGAAGCAGCTGTGGGAGGGGCAGCTCTTACATGAGCAGGGAGAAGGTTCAGGTTCTGGTTCTGGTTATTGTCAGTAAAGATGCCCATAACAAAGGATCGATGATTACTAGGAGAGCCACCCCAGTCTAGGTAGAGCTGGCAGTGATGGGTGAGCCGGTGGGGGGCTGATAGGGTGAAGCGACACACATTGTTATCACGAATGTCCCATTTCATGAGCCAGGATTTTGGGGCGTTCATGAAAGAGGTGAGCCCAGCATACATACAGCATAGAGAAAAACACTTTTGCAAGGGTGAGTCGATGGCTGGGGTGAGGCAGCTTTCACCCTGTACACAGTCCCACTTTCCAGTTTGTGGGCTTGCAGGAGTTACGTATGTGCAGGGAGAAGTCCAGCTGAGGGTCAAGGGTAACCCCCAGGTACTTGAAGGAGTCAGCAACTGACACAGGGATGCCTTCAGTGCCAGTGACTTCGAGATCAGCTTGATGCATTCTGAGCTTGGCAGAGGAGCCGAATAACACAGCCTGCATCTTTTGGAGGTGGATGACAAGCTTATTAGCCTTGAGCCAGGATTTGATGTGGTTGAAATCAGAGTTTATTTAAGAGTTTATGTCTCTGATATCCTGGGTGCTAGCTAGAAGCACAAGGTCATCAGCATAAAGGGTGATGTGTCTAGATGCAGGGACATAGGGCAGCTGATTGATAAAAAGGGAGACCAGTAAGGGGCCGAGGACAGACACCTGAGGCACCCCACAGGTTACTGGTGTCAGCCCAGAGAGGGCTTTCTGGAACTTCGTGTACTGTTGCCTATCAGTGAGGTAGTTGGAAATTCAGGCTAGGACTGGGGGGGAAGGCCGAGGGACTGGAGAACGGTGCCCAGGAGAGTTTGATTGACCAGATCAAAGGCCTTAAACAGGTCAGTGAAGATGGCTCCCATGAGTTTGCCCTGGTCAGTCACCATTCTGACTTCAGAGGTGACCTGTACAAGAGCAGTGGAGGTGTTGTGCCTTTTAAGGAACCCATGCTGAGCAGGGGAGAGGAGACCATAAGTTTGGAGGAAGAGAGCAAGCTGGGCGGCCACTGCCTTTCAAGTAGTTTGTTTACGTGAGACAGAATCACTATAGGTTGATAGTTTTCAAGTATTTTGAGATCACCACATTTGAGTACTGGGATCACATGAGTCATCTTCCATATGGCTGGGATAGACCCAGATATGAGAGAGGAGTTGAGAATGTGGGAGATAGGCTGGGTCAAGATGGGGGCTCCCAGGTTGAGTAACTTGGGCTCAAGGTTGTCATGCCCAGTACCAGAGTGAGTAGAGAGACCAGCAAGGAGCTTCTGTGTCTCACTGCAAGAAACAGACTTAAAGTAGAAGGGAGGAGGAGGAGGAGGAGGAGGATGAGACACAGTGCCAGAAGTGGGACCCAGAATATTTGTATCCGAAGGCATGGAGGTGAAGTCAGATAGGTCTGAGAACAGGCCTTTAAATGCATTGGCTATAGTTAGGGCACTGTTGCAGCTGACTCCATCGATTTGCAGATCTGAGACCTGGTGGCAGGCAGGACCATTAACAGTATGCTTGATGGTGTGCCAGAAACTCCTAGGGTTCTTGGCAGACACTTCAAGGGAGGATTTGCAGAACCCACTCTTGGCCTAGTGAATTGTCTGTTTGCATAAGTTCCTGAGCTGTCTGTAAGCCTCAAGGTCAGATCTGTCCCCAGAGTCCTTGAATTTTAGCCAGCTTTTGTCCCTAAGCTTAAATCAAGGCAAACAGATCACCTTGTAACCATTTGGTGACAGTGCCCCTCACTCTCCTTTTTATGAGTGGGGCATGTCTGTCTTGTAACATGCAAATATGGCTAGGAAGCAGTCCAAGAGCAGTAGAGGGTCACATTCAGCGTGGACTGGGACCAGTCAGTTCTGTGGGGATCAGAAAGGAAGTTGTTGTAGTCAAATTTTGAATAGTTCCTCATCTGAATAACTTTTGGGGGAACCCGGGGGCAGAGACCTTCCAGATACAGAAGGTGGGGGAATGGTCAGAGATGGAATCAGGAAAGAGGCCACAAGCTGAGATACGGTCAGACCCATTGCTCAACATCCAGTCTAGAAGAGTGCCCTGCACCCCAGAGGAGGAGGAGGGTCTGGTGGGCTCAGTGATAAGTTGACCTAGGGCAAGACCAGACAGAAAAGGTTTGTAAACTTTGGCACTGCCACTCAGCCAGTTTAGGTTAAAATCCCCAAACACCATGAGTTCATTTGTCCCCACCTTGGGACTGAGGCAGTCAAGGAGGTGGGAGAGGCCACATACACCACCTTTGGGTGGGTTGTAAACACAGGCAAGGTGGAGCTTCTTTGTGTTGCCCAATATAAAAGAGGAGCATGTAGGTACTCACAAGAGGGGGAGGGGGTGAGGTATGACAGACACTGTAAGGTGGATTTTATAGTAGAGCAGTAGTCCACCCCCCCATTTGTTTCCCACTCTGTCTTGTCTGATCACAAGGTAGCCAAGGAGGGCACAGACAGAGTCAGGATGGGCTGGTTTACGCCAGGTTTCAGAAATCCACAGGATGTCTGGATTGTAGTGGGTGACCCAGGCCATTAGGTCTGGGAGGTTAGTGAGAAGGCTGCGAATATTAAGGCCCTTAGCATTCTGCCACTGGGAGGGAGGCATGCTGAAATGAGGGGGTTCAGATGTTTGGCTATGCCAGCAAGTCCAGACAGGAAGTAGGGGCGTCAAGTACAGATAGGGCATAAAACAACTGCACAGTAATATTTGCAACACGCAGGTAGATACAACCTGGCAGATAAGCTGTGGTGGTAGATAAAATCTTTGATTAGGATGCACTACTCAGAAGAGTCAAGATACTTAGCAGGCAGAAAATCTGTTCACAACTAATAATGCAGACATCAGTGGCAATAAATTCAAAATCTAGGGTGAAACTATCTGTATCACAAGTTAGCAAAAATAAACAAACCACCAGACTACCACGAGGTGGTCCGCAGAGATTAGGATCAGACTGGCACAGGGTTAAAAGCTAGGCATATCATGTAACAGTTTATAGTGAAATGAAACAGCTCGCAGTGATCTCAACTAGGGGTCAACTGAGAGGAGGGAACAGGCAGGAGTTTCAACCAGCCGAGCCAAAAATTAATAAATAGACCCACCAAGAGAGTGGGAGGGACTAGAGCGCATTTAAGGGGAGGAGGAAATGGGGCAGGTGGGTGGGGATTTTATATAATTCAAAGGTCAGTCCCCAGATTTCAAGTTGGGAGCCCCAACTGGCACAAGTCCTTGAATAAAACCCAAATTGAGCCCCAAGGAGCTCTGGTTTCTGCAGCTTTTGCCCAAAGATTAAATTAAACTGCAGCTTTGTGCATTTTCATCCTCCTCCACCTCCAAAGAGCGTAGCCTGAATCTGGGAGAAAACGGCCCTACTTTTATAGCCCAGCGATGCTAGCAGCGCAGGGAGGACTTTAGTGCCTTTTTGAATTTAAAACTCAGGCCCCCAGTTTTCAAGTCAGGCGCCTCGACTGGCGCAGTCCTTGAAAAAAGTCCAATTAAGCCTCGAGGAGCTCTGGTTTCTACAGCTCAGTCCACACATTTCAAGTCGGGAGCCCCGACTGGCACAAGTCCTTGAATAAAACCCAAATTGAGCCTTGAGGAGCTCTGGTTTCTGCAGCTTTTGCCCAAAGATTAAATTAATCTGCAGCTTTGTGCAGTTTTGTTCTCCTACAGCTCTGACGAGGGTACCCTTTATGTAGCCTGTGAACTCCACCAAGCCTGTCTCAGAATTGTGCCTTGATTTGAAACTATGTTGACATTCGGTGAGAAAACTATATTTTTCAAGGTGTTCAACGGTCTGATTGAAGATTATTTTTTCTAATATTTTGTAAGGGGAGCCAGTAGGGAAATTGGACGGTAGTTTGAAACAAGTACTGGATTACCACTTTTAAGAATTGTCAAATATGCCTCTTGCAACCCCAGGCCTTATATGCTTCACACTTAACAGATACCTTTCTGCAATACTTCCCCCGCCCACCCCAGCAATGGATCTTTGGCATATAGACAGCAAAGAATGTTTACTGTGTTTACTGGTAATAACAACAGGTTTACATGTAAATTGTATTGCTAGCACTTGCATTAGGGTTTTATCATGCAACAACTACTAAGGTTGACATTGTTGGTATGTACAATTGAACTAACTGCTATTTTCAGTGTGTGTCTATCCAAGGGGCTTTAGCCCTGGCTAGGATGGTTTGTAGACTGTACTGTGTCTGTTCTGAAATATCAGTAAGCTTTAAATTACAAAAAGTGCCTCTTGCAAGGCTCACATGAACAATCATTGACTCAGAACCAATACCAGATGTGCCCTTGGATGATGGACCCATATCTGAGGAAGTGCCAAAGAAAGAAAGCACAGGACCTGTAGAGCCTATGGAAACAGCAGGAACCATAAAAACCACATAGGAAGTTGTGGAACCAGTTTTGACTGATGATGCCTCATTGCTACTCAATGAAACTGGAAGGAGCCACACAGAATCTGAGGAAGAAGCAACTGTTCCATTCTGTTATTGTGAAAGAGCTCTCAAACATTTGCTCAAGTAAACACATGACTCTCTAGGTGTCCCTACCAACTTTCTAATGCACGTAATGCACAGTGGTATCAATATTACACCCAGATCTCTGCCTCATATTGTCTTTTGCAAAGCCCAGACCATGTCAAGAGGTACAGTAAAGTGTAGAAAGGAGATTAAATGTTCATATTGCATTGACCAATGTTCAGGTATTGTTCAAAGTTTTAGAATGATCCATTCCTATAGTATGATAAGGGTTACTATCATGACAGTTGTTTTTGTGAGTATGAAAGGTATTTTATTTTCTGCTACTAGACTAGCTCTGTTTATCTAGACTAAGATGTATTGTATGCCTACTCCAGTCAGGAATCAATTGTTTAGATAGACTCTGCATGTTACCTGTTTGTACTGTATTCTGTTTATTGTTACAGATAGACTCTGTAGATGGACGATGTGGGCATCAAGTATTTAAGAACAGTGTAACCCCCAAAAGGTTGGGGCTTACCTGGACCCTATTTTGCTGCCCCAGTTGACAGGAACTGCCTGGTGGCTGGATTGAATGCTTGTCTTGCCCCCAGGACTTCAGCCTGAGAGGGGACCGGGGGAGCAAGTTGTCAAGTTGCTGCCTGTTTGGCAGTTCTTGTAACTTTTGCACAGTAATGTGCACACATTCAAGCAGCCTCCTGTTCAAATGTCCAAGCTCAGACTGCATTTTTTGGTCATCAGTGCACCAACCACACCAGCATGAATCTTTACTGCCACAACCTGAGGCCACACGGAGCAGACCTTTCCTTAGTGTGGTCTGGAGCTAATGACAGCAGCTAGAGCACTAGGGGTCATGGAGAAACTAGGAGAGGGAGAAAAGGACTTTATGTATGTATGCATGTATGTAGGTATGTATGTATGCATTTATTTATTTATTTATGTATTCATTCATTCATTCATTTATTCGATTTACCAGGAAGGTGGAGTGGATCAATGACCCATTTTCAGCCATGTCTGTTGAGAAGGGAATGATAATAGGCATACAATACAAAGGTACAATTTAAATAACATTAAATTAAGGTAAAACAAAATATATTCAAAATAAAACATATAATACTTACAAGAGTATAACTGTAAGTGGACAAGCAGATAAACATACATTAAAAATTATTCAAGTATTATCAGAAAACCACACATTGATAATGTGAGGGAGGAATTGATTCTGGACCTGGTACTCACCACCAACAGGGACAGAATTACTGATGTCAAGGTGGGTGAACACCGGGTTCCAGCGACCATCACAAAGTGTGGTTCAGCATGAGTATAGCAACAGGGTCAAGCCACACAAAGGCAAGTGTCCTGGTCTTCAGGACAGCAGACTTTGCTTGGATGGGGGTTTGTCTTGGGAAAGCCCTAGTAGGGAGGGTGAAGAGGCGGTGGAGTTGAGGAACAGTGGGACCATCTAAAAGGAACCATCGTGGAGGTGACAAACCTTAGTGCTCAGCAAATAAGAAAAGGTAAGAGAAAAAGAAAACCACTATGGTTCTTGCAGGAAGTGGCCAGGAAATAAGGGCAAAAAGGTGGCGTTCAAGAAATACAAGGGAACGCAGAAGGAGGAGGACAGTGCACATTATTTAGAGAAACAAAGGGAGGCACCAAAAGCAGTCAGGAGCCCAAAGGCATATACGGAGGTAAAAATAGCTAAACAGATGATGAAAGGGGACAAGACTTTGTATAGGTACATTAGTGAAAGGAGAAAGACTGAGGGGAATTGTAAGACTAAAGGGAAGAAGGAGTGGGCATAGAGGGGAGACCAGGAAAAACATCAATGTTGAACAAATATTTCTGTTCAGTATTTACAGAAGAAAGGAAGGGAGGACCAAAGTTAGAAACAGGACTGGAAGGAGGTAGACACCAATCCATTTACAGAGGAGAGAGTCTTTAAGAACTCACAAAACTGAAGGTTGACAAGGCAATGGGACCAGAAGGGATACATCATAGAATCTTAAAGGAAGACCTTGATGCACCAATGGCTAACTTGTTCAACAACTCACTAGATACTGGAGTGGTTCCAGAGGATGGCAGATGTAGTCCTTCCACAAAAGTGGGAGTAAGGAGGAGGCTGGAAACTATAGACCTGTCAGCCTGATCTTGGTGGTGGGTAAACTGATGGAATCAATGCTAAAAGAAAGGATGGTGGAGCACCTTAAAGCCAGCAGGCACAAGATCCAAGGCAGCATGGATTCATGTCAGTAAAGTCATGTCAAACAAATCTGATAGATTTGTTTGACTGCATGACTAGAGAAGTGGATCATGGGGAGCAGTGGATATGATCTACCTGGATTTCAGAAATGCATTCAACACCATTCCACATAGGAGGCTTGTGACCCATCTGGGCAGCCTGGAAGTGGGTCACAAGGTGGTGAACTGGGTTAGTAATTGGTTGAGGGATAGAACACAAGGGTGGTGGTGAATGGAGCTAAATCTGAGGAAGTGAAGGTGTCCAGTGGGTGCCTCAGGGATTAGTTCTGGGCCCAGTACCATTTAATATCTTCATTAGTTACATTGCAGAGGGGCTGGAAAGGAAGGTATGACTCTTTTCAGATGATGCCGAGATCTGCAATAGGGTTGGCACTTCGGGAGGGGTAGAAAAAATAAGAAAGGATCTAGCTAAATTGGAATAATGGTCCACAGCCACAGTGTGGCAGCTAAGATTCAATGCGAAAAAGTGCAAAGTCATGCACTTGGGGTACAGGCACCCAGGGGAGGATTACATGATGGGTGGGGAATTACTAGCAGCCACCAAACAGGAAAGAGATTTGGGGATGATCATGTCTGATGACTTAAAGGTAGTCAAGCAATGTGCCAAGGCTGTGGGAATAGCCAGTGGGGCCTAGGCTGCTGAAGGTGCAGAGGGAGAGGTATCACAAGCAGAAAAAAAGAAGGTGTGATACCACTCTACAATTCTTTGGTGAGACCTCATTTGGAGTACTGAGTCCAATTCTGGAGGTCTCATCTTCAAAAGAACATAGAGTAGAAGTGGTTCAGAGGAGGGCAACAGAAATGGAGCTGGGGCTGCACCAGAAGACATAGGAGAGGAGACTAGAGGATCTCAATATGTATTCCCTGAAAGGGGGGGATATGACAGAGTTTCAAATACCTCAGGGGAATATAAATAAGGTACAATAGGGTAGCATCTTTCATAAAAAAAGATGTTCAAGAACAAGGGATCATGATATGAGAATGGGGGGGTAGACTCAGGAGTAAAGTAAGAAAGTATTTTTTCATGGAAAGGGTGGTGGATCCATGGAACAGCCTCCCAGCAGAGGTTGTGGGGCCAAAAATGATAGGGGAATGCAAAAATGCATGGAACAGACATAAAGAAACTCTAGCGATAGGAAAGAGAGGTTAAGCTGCAGATCATTTAGGATCTGCTGTATATGAAACAGGTAAGGAAAATGGGCAGACTAGGTAGGCCAAACGGTTCTTGTCTGCCATGAAATTTAATGTTTCTGTGTTCCTATGTGCTGCATTTAAATGGCTTTTATATTTCTTTTAAACATGTGTATTTTAGAGTGAACATCTATCCCCGGTTTAAAAAAATCATTTAATAATCTGGGTAGAGATGTTGTGAAATTACATTTTGGCAGCAAAATTTCTGCGAAATCAGCAATTTCACCGTGTGAAATATTCTGCAAAATTCACAGGTTATACAAAATATTTCACCAGAAGTGAAATGTGGAATTTCGCCTGTGAAATGTGAAATTTTGTCTTCTGCAGGTGAAATTTCACCTTCTGCAGATGAAATTTAAAATTCCCTGACAAAATGTCACCTTCCACAGGTGAAATTTTGCCTTTACAGGCAAAATTTCACATTTCGCAGATGAAATTCTGAATTTTGCTTCCGCAAAAAAATTTCACGAAATGGGTGAATTTCATGAAATATTTCACATAACGCAATTTGGCAGTTTTGCAGATCTCTTAATCTGGGACCATAAGACATTATTGAATGTTCAGACACCTTATTTCTCATCCAACTTTCTTGATACTGTTGTGTTGTAGACGCACACCATGTTTTGCTAACCTTTACTCGTATTAACCTGTCACTTAAAACTATAGTAGTTTCAAATTTCAAAACCTTGTGTAGAAATATTAATGCTGACTTGTGAATTCTCTTTCCATGAGACAAGATTCTGAATCTCTGATATAAATCACAGTGACATTGAAACTGTGCAGCTTAGGAGCAGGTCGAAAGGTGGTAAACTGGGTAACAAATTTGTTAAGGGATAAATGACAGAGTGTGGTAGTAAACAGAGTTTACTCTGGGGAAGCAGTGTGCCACTAGGCTCAGTACTGGGACCAGTCCTATTTAATATCTTTGTAAGTGACACTGCAGATGAGCTGGAAGGGAAGGTCTGCCTCCTTCTGGGTGACACCATCATCTGCAATAGTGTCGACACTCCAGAGAGGGTGGAATGAAGGGGCAAAGACCTGAGAAAATCTAAGGAATGGTCAAGGGCCCGGCAGCTGACTTTCAATGTGAAAAAGTACAAAATCATGCACTTAGGGAACAGAAACCAAGAAGCTGGGTACAATGTGAAAGAAGAGGTATTGATGGTCACCAAACAGGAAAGGACCTGGGAGTAATCATAGCTGATTATCTCATGGTGGCAAACATTGTGACAAGGTAGTGTGTAGGGCCAGTGGGATGTTGAGTGCATACAGAGGAAGAGGTCATAGAGTCGAGAAGTGAGGTTGTAGAGTCAAAACAGTGGGGAACTCAAGAATGCATGGGACAGACATAAGGCAATTCTAGTGGGGGTAGGAGGAAGTAGGCTGTTGGTTAACTAGGATCTGCAGCTTATCTGTTAGGTAGGAAATGGGCAGACTAGGTGGGGCCAGCGGTCCTTATCTGCCATCAAATTCTATGTTTCTATGTTACAGAGGGTATCACAAGCAGAAGGAGGGAGGTAGTGTTGCCACTGTATAGCTTGCTGGTAAGACCCCACCTAGAGTTCTGTGTCCAGTTCTGGTGATCACATCTCAGGAAGGACATAGACAGAGTGGAGGCAGTCAGAGGACGGCAACTAAAATGGAGCATGGTGTGCATCAGAAGCCCTATGAGGAGAAGCTAAATAACCTCAATAAGTACACCCTGGAAGAGAGAGAAAGAGTAAGAGAGAGAGAGAGAGAGAGATAAGAGAAACCTATAAATTCATCACAGGTGTAAATAAGGTACAGGAGGAAGATATTTCCTCAGAAGACAAAGTGCACAAGAACAAAGGGACATGTAATGAAGCTGGATGGGAAACATTCAACAGAGGCGTGAGGAAGTACTTCTTCACTGAAAGGGTGGTGGATGCCTGGAACAGTCTTCCAGTGGAGGTGTTGGGGGTGCAAACAGTAGTGGTCTTCAAGCATGCATGGGATAGGCACAATGGAAACTTAGTGGGAAGTGGGGGAGAGGGAGTCAGAGATCAAGTAGGGTCTGCAGTAGCAGTATAGGAAGAAAACAAAATGGGCAAACTGGGTAGGCCAAATGGTTCTTATCTGCAGTCACATTATATGTTTCTGACACATTTGTTCAGCCCATCTCTCTTAACTAATGAACTACCTAGCTGAGGAGCTTGTAACAGGGGATTGCAGAGAGCCTTAAGAGGTAAAGCCTCCTTCCTGGCTGCTTGTGGAGAGGTCTTACCCTGTCTGCATGGCTGCCCCACCAGGCCAGCACTCCATTTATTGCTGCTTACAGGTCACATGACCTACCCCATTTTCTCATTATACACTCTGGCCACTAGGGGTTGCTACACTATCATCACTGGCACCACTCCCCATCACAACTATTATCAACCCGTCCACTAGAAGTCACTACAGTTCTCTCCTAATCCTTTCTGCTGTCTTCCTCTTCTTCTCTAATCCCTTCTTTTTATCTCCTTGCAAGTCTCAAACCCTGTACCCTCAACTCCAAAATCTATAGCCCATCCACTAAGCCAACAAATCAGGCCAATATTTACATCTATTTCAAAGCTTTTAACCCTTCCTTCTACCTACTCAGAAAAAATACTTGTCCTCTGTGTCACTACAGGTCTCAAACACAGTGCCTTTGCTGTCAGAGTCAGCAACTTTACCACTTAACCATCATATCTGGCTATCGTATCCTTACTTTCTAAGGCTCTCATAGTTTCTGACCCCATAGTCTGCTAAAATTTTATTTTTGGTACAACTGCAGGCTTCAAACCCAGCAACCTTGATATCAGAGTTAGCAGCTCTACCACTCAGCCATCATTTCAGAGTATTTTTAGATATAGTTTTAAGGCTCTCAAAGCTTCTAACCCCATAGTCTGCTAAAATAATATTCTTGGTACTACTGCAGGTTTCAAACCCTGCACTCTACTACCAGAATCAGCAGCTCTACCACTCAGCCAACATATCTGGCTATATTCTACTCCCAGTTTCAAGGATCTCAAAGCCTCTGCCACCCCACAGTCTGCTAAAATAACATTGCTGGTATTCACTGCAGGTTACGAACCCTGTACCTCTCTCACCAGTATTTTCAGCTCTACCACTGAGACAATGAAAGCAGACTAACTCAGGCTTAGTTTCTAAAGCTCTCAAAGCCTCTATCGTTATAGTCTGCCTAAAATAAATCTATCCTCTGTCCTACTGCAGGTCTCAAACCCTGTGCTTTTGCCACCATATGTAGCAGCTCTGCCACTGAGCCTACAAGTCAAGCTACAGTATCATGGCATATCTCAAAGCTCGTACAGTTTAACTGGCTCCCCCCACAACCTTTTTGTTCTGCCCCCAAAGCTATCTAGGCACCATGTCTGTTCACTTCCACCTTATGTGCCTCATCCTCATGGCCACCCTGGAGTTCACCTCCCATCAGCCAGACCTCACCATATGCCCTTTGTGGACTGCACCATTTCACCTTTCCAGAATTGGCCACTCCCCCCACCTTGTCATCACACACTGGACCCCTGCATCCACCTCCCACCAGCAGCACCAACCCCAGTACCCACCCAGGCCCCCCTGGCTTCACCCTTTCTGTGTCTGCCCATCCCTCCAAACCCTGCCCATCCTCTGCTCCACTACATCCCCCCCTCTAAATGTACTCCCAAAAATATAACAACCTGCCACCCTATGGTTAGAGCCTTAGTCATACTACTACTCCTCTCTGGTAATATCCACCCTAATCCAGGCCCTGCCCCCACCACTCCACCTACCAGATCCTCTGGACTCCGCATTGCCTCTCTGAATACATGCAGCCTGCCAAAGAAATCTGCAGCACTCCAATGTTGGGCCACCCTTCACCAACCAGACGTCATTGCCCTAGTGGAGACCTGGCTCTCCAAATCTACTCCTGACACTTTTGTTTCACTCCCTGGATACACCCCATATCGGGAAGACAGGGTAGGAAAGCGTGGGGGTGGCTGTGCATTCTACATCAATAATAACGTTATTGGTCACACACTCCCACCCTCCAAACTCATAAACGGAGCACAAGCCCTCACCCTAAAAATCACCCCGACCCCCACCAGGGGCCCACTATACCTCACAGTTGCCTACATACCCCTAAGAACCAAAAGCCTGCTGTCACATCCCTCACCGAGTACCTCTCTAACCTACCACACAATGCAGAGCAGACACTAGTAAAGGACCTCAATATCAACTGGCTTTGCCCCTCAGCTGCACCAACAAAGGACTCGTTCTTGGCCCCTTGACATGGTCCAATTAGTTACCCAACCCACTAGACTTCACCCATCTACTGGTAACCACATCCTCCTGGATATCATTATCTCTAACCACCCCAACAAAATCCAGGCTATAAAAATACTTCCCGACTCCCTAAGTGACCACTTGCCCATCCTATTCCAATGGACCTCTTCCACACCCAAACCCATAACCCAAACAACCTTCCGAAGGCATCTCTGCCTAGGAGGGTTAATAAAACTTAAACAGCTGCTCACCCAAATAGATTGGTCCCCCATTAATATAGCCCCCAGCGTCGACATTGCACTCAACCTGTTTACACAGGACTTCACCAAGGCCTATGACCTCTATGCTCCACTCACCAAACTCCGCACCAAAAGGCAGCATGCTCCTTGGATAACCCCCTCCCTACTCCAAATGTTGAGAGACAGGGATAATCTCTGGCACAAAGCCATAGAATCTGGCAGGTTGGCGGACAGACAATCCTATAATGCCGCTCGCAATAGATGCACTTGAGCCATCCGTAAGGCCAAAGCAGACCACTATTAGTCCACTCTCACAACCACGTGGGGGTCTGCGAGGACTTTCTGGAGTAATATCAAAGAATTCAATGGGAAATCATGCTCCCCACCTCCCTCCCAGCTCACCATAAATGGCACTGCCTCCACAGATACACTCACCATAGCAAACTGTCTAAACACCACCTTCTCAGATTGCAGCACTGTTCTCCCCAGTTGTTTCTTTGACCCTGTGCCCCAATCCAAACCCACAACCCTGCAACATCCATGCTTCCTCCTGCGCAAAATATCCACCCACGAAGCTCATCTTTATCTACAAAAAGTGCTAAACAGCAATAATCCTATAAATGCACCCCCAGATGCCAGGCTCCTTTGACTAGTCCTCAACGAGGTCCTAGTCCCCCTAACAGACCTGATCAACAAATCCCTATACCTAGGGCAATTCCCTAATGCCTGGAAAACAGCTGTCACTACCCCCATCCATAAAAGTGGTGACAAAGCCTCCCCAAATAACTATCGACCCATCTCCATTCTTCCCCCCCTCTAAAGCATTAGAAAAAGTGGTTGCCACCCAACTTACTGAATACCTAGCCAAGTATGACATTCTATGCCCAGAGCATCATGGCTTCCATTTGGGCCATAGCACCACCACAGCCCTTCTAGAATTCACCAAATTCCTGCACTCCTCCCTAGACGCCGGTATCATTGCAGGAGCTGTGTTCATAGACCTATCCAAGGCCTTCAACATGGTCTGCCATCCTCTTCTTCTTGACTCCCTCCATGAACTTGGTTTCTCCACAGGCCCCCTAGCCTGGTGGCCCAGTTACCTTTCTGCCTGGTCCCAATGCATCAAAATTAACAGAACCCTATCCAACACACTACCCTGGCTCCGGGGTGCCCCAGGGCTCTATCCTGGGGCCACTTCTTTCTCCCTCTACCTAAACTCCTTACCAAAGGCCTGCTCCACAAAATCTTACTATATGCAGATGATGCAGTGCTATTTGCTTCACATCATAAACCCACACCCTGCAGTACTCCTCCAAGATGCCTTCTCCCAGGCTGAAACATGGTTTAAGGACTGTAGACTGGTCATAAACTTAAAAAGACTAAATCAATGATCTCTTCACTGCCAAAACAAAGCAAAAAGTGCACCTCTCACATCCTCCCTAGTGCCCAGCACCCCTTGAACAGGTATCCAACTACAAATATCTTGGACTTACCCTCGACTCGCCCTTACCTTCCATGACCACATAAACACCCTTGCTGCCACAACAAACATCCAGATTAGACTCCTTTACTGGCACAGGGACTGCCCCCATGCCCTTAAACTTGCCATCACCTCATCAATACTGTCCCTAGTGGACTATGGGCTCCCTGTATATGGGGCAGCAGATAACTCCGCACTCCAGAAAATCCAGGTCTCCTTAAACAAGGCCTGCAGGCTCCTAACTGGTGCACCTAGGCTCATTCACATCTGCTCCCTCTATACCTCTGCCAATCTTCTCAACCTAGAAGAAAGGCTTCTCTACCAGACCTGCATACTGTCTAAGAAAATACTGCTCAGACTCTCTCCCCGGGTCACCGCCTCTCTTCATCCTGCCACCCCCACTATCTCCACCCGCAACTCAGAGAAAGCACCACTGGTTGTGCCCAGGGTAAAAACCTCCCTTGCCCAGAGATCTTTCCACTACAGGGCCCCTACATGGTTTAATGCAATCCTAACCACCATCACTAATTAAGCTAGATTGCCCACTTCAAAACCACTCTTGCAACCACCTCTTCAATATCCCTCCTGTAACTGCAACTAACATTCCACTCTCTCACCCACTCTGATCCAAATTCTCTGACAAAGTCCATTATGGATTGCAACCTCCGACAACAATACCAAACCCATGAATAGGACTGATTACTCAGTTTAAATGCTTTCTCAAGCTAATAATGTCTTTCTGCTGTGATGCGGTAAATATTGTCATTCAAACACTGTAAATTATGTCTGAAAATATCTACATCCAAATACTGTAAATAATGTCAGTGACAAATGTCTGTAAATGCTTAATGTAAATTGTTGTTATACCCTGTCTGTATTACTTTCTGTCTTACATGTGATGAGGTGCCTTTGTAAATGAGCCTCTGGCTCAAAAGTTGTAAATCCGATATATCAAATAAATAAATAAAAATCTGGAAAACAAGACATCTGGCCCTCTAATTACAGATCTCATCTAAATAACTACAGGCCCATCTCAAATCTCTTTTTCCTGCTCAAAATAATAGAAGTTAGTAAATTTGTAGCTTTACTCTAACCTGTGTTTGGACAATTTGTAATCCCTTTGCAGTCTGATTCAGAGTTAAGTATAGCACATCATCGGCTGAAGTTAACAGATGAACTGACTGCACTTGATCCCAAATTGAAGTGTGGGAGTCTATTCCTAGACCTCTGCAAGGCCTTTGGTACAGCTGATTAAAATGTGCTTCACCACAAATTAATAAAAATTTGGCAACAGCCCTTGTGCATTATCTAGGTTTTCAAATGACATAATAATCACTTGCAGCAGGAAAAAATCAAAGGTTATGTCTCTTTTTTTGTACCTTTTGCAATGGAGTCCCTCAATACATCATGTCAGGCACCTTTATATTCTACAAAAATGATCTGGGAGAAGGTATAAGTTATGCTATGCTGCATTGTACGCTGATAATATGTTCCTTTATGTAAGTGGTCCGATTGTTAGTTCAGTACAATGTAAGTTAAATACTGCCTTGATGCAATTCAGATTGAGTTGTGCAGATATAGGTTGCTGCTAAATGCCTCAGAAGCTAAATATCATGCCACAAGAAACAAAGAAAGTGAAACCAGCTGAAATTGCTGAGTTCACTCTTACAACCTCGTACATTGTCAAAACTAGAGGTCATATATGTGTATGAAAATTTGGGCCTCTAGATTGACTACTACCCCCAATCTAGTGTGCAGCACTTTCAGACACCTTTAGTGATGACCAGGTAATTGTCTGCATTAGGAGAAAGGGTAGGCAACCTATGGTGAGAAAATTCATAACCTACTGTGTAAATATTTTATGACCTCTTATTATGTTGTATTCATGCTAGAGCTTTAAAAAAATCCCTTGGCAAGACTAGACTTCATACCTATCATTGATGATGCATGGACCTTCTATACAGATGGATTTACTTCAGTCTGCAACAGGAATGACCGGATTAAAAAAGAAGGGTTAGTGCAAACAAGTTTCCCTGTGTCTCCCTAAACTTACTGAAGACTGAAAGCGAGAAAGATATGAATGAGCTGAATTCAGACAGATAAGATATAGGTAGCTTAAAGAAACAAGGAAGGCCAAAGCAAAATAGTGATATACTGAAATCCTCCCATATGTTCAGCCTTGCTGACTTCTGGAAGATTGTGAAATCATTGGATCAAAACCATGTATCAACTTTACCCATCATTCTTTTCTTTATTTCTCTTTTTATTACCTAAGGCCATGCTTCATCTCCAGTCCTCATTCTCTCTGCTCTCAGTGCTCACCAGCTCCTCACATCTGGCTTCTTCCTAGCTGAATTAGACTCCACCATCCCTGACAGAGCCAAACATGCTGGAATACTTCAGTTTTAACCCATAGTTGGGCTCCTCCCTCTGCCCTTTAGCATGGACTCATTCTAGTCTGCAGAGGGGGAATTCTGTTCCGATATGATGGGTATGTCCTTTCGGAGCGTTATCAGGGCATTGATTGACTGATCTTCATGCTGCCACAAACCAGAAAGTGTCTGTCCCAGTTAGAGCCAAACCCTCTTCCCAGATGTTTTCTAGTGCTAACTGTGGCTGCCTGAGGGGAGGGGTTGCCAAACAGCATGTGGTTTCTCAAACTGACATTCAGTCATTCTGGCCTTTGTAAATTCACATGAAAAACAGTGAACCCAATTCCATGTTTGAGAAGTAGATAGAAAAATACTTGAAAGGCCAGTTTTAAGCTGGTATTTCCACCACTACTTCATCTTATTTATTTATTTTCATAACATGTATTAAAATGTTCAAATAATCAACAGATTAAAGTAAGAAAACAAAGATAGAGCTATCTCTATCCAAAGCATACCATCAACTACAGTGACAATAAAAAGTATGAACAAAGCACATTCACAAAAAAGAATAACCATATTTATCAATGTTTACAAAAATAAATTCAGAACAATAACTAATGCATCAACTTCTAGAACTATATTACTATAACTAGACTGATTACAAAGTATGAGTTAAAGGAAATAGAAGAAAAGAGGGCTGAAAATGGAAGAAGGAGGGTAAAGAAAGAGAAATTACTGGCAAGAAAAGTTTAGATAGGAGTAAAATAAACCATAATGAAATTGACGTGTATCCTTTCAGTGGCATTTAAACAGCTGTGCAGTAAATTAACAGTTTATTAAAACCCTTAGAAGACTGTGGACATATATATACATCCAGAATCTATATACGTTCACACATATTGAGTTCTCAAAGGGTTAAATTTTTTTCCCTAAAATTATCAGATTTCCCTAGGATACCATGATTTATTTCCTCCAAATTCAGGGCCTCCATGATAGTGACCTTTCACTCTGGCAAACAGGAATGGTCCCAACTATCCAATGACTGAGGATAATGTTTTGCTGTAATAGAGACTAGGGATGAGATATTCAAAACTTTCAAGAATGGGATATCAATGAGTCAAGGAAGACCAGACTGGCTAAACTAAAGTCAATAGAATAGACCTCCACACCTAGAATTAGGGAAGTGGAACCGATCTAAACCACAGGAGGCAGGACGCAACCCCGGACAATCCACGACAACATCACGACTTCTGGGCTGTCGAGGTACTCCAGAGAACAAAGGGGTGTCCTGATCTCCTGCCACCGCAGCTAGCATAGAATGCCTAAAGATGTCTGACCTAATATCAGCCACCTTATCAGCAAAGAACTGAGCAATCTCATCACTGTAATTGTGAAAATGTTAGAGCAGAGGTTGGGTTGCCAATCTGTCCACAGTTCTAATACCTAAACAGGTCGGTTCTGACGGCAGAAATTTCCCGGACAGGAACTCTGCCTCTTATGGGAGATTTCTGACCGATAGAATTACAATGTTCTAACAGTCTATGGTCAGTATCCAGGCCAGACATCCGCCAGGAATCATTAACCTGTGTCTAAGTTGCACCAACTCCCAGGACCCCTCAAACCATGGGGCCCGAGCCGAAGAGAGAAGATGCACGAACTGAGCAATAGAATCCAGGCAGAGGTGACATATTATAACCAACCAGTGCCTCTGACTTACAAGCAGAAGCGTGATAGGTCAACAACCGCCAAGGTCATTAGAAGAAAAATTCCACAGGGGCGGTACTTGACCATCTCCACAGGGTCAGCCTACGGAGAGGTGCAAAAGTGAATCACGGTAGTGATCTGACCAAATGTGGTTCCACCCACATCAGAGGCCCCGATCCAAGGAGAAGACCAAGTCAAGAGATGGCCACCCTTATGCAGCAGCAGTAACCACCATTGTTAGCCCAGTGAATCCATTAACTGGAAAGTGTATCCAAATTGAGAGTTTGTCATTGACCCATACATTAAAGTCACCGGACCATAGCCTGGGAGATTAAGCAGCTCCGAAGTCTGCTACTTCCTTAAGGAATTGCTTCTCATCTCCCGGTGGACCAGTGAGCAGCAATTCAATAACCCACACTGCAACAGCACATTCAAAAGAGTGGTCTCCCCAACTGGAACACTAGTGAGAGCCAATTCAGTCTTAAAACAGACCACAACCCCCACGGTCCAACCTCGACGATATACCTACCCAGCTGAATTGCGGCCTCAAAATTGGTCCCATTATTATCCGGCCAGGTCAGGAGAAGCCAGATCATCGAGCAACAAGATCACAAAGTACAGCAGACTTGTTCCGGACAGATCTGACATTGCACAACACCGGCTGACAAAACTCCTGGACTGCCTGGCTACCACCCATCACTAATGATGGAGCCCTCGGGCATGGGGACCAAACAATGTGGTCCACGCCGCTCCACTTCCCCCAGGGCATCTCCTGGGCTTACTCACCCCAACGGGGTGCCCGCCCACCGCCTCCACTGTTCACCCCATCCCCACCTCTCCCATGGGCACGCCCAATGCCTGACAACATTGGTAAGTAGAAAACCAGGAAGGTATAAAAGGGCAGAGAGTGGAGGCAGAGGCCGAGAAAAGGACCGGAGGCAGGTAAACACATCACAACCTACAAATCTCAACTTAAACAATTTAAGACAAAATACTATAATGACACAAACTTATACAATTAAATCTCAAAAGCAACCTATTCAACTAAAATTAAATAATTTAAAAATAAACAATATAGCCAAAAAAATAATAAACAAAAAAAAAACCATCCCACTTAGTCTGATAATTTAGTTCCTTCTTCTACTACCTTTCACAGCATCAGAACCAAGAGGAAGGTCAATGCATAATTCACATAATGTCTCTCACAGAAGGGAAGAACAATTTAAAATTAACAACAAACTAAACACCAACCCTCATAAAAACTTTGTGCTAAGAGTTCACATTAAAAAATTCAAAATAATAATAGTAAAAGTCTCTCGGTGAAATCTAAGCACTCCACCGACCAACGAACAAACACAAGTTACTACAAACAGTCAGTTCCAAAATAGCAGATCACTCTTCAGTCAAATCCTTAGAGCGTGATAGAACTCTCCCCATGAGCAACCAACAGAAGGGCACAGGAATAGTATTAAGAATAGTGTTGAGTAAAATTAGACCCCTAGGACCCCTCCTCATTACCTAAGGGTCCAAATAAAATTAAGTACAGGCACTCACTACCAAGAAACAGTAATAATATGAAAAATAGAACATTTTGTCTGACCATTTTAAATTTAAAATTCCAGATGGCAAAGTTCTTGTGATGACAGTCCAGTAAATAAGATTTCAGCACCAAGTCATTGCCAAAGAGGCCCTATTTATGCTGACCACCACCTGAGATCTCTGAACCCCACAACTTGACTCCCACTAAGTACCAGCCGCGGCGCCAGAAGAGCCTAGGAGAACCACGGATCCACCGCCAGCCCCTGCTCCGATCAGACCCAGTTCTCCCACATCAGGCAGACTCAGACAGTGAACAGCTAACAGGAATCTCCTACTGCTCCACAGAGAACAAATTCTAAACCATGGTCCAAATGAAGAGCTGAAATCAAATTGATTCAGTAGTACCCCAGAATAGGCAGCTACCTCCCGGCATAAACAAAACTCTTTTGTCCCACGATAATTCTCTCATCTAAAACCTCTCATTCAGGTATTTAGATTAAACAAAACAAAGGCAGTCCATGGCGTAATCTTCACCAGACAGTGATCATACTAGATGTTCTTCCAAAAAAACTCGACTCTCATCCTTATCATCATAGGTTGTACTTGAATAGCTGTTGTGGCTATCATCAAGCTAAACCAGGAACTAATAACGAACGGTATTGAGTTTATAAACTCAATACCACAAAACTGACTGGAGACGTTCATCGTAAGATTAACAGGTGCAGTCAGGTAACCTAACGAACTTGAAAACACACTTCCAAAATGAACACTACTGTACAGTCACTGTCAAGTTAAACATCCAACACTGCAAAATATTACGCAGTACAACTACATATTATCGCAGTAAGAACCTCATAGTAATACTAAGATGTGATAAATAAATGCATGTTTAGATATCTGTCATACAGACCTAAGTGGAATATATTGAGTGGTAATTTGCAACAGAAAGAGAGATGTATGTTCACAAGTTACCACTGTTAAAATGCATTAACATAGTATTTGAAGACTGACAAATAAAATGTTCACATTATGAATATATTATTCCACCTCACTCCCTCCCCTTGAAGAACAGTTAACATCTGTTCTACCAGTGCAATAACATGTAACAGACTGAGTAATTGTATGTATGATTATTAGAAAATGTTTTGGTTACAATCAAAATAAGCCATTTCTGATGTACTTATCTTATTGCACTGCTAAAGAATTTCAAGAGCAGCTTTCAACTAGCCCCTTACTGAAAACCAAACACTGACTTACCTGGCCAGGAGTCCAAATGTATAAAGTTTTCCATTTTTTTTAATTGCTATTTAAAACTTATGCCCCTCATAATTTTATTCCCAGACCCACTGGATCCTACACCCACACTGGCACATGCACCCCCATTCCATGATGTCACTAAACGAAGGCTCCATGTGCATGCCCCATTGACTTGAATGGGGGTGATTTTTTCAAAGATTTACTACCCATTCAACAACAGTATTTTAACAAATCAAAGTGATAGCTCAACTAACAGGGACCCTTTTAGTTGAGTGATCACTTTTCTTCATTAAATCCCATTATTCAATGGTATAAAATCTTAGAAAACCCCCTATTCAAGTCGGTACGACAAGCAACCTTCATTTACTGACATCACAAACTGACTGCATGTGCTGTGATTAGGGTGTGCCTATAGGAACAGGAACTGGCTCTGATTTTGCTGGTGGGTCTGGGACTAAGAACCGAAGGACCATAACTTTTAAATAGACATGAATAAAAGGACAACTATGCAATTGAACTCCTGGCTAAGATCGAACATCATATTTTTGAGACTAAGGTTAGTATGATTAGTCAGAAGCTGCTCTTTCACTCAATACACAAGGTTTGATCTACAATGCAGCTACCGACTGATAACACATGACCATAACCACCAATCAGCGCTAGGCAGCAGCTGAACACCTGCAAGGCATGCAGGTATAATCAACAGGTGACAATGTGCAGAATAGATGCATACTCACATGTGCGCAGCATTGGGCAATTGTTCTGCACAGCATACCATAGTAGAAGGTCCCAATCTCTGTAGACAAGGATCCACTGATTTATATATTGTTCCTCTGTCTTACAGTACACTTTACATTCACTTGCCACAACACACCGTATAACTACAGCTCATACTGAACAATGGCACTTGTGCAGTAGGTGTCATACAGGTATAGAACAGTTTGTCCACCTAATAAGTGGAGGTACTCTAACACTATTATGTAACTGCTTACTCAACTGGTGATTGCTGTGGATGTGCCAATTCTAGTACCCAGTCACATACTATTTTGTACCGCTCATAATCGAGCTGCTGTACACACCACTGTAACAACAGGGCTCTATATGCTTTTACAAAGCCCACAATTAGACTGAGAGACACAGTATACTGTACTAGAGGACATGGATATACCTTAACAGGCCCCCAATAAGTCATGAGGGTATGCTTTACTAGACCAGAATGGATTCATACCATTCAACAAACCTACAATTGGAAGGTGGGAGGGGTCAAGTATGTTACCATGATAATATTGTAATTACAGACTGTTCACAATGTGACATTAGGGTAGCTTGCAACCAAGGAACACTGGTTATAAATGTCTCTCATCTATAACGTGACAGTCCACCACCACTAGTTTACTGGCAATCAACAAGCATATATTGAAATGATGTCATTAATATGATAATGACCATTTGCACCAAACATAGATGATGAGTACATTGGCATACACAGTAATGAATATCACACTTGTATTAGTATGTTTATATTATTGCTTTACTTACGTGTGTGAAACACTCCCCTGCAGCTGACTTTCTGGACGCCTCCCAGAGCTCGTTGTTGAGGTAGTACCAGCATTGGTCATTTTCTGGTATCTCCGGCCTCTCTTTCAGTTGATAAAATCACTGGCACAACAACTACTACTTCGTACACTGCTCAGCTGTCTTATTTTTACTTAAAATCATGTGCAGGTAGCCATTAATGCACCTCCACATGGTGTCAATTAGATTGGTATCCGCATTAAAAATGCAGGCACTGCCCCATGCCTGAACTGCCTCGACCAGCAGGCACATCTCTAAGACTCCAGATCCTCATGCTTTCTATTTTTTTTTTCAATCTGTAATAAAAACACAGAAAACGATTACATTACTGCCATGTTTTTATTACATATATGACTTTCTCTTATGTTAAGTTTTACACAAAAAATCGAATAACAGTATGTTAACAACTCATCAATACAGCTCAACTAGATAATCAGAAGGGGACTGTGTACTGTACAAATACCAATGCACCATAGTTGATCAGTAATGTATGTCACACAACTGAGGCTGCAGTACCCATGAATAGTTTGCACATCCCAATATTCACCCTGGTAATTGTCAGCATATGGAGCCACAATCCATGCCCACTGCACACTTATCGAACACAACAAAGGAAGAGCAGTGATGGCACATAAGTGAGCCGCTGTATTCCATGTCACAACCGTTAGCTGGCATCTCTGACTTGACTCCCCTAAGCACTATTCATGGTTTCTATTATAAAAATATCCATGGTGGTGCAGTGGACACCACACCCTTTCCCAATCATGGATTTTATATGTTAAAAATGAGCCTGGGAGTTCACTGCAGCTGTCCACCAACCGATCCGGTGAAGGGGTAGAGACCACTGTACCACCAGAGAATTTTTAATACAGTAAAAGATGAGAAACAGGACAGTGGGTATCATCAAGTGGACCACTAGGGATATTTTTAAAAGTATAGGAAGCCCATGATTGGCAGTTCAGCAGACAGTTGCTGCTAATGGGCAGGACGAGTACACTGTTCACAACTGCTTTTGTCTAAGCAGCACCAGATGCAAGTTGCTGTTGATTGGTCCACCTGCAGGTAAATGGGGCCATAAATACATACAGATGGCCACATTTAGACCAGATTGCGGCATGGGCCCATTTGCTCATTCACCGCTCTATAGCACAGTAGTAGTATCCTATCCTAAATAGATACTTTTGCTCAGTATTCACTGAAGAGAAGGTAGGGCAGGGCCCACAGCTCAGCATCATGGACACAGGGGGGAGGGAGGTGAGCACTACTCCCTTCACAAAAGAAAGGGTCCTACAAGAGCTTGCTAAGCTCAGGGTGGATAAGGCAATGGGACCTGATGGCATACATCCCAGGGTACTAAAGGAGCTAAAGGAGGAACTAGCAGAGCCATTAGCAGAATTGTTTAGTGAGTCTCTGAGCACAGGAGAGGTCCCAGAAGACTGGAGAAGGGCTCATGTGATCCCACTCCACAAGAGTGGTAGCAGGAGGAGGCGGGGAACTACAGACCCGGTCAGTCTTACCTCAGTGAGGGCAGGATTATGGAAGCACTCCTTAAGGAAAGGATAGTGCAACACCTGGAATCCATAGGGCACAGGATCCAAGACAGCATGGAGTTTACAAAGGAAGGTCCTGTCAAACTAATCTCATAGATTTCTTTGACTGGGTAACCAGAGTGGTGGACCAAGGGAGCAGTTGATGTCACCTACCTTGACTTCAGCAAAGCTTTTGACACTGTTCCACATGAAGATTGATAAATAAGCTAGGTAAGCTAGGTGGGTCAGAAGTTGGTCAACTGGGTGGCAAACTGGTTGACTGGCAGAAAACAGAGAGTGGTGGTAAATGGTATACAGTCAGAAGAGATGCAAGTCACAAGTAGGTACCTCGAGGATCAGTCCTGGGACCAGTCCTATTCAACATCTTCATTAGTGACCTAGCAGATGGACTAGAGGTAAAGCTTGTCTGTTTGCAGATGACACCAAGATCTGCAACAGAGTAGATGATCCAGATGGGTGGGCAGAATGAGAAGATCTGGATAAACTAGCGAATGGTCAGAAGAGTGGCAACTGGGATTTAATGCAAGAAGTGCAAAATCATGCACATAGGGAAGAAAACCACAAGCCACTTATAGGCTGGGAGGAGTTGCTAGCAGTCACAAGGAAGAAAGAGACTTGGGCATCATCATCACTGATGACCTGAAATCATCAAGCAGACCTCTAAAGCAGTAGGTAAGGCTAGGGGTGTTAGGGTGTAGTAGTAGGGGTATCACAAGTCATGGAGGGGTAATAATCCCTCTGATACAAGACATTGGTTAGGCCCCATCTGGAGTACTGCGGCAGTATTGGAGGCCACACCTTCACAAGGACATTAACCAAATTAGGCAGTCCAGAGAAGGGCAACCAAAATGGTGCAGGGACTGCATCAGAAGACATATGAGGACAGATTAACGGAGTCAATATGTATACCCTTGAGCAAGAGGGAGAGGTGATGATCGAGACATTTAAACACCTTAAGGGCATAAACAAGGTGAAAAGAGTCTAACATGTTTAAATATAAGAAAAATAGCAGGACAGGAGGACAGCATGAGATTGAGGAGGCCGATTAAGGGGGAATGAGAAATCTTTTTCACAGAAAAGTGGTAGATGCATGGAATGGCTTACCACAAGAAGTAGTGGCTATGAATACAGTGCAGGGCTTCAAACAGGCATGGGATAGGCATAAGGGAGCAATACAAATGACTATGAATAGATAGGTCACTGACATAGCAAAGGCCGATGGCACATTTATAAGGTAGAAAAAGAAATGGGCAGACTGGATGGGCCTTGCGGTCCTTATCTGCCGTCAACTTCTATGTTTCTATGTTTCTAGTATCTACCACTAGCATACTTGCACTGCTGCATCCCCCCCTGCTCCTCTGTAGCCACTTGTGGTGGTGCAGTGCCATCTCGCTATGCACAATACAGCTGTCAACAGTGAAATAGTAAATAATGCTCAACCATGCCATATCACCACTAAATATCATCCTCACAACACCCTGGTGTATCCTACTTGCACTATTTCCAAGCTTGCACCTCAGCATTGCACAGTCTGAATATTCCCATATCATATTAACACTTGTGTAACTGATGTATGTAGTTGTTCTATTTTTTGGCCAACAGTTTATGGTTCTCAAAAGATCCTTTTTTTTGTACTTTGCTGTTTCTGTAAGCAGTCTCACATTCTTAGAGAACTTTGAGGATTGCATCTCGAAGGTCTCCCATGAAATGGCAATTGCCATCATGTGAGAAGTGTACACCATCTGGTAGGTATAGCCAAAAGTAACAATACTTAATTTTCAGGTGACATATAGTGTACATTGTAGCCATACTTAGAAATGCAGAAATTTGTATGTTGAATTTCCTTCGGGCTCTGTCAATCAGGTACATATGATGTTCTGCTTGCCAGACCCTACACTCTGTAATATCTGAAGAAATTATTTTACAGGCAGGCAACATACTGATAATAGAACCAAGTTGCAATTTTGCTTCTCCCACTAAATCTACCCAACACTTGGTGCCTAAATCATTCCCTCCAAGATGTATCACCAGTATGGGTGAGTTTGACTACTCAGAAGTTTGAGCATTGTTGGCAACAGGTGCTCCTACCTCATTCTGCCACTGCCATACCACTTCATACAGCAATAATTTTTCACATGGGTTGTATTGTGGTACAGTAACACTCCTACGCACGCTTGACACATCCTGGTATTGATCCCTAGATACCGTGAGCATCTGCAACCACAACTTGTACTTGCACTGCACACTGTTGAGGCCCCCCAAAAAATTACAAAAACTGACAATCACAGTGTATCTGCAACATTGCACAGTACAACCCGGCAGCCAACAGCTGTGGGTGGCCACCTAAGCTCCAGGGCTACCATGTGTTGGCATCAGCCCTCCCTCACCAACTGTGATTTTGCTATGAAAAATATATCCGTGGTGTTTCACTGCACCCCACCACCTCACCCAATTGTGGGCTTTCTATTTAAATGAACCATGGTACTGTAGTTCAGCTGCCACTCCAGCCCAATCGGGTGAAGAAGTAGAGTGAACAGGGCCATGAGGGATACATTTTATGCAGTTAACCCATGATAAGGTGAAGGCATAGAGTGTACTGTACTGCCAGCAGTATTTTTTTTTATAGAAAAACCAAGATCTAGTGTTGAGATGCATTACCACAAAGCACCTGGGGGGGCATTGGTAGCCAACAGGTACTGCCTCACAGATTACCAGGGACAAGTTACTGATGATCGGCACACCTGCATGCAAATGAGGCCATAATGATATCCAAATAGGTGCATTAACACTTTGCATGCATTATGCCTCCATTTGCATATACAGTACTAAATATTGTGATGGTTGCACCTACCGCCACTGCACTTCAGTGCTGTATCCCCTAACTCCTCTCTGGCCACTTCCACTGGTGCAGTCCTAGTGTAACATGTGCAATGCAGGTTGCCAGGCTAAAATATTTAACACTGCTGACCATGCCACAGCACTGCAAAATATCACCCTGACAACACCCTGCTGCATTAAAGTTGCACTTTGCCCAGCCTTGTTCCCCAGTCTGGCACAATCTGAATATTCCCCACCCATGTGTTACACCTGTGTGAGTGATGTATGCAGATGCTCTATTTTTTGACCAACATTTTTGGGTTCTGAAAAGAACCTTTGTTTGCACTTTGTTATTTGTTCAAACAGACTGACATTCTTAGAGGACTTTAAGGATTGCATCTCAAAGGTCTCCCTGGAAATGGCAATTGTCAGCATGCAAGAAGTGCACACCATCTGGTAGGTATCGCCAATCATAACAATACTTAATTTCCAGGTGACGTATGGTGTACATTCCAGACATGCGTAGAAATGCAGATATCTGTATGTTGACTTTTCTTGGGCTCTATCAATCAGAGTACATATAGTGTTCTGCTTGCCAGACCCTCAACTGTATTATCTGAAAAATGATTTTACAGGCAGGCAACATACTCATAATAAAAGCAAAGTCCAATCTTACTTCTGTTAATTAAATCTACCAGCGTTTGGTTCCCAAATCATTGCCTCGAAGATGTATCAGCAATATGTCTGGATGAGCCTGAGTACGCAAATGTCTGTGCATGGTCGGCATTAGGTGCTCCCACCTCATTCCACCCCTGCCAAACCACTTAGCACAGCAATTTGGGAACTGCAGGTTTCTCCCAAAATCACTATTCTGGGCATACTCAGATGCTCGCCTCACTATACTGCTTCCAACAATCCACAAAGTCCTTTTGCTGTTTTCTGCCATTCTCAGCTTTTCAACTTAGAAGTGGCCAGAGAGCTACAAAAAAAGCCAGTGTTCACCCTGCAGTACCTAAGCAGTAGTAAAAGTAAATCTGCTATTTTCCTTCCTAAGTTCAACTCAGCTTCAGTGGGCTGATCCATGACACAAAAATAAAATAAATCATTGGCTACTACTGTGTCTTTATTAACCAATGTAGTGTATGCACTGACTATCACTGCACTTCTGCTCCAGCTAAAATGTGCTAAAATTTAAAGGTGGAAAAAATGCATCCTTTTGATAGGCAGTTTTAAACAATTACAACTGCAGACTCATGTCTGATTGGTTCCCTCTTGTGTTGTGGGTACACGTGCACCTTGCTATCTACCTCCATTTGCAGCTGTATCTGTGCAAGTTACCAAATTACTGTCTAACTTTAAACACTTTTACCTAAATAATGCAGCATCATATGTTATTTCTAGCAACGTAGTCAAATAGAGCAGTGAAAATCATTTTGATTAATACTATTTACCTGTTACTAACACTTTTTATCATAGTAGAAAAATGCTTTACAAAATATGATGCACTTACAGTTACAAATGTGGTGTGTCTCAGTGTTGGCTATGATAGCTGCTGTGGCCTTCTTCTTAAGTCTTCTCCCTCTCTGATTGGTTGTCTTACATGGCCTGATAAATCTAGCATAACATTGGCAGAACTAGCTGTCAGTCAAATAGTAATCAGATATAATTCGATAATGAATACAGTTGTCACTCCCAAGCTTAAATTTGCGACACTTTCCAAGCACAACACTACTTTGCGACACTTTCACATACTCGCGCTATATTTGTGACACTTTCGTTACTACAACACTATTTTCTGAAACTTTGAATGTACATTATTTGATGATTTTTCCCAAAATGATGATTACTGAAGCAAAAAGTTTTCTTAGCACAACACCTAATGTACAAATACTAACTTCACACAATTTCACATACTTTTCAGAAATCGTGGCTCACCTGCACCTTCATCAATTACTGAAGCTACATTTTTCATTTCCTTGTTTTCTGTCACTGCACAAGTGACCTCGATATTCATTCCTAATCAATAATTGTGATTATTTGCCTTACCAATAACACATGAAGAGACCATGGCTTAACAGTATGTTAACAAATCCCTAGGGGTGTAATGTGGCACAAGGTAGAGCCAAGTGTCATATTGTCCCAAAGACGTTATTAAGTAACTATCAATGTGTCTCTTGTGAATACCTAATGGCTATTATGAGAATCAATATTCAAAAGTTAAGTGTTTAAAATCAACTTTATTAATCTGTTCCTCATTTAAAGAAAGATTTTAAATAAAGTAGTTCTTTCACCAGCAGTTTAACAATACCATGTCAAAATCACTATACAGAATAGAACAAGAAAGAATCTATGTGCCATGGTGATAACGCTATACAAGACAGTGTAACATGAATTAAAATAAGACTGTCAAAATCCAAGCAACCAATCTGATTACAACATTTTCGGAGACCTTTTTTTGTAATATTATATATAAAAATCATCTGCGTAAATATACAATGTTAGAAGTGATCAACACAAGTATATACTAATATTTTCTTTTTCTGTGTCTTTTATGGAGGTGTCTGATACTTTTGTAACATTGCTGACTGCTACTGTGAAGAAACACATTGAAAGATGTCTAGTAAACACAGACATGCATGTATAAAAAGATGAAACAGGTATCATAGTACTTCACTGTTGCTTAAGAATGATAAAAAAACAGTGATGTGAGCTCAAGACGTAAAACAATGCAACGTTCTATTGGAATAGTGAGCTGTTTAGTAACTCACTCCACAACAAAACCACATACTTGCTCAACAGCAAGGAAAAAATGTTTACTTGAATGACAGTTGTGTAGATCTTTCAGATGAAACACAACTATTGCTACAGCAACCATAACCAGACCTTCTAAACAACACCGAAAACTCACACCTGGTGATTTTCATCTGAGAAAGCAAAAGTATTTTCGATCACTAGCAAGTAAAGCTAGGATCGACAGACTTAATGCTGCTGTGATGAGACATGAGCACAAAAAGACAAAGAGTCATCTGACTTTGATGAAATTGCTTCTCAAAGTATGCACATTTGTTAATAGAGCAGTGTTTGTTCTTCAACATTTATGGTGTAAGATGTCTCATGTGCTTGAACTATTCAGAAAAGTTGTATACGACATCAAGAAAAGGCTACAACGCTATCCTTCTTTGACTGTCCACAATTTCTGTGATGTATTCACAGGTCACTGGATGCACACACAGCACTCAGAGGCATATTTCTGGGAAGAATCTTATTATTCACAGAAAAAAGAAAGCAAGTTCACCATTGATGAGTTTGGTAAGCTGTTCAATGTGCTCAATGTCTGTGATGACACAGCAATGGAGACAAATGATGACTGTGATGAAACCACTGTGTCCCATAAACAGCACTGTCTCTCATGGAAATGTGATGCAACCTGCAACTGTAGGCAATCATCATTTGAAAAAGTTGAACAGTTTGTCAACATATTTGTGATAACAGATCACAAAGAAAGATATAAACTTTTTAACAAGATTGACCTTTGTGAAATCTGTCCACATACTGGACTTATGGGTCATTCACTAGCATGCCTCGATAGTGGTGTTTGTGACAGTGTCTTTCACAACATGCAGATGCTGGGAATGCATCAAACAGGCATGTGGAACTTTGTATATAGGGTATATGAAGTCCAATGAGTTGTCAATCAGTACACTTCTTTAAATGACTTATTGCAGTCTGGTGACATGCAGGGTGCCATCACATTTCTCAAACAGCTGCAACGAGTGACTTCTGTACCAGACGTAAATATTTATCAGTCACCAAGTTCTGGTGCAACATCTGTTTCTGTGTCAGAAAGTGACATACTGAAACAGTACGGCAAATAAATAGCAAAATTTGAGCTGGCAAAGGCTCAGAAGTTTGACTCTGTATGTGTGCCATGTGACCGTCTGTGCTACAGCAAATGGTCACAGTGAACCTTGAAACCTTATCACCATACAATGACATGTGGTTCCGTCTCTCAGCATTTTTGCTGATGAAATCTGACTTTCAGTTACAGACCACCATTGTGCTATGCAAACACTGTTTCTCCAAACTAAAGTCCAACATTCTGCCACCAAGGTCATTGTTGAATAATATGGAGGCACATGTTACACCAAGTGAGATTGCGACACTGAATATGTTTGATCACATTCTAATTCAGACAATGAAACCATTTCAAACCTTCTATGTCAGAACACAATGACACAGAACATTCCACAGAAAGAACTCATTAGATCTCTAAAGGGTTCCATGATGTATCTCCCACTTCCTCTGCAGGAAAATGTGGAGTCAATTTCTATGGAAAATACTGTAGTTTGGTGATTCTTGTAAATGGTGTTCCAACTAAGTCCAAGGTCATCTGACAAGATGTTGTCAATGTTCAGAATGTAAAGCTTGCTCTTACTTATTTAAAAAGCAACAATCCCTTTTATGTAGACCTTGACATTGAACACGAGTAGTCTCTCTGTTCAACATGATGTCTTAGAAACAACTAAGCTAATGATTGAGAAGGTCATTGGACAGACAAATGACAATGTGTATGAACAGTACACAATTCACCCACTACACGGCAGAGATCCAGTAGGGGACAACATTGATGTCTATCAAATGAAACAGGTGGAAGGTGAGCCTGTCAGAATTTGGGAGGCAACACTAGAAGCACGCTGTTTCCCAGACTTATTCCCAAAAAGGGTCAGGTGGATGGCTAGATGAAAGGGAAGTGTATGTACAGGGTGCTGAGTACCGCAGTAACCGTGTGCTCAGTAAAGATGGCAAATTCAGATGTAACATACAGTACCTGTTTCATCTCCTCTGGGAGAGTGAACTTAGCATTCTGTCTGCGTCTATTGCACTTACTATTCATCTCACAAGTCCACTAGATGGAATAACAGCTGCTCAATTTCTAGAGAAATTAAAGCAGAAAGATGAAAATGTGCAAGTGAAACTGTATTCCATACTTTCAAGTCTACGTGGCACCAAAGAATATTGGTATCACAGACACTCTGAAGTGATGAAAATGCTGTGAGAGTATGGTGCAGCCACATGGTTTGTCACACTCATTAAACTGTTGAAGTGGGCAAATTCTGATGTTGATGGCATTTCATCAGTGACTGTCAGAGAAATGTGTTCACTTGATCCTGTGTCTGTCACAAGACATTTTCACAAGCTGTTCCATGACATTCTGACTTTCATTTTGTCAAAGGACAATCTACCTCTTGATACTGTGGAGCATTACTTTTGGAGGATGGAGTATCAAGCACAGGGTGCCCCTCATATTCATATGTTATTGTGGATCAAGGATGCACCATGCATAGGTGAACATGAAGCAGCACAAGTGCTAGCATTCATTAAGCAATATATCACTTGTCACATTCCAGACAAGTATGACAGTCCTACACTATGGAAGTTGGTACAAAAGTTCCAGCGACATATTTGTGCAAAATACTGCCGGCGAGTAGTAAAGAATAAATCTGATCTGTACACAAGCTGTCGCTTCAGATTCCCTAGACAAGTTTGTCAGGATGGTTCCATGAATGAACTTTTTTCAGCAATGTGACACCACTTGAAGGCAAAATCAACCAAGAGGGTATATGAGTTACCAAGATATGAGAAAGAGGTGTACATCAATGACTACAACCCAATTCTTCTCCTAATGTGGCAAGCAAACATAGATGTTCAGTTTGTGGCTGACAACTCATTGACCCTGGTGTGGTACGTGACTTTGTAGATAATCAAGCATGAGCAGACTAGCTTGCAAGATCTTTGGGAAGATATTACCAGTTCAAGCAAGAGCCTGACATCTCAGCTGTGGTCACTGGGCTTGAAGACCCTTTCACATGGAGAATGTGGTGCCTATGAAGCCAGTGACCATTTAATGAGTACACATCTGTACGGGAAGTCTGATGCTGTCCAGTTTCTCAGTGTGAACTACAAAGAGAAACACAAACCTGTACTGATTCCCCATGCTGAGATTGAGGAACTCGCTGCCAATAGACCTTCTTTAAAACATATCTTGAAGAATAACCTGATAGACACATACTACCCCTGTAGACATGATGACATGGATGATTTGTGTCTCTTTCAGGTGGCTAAGTGGTATGACTACAAGGCAGATATATCACCTGACTCAACACGGCACATTTACAAGGTGAATGGAGTGGATGGCTGTCTCGTAAAGAGACACAAGCCATAGCTCATAGACCACTGTAAATTACATCTAGGCACATCGGAGAGCAGAGAGCATTACTACGTTGCTCTCCTATTCCTATTTAGATCCTGGAGGAATGAGTCTGAATTAAAAGGTGACTGTGATACATTCGAGGAAGAATTCAATCTCAGTTACAAGACTTTCAAAACTGAATACTCAGAGACATACACACAGAGACTAGAGGATGAGAAAGAACAGCTTGAGAAGTCAGAGAAGCAGCTTCAGGAAGACACTCCTGTTACCTCACAAGACAATCTTGACCCAGAAGGACATGCTGATCTAGGAGAACCTCTGCCTTTAAATGCCCCACAAGTGTTAATCTCAGAAATTGAGACTGCCATGGAACATGGAACATACTCCACTGTCAACCCAGCTGACTTGAGAGAAAGACTGAATCAGCAGCAGCATGTAGTTCACTCTCAACTCATTGATGCTGTTCGACATGGCCTTCAACTTGAAACAAAAAAATGTGACTGTCTTGACTATAAACCACTACTGATCTTTGTTAGTGGTTCAGCTGGCACAGGAAAGAGTTTCCTTATTGAAGCCATCACTGCTGAAATATGGAGCCTGACAGGGTCATCAATGTCTGTTGTTGTTACTGCTCCCACAGGACTAGCTGCATATAATATTGGTTGGTGGAGTTACATTACACTGTCTCTTTATGTTGCCAGTGTAACATGGCAAAACAGGAGAGTATCGTAAACTGTCATTTGAGGTTGCATCTCAGCTGCATTCCATGTTCACAAAGAAGAAGTTACTCATCATTGATGAAGTCAGCATGGTCTCCAATGTAATGCTTGCCTGTATACACCTATGTCTACAGGAGATCTTAGGTACTGACGATGGAGTACCATTTGGTGGCAAAAGTATTGTTGTATTGGGGGACCTTTTACAGCTTGCACCAGTTAATGCAGAGCATGTGTTTGCAACTCTGACAGCCAAGCAAGCTAAGAACATACTAGGCTGCATTGCATGCTTTAACATTTGGGAGTTATTCACCTAAGCTGAGTTGTATAAAAACATGCTCCAGAGTGGTGATCTGGCTTAAAAATCACTTTTAGATCAAGCTCATACAGGTTCTCTGTCACCAGGACATGTTGCTATGTAAAATGATCGGAGAATCACAGTAGATACTACATCCATAGAAATAGCATGTAATGTTTTCAGCGATGTGTACTCTATAGGCACACACATAGTGTGTCTTATGCCATGACTAAAGAAATGCACTGAGTTCAACAATGTTATGCTGCTGAGATAAAACCAAGAAGTTCTAACTCTGCATGCTGTTGATACAGTTGATGGTGCCATTCTCAGTTGCAACCTGGTAGAAAAGATGATTGAATGACTCACTGAACTGAAGTCAGATGTTTCACACACAGCTGGCCTAGAAGCTGTTCTTACACTTTGTAGGAATGCACGTGTCATGCTACGATGTAATCTCGATGTTGAACAAGGCATGGTAGACGGTGCCATGGGTAACATCACTGACTTTGTCTACAATGTCCAGAGGACATATATCGAGACACTTGTAGTTCACTTTGACAACATGGAACAGCCTGTACAGATAGAACATACCTGTATGAAATTTCAGGAATTTAAGGATATCCATGTAAACAGGAAACAGTTTCCACTATGTGTTGCATATACTATTTCTATTCACAAATCTCAGGGCTTCAGTTAGGATTCAGCAATGGTGGACATAGGTACAGACATTTTCAAGGATGGCATGAGCTACGTGGCACTTTCACGTGTCTGTAGTCTTTCTGGGTTGCACATTATAACTCTTCCACCTCAGAAGATACGAGCTGACAAGCGATGTATTGTTGAGTACAACAGGTTACGTACTCTTTATCAGCCACAAATGTCTTTAATACCACTGCCTACTTATCTGTCTGTTTCACATTGTACAGTCATATCTACACCTGTCAGCAAACAGGCACAAGCTTCCACAAGTGATTCAATTCTAAAGAGTTCAAAAAAGGTCACAATATCAACTACACATTCAGAGCCAGCTGTTCATCAGAAATCAATTGATGTAGCTGCTGTGCCAGTCTTTGACAACAGCACTATAGTGAACTGCAATGCTAACTCAGCTATGCAAGTTTTTCTCCACATGCCATGCTTTCTGCAGGCAATATCTGCTTCACAAGACACTCGCCTATCAAACACATTGAAGCAGATTGTCAGCATAACTTCTGACTAGTCTAACAATGTGCAGTCACTAACACCACTACGGCACATGTTAGATACATATGATGGATGCAGTACATTTGCTGCAGACATACAGCAAGACACTAGTGAGTTTATGATGGCAATCATAAACAACTTTGATGAAGATGGCACTCCAATGCATCAGTACTTCACTGTGTCATATGTAACCAAATATGTATGTGTATCATGTGGTCATTCACAGCATAAAACCACCGAAGACATGCTGTGGATTACTCTTTTTGTCCCTCAAGCCAAAAGTGTCAAATTTCGACAGCTATTTACCAATGCTCAATGTGGTCACTCCTGTGAAAGGTGTGGAGGCAGATGTACTCAGTCCATACATCTCAGGACTTCATTTCAATATCTGTTGCTTATATTACACAGATTTGACTCCAACGGGCTCAGAGTTGACAATCCCATCACATATTTCACAGCTGGTAGAATAGTTTTTAACCAATCAGTGTTTGACAATCACAGTGTAGTCTATCACCATGGTGAATCAATGCATTCTGGCCATTACACCTTTTTGCTAAGGTACAGAAGTGGATGGGTAGAGTGTGACGACTTTACAAGCAGTTTTAAACAGAGACTGCCACAACACTTAAAAAATGCATATCTTCTAATATTAAAGAACTATGACGGCCTTCATATCTCAGAAGAATAGCATACAAAATATGGCATTTTTTAATGACTACTTTGTGACAGACTCAGTTGTAGGGTGGTACAATTGTTTCCAATCTATGACTGTCAGTAAACCAGAGGGGGATGGGATATCTACAAAGCAAGGCACGATGGGGATAGAAGTGGCAGGGAGTGGGATCAGAGGAGCAACAGAAATGGAGCAAGAGGGAGGGAGAGGTACCCCAGGCATGTCACATCAGGATAAGGATAAAAAGGCCAGTAAGATAGAGGGGATGGATGATGCTAACTCCACCGAAAGGGTGTGGTAAGCCCTCAAGGCCCTAAAGAAAGACAAATCTCCTGGGCTGGATGGCATTCATCCAAGAGTACTATGGGAATTGGTGGACATACTGGCTGCACCCCTGGTGGAGCTCTTCAACAGGTTGCTTGAAACAGAGAGGGTACCTAGGGATTGGCGAGAGGCACATGTGGTGCCAATTCATAAAGGGGGGTTGAGGGAAGTACCAGGTAACTATAGACCCATCAGTTTGACCTCGGTGGTGGGAAAATTAATGGAGAGTATACTAAAGGAAAGATTGGGGGTGTACTTGGAGAAGGTGGGAGGTCTGGATAGTCGGCAACACAGGTTTGTGCCAGGTAGATCATGTCAAACCAATCATGTGGAGTTCTACTAATGGGTAACATCAGAACTGGACAGGGGAAAGCCTGTGGATGTATTATTCTTGGACTTCAGCAAGGCGTTTGAATCTGTCCCCCACAATGGTCTGGTGGAGAAACTGATGGGGTTGGGAGTAGTCCCTTTGATGGTCAGATGGATTGAAAACTGGCTAGCTGGATGTACCCAGATAGTAGTGGTCAGTGGGGAGCTCTCAAACCCTAGAGAGGTTGTAGTGGGGTACCGCAGGGTTCGGTCCTGGTCTGATCCTGTTTAATGCATACATATCGGACATCAGGGAGGATAAAGGGTGTGAAATGAGTCTTTTCGCTGATGACTCCAAGATGGGAGCAGTAGTTGAGGGGGAAGAGGGGAGGTTGACCCTCCAAGGGGACCTGGACACCCTGGAAAGCTGGGCTCACACGTGGAAATTAAATTTCAGTATCACCAAATGCAAGGTGTTAAATCTTGGGTGGGGAAACCCTAAACACAGGTACACCCTGGGAGAGGAGGCACTGGAGGCCTCAATAGGGGAAAAAGACCTAGGGGTCATGGTGGATGCATGTATGAATAACTCTGAGCAGTGCAGAAGAGTGGCTAGCAAGGCAAACAGGATGTTGGGATGCATTGTAAGGGGATCACCTCTAGGAGAAGGGAAGTGATTCTGCCACCGTACAATGGACTGGTTAGACCACACCTTGAGTACTGTGTACAGTACTGGAGACCACACTTGAAGAGGGACATACAGCTCCTGGAGAGGGAACAGAGGAGGACAACTAAGATGATATGAGGACTAGGGGATTTGACGTATGAGGACAGACTTGAGGAGCTCTGCCTGTTTTCATTGGAGGAGAGAAGAGACAGGGTGGACATGATTGAAGTCTTCAAGTACCTCAAGGGAATAAATAGGGTAAACATGGAAGGGATCTTTAGATTAAAGCAGAGAGGTATCACCAGAGGGCATGGTTTGAAGTTGGAAGGTGGAAGGGTGAGGGGAGAAAAGAGGAGGATGTTTTTCAGTGAGAGGATGGTGGACCCTTGGAATGCACAGCCTGGTGAGCTGGTTCAGAGATTCACAGTGGAGGGCTTCAAGAGAGGGTGGCACAGACACAGAAAGTGGATGTATCAGATGATTTCCTGGCCAAGGGGGGTGAGGATGGATGTTAGGGGTTTCTGGAACACAAGGAGGGGGAGGGCCTCGACACCCAACTAGGGATCTGAGGTTTGAGCAGACTCAATAGACTGTAAGGCCTAATCTGCTGGCAATTAGTATGTTAGTATGTTATGTTAGTATATCAACAAAATTATATACTGTCAGAGACATTTCATGCACTATGACATATAAGATCTTGTGTGGATCAGTGACAACATGGAAATTGTTGTAGTGGCTTCAATCAGCGCCAACAGTCTTCACAGTCACTAGGGAAACCATGCTTACATGTCTATCAAAGATTGTATGTGTCAAAACAGAGTCCTTTCTGGCTCCCCTGTTCTGTACATATCTTTTCTTGCACATGTATCATACCCATACATAACAAGAAGTTGTTGCCAGTTGCTAGCTGTTTGCCTCTGCAGAGACACAAAAATTGTCCCTTATCATTTTAAATAAGTGTGTAACACATGTCTCATTGACAAACGCGAACACTCTTTCACAGGTTTTCTATCACCCCTTTTTTTGGTGTCTATTATCTGTTGACATCTTGACAACATCGTCATTCTTTCACCATTCAACAGTGTTGAACTATGCCTGATGTATTTGTTACACTTAAACTGTACATATGTAAATATAAAACTCTTTAGTCTTAATGAAACAAGTGAAATCAACCAACTGTGAATACTGAAATATTGCAGCTTATTATCAAATGACTCTTGCATACCTATGTAATAACATATCAATATTTACATTCTCATTTCATCTGACAATTGTTGTTAACTAGTTTAATTGTTCTAGTAAAAGTGTTACTATAACAGTCAAATAAGAATTTCTCCTTAACATATAATAGAATACTATAGTGATTAAGTTCAGTGTCCTATATCTTTGATAAAAACAACATGCTACACACATTTGTTATTTACTAGTTCAGAACTGATATAGTAACTAATGTAACCATTGAAAGAAATGTATATTGTACCTGCAATAATATGAAATGTGTTGTACTTGTCATACAAGTAAATGTAATCTATGTTAATAATACTTGAAATTGTAAATCAGACACTGTTACTTATAACAAAGCACTTCATACCTGTTCCTGACAATGCTTATGATCGCCTCTATTGAGGGGTCAGGTGGGAATTTTCGATATGCTCCTAGTCAGTGATATATCTTAAAATATTTAACTGAACATACCAGTTATCTAATGTCACTGAAATCATAAAATTTTTATATTCAATTACTTAAACACTTAGCATCTGGTTTTTCACCCACCTCAGGAACATACACATTATCAATTCACACAATAACAACAAATCATCACTGTTTCATGTGTGTAATCACTGCTTAGAAGCTCCTGACATACCTTCATTAATGTAGGATAGGAGAGAGGGAAGGGACATGATTGGAAAATTCAATTACTTAAAAATGATAAATAATGTTGATAACCAAACTCTCTTCAAGCCGAGTAGTAACCATATCATGAGGGAGCACAATATTAAGCTGGATGATGGTAGGTTTACGAGGGATGTCAGAAAGCACTTCTTCCCACAAAGGGTGGTGAACACTTCAAATGCACTGCTAGAAGAGGTCACCTCATTAAAGACAGTGAGCAGCTATAAAAGAACCTGGTATATGCATAGGGGGAAGATAAGAATCATGCCTAGGGAGGATGGGACAACTGCAGAGGGATAGCACAGACATTAGCTCAAGATGTGTACCCCGCAATATGAGCAAACTTAATAGGCCAAATGGCCTTCTTCTCTTGCCTTCTTTCTATGCTCATATTTCCATATGTACGTACTTATTCCAATCCATATCATCTACTTAGTATTCATGACACACATTTAGATATATTCCAAGCAATGATTACACACATGCAAGTATTGTACTGGAGACTGATTTTGTGAAAAAATTTTAAATCTTAATTGGCCCTTTCTCCGTTCCACCAATTGGCACTAAATCTTTTTTAAACTTAACCACCTGTGTTGAGTCTTTACTGAACCATAGCATTATAACATTAGAATGTAATTGTTGTTCCTTTTAAGCATGCAAATCAATTGGAAGAGGTAGTACAACACATTCATGTCCATGGGCTTATTTTTGCTATGCTGTCCACTCAGTATGCACCACGTGGCCTAGGACGTGGCACATTGCCTGACACAGGTCCCGTAATTCCCATGTGTGTTAAGTAGTCTGTACCACCCTTAGTTTTCCTGTGCCTCTCCAGTCAGCAGGCAGTAGCGAGGTGTGGGACAGTGCTATCTAATGGTATGCAGCTGTGTCTATGCACTCAGGATGCAGTAACTGCTATGTGTGCTGCAATTGCCTGTCTGAGCCCATGCAACTTCTAACTGTCTAACTTAACTGTACCAACAATTACAAAGATGTGCCGTTGATCTCCATTGCCTCATTGTTGCTGTGGATCAGCACTCATGATGCAGTACGAATTTTGGGGGCGGCAGCATTAGCTTCCTAAATCCATGCAAATCCTAACTGAGCTAACTTCAGTATCCCTGCAATCAGTGATGTCTACCATTGATGTCCAAACCCTCATCTGTGTTTTGTATCTCCACTGACAATGCAGTACCTGCTGTCACGTTTGAAGACACATTGACTGCCGGAATCCATTCAAGTGATAACTATGCTAACTGGACTGTACCTGCAATCAGGTAGCTGTACAACTGATGTGCATTGCCTATCTTTTCCTGTGGCTGTTCACTCAGGATGCAGCAAGTGGTCTGCAAGTACAGTCCCCCCATAACATTGTTCATCTCCATGTTTTTTTTGGTTCTTTACCTCTCCACTCAGTATACAGTATGTGGGATAGGGGTTCAGACATTACCTGACAGAGGTCATCTAATTCCTAAGTAAGTTAACTAGTATGTACTGCCCTTACTTTTTCTGTCAGTCTCCGGTCAGAGTGCACTAGCTTGTGTAGAGAGAAGTACGACATTGCTACCTAAGGCCAAGCAGCTGTGGCTGTACAGTCAGGATCAGTAATTGGTATGCATGGGGAAATTGGCTGGGTAAGGCCATACAAATCCTAACTGTGCTAACTTGTCTCTACCAACAAATACAGAGGTGAACCATTGATGTCCATTGCCTCAGTCTTGCTGTGCATCAGTACTCATTATGCAGTAGATGAGTACAAATTTTTGGGGGGGGGCATAACCTGTCTCAGCCAACACAAACACTAACTGTGCTAACTTGAGTGTCCCTGCAAGCACTGACATCTACCATTGATCTCCATACCCTCAGCTGTGTTGTGGGTCTCTACTGAGGATCCAGTACCTGATGTCACAGTTTGCAAAGGCATTGCCTGGCTGAGGCCATTCAAGTGATAACTGTGCTCACTACACTGTACCTGTAATCAGGGAGGTTGACAACTGATCTGCATCACCCTTCTTTGCCTGTGGCTCTTCTCTTAACATGCAGCAAGTTATCTGGAGGTGTAGTCCCCCATCCCATGAGACTGTGCAACTCCTAAGTGTGCTAATTTCTGTACACCTGCAATGACAGAGCTACACTGTTCATGTCCATGGGCTTAATTTTGCTGTGGCTCTCCACTCAGTATAGATATGTGGGCTAGGGGCTGGTTCATTAACTGACAGAGGTCATCTAATTCCTAACTGTGTTAACCACTATGTACCACCCTTAGTTTCTCTGTGACTCTGCGGTCACGGGGCAGTAGCTGCCATGCTGAACTGTGCAACATCACTACCTAAGGCAATACAGCTATGGTTGTACAATCAGGATGCAGTAACTGATATATGTGGTGTAATTGCCTGGCTAAGTCCATGCAACTCCTAACTGTGCTAACTGGAGTGTACCTACAATTATGCAGGTGTACCGTTGATGTCCATCACCTCACTTTTACTGTGGCTCAGCACTCAGGATGCACTATGTACTCAGATGGGGGGGCAATTGCCTGTATCATAGCATGCAAATCCTAACTGTGCTAACTTGACTGTGCCTATAATCACTGAGCTGTACTATTGATGTCCACATGCTCAGCTATGCTGTGGGTCTCTGGATGTGCAGTCCCCCACCCATTAGACCGTGCAACTCCTAACTGTGCTAACTTCTCTACAGCTGCAAAGACGGAGCTAAACTATTCATGTCCATTGGCATATTTTTGCTGTGCCTCTCCACTCAGTATACAGTATGTGGGCTGGGGGTGGGGCATTACCTGACAGAGTTCCTATAATTCCTAACTGGGTTAACTAGTGTGCTCCACCGTTAGTTTACCTGTGACTCTCCAGTCAGGGTGTATTAGCTGGTGTAGTGAGGTGTGGAACATTACTAACTAAGGCCATACAACTCCTAACTGTGGTAGCTTGTGTGCACCTTGCATCAGGAACATGTATCGTTGCTGTACATGGCCTCAATTTTGCTGAGGATGTACGCTGAACATGCAGTATGAACTCTCAAGGACTGGGGATCTCTTGTTGTACATTTATATAGTTGTATTTTATTTCTGACACCTCCTGCTGGTTGTCTGTGATTGGTCCTGTTGCCTTATTTCTCCCCCCTACTTCCATATGTGTGTGTGTGTTTCTCTCTTTATTTATTTATTTGCTTTGTCACTGGTGCTGGGAAGGTGGGGCAGTGGATGAACAGTTATGCTTTTGAACCCTAACATAGAATTTCCTCACTTCTGTCGCTGTGGAACAACCCTAACTCATGCAGTAAGCAGAGTTGTTTGCCTGTAATTTCCCTTCTTTTTGAGAATTAGTCTGAAAAACAGTGAATGTAATATGGCAGCAGGAGCATGGGGTCCTGCCATGTGATGTCTTGTCACATAGCAACTCAGTGCCCGCAAACACAAATGGCAATGCGCATGGTGATGCAAATCAAAACACAAAGATAAACAATACTGAAAAACAGTGCATGTAATACAGCAGCATGAGCATAGTGCCCTTCTGGCCCTGCTGTCCCACCACATGATGCCTTTTCACATAGTAACACGGTGCCTGCAAACGCAAATGGTAATGGGCATGGTGACACAAAGCAAAACACAAAGATAAACAGTACTTAAAAATAGTGCATGTAATACAGCGGTGGGGGCCCCGCACTCCAGCCACGTGATGTCTTGTCACATAGCAACACAGTACCTGCAAACGCAAATGGTAATGCTCATGGTGACGCAAAGCGAAACACAAAGATAAACAGTACTGAAAAATAGTGCATGTAATACAGCAGTGGAAGCGCGTGGCACGACACTGCCCACAAACACAAATGGTAATGTGCATGGTGACGCAAAGCAAAACACAAAGATAAACAGTACTGTCAACACAAATGGTTACAATAACGCAAACATAAGCACAAATTAAAACACAAAGGATAACGCACAAGGTGGCGTAGATGGGAACATTAAGTGAAACGGGTACAGAAACGCAAGCAGAAGCATTAAGGGTAACATTTATGTAAGCTCACACACTGATTTTCCCTAAATGCTGCATATAGTAAGACAGTAAGTACAAAGAATGCATGCATAATAATGACTCTCGGAACAGAAATTGAGGACTTGGAATACTAAATTACTTATAGCTCTGGAACCGTACAACATAGAAAAAAAATAAAAGTCATGTGATTTATGACTTTCCTAGCTAGTTTTGCACTTAGCCGCTGTTAGTGGGCTAAGAATATTTCCAATGAAAAGTCCGTATCTCGCACCGTTTCCAAGATACAGGCCATGAAAATAGCAGCAAATGCCATAATGTTATTCTATGGGAAAAAAAGAGAAGTTCGGAGTACCATAACTTTGCCTCCCTGTAATATTTTTTCACCAAACTACCAAAAGACACATCTGTGGGATGTTGGCTTTCTTCCCTCCAAATTTCAGTCTAAAAGACCAAACTGTTATTTTTCAGCAGGGTGGCAAACAATTCCTGTCATGCAGCAGATGCCACAATGTTAGTCTATGGGAAAAATGTGTCAACTTTGGAGTACCGTACGTTCACAGCCATGCAATATTTTGTCACCAAACCACCAAAGAGCACATCTCTGAGATGTTGGCTACATTCCTTCCAAATTTCAGCTCAAAAGACAGAAACGTTCATTTGCAGCAGGGTGACAAAAAACTGCTGTCATTTTGGGCATAATCCGGAAAAGTAGTGTCGCAATTTGTGACAGCTTTCACAAGCATTTGCGAAAGTGTCATGCGTGTGACACTAGTTTGCGACACTACTTTTTCCAGAAATTGAAAAAACATATTTCTAGGGCATTTAACCTCAAAATAAAGACATGTCTAGCATCCTCAGGGTCCGACTAGGTAAACACAAAAAGAATTGTGTTGCTAGAAGGTCCCAAATTTAAATGCCAAGCATTTTTCTGATCACTAACTGAAAACAAAATAGTAGATTTGCAACACTACTAGGGCCATTTGTGACACTAAAAAGTGCATTTTCGACACTGTCAAACTTTTTGTTAACTTTTCCCATTGACTTATAATGGGAAATTGTTTTTTGAATAACTTTTGAACCGTTTAATATTTTTTCATGAAATCTTCACAAGGCACATCGGGGACAGTTAGGGACTAAATCAAGGGTTCAACCTTGACGTTGATGATTTAGCTTACTCACACTGGAATTCCAGTCTGAAACTAAGAGGACCCACACCTCACATGGAGCTAAAAGTAAATATAGCCAGTTTTAGCAGTGGAAAGTTTAAATATGCTATGTTGTTGGGGGGTGCACTGGTACTTTTGGAATGATTATATACACTCTAGTATCCAGTGGTTCTCTGCACCCCCCAATTGCCAATTCATGAAAGAAAAAGTAATCACGTTGGTGGTCCAGTGTCCCCACCCACTCTGCCTGCTCACATTCCACCACACATCATCCCCCCTTACCAGGATGTCTGACATTACCCACCAAAGCCTGATACAGCAATCAGCACAGCCCTTCTCTCACCTCCTCTGCCAGCCACTGTATGAGTTGTTAGTGAATGTGAATGCAGTAATTATTGATGTATACCATACATATGCCCACTGACAACTCATGCAGCAGCCTGCCAAGGAGATGAGAGGGGGACTGTGCCAGTCACCATATCAGTCTTCATTGGATATTGCCAGGTACCCTGGTAAGAGGGGGTGAGGTGGGTGTTGACATGTGAGCAGGCGGATTGGGTGGGAGGACACTGAGCCACCAATGTAATTACTTATAATTTCATCAATGAGCTATCTGAGGCAGGAAGAACCACTGAACACTGAGGCTTATGTAATCTTTGCAAAATTTTAACTGTAGGGGTAGGGGATGCCACTGGACATGAGAGATAATACAAAATATGAAAAGGGTATTGAGGGTCAGAAGTGCCACTGAACACCAGGGATAACCATTCAGAATATGAAATGGACATGTTCAGGGTTGGGGGGTTGTCACTGGCCACCAGGGGAAATCATTCAGTATATGGAAGGAGTGCTCAGGAGCTGGGGTGCCACTAAACACCAGGGAAAAGTATACAAATATGACACTGGGGATCAGGAAAGGGCAGCTGTAGCACAGCCTTCCTGCCTTCAGAAGGGTGGGGGTGCACTGTTAAGAGTTTTTTTCCAAGCAAAAAGTCGAGGAACCCCCCCAACAAACCATACTGTGGCACTCACCATACATTAGAGTCAAAGACACACATAACAATGCTTGCAAGAATTCACAGAGGCTTACCTTTATTGAATGTTCTTCATTTATTAGTCCAACATATGGGACAAAATAATACAAACACAGCTAAAGTGCAAATAGAAGGCAAAATCACTGTGCGACCATAGTGAAACAAATAATCCACTGACACCACTCTGGTGTTCTGACGAAGCTACTGGTGGCCTGCAGACAGTGTGTGCTTACAGCAAGGTGACACACAACATGCTGAAAGTTTGGCAAATTTGCCTTCCTCAGAGCTAATTGGATCACAGACAAGATAGCTCATAAATACTCAAAGTCATGAATATTCATGATCTGCCCATGATGCTGTGCTGTTAATAGTGTTGTGCGAAATTGTAAAATTTTGCCGGGCAAAATATTTTGTGGAATTTGTGCATTTCGCTAAATATTTTGCCAGGTGAAATGTGAAATTTCGACCATTGGGAAGGTGAAATTTTGCCCACGAACCAATAAAATTTGCCACTCATGGGTGAAATTTTGCCACCCGTGGGTGAAATTTCTTAATTTCACCACCATCCCCCAATCTTCCAAACAAAACCAATCCCCTGGTGGCTCAGTCGGGGTACAGGGAGAGCAGGGTGGGCTCTCTTCTGACTTTAGACAGGGTGGGGGGTCCACTAGACAACAGGGGGAGGGAATTTATTTTCTTTTTTTCCAACGATATGGGTTCGGGGCTCAGGGTGACTGAGGGAGGAGGAAGGGTTCTATCTTAATTTGAATTCTGCCAATGATCAGCTGGGGTGCACTAGACACCAGGGACATGGGAGGGAATTTTTTTTTGCTTTTACAAAGATTGAGGACTAGGGATCAGGGTGACTGGGGGGTTCTTGATTTGAATTTGGCCAGTGATCGGCTATGGGGAGGGGGCCACTAGATACCAGGGACTCAGAGAAGCACAGAATGCTGGCATATGCAGATGCATGTAAAATTGCAGGCAAAATGTTGTAATTTTGTGAACTATTTCGCAGGCAAAATAAAATTTTGCAACATCTTTAGCTGTTTAAAGAAATTATACTATCATATAATGCTGAAAAACAGATACAATACAACATTACAAAATATTTAAAACAGAAGGGGAGTGAGAATATTAAATACAACTATCACTAAATGGATCAAAAATAAAAATGAAGTGGAGGGAGATGTGGAGTTAGGAAAAAACAGGGAGATAAAAAATCTGAAGCCATATTATAACAGTAATACCACTCGAAGGCAGATAAAAGTGACAAAAATCACAAGAAGCAATGTAGAGGTAAGTCTTCATTGACACCCAATGGACTCATTATTTGAAGAGTAAAAATCCAGTAACATTCAAGCTGAGAGCGCTTCTTGCACAGGTCACCACCTCATGGTCCCAAGCAATCTTTTTCAATAGCTGTGAACTTGAGATTGGCTGTGGACCCACAATTTCTCTTAAAAAAGTGTCTGACAACTGAGCTGGTTATGACATTGTTACTCATGGTGGATTTATGTTCACAAATTCGATGTTTCAAAGGCCGTTTTGTCTGGTCCACATATATGAGGCCACAAGAGCAAGTGAGTAGATAAATTACCAATGCCTTAAAATGATGAGTAATCCAGTTTTAAACCTTTTGCCCCTTCTGGGCTGTTTGAAATCCTTTGAATCATCAGTGGTACTGCACTAAGCACAATGTCCACATCTGTAGTTGTCATGAGGAGGTGCAGGTAACCAAGTACATTCCAATGTTTGTGCTTTATTAAAGCTATGTACAATTTTGTCTTTAATATTCCTGCCTATCCTACAGGTGATTCATAGCTGCTCCTAGGGATTGTCCGTAAATGCTGGCTCTTTACTTAAATACGTCAATGCCTCTGCACAATGTTAGATATTGTGTTGCTTCATTGCAATAAGTCATGACCGTAGTTTGGGTACCCGTGCTTCTCTTAGGCATCAAAAGTGTTTCCCTTTTGGTAGTGTTTACTTGCTGCAAACCTCTGTAGACACTCTCCATATTGTAACCCCTGTCCAAAAATCTTTTCACCATGATATTAGTCTGTTTTCTGTATTCGGTTTCAGTGCTGCAAATTATATTTCTACAAACATCTGGCCCTCACGTATATTGCGGACCAAAAACATTTGATGGCCACTATTGTAATGTAGTAAACTATTCTTTTCCACTGGTTTTCAGAAAATGGTAGCTTCCAGCTAATGTCCATTTTTAAAGATTTTCAAATTTAAAACATTTAGGTGATGTGCATTCAATACTGTAGTAAATTGAAAGGGGACAGGAAAGCAATAATATAGGTAAATATATATTTTTTCTATGCTTCACATGTCAATGAAAGATTTAAAACTGATAATATTGCCATGTCTTTATTTTTGTTCTTTTTTCTATTTTATGTTGCTCATGCTGATTTGCCATTCCTCAGTGTTCCATTTATGCTCAAGCCATTGTTGTGATGTGCCGCAGTCTGCTGATGTACTTGTTTGTGTTGACGTTGTGCATGCACAGTTCTCTGTTTTGCCAATTGAGTCTCTGCCACAATTTTAGAGTGACAGAGATGAATAGTGGTTGATAGCAATTACCTTTTATTAGTTGCTGACACAGTCTCTTCACCCATGGCTCCACCACGTCTAATGTAAAGTATTTCTTCTCTCAGAGATCAGCAGTGAGAGAGAGACAGCACTTAAAGGAGAGCTTCTATAAAAATGTTTGCAGTTACTCTCCCATGTGCCGAGCAAGGACATGCCGACATGCTGACAGACATGCCCTATCAAGAATCAAGTGGGCACCTACACAAAATGTCTTAGTCAGCTTAGTGCCACTGACATACCATGTCTGATACACCAAGGGACATGTCAACCGGGGGATACATAAATTAGCTCCTTTAGTAGGTTTGATTCTACATGGCTCACAGTGTATCTGTGACTTAGATGTCTTGCTCCACAGTGAGGTACCTAGCACTTATTCACATTAATCCTAAACCCCTCATTTCTTGTTCACATCCCATACATGTGCAGATCTCTCTACTAACTTGAAGAGCAAAAGTTCCAGTTGTTCCAGCAGAAACTAAGTGAATATTGAAACATCAAACTAATTTACTGAAGGCACTGTGGGAAAGCCACTCAGCAGCTATTGTAAAACTACCCTTTCATCTAAGCATTGCCTAATTTGGTAGATTATTTTACAGCTTTCCTATTTGTGAACCTGGATATGCTTCTGAGACATGAGTCTGTCTTTTCAACAGCAGAATCCAGAAGAAGACTGAACAGGAGCAGTGAGTGACACCAGAACCCAGGAAGCACAGGAGTTTGGGAGCACGGGAGGTTTTTCGGTACCAGGATCGAAGAGTTACAGTCCCATAAATCTTTAGAGTTGGGGAAAGAAGTTTTGTGTTGTTGAGCTGAGGGTCTATGAAGCAACTTGAAGCAGATGGAAGGCACAATGGAGAGAAGTCAAGTGGGGAATGATTCAAAAGGGAGAAAGCTGGCACAGTGAGTAAAAAGCTGAAAAGAAATTTGTAAGACTAAAACAAACTAAACAATCTAAAATAAACTAAACAATCAAAAATATATGTTAAAAATCTTTTATACAATTCAAATACCATGAAATTGTAACACATACTTACTTTTGGTGAAGAAGGGAGGGAAGTGCTGACACATGCAGGAAGTCTGGTACCCTGTCAGGAAAAAATACATGAGATTAAATACTAAGCTTCCAGTCCACCCTCATGAAGTATGTTAGAATACAGACATTCGATATTTTCTGCGACCACTAGTAACTGACTTGCCTTCTTATTTGTTTAACAGTAGTGATACAATAAGGGCATTGACAGATGTAATAACATCTGAGATGATGATATTGGTTACTGTAAATATCGAAAGTCTGTATTCTAACACATCACATGTGGGTGGACTTGAAGCTATAAGGTACTGTTTCAATAAGAGCAACCAACCACATGAAATGAGCACAGACTTTCTGGTGGAAATGGCAGATATGGTATTCAGTTCTAATTATGTCTTGTATAAAGATGGAGTCTACATTCAATGCTAAGGTACTGCAATGGGGACAACTTTCACTCCAAGTCTGGTGAATTTATATGTTGGCAAATGGAAAGAAAACTGTGTATATACTAATGTATTATTGTAACAGAAAGCACTATTATGGCAAAGTTATATAGATGATTGCCTGCTACCGTGGGAGGGCAGAAGGGATGACCTTGAGCTGTTTGTACAATACCTCAACATTAGTGATGAGAACCTTAAATTCACTACAGTAATGGATACACAACAGATACATTTTTTTAGATTTGATGATCTTTAAAAATGGACACCAGCCAGAAACTATCATTTTCTGAAAACTAATGGAAAGGAACATTTTACTACATTAAAATAGCGGTCATCAAAGTTCTTTCTGCATTTATTTTATTTATTGAAATCTTGGATCACACCAGTCATCAGATGCTCATTTATAGGTTCCACGTCAATTACAGAGTAAATACATTGCAGATGGCAGGATTACATATGGTTCAGGTAAGTTACAAGGTACAACAGCTTGAAACAGCTTAAGCAGTGTGGTAGTTAGCCAACGTCAGAGTTTAACACCCTACTGGGTTGCACACAAAGGTGAAAGGTAGGAGGAGTAGGATAGTGGGAATGCTTAGAGGGGAAAAGGAAGTGGGTCTTTGTTCCTCAAAATACTGGTGGGCCACATGGTAAGAGTGAAAAGAATTTGCAGCACTGAAACTGAATACAGACAACAAACCAACATTATGGTGAAAAGATTTCTGGACAGGGGTTACCCTATGGAGAGGGTCTACAGAAGTTTGGAGTGAGCTAATGTTACTGAAAGGGAAGCACTTTTGATGCCTAAGAGAAGTGCATGGGTATCCAACATCCTACAACTATGGTCATGACTTATGACTTATTGTAATCAAGCCAACGCAATCTCTAACAGTTTGTGCACAAGCATTGGCATATTGTAAGTAAAAATCCAGCATTTAAGGACACTGCTTATGAGCAGCTATGAATTATCTGTAGGAAATGGAGGAATATTAAAGACAACATTGTGCACAGCATTTATAAAGTACCAATGATTAAATATTCTTCGTTACCTGCCCCCTCATTATGGCAACTGCAGATGAGGGCATTGTGCCCAGTGCAATAACACTAATGATTCAAAGGAGTTCAAACATCCTAGAATGGGCAAAAGGTTTAAAATGGGATCATTCATCTATTGTTCTATGGCATTTTTTATTTATCTGCTCACTTTCCCTTGTGGCCTTGGATATGTGGGCAGAAAAACTACTTTTGAAAGACCAAATTTGTGAACATAAATCTGCCACCAGGAACAATGCCATGACCAATGAACTTACCAGACAATTTCTTGAGAGAAAGCATGGGTCCCAGCCAATCTCAAGTTCACAGCTATTGAAAAGGTCTCCTTGGGACTGCATGGTGGTGGTGACCTATGCAAGAAGCTCTATCATCATGAAAATTACTGGAATTTTACTCTTCAAACAATGTGTCTGTTGGATCTTAATGAAGACTTACCACTACAATATTTCTTGTAATTTCTGTCACTTTCATATGCTTTTGAGTGGCATTGTTATATTATTGCTTAAGATTTTTTATCTCCCTGTTTTTCCCTAGCCCCCCCCCAAATCCACTAGTAACTGACTTGATTTCTTCTTGTCCAACATTAGTGATACAATAAGGGCATTGACAGATGTAAAAACATGTGAGATGATGATATTCATTACTTTGGACATCGAAAGTCTGTATTCTAACATACTGCATTAGGGTAGACTGGAATCTACAAGGTACTATCTGAATATGAGAGACCAACCACATGAAATTAGCACTGACTTTCTAGTGGAAATGGCAGATCTTGTATAAAGACAACATTTACATTTAGTGCAAAGGTACTGGAATGGGGACAACTTTCGCTCCAAGTCTTGCAAATCTATATGTTGGCAAATAGGAAGAAAAGTTTGCATATACTAATGTGTTATTTCAAGAGAATACGCTATTATGGTGATGTTATATAGATGATTCTCTTACTGTGCAAGGGCACAATGGACAACCTTGAGCTATTTATGCAACACCTACTGACAAGAACCTTAAATTCACTACAGTAATGGATACACGGCAGATAATTGTTTTAGATTTGATGATCATTATAAGTGGACACCAGTTGGAAACTACCATTTTCAGAAAACCAATGAAAAGGAACAGTTTACTACATGAATATAGCAGTCAAAAAAGGTCTTTGGTCTGCAATACACCTGTGGTCCAGATGTTAAGAACAAAAATAATTTGCAGCACTGAAACTGAATACAGAAAATAGACTAATATTATGGTGAAAAGATTTTTGGACAGGGGCTACACTACAGAGTGTGCTTTCAGAGGTTTGGAGTGAGCTAATGCTACCGAAAGGGAAGCACTTTGGGTGCCTAAGAGAATCACAGGTAACCAACATCATGTGACTTGGTCATAACTTATTGCAATGAAGCAAACTAAGTCTCAAACAATGGGCCCTATGCACATAGGGGTGGGAAGTACATGCCCTGAGGTGTGTATCCAGCACATGAAGGGCTGCACCTGAGGACAGGTGCACACCCGGGGTTATGCACTACGGTGCACACCTGTCTGCAGCACTGCCCCCTGGCAGGCGGGAGTGCAGAGGACAGAGATGTGGAACAGGTGGACATCCAATGGGATGCCTGAATCAGTCCACCAGTGGATCCCTTGCACCCGCAGGCATGGAGAAATGGCTGCTGCTGTGCTGCATGCAGAAACCAAGAAGTGGGCTGGTGCCCGACCAGCCATCTCCAAACCACCAGTTGAGGTCCATGGTCTGAGACGACATGGTGAGGGGGGAAGGCATGCCTGACCATACATTGAGTGACCAGGGGGGTGGCAACCCATGGGGCACACAGACCTTATGGCAGGGGTTCCCCCTGTGTACTATGTCTCCCCCTGCCCAGCATTCAGTAACTCTGTGAATATTGCAGAGTGCAGGCATGCCCACTCAGCATGCCCCCTGCTGCCCCCAACCATGTTGCCCTCTGCGTGGTCTGGCAGAGGAGGCTACATGCCCCATAGATGAATACCACATCCAGCCATGACGGGGTGCAATGACTGCGGAGTGGTTATGCACCACAGATATGCAGCGTGTGGCCACTCAGAACCATAGTGCATAGGAGCCACTATAAGTAAAGATCCAGCATTTAAGGATACTAAATAAGAGCAGCTATGACTCACCTACAGGAGAGGGAGGAATATTAAAGACGAAATTGTGCACAACTTTATAAAGTACCAACACTGGAACATACTTGGTTACCTGCCTTTACTTATGGAAACTACAGATGCAGGCATTGTGCCCTGTGCAATAACACTAATGAATCAAATAATTTCAAACATCCTAGAATGGGCAAAAGGTTTAAAATTGGGTCATTCATTAATTGTTCTATGGCATCTGTAATTTATTTGATCACTTGCCCTTCTGGCCTCGTATATGTGGGCCAGACAAAATGGCCTTTGAAAGATTGAATATGTGAACATAAATCCACCATCAGGTAAAATTTCATGACCAACTCAGTTGCCAGACACTTTCTTGAAAGAAATCATGGGTCCCCAGTAGTGCTGTGTGGAATGTGGAATTCCACCAGTGAAATTAGCATGGAAAGAAGATTCTGCCAGCAGAATTTCTTCTGGAATTTTACTAGTTCTTCTGCGGATTTCTGCCTGCTGTGATCTGCAGAATAATATTCAACAGAACTGCATTTTTTTGTGGAAAATAATTCTGCCACCATTTTCATGGAAAATATTGAGATCAGCAGAAAATATAATTCCACAACCATCTTCTGCTAAGTAATTCCACCTTTCTGTTTCTGGTAAAATTCACCAGAATTTTGGCAGAATTTAAAAAAATTCTATGAAATTTTGCTCTGCCAGAACTGGAAAATTCCACACAGCACTAAGTCACCAGCCAATTTGAAGTTCACAGCTATTGAAAAGGCCTCCGTGGGACCGCAAGATGGTGACCTGTCCTAGAAGTTCTGTCAGCATGAATGCTACTGGATTTTTACTCTTCAAACAATGAGTCCTTTGGGTCTGAATGAAAACTTACCTGTACATTGCTTCTTGTGATTTCTGTCACTTTTATATGCTCACAAGTAGTATTGCTGCTGTATTATGGCTTCAGATTTTTTGCCTCCCTGTTTTTCCCTAGCCCCCCCATCTCAACCCCCCTCTCTTCCTTTCTTTTTATGTTGATTAGTGCATGCATAAAAAACATATTGCAGCAGCTTGCTGCAGAAGCAGGAGTGTGGAGGTGTGGCACTGTTGTGGCCAATGCCCCCACAGCCTTTGGAGGCTTGGCCCACATGTCCCATTGAGGTGGCACGCTGCTGCTGACAATAGCTCAGCCAGCGTGCCACAACCTTGTAAGGTTTCAGCCGCTGCAATCAGGGGCTGTCTCATCATTGCAGCATAAGCCATTCCACTGCAATGAGGGAGTGACCCATCATTGCTGGGCAGAACCTTGCTATGTGATATTGTTTGTGAACATGGCGGCAGCTTGCGCCATGTTCCTAAACAATAAACCCAGTGTTGAGGGCCCAATCCCCCTCGGCAGCATGTGCCCCCCCCAACAGTGATTGTTTGCTGATGGGGGCACCAATCCTGGTCAACTTCAGTCCCCTGTGCACTTCAGGTTGCCAATGGGGGAGGCCACTCCCCATCAGCATAATCTCCCCCCTCCCAGTTTGATTTGCCAATGGGGAAGTCCACTCCATTTCGGCATCATGTTCCTCTCGGGACGGTACATATATGTGTGCCGACGAAGGTGCCAAATCCCCATCGGCTACAGTCGCCGCCCACCAAAAAACAGTAGGTTGGCACACTGGGAGCCCACCCCAGCATGCCAAATGTCCATAAATGCTCCTGTGAAAAAGAAAGGTCCTGCAATATTTGCTTTTTTTGGTTACCTGTAAAGAAAAAATAGTCCCTCGTCAAGTCCAGTGGCCCCTCCCCAACCCATGCCCACCCTCTGTGCACCCTGCTCCTCTCACCCATCTCACCCCATACTTACCTCTGGAGCCAAGCACAATGATCTTCAGTGGACTGGGAACATGTCTGCACTCTTCAAAGTCGACCGTGAACTGAGGAAATGCCGGTAAGCTGTATAATGGCATAAATAGGGTTTTTTCAACCTTGAAGCATATGTCAGGCTATTTTTGGAATTTTGGCACCCAGTTTTCAACATGGGGTTTTTGGAACCCCTCCTCATGATTTCAGCCACAGTCATGGCATTATTTGGCCCTGAAAGGTGATTTTGCGGTCACTGCGTGGAATCACCTTTCGGGACCGAGTAACAAAATGACAGTTCCAGTGTTCATGAGGTGGGCTCTTAAAAAGTCTATGTTGCAAATTTGGTGGAAAAAAATCCAAGAAATGACTGTTTTATGACCCTGCATTGCGCAGTTGTTACGCACTGTCATAACTTTACAAATCTGCAATATTTTCGCTCCAGATTTTCAACATTACCATTTCCCACACTCCTTATGAACAGAAGACCTGTCATTTCCACATCCTGGCTGAAATGTGTTTTCGCACTTCTGGCGCAGAATAGTGTGGTTGCTGTGGGAAATCAGTGTTTGGGACACATTACAAATATCACAGTGACATTGTTCATTAGCAGAGGTCCTAAAATGCCTATGTTGAAAATTTGGTGATGAAGTCCATAAAATGAGTGTGTTACGAGCATGCATTGTGCAGGCTCCATGCACGCTCATAACTTCACAACTCTGCAATATTTTCACTCCAGATTTTCAACATTGCCATTTTACCGTACCTCCTTATGATCAGTGCAGCTGTCATTTTTCACATCCTGGCCAAAATGTGTTTTTGCACTTTCGGTGCAGAATAGAGCGGGCAAATGTGGGAAATCAGTGTTCAGGATGCATTATGAAAATCTCAGTGTCACTGTTCAGGAGCAGAGGTCCTAAAATGCCTATGTTGAAAATTTTGTGATGAAACTCCATAAAATTACTGTGTTACAAGCATGTGTTGCGCAGTTTCCATGCACCCTTGTAACTTTGCAAATTAGTAATGGTTTCACACCAGATTTTCAACACTGGCACTTTTTCACACCTCCTTATGAACAGTACAGCTGTCATTTTTCAAATCCTGGCCAAAATGTGCTTTCACATTTCCTGCAAAGAATACCACAGTCGGTTTCGGAAATCAGTGTTTGGGACAGATTAGGATCGTGTGAGAGAGAGAGAGAGAGAGAGAGAGAGAGAGAGAGAGTGACCAAGCTCATCTGAGCTCTTTCGGGAGTGCTGCAGATTTCTTTCTGGACTGAAAAAGGCACCAACTGAAGCAGGAGCCCAGTACAAAAGGGCAGCCTGCAGCACGGGGAGAAAAAACAAGCAGGTGAGGGAGGGGGAGTGAGTGAGCTCAGTGGAGCTCTGTTGGGACTGCTGTGGATTTCTTTGTGGGCTGAAAAAGGCACCAATGCAGACAGGGGCCCAGTACAAAAGGGCAGCCTGTAGCAGTGGGAAAAAAAAAGAATGAGCCAGTGACAGAAGGGGAGTGAGCAAGATCAAGCAGAGTTCTATTGTGACTGCTGTGGACTTCTTTGTGGGCAGAAAATGGCAGCAACTCAGGCAGGAGCCCAGTACAAAATGGCAGCCTGCAGCGCTGGCAGAAGCAGAACATGCGAGTGACAGAGGGGGAGTGAGCATGCTCAACGGAGCTCTGTTGGGATTGCTGCAGATTTCTTTGTGGGCAGAAAAAAGGTGCCAACAGAGACAGGAGCCCAGTACAAAAGGGCAGCATGCAGTGCCAGGAGAAACACAATGACCATGTGACAGAGGGGGAGTGAGCGACCTTAACAGAGCTCTGTCGGGACAACTGTGGATTTCTTTGTGGGCAGAAAAAGGTGCCAATGCACACAGGAGCCCAGTACAAAAGGGCAGCCTGTAGAGCCAGGAGAAACAGAACGAGTGAGAGGGGGAGTGAGTGAGCGCAACGGAGCGAAGCAATCAACATTCGGCATTGACAAATGCTTGTTTATTTTTGGTCCACTTAGTGAGTGTTGTATTTGATATTTTCACTCCTATTCTGTTTTTAATATTTTTTGATATTGTATTATATCTGTATTTTAACATGACATGATGGAGTAATTTCTTTGACAGCACAGCATCATGGTCAGAACATGAATATTCATGACTCTGAGTATTTACAATATAAGCTGACTTATGTGTGAGCCAATTAGCTCTGAGGAAGGTGACTTTTCTAAACTGTCAGCAGGTTGTGCGTCACCTTGCTGTGAATGCACACTATCTGAAGGCCACCAGTTGCTTTGTCAAAACACCAGTGTGGTGTCAGCACCTTATTTTTTTGATTATGGAAGGATGGTGTGGTACCCGAGGATTGGAGGAAGGTGGATGCGATTCCCCTTCACAAAAGTGGGACCAAGACAGAGGCAATAAACTACAGACCTGTCAGTTTGACATCTGTGGCAGGGAAAGTGATGGAGTCACTTCTGAAAGAAAGAATAGTTGAGTACCTAGAGGCCAGTGGGGCACAGGACCCAAGGCAGCATGGGTTCACAGCGGGAAGGTCATGTCAGATGAATCTAATAGATTTCTTTGACTGGGTGACCAAAGTAGTAGACCAGGGAGGGCTGTGGACATGGCCTACCTAGACTTTAGCAAGGCATTTGACACAGTCCCACACAAAAGATTAATAGTCAAATTAACCAGCCTGGGAGTGGGTCCCAGGGTGTTAGCCTGGGTAAAACATTGGCTGGACAATAGGACACAGAAGGTAATTGTAAATGGAGTCCACTCTGAAGAAAGAGGGTTACTAGTGGGGTACCACAGGGTTCAGTATTGGGTCCAGTCCTTTTTAATGTCTTCACAAGTGACATTGCAGAGGGACTGGAAGGAAAAGTATGCCTCTTTGCAGATGACACAAAGATCTGCAACAGGGTTGATACACAAGGAGGCATGGAAATGATGAGAAAGGACTTGGCAAGGTTGGAGAAATGGTCAGAAGTATGGCAGCTAGGATTCAATACAAAGAAGTGCAAAATAATGCACCTGGGAAACAAGAACCAAGGGGAAGAATACACAATGGGGGGAAGGTAGTAACAACAACAAAAAAGGAAAGAGACCTGGGGGTAATCATATCAGTTGACCTTAAGGTTAGCAAGCAATGTGAGAAGGCAGTAAGGAGGGCTGGGGGTATACTGGGATGCATAGGGAGAGGCATCAGCAGCAGAAAACAGGAAGTTGTTATCCCTCTGTACAGACAGTTGGTGAGACCCCATCTGGAGTACTGCGTCCAGTTCTGGAGACCCCATCTCCGCAAGGACATAGGATAGAGGCAGTCCAGAGGAGGGCAACTAAAATGGTGCAGGGACTGCAAGAGAAGCTGTATGAGGAGGACTAAAGGAGCTTAATATGTATACCCTTGAGGAAAGAAGGGAGAGGGGACATGATAGAAATGTTTAAGTACCTCAGTGGAATCAACAAAGTCCAAGAGTGTAGCATCTTTCAGAAAAAGAGATGTGCAAGAACAAGGAACACAATTTAAAGATGGGGGTGGTTCTAGGGCAATGTGAGGAAGTATTATTTCACAGAGATGGTAGTGGATGCATGGAACAGCCTTCCTGAGGAGGTTGTGGGATCTAAAACTGTGGGAGAATTCAAGAATGCATGGGACAGACATAAGGCAATTCTTGTGGGGGGTAGGAAGAAATAGGCTGTTGGTCAACTAGGATCTGCGGCCTACCCTGTAAGTAGGGAAATGGGCAGACTAGATGGGCCAAGCGGTCCTTATCTGCCATCAAAGTCTATGTTTCTATGTTTCTATTATGGACACACAGTGATTTTGCCACCTATCTGCACTTTGCATTTTAGCTATGTGTGCCTTAATTTGTCCCATACATGTTGTTACACTAATAAATGAAGAAGGTACAATTAAGGTGTGTTCCATGTCATAATAGTGATGGCAAACTAACAATTGCTATTATGGTGAGTGTATATTGCTGAAAAGCAAATCAGCGATATAAACATGCCGGCGGCCCAACATCCAATAACAATACTAAGTGGTTTTGTGGGGGGCTGTGCTCCCACACCCTCCCCTTGTGGGGGAAAGCCACTCACACCCCCCTGACTATAGATTCCTAACTCCGGGGGGGTGCATGTCTGGGAGGGGGTGACACTCTCATTGCAGCTCAAAAATAAACAAAGGCAACCACAGTCAGCGGCAAAATATTGTCTCCCAGTTCCCAGCCCTGAACCCAGTACCTGCTGTGCCAAAGCTAGCCACCCTCACTACCACAACACACAACTAGCTTGGCTGCAGCAGGCTCACCACTCCACTACAAACCCCTTCCCTATCCCTCCCCTTCCCCTCGCTATCCCCTCCTTATGGTCGCCCTTCCCTACTCTCACTTTTGCATAAGGTTACAGGGTAGTCCATGGGGACAGTGCTGAATATGAGTCGCCGTTTTGATGGTTGCTCATATTCAGTTGCTATACTCACTGGATGCCATTAAGGCGAACCTCTGTGAATTCTTGCAAGCATTGTTATGTGTAGCTTTGAGACTAATGTACAGTGAGTGCCACAGTATGGTTTGTTGTTGGGGGGGTTCTCTTAACTTTTTCCCTGGAATTTGACTCTCCTTTTGTGAACATCATATTGGTTAGTAGGTTAGTGAAACCCTGAGATTCCCATCTTCCACACTTTACAAGAGGTAGTTTGCAGCAGTGGTAAATAGTGCCACTTTTGAGGCTGTTTACCTCCACTGTAAATCTTTGAATATACCGCTAAACTCATATGCATAGGTGACCCCATCATTTGCATCAATGCAGTGGTATTATACAACTTGGCACTGCAGTACTGTGCTGGCCCTCATGGGCTTCTCAGTATGGGATGGCTGTGAGCACCAGTGCAAGTCTGGATTAGCACACCTACAAATTCTATTTGTGGGTGCTCTGATCTTTGAATATTGGACCCTCTGTCCCTCTGTCTTTAACTAACAGTGTATGGTAGATTCTACCATTCCAAATTGGAATAATTTTGGAACACTTCCATTGTGAAGGGAAATGGTTTTCTAATAAATTCCAGTTAAAGAGCTTAGTGATAACTAGAGCAATATTCTCCAATGCAGCTATACCTTATATTTAGTGATGGCACAAAAACCTTAGTCTTCCTCTGTGAGTAGCTCTAATTTCTTGTGGTTGCTGAGCAGTAAGGTTTCTGGTCATCATTAACATCTTCTGGACTGCAAAACTTTTCTTGTTATCAAGAAATCTCATTAATTCAACTTTCAAAATAGTGTATCCTGTTGGCAGCCAGCCATATTTGCCATGTGGTCATGTGGTCTGTCAGCCTCTTGCCTCCTCTCCTCCAGTGCATCTTGAACTCAAGAAGATCTGAAGAAATGTTATTGTTCTTTGTCTCTGCACATGCTTTTGAATGGAAACATTAGCCATCACCCCGTTTGCATAGATTTATTGGACATATCTTTTCCAAATGGCTGGTACTTTATACATATTCATGAAGCTAGCTTATCGTCTTTGTCAAACAACATAAATGACTTGGGAAGCTAAATTTGCAGAGTCCTACATTTTTTACATTTATTTTAAAGTTTTACTATTCTTCACAACCTTGATGCAGAGTAATACAATTAATCATTTTGAGACCCTTATCTCCAGATGTACCGAATAATGCAGAGACAGTCAGGATAAGTACATTAGATATATTTATAGATACAGCTCAGCAAAACTACATTCATTTCAATGGGATTTCACAGTTATATATTTAGAGCTATCTCTACTTATAGTATCAATGACTGCCACTGTATTTTCTATCACTTATAATTTGCAAGAAATCCATTCTTGCTTATTTCTTACTTTCTTGTCATCTCCCAGGATTTAACTATCATTGGAAAGCATACAATACTCCTAATAGACTGATACACCACACATGTATTGTTATTTTGGCATACAGCAAGGACATGGGAAAACATCGTTACTCCCATATGTTTTAACAAATGTAGCATATACTTGCTGTGTTGTGTTGTATCTCAGCAATATGAGCTGACCTCTATCATCAAGACCAAAGTTCTAATGCTAGGCATTTCTGGATCTGAATGAGTCATCTTCTTCTCTGATGTATTGTTTTCATTCAGCCTGCATGGACATGTACTGTATGTTTGCAAAAATAAAAAAATAATGATTGTACACTTGTTTCAGAGATAGGTGGTACAATGTTATGTTATTTTAATCAATAACTCTCAGTACTGTAACTCCAGTTAAGAATTGTTAAACTTATCAATGTGATGCATTTTAAATAATAGTAATACCTAGTGTCATAACTAGTTAAGATTAGGCGGATCTTCATACTATTATAAAGCATTGGAACTGCCCCACCAATCAGAGGACAGCGTACTGTACCTCTTGTTGAGCATACAGTTGTGCCTTGCACTCCTTGGCACAGCTTATTCCTGACGTGGTGATGCTAGTTTGTCTTACTGTTCTTGTTAGAATTATCGTGGTGACCCCAGCTGTAATCCTGGTAAAAAAAAGCAGTGTATTTATTCATAAACTTCCCATGAAATTGGCAGCACATTTTCACAAATGAGCATTCTTTGAGCCACAGAAGTGAATGGGAAACTGTGAACACATTTCATAAAATAAACAATCCTTTAGCCACAGAACTTAAAAGAGAAATAGCACATTGTATCAAACAAGCAGTCACTTCAGGCAGAAAACATAACAGGAAATTGTCAGCACATTGCATCATACTGCCTATATTGACTACTCATTTGATATTATTCGTTATTTCACTTCAAGTTCTGTGGCTAAAGAACTGGTCATTTTATAAAATGCGCTTACAATTTTCTGTTCACTTCTCAGTATAACAACGTAATGACCATCAATGTAATGTACCACTACCATATGCAAAGAGCAGGGGACAGCAGCAATAAGGGTACAAATAAATCGAACATTGTCAGCAAAACTTGTAATCTAAAGTGCTGTTCTGGGCTGGAGGCAGTTCCACTGCTTCATAATATATTAATATGTATAGTGAGGGGTGTGTCTTACAGGATAAGAAGGTTGTCTAATGCTGTTTTGGTCAGACATAACCACTCAGCTTTTCTTTGTGGTCTTCTTGCCCAAAACAGCATAAGATAAACTTCTTACCCATTAACAGATACCTTTCACTATAAGTATTAGTATATATAGTATCAGCATATCTTCCATTATAATGGAGCCTATCACTAAACACCATTGTATGTCTCTTTCTGGTTAATGAGGCATTTTAAAACAGAATCCTTATACATGTAAATATGGCAATTGTTTTACAGAATCTCTCCATTTCGTTGTTTATTGAAGAGAAATAGGAATTACAATCCTTTGAGTCATAGACTTCTTTGCAAAGGCTCCACATCAGTACAAGAAAGCTTAAAACATTACATTAGACAGAAATTATACATAAATCATACAGCTCAGGGGTATATACATTATTTACATTGTAGGGTAACAGCATCTAGGATCTTAGAGAAGACCCTAGGTTAATAGTTGTGGGATACTGCAGGTTACAGTTTTGAAGGGTCATTAACTGAGCCCATGAAAAATAATAAAACCTAGGGTGATATTTATAACATATCGAATAAAGCCTGAAGAAATGAGTATAATGAGAATTTTATACACACTCAATTTCTGGGATAGTACATAAACCCTGAGAGTGAAGCTTGAGGGGTTTATAATAGCATTCCACACTGAGGGTGTGTTTAAAATTTCAGCTTTACACAGTCCTCCAGACTTTGTTTCATAGATTTGCTGGGTTCCTTTTCTTTTGATGCAAGCCCCCTTTCCCACCCGCACAGAGCTGGCCACAGCCTGAACTCCATACGAGCTGGGAGTTGAAAGTGGCAGCTGGCACTGTCATTTTCCAACCATGTATATTACTGCAGCAAGTGTGCATGTTGTCTCTTACTCCTTCCCCCCATACCATCCTTACCTGCTCCTCCTCATCCCTATTTGAATCCGCTACCCATTCTCCTGCCTTAACATCCCCCTCACAAGTGTTACCCTCCAGCACACCAACCTTGCTTTCTGCCACCCTGCTAGTCCCCCTGCCACTATTAATACACTTTTCCCTTACCTTCTGTATGACCCCCCCCCGGTCCTCTAGGCTAGCCAGCACTGAGAATCTGATCCTCGACTGCCTCCCCTTGTCCTGAGCCTCCCCTGATGCCCCACCATGTGACTTCATTCCATGCTCTGCCAATGATACCTTACTAATCCTCATCTTAACCACCCTCCACTTATCTAATTTTGTTCCCATTGGCTCCTGAGTAGATGCTGACTCTGCTCACATTAGCCTCACTCCTTGTTTTATCTGCTGTTCACCAGCTGTGACATCTGGGGAAACCCTCCCCAGGACCCTTGGCCCCAGATGCTCCCCCTAACCCTGCTCACCACCTCTTCTCTGCTCCCTTCTCAGCCATGCAACCTCCTCCCTAAGTTGCCCAAGCTGCCTGCACACCATACATCCCCCTTTTCTCCATGCAGTTCCCAAGAAGATGGATGCCTCACAGCCATTACAGCTTACCACCCTCCCTGCATCCCCTCTTCTACTGCTGCTACCAAACATCCACCACCTCTCTGCCTCACCCCATGAGTTATGCCTGCCCCAGTTTCTAGGTCCCTCCATCCTTGTTTAATACATCCTGCTCTTAGGTCCCACAGTTGAGTAATGCAGTTAGCACAGGCATTTTCAGTTTGAACAATTTGCTAGTGCTGGCAAACTCTGTAAGTAAATTAGCTGAGCCTCTGACCCAATAACGGTTAGTACTGCAAAATAGTCCAAATAAATTAAATTAATAAATTAACTGATTTATGCACTGAATGAGCTGATACTATATCCCAATTTGGATACACTAATTGATTACTTGGCTAATGTGCTCCCATGCCCCTGCCTGCTTCCCTGCTTCCCCAGGCTCCAAATGTCACCAATTAACTTCAGCTTTAGAAAATGGGCTTGAAAAATAAAGCATGCTGATTGGCTGAAAGCCTTACTCAGGCCTGCATTTATTTTTTAATAGAGCCCACTGAAAAACAACTACCAATTTAGGGTGTCACATTACTTAGGATATCATGGGGGCACCCTGAATTTTTAAAATGACCAGCTGGCATTTTTTTTCTCTTCCTAAGCATTGACTTGGCGACCAAGCTCCCCACCCCGGTCTCCATTCCCTTTAATGAATTAAAAGCAAATAACATACAAAAAGAACAATAATTCCAAAGCAGTATTTTCCCTGCATCTCCCTTACACTGCAGCTCCTCGATGACACACATTCCCAATGCTGTACCAATCCCCATGAAACACAAGGAACCGCTGAGTAAGTTACCAGCAAACAAATTGTCTTCTATACACTTTTCCACCGCAAATCAAAATGTGTAAGAAGGAACAACTGATCAAGTTACCGGCAACCAAACTGTGACTTTTCCCCCCGCAAATCAAAACATGTAAGACCAGAGATGTGTTAAATGGAGGGGAAAACAAAAACATTTAGACTGTTGCCATGTCACCTGAAACATCCCCAACTCCACTTCCTGCTTTTGCATTGCAGGCTCATGCACTGATTCTCCTGATCTCTGTGAAAACACAGCAGCTCTGCTATCCCCACTCACAATTACACAGCAAAACTAACACAATCTACAATAAATGTACCTGCACTGTACATGCTTGCTTTTTCTTTTGCTGTTGACTTGATCACACTCAAAACTTAGGTACAGAACTTCCCTGCTGAACAGCTCCATACTGCGACTGGGTAGCAAACAGTACGTGTTGGTGGTGGGGGACTCCAGCAACTGCCAGACTGACAAGGAACTGGCTTTTTTTTCCCTCTGAGCCACAACTGTGTGGGGACAGGAGGGGTAACCATGGTAACCAACTACAACAGGCACAATTAAAGAGGCTCAAATCGGACAAATGTCCAAGCAAAACAGCACAGCAATGCAACAGAGGAACTATTTTTTTTTTTACAATTAATTAAAAGCAAAATAACATACAAAAAAAGAACAATAATTCCAAAGCAGTATTTTCCCTGCATCTCCCTTACACTGCAACTCCTCAATGACACACATTCCCAATGCTGTGCCAATCCCTTTGAAACACAATGAACTGCTAAGTTACCTGCAAACAAACTTTATACACTTTTCCACCGCAAATCAAAATGTGTAAGAAGGAACCACTGAGCTTTAACCATTTCAACATCTTCCACCCAGGGAGGGTGAACCAATCAATTCCCAGTGGTTTTCTTGTAAAAATGACAACAATTGTTTTGTAGTTTGTCATGTTTCTATTTATGAACAAATACTTTCTCCACATAAGAGGGTGGCAATGAGGGCCACCATGGCCTCCAATTATGCCAACCTACTTATGGGGAAGTGCCGGCCCAGTGGCACTGAGGGTTGAGGTGCTGGATGCCACACCTCATGTCACACAAGCAATTTGGGTTCAGGAACAAGCCTGGGTCATCAGGGGTTGGCTAGGGGGGAGAAGGATCGAGCCTCCCAATGACTGCTCTCCTTCTCCGGGGAGGGTGGGATGGGAAAGCCATGGTTTTGCCAGCTCCTGGCAGTGGCTGGGGGTTATTGCAGGCAGGCAGCTCAAAAAATGGGTCAAAACTGGTGGCGTCTGATGTGCAGTGCATGGGAGTATGCACAGCAGTGGCGTTGATGCCATTGCATGGACATGCCTGGGAAGAATAAGGGATCAAGTAAAAATACTCCTTGGCATGCAGGATGAGGGTTGATCCAACACTGCTGCACCACTTTGACTCTGGTTGCTCCCCCTGGGTCCCAGCCTCCCAGCTTCTGCGGTGGTGGGGTATGTATCCTCCACGACACAGCCGATGTGCAGATCGAAGGAGGGGGTAGAGCACGGTATCTGGAGCAGTGCAGGAGCTGTGAGACCAGCCTGACTGGGGGGAACCATAGGTAACATCCCCCCAGCCATAGAGGAATCCAAAAATTATATACCAAAAAAAAACTTCTTATTGGGAAGTGATAACAGGAGTTTGTGTTTAGCAGTGTCACAAATTCATATTCACATACTTTGGATTTATGAAAATGCTATATTGATTACTTATTTCATCATCTAGAAAGGCACAGAGAAGTTTAGTCTCTTGGTGAGGCATTTAGAGTCTACAAATCAGAACTTGCACTTTAAGGTGCAAATCCAGACAGAAAATACATTTTTTTTCTGGATCTGTGGGTGTTTCATTGAGGGGCGTAATGTTGGTACTAATTTATTTAAGAAACTTATGGAATGTAATAGTCACAGGAGGATTACCTCAGGTATCAGTCCTGGGGCCAGTCCTCTTTAATATCTTCATCAGTGACATTGCAGATGGACTGGAGGGTAAGGTTTGTCTGTTTGAAGATGACACCAAGATCTGCAACAGAGTAGATGATTCAGATGGGGTGGACAGAATGATAAGAGATCTGGATAAACTGGTAAAATGGTTGGAAGAGTGGCAACTGGGGTTTAGTGCAAAGAGGTGCAAGATCATGCACATAGGGAAGAGAAACCCTGAAGCCACCTATAGGCTGGGAGTCGCAATGAAAGAAAGAGACTTGGGCATCATCATCATCACAGATGACCTGAAATCATCCAAGCAGACCACTAAAGCAGTAGGTTTGGCTAGGGGGATATTGGGGTGTATTAGTAGGGGTATCACAAGTCATAAGAGGGAGGTAATAATCCCACTTTACAAGACACTGGTTAGGCCCCATCTGGAGTACTGCGTGCAGTACTGGATGCCACACCTTCACAAGGACATTAACCAAATTGAGGCAGTCCAGAGAAGGGCAACCAAAATGGTGCAGGGACTGCATCAGAAAACATATGAGAACAGATTAACAGAGCTCAATATGTATACCCTAGAGAAAAGGAGAGAGAGAGAGAGAGAGAGAGAGAGATGATATGATCGAAACATTCAAACACCTTAAGGGCATTAACAAGGTGAAAGATTTTAACATGTTTCAATATAAGAAAAATAGCAGCACAAGAGGACACAGCATGAGATTAGAGGGAGGTCAATTAAGGGATAATGTGAGGAAGTTCTTTTCCACAGAAAGGGTGGTGGATGCATGGAACGGCCTACCTCAGGAAGTGGTGGATATGAATCCAGTGCAGGGCTTCAAACAGGCATGGGATAGGCATAAGGAAGCAATACAGATGAGTATGAATAGATAGGCCATTGACAGAGCAAAGGCCGATGGCACATTCATAAGGTAGAAAAAGAAATGGGCAGACTGGATGGCTCTTGTGGTCCTTATCTGCCATCAGCTTCTATGTTTCTATGTTTCTGGCCAGCATTTGTCACTCATCACATGTCATGAACAATATTCCAAAGGTAAAGCTCATTAGGACATTCAGAAACTGCACATGTCCAGAGGATTTTGCATATAGGAGGGAAGAACAGGTTGCCTGCTTCAAAGAAAGTGGGTATGGTGTTTCTACCTTTGAGGTAACTTTGGAACATGTGGATAATGTGCAAAAACAGGATGCCCTCATCCCAAAAATACATAGAAGTAAGGGGACTACACAGATGAAAAGTGCATTTACTACAACATATACAGTAGTTCTAAATCTGCAGAGATGAAGACTTTACACCACAGAAATTGGGGCACATTGGGGACAGACCCAACACCCCAGAAATTTATAGGTGATACCCCCAAATGGCCTACATCCCAGAAATATAAGAGATCATATGGTCATATGTTTTTTATGCACACCACTGGCATTCCCCTTTTCATGGCTTCCCTCTGCACCCATAAGGTCATTCAAATGTAGGAGGTGCAAATATTGCCATTACATAAACAACATAAAATCATTCAGAATCCAACATATTGGAAATTAAAATATTATTAAATAGTTTACTAACTCTTTTGCTCCCAGTAGCCATTTTGGGTCCATTCTAGCAATGGATGGTTATGATGCCATATGGTGTCTATGGGAACAAATGAGTTAACTGTAAAACTAGTGGGGTGGTTTACCTTATGGATAGCTCCTACAGAGTATTTTATGTGGAATGGATGGTTCCCCAGTTTATTACTGAAATTGGTGAACATATGAGGGCCATCCAAAATGATGATGAAAATTATGCAATTGTATATCTGACCACCTCCAGAGAAGAGAAACATCATGTTTCCTTCACCAGTTCTGGAAAAGTTACCACTGGGAGGAGGGGGAGCAATTTGGGAAAAATTATTTGTTGATCAGAATGTTTCTGGCAATATGATCTGAGAGCCCAGGAGAACAGTGGGCTAAATGATAATGTAGATTTGGCTTCATTTCTCACATGAGGGGACTATATTCTCATGGGAGATTTTAATTCCCCCAAAATTAATTGGGACCCATTAGAAGAGTCTGGAACATGTGAAAATAACTTTATGAATACAACAATATCTAACAGCTTTGAACAGAAGGTTAGATTACAAACTAGAGGTAATACTTTAGATTTAATCTTCACTAACATGCAAGCTGGTATCTCTGAACTTAAAATGCTGCCACCCTTAGGTGACAGTGACCATAATATGGTTGAAATAGAGCTGACACTAAAAGTCTGCATTACCAAAGGCACAACAATAGTTAAGAACTTCTACAAAGCAAATTAAAATAATATCAATGAACATCAAAGGGACTGGAACTGGGAAAAAGACCTAAAGGGTCTAAACTCAGAAACAACCTGAGAGAAGATAAATGACAAAATCAAGTAGTATATAAAACTTTGGGTGCCAGAAAGAATAAAATATGTTAACAATAAAAGACTTCCATCATGGTGGAATAAAACTATAAAACGTCTTATCAACAGACGAAACAAACTATACAACAAACACACTACAACCCCAACTTGGGTTAAATACAAAAAAAGTGCAAACAAACTGAAAAAAATCATTAGAAAAACTAAAAAAGAATACAAACATAAACTAGTTAGTATTACTAAAGACAACAACAATTTTTTTCTTCAATTATATAGGCTCACTAAAAGGCGTTCAGAAAGGGATTGACCCATTAGTAACATCCAAAGGTACACTGAACAGTGAAGCTGAGATGGCAAATGAACTTAATGACTACTTTCTGAGTGTATTCCAACCAAGACAGATACCAATCAAAATACATACTTCTCAGCCAGTACTTCTGAATTACTTCACAACTGCTGAAACAATAGAAACCATTGCTAAAATTAAACTCAATGACTCAGCTGGCCCCAATGGAATCCCACCAAAATTTATTTCGGAATTATCCTCAGAATTGGCTGGTCTGCTGACCACACTGTTTAACGTATCTGTAAAAGAGGACAAATCCTTAACAATCTGGCAAACCGCAAATGTGACACCTATATTTAAAAGTGGATCAGATAAGCTTGTTAACAATTACAGGTCAATAAGCTTTACTTTGGTTATTAGCAAACTAATGGAATACTTAATCCGATCCAGAATAATTAATCATATTAACAATAAAGGCAGCATAATCATATCGCAACACAGGTTTAGCAAAGGGAGGTCATGTTTCTCAAACTTACTTCAATTCTTTAAACCAGTAAGCGCAGCTCTGGACAAAGTCCTTGCAGCCAATATATTGTTTCTGGACTACTCAAATGCCTTTGATACCACATCACACAATATTCTTCTAGATAACCTCATAAAAATTGAATTACATCCAAACATAATTAAATGGATTACGTCATGGCCTGATAATAGATCATAGAAAGTAGTCATTAGGAGATACGAATCCATGATATGCTCTGTGACTAGTGCAGTTCCTCAGGGCTCAGTCCTAGGGCCAACACCTTTTAACATATTTGTTGCTACCATGCAAATTGACACCACTGCATGGCTGAGTAAGTACGGCAATGACTGCAAAATAGGCACTATAATCACCGACATCAATTCCAAAAACTTATTTCAAAACAATATAACCATGCTTGAACAATGGTCCAGAAACAATAATATGTCTTTTAATATAGATAAATGCAAAATCATGCACTTAGGTCATAATAACCCCAGGTTTTCTTATTATTTAAATGGTCATAAAAATCAAACTAATGAGAAGGACCTAGGTGTATATGTCACCAACGACTTATCCTTTGATACCAATACAAAACTCAAAGTTAAAAAAGGACATCATTCTTAGGATACATATTTAGGTGCATCAAAAGTCAAAATCCAGAAGTTATTGTACCACTGCATACAAGTTTGGTTAAGCCACACTTGGAATACTATATACAGTTCTGCGCACCACAAACCTCTATGGGCTCTAATATCATAGAAAAGGTACAACAAAAGGCAACAGAGAAGATAAAAAATATGAAGAATCTAACATACACCAATAGGTTGAATAGACTTCATCTTTATTCATTTCAGTACAGAAGAACAAGAGGAGATCTCTGTCTCATGCACAGAGCAAAAAATTACCCATTTCTTGGAGTAACAATAGGTATTGCCAACCAAACCAAAAATAAAAATACAAGATCACATAACTACCAAATAAAAGAGAAAAACAATAACATGGTGAAAAGATCTAAATGGTTTACTCAAAGAATTATAGCAAAATGGAATAGTTTACCACAGGACATAGTTGATAATGGGACAATCACTTCATTTAAAAGCAGGCTAGACAAATTCATGGGAAGCACAACATTTGATTTTCACCTATAATTATGGGTGCAAGTTCACAATGGGTGAAAGCCTGATGAACTTATAACATGCTATGAAACTATGAGATAGATATCTCTGTTCTCATATTTAGACACTGTGGGATAAGACATTCTGTTTTTTCAACAGTTTCTCTTCTTAGTTAAAAAAAAAACTCTTCTTCTCTCCCAACTTGTTGATGTTACCTATAAACAGGTCTCCAGTTCAGATATCCATTTTGTGTATACATAATACATTTGCACATGCACATGGCTCTGTAATAATTAAATATATTATTTATTGCTTGCATTCACCAGGACACATCTGGAAACAAACAACACTGCTCAGTGTGCTTGTCCTTGTGAAACGTTTAAATAACTAAAATGAATAAATTCAGTACATCCATGTTAGTGTTTTATGGATGAGAAGATGCTGGAATGGCTGAAGCTGTGTAATTATCTCCACTATCTGTATATGTTTATCATGCTAGAATTACTGTATGAGACATTCTTTTCGCTGGAATAAAATGTTCACTATATTCACTATTTTGCAAATCCAGTGAAAATTATATGCCAGTGAAAATATATACTGCAATTGACAAGCTAGCATTCTCTTGCTCTTTAGCTAAATCAAACTGCCATGAAAATGTCAGAGTGGACAAAACAGTGAAATTTAAGGGCAGTGAATTAATTATGTTATACAGTATTTTCAGCACTTTATGTTCATGTTATGATACTGTCCCTAGTTCCCATTGGTGACTATGGGCCCAATTTTAGAAGGTTGATGCAGGTCTTGTGTCAAGCTGTACATCAGCCACAAAGTGTGGTGCAAGTGCATAGAATGCAGCTTCCACAACTGTACTAAATTTTAGTACATTGGGCACAGTTGCAACGCTTTATGCAATTTACAGCAGCTTGTGCCAAAGCTTTGGCACAAGCCCTGTAAACTGGCTCCCCCAATGACAGAAAGGTAGACTGATGGGAGCTGGTCAGTCCTGCTGCATTGGATGCAAGGGACTTGCATTCAGGTTTCCTTTGAAAATCACGTTTGCTGCACTGTTGGATGCAGGTTGCCACTTGCATCAAACCCACTACTGCAAGTCCATTGTGTCGATCCAGGGCCTGCTTTGTTTCAGGATGGTGGGGGAGTGCAGTGAGACACTACCTACCGGGGTGGGTGGAAAGAGGGATCACTAGACCACCAGGGCAAAAAGTATTTTTACTATGTGGAGGATAGGGATGGGTGGGTGGGTTACACGTCTGATGACTACTGACCAGCTACTACTGGACACAGGTGGGTGATCCAGTGGGGAGGGACCACTAGGCACCAGAGTTGCTATTTTTATATACAAATTGGGTGGGTGGGTGAATGGGTGGGTGGATGGAGGGACCTCTAGTCACCAGGTTTTTTTTTTTTTAATACACATTGGGCAGACAGGTGATTGGGGGGGTGAGAGGGACTGCTAACCACTGGTGGGGGGGTTACTAACATGTTGGGCTGCACAAGGTGGGGCTGAAACAGGGCAAAATTTCACCTCACTCATTCAAAAGTTTTCCAATCTGCCAAATGTGGATGCTCAGAAAATGTCCATGAAAGTTGACAAATTCTGTGAAAGTTCTACTAAGGTGGAATGGCAACTTTTGCACACCTCTAGATAAAATATATTCTGGGAAATTCTCAAGATGGTCTACTGTACAGAAAAATCACTCCACATTCAAGTTTTGGTATACAGTAAGCTGAGAGAATATCAAGAGTGTTGAGAAAGAGGAGGAAGTGAGGGAGATTTCAGGACTAGAAATAAACAATGAATTGTTGCACTACCAAACATTTTCAATGAGGTTTACTAAATTTTTTTTTTTTTCTTTTTATTTACATTTTTTCCACCAACCAGGTTGCCGGCCACCCGGTACTCAACGGTCATGGACATGACTACACCCAATTGGCCTCTAGTCCTCCGATACCCCGTGGTTTACCCCCCATGGCGGGCCACGGGATGGAGGAGGGAATATCCCGCAGAGACCGTGAATCGGGTCGGAGGACTTGGCCTGGTGTTAATCTGCCGCGCGGGTTTCATGGAGGGTGGCCGGCAACCGTCCTTTTTCCATTTTCTCTGGGGAAGGCGGGACGCAATGACGCATGACGCCCTGCCCCGCCTCCAATGCTCTTTGAGCGGGCAGCTTGGTGTTCCTAGCCTCGCCAGGAGTCCCATCACCAATGCTGCCCGAACCTCCCCGGGAGAAGGAGAGAGCAGTCCAACGGACGCTCAATCCATCTCCCCCCGGCCAGCCCTCTGATGACTCGGGTCCGTTCCCGAACCCGGGTTGCCGGTGTCATAAGCGGAAATCCCATCACTGCGCCGACGGGCCGGCTGAGGTTTACTAAATTTAAAAAATAAATAAACATTTGCCAGATAATCATTTGCCAGGTGGCTGTTAGCAAGATTGTCTGACAAAAGTACAAAGAAACAAATGTTTTTTTCTCCAGTCATTGCAGGAAAGAAATGTCACTAGTAGGAGGTCAGAAGTTCATTTTAAACAGGAGAAATTATAGTGCACGTTGAATAAAATGTATCACATGGAAAAACTGATATGTACTGATAGATGCAGAAGGAAGCTTTTGGCAATAATGGGGCACTATGAGTTGTAATTATCATCTGAACAATAGGTACTGTGTTGCCATGGTCCTCTTTGCCAACCTAATGCTCCCTGTACCACAATATGAAGTTGTGGGAAAAGATGAGCTGATTGCTGTCCACACCGGCTATCCTATACTGTCTGGAGTGCATAGCCACTGTGGCAGACTTCTGGATGGCAAAGGCTACACAACCCTGAAGCTGCAACTTGGGTGCCTTGGCAACTTTCATGATTCTATGTAGTGCAACTTCATCCCACTTCCCACCCCTCATAGTCAGGCAAATGAGTAGCTATGCATGCCTGTACTGGATTTGGTGCAGAGGGAGCAGAAGGCTAATTCATAACAGCTAAAGAGTAGACATGTGTGAAATTGGAAAATTTCTCCTAGCAAAATATTTTGCATAATTTCCGCATTACAAAAAATTTTTCACCTAGGCGAAAAATAATTTTGCTTTCACATAAGGCGAAATTTCGCCAAATTACGCTGAATTTCACAAATCTTTTGAAATTTCACCAGTGAAATTGCAATGCATTGTGGCTAAATAGCTGAAATGTCATGTGCAGGCTGCTTTCTGCACAGTATATTGTTTGTTGAGTTGGAGAGCAGTTCAGTGTGCTGCATCACAGCCATCAAACCCTTCAAAAAACTCTTTATTTGTAATTTTTGAGAGTTAATTGCTCCCAAAACTTAGTTTAGTTCCTAGTGCTGCTAGTGAACCTTTTTTTATTTGGGTATCTTTGGATACTACTTAATTAAACTTAGGTAGTGTTTTCGGTTATTTCTGTGTCTGTGTCTGTGCAGTAGTTTAGTGGGGGAGGGTTGACCATGTGGGGTGTGTGTGTGTGTGTGTGTGTATGAAAGCAGAGCAGGCTAGTTCCTAATATTTGACAGATTACTCACAAGTTGTGAGTGAGTTTCTGTAATTTCTTTTAAGTCTTAATATTTTTTTTGGTGTGCTACTTATTTGTTACACTTTCCTTACATATTGACCCTTTTTTGGGTGACTTTATTTGAACAGTTACTCATTCTGAGTTGTTCTGTTCCTGTTTCCCTTTGCTTAATCACTTTTGTGCTATATTTTTTGATTGGAAGTATTTGTGTACATTGACCAATTAACTTGTCCATATCCAGGTAGGTACACTGCATTGTTGAATTGCTCATAGAAATTAAAATTGTGATCTAGCCTCTGCATTGCAGCGTTACAGTTTTTCTATTTAATTTTCTTACCATATTAAACCTTTCCTCCCTGTTACACCACTAGTGTTTACTACCTGACCCTACTATATATGGGGGCATGTTAGGCAGTGGCAGCACCACAGTTAGGCCTGAAACCCATTTGAAATGGTGCAGAAAACAACAGATTTGGGTCCTGGTGGTGGATGTGAACCATGTAACTGCATGTCTGACACCTGATTTCTATCTGAATGCGCTGTAACATTTTTGGGGAAACATTTCTGGACTTGTGTGGCATGTTAGGCAGTGGCACCACCACGGTTAGGCCTGAAAACCCTTAGAAATGGTGCAGAAAACAGCAGATGTGGGTCCTGACGGTGGATATGAACCCTGTAACTGCATGTCTGACACCTGATTTCTGTACGAGTGTACTGTAACATTTTTTGGGAAACATTCCTCGACTTCTGGGCCATGTTAGGCAGTGATAACACCATGATTAGGCCTTAAACCATCGGTAGACAGTGGGCCAAACAACATGTTTTGGTCCAGGTGGAAGACATGCAACATATAACAGCATGTCTGACACCTGTTTTATGTCTGAATTTACTGTAGCATTTTCTCTGAAACATTTCAGGAATTCTGGCCTTCTGGGGCATGTTGTCAGTGCTGGCACCAGATGTGTTACATCTTTGTAATGTTGCCCACAACAATATGTGATGCAACATCACATAGCATTGTGAAACAGTTTTTTAATAGGCACAGTACTTGACATTTGTGGATAGGAGAGGAGGAGGAAACATGTGAAAGAGCAGGTGCTGCCTTCAACATAACTTTAACAAAACATAACACTGACCAACAATTCAGTTGCATTCCCCATATATGGAGTTTGCAAAGGAAAGGCCAGCACCAATCGAAGTCTGTGGGCCATTATGGCCAGGTGCACAGAGTCTTTATTTTTTTTTATTTAAATACCTCATATGAGTTGCTTCGACTCAAAGTAAGAAACAATCACCACAAGCACATATCCATAAAGTGCTCTTTCTTTATTACAGTGTGGCATGCAAACAATGTAAAAAATGCTCCCATGTAACTAAGATAAAAACACCCGCTCTCTCCAGGCACCATACTTCATGATACATATAAGGAATGATGGTGCCTTGGGGAAGCGGGCATTTTTAACTTTGGAGTGGGCGTCTTTAACTTGATTATATGGAAGCACTTTTTATATTGTTTACTTGCCACTTTAGAGAATCGAATAAAGAATGAGCACCTTATGGACATGTGCTGTGGTGAGTACATCTGTCTTTGAGTTAAAGCAACTCACACAAGGTATTTGAATTCCAAAAAAACTATGCACTAATCTGTGCACAAGGCCCAGATGGCCAACAGCCTTCGGCAGGAGCCGGCAATTCATTTGCAAACTCAATATATAGAGAATGCAACTGCATTACACATCATTATGATGTTAAAAGGAATATTGTAGGTGTAACCAACTCTAAGAAGTAGCACACACCACAAATAATAAGAGAATAAGGTGTTTAATAAGGGAGGGGTACACGGATACGGTTCAGAATAAGCATAACAAATGACAGGCAGGATCAGGAGAACAAGGGTAATGCAACAATGAGAGGGGAGAACTAATAGAGAGAGAGCAAGAAAAGGGGCTGAATTCTTTAGGGAGCATAAGACAGTAACAAACACAACAGCAACAGTCAATAAAATTATTTTACATGCAAAATAAAGAAACAAGAAGACTTAAGGAATAGATGTAGATTAAAGAGGACAGAATATATATATATATATATTTTTCTACTTTTTTATAGGGGGAACATACAAGCAACAGAATGGAAGATAGAAAAATGAAAACAAAAAAAAAAAAAACAAATTAATTTGTGCTGCCACATTAAGTGCCGGTGGGGCTGCCATGGAGCTCAGACAGGATGCTCATGATTTTGTCAACATCACACTGCAGTTTAGAAATCTCCCCCGAGTATCACTAAATTCCTGTCCGAAATCATTTAACTCCTGTCAGAGATGCTGGACTTCAGACAGGATAGCTGATAGGTCCGCATGTGTCACTGGCACTGCTGGCAGGGCAAATGCTGCCTGTGCTGCTGGCTTTGGATGGGGAGGCCTGGAGGGGTCCTGATGTTACTGACTGCTGCTGTTTTCTGGTACAGCAAGCATGGCAAGGACGTTAAACTGGTCCAGCCATGCCTCCCTCCTGCTCACCCCCTTCAGTGCTTACACCCACACTGCTCCCCACAGCAGCACTTGATAATGCTGCCACCTCCCGCAATGTGAGGTCCCATTGCAGCAGGTGGTGGTGGACTATGTGGCTATGCTGGCCTGTTGTCCCGAAGTGGGTCCACACTTTCCTCGATGCAGGTGACCACTGGGTCACCAACAGATATTAAGTAGAAAAAATCCCAGACAGGAGAACTTCGGGATGACGGGGCCATGGGAGGGGCCGTAGATAATGCCTCAGGCACTGACTCCTCCTCCTCCTGCTCAGAAGGGGGCACAATCTCCTGCTGCCTGGGCAGAGGAACAGTATCCTGATGCTGGGGAAGGGGCACTGTCTCCAACAACTGCTGCTGTGGTGGAGGGGCCACAGTCTCTTCCTGCTGCTGGGGGTGGGGCACAGTTTTCTGCTGGGTGCTAGTGCTGAAGCCAAAGCCTCCTGCTGTGGCATTTCATTTGTGATGGTTTGCTGAAATGCACATACAGGTGCCCCACTGTCTTCACCCTTCTCCATTACATCCACAATCCACAAACACCACCAATTCAAACAATTCAGAGAGCTGGGAAGGGGGAATCAAACACACACTATCACACACACATACTATCACACACACACACACACACACATGCACACACACACACACACACACACACACACACACACACACACAAGCACCAGACACTAAAATATGAACTATGGCAAAGACAAACAAGGAAAAGTTAGAAAAAAATAGCACAAACTAGGCAATTTTAGGTGTAAAAGTGCACTCTGCAGTCTCAGGGAGTATAAATGCTGCTTGCTTCCTCGAGATATATAGCACAGGAAATGAAATGAACCACTCATTTCTTGCCTATTTAGACTCAACCATGTGACCACCTGCAGACTGAAAAGCCCAATTTTTCCTAATTTCACCCCAGATGCACAGGTGAAATTGGTGGCAAAATTTTGCCTAAAGGCCATTATTACGCAAGAAGTTTCACTGGGAGAAATTGGTGATTTCACCATATTTTCACCAGCATAATAAAATTTGCCTGCATCTCTACTAAAGAGGCCCTAGAATGAGCATGGGGGGTCCATGATGCATGCAGGCTCAACACAACCATACGGGGATGCATATAAGGTGTCTTAGATTGGACCCTTAGAGTAACAGTATGGAATTGTTTTGAGCAGTCTACTGAAGTGTGAAAGTTTCTTGCAACTTGCTGAGGCTTAGATGTCTAATTTCTTGTTATTTCTGCCTTCATAGTTGGCTGAAATGAAAAATTAAATAAAAAAATAAAAACACCTTTGAGTTTGGGACAGTTCCTTAAATGAAAGAACAGTACACACAAGACCATATTATCTAGTCTGACGTTTGTCCTTTACCTTCCTGACTCAGACCCCAGTATCACTTCTTTGACTCCTAATGCTAAGCATATCCTGAATAAAGTGTACCTTTTTTTAACTCTTGATATGACTCTAAGGCCAGTATTGTTTTTTTGAAGTTTCCACAGAACCCTTGGCAAGCTTTACTTCTCTGGCAGTTCCCATTTCTAGTGCCTCTACCAATCAATGGGTGCACTCTCATCTGCTGGGCAGGCCTTCTCACTTTGTAAGGTTGTGAGTCCTTGTGGTCCCTGTGGTGCAGTCCATTGCATGAAAGGCAAGTGCACAAAGGGTGCCTACTGTGGGTGTTAGCCACAAAGTCAGCCATCTGCCAGTCACACTGCCCAGCAATGTCCACCTTTTGCTCAGTACCTAAACCTGCTGCAACTTTTGGACTTTTACACCTACCTTGATGTAAGTTGTTCGGTCATTACCATTTCTGAACATTAATACTTGCCTGTTTTCTATGCAAGGCAAGCTGTCCCCTGCACTGCCTACCCTCTGGGACTATTTGCTCTCAGTAACTAAACATTGGTTGTACTTGCTAACTAGTGATGCAAGTTATAGAAGCGCTAGGGCTTACTTGCTAGTTTAACACCAGCATATAACCAGTTCACTCAGTCACTTTCTGCAATTATATTGCTGCCTGCTACTCTGTTACTCTGCAACTCCTTATCTGGGGTTTATCAACATGCTAAGGGGCTAGTGGCACCTATAACTGATCTTCTGGTTGTAATCTAATTTGACTGCTGTCTTGTGTGTAATCATTGCTGTCTACTAATCTGTTACATTGTAACTCCCTATCTGGGGTCTGGCAAGATACCTAGGGACTCGTTGTTACTTATACCAACAAATGGCTAGTTTTCTGTTCTAATTTAAATTGGATTGCTGAACTGCAGTTAATATTTGCTGCCTACCAAACTGTTACCCTGCAACTCCTCATGAGACCTCCTAACATGTGCTAGGTATCAGATTGTTGTATGATTCCTGCAAAACTCCAGGTGTCTGGACATACTGTAGCTATTGTGTTGTCATACACCTAATTTTTGCTATCAGGTAAACTGTTACATTTCAACCTCCTATTTTGGGGGTCTGTTAACTTACAGGATCAGGGGTGATAACCCACACTGGAAGTTCTGTTCCCTTACTACTAAGCTTCTACTGTCAATTTACTCATCACCCTGAATCTCCATCCCTATGTGCTGCTGGCAAACTGTTGACCTAAAGACTACCTAAAAAAAAATGTTGTTATTCTGTGTATTGGCACAAGATGCTGTTGATTGTGTTCCTTATCCTGCTCCATCTCAACCTACTACTGGATCTCTGCATGTCAGACCCTAATGACTACTACTTGACCATATATCCAGGTATTTTGACACAAAACTGGTATATACCCTAGGTATTTATGAGGCTGATGACTTGCAGCCCTATCCCATCCCTGTCAGTTGGAAGAGATGCTGTGAAGTTTAAATTTCACTGGCAAAGTTTCAGTGAAGTTGGGAAATTCACCTCCACAGAGCAATCTATGAAGTTTTGCTACTGGGCTCAAATTTCACCTATCTGACTTTGCCATTTTGGGGGGGATAAATTTCACCATGAAGTGCAGAATTTCGCCAGTGAATGGCAGAATTTCACTTGCAAATAGTGAAACGCCACCATTCGTGGCAAAATTGTGCCAATCGTGGATGAAATTCTGTACTTCACAGGCAAATTCTGCACTTCACATGTGGAACTTTGTAATTCATGTAATCCAAGAATTGCAATAAATTTGAGGATTAATTTGTGGAGCAAAGTTTTCCAATTTTGTCCATCTCTATTAGTTGGCACTCCCTTGAGAAACCCAGACAGCAAGACTGGCAACACATAACTTTTCATACTGTTTATTTTGTGATGGGATGTGGAGGTCAATCCCAGACTACCCTGTTACCCTGTCAGCTGCTCTATCCCCATACCCAAGGGCCTCAAAACCATTTATGCTAAAAATAGAAGCCTCCTCCCCAAGCTTGACCCAATAAAGTCATGGGCCACATTGAACAGTCCAGATTTCCTTATTCTTACAGAAACATGACCTTTTCCCCAAAACACCTCCTCAGTCACTGAAATTCCTGGCTGCCTCTCCCACAGGCAGGATCACTCTAAGAGAGCAGGCAGGGTACTCATATAATCAGCCTACAAACACAATTTCAACATCTCCCCAGAAGAAGCTATTCCCAAATCCCTCAAGATTATATTGGGGGTCCTTACTAGGCCCATTCCATCCCAATCATTATTACAGGTGGATACTACTCACCCAGGACCTCTACTGAAGCAATCATAAGCATTTTGAAAAAAGTGCTTGACCCTCTGCCCAATGAGCTGTCAATCAATGTCATTGAGCACATACTGTATACAGTATGTGCTCAGTGACAGTTCAGTCAGTGACCAGCCAAGGAGAAGAGAGGAGGGCTGTGGTGGTCTCTGGCTGGTGGTGGGGTTGGGGGCAGTGGGGTGATGGGTCACCCCCTGCCAGAGTGGAGGTTGGGGGGCCTGACTAGACCACCAAGGTACAGTTTACATTCACTGTACAAGGGATTGGGGATTCGGAGGGGGTCTGCTAGACCACCTGTAGGAATGTTTCACATTCTTATACAAGGGGTTGGGATGGGGGTTACACTGGACACCTGGGACAATTGTTTATATATATATTAGGTGGGTGATCAAGACATGGTATATGGGCAACCATTTATGAAATATAGCCATACCAGGTTACACTCTATTTAGAACAGGCAGGGTAAAAAAAAGGGTGGAGGGGTGGCTATCTATGTCAAGGAGGGAATTAAAGCAACTGAAGTGCAGGGAATACAGGAGGGAGTGGAAGCACTATGGGTCACCCTGGAGACAGGGAATGGCATCGTCATTCATACTGGCATGATCTATAGACCTCCACCACAAGGGGAGGAGATGGACAGGGTACTAGTGGAAGCCATCTACAAAATGACAGCCAAAGGTGAAGGCTGCTGGTGGGAGATTTCAATATGCCTGATGTGTATTGGAGCACTCGGGCTGCAGCCACAGCCAGGAGCAGAGGCATCCTGGATGCCCTGCAGGGGGTGTGACTAAAGCAGCTTGTGGCGAAACTCACTAGAAAAGGAACAGTATTGGACCTGGCACTCATCAATGGGGACAAAGTCACTGATGTAATGGTGGGTAGCCAGCTGGGGTCCAGTGATCATTGTACAGTGTGGTTCAATGTGAGAACAGTGGAGGAGTCAAACAACATGAAAGCAAGTGTCCTGAATTTCAGACAGGTCGACTTTGCAAAAATGGGAAAAGTTTTATGAAAGCCCTGGCAGGAAAAGAAGAAGAAGAAGGAGGGGGGATATAGAGAAACAATGAGCTAACCTTAAGGGAGCCATATCAGAGGCAACAAGTCTTTGTGTTAGGCAACTAAGCAAAACAAATTGAAAGAGGAAAAACACTATAGTTCTCAAAAGACATGGCTGAGAAGGTAAGAGAGAAAAGGCTAGCTTTCAGGAGGTACAAGGAAACACAGAGGGGGAAGACAGGGAACTGTATCTGGAAAAGCAGAGTGAAGTGGGGAAAGCAGTCAGGAATGAATGGCACAAATGGAGGAAAAAATAGCCCAGGCAATGAAGAAAGAAGACAAGATCTTTTTCAGATACATTAGTGAAGGAAAGAAGACCAAGGGTGGGATTGTGAGGTTAAAAAAGGAGGGAGGGGTGTGTGCGGAGGGGGACCTAGAAAAAGTAACAGCCCTGAACAAACATTTTTGTTCATTATTCACAGAAGAAAGGGAAGGTGGACCACTATTGGTTGATGGGGGCTCCAATGGGAGAGAAGTGGATGCCAGTCCATTTATGGAGGAAAGAGTCCTAAAGAAAATCGAGAATCTGAAAGGGGACAAGGCTATGAGGCCGAATGGGATTCATCCCAGAATATTAAAAGAACTTAGAAGGGTGCTGGCAGCATCACTAACAGCTCTATTCAACAAATTGATAGAGACAGGGGTGGTTCCAGGGGACTGGAGGAGGGCCAATATAGTCCCTCGTCACAAACACGGGAACAGGGAAGAGGCAGGCAACTATAGGCCAATCAGCCTGACCTCAGTGGTGGGGAAATAAATTAATGGAGTCACTGTTAAAGCAAAGGATTGTGATATTTCTTGAATCCAGTGGAGCACAGGATCTGAGGCAGCATGGATTCACAGCAGGAATGTCTTGTCAAACAAATCTGATAGCTTCCTTTGACTGGGTGACCAGGGAAGTAGATCAGGGAGGGGTGGTGGATGTGGCCTACCTAGATTTCAGCAAGACCTTTGACACTGTCCCACATAGAAGGTTAGTAAATAAGTTGGGCAGCCTGGGAGTGGGCTCCAAGGTGGTAAACTTGGTCAGAAACTGGTTGAGTGACAGGACACAGAGGGTGGTGGTAAATGGAGTTCAGTCCTGGGGGGGTGACCAGTGGGGTTCCACAGGGATCCTTGCTGAGGCCAGTCCTGTTTAATGTCTTTATAAGCAACATTGCAGAGGGCTGAAGGGGAAGCTATGCCTTTTTTGCAGATGATACTAAGCTCTGTAACACGGATGACACTCCGGAAGGGGAAGGGGAAATGAGGAAGGAGCTAAACATGCTTGAGGAGTGGTTGAGAATGTGGCAGCTAAGATTCAGTGCAAAGAAGTGCAAAATTATACATTTGGGGCACAGAAATCCAAGGGAGGGAAAGGCACCTGGGGGTAATCATATCTGATGGCCTAAAGGTACCAAACGATATGAGAAGGCCATGGGGAGAGCCAGTGGGATGTTAGAGTTCATAGGGAGAGGTATCACCAGCCACTAGGGAATATGTTATTATTTATTGGACAGCTGATCAGGTGGGGGAAGGGACCACTAGCTACCAGCCACCAGGCAGATTTTTTTTTCTAAATATGACAGTGATTAGAGGGAGGAGAAACACTAGTCCTCCAGGGAATGTTTAAGCAATAATACCTGACAGAGTGGGTGATATTGGGATATACCAAACTGCCCAGGGGAGTAATGAGGCCTGACACCACAGGCAGAAGGCCTTATAGCCCTTGGAAGGTATGGTACATCCCAATACTGCCCACCCTGGTATTTTTGCACTTAGAAAATGGGCATTTGTTGCTTTTCTGATAAAATGTGTAGAAAAAATTAATAAGAGGAAATAAATGAGAAAAATTTAGAAAATATTTTATTGTACAGTAGTCCCTCTACTGGTACACTGCCAGCAGAGGACACTGCTGTTTTTCATGGTTACCTTTTTATTTGGATAATGCTTCCTGGACCCCTACCCCCACTGTTTCATTTGACCACAGTGTTGTTTACTTGCTCTAGGGTCTCCTGACTCCCTTCCACCCACCAGTAAACATGTTAGTGCAGAGAACTGCCAGTTTAACTGTTACTATAAATTACTATTTGGAATGTCAGTACGTGTCCGTTCTCACTTGTTGTAGTCGGAATCAGGATGGGAAGTAGGAAAACAGAGGTAGAGAATGGCTGTACATGCAGTACATTAAACAAATAAAAAAAGAAGATGAAAATAAATCATTGCTTTATGTGTTAGTGAACTCTTAGGGCTCTATTCTCAAAAGGTTGGTACAGCACATACAGAAGCCCTACGCCAAAAATGCAGATGCTCCGAACATTTTGGAGCACAATGCACCCTATTCTCAGTAGGTTGTGTGCCTTTGTGACACACCATTTTTATGGTGGCATGTGCCAAACACTTGGCACAAGCCACCCATAAAAAGGCTGGTTGAGTTAGACCAGCAAAAGCTGGTCTAACTCACTACATGTGGTGCATGGAGGGCTTGGATACTGTGAATCCTGCGTCAGCCCTGGGATCGTCACAAGCTCCATACGCCGTGTGTTCAGTGCACCCGGGGCTTGCAGCAATCTAACTCATATAAGAATTGAGCTCTTAATGTCAGCAGCTGTCCATGCTGGTGTGTTGCACTCAGGATAGGGACCAGAACCGAACTAAGGAAAGGGAGGTCTGCTGTACTTGCCAAAGTGAACAATGTGTACCGAATAAGTTAAAAGCAAAGGGGGAAAAACAACAACTCTGGTTTCTGTGCCAATAGGCACAAGATCTAACAGACTGATTTGTGTAAAGTGTGTACAAGACATGGGAGAGAGCTCATTGGCTTTCGAAGTGAGGGCAAAAAAAAAACTGCTTCTGGATTTTAAAACAAAATTAAGTGTAGCACAGTGATTCCAGTTACCGTAAAGTGACAGAGCGAGTCACGCTGTGTTTGTGGAATTTCAGTTAGCCAACAGGAGCAGAACAGAACCTTAAGAGCAGCTATCCTTTAATAAATAGTGAATATCTGCTCTTTAAGTTACAAGTGGATCTGCTTGTTGCTGCTGATACATGTTGGTGGGAAGCTCATTCGGTCACTCCATGGAAAGTCTGATTGGCTTTTTCTTCTTGCTAAGTGAGAGAGAAAAATGGTGGCTGATCAGTTTGAAAATTTGTGGTGCTCAATGATACCATGAGTAATGGGGTGTCCCAAATTGGCTCTTGCTTTTCACCAGGTACTGCTGAAAAATAAATGTATGCTTGACCATAATAACATGCTTTATTTTCCAAGCCCATTTTCCAACAGTATGTAATATTGGAAAGGCGATCGGTGAGAGGAGGGAACACTAGACTACCAGGGAATATCAATATTTAATATCAGGATGGCAATTAGCGAGGGCAGGGAACAATAGGCCATCAGGGAATATCAGTATTTAATATCTGGACAGCAATTAGCAAGGAAGGGCACTGGACAACAGGGAATTATATATGTTTGAATGGGGGCCAGCAACTGGCAGGGGTATGGACCACTAGCCACCAGGGAGATTTTTTTGCTTTCTAAACAGGATGGTGATCGTTGGGGGGTGGGACCACTAGCCATCAGGAAGATTTTTTTTTCTAAACGGGACAGTGATCAGCAAGGGGTGGGACTGCTAGCCATGATTACATGATGCCAGAGCTTTCATAGCACAAGTTAGGACTCTTGCTGCATTGTTTGATGACACCCAACCCCCTCAGACAGGATAAGCAACAAACCTGAAATCAGACTTCAGAATGCTGCCTGGCTAGGTGTTAGAACCTGACACAGCCATGCAACCTGGTTACTATTCAGTAGCTCTTCTAAATCTGAAAAATGTTTATGAAATAATTGAGCTGCTTTCTCAGAGAAATTAACTGTTTTTCTTATGTATACAATATGTTTGGACTCAAATCCAAGTGTTAAAAAAGATGGTATCCCCACATACCCAGTGCAGTACTATATGCATGAATGTATGATAAGTTTTAGAACCAGGATGTTGGATAAAAAGTACTCTGTTCTTGTCCCTTTTTGCCCCTAATGAATTTCTGTTTTATAGCCAGAGTATGTAGCACCTTCTTTGTGTAAGCAATACCTTTTAATGACTCGGCAAGCCAGGGGACACAGCTTTGGCTAAAATCAAGGATGTTTTTCACAGGTCCCTAGTATAGATACATAACTAAATCTAAAGTGCCTGGAATGCATTGTGAAAGTCATTTGAAGTTGGGAGGAATAGTTTGTTCTTTGATGCTGATGATTTTAGGGACATGGACATGTTCCTTGCTGGTCTTTTTTCCTTCAGTCTGTTGCCTCCTTCATAATGATTTCTACAACCTTTGTTTTCCCTACCCCACAGACAGGATAAGCAAACCTGAAATCACACCTCTGGATGCTGCACAGCTAGATGTTGGAACATGACACTGCAACACAGCCTGGGTTACTATTCAGTAGCTCCTCAGACTCTTTGGCACCCATCCCCCACAGCTGTGATTAGTAAACCTGAAGTCACACCTCTGGATGCTGCCAGCCAGGTTTCCCCTTATGAAAAAATAGCAAAACACTTACTGCTGGAAAAAAAATTCAATGTTATGATTATTACTTTTACATTGCAATGGTACACTATTGGCACAAACAATGGCTGACATAGGGTTGTCACCTTTGGATGAGGCAAAAACCGGATTCCAAGCTCCACCCCTAGCCCCACTCCTTTTTGTGACTCATCATGCATTGCTGCTCCTAGAAAGCCATTTGTTATATCAATAAAGGACAACACTTAAAGCAGCAGTTCAACAAAAATGTTAAGATATTTTACTGTACCTGTTAGAGTTACTTTCCTGGATTCTTCCTAATTATTTATTTACTTATGTATATATTTATTTATTAGTAGTAGTAGTAATAACATTTATTTATACAGGATATGAAGCCAGCTACAAACACCATTAGGGTTACAATAACCCTCTTTACAAGGTGCACCTGTTTAGATGTCAATACAAAGTTACAATGATTAAAACAGGCAATAAAAACTGCACATTTAACAATACAATTAATTACTTAATACAGAACAACACTTTTTTATCATGGCACTTAAACATTTACAAGTGATTCAGGTCATCTGTTACATACACAATGAAAACATATTTCTTGCTTCATAGCAGAATTAAATTTAGCTAGAGTCAGGTCCTGAGTTGTTAACGGCAATGAAAGTTATTGTTATTGGTTTACCAGATAAACATACAGCTATAAAAGAAATCTCATTTACAGATATGATCTGAGGGTAGACAAGGAAAATAATGTAAATAGCATATAACAATATACACGGTATATAAAAATACATAATAAAGAAATTGTTTCCTGTAATGTGTACTTTATAGCTCCTTCTGGCTCCATTTTGTTTATGTCCACAGTACTATTTCAAAGCCAAAGAAGTCACCATATTTTTTTTCTTGAGGAAAAAAAATAATTTAAAACATTTAAAAATACCTAAATACTGTTAGAAATGAAAATGTTTACCAGCAAATGAAAGTGGAAGACAACTGGCTGCATTACTGTTACAAAAGGTGGAGGCAGCTTTGCTGCTATGCCAATTTAATATGCAGTGGAAAAGATTAAGTTAAGTAAGTGCTGATGGTGTTAATGGCCATACTTTACACCTCCCATGTTGACTGTTTTCACAAACAAAAGGCTATATTGACAACAGAACTTGTCTGTAACCTGGACATGTACAGTAGCTGAAACATTGAATGATAATGACAAAAGTAGTTTCAAAAGTATGTAAGCACTAAACATGACTCAACAACCTGACCAGCAAACAGTAAAACCAGATTACCTGATAAGGACCCTGAAAACCTGATCACCAGGTAAAATACCTGACAGGTGGCAACCCTATGCTGACATCACTTTATTCATGTGATCAATATATTTATTACGGTCTTTAGCTGTCAGCTCTGTCATCCAAAAGTGTCTCATGCCCCATATTAACTGAGTATGGTTCCTTTGCTTAATGTGCCTCTGAATGTAGTGCTTCATCTGATGCCACACCACCTCTACTAGATTCAGGACTGGCAATTCAGGTGGTGTCCTGACCCAATTCATTCCCTGGTCCTTTTTGTACACCCCATATTCTGTGTGCTTTGGGTCATTATATGCACAAGAGAAATAATGCATATGTAAGTCAATGCATAGAATGCTCTGCTGTATATCCCCACCATGAACACTGAGAAACTGTCAGTGCAAATTTCTCTGCAAGTATCGAACCTTGGAAAAGCCCATGCCCATCTGCAAACACTCACTCGATAAAGAATACCAGTGTATTCAATACTATTTTCTCTGTGAAGAACCCACTCTTCATGATGCCACTGAATAGTAGTATCAGTTCTGTACTGTGTGTGACAGGGCACCCCAGATGTATATTTTCAGGATGTGTTTAGCTGTGGTTTCAGTAAAAGAAATATTTTTGTCAAGAAAGACATGGTGCAAAAAGATTGCATTGTTATGGTACTCTCATCAGTAAAAATAGCATCTGCAAATGGTATGTTTTCTTCCATCCACACCTTAGCCTGTTCCAGCTCTTCATGTTTGTTGGCTTCTCAAATGAGAGGGCATATGCTGTTTGGAGAAAAGGGCCATCAGTATCGTGTGCTTTTTAGGTACTGTACAGTACGGTACCTGCAGTACATACAGTACAGCACAAAGATTCTTAAACAGTCAGTCACTGCATTAGCAAAAGATGAATAGCTTGCAAAAAAAGGCAGGCTTTAAATTACTTTTGTGACATACAGTTCCCAAATTAAATCAATTACACAATACATGCAGTGGGCACAGAACTGTACTTACTGTGCTCTGAATTAACTCTATCTGTTGGGGCGTAACATTCATCTGATTGGTGATTCACATATAGAGTACCCTCATTCTGCCAGTTTCTGATGCACCTTTGCTGCACTGCTCTCACCATCTTCCACTGTTTAGCTGATCTAGAGTTTGGGACACCTCACTGCAACAGACATTAACACTCATTAGGTAATGACATGCCTTTATGTTCCAAAAGTTTCCTATGACTTAAATCATACAATTTTATCATTCATTGCAAAGTATTTTTTAGTGTGGCCACAGTGGCAGACCTGGACCATCTCACTTTCCTTGTGGTCTCTTGTGGCTTTGCTCAAGGCCACAGAGGCAGCACAGGGCCATTTTTTTATGGTGCTTATGTTGTCAGACATGCCCTCCTAGTGCACACTCTCACCTTGTGTATATGTTTTTTGCATGATCAAACATGTTTGTAGAGGGCAGAAAAATAATTAATGATTACAGCAGCTGCAATGTAGTTCTGTATATCTAGTACTGGAGTCTCATTTTTGCACATTTCATGTACAGCACTGCTATGTCTCTCATCCAGCATAGTAGTGGTGTAAAGGTGGTAGTTTCTCAATCTACAAATCTCCTCCAAAAGATGTGGTTACATGCTACAAAATGCAAAGTATTCAGAAGAGGGGCAGGTATAGTAAGCATGGGCATGTATTGTGACACATCAAAAACTGGGGATTAAGGAGCAGAGAGAGGTGTGAGACAGACAAATTTGAGTGTTTTATGCAGAACAGCATAAAAGAATGCAAGCAGGAATGTCAATAGATGAGGGATACTATGGAAAAAATGAAATAAGATGTTGAGAAGCTGGGAGATTTACCTAACTATGACATGAGAAACAGCGTTAGGTAATCAGTTCCAAACTGATAGCTGTATTGAAGTTGGAGAACAATATATAATGGGGGCTTTGCAATGCTTAGAAAATTAGATTACATACTGTGCATCTGACTGAGAGGAAATACTTTGTATCACTCCATATTGGATTGAAGATGACTACCAGACTCAGAACAGCAAAATTTAATGGAACCCCAAATATAATCAGACCTGACAGGAAGACAAGAGCAGTAATACAATTGTAGAGCGGTACACCTGTGAACAGAAAGACAGAGGCAAGAAAAATGCCACAACACCTGTAAAACACAGTTTTCGAAAGGATCCCTAGCAATACACTCTATGACAATATTCTTTTGTATTATTGTTTTCAGTAATAGATAATGCATTAGCTCGCAGTTGCTATGAATTTTGTATAGCACTGTGAATCTGACACAAAAATTTACCCTTGCTCAACAAATGCTGTATTTACTAATGTACATTCTAATATTAACAGTACTTATGTACACAGAAACTACCAAATGTTTTAAGTAACTTGATAGGAACTTTCCCTACCACAAAACAAATGTTGACTACAATTTCTAAAATTATTATTCTTTTTCCGGGTGTGTCTGTGGTCCAGTTTTCCAGATGGCACCTCAGTCAGACCCTGATAAGTGTAGTTTTCAGGCAGAAAGGCAATATTCTGTTTTAAATATTCCAGTTCTAACTGTATTTCTTGTTTCCAAACAGTGTGATAGCATTGTCAGGGACAATGAACAGTCCTTCTATAAAGAGCATGAAGAAAATCCAGTGTCAACATTCCATGCACAAAAGGAGACAGCAGCACAGGACAGGACAGCACCCGAGCAGCAGGCCTATCCAGAGGACCTAGGAGCACCTGAGCAGCTGGCCAGTCCAGAGGACAAGCAATCACCCAAGCTGCAATCTGCAGCAAGCAGAGGGCACATGAGGGGAAAAGGCAGCTACAGAGTCACAAGGAACGGGGCTGATGAGAAAACAGCTAGAACACAGAACAGATATGGAGTGAGAGAGAGAGACAGTGAAATGTGAGTGTTTTATGCAGAGCAGCATAAAAGAATGCAAGCAAGAATGCCAGCAGGTGACAGATACTATGGAACAATTAAAGGTCAGGACAACTCTATCTGTAGGCAATGATTCAAGACGTGAAAAGGGAAATTAGGGAGATACAGCAGCAAATTTCAATGTCATGGATATCAACACCACTGGAGAGGCACAGTACAGTTAGTTCTTTGGAATAAACTAGCAATATAGAGGGATTTAGGGAATGTGAGACTCAATGAAAGACACTGATTTATTAGCACACTATTTCATGAAGATTGCCCAGTGTCTCCTATATGCTGATGTTGTCAAGTCTCTTCTCAGTAGCATCATGGTGTCAATCACAGGTTGGTGGTTCTGCCAGAGAACAGACAGAACACCAGGAGGAAGGAGCTGCTGGTATAACTAAAACTTCTCTACTGGGACTAAGAACTAGAAATCTTGTACTGGGACATTCCATTTAGGGTAAAAAAAAAGAGTGTGTTTGTCAGAGGTAGTTGAAGTAAACTGTTATCTGTTATCTGTGTTATCTGTGTACTTATCTAGGTGCTTGTCACAGGTGTCAGAAGGGAATTGTTATCTGTGAAATTAACTAAGTGTAGAAAGATTTGTAAAGTAGGGGGAGTGCTTTAGCTAGAAGGAGCCAGGTTAAAACCAGATTTAAGCACTGCCCTAGATAGCTTCTGCCAGAGAACAGACAGAACACCAGGAGGAAGGAGCTACTGGTATAACTAAAATTTCTCTACTGGGACTATATTGCCCTCCTTCCCTCTCCTCCACCCCCCACCCTAGACCAGTTCTACTTTTATATGCACAGTATTTAACTGACAACAGGAACTTCCTGTTTCGGAGCAGGAAGTGAGTGATCACAGAGCCACCAAAGACTCACCATCCTAGAAGGGCAAAAGTACCTCTCCGTCCCCCCCCCCCAGCTGCTGGAGGTCTGACTCTGAGCAAGTAAGGAGACTATTGAGAAATATAGGAACTTCTTCTCTTAGAACAGGAAGATCAGGAGCTAAAAGGGCACAGGGCAGTAAGTAAATAGGGGAAGAAAAAAAGGAAAGAAAAAAAAGAAAATAAACAAACAGAGGAAAGAGTAAGTATTCTGAACAACAGTTAGGGGGCCAGAAAAAAGACATGATGGGAGTGGTGCAGTGGTTGTGGAGCTGCAGTCTTCTGGAAGATGTTCTGGAGGATGCAGTGTTGTCCCATCTGCAGGCACCTCTCTGGGATGAGGGAGGAGGTTGCTCATCTCCAGGCTGAGTTGGCCAGGATTTGTGGGACCTCCTCTCCCACCCAGGGACCACCAGAGTCACTGCTGTTGCCTCAGAGGTTGTCAAGAAAGAGGAGCAGAAGGACCACAATGGGCTCAGGGAGGGTGAGGGTGGTGGAACAGAGGTGTATCCCTCCAGCTGTACCGCTCCACAATTTTTATGCCATTCTGGAAAAATGTGGTTCCTCTAAGGAGGCACCCACAGTGAAGACCAAGGAAGATGATTCGAACCTCCACAGAGGAGAACAACAGGAGCATAGCATGGGACCTAACAGGGGAAGGAAACAACTCCTGGTGGGGGACTCCATTGTTAGGCTGGTAGAACTGGGGGAGGAAGGGGAGAGGGAGGTAAGGTGCCTGCCTGGTGCCATGGCTTGGAGGGACAGGGAACGAATCCTTAGGATCACAGGAGCAACTGCACAGGTGAGGGAGCTGGATGTCATTGTCCACCTAGGGACAAATGACCTGGCTAAGAAAGGGATCAGAGCAGTGCAAGAAGCATTTGTGGAGATGAGGAGGGGCCTTAGACAAATAGCACACATGGTAACCTTCTCAGAGGTGCTGTCTGTCTATGGCATGGATGAGGCTAGGGTGCTCCACACCATGGGATTCAATCAGTGGTTGAAAAACTGGTGCAGAGCTCAGGGATTTGGCTTCATTGGGAACTGGAGGTCCACCTGGATGGATGCAGGCCTATACTGGCTGATCTGCATCTGTCCAGGAGGGGAACTAGGATCCTAGGTAATAGGTTTAAGTACTTCATTGGAAAGCATTTAAACTAGCCAAGGGGGGGCACTAGAAAGGAGCAGGGAAAAGCTATCCCTCCAAAACAAATCAGGGTACTAAGGGAGGTAGACACTAACATAGAGATGTCAATAGGGAGAAGTGCAGGGGTAAATGGAGAAAGTGACAAATGCAATAAGGACAGGGATGGGGCAAAAAGGGGTAAGGCCATCAAGAAATGGAGGGTAATGAGTACCAACTCCCATAGTCTGGGCAACAAGCTCCCTGAACTGGCGGCCTTGATGGAAGAGGGATGCCTGGATATCGTAGCAGTCACAAAAACATGGTACACAGAGAATCATGACTGGATGTTAACATACCAGGGTACACAACCTACAGGAGAGACAGGGAAGGCAGAAGAGGGGGGAGGTAGCTCTCTATGTAAGGGAAGGGATAAAAGCAACTGAAAAAAGAGAGTAAACAGGGAGGAGAGAAGGCACTGTGGGTCACCTTAGAGACTGGAAATGGCACCACAATCTGCACAGGGGTTGTATACAGACCCCCATGTCAGGGGGAGAGAATGGACAAGGATATGATAGAAGGCATACTTTGGATGGCAGAGAAAGGGAGATACTGTTGATGGGGGACTTTAATATGCCAGTTGTTAACTGGAGCACCTTTGCTGCAGCCACATCCAAAAGCAAGGCCATTCTTGATGCCCTTCAGGTGGCATGCCTCAGACAGCTAGTTTTGGAACCTACTCATGGGGAGCAATCTTAGACCTCATATTCTCAAATGAGGACAGTGAGAGGATCTCAGATATAGAAGTGGGTAGTCATTTGGGAACAAGTGACCACCAAACAGTGTGGTTCACAATAAACTCAGCTACAGAGTCAAGCCATACAAAAGTGAGGGTTCTGGATTTCAGGAGAGCTGACTTTGGCAAGATGGGAAATTGCCTTAGAAAAGCACTAGCAAACAGGCTAGAAGGAAGGGTGGAGCAACAATGGGGAAATAGTAAAACTGCCATCACAGAGGCAAACAAGCCTTTGTGCGAAGCAAGTAAACAAATCAAAATGAAAGAAAAAGCCACTATGGTTCTCAAAAGAAGTGGCAACGAAAGTTAGGGAGAAAAAGATAGCATTTAGGAAGTATAAGTAAACACAGAAGGAACAGGACAGAGAACTGCACCAGTTAAGGCTAAAGGAAGCAGGGAGGGTAGTCAGAATAGCAAAGGCACAAACTGAGGAAAAGATAGCCAACTCAGTTAAGAAGGGGGATAAAACCTTTTATAGGTATATCAGGGAGCGTAGAAAGACAAAGGGAGGGATAGTGAGGCTGAATAGAATGGATTGTAGGTTGGCAGAGAGTGACAGTGAAAAAGCAGGGATACTGAATGAATACTTCTGTTCAGTATTCACAAAAGAGGAAGTGGGGGAGGTGCCTAATCCAATTAACAGAAGTACTCTAGAGAGGGGGGTTGATCCCAGTCCTTTCACAGAAGAAAGGGTTCTGAAAGAACTCCTAAAACTGAAGGTGGACAAAGGAATGGGGTGAGATGGAATTCACCCCAGAATTCTAAAAGAATTAAGTAAAGAAATAGTGACACCACTGACTACCCTTTATAACAAATCATGGGAGGTTGGTGTGGTACCTGAGGACTGGAGGAAGGCTGATGTGATTCCCCTTCACAAAAGTGGGAGCAAGACAGAGGCAGGAAACTACAGACCTGTCAGTTTGACCTCTGTGGTAGGGAAAGTGATGGAATCACTTCTGAAGGAAATATTTGTTGAGTACCTAGAGGCCAGTGGGTCACAGGACCCAAGACAGAATGGGTTCACAGTGGGAAGGTCATGTCAGATGAATATAATTGATTTCTTTGACTGGGTGACCAAAGTAGTAGACTGGGGAAGGGCTGTGGACATGGCCTACCTAGACTTTAGCAAGGCATTTTATACAGTCCCACACAAAAGATTAGTAGTCAAATTAACCAGCCTTGGAGTGGGTCCCAGGGTGGTAGCCTGGGTAAAACATTGGCTGAACAACAGGACACAGAAGGTAATTGTAAATGGAGTCCACTCTGAAGAAAGAGGGGTTACTAGTGGGGTACCACAGAGTTCAGTACTGGGTCCAGTCCTTTTCAATGTCTTTATAAGCGACATTGCAGAGGGACTGAAAGGGAAAGTATGCCTCTTTGCAGATGACACAAAGATCTGCAACAGGGTTGATATACAAGGAGGTGTGGAAAGGATGAGAATGGACTTGGCAAGGTTGGAGGAATGGTCAGAAGTATGGCAACTTGGATTCAGTGCAAATAAGTGCAAAGTAATGCACCTGGGAAACGAAAACCCAGGGGAAGATTACACAATGGGAGGGGAGGTAGTAACAACAACAAAAATGGAAAGGGACCTGGGGATAATCATATCAGATGACCTTAAGGTTGGCAAGCAATGTGAGAAGGTGGTAGGGAAGGCTGGGGGATACTGGGATGTATAGGGAGAGGCATCACCAACAGAAAACAGGAAGTTGCTATTCTCCTGTACAGTCAGTTGGTGAGACCCCATCTGGAGTACTGCGTCCAATTCTGGAGACCCCATCTCCGCAAGAACATAGTCAGGATGGAGCCAGTTCAGAGGAGGGCAAATAAAATGGTGCAGGGTCTGTAAGAGAAGCCATACGAGGAGAGGCTAAAGGATCTTAATATGTATACCCTTGAGGAAAAGAGGGAGAGGGGGGACATGATACAAATGTTTAAGTACCTCAGTGGAATCAACAAAGTCCGAGAGGGTAGCATCTTTCAGAAAAAGAGATGTGCAAGAACAAGGGGACACAATTTGAAGATAGAGGGGGGATGGCTCAGGGGCAATGTGAGGAAGTATTTTTTCACAGAGAGGGTGATTGACACATGGAACAGCTTTCCTGAGGAGGTTGTGGGGTCTAAAACTGTGGGAGAATTCAAGAATACATGGGACAGACATAAGGCAATTTTTGTGGGGGGTGGGAAGAAATTGACTGTTGGTTAAATAGGATCTGCAGCTTATCCTCTAGGTAGGGAAATGGGCAGACTAGGTGGGCCAAGTGGTCCTTATCTGCCATCAAAGTCTATGTTTCTATGTTTCAATCCTGCTTTTAGCAATCTATCCCTTTCAGGAGCCAAACTTTCAACTTGAAACTGTGAAGACTGGTATGACAGATTGAGCCTTGTCGAAGTATGTACTATCCCATTGGTAGTCTCCACAGGTGGTCTATTGCCATTGCCACTACTGTGTCTCTGAGGCCAGTACAGATTGATTAAGATGACTCTTACTCTGGATTAGCTTATCGCCTTTAGCACATGCAATAAAAGTGATAGTAGTGGGAATACGTATGATACAGCAAAGGTCCAATTCAATGAGAGTGCATCCACCAAAATGAATTGTTGTTCTTTGAAGCAGAAATAGAATCTCAAGCACCGGGTGTTCTTGCTGGTGGACATGGAGTTGAACTGTACTGGACCACAACATCTGTTTACTGTGTGAAATCTGTTGGTGGAATCTCTGCTCACCCAGATGAATTTGTTGATGGTTGAGCCAGCTGCTATTGTGTTAAGCTTGCCTGCTAGTTTATACATATCATCATTACAATATGATAAAGAGGATGTCTGGTTGTGCAAATTTGTGGATGATTGTTGGTTGGGGCTATAACTGATAAAATGTCCACAAAATCTATACTACAAAAAGCATTAGATCATGTAGCTGAATGGACAAACAAGGCTGGATTATCGTTAAATGTCAATAAATGTGCTATTATGAATTTAGGGAGAAATAACCCTGAATGGAATTATCTGTTAGACAACAAAGTATTAAGAACTACGTCTGAGGAAAGAGATTTGGGGATTATGGTGTCACAGGATTTGAAATTTACAGCACATTGTAGACAGATATTTCAGAAAGGAAATAACATTTTAAATTGCATTTTCAGGCATATTAATGCAAGAAGTAGGGAGGTTATTATGCCTCTTTACATACATTTAGTTAGGCCTATATTAGAGTATGGAGCTCAAGTTTGGTCTCCCTATAATAAGAGATATGTAGCCATGCTGGAGAGGATCCAGAGGAGGGCCACTAGAGGTATAGAGAATTTGAAAGGAAAGTCATACCTGGAAAGATTATATAACTTGAATTTGTTCTCCCTGGAGCACAGGAGAAAAAGGTGTGATATGTGTCTAATGCATAAGGCATGGACAGAAAATGATTTCTGGAAAAATTTGGGTCTAGAAACAACAAACAAAGTATATGATACTAGATCACACTCATTGCAGTTAAAAGCTAGAGAAGGCTTGTGAGATCTAGAAACTGGTTCAATTAAAGGGTGGTGTATGATTGAAATAGATTACCCACTGAGGTGGTGGCTAGCAGCACCACACAGTCCTTTAAAATCAGACTGAACAAATTCTGTAACAGTAATTAAAATATATGGCAAGCATAATGGAAAAAAGTCTTCAGGCTCAGTAAAAATCATATGACTCCTATGACTCCTAAGTATGTTGCTGAAATGTGTGTTAGAAATTTCTGATCAGCATCTTGGTGGCTTCTCTCTGCATTGCAAGTTCTAGCTTCTGCTTTCCTTTGTTATGTATGCAAGTGTAACCTTGTTGTCTAATATGATTAGTACATTCTTATGTTTGATGATGTTGCTGAAGCTGAGTAGTGCTAGAAATATTGCTTTCATCTCCAAAACATTGATAGGAAGTTAGGATTCCATCAGAGACCATTTACCCTGTGTGGACTGCTGACCCATTGTCACCCCAAACCTGTCAGACTGGCATCTGAGTCTATAATGACATTGTGCTGGATATCCAGAGCCATTCTTCTGCTCAAGTTATGTTTATTCACCCACCATTGTAATGACTCCGCCACTTGAGCTAGCATGGTCAATGCTCTTGCCAGGTCTTGATTGAGGTGAATCCCTTATTGGATTAATAGGAGTCATAGTTGCCTTATGTTCTGTCTTGCCAATGAAACTAGTTTGCTATATGATGTCATCAAACCCAGGACCTTAAAAATGTGTTCAAATGAGGGTTGTCTGGTCCTTTGCAGGTACCTGTGATATAATGTTGTTCACCCTCTTTTTTGAGGGTCTTACTGTGCATGTCTTTGTGCCTATGAGTGTCCTCATGTGGTTTGTGGATTGGCTGAGTGTCTGCCTTCTTTCAAGTCAATTTATTACCCAGTTGTGCCTTTGTAAGTATTGAATCACCATATCTGTTTCTCACCTTGATTGTTATGGGGACTTTGTCCTAATGAGACAATCATCAAGGTATGCTATGACTTGGATGCCCTGCTCTCTCATCTTGGCTGCTAGAATGATGCAGACTTTTGTGAACACTCTGGGGACTGATGCAGGATCTAATGGTACAGCCTGGTACTGGTAGTGTTTCCCTAGAATGTGAACTTGGAGATATTTGAAGTGGGATGGTCTGATCGATATACATAGATATGCATCGTTTAAATCTATGGATGTGACGTAGTCCCCAGATGAATTGTTCTCAGGGTGGACCAGATGGTTTCCATTTTGAAGGGCTTATATTTCATTAGAACTTGCCATAGGTAGCCTGTTTTCATAGGGACTGAAAATCAGATGGAATACTTCTCTTTTCCCCTGTTTTCCAGAGGAACCTCTGCTATGCCTCTGTTTCATAATAGACCTTGAAGGATTTGATTGATTTGATGTGGTTGTACCTTGGGTTTAATAAGATAGGGAAATGATTAACCAGTCCATTCTGGTACCTCTTCTAATTCAATTGCACATCTTTTGCTTATTATTTCTAATACCCATTTGTCCTCAGTTTTCTTTCTTCACTGGTGAGTGAATTTCTTTAGTTGTGTCCCTTTTCGGAGGTGGTCTAGTTGTGGCTGATTGACACTGTAGTCATTGTTTTAACTGGTGTTTTCAGCTGCCATTATTGGTAAACCTGCTTCTGTTGAATGCTCTCCACCCTAAAAATGTATTGTTGTTGGTGAAGGGATAGGAGGGATGGAAACTGCTATATTTATTTCTGTACTGTCTCTGTCGCCTGTCTTGAAAGGTTCTGTTTCCATGAAATCTGAGTCTAGATGAGAGCTACATGGACCTTCTGTTTTCTCCTTGTCCAGACACTTATCCTCTTTGGCTTTGATGTACTTGTCTAATCCACTCTGAAGAGTAGTGAGCCTTTGAATGGTATGCATGGAAAGGTGCTGCACTCATTACATGTACAACTACATTCATTGTGTATCCACTTTGGTGTGAATGTGAAAAACTGTATGGTAGTAGAACCACGACAGCACTTAAACTTCAGATACAAGAACATGTTCAAGACATTAGAAATGCAGACATCAGAAGTCTGGTGGCTATGCTTTTCTTATCTTCACACAACAGTGATCCAAAATGTTTAAAATTTACAGGTCTCGAACAGGTTCGGATTGGCAAGAGGGGTGGTGACAGATTAAATAGACACAACTAAAGAGAGCTATTTGATTTATGTACTAAATGCCCTAGCACCTGATGACTTAAACCAAGAATGGGAACTTAAACCTTACTTAAAATAAGTAATAGAGCTATGACAGTCTTTTCATAACCCCTCCCCACCTTCCCATTCCAGAATTGAATATAAAGTAGCTGGTTTTTATTATAAGTATAGAACATTCTGCCTAAATAGCAAGTTTAGATAGAAACATTTTTTAGACTAGTGACATGAAAATTAATTTGTTGCTATTTGTCAAAAATGGCATAAAATGTTTCAGATATGAGAATAATGTGCTAAACTGTCTATTCATGACAAGAATATTGTGATAGAGAATGTATGGAAGTTTACCAATTTATACTTAAACGTCATACCTTAACTCCAAATTCATTATTCTCATATTTCTTTTTCATATATTTGTTTTTCAGAGGACTAAAAGATACATACGAACATATGAATGTGCCAGCAGAAACAGACCACCCAGTCTATCTAAGTCTGCTTGAGTGTGTAGCCAACACCCCCTAGTTTGCAGCTGTCCCACTCCCTCCCCTTTGTCATCCCACTGCCACCTCCGCCTCCCCCACCCTCACTCTCCCCTGTTCCTTGTCCCATGCCCTCCAGTGATACTGTGATGGATCTTTTGAGAGTGCAGGAATTACTGCAAAGCTACCCATACCTAGCTGTTCATTCAACAGCTGGAATTGGGGTCCAAGCTCACATCTCCAAAATTGTTTTCCTGAAACACTCTTCCTGTTTATAAAGTATATCTTTAATTTTGGTATTTAGCATTTACTGCTCAAATCAGCAGTTATATATGATATGGAGTATTAAATCCTTGACTTAGTTCTTTGATTTATTTCATTTTATGTTATTTTATTAGGCATTATCCATTTAGTACATAAAAATGCATAATTGCAGACTCTGTGATTCATTGAGTAGCTTTCAGCTAATCTTATGTTTAACTAAACTATTATCACATATTAATAAGCATATTTCAGCCTTAAACATTTGCAAAATGTATATAAATGATTTCAAGCAATCTGATTGGCTGGCAGATAGTATGTTAACATAATTCATTTAAAGTACTTAAGCATATAGATCCTTTTTTATTTAATGTTTATACAATGAGAATCAAGCTCTAAAATGCCACTTTATTTCCTTTTTAATATCATTTTTGTTAAAAATGTATGATGCCGATCTGTGATTGGTCAAAATATATGTTGCCACATTTTTTAAATTCCAAAAGGATATAAAACGGAGTGTTCTTAATCAGATAATCATCCCCTGACAAAATCCATGGTGAAGAGCTGGGGTACCTGCATGTAGACTGCCACAGGAGTGTCTATTGTAACTTTGCATCTATAGTTGATGACTTTGCAATAAATGGATTTGCTGGAAACCATTTGGTAATTTGTCTTCACTGGAGTTATCCAACTCTTGGCTCTGGAGTGTGAGTACCTTCTGTCTGTTCTTAGCCTTTGGATAGTAGTTTGTGTAGCATTACTGTGGACACATTGTTGGTATCCCAGAGTTTAAACTACAGGATTTTCCTTGCCCTGTTGGCAATAGCTGTGGCCCTGGCACTGATCTTCAGAGAGTCCACTGACATGTCCCGGCAGGTACTTGGTTGATTGCATAGCATGTTAGATGATCTGTACCTCTGATGAATTAGGGGTCATTGCCTTGTCGGAGTCCTAGATTCAGGCTAGTTGAGCTCTCACAGTATAGGTTGCTGTGGTAGCTGCTTTTGCACCCTTTCCTGCTAGTCCAAAGCACTTTTGAACATTTTCTCTATTTTCTTGTCTGCCAGCTCCTTGAGATCAGTGGTTCCCTCTGAAGGTAATATAGTTTTCTTGTTCAGGGCTATGATTCTGGAGTCAACTGGGGGGGGGGGCAGTGCACCAGAACTTAATCTTGTCTGCCTACAATACAGTATACATGTGATTCTAGCACTTCCCATTCCTTCATCATAGCTTCATTGCTAGCTTCTCAAACTGGGATGGTATTTCCTTGTTTGGCAGAGGGAAGCAATGAAGGTATCAGTTTGGACTGAGGTGGTGGGGATGGTTTATCGAACAGCACTGTGGTAATGCTATTTCTTAATAATATAAGTACTTGGTCTGGAGTGGCCAAGGGTCCTGCTCCTTGTCTGCCTTGCTTCATATTCCTTATCTTATTCATCACCACCATCTGACAGGTTATTGTCTGGCTATGAGACCATAGGATTTGGGACACTTAGGCTAGGCCTGGGTGCTATAGGTGATGGAGGTTTGGATGGAACAGGCTCTATAGGTGTAGCGTTACATGGACTAGCTCTCTTTTTTCCATTTTTTTCAGCATGGTGGCCAAGAACTGTTGATGCGCCTGAATAACCTGTTGGTTCTGAAGGATGATAGACCCTGTGTCTTGCTCCACTGGCTGAGAATTCAGTAGGGTGGGGGGCACATAATGTTCAGGTAGCAGTTGGTTCTTGTGCTGACCCACTGAGGTTGTCTTTTGAGTACAATAACTCTGAGGTGCCAGAGGGTTCTTCAGTGCATGAAGGACAAAAATAGCCCAATTGATCAGTGGCTAGGGTCACAGTGCATGTTCTCCATGTCCTTGTTCTTCTCATAGTGACCTGCAAGAAGACATAAAGAGAGAGGGAGGAACATGGTGAGTGGGGTATACCACTAAGATTTAGCATAATCAATTTCAACCCTGATCATTAAGCATGCCTGTGGGATAGCAAATGCCACTGTCACACTACTAACATGTGATTAATTCCATCATACAGGGAATGGGCATACAATAAGACCCAGTAGACCCAGGAAAGATGGCCACCAGAAGTGAGAATGTAGACCTTCCAGGTGGCCATGTGGTGTTGCTTGTAGGCCATATGGCTTATTTTCCTGACTTATGATGGTGACAGGAGTGAAGCCTACAGGGTCACTGCTGGTGGCTGAGGCTGAGCAGTCCATACTACAGCAGGTGAGAAGTCATAATCCAAGTTCTGGGGGAAGTAGGATTGGTAACTGGGTTTGTTCTGCCCTCTGTCAAGGAGCAACTGTTCTGGAAGTAGCTGAGTAGTTCTCCAATACACTGGTGGATCAAAGCCATGCCCAAGAAGGCAGCAATTGCACTGTGGATGTACAGCTGTGCTGACATCTGATGTCAAATATCTGGTGCACACACACACACACCAAAGAGCACGGAGAGGGGAGGCAGGCTACTAGATGCTCTGGAGAAAGGAAAGGTAATTAGCCCAGTAACATGGCACATTTACCATATTAAGCTATATCCCATGCTTTTCCAGTAAATATGACTGTCCCAAGGAACAACACTTCCCTTGTAGTCCCAGAGTCCTCAGTGACACCAAAAGAAATGGCCACTGCTAGAACTGCTAGTGAGGGTTCCAGGGGCCACCAATACCAGGCAGACACACAAGAACACCAATGGGGTATTATGTTATGGGCTGAGATCCTAATCATGTCAGACAATCAGGTGACAGTGTCATACATCAACAAAAAAGGAGGAACCAAAAACAGAGAAATGCTGAAGGAAGCATCAAGACTCTTACCATGGGTGCAGAAGCACCTTGCCAGCATTGCAGCAGTACATCTAGCAGACAAGCTAAATATGATGGCAGATTGGCTGAATCATCAACAGATCCATCTGAGTGAACGGAAACTACATATGCAAATGTGTCAGTCTATCAACAGAAGATAGGGCCCAGTGGAAATAGACCTGATGGCTTCCAGAAAGAATGCTCACTGCCCCAGATTCTTCTCTTGGTACAAATACAACCAATCATTGGGGGTATATGCACTGCCATTGAAATGGATATTCAGTGTAGCATACATATTTCCACCTCTACCCCTCATCCCTCAAGTCATGAGGAAGATCAGTCTGTTCAGAGTGAGAGTAATTCTGATCACTCCTTGCTGGCCAAGAAGATACTGGTTCACCATGATTGTGGCAATGGCCTTGGACCACTCCTGGAAACTTCCCCTCAGATGCAACATTCTCAGCCAGGCGCCAGTATACCACCCCAATCCCCACAACCTCAAATTAACAGCTTGGCTCCTGAAAGGGAGAGACTGCTGAAAACAGGCTATCACCTCTTGGTAATAGACACCATGACTAGGTCAAGAAGTGTCTCCACCATGACTACTTATCCAAGACATTGGGATATATTTACAAAATGGTGCCTCCACAAGAATATGGACCAATAAAACTTGTCATTAGTCAATATCCTTCTGTTACTACAAGAGGATCTGGACAAGAGCCTATTGACCTCTTCAAACAGTGTCCAAATAGTAACAATATGAGTGTCAAGAGGCCAAATATATAGGACAACACCAGGTACATACCAGCATGTTATTCATTTCCTAAAAGTGGCCACCAATGTATGGTCGAAGGTTAAGCCAACAACAGCTCTTTTGGACCTTGACCTTGTACTTAGAGCCATGAGGAATTCACCCTTTGAGCCACCAGACTTGGTGGCATTCAAATGGTTAAATCAGAAAACAGTCTTCCTGGTAGCAATTTGTTCCACCAGATGCATAGGCAAACTTCAGGCCCCATCATGCAGGGCTTCCTACCTGACTCTGCATGAAGACTGAGTGTCCTTAAGAATTATACAGTCTTTCATTCCAAAAGTGGCATCCCATTTCCATACCAATCAAACTATCAAGCTACCTGCACAGATGCCAGCAGTGGAAGTAGATCATGAACACAACTACAAACTCTAGGAATGAAGTGCGTGATAACCACATACATCACCAGAACTCGCAATATTCATAGGATAGACTAATTATTTATCATACTGCAAAGTCACAGGAGAAGCCATCCAGCATCACACTCCACTATAACATCATGGCTCAAGACTCAATTGTAGAGGCGTATAAGTTGAATTATTCAATACCCCCTACAGACTTCAAGGCACACTCCACCAGAGCAGTGGCCACCACTTGGGCAGAGAGAAATATGGCCACCAAGGAAGAAATATGTGCAGCTGCCAAATGATCATTCCAATGCACCTTCACCAGACACTACAGGGTTGACATGTCCCAAGACTCAAAGACAAATTTTGGCCCCTTGGTACTTATGGCGGCCAATGACAGTATACCAGAACGTGACATGTCTACCATACCCTAGAATCAGGGTACTTCTTTTTAATAAACCCATGATGTAATTACTGTGGAGTGCCTCAGAGATTACCCCTCACAATGGTAGTTTACTTACCTGATAAAGGTGATTGTGGCAGTATACATCTCTGAGGCACTCTACATCCCTCCCAGTAGACTGTCATGTTCAGATAACAAATTCCAGTAACTGGCATGCCGTACGGGCCAGGTTTCTTTAGAAGGTAACAGCAGGAAATAAAGTAACCTTTGGTATGCACTGACGTTGTTCCACAGTGTATAGTATATAATCACAAGCCAAAAGTATCCAGTTCCATTTTAGCATAGCTTTGGAAAATATCGAAGTGATCCTGCCTGGGCAGGTTCCCAGCAAAAAGGGGTCAGACTTCTTTAGAAGTCACATGTGTATCAAGCAGCCTATCAGGTAAACACAACCCATGATGTATTGACTGTGGAATGCCTCAGAGATGTATACCCCCACAATGATGTTTATCAGGTGAGTAAACTGCCATTGTTCACTAGCAAACAATATCACTAGCAGAGGATATAAAAAAATGGGTAATGTAGTCTTGTTTCTGATTGGCTGCAAGTGACAATCTGTTGGTCTGGCATGAGACAACAGAGACTGGGGAAAAGTCCCTAGGTCAAAAAACAAAACAAAAAAAAGACAGCATTTTAATACCAGTGGTGGAACTATTTTTTTTTTTACAAAATAAATCAAACAGCTTAGAGTTTTAACATTTATACATAAACATTATTTTTTTTTCAAACATATATAATACAGTGGTTCATTTTCTAAGTGCAATAATATCCTCCAGAGTGGGAAGTATAGGCTATAACATAGAAACATAGAAACATAGACTTTGACGGCAGATAAGGACCACTTGGCCCACCTAGTCTGCCCATTTCCCTACCTAGGGGATAAGCTGCAGATCCCATTTAACCAACAACCTATTTATTCCTACACACCACAAAAAATGCCCTATGTCTGTCACATGCATTCTTGAATTCTCCCACAGTTTTAGACCCTACAACCTCCTCAGGAAGGCTGTTCCATGCGTCCACCACCCTCTCTATGAAAAAATACTTCCTTCCATTGCCCCTGAGCCGTACCCCCTCTATCTTCAAATTGTGTCCCCTTGTTCTTGCACATCTCTTTTTCTGAAAGATGCTACCCTCTTGGACTTTGTTGATTCCATGGAGGTACTTAAACATTTCTATCATGTTCCCCCTCTCCCTACCGAACCTGCCAGGGTTATAAGGCCCTGCGTCTGTGGCATTTCCTCAGTACACCCCTAGACAGACTGTTATAGCCCAATACCACCCACTCTGTTGGGTATTATTGCTTACATGATGCCAGAGTCCATATAGGGAGCACATACAGCTGGAGCATAGGGAAGAGTCTGTTTATAGGCAAATGTCTTCAGGAATAAAAAAAGAAATCTACTGTAGGTCCTAAAATTCAATTTTTGCAGTGGTTTTGTATTCTGTATGATGTCGTATGTGTTCTGCTGATGCCAACTGTGAATTTTTATCTGTAAACCAGAAAAATCTTGCAAATAATCTTTCGGCCTTTAAGGAATTCAGAAACAATGTCTGTCAGATATCAAATGAAACTATGTGCTCATCATGAGCAATATTATGATTTATTGTCTTGTGAGTTGTTTTGCTTTATATGTGCATCTCAGTGATCATACTTTAGGGATGCCTGATTTACCTGTATTTGTTATGGTAATTTCAATTTATTCTATATGTCCCTTCTCACTGGTGCAACCCCCTTTCAATGGTCAGCTCAGCTCCAGCCTCTTATGCCCCTAAGTACATACCCTCTCCTTGACCCCCCCCACGTACCCCTAAAGCTGGGCCTTGTTATAGCTAGGCAGTATCACCCAGCCCTGTCTGGACCGGGGACAGGTGAAACAAACCCATGCTGAAGGGGTACCTAGTGGCAGGAGGTGGGGAAGAGCACACTATGGGTTATCTTATGAGCCTCAAGCATTTTTTTTCTTTCTGATTTTCTCCCCAGCTTCTTATTACATTAGTATGGACAGATCCCCAAGAATGTGCATGCAACCATGTCATGCAGAGCCTGTCCGATGTGCTCCCATCTTCTATGCTTCACCACTGCACTGGCACCTGTTGCTTCTCAGGTGGCATTATAGCTGCAGAGGATTGCATCCCTGCCACCCCAGAGGAAGAGGAGAGTGTCTTCTGAAATGCACAGTTCTCTTTCCCCTTGCCAGTCCTTGATAACTTGTGCTCATTCCTGAATTTGAGTTGCTGTCATCATGACTGGTAGCACTGCCATGCACTGACAGGCTGACAAATTTAACTGTATTTGATGTTTCTGTAACTTTCAACCTCTGCTGTGTTAATTTTGGTAGCATTTTAAAGAGATTAGTTTTCTATGGTCTTCTGATAAAAATTAAGGTACTGTACATAATAACAGTAGTGATTGTGTCATTCTAACAGGGGAGTTAGGACATGAAAGTTTTAAATAATTTATAGTATTTCAACCGTTGGCACTAGATCACAAAAATAATCAGCTATTTGACTAAATCTCTTCTTTTAAGCAACATCTTAAGCCATTTAAGAACCTTTTTTAACAGACACTTGCTAACATGGCAAAAGGCCCTAATCAACACTAATTATTTATTTTAGCAAAATGCTCTGAAAAAAGTGAATTGCCTTAGTGGCGAATATGTAGAACCAAAATGGAACATTTCTCACTGAAATATGAATCAGCACAAAGTGTCTTTCCTTGTAAAGACATGCACCACATTGAAAGAAACAAGTGCTTTTCTAATTTCTACATCCTGAACAGGTTATCTAATTGTGATTAGTGAAATAGGCTTCAGATTTTGAGCACTCTGGTTGTTAGCTGTACACTAGAACTGTCGAGCACAAAACTAAAATCAAGTGCTGGCAGCCTGGACACAGTACCAAAAAATGCTCATTTGGAATTTAAAAAAAATTTAGAATGTTTATAGCTGCCTTTTTTTTTCAAATTCTGTGCAGCATCACTATAACTGTGAACACAAATGCCTCCATACAGTACTATTCCCTTTCAAAAAAAGTTTATTTCATAAGACTTGTTTTCATATAATTTAGTTCTGTCATCTGCTTTCAGCATCTCTGCCTGTTACAATCTCTCCCCCATCTTCCTGCCCTCTCACTCACTCACTCACTGACCAACCCACCAGCCACTCCTCGGTTCCCTCTCTTAATCATTTACTTATCTGGCAGTCACTAAAACTACAACTACAATGTGATCCACCCACCCTCATAAATTCCACAGATGCACTCTCTCTGGTACTGACATCAAATGATGTGTGCCCTGTAGACAGCCCACATGGCCTCCCATCCTCACCCATTCACAAGCAGTTATCTGTGAGCGGTAGGTGACCAAACAAAGAGAAATGCCACAATTTGCTCTTTTTCTAAGTCCTCAGTATGAAACGTGACCCCTGCTCCCTGCCACCCAGGAGTATGCTCACCCACTTCAATCACAGGTTCTCCCCAATGCAGAGCATATGCACTCCATTCAGCATACCCCTGGAAGCATTGTAAAGGTTTTCCTAGTTGTGCCCAGCTTGTGCATTCATGGAGTAATGTGCTTGACCAGTACCCTCCACTGAGTTGCACCACACCCCTTAATAAACTCAGCCCACCAGTTGGTGGCAACACTAACATAAGGTGCACAGTGGCTAATGAGTGAAACACCCAAGGTTGGGGAAGTTAACACAGAGCTTGTAAAGCAGGTTTTAGTCCAACCAGAGCTCCTGGCTGTAAGTAATACTACACGGCACATAAACTACATATGGCAACACAAGTAGTAAAGTGAGAGTAGACTGGTTGCTTTAATTACTTACAGCTATGACGGCCACAGTAGGACAAAAGTCCTTAAGTCAAACAGAAATATGGTAACATAATGCAGGTGGAGGAACTGCTTTTATTTAAAATTAAGATAAAAATTTAACATTTTTATTATTTAATCCTATAAATTTTAATTTTGACATGCATGTGCAATCACGATGCCTATTAAATAGGCACAATAAGGCACTCTGGAGTTGTGCACAATACACTTTGAATGCACAGCCATGGGTTGAAGGTATTCAGACTGCAGCCCCATGCCTTACTATATCCATGACAATGTGTTAGACATGTCTAGTATACACCCCATTATTTTTTATTGCTTACTTGTAAGTTTTTCTTGCAGAAAGACAAGCGTGTTATTGGACCTAGGAAAATAAACTTTCATTATGCAAGACATGCCAAGTTCCTGAATAAACTATTTGGATACCATAATATTTTTCAAATACTGAATATCTTTCATCACAGTATCATAGTTATGGTTACATCCCTAAATGTCCTTTACATTGATGAAGCGATCGGGTAACAAACTAAGACTGTAAAAAGTTGTTCATACTGTAACTGGTCCACCCATGGTCTGTCTGGCTTTGACAGACATATAAACCAATGCACAAAGGGATGTCATGACCTGACCTTGTAGCAGTTCATATACAGTCAATCTAACATAGTCATTTAATCTAATGCAAGTTTCGTGGTGCATCATAACTCATTCCTAGAGAATTAATCCTTGACCTAAAAACCTATATTCTGATCAATTGCTGCTCACCTTCTCCATGTCTCTCATCAATACATAAATGCCCAAACTGATGGGGACAGGTTAAACCTGCAGCACAATCTACATGTAACAGCATAATATTCACTTTCATTGTCTATAGTCCTTTATAACTGTGAGCTCACTTTATGTAGCCCTGCAAGTATTTCCTTACATATAATTTTATTTCTGTCACTGGTTAGTAGGAGTACTTTGCTAACTAAAAATTGTTCACTGTTTTCATTTCCTATTTCATCCACCTAAGCAGTGATCCAGGAACTTCTTCTACCCATCCAGAGACTTTATTACTGTGCATCTCTTGGTCAGACACTACTTGTCCATAGATACCCTGTGTCTGACCCTTCTTGTTCCATTCCAAGCTTGCCACAAAGGATGGAGTAACTAGACAAGGGCAAAGCCAAATGGAACATACCAGACCAGTGTAAATAGGTAGGAGACTCACAGTTTCTGGTGTTACAGATAGGTAGGTAGGTAGGGAGGGAGGCTAAGGAGAGCAAGGTAGCATTATCTCCACCAGTGTTTCCACCCGTTATAGGCTTCCCCATCCCCTACCTAGTAGTGCATGGCCTGCAGTGAGGACCCTGCTGGAAGGTTTGAAATTGGCTGGGACCAGGTGTAGTGCCAGAATGTTGGGGGGCACAATAGAGGTAGAAATAGAGGGAAAGATGCCCCAGGGCAGTGTGGGCATCTGAGGGCAGTGTGTAGGGGCCCCTGTCAACATTTCACTATCATGACAAAAGCTGCTCCTGTAAAAAAAAAATAAAGTTTTCCTTGCTTCCCCTAGTTGCTTACTCCATTCTGCCCCCCCCCCGGGGAAGCCGCATTAGCCAGGGGAGCATCTTTCAAATCCAGTTCCTGCTGGGCTGTTGCGGACTGGTCAACATTGCCAGGGACATGCATCCTGAATGCTTTCTTGTTAAGTGGTGGCTTGTGAAGTGGACGGGAGTCGCCGCTACGCTGAGGGAGGTGAAGGGCCCATGGGGAGTGCTCTCAGGCACCCCTGAAGACAGAGAGTCATCTGGTTACCGGAAGAAGCACAAGGAAAAGAGGGGACACAGGTTGAAAGTTAGAAACAGGCTTACCTGTGGTTTGCCTCTCATCCCTCCTGGCAGCATCTGGTCCAGTGCATACAGCGGGTCAATTGTGTTGGTGCTGCAGTCCCATTCTGGTCTGTTCCTGTTGCATGGTGAGGGCTCTGTTCTGCCCCAGTTTTATGTTCGCATGCGTGCATGTACAACAAACATTATATGGCAGCTTAGGAGAGAAGTGGGTTGTGGAGGTGCGGCACTGTGCCAGCCAGTGCCGCCACTGCATTTGCGGGCTTGGCCCTCTTTATCCAATGCAGTGGCATGCCGCTGCTGACAATAGTTCAGCAAGCATGCCACCAACTTGAAAGAAATTGGCTGCTGCAAAGAGGGAATGCCCCCATCATTGCAGGGCATGCCTGAAAGAAATTGACCACTGCAATGAGGGAGTGCCCCATCACTGCAGGGTGTGCCTTGCCTGCTGAAATATTTCTGTTCACCCATCTCCCTCCATTCTCCATTACTGCACCAGGAGTGCAAGTAAACCCTCCAGCTCCCTCCCACTGCATGCTGTCTACCACGCTCCCTCCATTCCCCGTCCTGGCACCCAGAGTGCAAGTAAACCCTCCCACTCCCTCCCACTGCATGCTGTCTGCCCTGCTCCCTTTTTTCCCTGTTCAGGCACCCGGAGTGAAATTAAATCCTACCACTCCCTCCCACTGCGTGCTGTCTGCCCCACTCCCTCCATTCTCCCTCTCGGCACCTAAAAACTGTGAGATACCATTCAGCAGAAATGGTGAGTAAAAATCAAGGGTACATGAAAGTAAGCTGATGGGTGGATGGAGGTTCAGGTTGGAGCTATAGGCTAATGCATTCTGCTGTCCTACTTTTGCAGTATGAAAGTCCAGAATGATGTAAAAAAGTTTTACTTTATGCACAGAGTGGCTGAGCCATGGAACAATCTACTTGTAGAGGTGGTGTGTGCATTAATGGATTTATGCACAGGGGGACACAGTAAAGTACTAACAGTTACTAAGTAGATAGCAATAAGGCAGGGTGCAGGGGAGGAGGTGAGGGCAAGAACCCGCTCTATAATAAGTCACTGGGTAAACAGGGAAAATCGGAGCAGACTGGATGAAATGATGATCTTTTTCTGCCAATCTTGTCTATGTTTCTGTGTACACTGTGGTGTTCTAATAGCTATTGTTTTTTTGAACACTGTAATGTATATTTGTGATCATTGTGATATTATTCTGTTTGCGTTCACCCAGGTCATGCCTGAAAATACAAAAAGAGGTGTAAAGCATTGCACTTGATACAGAGATGGTGCTCTGTCAGGGAAGTGGCTAACTCCACAATAGTTAACAAGCATTTGTCAATGCCGAATGTTTGCCTGCTGGCATTGGTAGTGTAGGAGTTAGAGAGATGCATAATAGGAATGGCAGTGAAGTATTGAACTGAAGCCAATGCCACCACCACCCTGCAGAGACTGACAGGCATTGGTGTGTGCCTTAGGGTGGTCGGCCATAACACTCATGCCATTTCACCACACCCCACCCTGCAGACACTGACAAGTGTCACAGTGTGCCTTGGAGTCTTTGGGCCTTATGCTCACCCCATTCCATTAGGAAATATGGTGAGATGGGTGCAGTATAAGAGAATGGGGTGAACTTTGAGGCTGAAAAGTCCAAGGCATGCCTCGATGCCTATCAGTGACTGCAGGGTGTGGGTGGGGGTGGAATGGCATGAGCATTACAGGCAACAATCCCAAGTCACCTTTTGGGAATGAATAACAAAATGACAGTGGCTGAGTTCATGAGGTGGGGTCCCAAGAATCCCATGTTGAAAATTTGGTGAAAAAGTTCCCCAAAATGGATGAGATATGCACCAAAGTTGAAAAGAAAAACTATTTATGTCATTATACAGCCAACTGGCATTTCTTCAGTTTGTGGTTGGCTTTGAAGAGTGCAGATGTGTTCCCGGTCCACTGAAGATCATCACACCGGCCTCCAGAGGTAAGTATGGGGTGAGTGGGGGTGTGGGGAGGTGGGGTACGCAGAGGGTGGGAGCGGGTTGGGGAGGGGGCAAGAGAGTAAACAAGAGACCATTTTCTTTTGTTCTAGGTTTTTTTTAAAAGACAACGTGGGACTTCTGCCATGCTGGAGTGGGCTCCCAGCATGGCACATACAAGTTTGTTGGGGGGGCAGTGGAACTGATGGGTGACTGGGCACCTCCGTGGGCCACAGACTTCTGCCATGCTGTCAGGGAGTGACCAACACTCAGTATGGCTCACATTAGATATGGGCTAGGAAAGAGTGGAATCTGGCACAAGAGTGCTGGACTTCAGGAGGGCTGACTTTGGGAGGATGGGGGAAGGGTAAAAGGGTACCTGGCCAGAATTCAATCAAGTATGGATACTAACCAGAGATGGGAGCTCATCAAGCTGGGGATAGTGGAGGCAACAAAAACCTGCTGCAAAGCCCAGAGCAAGAAAGCTAGGGCTAAGAAACCAAGCTGGTTGAGCAAGGAGGCCATGGAAACGGTAAGGAGGACAAGAGCTGCCTTTAGGAAGTACAAGAAAACAGGGAGGGGGGGACAGAGGAGTACTTGACAGAATCTAGGAGGTGACAAGGGCAGTAAGGGAGCCAAAGCATCTACGGAACCTCAGGCTGGCACAAGGCATTAAGAAGGGGGAGAGAAGGACTTTAAGCACATCAGGGAGAAAAGGAGCTGTAAGGACCACATAGTAAGGATTAGGAAGGAGGGGGTTGGGTGGAAGCAGGGTATGATAAGGCGGAAGCACTAAATGAGTACTTCTGCTCAGTATTTACTAAAGAGAAGAGGGGTGACACCCAAGGTGGGAGAAATGGCAGACGAAGGGGGAGAAGTGGTGACAGATGGGGAAATCATGGAGAGCAGAGTTTGAGAGGGTTTGAAGGCACTGAGGGTGGACAAGGCGCCAGGCCCAGATGGCATCCACCCTAGGATACTGAAGGAGCTGGCAGAAGTCCTTGCAGAACCTTTGGCAGACCTATTTAATGCCTCACTACATTCGGGGTGTGTACCTTCGGACTGGAGGATGGCTCATGTGGTGCCCCTCCACAAGAGTGGCCCCAAGGATGAACCGGGAAACTACAGACCAGTGAGCCTCACATCCATCGTGGGCAAGCTAATGGAGACTATCCTGAAGGAGAGGCTGGTGGCCCTTCTAGAGGCCAAAGGACTACAGGACAGCAGACAGCATGGCTTCATACGTGGCAGATCCTGCCAAACCAACCTGGTGGAGTTCTATGACTGGGTAACTAGGCAACTGGACAGGGGCCATGCAGTGGATGTTCTGTATCTGGACTTCAGTAAGGCATTCGACTCGGTGCCTCATGGAAGGCTGGGAAGGAAGTTAGTAGGCACGGGGTGGGTGCAAAGCTGGTGAGATGGGTAGGAAACTGGCTGCAGGGAAGGCAACAGAGGGTGGTGGTGGGTGAGGAGCTCTCACACCCAAGGGCAGTGACGAGCGGTGTTCCACAGGGCTCAGTGTTGGGACCAGTGTTGTTTGGGATATTCATTACATAGAAACATAGACTTTGACGGCAGATAAGGACTGCTAGGCCCATCTAGTCTGCCCATTTCCCTACCTGCAGGATAGGCCGCAGATGCTAGTTAACCAACAGCCTATATCTTCCTGCCCCCCACAAGAATTGCCTTATGTCTGTCCCATGCATTCTTGAATTCTCCCACAGTTTTAGACCCCTACAACTTCCTCAGGAAGGCTGTTCCATGCATCCACTATCCTCTCTGTGAAATAATACTTCCTCACATTGCCCCTGAACCACCCTCCTTCTATCTTTAAATTGTGTCCCCTTGTTCTTGCAAGTCTCTTTTTCTGAAAGATGCTACCCTCTTGGACTTTGTTGATTCCATTGAGGTACTTGAAAGTTTCTATCATGTCCCCCCTCTCCCTTCTTTCCTCAAGGGTATACATATTAAGCTCCTTTAGTCTCTCCTCATATGGCTTCTTTTGCAGGCCCTGCACCATTTTAGTTGCCCTCCTCTGACTGCCTCTATCCTGTCTATGTCCTTGCGGAGATGGGGTCTCCAGAACTGGACACAGTATTCCAGATGGGGCCTCACCAACTGTCTGTACAGAGGGATAACAACTTCCTGTTTTCTGCTGCTGATGCCTCTCCTATACATCCCAGTATACCCCGCACTCCCTACTGACTTCTCACATTGCTTTGCAACCTTAAGGTCATCTGATATGATTACCCCCAGGTCCTTTTCCTGTTTTGTTGTTGTTACTACCTCCCCACCCATTGTGTATTCTTCCCCTGGGTTCTTGTTTCCCAGGTGCATTATTTTGCACTTTTTTGCATTGAATCCTAGCTGCCATACGTCTGACCATTCCTCCAACCTTGCCAAGTCCCTTTTCATCCTTTCCACGCCTCCTTGTGTATCAACCCTGTTGCAGATCTTTGTGTCATCTGCAAAAAGGCATACTTTTCCTTCCAGTCCCTCTGCAATGTCACTTATAAAGACATTAAAAAGGACTGGTCCTATACTGAACCCTGCAGTACCCCACTAGTAACCCCTTTCTTCAGAGTGGACTCCATTTACAATTACCTTCTGTGTCCTGTTGTCCAGCCAATGTTTTATTTAGGTTACCACCCTGGGACCCACTCCAGGCTGGTTAATTTGACTAATAATCTTTGTGGGACTGTGTCAAATGCCTTGCTAAAGTCTAGGTAGGCCATGTCCACAGCCCCTCCCTGGTCTACTACTTTGGTCACCCAGTCAAAGAAATCTATTAGATTCGTCTGACATGACCTTCCCGCTGTGAACCCATGCTGCCTTGGATCCTGTGCTCCACTGACCTCTAGGTACGCAACTATTCTTTCCTTCAGAAGTGACTCCATCACTTTCCCTACCACAGAGGTCAGACTGACAGGTCTGTAGTTTCCTGCCTCTGTCTTGGTCCCACTTTTGTGAAGGGGAATCACATCTGCCTTCCTCCAGTCCTCGGGTACCACACCATCCTCCCATGATTTATTAAAAAGAGTAGCCAGTGGTTTCACTAGTTCCTTCCTTAATTCTTTTAGAATTCTGGGGTGAATTCCATCAGGACCCATTGCTTTGTCCACCTTCAGTTTTAGGAGTTCTTGCAGAACCCTTTTCTGTGAAAGGACTGGATCGACCCCTCATCAAGAGTGCTTCTGTTAATTGGATTAGGCACTTCCTCCTCTTTTGTGAATACTGAGCAGAAATATTCGTTCAGTATTCCTGTTTTTCACTGTCCCCTCTGCCCACCCACTGTTCATTCTATTCAGCCTCACTATCCCTCCCTTTGTCTTTCTACGCTCGCTTATGTATCTATAAAAGGTTTTATCCCCCTTCTTAACTGAGTTGGCTATCTTTTCCTCAGTTTGGGCCTTTGCTATTCTGACTTCCCTCCCTGCTTCTTTCTGCCTTAACTGGTACAGCTCTCTGTCCTGCTCCTTGTAGACATGCAGACATTGCAGACATATCATGGGACATCAAGAGCAAGATCAGTCTGTTTGCTGATGATACCAAGGTTGGCGCGGTGGTGGATGACCTAGAGGGATGGCAGGGGTTGCAGGATGATCTGGCAAAGCTTGAAACCTGGTCAGACACCTGGCAACTGGGCTTTAATGTCAAAAAGTGCAAGGTACTGCATTTTGGGATGAAGAACTCAAGGAGGACTTACCAGCTAGGGGGAGTGCAGCTAGCCCAGACAGAGGAGGAGAAGGATCTGGGTGTGCTCATTACAGGGTCAATGAACAACTCGGCACAGTGTAGGAAGGCAGCTGCAAAGGCCAACAAAATGCTGGGTTGTATTGTAAGGGGTATATCCTCGAGGAGGAAGGAGGTGATTCTGCCACTGTATAGGTCATTAGTTAGACCACACCTGGAGTACTGCTTGCAGTACTGGCGTCCGTATCTGAAGAGGGACATTAACTTACTGGAGGGGGTGCAGTGCAGGGCGACAAAGATGATCAAGGGGCTGGGGGACTTATCATATGAGAGGAGGCTGAAGAAGTGAATATGTACTCACTGGAGGAGAGGAGAGACAGGGGTGACATGATTGAAACCTTTAAATACATGAAAGGAATAAACAAGACGGGTACAGAGGGGCTGTTCAAAGTAAGGGAGGGGAGGGCCACCAGTGGCCATGATATGAGACTGGAGCGAGGAAGGTTCAGGAGGGAGATGAGGAGACACTTTTTTACAGAGAGGGTGGTGGCTGGGTGGAATGCATTACCTGCAGAAGTGGTATACAGTAGAACAGTGGACTGCTTCAAATGAGGATGGGACAGGACAAGGGGGAGGGTTAATGAAGGGGAAGGGTGGAAGGGAGGGGCAGCTGCAGAATAAGGGTGCTAGCTGCACATTCAAGCAGACTTGATAGACCTCTAGGCCTTTATCTGCTGGCAAATTTTAGAAGTGTTCGTATGCTGGGTGGGCTCCCAGCATGGCACCAGGAAGTTTGCTTTTGGGGGGCAGTGGAGCCGACAGGGGATTGTGTACCCCCATCAGTCATATAGTGTGCAGGGGTGGAGGGGAGTGCATGAGCATGCTGGGGTGGGCTCCAAGAGAGCTACCTAGATGTTTCTTGGTGGGATTAGAAATGAACTATGACAGTTCGGATGCAGTGCTGACATAGGCAATTTGCATACTGCTGACAGCAGTATGGAAATTGCCTACACATTACCATCGCTGATTGTAGTGGTGGTTTTCTCAGAACTGTACACCACTGCATCTGAACGGTTGTCATAGACAGCTCGGACATTCACTGGTGTGGTGCAGCCGCACCTGCAAAAAGGAGCAGGGCATTGGAAGTGGGAGAAGCACACCTACGAAAAGTCTTATGGTGGCACTATGTTTCTTGCACATGCGTGCAAGTAAACATAAATACCTCTCAAATGAAATACAGACAGGCAGTCAAGGGTAGCTCTGCATGAAGACTGCTGAACCAAGTTAGAGGGTCCATGAAAATGCTCTCTTACTTCAGATATCTTGAAAAACAATTTATTTTAACAAAACTGTAAATAAAAGCAATACGGAATAGTTATGTTAGCTGTTTTTTTTACATGTGACTAGATGCAAATCCCCTTAAGATAATAAATATTCAATAAGTAATTCCAAGATGGTCCATAGTTCTTGGAGGGCTGTGGGTATCACAATAGGCAAGGGATTAATAGGCAGACTAGGTAGGCCAAGAGGTCCTTATCTGCCAACAACTTCTAGATATCTATGTATGTGTCTACAGTATGTAAGGGGAAGCAGCATCTGCTCCTCAGTGCTTCACTCTATCTCAAGCTTCATCAAGGGGCATGGCATGAAGATCTCAACTGAACTTAATTAACACGCCCTCCACAATCGTCACATGATTTTGAGCACCAATCACATCAAATTCATTGTGAGGCCATGACATTTATTTATCTATTTATTTATTTATTTTTTATTTCCCCAGGAAAAGCTCACTGACAAGGAGGTCCTGGAAGGCCAAGGATTGTGCAAATTACATTTTGTATATTAGGTCAAAAAAGAACAACAGCAAAGAACAAGGATTGAAACATTCAGTCCTAATAGGGACATAGAAACATAACACATAGGATAAGACATATAATAGGAACAGCCAACCATGATACCTGTGTAAGATAAGAGCATTGTTGCTACCTAGGGCAAGTTAACATAATAAGAGCAGAAAGGGTGGGGGAATTGCAGGCTAGTTATAAGATAATATAAGGTTCAAGTGCAACACCAAGCACATAAGGCAATTTTTGTTGGAGGGCAGTGCTAGGGTAATGGAAGACGAGGTGGAGGTAAGAGAAAAAAAGGAGCAGGGTAAGGGAGAGGAGGTGGAGAAAGACGTAGGGCCAGATTAAGGCAACCAGGGCCCTAGGCCCAAGAAAAATCTGGGGTTCCCTCACCACAACCACACACCTTTACCACGACTATGCCCCATCACTGTGACCACGCCCCAAGTTGGTAATTGCATATCAGTTGTTAAAACTGGAAAAAAATATCTTATTGTCCCTAAAAAGTTGCATAAAATGTTAACACCCTAACTGAAATGCTTCAAATTTAATGAAACTAATAATATCAGTATAGGAAAATAATACTAGTCTGAGTTTTGATCTTTCGGATAAAATAGTTACTAATTGACCTAGAAAGAATATTTTTTTCGGTGTGAAATGTCATGATTTGCACTCCTTCAAAGCACCCCCCCGAAACACACACACACACACACACACACACACGTGCTTGCAATGTGGGTGTTATCATTTTGTCCGGTCAGATAGTATGCACCAGGATGTGGGAGTTTTATTGGGTAGAGTTGGGACCCATCTTTAAAAGAGACTAGGTCCTGCCAGGTGTAAGAGTTAAGTCTGTGGATTATCAGAGGCAGGGCTGAGCCAATGATGTTAAGGCCCTCCCCACAAATTATTTTGTAGGGCCCTACCTCCCACCAGTTAGTGTGAAATAACCATTAACATATATAAAATACTCACGGCATACATTCTTTTGTATTAGTCCCACTAAGCATCCATATTTTGTCCATGCTGCTCTCCTTGCCTTTTGCAGGCACCAGGATCAAGGAATTGAGCAATGTAATTTGTCCCTGCTCCTCTTAGGGACACCAGTAGCAAGATCAAAATTTTTTCTCAGTAAGGGGGCCCTATTACTTTTTCGTGGTATAAAACTGGAGTATGAATCTGTAGCACAGATAAGATTTCACCGTTGTTACTGCCAGTTTCAAATGGATAAACAATATACAAACAGAAAGTTGCAAGTTAGTCTGACAATAAATGATTTTTTATAATGCTGACTTCTGAGGCAGTGGACCCCCTGACAATGCGGGCCATACTACAATCGCATCTCCTGCACCCCCCTAGTCATGGTGGACCTGACTAGAGGAGTTGTAAACTATCAAGATTATATCACAAAGCAAGTGATTGTTGGAAGAAATTCTCAGGATCAAACATTGCTGTTATTAATAAGTAATAAGTGTCACCTGCCTCTAAAGTCTCCTGGCTGTGTGAATATATTCACTAGTCTTCTGTACCAGAGTTATCTGTACTCACTGACTCAGACAATGCTCAAAATATGATGGCTTATATCTCATCCTCCTGAAATTCTATTGTTCAAAATGTTATGTTTTGTAACTCATTCTTCCTGAAACTGTATTGTTTTCTACTCACTGTTGTTCCACTATTGTACTACAATTCTGTAACCTCCTGGGTCATGCTTGAAAATAGGCAGTGTTTTGTCTTGTGCACTTACCAAATCAACAAAAATGAAATAAATAAATAAAGCTAGGATCAATAAATGGCAAGATTTACTGATGGGAATCTGGGAATACATTCATGTGTTTACCATGAAAATGGAGCTATATCAAGTTCAGAACTTCAATGTGAGTGAGATGAGGGAATTAAAAAAGAGTATGATTTTTAATTGTACCATTGAAACACATTGTAGTTTTCTTAATTTTAGGAGTGTGCTTAAATACAAAGTATACACATTAAACTGCACTGTTAATCTTTTATATTTAAGCTTAAGACTTGATTCTAAATGGGGATTCTAATTGGGACTGGTAGACAAAGCAAAGGAAATGGTCCTGTTCACACTTTAATGATCAGCCTTGCCAGGGCCCCCTGAGCCATCAACTGTACTTAACACCTAATCAGAGAGGTGAGAGTCATGTCACAGTTCAGCCCCTACCTTGCTCGGATTATGTAGTGGCTTGGTCCTTTAAAAATAATGCAGCACAGGCAGGAAGAGAAAGATATACTGAAAATATATGTTTGGAACTGTTGGGGGCCCCTAGCAAGCAGGGGCCCTAGGCCTCTGTCTATGTTGCCTGTGCCTGGAATGACAAAGCGGACAGGGTTAAAAATAACAATTACATTTTTCCTAGATAGCAGTTTAAGAGTTTTGAAGGCCCCTAAGCAGATGGTTGAAGATAATTTTAAAGAACACGGAGAGTTATTCCATAGTGAAGGGAGGGAGTGTCATATAGTGGCTTCGCCATAAAATAAAGTACAACAGATAAGTGCAAAATGATGCGATCATATTAAAGTGCAAGTGCATTAAAACTAAATGCAAAATGTGTGTACCCAATGTCCTCACCTTAATAACAACTCCAGATTTAGATTACAGTGATAGCAACTGTTGCTAAAAGAAGTCCAAATGTGCAGTTTAAAAGCAGGATTTGTCATTATTGTGCAGGTGAAAGCCTTCAGATCATGCCTGGGTAAATTGCCATAACTTTCATCTTTCATTCTTGTTCCTGTCAGATTATTGGTTCAGCTTTCTACATCAGATCAGTCACATTCAGGCTTGTAATGATGACAGATGGTACAGATATAGAAAACAATAAATTTAAATGGAGCAAAAGACAGAAGTGTTAGGTCCCTAGCAAAGCAATTCATCTAACAAATTACTATTTTTTATTTATAATATTTGCAATATTGACAGTGGAGGGATGGGTTGTCATAGACTGCAAAAATCATACTATGTAACAGAGGCACATGTTTACTATGCAATAATTTTTAGATTAATTGCAACCAACAGTAACTATCAGTTTCAGACCCTGTTGACCAGCATGAATACTTACTGGTGTACTAAGGAGCACATTTTAATTGATAGTGCTCCATCAGTACTAAGGTCTTGCATCAGGTATGCCTCCCCCATTAAAGAAAAGGTTTATAACCGATAGTGTTGTTCACCCCTTGTGATTTCAAGCAGTTAAGCCTGAAAATCCAAAAAGTCTCTATCCTCAGGAGACCCTGCAACCTATGCCCCCCACCTTTGGATCATAGACCTACTGTATTCTCTGCTTGAGGGGTCTTATTCTTCAACTGTTATTTTTCACTTCAGTTGCAACAGACTTCCCTTATCTAATTCCATCACTTTTCTCTTGGCTTCATTTAAACACACTGATTATAATCACAAACTCTGAACTTCTATTCTGTTATGAAATCTTCCTGCTGACTGGACATCACATTAAGAGGTATGGCTGGGCAAATAGTGAAGATGAAGGGTTATAGGAAGCCAAGTGAAACTAATGCCCTGCTGGATACCAAATGTACACACCCTCAGAGACGGAAAAGTCTATATACAGCGATGTTTACCTCAGAGCTACCCCGAATGCCTGTCAACATTACATTTTGGACATGCCTGAAAATAGGCAGCGTATTGTCTAGTACGCTACCTGATATCAAACAGTAAATAAATAAATTAATAAATAAACACAGCTGCAAGTTCAGTTCTCAAAAGGAATTGAACAACTCAAACATCAGGTGTTCAATTATTTAGGACCATGGTGAACTTTTAAGGGAGATAGGTGGACCTTTGGTTCAACTGATTCACCATGGTCTGAATGGAGTGGACCAGGTGAATTAGTTGAACCACTAGAGTTTGCACCCTAGTGGCCAAAATAAAGGTGGTGCACACATCATTGCAGCAATGAAAATATAATCTACAAAGAATAATGCAAGGAGTGGTGTGTGTTACAAGAATGTAATGTACACTCGAGGTGTGGGATGCTACATAAACCCCAAGAAGGAAGCTCGAAGGGTTTATAAAAGCATCTCACACCAGGTGAGTACATTAAATTTGAGTAACCACTCCACCCCATGTCTGATTTTATATAATTGCTGACCGTCGACCCTTCCCCCCACCAAAATCATAAGCATCATCATTAGCATCACCTTTGTTCAGTTCTGGCATAGGCAGCTAAGAAACTCTAGTGGTTTACCTATTTTTCTTGTCCACAGAGCAAGAAATAGTCTTCTAAATAACTATCTTTTTTTAAGTAAAGTTGCTGAAAAGATCCTGGAGTCAGATGGGTTAGCGATGGCTTTTTAATGATAGTGGTAACCTCTGATACTGGGTGAACACCTGAAGTTCACTACTTAAATTTTAGAGTGCATCTTTCTGTTTAAAAATAAATAAATAAAACATTGGAGGGACATGTATGGATTCCCTGATCGATATTTTGTTTCCAAAGCAGAGTGCTGACTAACTGAAGACCGCTGCAGCTGCTTTTCACTTAGGGAGACTCAGAGACGCAATTGCTGTCACATGCACAGTCAGAGCATTAACTGTGCATGTGAATGCTGTAATAAACAGCCTGTTATTACGGAAAATAATAACTGGCCATCTCCATTGAAAAAAAACAATGGCTACTTATAATAATAATAAATTTTATTTATAATGCACCTTTCAAATTTTCAAGGTGTTGTACAAACGTATATAAAAGACAAGCATTATTATTCAATATAAAACACAAATAAAACTTCAATCTCATCAACAACATGACACAGTCAATAATCCAAGAATGCAATTTGATAGAAATGAGTTTTTAAACCCTTCTTAAATTCCTCCATGGAGGTGCACTGCCGCAACCGACAGGGTAGAGAATTCCAAAGAGTGGGAGCAGCATAAGAAAAAGCTCTACATCCAGATGAATTTAGACTCACTCTTGGAACCTCTAGCAACCCCTCATCGGCTGAGCGGAGCAATTGGCCAGGGCAGTAAAGAGCCAAAAGATCTTTTAGATGTGCTGGACCCTGATCATGTAGGGCTTTGAAAGTCAGTAAACAGACTTTAAAGGTGATCCGCAACCGAACGGGGAGCCAGTGAGATCGCACAGCACCAGGGTAATGTGGCAAGACCTGCTTGTCCCAGTCAAAACTTGGGCTGCCCCATTCTGCACTAGCTGAATGCGGTGGATTTAAACCCCAGAAAGGCCAAAATACATGGAGTTGCAGTAGTCCAAACATGAGGACACAAAGGCGTGGACCAACACTGGTAATGTGTCAGACGGAACAAGATGCTTTACTCTAGTGATATTCCTAAGATGGTAAAAGGAAGTCTTGATGACTGCTGACACTTGTGACTGTAGTGTCAGCCTGTCATCCAAGATAACCCCTAGGTTACGCACCCGTTTGGAGGTTGGAAGTGACACACCCCCAAGAAAAATTCCTGAGGGTGCACCCCTCTATCCGACAGCCCGGATCCACTACCAAAGCCTCTGTTTTTTTCAGAGTTCAGCTTCAGCCAACTAGAGTCCATCCAATCCTGGATTTCTTTCAGACAGCTGTTAAACACAGAGAGAGTTCCATCCTGGTCAGGAGCGAAAGACAGGTATAGCTGGGTATCATCTGCATAGCAGTGAAACCTCAGCTTATACCATCTTATAATGTCTCCGAGGGGCAGCATATACACCGCAAACAACATGGGAGATTGCACAGAACCCTGAGGCACCCTACATGACAAAGAAGTTGGGCCAGAGGAAAAAAGCCCCGACACAACTCTTTGTGATCTCCCAGTGAGGAATGAGGTGAACCATCGGAGGACAATTCCCGATATTCCACAAATCTGCCTCAGGCGTGCTAACAACACCACATGATCCACTGTGTCAAAAGCTGATGAGAGATCAAGAAGAACAAGAATAGAGTGTCTCTTCTGGTCTCTCACCCTCAGGAGATCATTAAGCACCCGAACCAGCTCAGTCTCAGTGCTGTGTCTTTTATGAAAACCAGATTGGAAGGGTTTGTAGATGTCATGGATGGTTAAATGGTTCTCCAATTGGACCACCACTACTTTCTCAATCACCTTCACAATTAAAGGTAGGTTTGAGATGGGTCTGTAGTTTGTGAAACAGTCTGGGTCCAAGGTAGCTTTCTTCAAGAGAGGTGTCACCACCGCCTCTTTCAGGGAGCTAGGAAACTCACCCAATTCCAGGGAGCACCAGACTATTTGCACAAGGATTGGACCAATGATGTCACAACAACCCAATATTAGGGAAGTTGGTCCAGGATCCAAACTACAGCTCGTAGGGTGCACACCATGGATAATCCTCATGACATCCATGAAATCAGGTCTGCTGAAGGAACACCAAGGAAATTGAGACACTGTGAACTCATATTGTTCAACAGCATCTTCCTTAGAGGCCGCTGGACGCAGATCCGCCCTGATGTCGGCCACCTTATTCGTGAAGAAACGAGCGAGCTCCTCACACTCTAATTGCGAAAAAGCTTTCCAGACTTGTAGACAAGCTGGGTTGCACATCCTGTCCACAATTAGAAAAAGCTGAGCCGGTCGATTCCTAGCAACTGCAATCTTCCTGGTCAGGAGTTCTGCCTTCTTATGGGAGATTGCAGATTGATAGACAGAATAATGGTCTATCAATTTAAGGCAGGCAGCATCAAGGGTGGATCTGCGCCAGCAGCATTCTAATCTTCACCCCTGTCTCTGCATCTCCCTCAACGTCCCATCAAACCAAAGTGCCTTGGGATGAAGGGAAAGGGGATGTACACGATCAGGAGCAATAGTATCCAGAGTCAATGTAACAGCCCTGTTATAGGCAGTCACCAAGGTCTCTGGACTACTGTTCGCCAATGTGGGGGACGAGAGGTCAAGAACCACCGCAAGGCCTTGGGGAGTAATATCCCATAAAGGGCAGTATCTCGCCATCTCCACAGGGGTAGACCTTCTCAGGTGAGTGCTAAAATTGAACCTCACAGTGTAGTGGTCTGACCAAATGACTGGTTCCACCCCCATATCGGTAATATCAATCCGTAGGAGAAAGACTAAGTCCAAGGAGTGTCCAGATTTGTGGGTAGCAGTGGAAACCACCTGTGTAAAGCCCAAAGAAGTCATTAATTGGAGGAAGTGACTACCAAATTACGAGAGTTCATCATCGACCCAGGCGTTAAAGTCACCCAGAACCATCAATCTGGGTGACTCAAACGACATGTCAACGATGAAGTCTGCCACTTCCTGTAAGAACTGTTTCCCATCTCCTGGTGGATGGTAGATGAGTACGATTCAAACGCCAACACCCACTACCACTGTGCACCCAAAGGACTCAGCCTCCCCCACTACCATACTCATGAGGCCCAATTCTGTCTTAAAACAGACTGCAACCCCCCACTCCTGCGGTCCAGTCTCGGGCGGTGTGTCACCGAGTACCCGGCCGGAGTCATGGCTTCCAACATGGGGCCAGGATTTTCATCCAGCCAGATCATGGTGATGTAAGCTAAGTCCACCAAACCAACAAGATCAGCAATAATGCCAGTCTTGTTTCTGACAGACCTAGCATTGCAGAACACCACCTAAGTTGAATGCACCTCGGAGGCTGTCAAGCCCATCTGCCTACTAAATTCTGTAGTGCCCTCAGGTATGGGCACCAGACAAGGTGAACCATGATTTGGGTTCCATTTCGCCCCAGAGCACCTCCTAGATCTAACTACCACGATACGAAGGCCCCCCTCGTCCATCCTCCCTGGTTCACAACCCCCCACCCTCCTCCCTCTCCTTCTAGCAATTCCCAATGCTGTACAATGCTGGTATGTATCATAATGGAGAGGGGGAAGATAAAAAAGGAAGAGGGCGTGAAGAGAGGAGGTTGAATAGTGCACCACCATGGGGGTTGTAGGCCGACACATGATGCTACAGTGCAACTAAACCAAAATGGTAATACAAAATATTTAAACTTAAAATTAAATAAACCCCCAAAATAAGTCTAACTAAACATATAATCCAAAACTAAACCAGAATAAATTACCAACCCCACCTCAGAGAAATGTCAAGCCAAACCCAGCAAGAAGACTTCTTAAAAACAGCATAAATAAAAATATAAGTACATTCAATATCAAATCAAACTATAAATACAAAACACATCCCTCCCCCCCCCAGTTCTCTCATGACCAGGTAGTAGAGGAAAACAATAAAATGAAATATAAAACTAATAAAAAGCTCACACTTAGCCAAAAAGATGTCACAGGGTGTCTAATCTGCACAGTCTCTCACAAAGGCAGAAAAGAACCCACGGCTAGGTGAGAAAGGATAATAGTCCAGGCACTCAAGTTACTCAAAGGGAACAGTGCAGCAAAATATGCCCCCTGCACAACCTCTCATGGAGGCAGGTTTAAACTAAAATAATAAAAAACAAATTAACCAGGCACTCTCACTACCCGGTAAATTTGAAGCAAGAAGACTCTGACCAAACTACTTCTCACATAGAGGACAGAGCCATAAATATTGCAAACAAAGATAAAGTGCGTTTTCACTGTTTCCAGATGTAACACCTCAAAATCTGACTGTAACCAAAATCCAGAACTTTATCCAAACGAGTCTTCATATGGGTCTTCAAGTGGGGTATCAAGCTCTCAAAATAAACAAAGGCCAAACTCACCAGCCACCAGGAATGCTAGCAGGGTCCCAAATAATCTGACCCAGGGAAACCTCTGCCAGAGATGTTGTCCTGCTGTAACTCCGGTCTTCAACGAGAGATGGCCCACCGGCCAACTCCCCAAAGACCTCAAAGCCTTAGGCCAAGCCAGTCGGCTCCCCACTGGTACAACCCCAACTCCTGTACAGCGAGGGATCTGGCAGTGGAACACCCAGGAACAGAATAGACCCCCTCTTCCACGTCAGCAGATAGTCAGCAAGTAGTCCAACCCAAATGAGATCGGAGCAGTACTATAGTCTCCACAGCCCAGGGAAAATCAGCTGGGCCCCCGAGTTCTTCATCAAAACAGCCAACAGGTAGACAACAGAAGGAGCAGTTCACAGTAGCCTGGAGATGACAAAATACGATGTCTTTAGGAAAAACTAACTCAACAAAAACCACCAAGCCCAAGATTCCCTTCGATAAGGGCTCCTCCTCTAAAATCCGTCCCACAGACCAGGTCTAAATGTCGGACAAGCAAGGGAAACAGTCCCAGTAGTTTCCTAGAGATAAAAAAAAGGCACTCAAACCGTGGAACCTGAAAAACAGCACTCAGACCATGGAACCCAAAAAAGGAACGCTCAATTTGCAGCATCCAACAAGCTGTTCAAACTTTCCAAACTTCTTTCAAATAGTGAACTGGGAACAGAAATAAAAAACAATAAAATGCTCTAAAATAAAACTCAAAGCTCACGGTATAACTCTCAAATGATCATCTCACCCATCCTGGCTGCCATCTTGGATACATATAATTTATTTAAACAGCAAACATGGCAAGCCCAATAGCACAGGGGTACCGCTAAAGTGTGGTTGCTGTGGGAAATCAACATTCAGGACAGATTAACAAAATCACATTGCCGCTGTTCATGAGCAGAGGTCCCATAATGATTTCATAAGGTGGGGTCAAAAAAGGCCATATTAAAAATTTGTAGTGCAAATACCAACAAATGTCAGGGGCATTAGAGTTTCTAACCATAATACCCCACCCTGTACAGAGTGATAGGTGTTAGGGGTGTGCCTTTGGATTTCCAGCTATAATGTTCACACCATTCCACCCCTTCCCCCACCCTGCAGCCACTGACAGGCATTGACTTGTGCCTTGGACTCTTCAGCCCCAAAGTTCACCCTATTCTCCTATACTACACCCATTTCAGCATATTTCCTAATGGAATGGGGAGACTGTAAAGCCAAACACCCCAAGGCACACCTCAACACTTGTCAGTGTCTGAAGGGTACGGTGAGGTGAAATGGTGTCAGCGTTATAGGCGATGGCCCAAATGCAAACCCCAATGCCTGCCCTTCTCTGCAGGATCAGGTGTGGTTGGAGTCACTTCAGTACTTCACTGCCCTTCCTATTCTGCATCTGTCTAACTCATGCACTTCCAATACTAATACCAGCAAGCCAACATTCAGCATTGACAAATGCTTGTTTATTTTTAAAATAATAGCTTAAACGTTCCATTGCTGGCAGCGTTTAGAGAAGAACCGCATCCAAGAAGAACCTTTTGGACATCCTGAAGGCCTGCGAGGTCACCAGTCATCTGCCTCCCTGCCTCCCAGCCTGAAGCCCTTCCTCTGCCTGCAACACCTCCCAGCCTCCCGATTGAGATTCATTCATCCCAGGCCAGGGTGGTGAGTCGGCAGCAGCACACAGAGCAAAGTGCTGACTGCCAGAAAGTTTAAAAAAAAAAAGAAAGAAATTGTTTGAAAGTGCTCAGGGCACCTAAGGTAAGGGCTGAGAGCCGTAGGGCAGGCCAGAGGGTGGCATTCAAATAAATTAGTATACTGGGAGCTGCAATGCCCACAGGGAGGGGCCTGCTTTAAGGCTCATATGGGGAACTTATAAATATTTATGTAAGAGGCAGAGAATAGGCAGGGCATCCCCAAGTAACTAGGCCTTAGTCAGGTCTGAGGATATTTAAAGGGGAAGCACAGGCCCTAGCATTTAAAGAGGTGTCATAAGCCCACTAAAGCTTTGAAGGGGCCCATCAAGACAAGCCCACAGCTTAAAGAAGCCTAGCAGGGAAAGCCCCACTGAGAGGGCCCAGCAGCAAAGGCCCCAAGTAATTAAAGGGGGCATCTAAGCTCATAGTGTTTAAAGGAGGACAGCCACAAAAGGCCCAGGTAAATAAAAAGGGGCAACACTTTAGGTCGGCAGTAAGCCCAGTATCCATTGAGGAGCCCAGTAGTAAAGAGAACAAGGAAGGCCCAGGGGAAAGAGGACATCAAGCCCAGTGTTTTCATGGGTAGCTAGGTCCTGGTACCAGAAGGGACCCACAAGTGCAGTACTTTGTTAAGGGTCAGTCAGAGAAGGGTGCTTAGCACACAACTGTCATCCAGTAACTATCAATTGATGAAATGTGTATTTACTAGTATTTGAACTGTTGTGTCGATTGCAAAGTACCAAGACTGTATTGTTACTGGGATTCTGGTTATTTTCCCCTGCAATGAACAATTGCCCTGAAAATCTGGTTATTTGCCCCTGCAACGAACAATCACCCCTACAATGAACAATTGTCCCTGCAACAGATAATCACCCTGGGTTTTGGTGATTTGCCACTGTTCCTGGCAAATTGCCCCTGCAATGAATTATTGCCCTGAAAATCTGGTTATTTGCCCCTGTGACAAACAATTGCCCCTACAATGAATAATTGCCCTTGTAACAAACAATTGCCCTGGATTTTGGTGATTTGCCCCTGTTCCTGGCAAATTGCCCTTGAAACGAACAATTACTTTGGTGCAGTGGAAAAGTGTATCTGCCAGCTTTATTATTGCCAGCTTATGTGTATGGACGCAGTCTTCTGCCACAATACCCCTTGTGGGGTTGTTCACAGCCAATTCTTCACTGAAGCAGTCTCCAGCCAGCGAAGAACTTCACAGCAACACTCCTCCTGTTGTTTGCAGCTGGTCGAAACCGACATAACCTTGTGTGGCTCGCTACCACTGGCTCCTGGTCTTCTTGTGGTTTGATCAGCCTGGAAGGGGAATGTCCTGGAAGAAGCCTTATCTGTCACTCCCAGTCATTTGCCAACAGTCGAGTCCGACATAGCCAGTGTGTATCTGCGTCTGCCGGTTTATTTATTCTGGTTCTGGACATTACAGGATTCTGATCTTCATCCTGCATCCTACTCTTCCTGCTAGTTTCATCCTGCTTTCGCTGTTTAACCTTGTGGGGTCCAGCTTGTTCTTGGTGATCCTCTCTTAGATCCTCTGCTAGAGAAGCTTCAATGTGTCTTCATCCTTGGCAGCCCTGGTCTAGGGATCGTGGCGGGGAAATTGCAGCAGATCTTCAGCCTTGGCAATCCTTGTGGGTGGATTCAATGCCAAGTACTTGTTCCTTCATCCTTGGCAGCCCTGGTCAAGGGTTTGTGCCAGGGAAATTGCAGCAGGTCTTCATAATTGGTAATCGTTTCAAGTGGATTCAATGCCAAGTCCTTGTTTCTTTGTCCTTGGCAGCCTTGGTTGAGGGTTTGTGCTGGGAAAGAGTTCAGCAGATTTCAGTTCTGTTGTGCTAAAGTATTCTGGTAACCTTAGAGAGTGGGTTGGCTGAATAATCAGAGTCTGTTTAAAAATCTCTCTTATCCCTTTCAATCTTTCCTAGGTTTTCACTAAGGTGTTAGCATGGTGCAAAGTCGGAACCCCATTTCCCTTTTGCCCCCTTGCTTTCTTCATCCATCAACTGTGCGCATGAAGACGTCAGGAAAAAGTTGGAATTCCTTTAGCACCAATAGACTTTCAGAGGTGGTTATTCCACTTAGCCCCTTGGGGTCTGCAACTGTTTCATCCTTCTAATAGACTAATAGCTTTTCCAGAATTGTTCACCAAATTGTTTAGTGTATGCATAGTATAGAGTCTGACGATAGCTTATTTAAGCAATAAGCCATGAGGGGGTGTGGGTTATTGGGGGATTTACCACGGCTGGAGTGGTTTGCCCACAAGGCACATCCGAATGGGTAAATCCACCCCAGCCGTGGTAACCTTCAATTAACCCAGACCCCTAAGTAGCTTATTACATTATACCTTGTAATTTTTTTTTACATAGAATAGAACAAAGTGTATTTTTTTTCTTTTCATTTTATTTTTATTGAGTTTTGTGTGTTTGTTATAGCACTATAAAAATAGTGCCCTGTTGATTGTGTGGCATATTGTGGGTGAGTCGTTAGTTGTTGCCATCCTAGAGCTTCTGGGTTACGGTTTGTGTCATTGTTATGGAGTCAGGGAAAACTGTTTGTCGTTGGGGGAATTGTAAATTGCTCCTTTCTTTTCTATTTTATGGTGACATTGCTAAACCAGGACTGAGTGCACTGGAGACAGAGCTACTGTACAGCGGGAGTCTTTTGACATGATGGAGGGCAGATAGCGGGGGAGTAGAGACTGAGGTGAGAGGGGTGCACTTTTGGTGGTTACGGGGAAATTCATGCTGGTCTGTTATTTTTTTCCTTTCTTTCAGTGTGGATTCACTTTCTTGGGGGGGGGTTGTGCTACTCATGCTGTGTGGTTTGGTGAGGTGGATGTGATAGGAGTCAGAGACCACCGGTTAGTGAGGATTGCAGTATGGTGGCTCTTCAGTTTAAATTTTCTGGGTCGGATGATTTGTCAGAGATGCGGCAGGCTGGCACCTTTTGCGGTGATTATCATTAGATAACTAACGGAGGTAAGGTGCCAGCCTGCCTATCTGATTGGTCAGTGACTGAGGTCCATAGTATAGAAGTTCTTCTGTCTGGAGAACTCCAAAGGTAGCCCCAAGAAGGCAGAGTTGCACCTCAGGGTTAGGGTGGAGAGCTTGTAGCCTCATACAACCTGGATAGTGGTTATATAGTTTGCAGAGCTATTTGTATAGTTTTAGAACTACAGTACATTTTAAAATTTACATTATATAATTATATGTTAGTAATTACTGCCTAAGATACCTACAATGCTGTCAGTACTCCCTGTCATTTTTGTTGCTAGTATTTTTCTGTATGACCATGTCCTCCTTCCACTCCTGTCAAATAAGCATCTTTGCTTCATCCAAACTCTGTGTACAACTCCTGCCTCTCCTTGTCAGGTGATTCCATTCACCCACCTCTATTTGAACCTTCAGCGGCCCCTCATCATCCCACCAGCTGAGGGTGCCGCTGGTGTTGCTGGTAGTGAGACAGTTACATCCACCACTCAGAATGAAGAACCTCAAGATCTACCAGTCCAGCACTGTTACACAGGTTGTCCCACAAAATACTTCTACCAACACAATACTTTCACAGGGCTGAATGTGTGATGCTTCCACATCCTATATTATAGTAGATTGCAAAGTCACACTAGGTGGGAGCCTTAGAAGCAGGACTTCCAATGTAGTATTCCGAGTTGTTCTTGTGCATCTTTTTTCTAAAAAAATACTCCCCTTCTGTACCTTATTTACTCCTGTGAGGTATTTATAGGTCTCAGTCATATCCCATCGTTCCCTCCACTCTTCCAGAGTCTACATATTGAGATTCCTCAGTCTCTGCATGCAGAACTTCTGATGCTGACTTTGCACTACTTTTATTGCCCTTCTCTGCACAGCCTTCACTCCATGTCCTTTTGGAGATGCGGTCTCCAGAACTGGACACAGTATTCCAGGTGGGACCTCACCTGTGATCTATAAAACAGCAACACCACTGTCCTCCTTCTGCTCATGGTACCCTCCCTATGCACACAAGCATCCCGCTGTCCCTACCAAGTGCCTTATTGCACTACTTGGTCACCTTTAGGTAATCAGATATTATTACACCCAGGTCCCTTTCCTGCTTGTTGATCATTGATACCTCTTCTATTTTGCATTCTGTGCCTCGGTTTCTGTGACCTAAGAGCATGATTTTGCATTTTTTTGCATTGAAACCCAGCTGCCATACCCTTGACCACTCCTTGAGTTTTCTCACATATCTGCACCTCCTTTCCACCCCGCTGGAGCATCCACACCTTTGTAGATTTTAGTGTAATCTACAAACAGGCAGCTCTTCCCTCCCAGCCCATCTGCAATATCACTTATAAAGACATTATAGTGGATTGGCTCCCAGTACTAAGGCCAGAGGCACCCCACTGTCAGCCTTCCTTCTCCAAAGAGCACTCCATTAACAACCACCCTCTGTCATCTATCTCCTAATGAATTTCTTACCCTGTTTACTACTTTGGACTCATTCCTAAGCTTTCCAGTTTCTTTAGTAATCTCCTATAAGGAATGCCTTTGAAAGCAGTACTCATATCTAGGTCAGCCATGTCTACCACTCCATCATGATGTATTTCCCTGGTCTCCTAATCAAGAAAGTCTATCAGATTCTTTTGTCATGCCCCCCGCAATGAATCCATGTGGCCTTCAGTCTTCTAACTCATTGGATACCAAGTACTCCACAATCCTTTTCTTCAATAGTGTTTCCAATAACTTCCCCATCACTGATGTCAGACTGACTGGCTTTTGGTTGCCAACCTTCTCGCTGCCACCACTTTTTTGAAGCAAGGCTACATCTACCCTTCTCCAGTCTTTTGGTACCACTCCAGTTCCCTGTGAGCTGTTAAATATGATTATTAGATGTGCAGTCAGTGCAGCCCTGAGATCTCTCTAAAACCCTTGGATGTAGCCCATCTGGTTCCATTGCTTTGTCCAACTTCAGATTTGTGAGTCCCCTCACAACTTTCTCCTCTGAAAAAGGACTAGTGTCTTCCTCCCTCCCTCTTGATGTTTTTATGTGACCCTGCCCACTCTTTCCTCTCTGAACACTGAACTAAAGTACTTGTTCAGGATATCTGCCTTTTCCTGATCCTCCTCTACACAGTCCCCCCTCCTTGACTTTGCAATCCCTCCCTGGTCTTCCTCTTTCCACTGATATACCTAAAAACAGTCTTGTTCCCTTTTGTTAACCCTTGAGCCATTCTTTCCACTGCCTTTGCCTTTGCACTCCTTACCACTTTCCCTGTCTCACTCTTTATCTTCCAATACTGGTCCCTTTCCTCCTCCCTCTGTGTCTCTTTGTACCTCTTGAATGCTGCATTTTTGGCCTTTACATTTTCATTTTCATTCACTTCTTTCAAGAACCAAACAGTCTCTTTTTCCTCTTGCTTTTGCTCACTTCCTTTGTGCAGAGGTGTGTTGCTTTCATTATGTCCTCCCTTATCCTCATCCACTGTTCCTCCACCACACTCAGGACCATCTGAGTTTACTTAACTGTTCATACCTGTAACAGCCACCATTGCAGTGGACCTGATGGAGCTCATAGAGTGACATCATGGGGCAAGTCGGCATATTCTTGTAGCACTTAAATGAACTGAATGTGTAGTGACTGCTAAAGACTGCTAGGGTGGCTATTACAAGTACAAACAGTTAAATCAACTATTCAGTTCAATTCTGCTTGAGTAAAGCCTTGTTTATATACATAAACATTACTAATGGTCTGCAGGGCAATGCAAAAAGCATAGCATTCAGGTTATCCTGGTCACAGCAGTCAATGACCCCGTGCCTGTTAGAACTGTAGTAGGCATGTGGTAAGTGGGTCACATAGCTACGGTTAGGAATATGTGTTCAGCAGTGGATGGGGTAGAGAGAGGTGGAGTCCACAGGATGGTTACACTGAGGAATGCTGGTTAGAGACTGAATTTCACTGGATGCTTTTTTACATGGAAGTGTGTGTGGGGGGGGAGCAGGCTTTGAACTAACAGGGAGTGGACATACAAAATGTCCAGAAGGGGAAAATAAATGACATGGATGGTGGGTGGAGTAACATTTGGCAGCACCTCCAGTTACCATAGCATTTCTGCATGGTACAGCCCCATGCAGCGGTAACCCATATATGAGACTGTTTTACAAAATGTTCCTTCCATTATTGGTTAAGTCAGAACAAGGCTGCAGAAGAACATTCTGGATGTGATCAGGGAGACCCTAGTAAGCAGAATAAAAAGGGGTGGATCTAGTGAAAGAGTGAGTGAGTGAGTGAGTGAGTGAGTAAGTGAGTGAGTGAGAGATCCAGGGAGCCACAGAGTTTCAGAGTTTAGACAATGAGGGGTCTACTAGTCTGCTATTCATGTCCCTTAAACTTAGGGCCAGCATTTGTTTTTCTGTGAAAGAAGGTGAACCAGATACAGTAGAGTACAAATATAGTGGCAGCCATGGCTTATAGTCTCCAGGTGATTAGGTTAGAGGAGCCTAAGAAAACAGCATAGGAATAGAGTTTGTGAACATCCACCAGTATCCAGCAGCTGAGAGAGAAATGTTAGACTCCCAGGAAACTAAGGGACCATGTGTGGGTCTGGATGCCTTGCCTGGCCTTCACTTTTGGATACCAGCTAAAGTCAGGTGTGAAAATAAAGAAAGGGATGAAATGGGGAACAGATTTTGATTTGAGGTCCCCTTTTGGAATACTCCAAAATATGGAAAATAGTAAGGGCCAAGAGAATAATATGGGTAAATGGGGGTATATGTTCAGGAGACTGCAACTCAGAATCCAGACAGTCTCAGGACTGAGTTCAGTCTTCTGACACAAGCTTTCCTGACAGCTGCAGTGTCCCAGCACAGGTAACGCCAACAGGGGTAAGGTAGCAGATGTGATATACCACAACCCTACCCCTTGTCAGGCACTACAAGACGGGAGAGGATGCAGGTGCTGGCTGAGCTGCTCCCATGGCATGGAGGGGCTGAGTTACCAACAGCCAATCATTCATGGATCTGTCTTACTCTTGGAGCATGAATATTAATGAGTATATGTTGAAATAAGGATGGCTGCATGATGGCCAATCAGCTCTAAGGAAGCCCATCTGGTTAAATGTCAGCTGATTTTCATACGTAGCACGTAGGTGCACATTGCTCTGTGTGGCTGCTGGCTGTTAGTATGGCTGTGGTGCACTTTTGATTGTGCTGTCGTGTTTTATTTTAAAACTTTTTCAGATGTAGTCTGCTACCGCTTTATCTAGTATTGCTCTTTCTGATGTCTGGAAAAGCACTTTTTGCACTTTAATAAAGAGAGAAATTCTGCAAGTTGGTAAGCAGTTTTCTTTATTTCATTTGGAGAAAGCAATGTGCTTAAATAGTCAGCGCAGCAGCAAGTGAGCAGTTCTCTACTTGAATGTTTTTCTGCTTTGGTGTTCTTTGGAAGCTATATTGCACCGGACTGGTCACCCAGTGAGTGAAGTGAGCCTCACATTTGTTGTTTGTTTTTTGTTGCTTACTAGCAGCTCTGCCAGCATGGCCACATGGGCCCATGTTCTGTTCCCAGTCATGGCAATATTTGCCATTTCACCTCCTGTAACTTTGCTTTGTTAACTCCAAGGTCCGCTCCCCCTTGGAGTTGGTTATTTTAGTTACACAGGGTGCAGGGGGCAAATTCCCCATCATTAAATGCAAGTCTCTTGCAGGATCCCACATTTTGGTCTGGGGTACCTATCGGGATGCCGAAAGTCAGTCTCCCAAACTCGGTCTTGTAGAGATTGGGATCAGCAAATGCAGCTTCAGTGATCAATTTATTTGTCACAAATATTAATGCTTTGGGCATAGTTGTCAGTCTTGAAATCCTGCAATGAATGGAATCTCCACATTCCCAAGTACCAGTTTGACTGGGTTATATAAGCCTTCTTGAAATATATTCAAATAATGTTTCAAATTCTGTTGAAGTATTTTATTCTAGGGGACTCAAACGGACACAATATGAGTAAATAGAATGCTGCTTATATTCAATATGTACCCAGAAATATAGACAATACATTGTTGCTGTCTTGGATTCTTTAGACACAATTTATTACTGGAAGTAGTTGATAGTATTTACAGCCCTTCTCCTCTGCATACAAGTAAACAATCACGGGAAGTCTGACTCCTAGTTTAGTAACAAATGTAGAATGGCCGAAACTGAATTCTTGAAGCTGGTAAATTAGGTCAGTGAAGTAAAATCCAAATCTAATTTACAGTTACTGAACATGAATTGGAAGTAAAATAATGAAATTTTACTTCAAGAAAAACACTACCATAGAAGATGATTATAGAAACGTTTACAACAGGCACCATCAGGAAAAAATACAAATAGTTTTGGGCTTGGTAGCCAAGGGTTGTAATTCTTATACTTTGTCTCTTGATCCTTATATTCAACTGGCCCAATGGGAAAAGCATTTTAAGAAGGTTTATTTAATCCTGATGAAGAATCTCATGGTAAGGTACAATTTAGAAATGCAACAGAAAATTCTATAAATTTATATCCAATTCCTATTTACATTTTGCAAACTGAGATCATGGAGGCAGTCCTCAAAACTAAGAATAGAAAAGTGCCAAGCCCCAATAGGGTAGTCTCAGATATTTTTAAATTCATCCCAGACTGGTGGATTCTACTGTTGCCCAACTAATATAATTATATCCTACAGCCATGTAAGTTCAAAGCCTGTTGGGCATGAAATATCATATTCCCTATTCATAAAAAGGGCTCAATAAGAGACCTACAAATGTACAACCCAATACATCTCATAGCTACTTTTCATACATACATTATTAACAAGATTAGAGCAATGGGAGGAAGCAAATAATATACTTGAAGAAGCCCCAAATGGCTTCAGCAAAGGCAGATCAATTATACAACATTGCATGATTTTATACTATATTTAAAAAATATATATTTAGCAGTAGTCCTGGCTAAGGCAAGAACACTCTACTACAGAGCTGCACACTTTGCCGCTGGTGCCCATCCAAGAGAACACAACTGCAAAGTCCTTACCTCACTGGTGTGGACTTCCTGGGAGGTGAGGTAAGACTAGGCTTCCCTCTGTACTGCCTGGCCTATAAATTGCTACAATTTTCTGCTCCCTTTGACCACTCCACCCTACTTCAATTTAAACAACCCTCGAAGATGCTACAATCACTTACAAACCTGTTGCTTGATAGCCCTAGAGTCCAGTCTACTGCTGGCAGTAGATCCATCTCTACTGCTGCTCCACCACTTTGGAAGTCTGTACCCCTGGTAGTTCGAACAAGCTCAACCCTCATGCAGTTCAAAAAGAGACTCAGAACACTCCTGTGGGCCCTGGCACCCTGCCAATGCTAAATCCTGAATCTCCTTTGCACTTAGCTGGTTTGTTCTGGCTATAAATGTTCCTTTTTTAAAACAGCAGTGCATACTTAAAATATAGATGCTCCTGTATTTCCATAATTTGTAGTCCATAAATTGCCTGTAATTAACCATGACAGTGGCATTAACTAATAACTGACCCAGTCCTCTGTCCTGCCTTTTGTGTAATTTTTTGTTCCTGTTCTTGTCCAAACAAACTATGTAATTGTTATGTACCATAATGCCTACAAATGTATTGTTACTGCATGTTGCTATAGAATGTAACTAATCCAGGTCACCCCTGAAAAAGGGACTCCATTGTCTCAGAGGGATTTACCTGGTTAATAAAATTAAATAAATAAGAGGAGTAAACTATTTTGCTGCTTCATTGACTTAAGAATGGCTTTTGACAGTGTAAGTAGGAAAATATTTTGGTTCACATTATGTAATTTGTGAATTGACTTACGTTTATTGGATGTTTTCATTAAATTATATGAAGACACCTTTTCTTGTATACAATATAATATTCAATATTTATCTGGCAAGATATATTTTAACTTGGGAGACTGTCAAGGGTGTATCATGACACCTTTATATTCAATTTATACATTAATACACTATTAACCCAACTAAATGACCAGTAATTCCATTCACCAAAGATCAAAAATAACAATTCCTTATCTTGCATATGCTGATTATATGGTATTAATCTCTGTTTATTTTGGGCTAGCAACATAGCAACATAGTACAGTAGTAGCACCAAATTTGTCAAGCAATTTTGTGAGATTCTATATTTGTCCTTCACAAACTTTAGGGAAAAAATCCTCTAAAATCCTTTTTATTACACCTACAGAAAGAGGCCAGTTCCTATTACAGTACTTAAGTGCCATCTGGTAGATTTTCAACTACACTATCAGATGAGATCACCCTCTCCAGGGTGGCAGTGAACACCCTAGCAAACAAAACAAAATCCCTAACAAAAGGTTTCACAATTCTCAATAGGGATTTTTAAAAATCTTTAAAAATCCCTGGACAAATTCGGTGCTACTACTGTAGGTGTCAGTAGAAAAAGACCCCTTGATCCATCTAGTTTGTCCTAAAGAAAAACATCATTCCTAGTCCGGTGCCACAGCTCTCACTTGTCCTGTGACCTTTCTTTCCCCATACCTGTTTTAAGACTCCCATGTGCTTATCCCATACATGCTCAAATCCCTCCATAGTGTATGCACCTACCAACACTCCCAGTAGTCTGTTCCAGGTGTCTACCAACCTTTCTGTGAAGAAGTACTTCCTAACATTCCCTTTGAGTCTTCCCCTTCTAAGCTCATATTGTGCCCCCTTGTCCTTGTGCATCTCCTTTTCTGTAGAATGCAGCCCTCTTGTGCCTTATTGATTGCCTTATTTGAATGTCTCAATCATGTCTCTCCTCTCCCTCCTAACCTCCAGAGGGTACATATTTAATTAATTGAATCTCTCTTCATAGCTTTTCTGATAAATGCTCTGGACCATTTTGGTTGCTCTCCTCTGCACCACCTTCATTTGATCAATGTCCTTCTTAAGATGTGGCCTCCAAAACTGAACAGAGTACTCAAGGCGAGGCCTCACCACCTCCCTCTTTTTACTTCCTATTTCCCTCCCAATGCACTCCAGGATTCTATTAGCTTTTCCTACTGCCTTTCAACACTGGCTTGCCACCTTGAGGCCATCCTTTATGATGACCCCCTGAAGTCCCTTTTCTGTTTTGTTGTTGCCACCTCCTCTCCTTCTAGATGGTATGGTGCCCTCAGGTTCCTGTAACCTATGTGTGTAGTTTTACACTGTTTAGCATTAAAGCCCAGGTCTCATACCTTTGACCAGTCTTCTAGCTTTTCAAGTAATTCCTCATCCTGTCCACCCCGCTCTAACATGTCCACTCTGTCGCAGATTTTTGTGTCATCTGTGAACAGGCATACCTTCCCCTCCAGATCCTCTGCAATGTCACCTATGAAGACATTGAAGAGTAATTGTCCTACAAATGACCTCTGTGGTGCCCTACTAATTACTTTCCTGTCCCCTGAACTTACTTCATTTACAACTACCCTCTGGCTCCTTTGACTTAGTTTATTTTGTACCCATTTTACTACTTTTGACCCCTCCCTGAGACTGATTGGCTTGTTTACTAGTCTTCTGTGTGGGACGTTATTGAAGGCCTTTCTGAAATCCAGGTAGGCTACATTCACAGCCCACCCCCCCCACGATGCACAACTCTTGTCACCTAGTCGAAGAAGTTGACCAGTTGCTGAGGAAACTCAAAAAATGTAACATAGAGGGTCAAAAAATATTTAAAAAATCAATATTAATAAAATCCTACTCTTAGCTTTTGGCAGGACAAAATAAGACAAATATTCACTTCACTTTGATTGATCTTAATTGCAAACTGTCAACATTTATGATTACGTAGAAATCTAGTATAGTGGGGACATGAAATGGAAACCACATGTTAATTATATAAACATAAATTACAAGCTACTATAAATGGGGTAACTAGATTAATGAAAAGCTATGGCGGCCACTCTGTCCCGGGTTGTCTTAAAAAAATAAATGCAAAAGTCAAGGTTTCAATTCTATATGCCTCAAAAATATGGGAACTGATAAGGATAGGCTCATTGGAGAAAATCTTGAATAAATCATATAGATATTTGCTCAGTCTACCAGTTTGTGTACCAGAATGCATATTACAAGCAGAACTGGGCCAATATTTCATAGAGACATTATTTAAGATTAGACTTTTAAATTGTTCTGATTTTTCTTTTACCTCTCTGAATCAAGATTACCAACAAAAAAAAAGTTTTGTGGAACAAATCAGATATTCGACTAAAGGTTTTCAGTTCCCTTACTTGATTTTTCTAATGACAGAAATTCACCCAATGGACCTTGCTAATATAATGATTGATATATTTAGAATGCTGAGAATTAACGTCATTGATCAGATCAAACAATGAAATAAGGATGTTCTGTCCCGATGAATATTGCTGCCATTCAAAATTATAAAATTTACTTTTCTTGTAAGTTCCTGAAACAATCAAGCATTTGTCAATGCCGAAAGTTCACCACATTTCTAAAGGAACAATGCGTGGATGCGCTCCATATAGCTTAATGGGGCAATGTTTAAAAGGTTGTTTTTATATTTTCCAGTGACAATTTTGTCAAAGAAAGGCAGTCACTTAACTAACAAGGACCTTGTTAGGTAAGAGACTGCCTTTCTTTGACAAAATTGTCACTGGAAAGTATAAAAATAAGCTTTTAAAAAGTACTCCCATTAAACTCTATGCAGCACGCTCCCATGCTGCTTGTTTCTGCACATGCGCAGATGCAGTGGCAGTACTGCACATGTGCAGAATTGGCTACATTCCACTCATACTTTTTTCATTACCAAACAGTGATCAGCTGTTCAGCTGCTTTTTCTTTTCATGTTTTCGCACCAGCCACTCATAGCAATAAGTTTGCTGCTCACAGGCACAGCGAACTTAAAAATTGGTAGACAGCCATACCTGGATTGCATTACAGACAGGAAATCCAGAAGTCTGTATACCAGATTTAGGTGAAAATGTTTCCATAGTAACCAATTATATTACCAGCAACATAGGAAGGAGACTTCTTCACCATTTGGTACTTGTGGAAATGGAGAGACAGATGCCATTAAACACATATTATTGAAATGTGTCTTCTGTAAAGAACAAAGGAATAAATGTTTAACAGATACTCTCTCCACATTATATTTCCCTCCACTGAACTGATTATTTTTTCTTTGCTAACTCCAACATGGGGATGTAAAATAAGGTCATGCAATTTATCAAAGGCTCTGAATCTGGTGTAATTAGTTACATGTGAATAATTTTTTTCTGCCTGACTTTGAGACACTACTCTTTATACAGGTATCAGCTCTTTTGAAGACAGGATTGTTCTGTTGTTCAAGCATACTGTGAAATTTTAGGATGACTTTTGAGGCACTTTTTAAGTCCATTGAACATTATCCAAAGTTTTGATATGAGATTACAGATTACATTATGTTGTTAAGAGATCTAGGTAGCCAGACCAGAATCTTACAGATGTCAGTGTGCACTTGGACATTTTCCAGGTCAAATAAAGTTGCCGCAGACTTCATCCTGACTCCTTCTGCTAAAAAGCGTTGTTTATTTTGAATACAAAGTTTTATCATTTCTCTATTTATAACATAAGTGAGCTTTTGACCCCAAGATTTCCTATTATTGTAAACTGAATTGTTGTATGAAATTGTTTTATTTTGTGTTTTCATTTTTGTAATGACTTTTAAGTCAAACAAATTAACTTTGACTAATGACTATAGTAGAAATTAAAATGGCCCCTAGACAAAGCCTTGCAGTATACCAGCTGTTACAGGTTTAGGAGGTGAGGATGTGGGAAAATTAAAGCTGATGATGTGCGATCAGCCAGTAAGATAAGTCATACAGAAATGCCAATTATGAACCACAGGGCACATCTTTCAGTCACAGTGTTACAGTATTAAAAAAAATCAAACTTAGTTGAATTCATTGTGTTACCCTTAGTATTCATTGTTAGTGTACTACTTGGAAATGAGTCTGTATCTATGATCCTTCTGTAACTTAGAGCCCATTTCTCAGACACAAAGGGTGGCAGCACAAAACAGTGTGCAAACAGCCACCCTTTGGATTTATACACAAAAAGAACTGTTAGTTGCTCAGGGCAGGGATTAAGTTGCAATGGTGCTAAATAATGACACCAGCACTTGTACCAATAACATGTTTATATGTGACTCCCATAGCTTCTCAACATTGCATATCACCAGTTGTACAACCAGCCACTAGCAGTCAGGTACTACTGAGCCCTCTAACACTGAAGGGTGTTTCCAGGGTTCTTCTAGTTTTGGTGAGACCATATGCTAACTAATATATTCAAGCAAGGTTTAAACACTTTTGACACTCAACAAAGTCATTGTTTGTACCAAATCTTTAGTCAAGTAATTAGGGTTTATATGATCTCCATTTACACAAGTTGCTTTCCTACTAATGTTTTGATACTTGCAGCTCTCTCATGGGAGGCTGTTTAAAACTCTTGGAACTACTGATTCCATTCCTCACTTTTCATTTTCAGAGAGGTAGATGATACATCATTTAACATTTCTGAAAGACCCATTACACAGTGCTCTATCCCTAGTCTTCAACTTCTCTATAGGAAAGCTTTTGTATCCTCCTGGGGCAAAAGAAAGCAATCTTGTTGTGCGTTGCTCAGCCTGTATTTGTGACTCTCACTACAACATAGAACATCTGCAGTAAATTGGGGGATTTCTCATTAACTCCCCCTTTGCATGGTCATACTCTTTACAGACCACCATTCCCTTTCAGGTATTCATTTAGGATACTGTAACTCTGATTCCCAACACTCATGGGACCGAGTTCAGTATCCTGAAATGTAGTAGCCCAACAAGGAGGAAGCTAGTGTTGACAGGGGTAATGTAGCAGATGTGCTGAACCTCTACCCTACCCCTAGTCAGGCACCACAAGAGAGGGGAGGATGCGGAAGCTGACCGAGCTGGTCCTCTGGAATGGAGGGCTAAGCCACTAGCAGCTTGGCCAGCAAGGTTTTCCAGACCATTTTTCTGTTCCCATGGGGAAAACTTCTGAGAGGCATTCTTCTGCCCCCGTAATGATTTTTAACCAACTCCAAGGTCCGCTTCCCCTTGGAGTTGGTTATTTTAGTTATGGGATGTGGGGGGTGCTGGGGCGAAGCTGCCTGCATTACAATTATGACGCTTTCAGTCTCCTGAAATTCGGTCTCCCAGACTCTGGCTTATGGGGTTTGGAAGGCCAAGTTTTGGGATTTCATCTCTAATCTGCTGAGTGGTATGTAAAGTTTCCTTTCCTATAAGTAATATTTCTTCCATTAATAAAGACTATGTCCAACTCCTGGAAAATTATCCATTAGATAGTTACCTAGTTCATTTATTTTCCCATCCTTAAAACTTGCAAGATGATTTAAATGTTTTGTTTATTATTTTAATTGTTTTTCCTGGTGTTTGTTATCTGGGAGATCATTTATTAGGGTATTATGATTCAAAAATACACTAGCATAAAAATCACCAGCTATAAAAAACATCATAGTTGAGATGTTTGTCTATGATTTGTGTCAGGGTGGTACTCAACTTGTCCCAGTTTTCAAAAGAATTACTTAGAGAAGTTCTCAGGTGAAATGTAAAAATGTATACACAACTGCTTTTGTGTTAAACCTAAGATTTTACCAACTAGTAAATATTAAAACTAGTGGAATATAATGAAGAAATTAGATTCTTTTGTAATTTAATTGCTGTGAGGAATCCCATCCTATTCCTATATGATTTGGCTGATCTTCTATGCTTTATTTGGAAAATATCATAACCAGTCAACTTAGAAGGTTCAACTGCCCACCATGTGTTTTGTAACATGGTATCATGTGAAAGAATAATTGCCATATGATTGTAAGGGATGATTTTGGGGTGTCTGTGATGGTACTGATTATAATAAAGACATAAGACACAAATAGCTGGTATATACTTCCCTATGTTATGCAGCTACACACAGATAAAATTACAAACTTTTGGCATTGCATTTCTATATGAAATATAATCTGTCTGGCAAACTGCTACAGAAGATTAGCAGGCAGAGTGAAGGACTTCTTCCAAATGGATTCCTGGCTCACCATCCTCTTGTCTGGAATGCATTATTATACCTAACTTTGTGTATAGTTACATGATGCATGACTAAGGCATCTTACTTCTGATAATCATTATTTAGCCTTTCTTACATCCTTGCTTACATGTGAGGTGAGTTTCACATGCATCAGTCCTTGCCCTTATCAATGATGTCCAGACAGTGAGTGCATCTTTTCCCAAAGACATTTCTCATAACATCAGTGTGGCAAGACTGTCTCTATTCTTTGGGTTCAGCAAACAACAATTCTGCACTGTAACTTTGATCTCCCTAAAAGGTCCCTACTTGCAACTGGAATATTAGCTAATAAGCTGTAAAACATTGGTTATACCAAATGGTAGATGCACATCTAGTAATACTGCATTGTAATATACTTACAGTTGCAATACGCTAGTAACTACATACATGGTATAGGTTGTAATAAGAATAATGACAAACATTTCCATACACAATCTTTGTCAGCTAGCTTAGAAACTTTACCCTCTATGTTCCAGGATAAAAATATATGGCTATGGGATAACCCACTATCTCTCAGGGATATTTGTTTTAAATTATCTGGTCATTCATATTTTTTTTTCAATTCAAATTGCCTGATCTAACTTTTCAGAGATAACTTGGAAGCTGGGCAGTGTCCTCCACTACCTCTGCAACTGAACCTGGATCATTGGTTTCCCCTGTAATACTTATATTAGTGTATATTGAGTCCATATCTAAATATTAATCCCAAGGACATCCAGTACTCATTTTGTTTAAACCTGTTTAGCAATATGGTTATTTTAAAATTGATATAAATCTGAAAGTCCAAAGCATTAGTTTGAGTTTTTTGTATCCTCATAATTGAGTCATAATTTAATTTAACTCTTATTGTCCTCTAAAGGAAGTCAAATATTGGCCTCTTAGTTTTCCCTATTGGCTCATATGGTGAGATTTCCCAACCATAGTTAAGGGCTTTGACATCCTTTCTGAATTGCAATTACTAGAATTGTGGTATCAGAGATAGTCATAGCTGAATCCATCACAATTTTATCTAATACTTGTTGCCTAGTTAAAGGTTGTGGAAGATTAAAAAATTTACAAGGCTGATCTTGAGTTAAAGGTTTCATGTCAAGGCCTAAATCAGTATAGAATTTCCTTTTGGCCATAATCTCATTTATGGCCTAAATCAATATAGAAATTCCTTTTGGCTATAATCTCATACATGAATAGCATGTCCCTAACTAATAAAATGACTTGTGAACAAACATGACCCTGAGTATTAAGTGGGTGTATTGCTTTAAAATATGATACCAGAGTGGTTAGCCTTAACAAATAGCTTGTCTTTTTTTTTAAATGTTCCTTCCATTTCACTTTTATTAAATGTATACCCTGAATTATGATACAATTTTCCATCTGGGGAATGTTTGCAAGCATGATTGACTGCTCTTCCCATTTATTAGTCAAAATGTTTCAGTACATTGGTTTTGTTATGGATATTCCAACTACATCCAGATGTGACCACTCATCCCACATGTTCCTTGCTATATCTGAAGAGGATGGGAGCAACAATACTGCTATAGGTTTATTTGTATATCTAGGTAAATATAGAATATGTTTTCCTTTCACATTTTAATGAAGATAAAGTTTTATGTTTTGACATAAAGATTCCCTGGTCTCCTTTTTGTCTTTCTGGATTCCCTTGATGGGAATACATGTTATTTCCAAACAGGTCTCTGTGTCTATATTTATTTCTACAGTAAGTGTTTTACATTTAGGACCACATTAATTGGGTTAATCAGCGATTGCTATCCCACCATATTTGTTGATTTATTTTTTTTTATTTAAAAGGCAAATTACAGGATAGGTTCTTTGAGAAACAACTTTCATTTGCAGAATGCCCCAAATTAACAAACACTACATACACAAATGGGTGTGAACAATAATGAGTGTACAAATACAGATACATGTTAAGACCCATTGTAACACACAGTTTAAAACACAGAGGATGCAAATGCAATAAATAAAAAAAAGAATAATCCTTAGCAACATCAATTAAATCACGTACATATAAGTTGTTCTTGCAATAACATTTTTTTTAGATTTTGTTTAAACATATAACAAGACGATAAATTTCTTAGCTGAGGAGGGAGTTTGTTCCACAAAAGTTAAGCATCATAAGAAAAGCATTCTTTTCCATAGTGGGTTTGAAACCTTAGTAGAGAAAGACTGCAATGATAGACAACCTTGAGACTGTGGTTATGCATAAGGCCTAAGAGTCTATCAGATAGGTAGGTTGCAGTCTGTTTGTTCACTTTTTTATAAATTAAGGATAGCCAGTGGAAAGTGCGCCTGGATGCAGGGGATAACCAGTTTAGGTCAGACAATAGAGTACAGTGATGTTTGCTCCATTTTCATTTTAGAATACGTCTTAGGAGTAGATAATAAATAATGTTCAATGAGGAAAGGCTGGAGGTGTTAGCATGCCAGTAAATCATGTCTCCATAGCCTAATATGGGAAAAATGGCTTGGGCAAAGATTCATTTGTGGTCTGGTGTTGACAAACAATGCCTGGCCCATCTTAACCAACCCAGACACTGGCAGACTTTTAAAATGATTTTGTTGATATGGGGCTGAAAAGTGAAATATAATTCAAAAGTAAAACATGGGTACTTGAATTCATTTAGGGGTTCTAGAGGGATGTTATTTAAAGTATTAGAAAAGGGAAGTTTTGCCTGAGTCAGGGCATACTGAGACCCAAATAACATAATTTGGGATTTTTTACTGTTTAAAAGAAGGATTTTGTTGGAGAATCTGTAGATAATTTTGTCAAAAACATCCTAGAGGGTTGTGGAAAGAGAAGAGAGATTCTTGTAACCATAAAAAAGAACAGTGTTATCGGCATAAAGGCAAACTGAGCAGTTGTCAACTATAGAGGACAGAGGACCAATAAAAAGGTTGAAAAGAACAGGAACAAGAATAGACCACTGAGGAACCCCTGTAGGTAGGAAAAGGAGAGGAAAGACAGCCATTTCAAAGAACAGATTGAGATCTTCCATGTAAGTAGGAGAAAAAAAAAACAGGAGACAACATTGACTGAAAAACCATGAGAAAATAAGCAGGTCAAATGCAGTTGGTGATTAATAACATAAAAGCTTTGGACAAGCCTATAAAAACAGTCCCAACAAAATGGCCCTTGTCCAAAGCTCTAGATAAGGAATCATAAAAGTCAATTTTAAGCTGTTTGGGTTGAGTGTTTTGGTGTAAAACTGGACTGAGAGTTGGAAAGAACCTGGTAGGTAAATAGATAGTCTGAAATCTGAATGAGGGCAATCCTTTCCAAAAGTTTGAAGTTGACAGGGAGCAAGAAAATTGGGCAGTAATTCTCTGCCAAGCTCTTGTCTCCACCTTTGTGCAGGGGGATGACTACAGAGTGTTTCCATGCAGAAGAGAAGGTTTCATGGTGAGGAATAAATTAAATATGTGAGTTAAAGAAAGGGCTAATATATCAGCACAGGATTTAATAATGAATTGTCTAAATTGTCATTTCCCTTGGCAGAATCCTCTCTTAATGAACACAATAGGTTGAACACATCTTCATAATTGATGTGTCTGAAATAAAATTTGGATCTGGAAGTTAGAGGTCTTACTAATGTATCAGGAGACAAGCAGGCAGTTGACAAGCTAACGGTTTTTAATAGCAGGCTGGGAGTTTCCAAAAAAAATGCATTAATCACACTACAAATCCCTTATTTAGAATATGTTGTGGCCCCCCCATAAGATACATTTGAAACACAGGAAGAGGAGGAAACCTTCCAAATGGAATCAACCATATGCCAGAATTTCTTGGGGTTATCTCTCGCATCAGCCAGTATAGCCTTGTAATAAGAGGATTTAGATTTCCTGATAAGAGTAACACAATAATTGCAAAATTTACAAAATATTTGCCAAGACTCTGGGGTGTCTAATTTCTTGTCTTTTTTTTTTTTTTTTTACTTTGTGGTGTTTGCACACCTACTTTATCCACCTGCACTACCCCCTTGGTCCACTCCTTCGGACCACTGATCAGCCCCCCCAGAACACCCAACCCCGAGTCTGACCCTAGAATGCTCTCCTGTTCTTCCCTGTATTACCTTGATGCCCAGCAATCCCCCCCCCGGGTGGGGTGAGGATGAACTTTCCTCAACCTTACTAGAAGAGAACTTTGGCACAGCGAGGTCTGCCCATAGGTCAGTGGATCCCCGGGAGGCACTGATCAGTCTTCATCTAGGACCGAGAGGGCTCTTTTCCGGTTTTCTTGTTTTTCCCCATCCAACCCCTAGAGGCGCTGGTGTGAGGACTAATGTCCAGAGAGTGATGTGCTGATGCACGTCTGCCTCCCAAGCACCCAACAGCATCTCTCCCTCCCCAACTCTACTGTACAGAGCCCCCAGAGCCCTTTGAGAGCCTATGCTTCCACTGGCTGTCTTGAGATGTCGGGAACCTCCTGGCACCCCTGGTATTCCTCCCCGAGGAAGGAGATCATCCACTGGGATGCTCAATTCTCCCTCTCCCCTCCGACCCCCATTGGCCTGAGTCCGTTCACTAACCCGGGTCGCCGGCACAGCGCGAGGTGTGGCGTCCAGTGCTTCAACCCTCAGTGCCACCGGACTGGTTTAATTTCTTGTCTTTTTGATAAAGTTTGTCCTAAGACTTCAACTGAGAGATAATAAAGGGAGTCACCCAGTGGGCATGTTTGGATTTCACCCTCTTTTCTAAAAAGGGGGCATACTGAATTCATAGTGACCTGAACTGATGATAGAAATAATCCCAGGTAGCATTAACTTCAAAGATTGAAAACAAAATCCTCCAGTTAACCCTAAGAAGACCAGCCCTAAAAGCTTCCAAACTAAAATGCATAAAACTACGAAACTTGATAACATTGGGAACAATTTTTTTTTTTTGGTGGGGTTAAGGTACAATAAATAAGAGCATGGTCACTGAATAAGTTTTCCTGGCAGCCAGAGGTACTGACTGGAAGATCAGGGGAAACAAAAATGTAATATTGAGTGGTAAAAACATTCTTGATTGAGTCATAACATCTGGGATCTCTAATTAATTGGTTCAGCCCTAGGACGATAATGGAGGACTTTAATTTAAGGCCCGTACTAGAGGACTAATTTGAGTTTAAGTCTGCCAATAAAATGGTGTGCTGAAATTTAACAAGAGAACTGACTAAGTACTATAAATTAGAAAATTTGGTTGTTTTTAAGTTTAGGGTCAGTAAATGATACCCATGAAAATCTCCCTCCCTCATAGCTTTAGAGAAACTAACACTGCATTAATCAGACTGCCCATATTGTCTCATTTAACAAAAGAACAAGGAATACAGAGTGGATAAGTATAGCAGAACCACCCCCATATCTGTTTCTGTCTGGCCTGAAGGCTTTATAGTCTGGGAGGTTAATTTCAGAGTCATGGCTGGAGGAGTCCAGTCAGGGCTCGGTTATAGCAAATGCTAAGTGGCAAGAGGAAGCAGACCAGCTTAGCAACAGGTCTGTTTTGGGAATGAGACTTTGAACATTGGAATGGAAAAAAATAAATTATGAAGGGGGGACCAGGATTTGTTTCAATGGCATCTGCTATTAAAAGTAAAGAAACAGTAAACCAAACATAAAAGTCAGAAAGAAGGGATACTTAGAGTTTCTTTTTGGCCAACAAGTCCATCTAAGGCGAGGTGAAAAAAATCTAAGTGAGCAAAATCTAATGCATCCCAAAGCGAGATGACTCAGAGAAGCTTTAGAGATGATATCTGACCAGGGAAGGGGAAGATTAAAATATCCTGAAATACACTAAGTGAGAAGTTGGATATAGATGTGGGTAAAACTGAACTGCAACTTAAGGAAACTATGCAGTAATAAAAAAAATGTATAAAACAAAGGAACGACGAGACTGATGTTTCATTTTAAAATGTCACCCTGTATTAAACTAAAAATGAAACCTCGATGTGCGACTCGGGATAAAATATGTACTCAGAACATATAGTGACAATTGAAATGTTACTGCCAAATTTAATAATGAGTATTCATTTGAAAAAAAGTGGGCCTACACTGAATTATTACGTGAAAAATCAGAGTACACTATTAACAAAACTCAATCCACTTATGAACACCTAGGTGAAAAACCTGGTAGATTAATGGCTTTGAGGCTTCACAAGCAAGAGACCTCCCATCTCATTTCCTCAATTAAATTGGTGCATGATAACGCCAATAAGGTCTTGCCGCGAGACATAGCACAGGAATTTGAATTGAACTATACCTCCCTGTATAGGCCTATGGTGGACCTTCCTGCTGACTCTGTCATGCAAAACTACTTAGCTGGCATTCCCCTTCCCTTCCTGAATACTGCTCAGCAAGCACTTCTTTTGAGCCCGATTTCTGAGCAAGAAATTTTCACTGCTATTAACTCCCTAGCCCTTGACAAGGCCCCTGGGCCAGATGGCCTTACTTCAAATTTTTACAAATTATTTGCCAAAGAACTCAACCCTTTCTTGCATCGGCTGTACCTTTTTATTTAAGAAGAAGGCATTTCTGACTGTACTTTTTTGAAGGTCTTAATTGTGTTACTTTTAAAACCGGTCAAACCTTCAGATGCGGTTTCCAGCTACTGCCTGACTTCTTTATTAAATTATGATATTAAAATTTTGTCAAAAATTTTAGTTACCAGGATTGGTGTGGTCTGGGATGACCTTATAAGTCAGGAACAGGTCATATTTGTGAAAAATCACTCTTCTGTTGATAGACTTTGAGAAATTACTCATATTTTCCCTATGTCCAGGGAGTCAAGGTTTCCTACTGCTTTGGTTTACCTGGATATGGACAAAGTGTTTGATAGAGTTAATTGGTCCATTTTGTCTGTTGTGTTGGAGGCTTTTGGCTTTCCACAGGCTTTCTTACAGTGGGTTAAAGTAATCCATTCCTGCCCCAGGGCTAAGGTTTACTGTAATGGGGTGTTTTCTTCCTCTTACACTACATTTAGGTACTCGACAAGGTTGCCCTCTTTTTTCTTCATTATTTAATTTATATTTGGATCCCCTTCTTTTGAGACTTAAAGGTAATCAGGATTTATGAGGGTTGCAAGTGGGGTCCCTGAATCTTAACTTATCTGCTTAGGCCGACGATATCTTGTTGCATGTGACACATCTTGTAAAGTCGATTCAGGTGGTGCTGTCCTCTATTGGTGAGTTTAGTAACATCTCAAACTATAAACTTAATTGAGACAAATCAGTGATTATGCCTCTTAATTATAGGCTCTTTAAGTCTGATGTCTTCTCCTCCTTGGGACTTGCATAGGAACCCAAACAAATTAAGTATTTAGGCATTTATCCAGATGTATGTCCATGCTTAAAAGCTCAACCTGGATGACCTGCTGATCACCATGCAACGAGATCTCCAAAGATGGGAAAAATTGCCTCTGACTCTTTGGGGCAGGATCAATATTATCAAAATAAATATCCTTCCCCATCTTTGTTACCCCTTAATCTGTTAGATCTTTGGCGTCCTTCTTCCTGGTTTCAAAAATGTCATCGGGTAATATCTGAATTTATTTGGCTTATTAAAATACCTAGAAGAGCTTATCAGAAACTTACTGCCACTATACAGAACAGAGGGCTTCATTTCCCAAACTTATAATCTATTACTTTGCCTGTCACTCTAGTAAATATTTAAAATGGCTACATGTTCTGCCATCAGGGGAATCCTCAAATTACCTCCCCATATGGCTTCAGGCTGAGATTGAATTAATTGGCAGTGCTGGTATTTCTCCATGGGCTTTATTGTTTTTACCTATAAGAGCTCTTCCGCTATCCCTCAAAGACATGGCCATAGGAATGTCTGTTCGATTCTTCAACAGCTGTGTTTTGCAATCCATTATAATTCTTCCTATGATGTGTCACAGCCTATCCACAGAAACCCCAACATTAAAATCGGTGGTAGCATCATAGATGAACACTGGATGCCTCAATTAAATGGGATGAAGGTAGGCAGCTTGCTCCAGAAGGGGTCTCTGCAAACTGTCAGTCTATTATTGCCTCTTTCCAAATGTCTGCTAAAATGATCTTTAAAGTTTTTCAGCTTCATCACTGTTTACTGCAATATTTTGGTTCCTACTCTATATTGGGACAGTAAATTCTAAGGAGTTTCTGTAATCATTGGTAGATGCTGTATCACAACCTCATGCAGTGTCTAAATTATACTTGCTCTTGTTCCCTACAATCCATTCCATTCTTCTGGTGTCTCCCCTTATTGGAATATGGCCCTTTCATCTTTCATTTTTAATTGGACCAAAATCTGGTCTGATCTGTATATTTATATTACCCAAGATCGGTTGCACCTTGCCCAATTCTATATTCTGAATAATTTATATTGTACTCCTATCAAACTGTTTAGAATGGGTCATGCAGAATCATCAGTTTGTACAAGATGTGGGCAAGCAGATGGCATACAGTCAGTACAGTAGCAGCAGCGAAGCTAATGGAAGAGAACAACCGCCCCGCAGCGACTGGCGGTACAGCAACAGTGATGGCAGACCGACAGGGAAAACTGCTGACAGAGGACAGTGACAACATTGGAACAGCAATATAAGGATCAACCCATCAACAGCAATGGCAGCAGAGACAGCGACCAGGACCATGGTGATCGCACTGGAGCGACAAGCAACACGACAAGCCTGTGAACAAACTACCAGCAGGACGTCTGGATCAGACTACCGCTGACCACATCAGTCAACCCAGTGCAGCATGCAACTAGAACCTGCTGAGTGATCTCTGTAGTTTCCAGCACCTTCCATTTAACTGCTGCATTCACCTTATGGACCTTGATCTTGGCCCCGTCTGGGACATGGTTGCGCCACAGGACAACATTGTTTCACTTTCACCCTCAGTCTTGGCCCTGCTATGACACTGCGTGCTGTGGTACTGTACACATTTCCAGTAGCTAATGTCCCAGTGGCTCCACTCCTTTTGGTAGACTTGTCCTCTGATGACCAGTTGCCACAACCCCTGGGCACTTAAGACATATTCCGAGGGCATTGTGCACTGGTGTGCCCACCACCCAGCTGACCTGCCCTTTATAACCCGTAATGGCCACTGATTCCATTCACCTGGCAACTTCCCCTGGCTGCACCTGTGTGTGGGTCTGCCATTCACTGTAATGCTCCTGTCAGGCCCATTGTCCAAACAGCTCACTGCCCGTTGCTTTGCGTCCATCACTGTTTTTGTGGTGCTGGTTTAAATTCACCACTCAGCTGCTCTCCACCCCAGGTTACCTTGCCTGTGTTGCACTTGCTGATTGCTCCTGTGTGTGCTTCTGCCTCTTGCCTGTGTTATGCTGGATCCTACTCCTGGTTGTTGGCATTGTCTGCTTCCTTTGGGCCACCATGCATGACATTCATGGCTGTAACATCCACCCCAGGCAATGTCAAAAGGGGTCAGCTGCATGATACTGCTGTGATGCTTTAGTGAGTACTCCCATAGGGGCATCTGTGGTCATTGTGGGTGGGTGTCCCCCTCACCAAGCAACTGTAGTGGCAAGGCCCTACTTGTTCCTGTGTGCTACTGGTGGTGGCTACCCACATGTCCCATCTGCAGCTTCCTAGGCATCTGTGCTCCTGCTCCGCTGTGCTGTGCTGGACACAGTCGTATTGTGGCACTACTGTCAGGGTGTTTGGTGTGTCATGTTGGGGGGGTTGCATTGCAGTCACTGCTGGTCCCCCTTCAGCATCAGCTGTGCCCTGTTGTGCCATGCTATGTGGGTCTTGCCCATGCTCCATGCAAGTTAGCTGATCCCCAGGTATCTCCTGGTTCAGTGTCCTGTGCAGCCCAATCTGACCAGGTCCCATGTCAGTATGCCCCACCACCTGCCATGCCACCCTCATTACCTGTCCTTGCTGTGTCTTGGTGATAGGTCAGTGGTGTGGGTGGCCTCATGGTACTTGCCCCATACCATTGTACCATACCATTGGGTAATGCTCCTGCTCAGTTGGGGATGGGGGTATGTGCCTGTATTCATCATTGGGGTTGCCACAGTTGTCCTCATGGATGTAGCTGTTGTGGGTTGCCACCACTCCCTCATGCTGATCCTCCACCTATCAGGCTACTGCTGTTGCTGTGCCACTGGTCACTGTGTTCCCCATCACTATGGCATGGTGGAACCCAAGCAGATGGTACTCCGTACCACCTCTTCTGGGAATGTATCAAGGTGGCTCTCTTGTTGGAGTTAATTAAGGGCAGAGCTAATCCTTTCTTGTGGATTGACCCTTACTTTACACCCAAAGTTTGTTTGATATGGGACTATAGCCAAATGGATGTTAATGAGTGGAGATTTATGATGCCCATCATCTCAATCTCAGTTAAAAGACTAGTACTTCACCATTGGCTAGATCAGCCTCCACTCTCTTACACAGAATGATTGCAGGAGCTCCTCGACAACCTCCATGTAAAGAAGATGATAGCTAGTATCAATAATAAGTTACACAGTTATAATAAGATATGGGGCAAGCTTCATACACTCTATATGGTTTAGGCCTTTTGAATGGGCTTTCCTCCTTCATTTTATTTACAGTATCTCATAATTTTGTTTGCATGGGAACTGGATAATAGTATCTATATAATTCCTCCTTTCACATATCTTACCAGTTAAACTGTGTTCTTTTAATTTTCTGCCACAGAATAGGGAGGGTTGGGATGATTGGGTGGGGAAAGAGGTTTGTTGGACATGTTCTTTGTTTTGTGGGTTTTTCTTTTGTGTTGTATATTGTAGCTGTTTTTATTTTTATCTTGTTGTTTGTAATATCTTTGATAAATCAATAAAGTGTGCGTAATTTAAACAAAAAAAAAAGCGGGCCTCCCTGGCTCTCACCATGGGGGAGTATAATAATGCTTTGAAAGGTTACAATTAAATAATATATTAAAATAGTATTGAAAGTGTAATCCTCCAAAGCTCTCACCAAGGAAGGTAAACCAGAATGGTGGGTAAGCTGATAGCTTACAAACTGCCACCAGATGGGAAAATCAGATCCAATAATAAAATAAAACAGCTAGGGGCCTCGAAGTGCACTTTGTGGCTGCAAAAAAAAAAGCTCAAACTAAAACTGAGTGAAAAAATAAGGCACAAGAAAAGCTTAAAAACTCTGATTGTTAAACAATAAAAGACTGGTGGTCTCTCTGGCACTCCCTGAAAACACAAACTGAAGTGTGTAAAAGAATGGGAAAATTAGTGAAATACCAGTCGAGCTTGTAAGCAGTAGTTGACAAACAGTAAGTAGTGGGTTGATGGTCTCCCTGTCTCTTGCCCAGGACATGGTAAAACAAGCTTTACCCTCAACTGAACTTACTGCCAATAAGTGAGGTGAGGGGAAGTCTTTATAACTGAAACTAACTTTCAAACATGAATTAACCTCACACCTCTGGTCGTTACACTGACAGGAGAGCACTTTAGGCATAGAAGTAAAAATAAAAGCAACGGTTCACGAATAAGGGATTTTGCACTTGAGTACTGGTAAATTACTGATTACAAACATTTGTGAGAACCAATACAGCATCAAAATGTTAAAGTACAAGGAGGAAGCCCTATTAAAACCTGTGAATTAAACCTGCAGCTTTCATAACAGTGCACAAAAATTACCTGCATTAGGTCATGTGACTGAGTTCCTTGAAGAATAAACTGTCTGAAATGCACTTATTGAACAGGACCCCAGTTAAATGATCAATGTTCATAACAGCTGGTGAATTTCCTCCTTAGTGGCATTTGCGTCACTCTTGCTCCCGCTACGTTCATACTTGCTGGTGGCATGGGCTTTTAAAACACAGTGAGCCCCACCCCGGGTATCATGCCCATTTGCTTGCTCTCCTGAGCCCCACACCCTGGGAAAATATAGTTGAGTTTGCAGCCAACAAACAACAGTTACTGGTAATACTGCCACAGGTCTTCTTTGGAAGACATTTTAGCTGCCAGATGGTTTAGGTGGAATGCAGGCTTGCAGGTGGCATGGGCTTTAAAACACAGTGAACCCCACTTCATGTATCACACCCGGTAGCCAGCTATCCTGAGCTCCCACACCCCATGACATATCAATTGGATTTATTTCTTATTGGGTAAAGTCAGCATTCTAATAGGTTCTTCTATTCAGCCTAAATTAACTTCACCCTTAGAATTATCTTGATGTTTAGACTTTTTACCTGACTTTTTCTTACAATTCATAATTTTGGTCTTACTTTTTTTTAAGAACCAGTACCATTATTCCCTTTTTTCTGTGACTTTTTTTTTTTGCCTATTTCTAATAGGAGAATCTGGATTCTCTCTTACAATGTACCAAAAGAAAGGGGCCAGGTGATTTGTTTGTATACACTTATTTTCTTTAGCTGTTACTAAAGTTTTGAATTTACTATTTTTTTCTACAAAAGAACCCTTTTCATCTACTGTATATTGTTAATCTGCTTAAGATATTTATCAATTAGACACTTAATCATTAATTGATTTTACCTAACACTTGCTCTCAAACCAAACATGTCTTCTTTAAGAACTCATAATGATTCAAAAACTACAGTACTAACCTTACATGGGTCTGTAATGTACCTAAGTAGTCCATCAGATAAAAAGGATAGTCTAGGAAGATCATCAGGGTCCTTCCGAGTGTGTGTGTGTGGTGGGGGGGAGGGTGACAATGAGACAGACTATTATGTTTGCTGTCATGGCTACCACCCTTTTCAGGGAAATTTTCCCATGAAATTTTGAGTGATGATAATTCCCAAACCTCTGGTGAGTAAGACAAATGCTCATGTGGACCTCGGGACATATCCTCCAAATCCTGAATTTGAAATTCTGCCTGACCTTGAAACACCATTTCTCTTTTATCAAACAATTTCTTCAATCTAAGGATGGTAGTACCCTATTCATTAACCACCTCAGCAATATTAGAATTTTTGGAAAAAAAGGAATTTGGTTAGCCTTGTCCATTTAAAATATTCTGGGCCAATAAACTATGATTATTGGGAGCTTTAGCAATTGAATAAGAATTCCCCCCTTTATTTGCCTCCTTTTTTATATGATCCAAAAATACTTAATTAGACACTAAATCCTCAATATCTTGTAGTAAATTATTTTCATTAAGTCTAGTACCAGAATTAACTGGGTTAGCATCCAATTTCCAATTAAGATCAATTTTGTATGATAACATAGCTGATGGGCAAGAAATATTCCCCATTGGGGCTGTTATTTTCTCCATAAAATTTACTATTTTTGGTTGGGCTGAATCCAGCTTGTCTTTAGATTCTCTGGGGGCCCTTCTTATTTCATTTTTTTTAATCATCTCCCTTTACTTCTTCTAAAGTAGTTTTCATGGATAGAATTTTTTTGTTTACTTTTGCTTTGACATTCCATGATTGAAAATGAATCATCTGATCTTGTTCCTCTGTTTCTCATTCTAATTTACTAAACATTATACTTATAGGAGGATCTAATGACCTTGACAGATTTAGTACACAATTAAAACTATATTTGCAAACATGGCCAGAGTTGTTCAATTATTGCAGTGAAATTTAATTAACTAGGCCTCGATTGTATAACTATACAAGTTTCAAAACTGTAAATGGCAACATTTGAGCTCCCCCAAGTCATTATTAAGATTCCCAACCTTGAAATATAGTAACATAAAACATTTTAAATTAAATATTGCAGATAATAAGTCTTTCCTTTTTCAATAATTTTACCTACTTGACCCCAGTTCATTCAACTCATTTTTTGGGGGACTCTTCCTTCTTCATTTTAAGTTGTTCATTTAGTCAGGAAGATTTGATCTATCTTCTCTGTGAGCCTTGTTTCTTTACTGTTGTCTTATTAGCATCTTCTGTTTCCATTCTAGATCCTTTTCCTCTCCTTCCTGATCCACATTGGTAAAGGGAGTCTATAGGGTCCTTATAGGTAATTTTTTCTGGCAACTGCTCATTTGTGCACATGCTTGAAGAATTGTATCACTTTTGAAATCAAATAAAAGCTACTGAATGTGTTATTCATTGTAAATTTGCAAATTAAAAATATGTATGGCTTTCTTTTAAAGGTTTTAAATGAAATAAATTAACAAAATAAATTGACTCCAGATTTGTCAATAATTCTGAGATTAAATTATTAGTATTAAATTAACAAATTTTAAAGGTTAAGTTATTTTCAAATATATTTAGTGCCTTGATGATAGACATTCAATTCTGTTTTTGAATAAAGTAAAGCTAAATTGTACTTTCAGATTAGTTAATTAGAACTGAATGTTTAATTCTGAGATAATTTAAAAGGCTTTAGTAAACAGGATATCTGCAAGTAATCAGTTAATAATCAGACCAGCACATCCAGAAATTAATCTAAAGTACCTAATGAAGTCAATCAATCAATCAATCAATCAAAGTCTTTATTTATTCAGGCGAACACCATTGAGCAAGCTCATTTACAAGATGGATCTGAGACATAGATACAAGTAATAATACAGTCCAGACATTATACGATATTGGCAATAAAGACAATACAAGGGATGCAAAGGTACAATACAAGGAATAGGTAAGGCCTTTTGGGGTGGACGAGTACAGGCTGGGTTAACTAAGGGGCTATCAGAGTGTTGAGAGTAATCAGACTCATTCAAAATGACTGCAACAAAGAAGAATCAGTTTTAAATTAACTGTTGATATGGATGATTTAATTGCTATGTTAAAGTATACCTTAATATGCTTACCGCTATAAAATGTAACGATGCCGGTTATCTGATATTCCAAATTTAAATACTCATCTCAGCACTAGAAAATACATTTCAAAAGTCAAATTTTCTAAAACGAAGCTTTCTTTTAATACTAGATACTGCTAAATCAATTCAAAATGCTGTTCTCGTATTTGACTAATTAAGCGCCATAACGCATACCAAAACCTTAATAAAAAAGCTTACTAGTGTCCTTGTAAAACTCAGAAAGGTTTCTTGTTTTCACTCTCACTTGGGTTGTCCATATTTTACAAGCATTATCCCTCCACATTAATCTTCCAAATATAAATGCATGTCTCAGTGCTAAAAAACAAATTAAAAAGGCAGGTTTTCAGGAAAAGGTTCTTTTTACATACTACATCCTGCAAAATAAATTTGTTAGGTATTTACTAATTAAATGCCTTAGCATATATAAAAAGAAGGAACTTATTTGGAAAAGAAAAGCTCACTAGTATTGTTGTAACTCTCGAGTGTTTTCACTCTCCCTAGAGTTGTAACTTTTCCAGACTTAGCATCTCAGCGCTCTTAAAAGAAAGCATGAATTGTCATTAAATCTTATGCATGTTTCAAAATATAATGCTAATGTTTGGATATAATTGTAAATACTTACTCCCAATAGTTTTACTGGCATGCTGTGTCTACTTCGCTCACTTCCATTGTGATTAATTAACTACTCTTTCTGCATTTAAATCTCGCGGCTGGTTGGGGGAGAAACATACATCAGAAATGACGTAAGCTACCTGAAATCAGGTTTTAAGGTAGCCTCTGAACAATAGAATGTTAATTTAAGAGTGCAGCTAGGTGGAGCAGTGGAGATCAACATCACCTGAAACATACATGCTCATGCTGCCTCTCTAAGTCAGGGGTTCTCCCCCCACCACAGGGACATATTTCCCTTACATTTTAAATGTTAATTTAATTATTATCTCTTAACTGAAAGTTTTTTTAAAAGTAATACTCTGTTTACTTACATATATATTGGACTCATCAGTGTGCCATTAATGCAATAACAAGATTAGTGTCAATTATCATTTCAAGTTATTATAGATCATAATTCTAATGAAATTAATTCATTTTATAGATCTTTCTTTTGAAATGCTTGTATTTAATCCCACCACTTAATGTTGTACTCAAATAATAACAGTTATATAAATATTGTGCTTAATGTTGTACTAAAATAATAACAATTATACAAACATTATAAATAAAATGTAATTTCTTAGCGTATTAAATATAACAACCAAACACATTGGTAAAAAACTGTTTCAAATCTCACAATATTGGTATATCAACTCGAGGGAGAGTGTAAACACTCGAGAGTTACAACAATACTAGTAAGCTTTTCTTTTCAAAATAGGTTCCTTCTTTTTATATATGCTAAGGTGTTAAATTAGTAACTACCTAACAAATTTATTTTGCAGGATGTAGTATGTAAAAAAAACTTTTTCCTGAAAACCTGCCTTTTTAATTTGTTTTTTAGCACTGAGATGTGCATTTATATTTGGAAGATTAGCATGGAGGCATAATGCTTGTAAAAAATGGACAACCCAAGTGAGAGTGAAAATAAGAAACCTTTCTGAGTTTTACAAGGACGCTAGTAAGCTTTTTTATTTAGGTTTTGGTGTTAGCTATGGTGTTTAACTAGTCAAATAAGAGAACAGCATTTTGAATTGATTTAGCAGTATCTAGTATTAAAAGAAAGCTTCTTTTTAGAAAATTTGACTTCTGAAATTTATTCTCTAGTGCTGAGATGAGTATTTAAATTTGGAATATCAGATAATTGGTGTCATTATATTTTATAGCGGTCAGCATATTAAGGTATACTTTAACATAGCAATTTAATCATCCATATCAACAGTTAATTTAAAACTGATTCTTCTTTGTTGTAGTCATTTTGAATGAGTTCAGAAGAATTTTTTGGATATGGTAATACTGTCCCAATGAAATTAGAAGTAAGCAAGGCATATTCACTTCATAAGTGACAACAAAAGCATACAATAAAATATTAAACATCATTGTAGTTTTTTAGGGTTGGTTATTAAGCTCAATTGATTAATTTAGGACCTGAGGCTTTAATTGGAAATTAAGAAATACTTATTTAAGGTAAAAACGTTCATTCTTAAAGAAATGGACTTGTTGTGACCATTATGCAATAATTGGCTTAAAGTTGTTAGGTTTGTTTTAGAATGATAATAGTGTTGGAAGTAATTACCATCTATTGAAATATACAGTTTAAGTATTAGTATTTACTACATTAAGATAAGATAATTGTCTGAGATGATAGAAGTTAATATATTATCACACAGCATATTGTAATCTATTGTAAGCACAAACAGTCTTGTTTCATCTGGTAATTAATACCATCATACCTTAAAAAAATGTTTTTTATGTTTTTATTGTAGCAACTCAGTGGCCTGATGAAGTGGCTTTACCACGAAACTGTTGCCTTTCGTTTGTGTGAAGAAATCTAATAAAATTATAAAATATTGATATAAAAAAGTGGAGATCATCCATTTATTTCTCTTTTTTCACAATTACTCTGGTGTTAATGGATGACCCAATTATAATGATTTTTAATAATGGCAACCTGGATTCCTCTTTTTCTCAGAGGAGAAAGGAGATGGGAGAAGATTAAATGTTGGCCAGAGACAAAAGGCCACACAGTCCAGATATGGGGGCAATCTGCATGACAAAGGGGCCAATTTAGCTTGGCACTCAGCAGTCTGCAGTTGGGAAACACCGCTGAAAAAGGGCTGTGATCACTTTAACAAGTTGGGCATGGTAAGCAGATGCTGGCAGGCTAACAGTAGTCACTAAACATTTCAAACAGTCTAAAATTAGGATACAAGGCAATTACAGTTTTTTCTAGGAGCAATTTTTCCTGGCAAAAACAGTATTAAGTAAAGGACCAATCAGGGCAAGACTGAAAAAGGCGCTCGCATTCTGGTTGGCTGGCGACTTTTGCTGTACCTTTCTGCTGGATGAATCCAGGCTTGTGGTCTCAGACATTGGCTGTGGAGGTGCTGCCCACCCGAGAGACCACGTCTCACTTGGCATCAGAGCCTGGTGCCCTGGAGGGTTCTCTGCTGAGGAGAGAGGAAACAGGAGAAGATTAAATGTTGGCCAGAGACAAAAGGCCACACAGTCCAGATATGGGGGCAATCTGCATGACAAAAGGACCGATTTAGCTTGGCGCCCAGCAGTCTGCAGTCGGGAAACACCGCCGAAAAAGGGCTGTGATCACTTTAGCAAGTTGGGCACAGTAAACAGATGCTGGCAGGCTAACAGTAGTCACTAAACATTTCAAACAGTCTAAGATTAGGTTACAAGGCAATTACAGCTTTTTCTAGGAGCAATTTTTCCTGGCAATAACAGTATTAAGTAAGGGACCAATCAGGGCGAGGCTGAAAAAGGCGCTCACATTCTGGTTGGCTGGCGGCTTTTGCCATACCTTTCTTCTGGATGCATCCTGGCTTGTGGTCTCAGGCAGTGGCTGTGGAGGTGCTGCACACCCGGGAGACCACGTCTCACTCAGCATCAGAACTGGGAGCCCTAGAGGGTACTCTGCTTTCTGCTGAATGTATCCGGGTTTGTGGTCTCAGGCAGCGGCTGTGCAGGTGCCGCCCACTCGGGACATTGCGTCTCACTCGGCATCAGAACTGGGAGCCCTGGAGGGTTCTCTTTCTGATGGATGTATCCGGGCTTGTGGTCTCAGGCAGCGGCTGTGGAGGTGCCGCCCACCCAGGAGACTGTGTCTCGCTCGGCGTCAGAGCAGGCTGCCCAGGAAGGTTCTCTGCTTTCTGGTGGATGTATCCAGGCTTGTGGTCTCAGGTGGTGGCTGTGGAGTTGCAACCCACCCGGGAGACAACGTCTCACTTGGCATCAGAGCTGGGAGCCCTGAAGGGTTCTTTGCTTTCTGCTGGATGTATCCAGGCTTGTGGTCTCAGGCAGTGGCTGTGGAGGTGCCGCCTACCCGGGAGACCATGTCTCACTCAGCATCAGAGCTGGGAGCCCTGGAGTGTTCTCTTTCTGCTGGATGTATCTGGGGTTGTGGTCTCGGGCGGCAGCTGTGGAGGTGCCACCCGCCCAGGAGACTGCATCTCACTCAGCATCAGAGCCAGGAGTCCTGGAGGGTTCTCTTTCTGCTGGATGTATCCAAGCTTGTAGTCTCAGGTGGCGGCTGTTGAGGTGCTGCCCACTCGGGAGACTGCATCTCACTCAGCGTCAGAGCTGGGAGCCCTGGAGGATTCTCTTTCTGCTGGACGTATCCAGGCTTGTGGTTTCAGGCAGCAGCTGTGGAGGTGCCACCAGCCCGGGAGACTGCCTCTCACTCAGCGTCAGAGCTGGGAGCCCTGGAGGGTTCTCTTTCTGCTGGATGTATCCAGGCTTGTGGTCTCAGGCAGCAGCTATGGAGGTGCTGCCAGCCCTGGAGACCGCATCTCACTCGGCATCAGAGCTGGGAGCCCTGGAGGGTTCTCTGCTTTCTGTTGGTTGTATGCAGGCTTGTGGTCTCAGACAGCGGCTGTGGAGGAGCCACCCACCCAGGAGAATGCGTCTCGCTCAGCGTCAGAGCTGGGAGCCCTAGAGGGTTCTCTGCTGTCTAAAAAAACTATAAAAGTTATATTTCTTTTTGTTTATCTTGCCTAATATAACCTAAATTTAAACTTACATTAAATAAAGTTCAAATACAGCAAGCCAATCAATCCTTGTTTTACGATTTCTCAATTTTTTACCTACTTGCTGACTCGGGGATGTATTAAATGTGGAAGGCAAATATAGGTATTGGTCCAATTTCATCAGCTTCAGTTCTATAAGATCCAGGTTACAGCAACAGGTAAATAATTTTCAGCTTGCATTTCCCTTGTGGCTAACATTTTGAGCAAAAGTGGTTTTCTAACCACTTTAACAGCCTCCATGTAGGTGTCTGAGCTCCTCAAGTTCTTTAAAAAGCTATACTTCTTGGAGAGGCACTCTATTTTTTAACAGCCTTACTCTGGGAAAAGCTTACTTGATTGCTTCAAACTTGGGAATCCCAGGGAACAGTTGGGAAGTCACCTACTGAGACTGGCCTTCTCAATAGTTAAAATTCAGCTCAAGCAGGCAACAAGACCAGCTACTAGAATGTAACTGCAATTACAATAGTTGTTTTCTCTCTCTGGCATGTGTACAGTAGTAGCCACAGAGATTGCCAGCTATTTCCAGATATTTCACAAAATTTCTAAAGATTTTCCCTCTGCTGCCCCATCTGTGGAAATGCAGAAAGCAGGAGATTTCTCTAGAAATGCCAGAAATTTCAAGAAATAGCTGCCAGTGTCTGTGGCTACTACTGTATGTAGAGAGTAACTTTAACAGTTTTAGCACTGAATGTTGCCACTCATGCTTCGTGTTTGTCTGCCGCACCTTATCTCTGCTTGTACTGCTAGGAGACCTCTTATATCCATGTGTGGTGACGTCACCTCTACATTACCAGTTACACTGGAATCATCAACAAAATGTTCTTATATGGAAAATGTCAACTGTAAATCTGCATGTGGAAGAAAAAAAGAGAAAAAAGAAAACCAAGAAATTAAAATGGAAGAAGTTCACAATTTTAAAAAACAAACACCAAATCTGCTTCAGTCCATGTCTCTTGACAGCATGCTTCACTCCTTGGCTTCAAGCATCTGCCAAATAACTGAAACAGTTCCATTTGGCATCTGTTTCTATTACTGTATATGTGTCTGCCTTGGCAGACATTATAAAAGCCCAGGGACTGTATTACCACAGTTCTGAACAACAGAGTGAGGGGACCAGCACCTCTGCCCACGCACACGGAACTTTGCCATAAATCCAATAAATCAAAAACCACTAAAGTATAAGAACTCAACATACTGCAGAAAGTACAAGTAATCCTTTATTTTGATCTGGAAAAGGTGAATAAAAATCCAAAAGAGTTCAAATAAAAGCCAATGCTTCCCTGCTCCCTCACAGTACTTCCTAGTACGTGATGTGACACGTAGGACGTCACCTGACGCATTTCACACTACATGCTTTCTCAAAGGTGTAATCAATTACCAAGGAAACACTCTTAAATACATATGCTTACCTAAAGAGATATACACAGTTGAAATGACATCATTGAATCAATATATATCGGACACCAAAACCATTAAAAATATCTTACAACCTGTTTACTCCTGTAGTGCAAATGCTAATAAGTATGCAGTTGTTTACATGGATATATTAATAACATCACCTTAAACAAATTTTATCATGGTAATTATATTCTCCATGGCAAGGGCAGGTGTGTATTAGCATTACAACTTAATCAAGAAAAGTACTTATATTGCATTCCAGTGGTCAATCACTTAAAATTACCATTAACACTTATTATACTAAAAGTTCTATAGGAATGAAACCTGCCAGTGGTAATGTGTAAATCAACGAGATTGCAAAAGACTTTTCTTGAAAACTGGCAACAGTCAAGAACATACTGTTGCAAATCTGTGCAAAGAAAGAAAAAATACAAGAATTAAAAAAAATAATACAAAATTTAAACAGTACTGTGTCAAGCAACAAAATATTTCATTTCTTCAAGAAAGGTTTAACTTCAATTCTACCATTCAGACCATTACATCCCATTGCTTTAAAAGCAAAGATCCAATTGTGTTCTCTTTTTAGCAATAGGTTGTTAGAATCTCCTCCCCTATGTGACATTATAGGCTTTTCAACGCCAGTGTACATAAACCCATGCTCTGTTTTGTTTCTTTTTTAAAAACATGCATGGCTAATGCATTTGTTATGTCCTCATTTTCAATTGCTCTTTCATATTCCCCTACCATATCTTAAAGGCCCTTTTGGTCTTACCTATGTAGAACTGTTCACATTTACATGTGGCTAGGTAGACTAGACCATAGGTATTGCATGTTATAAAGCCCCTGACATCTATGTCCTTATTTGTAACTGGATTCTTAAATGTCTTACCTTGTTGTACTTTGGAGCAATATTTGCAGCTGTCACATTTGTGACAACTGCTTACTCTATTAGGTAGCCACATCCTTGGGTTTTCTGGGATAGGTTGGAGTGAGTGGACTATAGTGTCATTGATACTCTTGCCTTTTCTAAAAACAATCCAAGGACCCCTCCCCCATCCATGTTCCTCAGTCCTGGATCTTGTGTCACAATGTGCCAGTGTTTCTTAATGATATCTGTAATGTGTCCAGATTGTGGGCTATAGGTGTTCACAAAGGTGACTTGGGGGTCTACTGCTTTTGTGTTTTTTTTTCTTGCAGTAACGTGGTTCTGGGTATCTTATCCACTAGTTGTTTTGTATCTTCTAGCTGTTTATAGGCATAGCCTCTATTCTGAAGCCTTTAAACATAGAAACATAGAATTTGATGGCAGATAAGGACCGCTTGGCCCACCCAGTCTGCCCATTTCCCTACCTACTGGATAAGCTGCAGATATCCTAGTTAACCAGCAGCCTACTTCTTCCTACCCCCACCCCCCAGAATTGCCTTATGACTATCCCATGCATGCTTGAATTCCACCACTGATTTTGACTCCACAACCTTCCTCCGGAAGGCCGTTCCATGCATCCACAACCCTCTCTGTGAAAAATACTTCCTTAAATTACCTCTGAGCCACCCCCTCTATCTTCAAATTGTGTCTTTGTTCTTGCCTTCTTTTTTTGAAAGATGCTCCCTCTTGGACTTTGTTGATTCCTTGAAGTACTTAAAGTTTCTATCATGTCCCCCTCTCCCTCCTTTCCTCGAGGCTATACATATTAAGCTCCTTAAGTCTCTCCATATGTCTTCCGGTGCAGATCCTGCACCATTTTAGTTGCCCTCCTCTGGACAGTTTCCATCCTGTCTATGTCTTTGCGGAGATTGGGTCTCCAGAACTGCACACAGTACTCCAGATGGGGTCTCACCAGCTGTCTGTACAGAGGGATAATAACTTCCTGTTTTCTACTGGTGATGCCTCTCCCTATGCATCCCAGTATCCCCTCAGCCCTCCTTGCTGGCCTCTTACATTGCTTGCCCACCTTTAGGTCATCTGATATGACTACCCCCAGGTTCCTCTCCATTTTTGTTGTTGTTAGTATCTCACCCCTCATTGTGTACTCTTCCCCTGGGTTTTTGTTTCCCAGGTGCATTACCTTGCACTTCTTAGCATTGAATCTAAGCTGCCGTACATTTGACCATTCCTCTAACCTTGCCAAGTCCCTTCTCATCCTTTCCACACCACCCCTGTGCATCAACTCTGTTGCAGATCTTAGTGTCATCTGCAAAGAGACATACTTTTCCTTCAGTCCTTCTGCAATGTTGCTTATAAAGACATTGAAGAGGACCGGTCCTAATACTGAACCCTGCGGTACCTCACTAGTAACCCTCCTTTCTTCTGAGTGGACTCCATTTAATATTACTCTCTGTGTCCTATTCTCCAGCCAATTCTTTACCCAGACTGTCATCTTGGGACCCACTCCCAGGCTGGCTAACTTGTATATTAATCTTTTGTGTGGGACTGTGTCAAATGCCTTGCTAAAGTCTAGGTAGGCCATGTCCACAGCCCCTCCCTGATCTACTACTTTGGTCACCCAGTCAAAGAAATCTATCAGATTCATCTGGCATGACCTTCCCGCTGTGAATCCATGCTGCCTTGGGTCCTGTGCCCCTCTGGCCTCTAGATACTCGACAGTTCTTTCCTTCAGAAGTGATTCCATCATTTTCCCTATCACTGAGGTTAAACTAACAGGTCTGTAGTTTCCTGCTTCTGCTTTGCTCCCACTTTTGTGAAGGGGAATCACATCTGCCCTCCTCAGTCCTCGGTACCACCCCATCCTCCATGATTTGTTAAAAGGGTAGTCAGTGGTGTCACTAGTTCTACCCTTAGCTCTTTTAGAATTCTGGGATGAATCCCATCAGGCCCCATTGCTTTGTCCACCTTCAGTTTTAAGAGTTCTTTCAGAACCCTTTCTTCTGTAAATGGGCTGGTATCAACTTCTGCATCCAGAGTGTTACTACTGTTTGTTTATGTACCTCCTCCTCTTCATTTGTAAATATTGAGCAAAAATATTTGTTTAGTATCTCTGCCTTTTCATAGTCTCCCTCTGCCACCCTCCTCCCCTTTATTAAGCCTCACTATCCCTCCCTTGGTCTTCCTTTGCTCCCTGATGTACCTATAAAAGGTTTTATCCCCCTTCTTAACTGAGTTGGCTATCTTTTCCTCGGTTTGGGCCTTTGCTGTTCTGACTGCCTTCCCAGCCTCCTTTTGCTTTAACTGATACAGTTCTCTATCCTGCTCCTTCTGCGATTCCTTGTACTTCCTGAATGCTTTCTTTTTCTCTTTAACCTTCACTGCCACTTCCTTTGAGAACCATAGTGGTTTCTTACACCATCTTGTTTTGTTTATTTGCTTCACACAAAGGCTCGTTACCTCTGTGATGGCAGTTTTTATTATTCCCCATTGTTCTTCCACCCCTCCTTCCTGCCCATTTGCTAGTGCATTCCTTAGGCTCTCACCCATTTTGGCAAAGTCAGCCCTCCTAAAGTCCAGTACTTTTGTCTTTGTATGGCTTGACTCTATTGCTGTGTTTATTGTGAACCATACTGTTCGATGGTCACTAGTTCCCAGATGGCTACCCACTTCTACATCTGTGATCCTCTCTCCATCTCCATTTGAGAGAATCAAGTCTAATATTGCTCCCTCTCAAGTGGGCTCCAGTACTAGTTGTCTAAGGCATGCCCCCTGTAGGGCATCTAGAATAACTGCACTCTTCAGTGGCAGCTGCAATGCGCTCAGTTAACATCTGGCATATTCAGATCACCCATCAGCAATATCTCCTTTTTCTGCCATTCTAAGTATACTTTCTATCATTTCCTTGTCCATTTCCTCCCCTGAGGAGGGGGTCTGTATACAGCCCCTGTGCGGATTGTGGTGCCATTGCCTGTCTCCAAATTTACCCACAATGCTTATTCTTCTCCCTGTTAACCCTTTTGTTCTGTTGTTTTTATTCCTTCCCTTACGTAAAGAACTATTCCTCCTCCTCTTTTACCTTCCCTGTCCCTCCTGTAGATAGTGTATCCTGGTATGTTTATGTCCCAGTCATGGTTCTGTGTGTACCATGTTTCTGTGACTGCCACAATATCCAGATGTTCCTCCTCCATCAAGGCCACTAATTCAGGAAGATTGCTACCTAGACTACGGGCATTGGTACTCATTGCTCTCCATTTTTTGATGGCTTTACCTTCTGTTGCAGCATCCCCCACTGACCTTATTTGTAACTGGATTCTTAAATGTCTTTGTGTCAGTTCATCGACTGTAGCCTAGTATATGGCCTCAGAGCTACAATTCCTTTTAGTACATATGTACTGACCCTTAGGTATGGCTTGTATAACGTGTTGGGGTGACTACTACTAGCCATTAATATTGTGTTACACTCTGTAGTTACACTGACAAAACTCAGATCTATGCCACAGTTACAGACTCATCGCAAACCACATTTACTTGAATACTGCTTTACCTTGCTGACATCCAGTCCAGGATGTCATTTTTATTTTAGTCTTTGGTAACCGGGTAAGGCCCACTAGGCACAAGTGCCTGTTTTCAGGGGTGACCTGGGAGCACTGTGCAGGTAAGTGACTTGCTCAGAGTCACACAGTATGCAAGTGGAGGTTGTGAGAATCAAACTCAGGTCTGGTCTGCTGGATGTATCAAGCTAATTCACACCTCATTCCTCTAACCTCTAGGCTATACTGCCAGCCCGTATGAACTCACTATGTGTCAATAACACAAGACAGAATGTCTTGTTTGCACCATCAGAGCAGAGATAAAGGCCATGTCTACACTACAATGCTTAGACCCCATAACGGTCAGAAACTGTTACAGCCGGGGAGCAGTACAGTGTGTCCACACTGCAGCGGTGACCGTTACGAGACTGGTACTGCTAGTCCACACCTCGGAAACTGGGCAACAATTACCACGGTGCCCAATCCCACAATGCAGCTCGTGCTGCACTATGGGCTCTGCAGGGGACCGTTACCACCCATCCACACTACCACCGGTAATGTTACCGAGGCAGGACCGGTTTCATAACCATTGTTGAAACCACCTCATATGTGGTTTCAACAATGGTTACGAAAATGCCTTCTGTAATGTTACAGGTGTAAATGCAAACCATTGCGGTAATGGTTTGGGCACTTTGTAATGTTACAGAGGCATAGTGTGGACAGGGCCAAAATCTCTCAGCCTATCTGATCTTAGTTTTCACTGTTATTCATCTATCTTCAGTTGTTCAAAATCTTGGTGTCCAATAGGATCATTCAATGAACCTGTCATTTTTGACAGCAATATTGCCAGTTCTATCTTCTGCCATCTACACACCATTGCTAAGATTCAGTCTTTCTTAAGTGCCAGGTACTGTATGATGCTCAGCAGGTCCATTGATTTTTCTTTTCACATTTGGATTATTGTTACTCTCTTCTTTTTGGTCTCCTTGCACAATCCATGCACCATCTTCAGCTTGTACAAAATGCTGCATCCTGAGTCCTTACAAGCTTTAATAAATTTGACCATGTCAGTCCATCTCTGGCCAATCTCTATTGGCTCCCAGTCAAATATACATTAACAACAAACTATTGCTACTCATATTCAAATGTTGAAATGGACTGTCTCCAACTTATTTATATGAATTACTGCACCATCACTGTCCCACTCATATACATTAGTCCTCTGATGTACATCTCTGTAATGTTCTGACTGCTAGACTATCTACTTTTGGTGACCAAACCTTCTCAGTCTGTGGCCCTTACCTTTGGAAAGGACTACCACTTGACATCCAGGCTTGCACTGATCTTGTGACATGTAACAGCAAATTAAAAACCCACCTTTACTGGTTAGAGTTCAATATTATTTGTTTGTTCTCTGATTTTGTTCAGTGCCTTGAAATTTCTTTTAAAGCTGCTATAAAAATTCCAATAATTAATATTATTATCCAGTAAACAAAAGCATTAATCAGCTTTCCAACACTCTTCTATTTGTTGTAGATCTGCCATGAAACGTTGTTATTATACACTGAGTTGGAACAATTACATGGAAACTATAATACATATTTTTTCATCTTACAGTTTGAGCATGGGAAATGAAACCTTATGAAATGTAAGATTTTGTGAGTGGAATAAAGAAGTTTGATATCTGACTTTTGGAAAAACATTTATATTCTATGGCTGCAATATTCTATTTATTCTCTAATTGCAGTTAGCAGCCTAAAACTTTTTTTTGTGCTGCATTAATCCACAATTCTGTATTCTGAAGTGCATTTTGCAATACCAAAGGATGAAATACTTGGTGCTGTGAGCAACTCCTTCTTAATCTTTAGTGTGTAGCATTCTGCAAGGGAAAGAGATCAGAGTAATAGTTTGGAGTTTCTAGACTTCAAAGACCTAGAAGATAAGAAGAAAAGACATTAACATTATGAAAGACAGTTGTAGATACAATGTATAGTAAGACCAAACATTAAATCAAACTGTTTTGAAAGTTTTGAAACATTTTAGCACATACAAGTCTACTGAAAGAAGTACTTGTGGATCCAGTAATTTTTCCTTAACAAATGTAGCACCTTTTCATTAATCTAAGTGTTAAACTGCTAGTGGCCTATTATGTTTCTGTAAAGCCATCTGGAAATTTGCACATGCACAGAAGCCTGTGCAATGTTAAAAAAGACTTTTGAAAGTAGAGTTTTTGTAACATATGAAAGCTTTAAAAAATGAATAATTTTGATTTACTTTTCAGAAAAGATCAAACATTTCATTACTTCCTCTAAGAATGTCAGGCTACCGTGGCATATCAGAAGATAAAAGGTCGTATTTAGTATTTAAACAGTTTACACAAATCAACATTAAGTAGCACAAACTATAACACAGCACCAATATGACAAGACTGTACTGAATTTACTCTTTAAGCAATGTTGATGGGGAGATGGGAGTCACCTTAATTGCAACTCTCAACCTCTCTCTCTGAGCCACTGTTCTACTAACTTGGCTGCCCCTCCTATGTTGCTTGAGTAGAGAGGTCTGATGTACATCATAATGTGTGAACCTTGACAGAATCATGACTAGAAATAAAAAATTATATGTCTGAAATGTACCCATTGCTATTTTCAAAAGGAAAATCCATCCAAACTGTTTGACCATCTGTTAAGTAGACTACCAGCATCTGAATTTCGTATCAAAACACACACACATACACACACATATATACTGTATATGCATGCATGCACACACATGCACACACACACACACACACACAATTGTGGCAAAACATAATGTAAATTCTATTTGTGTTAATTCTTTGCAGAGAACTAGGATGTTTTCTTACAAATGGATGCATATTTTTAAAATAGAAGCAGGGCTGCGCAGACATAATTAGATGCCACAGGCACAGGTACGGCATTCATTTGTATCCACATTGGGCCTTCTGAGAATCCAGCCCTGGCAAGGGCAGGAATTTTCAACCAAATCCATCTGCTAGTATTGTTAAAACACTGATTGATTATGTATTAAATGGTCTAATACTTTTGATAAATAAAGTAGAGTTTGTTTTTTTTTTGGATACATGTATGTTTTTCAATGCAAGCTACCACAAAAAAGAACTCAGAAATCTTTGAAATAGGGCACCTAACATTTTGTTAAATTAGGTGGTTTCTGATGGATAAAGAAAACATATTAGCATTTACATCCACCCCTTTTGCCCCTAGCCCCATATCTACCAGAGAATGGAGGAGTTCTAAAAAGTAATTATTTAAAATCTTTTCATTTAAAAATTCTAGAGATAGGTATTTTTTTCTGCATATGGGTACAGTCCTTGAACATAGTAAAACCTGGCAGTAATTTGGTACTTTACTGTACATTTCTTTGCTAGAAGGACTGACATTTTTAGGATGATAAAATGTGGATGTTTCTGACTTTCCCCTAATTCTGCCTGACCTGTTGCTGCTACAGTAGTGAAACATTCTAGTGAATGCCTTATACATACATACAGACTTTCAGTATAGCCTAAAGGTTAGACTAATGAGCTGTGAATGAGCTTGGTACATCCAGAAGACCTGAGTTTAATTCCCTCTACCTCCACTGGCATACTATGTGACTCTTAACAATGTCACGTAACCTCCCCCGAGCTCCCAGGTCATTCCTAAAAAGAGGCACTTGTACCTAATGGGAGTTACTTGATTACCAAGGAAAGCAAATAATATATGGCAGTTTAATAGAAGACCCCAACTATTCCCAAATAATGGAAGTAGCCTAGAGTTACTCCAACTGTTACAGAGTAAAGCTACATGATGATAGAAATGCACTGCTGGTTGTGAACTCATATGGCCTGCTAGTCTTCCATGTTCAAAGTCTCACGTAGTGTAACCAGTCCCTGTTCAGATCTTGCTGCAGCTTTAGCCCCCTGGATAACTAGGCTAGCAAGGATTGAGTCTTCATTAAACATTTTTAATAACCCAGTACTTTGTGTATTTGAATGGCAATTTGGGAGATGTTCAACACAATCAGGAATCATACAGTTGATTTAATTTGTGACCTCCAAACTTATCTCAGAAGAAAAAAAATGACATGGACAAGTTCAGGCACCTTCATCTCTTCATTCTATTTCTTATGACCTACACTCTTCAAGCATCCAAACCAGGCAACCCCTCTTCTTTAGTCAGAGAGGTATTGTCCAATTTCCTCCCATAATCTCACATCTTGTTGACCATCTAATATTAGTTTCATAACCATCCCAGCACAACAGCTTTGCTAGCAAGGGGCACAGTAGTGACCAGTCTCCTCTAAGTCCATTGCCATTATAGTGGTGAGCTGCTATTTGGGACATTTGTTAAATACCCTTGTTTGAGAGTAAACCCATAATCTCTGTGACATCTCTGTTCTCTACTGCCCAATGGCCCAGGAGTCCTGAGGTTGTTTCTAAGCCCAGGTGTTCCATTCAGCAGTGCAGTATGCTTCCACTGAATCACTGGACCAGCCTTCTACTCTTTGTTGCTCACAATACAAGCTTCTCACTGACGGACTCAATCAGGGTGCACACCTATCCAGGATAATGGTAAGGATTGCTACAGTGAAGCATCACCTTTAAGTAGAAGAAGAAAAAATGTAAAAAAAAGTTATTTGTTTCCATTACTGTATAAATAATTAATTAAGATCTTCAATATGGGAAATCATCATGACATGTGGACCAATGAACAGTATATCTATCTATCTATCTATCTATCTATCTATCTATCTATCTATCTATCTATCTACACTGCAAAAAACTGAATTGATGCACCATTAGGGTTGCAACATCAAAAGTAAGGAAATTCAAACTTAGGGTTGCCAAGGGTAACACATCACCCCCACAGTGCATGTAGAAACAGGCATGACAGATGTGTTTTGGTGTTTTGAACCCCAATGCTCCCACTCCCCTTTTTGAATAATGGTATGCATATGTGGGTGCATGGGACCTCTGGGCCCTGCACTCCCACTTACACATAAGTATGGACACATACCGCAGGCCTACAGACATGAAAAGGAATCCTTCTAACAAAAATATGGCAATATCTCAGTAACCATAGCAACTATGAAAAATATTCTACTGCAGTTGTAATCATGACTTGGAAACCTGCATGTGTGCTTACTTCACCTAAAGGTGGACTAAGCAAATAGTAGCGAAAAATCTGCATCTCGAATCATTTTCAAGATACGGGTGCCAAAAATCACCATGGGTGCCACAATGTTATCCTATGGGAGATTTCACAAATTTTGAGTGCTGTAGCTATGGAAGTGGTGTAAATTGTTTCACCAAACCACCACAAGAAACATCAGTAGGGCAAGGGCTTGCAACCCTGTAAATTTCAGCCCAAAAGCCCTATCTGTTCTTTTGCTATGAAGTGGCAAAGAAACTGGTTGTTTGGGGCTGTTTTACTGTGAAATTCATGGTAATTGTGTGAAAGTCCCATTGGTCAATATAGACCCCATGTTAACCAATGGGAATTTTGCACAATTTTGCAGTAAAAGCTTTTGTGGTGCAGATATATTTTTCCCATAGGATAAAATGGGAACTTAAAAGTTTTGTTTTTTTTAACTTGCCCAGCTGTCAGCACTTCAAGGGGCCCTCGTACACCCCTGACTCCATCTTGCCAGGTCCCAATTACTGGGATCCCTGGCTTCACTGTGCTTGTTTCGACTGGGGATGTTTACATTTTTCCTCCATTTTCTTCCCATCCCCTGAGGGTGCTGGCATGAAGGATGCATGTCCAGACAAACAGCATGCAGACACATGCCACCATCATGTACCAAACAACGTCCTCCCTCCCCAACTCCATAGAGCCAAGTACCCCACCACCCATGCTTCCACTGGTGGAAGAACTATGGGTGCATACGCTACTCTGTAACCTGCCCTGTCTGGAGAAGGAAAGCATCCATTGGGATGCTTTATCCTCCTCCCCCATCCTACCTCTGATGACCTGGGTCCATTCCTGAACCCAGTCACCTGTGTAGTGTGATGTGTGGCATCCAGTGCCTCAACCCTCAGCACCACCAGGCCAGTGGAATTTAAAAGTTTAATAACTTTTGAACAGATTAATATTTTTTCACCAAATCTTCAAAAGGCACTTCCTTGACCCATTCCATATATACTCAATAAAGTTCAGACCAGACAGACAAACTGTTCGGGCTGTGGAGATGAGCAAAGAATTTCACAAAGCTGAGGATTTTTCACACTTTTCATGCTCTGCAACCTCATATCTGACTGGAATTAAACTTTCCAGATCCAGAGATCTATGGGACAACACTGTGCATGCAAAATGTCAGGCATATCAGAGAAATGGTCGCAAAGGTATTAAAGTGCAAAATTTGGGGTTTAACATAGAAGTTGCTGTGCAACCTTATATTCTCTCTCTCTCTCTCTCTCTCTATATATATATATATATATATAATACACAATACATAACCCACTTTAGGGGGTGTGGTTGTGCTCTGATATACGCATGCCTTGGTGTACGTTGTTACGCATGAGGGCTCAGGTCAAGTGCATCAACCACCCAAGGTGTGTATATATCACAGCATGACTGCACACCCTAGAGTGGATTATCTATCTTATAAAATGTCCAAATTGTTTTGGAGGGGTGTAAAAGTGCAGGTGTGCAGTCGTGCTCTGATATACAGACTGTCCATCCAATAAATTCCAAGCAATTTCCCTACCCATTTTATATATATAAATATTAATTGCAAAAAAACTTAATTGATCCATCAGTTAGCATTGATAGCATAGCAACAATGTTTAGAAATTTGATATTAAGGTTCTCACCCCTACCACTCCTCCACACATCAACAGACATCCAGGTGTACCATGGGATCTTCAGGCCCAACTCTCACCCCATTTCATGTGTAAACAAGCTGACATGCTACAGTATAGGTGAATAGGGTGAGAGGCCTGACAACCCCTTTGCATACCTTGACTACTCTTGGAGTGTGGAGGGTGGGGGGTTGGGGTGGTAGGGGTGGGAACCCTGATATCGAATTTGCAAACTTTTGTCATTGTGCTATCAACCCTAACTGATGCATTAATGAAGACTTTTACAATGAATTTCCCTTCTTTTTGAGAAGGTGTAATGTGGGTGGTAACTAGTATGTGTTTGTGGGATTATGGACCCTCCAGGCCCTGCACTCCCTTCATGTTGGCCACTTTTGCATAATGGTGTGCATGTGTGGGAGCGTGGGCCCTCTGGGCCCTGAGCTCCCACTTACACATAACTATGGAGCCATACAGCAGCCCTATAGTACTTAAACGGAATCCTTCTAACACTAATTTGGCAATATCTCAGTAACAGTAGCAACTATGAAACAAAATCCACTGCAGTTCTAATCATGAGTTGGAGACCTCCACACAGGCTTGGTCAGATGGACTGGGCTGCCTGGAACAAGGGATCCACATCTCGAATCGTTTTCGAGATATGGACCCTGAAATCATTGTGGGTGCAGCAATGTTGTCCTATGGGAGATTTCTCAACTTTGGAACACTGTAACTATGATGGAGTCGAATGGCTTTGGCCAAGACCTCCAAAGGGCACATCTATGGGACCAGAGCTTGCGACCCTGCAAATTTAAGCCCAACCATTTTGGTGCAGTGTGGTGGCAAAGAATTACTGTTTTTTGCTGCAGCAGTGTCATAAATTGCAACACTTTCACAAACATTTTCAAAAGAACGGGCTTGATACTTTTGTGATTTGCAAAAGTGTCCCATCAATTCTGTCACAATTTGAGACACTATGGGGGGTCAATCGCAGAAAAGGTATTTCTGGGGGGGGGGTCAGCCCCAAAAAAGGTTGTGCTGTGTTCCTCAGAGCCCGACTAGGTAAACACAACTGTCAGTGTTTACTTAGGGCATCCGAAATTTAAATGCCAATCACTAAAACAAAATGGCCACTGCATGACAGTAAAAGGGTCATTTGCAAAAGTAAAATGTACTGACAGCAGTTTTTGAGAGGCACATATATTTTTTCCCATTGACTATAATGGGAAAATTAAAATTTGAATAACTTTTGAACCGATTAGTATTTTTTCACCAAATCTTCAAAAGGCACATCTGTGACCCAGACTGCATCTTCCCTGAAGATTTTAGACCAGATGAGCACATCATTTGAACTGCAACCCGAGCAAAAAAAATGCGCAACCCCACCATTTTTGTGCGTTAGTTTTTGGCTCTCCGCAGCTCTGCAACCACTCATCCAACCATGACACAACATGCCAGATACAGAGATCTATGGTACCCCCCATGCATACAAAATTTCAAACAAAGCTATTGTACTGTTGCAAAGTTATTAAAGTGTAACATTTTGGGTTTGACATAGAAGTGGCCAGGCAACCTAACTATAGCTTTACTACCATGAAACTAATATATATATATATATATATATATATATATATATATATATATATATTAGAGGCAAAAAAAACATTTAATGCATTAGTTAGGGTTGTTCAACACTGACAGAAGTGAGGAAATATGGTGTTTTGGGTTGAAAGCCCCCCTTGGACCCCCGCCCACACCCCAAGCAGCATTGGGGTGCGTTGGGGTGCCATCGGCCATAACTCTCACCCCATCACATGTGAAAGAAGCAAGGTGTAGGAGAATGGGGTGAGAGTTGGGACCAGCAACTAATGCCCACCAGATGCGGTTGGGGTAATGAGCGAGGCTCAGAGAACTCAACTAACACAAATTTCCTCACTTTTGTCGGTGTGGAACAACCCTAACTAATGCATTACAGTACACTCTCGATTATCCGACCTCCGTTCATCCGAACTCCCTGTCTAACAGATGGTCCGATTGTCCCCCACACACTTTGAATTTTTGCAGACCTGTACCTTTCAGAATTCTGCAATGATGCAGCACAACTGGAAACATTAACTTCCATAGAACCCCTCTGCTGTAATTGTCAAGTGGCCCACATTTAGAGGGGATGCCCTTGTGTCTCTACTCGTCTATCCCACCTGGAGAAGGGTGTGCCTTATGTCAGGAACAAAATCCGATCCCTTAGGGAGCTGAAAGCGTGACTCTGCCGTGCCCCCCCCTTAACTGTAGGTGCTGAAAGGTGAGTGGTGCAGAGTAAAACAGAGCTACCTGCATTCCCCAAACATGTCACTGAATCTGAAGAAAAACGAAAGTCCGTATCAGTGAGGCGCCTCCCTGAAATCTCTATGAAGGCTTTTATTTTAATTTAAAGGCATCCCCAAACACGGCACTAAAGCTGAAGAAAAAATAATAACCAGCATTTAGCAAGCAGTAGGGTATTTAATATACAGTAGTCTGAATCAGTGAACACCACCCAGAAATCACTATGAAGGCTTGAATTGAATTTCAAGGCATCATACCATTCGGAGCATCGTGCGCAGCTGCTACTCCAGCATCACCATGCTCATTATCCACTACAGAGGCATTGCTCCCCAGTGCTACAAGTGACTTCTCGTTTATCCGATCTCTCAATTATCTGACCATTTTGGATGTCTCCGAAGGCGGTCGGATAAACGAGAGTTTACTGTAAATGAAGTTGTTTGCCTCTAATTTCCCTTCTTTTTGAGAATGATAACGAGAAATAGTGAATGTAATGCAGCGGTGGGAGTGCGGGGCCCGATCCTGCCACGTAATGCGGTGGCGGGAGCACGCTTCTGCCACATGATGTCTTCTCACATAGTAACATTGTGCCCTCAAACGAAAATGGTAATGCCCATGGTGATGCAAAGTGAAACAGAAAGAGAAACAGTAGTGTAGAAAGAAATGTTAAAAACAACACAAAAGCAAGCGCAAATGAAAACGCAAAGGGTAACGCACATGGTGGCGTAGACGTGAACGGTAAGTGAAACGGGAATGGAACCAGAAGCAGAAATGGTAACGGTAATGTAAGAGCACAGGCTGGTTTTCCCCAAAAGCTGCATAGAGAAAGACAGTGAGTACAAAGAATGTATGTATAATAGTGATTCTTGGAGCAGAAAATGAGGAGTTGGAATACTAAATTGCTTATATCTCAGGAACTGCATGACATAGAAAAAAAATGTAAAAGTCATATGATTTATGACTTTCCTGGCTAGTTTTGTACTTGGCCCCTGCCAGGGGGCTAAGTAATTTTCCAATGAAAAGTCCATATCTCGCACCTTTTCTGAGATCCGGGCCCTGAAAGGTGTGGCGAACACCGTAATGTTATCCTATGGGAAAAAAAGAGAAGTTTGGAGTACTGTAACTGTTGCTCCCTATAATATTTTTTCACCAAACCACAAAAGGGTACATCTGTGGGATGTTGGCTGTGCCCCCTCCAAATTTCAGCCCAAAATACCAAACCATTGTTTTGCAGCACTGCGCCAAAGGATTCCTGTAAGGCGGTGTACGCCGTAATGTTATCCTATGGGAAAAAGCGTCAACTTTGGAGTGCCATAACTTTGCTGCCCTGTAATATTTTGTCATTGAAAGGCACATCTATGAGATGCTGGCTGTGTTCCCTCCAAATTTCAAACCAAAAGACCAAACTATTATTTTGCAGCAGGGTGCCAAAGAATTGCTGTCATTTTCACACAGCCTGGAAAAGTACTGTCGAACTTTGTGAAAGCTTTCGCAAATTCATTCGACAGTGTCACAAGTGCGAAAGTACTTTGCGAAAGTACTTTTTCCAGAAATCTGAAAAACATATTTCTGGGGTGTTTTACTGCAAAATAAAGACATGTCTAGCACCCTCAGGGTCCGACTAGGTGAATACAAAAAGAATTAGGTTGCTAGAGGGTCCCAAATTTAAATGCCTAGCATGTTTCTGATCGCTAACTGAAAACAAAATGCAGGATTTCCAACAGTAAAAGGGCCATTTGAGAAAGTAAAAACTGCATTTGTGACACTGTCGAACTTGTTAACTTTTCCCTTTGACTTATAATGGGAACTAGTTTTTTGAATAACTTTTGAACCATTTAATATGTTTTCACAAAATCTTCAAAAGACACATCTGGGACCCTGGCCGCATGGTCCCTGAAGATTTCGGACTGGTCGCACAAACCATGCGACCTGTAGAGATGACCGTAGAATTCCAGAAAAGCATAAACACATGCGCAGATCATGCTTAATAACTCTGCAGCCGTATATGCGACCGGCACGAAACTTGGCAGATCCCAAGGTGTATGGGTCTTGATCGTATATTCCAAATTTCAGGCAATTGGGGTGCACATTGGGGTCTTCGTTCCTAACTCTCACCCCATTCTCCTATACCTCTGCTTCTTTACACGTGATGGGGTGAGATAGGGCCGACGACCCCACGCACCCCAATGCCGGGTTGGGTGGTGGGCTGGGGTCCAAGGGGTTTTTGAACCCTAACACTGAATTTCCTCACTTTGTTGCTGTGGAACAACCCTAACTGATGCATTAAACAGAGTTTTGTCCTCTAATATATATATATATATATATATATATATACATAACATGTCACATCCCTTTACTCCACTGTGCCAAATCACAAAATTTTCACATAAGCCACACCACCTGCCTCTCAGCCCCCTCCTTGGACCCCCAGCAGTCATGAGAAAAGTCACAGAATCAGCAGCACTCCCCATACCACTCAACTGTCCCTAATTTTCAGGGATGTCCCTGATTTTGCCTCAGAAATTTCTTCAGTCCCTCTAAAATTAGGCATTTCTGTCACTGAAGAGTAGGGATTTGACTCACAAAATAATGCCAGCCATTGGTGTTATAGTCTAGTTCTCATTAAGAAGATGCTAATTATACTATGAAGCATATTGTGCACAGCTTCTGGAACTAATATTATTTCTTCAGATGTGTCCCTGATTTTGGTCATTTGTCCCTGATCATTTTAAGCCTTTTTCCTGATTTGTGATGAGGGAGGTTGAGAGGTATGCTCCCCCCATAGCCCATGCTCTAGCACCCAACCACCGCTTCCCACCGGCCTCACATTTAAGGATACATGGTACCGGTAAAACAGAAAACCATCCGGTGCTGGGGCGAGATGCTTTCTTCAGTGGTCAGTGTCATGCAATAAAATAAATCAGTGCTGAAGTTTTTACCTATAGTAACACTTGTTTGGTTGCTTGGCAGCCAGTCTGGTGTTACCATAGAAGGACATTACTGTTCATTCATTCTATTGCAGGACACTGACTAGTGAAGAGGGCAGCTTGTTCCAGCACTAGACTTCTTTATTTTTTCCATGTAGGGTGAGGAAGGGATGTGCCACGACATATAGTACTCTTTTTTTATTTATAGGAAACTTCACTGGGACTAGGGGTGAACCATCTATACCTTTCTTCTTATATGCAGCACGTAGGCTTTGTGACTAAGACCCATAGTTTCAAAAGTTCACTGTTCATGTATTGGCATTTTAAATACCCACCCACACAAACAAAATGCTCACATGCAGGTGGCTTGAGTGGAACCTCAGGCAGCTGGTTATTCTCATTTGCTCCAGAAGTGCCAGCACAGGGCTTTGGATCCACAGAGGTGTGTTTGGTATTCATGGGATTCCTATTGCCATGTGGTGGGTCAGGCAGCCCACGCAGTGGGAAGCAGTTCAAATAACAACTGCAACCTCAGAACACTTCAGCCTTGCCACGTGATCCAAGCAGAAAGTCTGGAGTGTTTTTTTTTTTTCTGTATTTTTGAACAGTGTCAAATCTGATCTAGTAATAGTGCTAGAAATTGTGCTACTGTGCTTCAGAACCCTTTGGCCAGAGTTCAGATTTGCCTGAGTTAATAGAGCTTTTCTTGAGAAACCTGTTGTATAAAAGTTTGTTCCTGACAGACTTTCTGTTTGTGAGCCTTCAAGACCCTGGTTCCTGGAGGAGTGTTGATATTTAGAGGAATGTCATCCACTATGTGACAGTTCGGAAGACCATGCAGGGTGAGTAGTGGCTCATATAAAAAATGATTGAATTGCTAAAGAAAGTGTAGGTTTTCATGAGATTCAGTCATCAACAGCCTTATTCCTTTTACACTGTGAATGAATTCTGAACTTTTGCCTGATAGTACAGTCTATAACTGCTGCACTCATCTCTGCAGGCCAAGGAGATGACAATCATCTGTGGAACAAAAACATGGCAATAATGTTTCATGTAGTCACCTTTCCACAGTAGCCTGAATCAACATTTTTGTAATTAATAGGTTGCCATAATAATGGTCATCGATCTATTGGATCTGCTCGCTTCACTTCTTGAACTGGGTGATTTTGATAAAAAGGAAACTAAGTGGAAATGTGCTCATGCATTTCTGAAAGAACTTGCTTGTGAATTATGGACTTTAGTGGCATGCTCATTATGACATGTTTACCCAGTAGTTTGCTGTGCAAGCAATGAAACTACAAAATGGGACATGTCAAATGCATATGTATCAATAATTAAAGAACTGCTACTTAGTAACCTGATGAGAAGAGTGCAGTGGTGCTCATAAACAACAAACTCTGCATTGGGTAGCACAGTGAGCAGGTTGTTCATTTTATCAGTCTACATTAATTCACAGTCAGAGGCATTTTCAATCAGGGCGGGTTCAACAGATATAAAAAAATGATGGTGAATTTGGTGAGCTGGGGGAATGCCGTCTGCTACATGACCTGCTGGCCAGCCCTTCCTGAAGCCTATTTTTAAGAATTGTGGGGATTCTGCTACCTGAGGGACCACATTGTTTGGTGGCAATCAGAGAATGCTAACTGCCATTTTGCCTGTTGCTGGCCCCTTCTTGAAGTCCACGTGGAGAACAGTGGATTTTTGTGGTCTGCAGGGTGGTGCAGTGGAGTACTGTGCAAGAGAACAGATTTTCACATCTTATGTTTATATATTTTCTTTTGCCACCCTAGCTTTTAAATGGTCATCGAGTCACTTATCATTCCAGACTACCTGATGTTGTTCACCTTTACAGTGATGAATCACAGTAAGATTCTCCCCAAAAACACTCTTTACAAACCAGCAGCCAGCTAGTTTTTGAAGTGCTCACAATGATACCCACTACACATTTTTATTCTGTGTGCTTTGGGCTCTACTGTGATACTATCCATAGCAACGCTCTGATAAAAAGGGACTATTCCCCTCTATAGCCAGTGAAACAGGATCAGGTGCTACTTATTCCAGTATATAATGCTTCTGGTCTGCACATGGTGTCCCTTGCTGGATGTCACAATTTTGTGGGTTTGCTAGATACTGCCTTACACTGTTGCTCTAATTTAATATTGCTGCTGAGTGCATTCCCAGGATATTTTCTAGTTTGATTTCAATAATCTCTGAGCTGTGGAGGTTGAATCGCTAAGATGCCTGCAGGTCTCGATGCCTGCCACCTTTATTGTTTGAGTTAATTTTCTCTATAATGATCCTTTTGAGAAAACCCCCAGGAATGCAGATGGTTAAACAGGTTCAGAAATCAGTATATAGGAATATATTCATTGAAAAATACTTTGTTAATGCATAAGTCAGAGTTGTTGCTAAATCTACAAAAGTAGGGAAATGTGGTGTTAGGGTTTCCAACCCTAACACCCCACCCCCACCCTGTAGACACTGACAGGCATTGGGAGGGTGCCTTGGGGTCATCAATCCTAATGCTCACCCCATTCCAAAAGTAAATAAGCTCAGATGGGTACAGTATAGGAGAATGGGTTGAGTGTTGGGGCTGACGACCCCAAGGAATGATCCAGACCCCTTTCAGTGTCTGCAGGGTAAGAGTGGGGTGTTAGGGTTGGAAATCCTAATGCACATTTCCCTACTTTTGTCACTTTAATAACAAGCCTAACTCATGCTTTAACAAAGTGTTTTGCAATGATTTTCTTTACTTTTTCAGATAGTATAATTATATCCTTATTTGTCTGTGGGAGTGCAAGGCCCAGAGGGCCCTGCGCCTCTATTCATAAGACAACAATGACCAAATTGTCAGGATAGCCATCTTATTAGCCCACATCATGTACCTCAGTACAGAAAATTTTAAAATCAACACCAGAACATAATTCTGTGCACCTGCAATGCCATTCCATGCCACAGGTGCAAAAACACATTTGGGGAAGGGTTTGAAAAATGATAGCTATGACATACATTAGGTGAAGTAGTAAGAAGGCTATGTTGAAAATCTGGGGTCAAAACAATAAAAAATTCTGAAGCTTCAGTAGGCATACGGAAATTGCAACAAATGGTCATAACTTCGGCATTTTTTCATATTTTGACCTCAAATATTGAACATAGTCTTCTTATGACCCCACTTCATAAATCCTGTAGGTAAAAATGTTCAAATCCATACCAAAATGCAATTCCATGCCACAGGCGTGAACACATGTTTTGGGCAAGATGTGAAAAATAGCAGCTGTATTGTTCATGAGGTGATGTGAAAAAAATGTCTATGTTGAAAATTTGGAGTCAAAATATTAAGAATTACCAAAGTTATGCACGTGCATAGGAACATTTCAATAACTGCTCATAACTCAGCCATTTGTAGGAACTTTTTCACTAAATTTTCAACATGGGCTTTTGGGAACCCCACCTCATGAACACTGGCACTGCCATTTCATTAATCAGTCCCAAAAGGTGATTACACGCAGCAACCTTGAAATCACTTTCCAGGCCCAATTAATGAAATGACAGTCACATTGTTCATGAGGTGGTGTCCCAAATAGCCCATGTTGAAAATTTGGTGAACAAATACCTAAAAATGCCAAAGTTATGAACCTAGGGTCAAAAGGCCATTGAAATACATTATATGGCACTTACCTTGATTCCTCAGTTTGTGGTTCTGCTTTAAAGAGTGCAGATGTGTCCCAGTCCAGAGAAGAGGACAATTGACAACCCCTAGAGGTATGTATAGGGTAAAGAGGGGGTGTGGGTAGGTGGGTGCTCAGTGGGAGGATCGAGATGGGGGACGGGGTCTGTGGAGATGATGAGGGACCGTTTTCTTTGTTTCAGGGAAAAAAGACATAAGTGGATGTTTTTTCTATTACAGGTACAATAAATAAGTGTCTGAGGACACTGGGGGGGGTGGGCTCCTCAGAGTCCCACACTGCTGGGGGTCTAAATGCCAACACATGGATTGGGCACCCAATGTCGGCTATAATTTAAAAAGCAACAGGCTGTGGGGGGCATTATTATATAAAAAATCAAAAAAAAGTCAAGGAGGGAGTAGGGGACAGAGATTGGAGTGGGAGGTGGCACTAGATACCAGGGAATAACAGGGAAAGTGATCTGGGAGTGAGGAGTGTGTGCCAGAAGACAAGACAGCAGCTCACACCTCACCCTGCAGCCAGCAGCACAAGTTCTACCTACAGCTGCAAAAATCAAGAAAATCCCACTGTTCTCATACAGAGAACATGGCAGAAGTGGTCCTCTCCCTTTCGGGTGCAACAAAAGGTGTTTCTGGCCACAGTTAAAAAAAAGAAACATCAGAATGTAGATAAATGAGTCCTGTTTACCTGTGCTCTGTTGTTTCTTTTTTGAATTACATTCATTTTGACATGTTTTCTAATACTTTCTGTGTTTCATTAATGGGAAAACAAGATGGTGGACACAACAGAGATCTACAAAAACACAGAAAGCTCTATGTGACCTTACATGCAAAATGACAGTAGCTCCTGTGAAAACAAGAGAGCTTTGTGAAAACAAACAAGGCTCCATGTGATGCTACAGGCAAAAATATGTACCTCCCGTGACAACAAAAGAATTTTCATGTGGAACATCTAACTTTTCCCATAGGAAATAATGGAAAAATTAAAAATTGAATAACATTTGTACGGATTAATATTTTTTCACAAAAACTTCAAAAAGCACATCTGTGAGGCAACGACTTTCTACCCTGAAACCTTCAGACCACAACCTAAAACCATTTCTGAGATAAAGGTGGACAAAGAAACAGTGAAAAAAGAACTGGTAAATTTAGGGATTTTTACACATTAATAACTTTGGAACTGTTCAAGGATTTACACAAAGGTTGCCATGTCAAGATACCTATACCTAGACATTAGGCACACCAAATTTTTTGCAAATCTGATGAATGGTTCCAAAGTTATTAAAGCTGAAAAATATGTATTTAACATGGAAGTTTGCACTCAACCCTAACTATACTGGTGCACTGGCCAGCTTGTAGCCTTCTTCCTGGCAAAGGGGAAAACATGGTGGAAAGCCTTGTTCTAGAACCAAGAGGACCCAAGGTAAGGTGGACCCTCAGTTTATCCACATCAAAAACTACAGCCTGAGAATCCTGCAGCACCAACTCCAGACAACCCTTCACTGGCACCCCAGGCTAAAAAATTAAGAATTGAAAAATCCATGTGAGCACATTCAGCACGTGTGAATACTTAACCAGGTAGGCCAGATTTGAAAAGTATGACTGACAGGGAGTTGAGGGAGTTGTTGAGGCAGACTTTTCAGGTTCACACTCCAGGGGTGGCATTAGAGTCAATGCATCCATAGAGGCCCTAAGGAGGGGTTCCAATCCCAGCAGCCCCAGAGGGCAACCCATCTCCTACACCATCAGGTACAGTACACCACCTATATGTCTGACCCCAGTGGTTACACCGGTTCTGGTACCTCTATTCTCTGCACTCCAGATTCTGGTCTTACCTATTGGAAAATGTCCAGTGTTCCCACCACTGCCTCCTCTGCTTCCACCACTGCTTTCACAGGCCCCCGTTCTACATTTTATGCTGGCACTGGCGTGTTCACCACCAGTCAGACCTCTGCAACTGGGAGGGTCATTACCACAGCTCCTGGCCCTTCCCCAGCTGGGGGTCCCCCAGCAGATTTTTCAGTGCTTAAACAGAATCTCAACAATTTCCTAGCCTTTATAGCATCCCAAGAGAAAAGCAAGCAGATCCCCCAAAATGGGTACCGTGCTGGAGCGAAACAGGCCATAGGCGTCAGAAGCCATGTCCCTGACTTCCCAGCAAGGAGGACCAAAGCTGGAATATGTTGGTTATGTAAACCTGTGAGAGCCAGTGGGGTCACAACTCCCTGAGAAGGTTCATTAGTAGATAACAAATTGGGAGTATTTGGATGTGTTCATGCTACTTCATAGGCCCAGGGAGCCAGAGGAAAAAAACAAAAAGAACGATGAAGATGAGGAACTGAAGAAAAGGCACAAGGTTACAATTTGATGCACTTGGGAGAATTGGTCAACTGGCTTTTCAGTCTTTGCAGGTTTACTGACACAAGTGAATCTGATGAAGGCAGCTGGTCTGTGGGCATACTACACCAGGACTATGGCTATGCATGCTAGAAAACTAGATGGAGATGGCTAGAATATGTTGAGGAATTATGTAGGAAGAAACAGAACCAGCCAGGTAGGTCGTGGAACATGCTGGACCTCCCGTTATGGTGGGCTATCGACCTTGGTGGATAAGTGCCACATTCTGATAGTGGATTCCCAGTCAGACACTCACCAAAAAAAAGAGGGTAGTACAGTAGTGGTAGGGGGCGAGGAAGGCATTGCTACAATTGTAATCAGAGGACATGCAAGTCATATTAATGCAAATACAAACATGAGTGGTTGTGTGGGTTCACCTGCACCCTATTAATTAGTGTGAAACAGATGCCACCCTCTCTCGGCCCTCTTTTGAAACATCAGAACTGGCCTTGCAATGCCAATACAGGCAGATTGCATTGAGGGACGGTTAGCCTTTTACCCAAATAGAGTGGCCACTAGCATCTTAACAGATAGCTTTTGGGGAAGGTTTTGGATTCAGTATAAAGGTCCCCATCAAGCCTCAGTGATAGAGAACCTGAAGTCTGCAACAGAACTACCAGAAATGATGTCATTTGAGCAAAACTAAACAAAGACGTAGTAGCAGGTAGGGTTAGTAGGCCCTTCTCAGGGACACTGGTTTACCGGGATTGAGAAAGGGCAAATTCTGTTTTGCACATTGTAAAAAACGATATTGTCATTAGTGGCTGCCAAGACAAAATCCAGTTTTACCAGTGTTTCATTTTGTGTACCTTATTTAACAATTTTTAACTCTGCTAACATGCATCTTTGCAATTTTTACTTCCACTATTGTACAGCTATCCATCCTTGTACCAGTTTAAAGTTAATTTAGATTCAAGATGTGACGGCAGCAGCCCCCATCCCTCAGGTGTGATGGCAGCAGCAACAGCACTACTGCCCCTCCCTCAAGTGTGATGGAAGCAGCAGCACTGCTGCCTCCATTCCTTAGGAGCGATGGTAGCAGTACTATGTTCCTTATTCCTCAGTTGTGATGGCAGTATCAGCACTATGATCCCCATCCCTCAGGTGTGATGGCAGCAGTATTACACTCCCTATCCTCAGGTGTGATGGCAGTATCAGCACTATGGGCCTCATCCCTCAGGTTGGACAGCAGTAGTACTACATTCCCCATTCACCACTGGTGATGGCAGGAGACTATGTCTCCTGCCCCTCAAGTGTGATGACAGTGGCAACAATGCAGTTCACTTCCTTCAGGGGTGATGACAGTAGAGACAGCACTGTGATCCCCTTCCTTCAACACCCACATGTTACATGCACAAGTTACAAATGACTTGGTATCTTTGCTTGTTAGAACTCAGATGTGAATTAATCAGACCCACCAACACTAAGGTGGACCACCTTTATTTTTTCCTATCATTTAATTGCATGAATTGGATGTTTGCCTGCAACATCGCTGTCCCAGGTTTGGGAACGGACTTGGGTGCTGGAGGGCCAGCCGGGGGGTGAAGGCTCGAGTGTCCAACAACAACTCGCCTTCTCCTGGGAGGGAAAGTGGGTTCACAGCTCAGCATTTGCTGGACCCTGGTGGAGGCCAGCGGCACAGCAATATGTCAGTCCTCACTGCAGGAGGGAGCATGACAGACATCAGTTTGTGCCTTGACATCACATGGCCCATCATGCTCCCAAGAAAATGGGAAAACACCCACTGGCCAACCAGAGGATGACTGCTGGCCCCTCCATATGCCCGAAGCCCCAGACACACATGTGCATTCCTACCCCTGCTGTGCCTGGGATACACAGAAGCCCTTTTGGGTGATTTTCCTCCCCTGGTAGCCTCCAACAGGGGTAGGAGCCCACCCCATGAAGGGTTACTTCAAGTTATCTGGTAGCATAGCAATAAGGGGCAGTGGATGGTGGTCGGGACTCAGCAGCAGTGGTAGGGGGCCTTGGCATGCCTGATGGAGTGGATGGCCAGGGAGTAGGAGAGGCAAGCAAAAAAAGCTGCCTGAATTTGCTTCATTGAAATAAGGTGTCTTCACCTAAAAAAATCCAAAAGTGATTAGAGAAGGACCTTCAAATGGAAAATCATGCATCTCCCAAATGTGGATGTTTTTTTACTTGGTCTCCATGAAAAGGGTGTCACTCAGTTTTCATGTCTGAGCTCAGATGTGAATTGAGCACCATTCTGTCCACCAGCATCATGAGGTTTTAACTTCTGAGTGTCATTGAGTGTGCTTTCTGGCTTGGGTGTGTTTGCAGCAACCCACTCACCCCTATTGGCATTATACAGTGGCAGGTAGAGTGTCAACAGCAATTGGGCCATATAGCAAATCCACTGGCCAAGCATAAGTACACTTAAACACCACTTAACATTTGATTTTTCTTGAAGCAGTCTATCAGAAAACCTTTTGTTGCCACAGAGACTGAAACAGCAGGTGGGAGAAAAGGTGCAAATTATCACATTCACTTAAATGGGGTGCTAACTGTGAAGTCTTTTTGTAAGTGGTGGTAAGGCAGTTTCTTCCTTGTGAACAGACTTTCATTCAGACTAGTTTTCATTCAAACAACTGAGGATTTTGGATGGTCCTGCAGATTATAAACTTGAATAAGCTAGTTAGTGACAGCGATCCTGCACTTAGCAATCTCTGACCTAGATGCTCACATACAAAGAATACAAGAAAAACCTGACCAAAGTCTAAAAACAAGCTTATAAAACACACAAAATGCATCTGAAAATTCATATTTACCTATACAAATTCACTGCGGCTTGAGTGAAACTCAGGTAAATTACAGGGTACCCTGACTACTGTATGATGTAGTAAACCTATATTGGATTTTTTTTTAATATTCTTTGTAAACCAGGTAACGCCCACTAACCAGAGCCACCTGTTTTCAGGGGTGACCTAGGAGTTCTGGGGATGTTAAGTGACTTACTCGAAGCCACACAGTATGCAAGTGGAGGTTGTGGGAATCAAACCCAAGTCAGCTGGATGTACCCAGTTCAATCACTGTTTGTTATTCTAACCACTAGGATATACTGCCAGCCATAATAACACCCAGATATAATGTTTTAATATATGTTTTCAGTAATAGTGCACAGTACCTACAGTGCAAATTATGAACATTAAACAATTTACAACATTTTACTAAAACTTAATTATTCGCCACTCCATCTGCTTATTTTATCTTACACCATAGTGAGTAAATAGTTGACAGAGCACTATAAATAGCTTTCAATCAGGCTTCATTATTCTACATACAGAAACTGATAAAATCTGTTTATTTTGGATTTATTTAATATTGATTTTCTGTGGCTCACTAAATAGAATCTATTTAGCACTGTATGAGGCAGAGGTTTAAGTTTTGGAAGAGAGGCAACACATCTTATCTGTTTAGGATTCATTTTAAGAACATCATCTTTTCTCTTCATATTTGAAACATATTCAAGTTTCAGTGTATTCATTTAGTGGTTTATGCTGACTAATACAAGCTGCAGAAAACAGTAAAGGATTTATTATGAAGGACTCAGGATCTATAGTAGAACTCCTGAAATTTTCCAGCAATTTTTGCAAAAAATATCTGCAATTTCAGGTTAATTTTCCTGCAATTTTCCAGTGACCCTGCTCATGTGTGCTGATATTTGTATTTTTTTTTGTATCATCGAGTATAATATAAATAGTAAAAGACATTTAGGCACATACTAAATGAAAACTGTGATTTTAGGAAGGAAAGCAGTCCTCAGCTGATAGAAAGGTTGGTGGGAAGCATGGGTGGCTAAACTGAAGCATGGCTGGTTACAACAAAACAGTGTGGCGTAGTTTCCTTACTGATTCTATAAGGAGCAAAACAGAAAGAATGCAAAGCAAAGCAGCATTCATTTTAAGATGCTGAAATCTGGGTCAGCCCACCAGCAATGCATTAGTGCTACTGCTTGCAATGCCAATGACCTGGGTTCAGAAGTAAACTTGGGTGGCTGGAGGTCTGGCCAGGAGAGTAGGATTGAGACCTCCCTGGGGCTGCTCTCCTTCTCTGGGGAGGGTGGGCTGCAGGTCCTGCTGCTTTACCACCACCTGGGTGACCAGAAGTGGTGGTGCAAAGGGGAGGACACTGGCCAGGATCTGAAGCAGTGGCATGTCTCTATCTGCCCTACCTCCTTGGATCCCCTTGAGTGCAAGTGCCCTCAGGGACAGAGACAAGAAAACTAGAAAACCAGAAATAATTACCCCACATCAGATGCTGGTAGAAGGGACCCGACTGTCCCAGACTTCATAACCAGGCTCCATGAGGGACTGACTGGGCTGCCCGAAACCCACTAAGGGACAGTGGAAGGGATGACCTTGGGTCCCCTCCCTTCCCTTCCCACTTGGGAGGTACAACCCAGACAAAATGGGGCAGGCCCACAGGAACTGCCAAGCATTACCTTGGGTGAAGCTAGGGGATACACAGCCTTGGGATCTCTGAAAAGTGGAGACTGATGCTGTGAGAAGGGGGCATAGAAAGAGAAATTAAAAAAATAAAAAAACACGTTCAAATCTTAGGGATTCAGTGCAGTGACATGCAATTTCCATGAGGCACCAGTACACGAATTCAAAATCTGCATACCAAGCAGGATTCCATGACTTCTACCGGTGTTACCTGTAAAAACAGAAAATCAGGGTCCTTGGCCCTTCGTGATGCCTCCCTGGTCTAATCCCAGAGTGTTTTCTATTAGGCTAGTTCCCAAGAAGGCACTGGGAGACTTCCAGAGGATAAATCACATATCATACCCAGAAGGGGACTCGGTTAATCATCATATTGATCTGGCCCACATTTCAGTGTTTTATGCACTGTTCAATAGGGCAATCGAGATGGATTGGGAAGTGAGAGAGGGCTCTCTTAGTTAAGGCAGATATTGATTCTGCTCTTCAGCTTTTGACAGTGCACCAAGATGGTCGACATTTACTGGGCATGAAACTGGAGGGTCAATATTACAGTGTATAGGCAATTGCATGCCAATGGGGTGTACGGTGGTGCGCACTGTCTTCAAAGTTTCTCATGTTCCTGCACTGGGTCACCATGAGCAGGGCAGGACTGTCCAAAGTAGTGCACTACCTGGATGACTTCCTGTTCATAGGGCAGTCACACACCACCAACTGTGGCCAGCTGATGGATACCTTCTAGATGGTATGTGCTGACTTAGGGAGGTTCCCTTGGTGCATGAGAAGAAGAAAGGCCTATGTACCAGTCTCTCTTTTCTGGGACTAAAGATTATTACAGTGGCCACAGAATTTTGGTTGCCTCAGGAGAAGCTGGTAGCACTCTGGGACCTCCTCTCTAAGGTGGCTAAGGCCCACAAGATCACCTTGGGGGAGTTGCTGCAAGGGTTCAGCAACCTCTGTTTTGCTTGCAAAGTTATGCCCATGGGCAGGACATATCTTTGCAGCCAGCAAGAAAAATGCCCCAAAAGCTGGGTGTGCTATGGAGAACAAAGCAGCAAATCAAACACACAACTCCAGCACCAACCTACTGTAAAGAACAGACAAGGACCAAATCTATTAGCAAAATAGCAAAAGAAGGTTTTATTTCAAAGTGTGCAAAGAACCTCTTACCAGGAGAACAGGAGAACAGGAGTAAACCCACTTCCTCCTACCAGTTTCACCAAGAGGCATCATCATGGAGTGGCAACCGCAAGTGCAAACATAAATTTAAACTGAGTACTTAAAGCGATATACACTTAAATACATTCAAATGGAAAAGATACATTAACAATAGAAAAAAGTGTCACCCCCCCTTTTTGAAAACACTCCTATCAACCACACCCAATACTCATGAGAAGATCAGCAATTATAAAACATCAAAAATAGATAAATATGTACAGCACATAGCCCCAGGAACAGGAATGAGGAACAATATATTCATACAGTTAAATACACCATCCTATCAATATACAAAGTATTCAAAAATCTAAATATATTTTCAAAATCATTCCTAGAATAAGATGGTTGGAGCCATGGCCCAAATGACAAATTTAACATCAAGCATTTTATTTAATTCATAAATACTAGAATAAAGTTATAATACATATATATATATATATATACACAGAGAGAGAGAGAGAGAGAGCACCAATGAGTGTGTGTTGTTTAACCTGCCCATAACAACCATTCAGACAGACCTATTTCCAAAGATTTTTGTGCATTGACCTCATCCCATTTTTTGTATTTTGCCACCACAGGGGGCTGAAATATAGGCTACATTAAAAGTCATTCACTTAGGGAGTTCAGGGGATAACCTTGTAGCAGCTATTTTTAGTGATACCAGTACTACCAACCCATTTGTCAATGAATAACTGACTCCTGATTCAGATATGACACAACACACTATAGAAAATCCTGGAGAGGTAGAGGAACCTGAAATTTGTACAGCATCCAAAAACTGGAACATGTTGACCAGAGAGCAAGAAGGAATTATTGGCATGAATGCACTTTGGAAGCCTATGTCAAGGTTAATCGTGCGCCCCTGGGTGTAAGAGTTATCAAATGGCCAGGAAACAGACATAATCAAGTTACTTTCATGAAAGACTGGAAAGACCAGATGCAGGCAGCTTCGATGCTGTTCATGAACTGCCTTATTTGTGACTACGCAGCACAAAAGAAGGAATTAGAAGCTGAATTAAAAGTGCAAGAGTCATTAGTGTCTGATTTTAAAGAACATCCTGATTTTGTTGCTTTGGAATCTGAACTGAAATGTGTCCCAGAAAAACAAGATAAATGGATTAAGTCTAAGAAATTAGAAACATTTGAAAGAGACAGACAGGACTATCTACACGATCAAGTCTTCACTTGGAAAAAGACACTGGGACAATTTAATTATAAAAAGAAAAACAACTAGCGATACCTCTGGCACTTACGGCACATAGATCAATCTTGAAATCTGTTAGTACACCTACTGATCATTTTACCTCGGCTAGTGAATCTGCCACTGATTCCTCAGAAGACTTTTTAGAAAAGAAGGTTTAGGAGGAGGGCTCTTTTCCAGGAGTCCACCACCCTTTCTGTGAAGAAGTACTTCCTCACATCCCCTCTGAGCCTCCCCCTTCCAGCTTCATATCATGTCCTCTTGTTCCTGAGCATCTCTTTCTATGTAAAATCTATTTATTTATTTATTAATGGCATCAGAATTAACAAACCTTTGAGTCAGAGACTCTTTTACACATCAGAGTAGGACACAAATGAATGGGATACACATGTGGAACAGACATACAGTGAAAATTAAAATTACCTATATAAGATAGTAGCTAAGGTAGCCATGACAATTTTCTACACAAGATAATAGGTATGGTAGAACATAACAATACAAACAAGGAATAGTGCAACTATATGCAGGCAATGGTATGGGGGCAAACACTGCAGGGTGATGTAAGCAGACAAGTTTCCCTTGTCAAGGGGTGGACAACAGGGTTGTGGAATACCTTGTAGCCAACAGTTTGCAGGATCCTAGGCAGCTTGGGTCCACACAGGGAAGATCTTACTAGACAAACCTGATTGATTTCTTCAACTGGGTGACCAGGGAAGTGGTTAAAATGCCACCCTCCCATACCTTATTGAAACCCTTGAGGTATTTGAATGTTTATATCATGTTCCCCCTTTCCCTTCAATTCTCTAGTGAGTACACATTATTAATTCCTTAAGACTTTCTTGTAGGGCTTCTGATGCACCATTTTGGTTGCCCTCCTCTGTACTCCCTCTACCCGATCTATGTCCTTCTTGAGATAGGGCCTCCAGAACTAGACATAGTGCTTCAGGTGGGGCCTCACCATCGATCTGTACAGGGGCAACACCATCTCCCTCTTTCTGATTGTGATACCCCCTCTGTATGCACCTCTAGGTTGCCCAGCTCGTTTATAAGTCTTCTGTGTGGAATGGTGTTGAGCGCCTTACTGAAATCCAGGTAGTCCACATCCACTGTCCCTCTCTGATGCATTTCCTGGTCAGCCAGTTGAAGAAATCAATCAGGTTTGTCTGGCAAGATCTCCCCTGTGTGAACTCATACTGTCTAGGATCCTGCAAACTGTTGGCCACAAGGTATTCCACAACCCTTTCTTTTAGTAGTGTTTCCATAAGTTTGCCCACCGCTGATGTCAGACTTACAGGTCTATAGTTTCCTTCCTCCTCCTTATTCCCACTATTGTGAAGTGGGACCACTTCTGCTCTCCTCCAGTCCCTCGGTAGTACAGTACCCCTGTAACCAGTGATAGGTTGACCAGGGCTGTCAGTGGTGCAGTGAGCTCCTTCCTAATTTCCCATAGTACCCTGGGCTGCATTCCATCCGGCACCATTGCCTAATCCCCCTTTAGTTCCTCTAGCTCCTTGAGGACTTTCTCCTCTGTAAAAGGACCACTGTCTACCTCTCTTCCATTAATAACCTTTTCACCTATCTGTGGGCTGTCATCCACCTACTCTTTCATAAAGACTGAACAAAAGTACTTGCCCAATATGCCTGCTGTCTTCTGGTCCTCTTCCACACACTCCCTTCCTTCACCTTTTAGTCTTACTATCCCTGCCTTGTTCTTCCTCTTTTCATTTATATACAGTACCTAAAAAATGTTGTATCCCCCTTTTTTACTGACTTGGCAATGTTCTCTTCCATTTGTGCTTTAGCGGTCCTACCTGCTTTTGCTTCTCTCCCTTAATTTCTCCAGATAACCCTCCCTGTCCTCTTCCTTGTGTGTTGCCTTGTACCTTCTGAATGCTAAGCTCTTTGCCTTTACTTTCCCTGCTACTTCTTTGGAGAACCATAGTGGTCTCTTATTTCTCCCATTCTTTGTAATCTGCCTGACAAAGAAGTTTGTTGCCTTCTTGACGACTTTCCTTATTTCTTCCCACATTTCCTCTACCCCCTCCATTTTTCCTAACTCTGCTAGTGCTTCCCCGAGGTCCTCTCCCATTTTCTTGAAATCAGCCCTCCTAAAGTCCAGGACCTTTGTTTTAGTGTGGTTTGTTTCCGGCCCAGTTCTAACCTTGAACCACACTGTGCGATGATTGCTTGTCCCCTGCTGGCTCCCCATTGTGACGTCAGTGACTCTGTCCATGTTTGACAGTACCAGGTCAAGTACGCCCTCATGAGTGGGTTCACTGGCTAATTGCCTAAGAAACACCCATTGCACAAGGATTTCCCTACTTCTACCTGTTGCTGCAGCTGGGATGCTTCAATCCACATCTGCCATATTGAAATCCCCTACCAGCAATACTTCCCCTTTGATAGCCATCCATCGGGTTTCCTCCATCATTTTGTTATTTACTTCCTCTACCTGTGCTGGAGATCTGTAGATCACACCTGCTCGTTTGTGAAATTTAATGCACTTTGTTATTTTCAAAATGAAAATAATAAAACAATATAAAATTACGAAGCAAAATAACAAACAGATAACACTTCCCTTCCCCGCTCCCGCCAACCCACACAAGGTGGGGTAGAGTTAATATAACCAAAGCAAATTCACATTAATAGTGGTATGAACAAAAGACCCACAACATAGTCAAGGAGGATACCTACTGAATAATAAGGAAGGGAGAAATAAATTAATACGTATAAATTAGAGATGCAGTTCCTGCGTAATTTATGACGTGAACAAAGTGTGCAGTTTGCCCCACTTTTTATTGTATGATGGGAGTCTATTATGGATACTTGTTATCATTCTCTCTAACTGAAGATTAAATAAGAGTTCCTGCAACCATTCCTGACCAAGCCAATGATGAACTACTTTTTAAGCGATAGATAAAATCATAGCCATATAATATCTCCTTTCCTTCACTAAAATTTCACTATAATCCCCTACTATAAATATTATGGGGGTAATGATCTCTTCAAGGTCCAGAAGAGGATCAGCTCTAACTTTAACCAAATCCCATAAAGAGGCCACTTTAGGGCATTCCCAAAAAATGTGTAACAAAGTGCCTTCAGCTTGTCTATATCTGGTACAAAAAGATGACATTATCTTACCCATCTTAACTAATTTGGGAGGGTTAAAACAAATGTTATGCAAAATGAGAAACTAAGTAAGGTGAAGTTTATCATGAGAGATATACATATGGAGATCTTCCCAAATTTTATTCCAATTAAAGACACAGTTCAGGAAAACTGCATTCCAATATTGGGATTCTCCATTAATGCCAGGGAATAAACTGGCAAATAAGAGTGAATATAAACTAGATACAGCATGTGCATTTAAAGCAGTATCAGTACCAGATTGCAGGAACTAATTGAAGTCTACAGTCCATCGAAGAATTACATGTCAAAGCTGAAATATTTTAAATATGCACTTACTATCCAACTTGTAGGAAGTAAGAATATCCTGACAAAGTTCTTAATGCTCCATCATGGAGCAGATTTCCACCCTTGTTTTTTTTAGCCAGTTGGGGCAATCAAGTCTCAGTTAAAACATGGCCACCTACTTTGAAATTCGAATTATGAAAAACAGGTTGAAAGATATCTTGAAAAAATTTATAGCACATGAGTGCGCACAACTGTGCATGAACCCGTACTGAAATTCTGATGACAGAGTCTCGAAGATCCAGAGGGAGAGACTTAGGGTCAATAAAAAACATGGCCTAGGGGGACAAACAAGACTCCCTAATCTGATCTCTTTCTAACAGTAGCCAAATTAGACTGTAAGAGGGGTCCCCATCTAAAGAATTTTGAGCTGGCTATCTTATGCACTTACTGGCAAGACTAGCTAAATAGTAAACAGAAAAAATGTGGAAGCCAAAGGCTGACAGTTACCTTAGGCACTGATAACTGATGATATGCTCTTCCAGGTGTCTTACCCAACCAAATAAAATCAGATATCACCCTATGAACCTGTTTTAACCAAAATAAAAGGAGGAAAACATTAAGCATATTGAGCAAGTGAAACACACTGGGAAGCACATTCATTTTAATAACATTAATTATGTGCCATAGAGATAATGGCAGAGACATCCATCTTTTCAAGTCCTGTTTGTATATTATACAACAAATCATTGAGATTAAGCTTTTTTTTGTTGTACCATACTTCTCAAGAGGACAATAAGAATATATTTAAGCTACCTTGGAGCCCAACATAATCTCATCTCTAAAATATCTGATTTAAGGATGGCTGAATTTAAAGGCATAACTGCTGTTTTACCTAAATGAAGCTTATAATTGGATAACAGGCTATATTTGGTGATAGTGGATATGGCAGCTGGAATAGAGATGTTGGGTTGATCGCATGAAGTAGGATATCATCTGCATATGCAGTTAACTGTAAATTCCATGCCCCTACCAAAATACCATTCAGATTAGAGTTATGCTTACATTTTAATAGCAATGGCTCCAAATACATATTAAACAGCAAGGGAGAAAAGGGACAACCTTACCAGGTCCCTGAAAACAAAGGGAAAATGGAAGGAAAAAAACATTGCAATAGATTCTAGCACACGGGTGTGAATATAAAACCTTAATCCAGTGGAGAAAAGCAGTGGGAAAACCAAATACTTCTAGGGTAGCAAAGAAAAATGCCCAATTGACTCTGTCAAAAACTTTCTCTGCATCCAGAGAGATCAGGGCCACAGGGTCACTGGAGTTCCTGGACTCAGAGAAAATATGAGATAGTTTACAGAGATGATCAGCCGAGGAGAGAGATAGCATGAAGTCATCTAGTTCACTACTTATAAGACCGGTCAAAACAGCACTGATTCTTGAGGCCAGTATTTTAGCCAAAATCTTAACATCATAATTCATAAGAGAAATAGGGTGGTAACTTGCAACTTTTTCCAGAGATTTACCAGGCTTAATCAACAAAACAATCATGACCTCCAGAAGAGTGCTATCTGAAATACTGGAATCATATATGGACAGAAAAGAGCAATGCAAACAGGGACAAGTTCATTAGCAAAAAGTTTTTAACAATTGGGTTAAGGCCATCCGGCCCAGGTGCCTAGTCAAGTGGTAAGGATTTAACTGCATTCAAGATTTCTTGGTGGTTTAAAGGCTGAGTGAGACAGGTTTGCTGTAATTCTGTCAACTTGGAAAGGGGAATTTCCACTAAATATGCCTGAAGATCCAGTGATGAAGAAGGGCTAAACAGGGGCCCATACAAGGCTTTATAATATGCCTCAAATTTGTGAGCAATTTCTCTAGGTGATTTTTTAATAGTATTATCAAGTTTAGATTAAATAGAGGCAATAATACATGATGCCTCTTGTCTTCAAAGAAGTAAAGTCAGGAGATGACCTGCTTTCTCCCCTTGGTCCACAGAAGTGGAATGTGTCCTGAAAATAGAGTATTCAGCCCCCCTCATGAAAATAATCTGCATATTTGTCATGCATTGATGCCAACTCACTATGGAACTCCTCAGTAGACTTAGGGTTCAGATGCCTCTCCATCTCTCTTATACAGTCCAATGTAGCAGAAGCTTCAGTTTCTCTACAGTGTTTCCTTTTAGCTAGCAGACAGATACATTTTCCTCTGATCAAACATTTAAATGCACTTCATTCCAAATCCCCATTCTCAATGGAGCCAAGTATTATGGGACTTAAAGACTTCCATCTGTTCCCTAAGTCTAGTGAGTACAAATTCCTCCTTGAAAAGTTGATTGTTTAACTTCCATAAAGTATCTTTTTGTACATTAGATACCAACCTGTGCCATATCCACACCAATGAGTGATGGGAGAGGACCTGCTGGGCTGTCTCACAGCTCAACACCCCATCCATAAGATTCTGACTGATCAGAATGTAATCGATATGGAAAGAGGATCCATATACCAATGAATAGAAAGTAAATTCCCAAACATTGGGGTTTAAAATACACCATGGTTCACATAATCCCTAGGAATCAATCATATCCCGGATGGGGCGTTGAGCAGGAGACAGCCCTACATGTTTTTTACCTGTCCTATCTAGATCTTGAGTAAAGGAAATATTCCAGTCTCCTCCTATAATAAAAGGAATTATTAGAAACAGGGCTAAAAGATTGGCTAGATCAATAAAGAAAGTAAGTGTCCCAGCAAAACCTCTGTCTGATCCAAGACCCTTTCACAAAAATATATCAGCCTTGAGGATCATTGAGACTCTGTGTGCACTGAAAACTAACATTTTTAGAAATTAAAATGGCCACACCTTTATTTTTGGTACTGTTACCAGCAGTGTAGACTTGACTGATTCTTTATCTAAGGAAAAAAGTGCCTTTGGAGGCTTACAAATGAGTTTCCTGCAAACTATGCAGCTTCTTTAGATGCTTTAAAATCTGATACTTTTTAACACTGGAGTGAGCTCCTCTTACATTTTATGAGGCATATACAATCTCATTAGACATATAATATTATCAGAAAAGAGAGTGAAACAGAGTATCATTCTGAAGAAAAATCTTAATGGTAAATCGTAACCATATACTCCGCCATCCTCCCCCACCCCAAACCAAACTCCCCACCCCTGAATGTATGAAACAGGTTCTTATTCCCATAAAAAAGGAAAATGTCACCAATTTTAAGCAGAACTCTGAACTTGTAAGAAAGCCTTAAACATAATATTACAATACCCACTAAAAACAAGGATGACCCCACCACCTATCTCCACCACCCCAAGTAAAGCAACCAACAGAAAGAACAAAGATAACAAGTCATGAAACCTAAGGTCCACTGGACCAGCCCACCCAAAATAACTGGTGCATGATAAATACATCACTTGTCAGGGTAGAACCCCTATTGCCCTCCCCCTTCCCCAACTGAAATCAGGCAGTTTCTAAAAAAAAGGGGGGACATTTAGTTATAAAGAAAACCTGCAATAACCCACCTGAGTCATATTACTAAGTAGTTATATACTGTATATATACATATATACATATATATATGTATATGTATATGTATATATATATATATATATATATATATATATATATATATATATATATATATATATATATATAAAACAGTAGGCTAAACCAAAACAGACAACAGAAGGAAGGCATCTGACTACAATAATGAACCCAGCATCATAATAATAAGATGGTTTCCTAAAACTAATTGAAAAATGGGAAGAACGGTCTGTCATAAGCAGATACCAAAGTGTATAAACAGCATCAGACATAATAGTAAATATGCACACACCCCAAAAGTAACTGCATAACAGAGTTAAGCTGAGTGAGAATTCATAGAGATAATTCAATATATGAGAGCACAAAATTGAAACAGTGTTCTCTCTCAGCAATCTTGAAACAGGTCAGGAAACAACACCTTGACTTCGGCAGCGGTGCTCTCAGCAGAATCAAAAGATTTCCACGCTCCACTATACTGAATATGAAGATGAGCAGGATAAAAAAAATTACTTACCATAGTAATCTTGTTTCTTCCCTGTGTTACTCAGGTATTCATAACTATCTGCAGTGTCCCTCTAAGACAGAACTGCCGGAGAGGTGGAACATCTGCAAATGATGGAATCTTTTGCATGAGCCACTTTTTCAAATGCTGCCACCTACTAACTGCCTTAGTTCTAAACCCCTTAGATTTCTGGTAAGCCTGGAAAGACAGACCCATGTGGACTAAGTGTAATAATAATAATATTAATCATAACGATAATTATAATTATAGTAGGAACTCCCTTAACACCCCAAAAGACCTCCAACTGGAGGGCATAACATATAAAAGAATAATTCTGAATGTCAGAATGACCTGAAAAGGGGGAACAACAAAACTGAACATCATCACAACATATGTGCCAGAGTACGGCACAGATACCCCTGAGAACACAAGTGTTTGTAGGAGTGTAGAGGCTACTGAATCTAGAAGGGGAGGCAGGGAGGGAAGTTATGAATACCTCAGTATCAATGGGAAGAAACAAGATTACTATAGTAAGTTTTTCTTCTAACCCCAGTAATACTCAGATATTCCTAACTATCTGCAGACTACTAAGCAGTACCTTTGGAGGTAGGCACAGAACCTACTTTGGAAACAGACTCTGCAGGACTGCTGTGCCAAACCTGGCATCACCTCTGGACTAAATATCCAGACTAATGCTTTGTAAAGGTGTGCACTGTTTTCCAGATAGCTGCTTTACAGATGTTCTGCAGGGAGATATCCTCAGCAGCTGCTATGGTACCAGCATTGCCCTTTGTGCAATGGGCCCTCAACCCTGCTGAGGGCACTTTTTCAGCCTTAGAGTAACACATCTGGATACACTGTACTATCCAGTGGGAAATGGACCTTTTTGATGCAGGGTTACCCTTTCCCACATCCTCATAAGTCTGGAACTGTTGTTTTCTGTCCTGCCTTTGTCCTTTCACCAGAACTAGTGCTCAGTGAAAATGACAGGTAAGGTAATGGTTTGATTCAAATGGAAATCAGAAACCACTTAAGGAAGGAACTTTCTTTTTGTTCTCAGGACCACTTTGTCTCTGTGGAATGAAATGCAGTTCTGTTCAAAGCAGAGAGACTGGAGCTCACTGATTCTTCCAGCAGAAGTCATTACCACAAGGAAAACAGTTTTTCATGTGACATGTTTCAAATGGCTGAAGACATAGGCTCAAAAAGGGGGACCCATGAGCCTAGCTATACACACATTTAGGTCCCATTCTGGCACCAGTTCCCTGTGAGGGGGTGCAAATGGGCCAGGCCTCTAAAGAACCTTTAGAAGATAAGTCTGAGGCCAGAAAAACATTCTGTCCAACTGAAATGTAAGCGGATGCTGTGGCCATGTGGACCTTTAAGATACTGGACTGCAAGCCCAGAGAATGCAGATAGGTAGGAAGGTCCAGCACAGCTGGGACACCAGCCTGTGCTGGTATTACAACTCTGGTTAAACATGATATAGAAAACCTTTTTCCATTTTTCAGCATAGGTTTTCTTAGTGGATGGCTTCCTGTAATCCCTTAAGATGTTCAAGACACTTTCAGAAAGATGCAAGCCTGCATATTCTAGGTTCTCAAGAGCCATCCTTTGAGCCTGAGTGACTTGAGGTTCGGATACAGAAGCCTCACCTGGTTGGAGTTCAGTAGATTGTGCCTGTGAGGAAGGTGTATTGGTTCAGCCACAGACATGGAGAGTAGCAGAGAGTACCATAGCTGCCTGGCCCAGTCTGATGTTATCAAGATCATTGATGCTGACTGGGACCTGAGCTTGAGCAATGCTCTGTACACCAGAGGGAAGGAGGAAAAAGCATACAGGTGCTTCCCTGACCAATTTAGAGCCACAGCAGCCAGGGGGATTGTTCCCGGGTCTGATGGTCTGCCGTAGTACTGTGGCACGTGGTGATTCTTTTGGGATGTGAACAAGCCTACCTCTGGGGTGCCCCACCTCCTGAAGATCACTTGCACCACCTGACTGTTCAAGGCCCATTCATGATGGGCCTGGTTGATTTGAGTCAGGGTATCTGCCAAGGTATTGTCCTTGCCTGGCAGATAAATAGCCTGCAGGGAAACCCCCATAGAGCATACTAGACTCCATATTTTCATGATTTCTGTGAAGGGAGGGCTTGACCTTGTCCCTCCCTGCTTGTTTATGTAGTACATTGTGGTGGTATTGTCTGTTCTGACCTGTACCACCTTCCCCTGTACTAGTTGTGTGAAAGCCTTTAGTTCCAGTAACACTGCTCTTAGCTCCAGCAGGTTTATGTGCAGGAGTGATTCTGCACTTCACCATGTGCCTTGGGTGGAGTGAACCCCAGATGGGTGCCCCACCCTAGTAGAGATGCATCTGTTTTCAGAACAACTGATGGGGACTCTTGCTGAAAAGGAACCCCTTACCTTAGGTCAGTTTCCTCTTTCCACCATTAGAGGTCCTGTAACAATGTTTTTTGTTACTAGAATTAGTTTTGAGAGAGGATCCTTTCTCTGACACCAGTGTGCCCTGAGGTGAAATTGAATGTCCCTCATCTGTAACCTAGATCCCAGGACTGTGCCAGTGGCAGCTGCCATGTGGCCAGTAGCTGAAGAAACTGTCTTGTAGTTCTTGGTTTGTTCAGGCTGAATGAGCCCACTATCAGTGGAATACTTCTTGCCCTGCCTAGATGCAGGTAAGCCCTGCCTTGCAGGGTATTTAGCGCTGATCCTATGAACTGTAGTGTCTGAGCATGCTGAAGGACAGCCTTTTTTTTTTAGATTTATCAGGAACCCGAGTGACTGCAAGAGCTCCTGGGTGAGTTGCAGATGCACCCTCACTCACTGGAGTGATTTTCCAACCACCAGCCAGTCATCTAGGTATGGAAAAACTGTGACATCTTGTCTTCGAGGGTGTGCCACAACCACTGCCAGGTGCTTTGTGAATACTCTTGGACCTGAAGTGAGACCGCAAGGCATGGTTGAAAACTGGTAGTGACATGATGGGAGTCTCAACCTGAGGTACTTTCTGTGAGACTCCCTATATGGGTATGTGGGAATAAGAGTCCGTTAAGTCCAGTGATGCCAGCCATTCCTCTTTTTTGGAATCAGTGACAAAGTTACTATTTTGAACTTTGGCTTTAAGTGCCTGTTTAGTACCCTGAAGTCTAAGATGGTTCTATGTAATAAGGGTGAATTTGGCATGCCAAACACCCTTATCACAACCCCACAACACTAAAATTCAATTTAAGCCAATGTCTCGAATCCCAGCTTAGAAAATCTGCACCCCCAAATGAGGATTCCTAACCCAGGGGGTACATGTTGGGGGTGCATCTGTTAAAAAAATACGGTCTTGGGCTGGTGCAACAAACCTACTGGCACCAGCCCGAACCCTGCATCCCCGCCCACCCCAAGTCAGTTCCCTAGCCCACCACCATGAGATGTCAGCTCACCAGAAACCCATGGCACCACTCCTCACATCCTCCACCTTATGTTTTGGCAGGACTCCTCGCCCACCTCCACATGCGTATACATGGGCGACATCCTGTAAGCCATTCGTGACACACCCCATCCGGTCACCAACCCCACACCCCCTCCATCAAGGCACTAGCCGAAAGTGGGTTGCCATTTCAGTAGGCACCCACTTGCTAGTGCCCCATATCATGTTTAGAGTTGTGCAAAATCGGAAGATTTCTCTGAGCTAAATATTTCACGTAATTAATGCATTACGCAAAATATTTCACTCGGCGAAATGCGAAATGTTGCCATGGTTGTGAGCAAAATTTCACCCCTAGCTGGCGAAATTTCACTCATGGGTGAAATTTCATGCCCAGGGGTGAAATTTTGCAACCCACAGTGAAATTTCACCACCTGTGAGAATCATTTTGCTTCCTGTTCCGTGGTGAAATTGTGTTCAAATTTCTCCCTGGTGTCTAGTGGTCCTCCCTGGCCATCACTGGCTTTAAACATTAATAAACATGCCCCAAAGTTACCCTGCCACCTCTGTTGTTTGTTTTTTAATAAAAAAAATATACAATTCACTCCCAGTCCCTGGTGTCTAGTGGTCCCCCCCCCCCAGCCGTCACTGGCTATAATTATTAATAAGCACTCCCCCCCAAGTATTCTGCTGCCTCCGTTGTTTGTAAAAATAAAAGATGTATACCCTTCACTCCCCTGGTGTCTAGTGGACCCCCTACCCCATCAGTATATAGCAGCACCACCCAGCTCCCCAGTACCTGTCCCAATCGGACCACGGCACAGCTCTCCCTCACCTCCATGGCCCAGCAGCCCGACTGAGGCGCCACTGAGTGCTTGAATGAATGAATGAGTGTTGTCATTCATTCAAGTGCTCAGTGGCACTGAGTCAGGCTGTCGGCTGAGGAGGTGAGTGGGGGGCTGTGCAGGTGGGCCGATTGGGGACAGGTACTGGGGGGAGCTGAGTGGGTGCTGCTCTATACTGATGGGGTGGGGGTAGGGGGTCCACTAGACACCAAGGAGTGAAGGGTATACATCTTTTTTTACAAACAATGGAGGAGGCAGGATAACTTGGGGAGAGTGCTTATTACTGTTTACGGTCAATGACGGCCCGCAGGGGACCACTAGACACCAGACACCAGGGAGTAGAAGAGGTGGGTGAATTTTTTTAAATAAAACAAATGGGGGGTGGTATATGGCAACTTGTGTGTGTATGTGGAGGGGTTCAATTTGCTCTGTGGCCAGCAGTGACGGGCGAAATTGTTGGCAAAATTGTGAAATTTCACCACAATTTTACCAGCAAAATTTTATTTTGCTGCATCTCTAATCACAGTATACCATCTAAGATAGGCCTCCACTCCCCATTTTCTTTGTGGTACCTTTTGCTGTACGAGGACAGGCTCCCCTGCCTTTGACAGTAATAGGTTTTGAACCTCTTTTTCCAGGAGTTTTCTCTTTACATTTGTAGATAGTTTGAAAACTTTTGTTTTTAATGCTGGAACGAATTTGAACTCAGAGACAATCCCTGACCCACTACATCCAGGACCACTTGTCTGTGGTGATTTTTCTTTTTACCAAGACTGGAAAAAGTAAGTCAGCCTGATTCCCACAGATAGCGGGGAGGTGGCCAGGGGAGACACGTCAGGGTGCCTGCTTTGTTTGAGGCTGGGCCTGGGACTGGGAACCATGTCTGGAACCCCTTATTCCCCTGTCTCCGAAGTACTCCTGCTGTGGGTACTGCTGATACTGAGGTGCAGCCATGGCCTGATAAAAAAGGCTTGCTGTGAAATTATCTACCTCTGCCTCCCCTTCCATAGGTTTTAATGGACAGGGAAACCCTTTCTTTTGAACAATTGCTACTGTAGGTGGTTTTGTATTCATCCACCTTTTTCATGTAGCCTTTATCTTTTTTCCAGAGGGAATTACCCCCGACCGGGAAATTCATAGCCTTGGTTTGGGTATTCTGAGTGAGGTTTGCGACTCACAGCCAGGCAAGCCTCCTCTGAACCACTGTATTTGCCTTCCATCTGGCAGCAGTGTCATTAGAATCAACAGCCATTTGAACTGGTATTTGGCTGCTTCCAAACCAAATTTAGCTGTTTCAGCTAGATCATCTGACAGGGGAGTCTGGGCCTTGACTGCCATAGCAAGGACAGACTGCCATAGTGACTTTTGGTATTGAGCAGCATAGGCTTGAAAGTTTGTTTGTCTACCTGATGGCCAAGGCAGCTGATAAATATCCCTTTTTTGCCATGTTGTTAATTTTCCTGGACTCCTTGTTAGGAGGATGGAATGCCAGGGGTATCTTTGATTTGTCACAGGCTGTCACTTGTATCACTCCTTGGTGGATAGGGTAGGAGAATAAAAATTATAAAATGGGTCACAGAAATGTTGCAATCTGATTGGCTGTTAGGATTCTAACAGCCTTACATTAATCCATGTTACATTGTCATGTACAGCCTGATCACCATGACACATCGATTCTTCCTTTAAGCATTCCATCCTCTAGCACTGCTGAATGACTGGAATGATGCATTCTGATTTGAACCAGCATTCTTAAACTGTTGGTGGAAGAACTGTTTTATTAAAAATCTCCCTCTAAATGAGAAAAACATTCAAAAAGTATACTTTTAACACTTTTCTTTTGGAATATATTTTTATAATAGCAATAAGGCACTCCCAGGAGTTAGATTAACAGTCAATCACCCCCTAGGGGCAATATGGCACTTGGCTGCACCTTATGCCACATTACACCCCTAGGGGATGATTAACAGACTGTTAATCTAACCCCTGGTCATGCCCTATTGCTTAATTCAGCTCCTTCCCTGTCCAGCTGGTTTTTCTTATCCAGACTCTTATCAAGAGGGAGAACAGAGCTTGGAGTTTGTAAAATCTTTGAAGTATCTTTCTTGAAGAATTTATTCACAGGAAGGAGAAGCTTTTTTAGTGGGTGTCAGCCCAATCATTTCTCACAAATGTGAAGTGTAAGGAATAATCCTCAGATGCTCTGTGGGGAGCACCAAACTTCTGTTCAGGGGAAACCTCAGGTTCAATAGGTTCCCCTTCCTCCATTTCAACATAATCACCATATTCTTTCTCTTAAACAACCATTTGTCAATGCCGAATGTTTGCTTGCTGGCATTGGCATTGGTAGTGTAGAAGTTACAGAGCTGCATAATAAGAATGGCAGCTAAGTATTGAACTGAAGCCGACCCCACCACCACCCTGCAGAGAGTGATAGGCATTGGGGTGTGCCTTTGGGTCATCAGGCATAATGACCACGCCATTTCAGCACACCCTACCCTGCAGACACTGACAAGTGTCACTGTGCCTTGGGGTCTTTGGCCCTTATGCGCACCCCATTCCATCAGGAAATAGGGTGAGGTGTGTGAGTATAGGGAGAATGGGGTGAAGTTTGGGCCCGGGAGTCCGGGACACACCTTGATGCCTCTCACTGGCTGCAGGGTGTGGGTGGGGTGAATAGTATGAGCATTACAGGCAAGAATAGCAAGCCACACCCCTGATGCCTGTCATTCTCTACAGGGTGGGGCATTATGGTCGGAAACCCTAATGCCTCAGGCATTCGTTGATATTTTCACTCCAAATTTTCAACATGGTTTTTTTGTGACCCCCCACCTCATGAACAATGGCAATATCAGTTTGTTAGCTGAAAACTGCTTTTGCACAGTGACTACGGCATTTGGCACTACAGGTGCAAAAACACATTCCGAACAGGATGTGAAAAATGACAACGGTACTGTTCATGGGGAGGTGTAAAAAATGGCAATGTTGAAAATCTGCTGTGAAAATCTTTAAAAAACTGTTGAAGTCATGAGCGTGCGTAGAAACTGTGCAATGCACACCCGTAATGTAACTAGTTTGGGAATTTTTTTTACAGCAGATTGTTAACACAGGCATTTTGGGACCTCCAATCATGAACAGTGTCAGTGTGATTTTCTTTATCCGTCCTGAACAATGATTTCCCACAGCCACTGACACGCATTTCTGCGCTGAAAGTGTGAAAACACATTTCGGCCATGTTGTGAAAAATAACAGCTGTACTGTTCCTAAGTAAGTGGGGAAAAATGCCACTGGTGAAAACCTGGACTGAAAATATTACAAATTCATGAACTTACGAGGGTGCGTGGAAACTGCTTAATGCTCACTCGTAACACAGTCATTTTATGGAGTTTTGTTATCAAATTTTCAACATAGCCATTTTAAGACCTCTGCTCATGACCAGTGTCACTGTGAGTTTCTTAATCTGTCCCAAACATTGTTTTCGCACACCGACTGTACCATTGTGTGCTACATGTGCGGAAACACATTTTGGGTGAGATGTGAAAAATGGTAGCTATACTGCTCATAAGGAAGTGCGGTAAAATGGCACGGTTGAAAATATGGCGTGCAAATATTACAAATTCGCAAACTTTCCAGCATGCGTAGGAACTCTGCAATGCACGCTCGTAAAACAGTCATTTTTAGGAATTTTTTTACCAAATTTTCAACATAGCCATTTTAAGACCTCTGCTCATGAACAGTGTCACTGTGATTTTCTTAATGTGTCCCGAACATTGATTTCACACACTGACTGCACCATTGTGCGCTACATGGCGGAAACATGTTTTGGGTGAGATATGAAAAATGACAGCTGTACTGGTCATAAGGAAGTGTGGTAAAATGGCAATGTTGAAAATATGGAGTGAAAATATTAAAAATTCGCGAACTTACGAGCATGCGTAGGAACTGTGCAATGCACGCTCGTAAAATAGTCAATTTTAGGAATTTTTTCACCAAATTTTCAACATAGCCATTTTAAGACCTCTACTCATGAACAGTGTCACTGTGATTTTCTTAATGGATCCCGTACATTGATTTTGCACACCAACTGCGCCATTGTGCGCTACATGGGCGGAACCATGTTTTGGGTGAGATGTGAAAAATGACAGCTGTACTAGTCATAAGGAGGTGTGGTAAAATGGCAATGTTGAAGCAGGAAACTATAGACCTGTTAGTTTAACCTCAGTGATAGGGAAAATGATGGAATCACTTCTAAAGGAAAGAATTGTCGAGTATCTAGACGCCAGAGGGGCACAGAACCCTAGGCAGCATGGATTCACAGCGGGAAGGTCATGCCAGATGAATCTGATAGATTTCTTTGACTGGGTGACCAAAGTAGTAGATCAGGGAGGGGCTGTGGACATGGCCTACCTAGACTTTAGCAAGGCATTTGACACAGTCCCACTCAAAAGATTAATATACAAGTTAGCCAGCCTGGGAGTGGGTCCCAAGATGACAGCCTGGGTAAAGAATTGGCTGGAGAACAGGACACAGAGAGTAATAGTAAATGGAGTCCACTCAGAAGAAAGGAGGGTTACTAGTGAGGTACCATGAGGTTCAGTATTAGGACGGTCCTCTTCAATGTCTTTATAGCGACATTGCAGAAGGACTGGAAGGAAAAGTATGTCTCTTTGCAGATGACACTAAGATCTGCAACAGAGTTGATGCACAGGGTGGGGTGGAAAGGATGAGAAGGGACTTGGCAAGTTAGAGGAATGGTCAAATGTATGGCAGCTTAGATTCAATGCTAAGAAGTGCAAGGTAATGCACCTGGGAAACAAAACCCAGGGAAGAGTACAACAATGGGGTGAGATACTAACAACAAAAAATGGAGAGGACCTGGGGTAGTCATATCAGATGACCTAAAGATGGGCAAGCAATGTGAGAGAGGGCAGCAAGGAGGGCTAGGGGATACTGGGTTGCATAGGAGAGCATCGCCAGTAAACAAGAAGTTATTATCCCTCTGTACAGACAGCTGGTGAGACCCCATCTGGAGTACTGTGTGCAGTTCTGGAGACCTAATCTCCATAAAGACATAGACAGGATGGAAACTGTCCAGAGGAGGGAGAACTAAAATGGTGCAGGGTCTGCACCGAAGACATATGAAGAGAGACTTAGGAGCTTAATATGTATAGCCTCGAGGAAAGGAGGGAGAGGGGGACATGATCGAAACTTTTAAGTACCTCAGTGGAATCAACAAAGTCCAAAGAGGTAGCATCTTTCAGAAAAAGAGACTTGCAAGAACAAGGGGACACAATTTAAAGATAGAAGGAGGGTGGTTCAGGGCATATGAGAAGTATTATTTCACAGAGAGGGTAGTGGATGCATAGAACAGCCTTCCTGAGGAGGTTGTGCGGTCTAAAACTGTGGGAGAATTCAAAAATGCATGGGACAGACATAAGGCAATTCTTGTGGAGGGGTAGGAAGAAATAGGCTGTTGATTAACTAGGATCTGCAGCCTATCCTGTAGGTAGAGAAATGGGCAGACTAGATGGGCCTAGCGGCCCTTATCTGCCGTCAAAGTCTATGTTTCTATGTTTCTATATAAGTTTTCTCACATCAGAACAAGATAATGAGGAGAGGATCTCTGAGCATCTAGTCTTGACAGGCGGAAAGAGAAATCTGAGGGGTTTTGAACTAAGGCAGTTAGCAGAAGGCAGCATTTGAAAAAGTGGCTCATGCAAAATATTCCATCATTTGCGTATGTTCCATCTCTCCAGCATTTCTATCTTAAAAGGACACTGTAGATAGTTAGGAATATCTGAGTATTACTGGGGTTAAAAACAACATTTTGAAACGGATGCTGTCTGTAATTAGATGTGTCGCCATAGGATGATATGCTGCCCTTCTTTGCCACACTGAGCTAGGCAGGTCCTGGACTATCCGCAGTCAGGTCCCTTCCCAGGAGACATCCTGTAATTCTCTCACTTTAGACAACAGATGTTGTTTGTCCAGGAAATTAAGAAACTTAATAATAGAAGGACGAAGTGAGGAACCGGCAGGTGGCATGGCCGTCAATAAATGATGACGAGCTCGTGCTAGAATAAAAATAGGTCTGTTAGGAGATGAGCCAGCCAGTTTGGTACACAGCTTTTGAGCAAAGGTTACCAAGCTGCATCCTTCAGCATGCTTTGGTAGTCCAATAATAAGTACATTATTTCAATGGCTTCTCTCTTCTAAATTTTCAAGTATCACTTCAAGGCAAGATGATTTTTGCCTAAGGGCCACTAATTAAGGTTCAGTTCTTGTACATCAGTCCTCTAGAGAGCTGGTTCTGGCCTCATTATCCCCGACTCGATGGTTCAAGTAATTTACAGACATCCAGAGAGCTTGGATTTCTTCTGTGAGCCCCTGTAAAGCATCTTTAAATGGAGCAAACTCCTGCATAAATTTCTCTTCCGAGAGTGCTGTGGTAGCAGTAACAGGGCAGCTTATGGTGGCCTGGGGCTTCTGACACTTGAAAGATTTATCGGGGGGTTGCTGGTGGAGTGTGTTTTGGTGGTGCTATTTTCATTTCAGCATCCATGATTACTCAAGAAAATTGCAGAGTCTAAAATCAGTAGGCAACTAGCACAAGTAAAAGTAATTTCCAGCAAAATGTTTTGGCAAAAACTGCAGTTTAATTGATGATTTCAAATGGTGAGAGTGGGAGCAACTGAAGAGAGCAGCTATCTGAAGGCATGCATCATGTGACTACCCCCTCAATTAGCCCTGTTCAAATAACAGTCCCCTTCCTTGTCTCTAGGGAAACCTACACCACCTCTGCTTCTCCATGTTCCCTGTCTATTTCCGTAGCTTTTATGCTCTCCTTCACATAAAGAGCCATCCCTCCTCCCTGTTTGCCTATCTTGTCCCTCCTGAATAGAGCATATCCTGATATGGCTGCATCCCAGTCCTGGTTATCATTGTACCTGGTCTCTGTAACTGTAACTATGTCTAGGACTGCTAGTGCCATGGTGGTCTCTAGGTCTGCAACCTTGTTGCCCAGACTCCTAGCATTTGCACACATAGCTCTCCAGATTTTACTGTCATGTCCCTTCTTTCGGTCCATTTTCCCTCCCCTATCACCTCCCTTATTTACTTTCCTCTCTCCTCTCCCCTCTCCTACTTGATTTCCTCCTTGTGTTTGGACTTTTTGGGATTCCTCACCCTTGGTATTCTTGCTGCTAATCCTGTTAGTATTTGGGGGTGGACAGTCCATGCCCTTCTGTCTTACTCTTCCACCCCAGCTAGTTTAAATGCTTACCAGTGTAGCATTTAAACTTTTCACTGAGGATCCCAGTTCCCCTCCTGAACAGATGCAGGCTGTTGCCTCTGGACAGGCCTCTATCAATCCATGTGGAGCCCCAGTCCCAAATTAATCTGAATCTCTCATCATTATACCCTTTCTTCAACCATGTGTTGAAGTTCCTCATACGGAGACTCCAGTCATCTCCCTTGTCATTAGCAGTTAGCACCTCCAAGAAAGTAACACATTTTGCTATTTGCCTCAGGCCTCCTCCCCAATCCCCTGAACTCCTCCTGAACAGCTTCTGGTTCCTCCCTAGCCAGGTCATTTGTTCCCAAATAGACAGTGACATCCAGCTCCTTCCCTGCCTTTCCAGTGATCCCTAGGATCCTCCTTCCATCCCTTCTAGCCATCGTACCTGGAAGGAACTGTACCTGTCTCTCCTCCTCCCTTCCTGTTCTCAACTGAGCCCCCCTCATGATTAAGTCCCCTACCAGGATTTGCTTCCTCTTCCTCTGGGGTCCACTGTTCCCCCACTTTGGGTCTCTGCCATTAATGACCTCCACATCTGTCCTGGACACTACCTTTGGTGCCTCTGTGGGACAATCCCACCCTGCCAGTGCAGAGTAGGAGATCTGTAGTGGTATGGGATGTGGGATATGCCTATGTTCCACCACCCTTTCCCTCCACAAGCCCACCATTGTCCAGCCGCTCCTCCTTCTCAGAACCCTTTGAGGCAGCAGAGGTGGACTAAGTGGTCTCTGGATGGGGAAGGGGGCCCTCCTAACCCAAGTCACCTTGGCCTTGTGGCTGGCAACCTCCTCCATCAGTCCAGAGAGGTGCATATAGATGTGCAACACTTCAGTGTCCAAAAGGTCTGCCTGAAGACTGCTTCCCCACAGCCGCTACACTGCACCATTTCCAGCATAGCTACCACCTTTCCTAGTCATTGCCCTCTTACTATACCCAGATGCAGTAATTACCTTATAATCTCAGGACACTATTCCCAGCTATGTACTCTCTATTACTTTTTCCCTTTGTCTTACCTCAAGTTATACTCCAGATGTACTATCTAACTTAACTACAGGCAAGGAAAATACAAATTTAGAAAGAAAGACCACATTTTGCAAACTTTTTATAATAGTCAAACGTACTGCAAGACATCCATCCTTCCCCCAAAAACTAACACACAAATGTTTTACTTCTTTCACAACCAAGTAAAGCATGTTTGTAAGTTCCATCCTTAGCTCAGAATATATGCTCACCGAAATAATAATATAAACAAAGAAATCTCATTTGTTTCTTGGGACTTGGCAAAAGGAAATCATCAACATTTAGACTGCATATCATCAGAATGAATTATAATAAAGTGGTTTTCATATGCAGTCAAACTTTCTTTTCAGAAGCTGGATCTTCACAGCACAGTAGGTAGACATATTATGTTAGGTACCTTGGATAATGTATGCATTTGTAGTGTTAAATTCCACAATGTAGCTTTTTCATACAAAGAGCTTATTCTAAGCAAAAAACAAACAAAAAAATGAACTTGTTACTGTATCCAAATCTTGAAGAAGCTCTGCAGACATTTGGTCTGTGTTCTTACATGGGTACCAAAATGTCAGTCTTTCAAAAACAAAAATGGCCAAAGTCAAAGAACACAAAGGGCTGTTTTGCACTTTTGACTTTAAACATTAGTTGAAACCAAAGGGTACATAAACACGTGAAGATAAGATTTGACTTTTCCCAAAGCATTGTTGGAGATACAGAAAAAGCAGTCTAGACATGATACTGGATTAAGAATGAACAAGAAGAAGAAGTTAGTGGATTAAGAAAGCAGGAAGGGGTAATCTTCTGAAGACTTAGAGTTGCTCTGCATGTCAAGTGTCAACGTTCTTCTAAACTACACTGGAAGATAATTGTGTTGCTGACAGTTGAGCCTCCACAATTCGTGAGGTGGTGCTTTGTCAGAACCAGCCTAGCATGCTGGGCATACTGTAAGTATCTGGCCCTCTTTGGTGTGGTGATGCCATTAAGTGCTAAAGAAATGCCAGGGCATTTGTTTCCCAAATTGTAATGCATGTTTGCATTTTTTTTTTGCTTACCATCAGAGAAAAAAATGTGGTAAATTATTTAATCCTGCATCAAAGGCCACAGACTTGGTCTGCATCCCCTTGCAAACAAAGAACAGGGTTGGTTTTCATGACAAGACCTGTGTTGTTGCAGACAGTGGCTAAAATCCTAAAAATGAGCTGACAAATTACCTGTCTAGTAGACATAGCCAGCAATACTGTTTGAGCATTTTGTTTTGTTGCCCTAAATATACTGCATCCACTAAAGAATGTCTGTGACATTTTGGTTCTGTCATGATGCCTTTACACTTCAGTATCTCACATATTTCACTGGGTGGAACATGACATAATCCCCACAAGACTAAGCAACATGAATAGACATAACATACAGTGCTCGGCTTAATGGCTGCAGTATTTTTTATGAATACACCTTATTTATTCAAAAATGGAAGATGGTTATGAAGAAAGACTAAACTTGTGTAACAAGCTCCTCTCTTCACTGAGCTCAAGGTCGGTTACTAGAGGGCTCTCAAAAGGTTAAGTCTAATACTGGAAGTTGTGCTGTAGTAAATCCCCTTGCTTGCTTGGAGACAGGATACATGGTGTCTGCATGCAAGATGCTCTGGCTCAGCTAGAAGTGGGAACACTGTGTCATGAATACTTCATGATTCTTCCCTTCCCCTTTATGGTATAAGAAGGGGAGGCAAGCAGCAAACATCCAGTCTAGAGTTTTGGGTTTTGTTCTTCCAGCAGGAGAGAGATGGAGTCCAGCCTCTGGCTGCAACTGAGACAAGAGGCCTGTGGGCCCAGTGATGGTGGCAGGGTCCCTGGGACTGGGTGACACTGGCCATCTGTTAAAGTCTCTGGAGTTCCATCAACAGATGCCAGGAGTATGGGTCTTCTAGGAGGGCCAGGAGGATCCCAGCATAACAAGAACCTGATGGCACTACAGGGAGTAATAGAGGGCTGCCCCCAAATTGATCGCTGGGGATACTGGCAGATCCACTCCCATCAAAAGCAAATTGGAAGATTCCACTAACCACACTGCAAGTGGCATTCCAAACAGTAGCTCACCCTCAGATCACTTCAGACATCTTCAGGTCCATTCTTATATTCTCGAGCAGGCAAGGGCAATAGCCCATCTCTCAAAAAAAGTGTCTTAAGCTCAGAAATTGTTAATGAGTCATATCAAAGGGGAGTAGTGCACTCACTTAATTGGGCACGATTATGTAGCCTTACTGGATTGCTCACCAGATTCGTCAGAAACTGTCCTCTAAAACTTTAAACTAAAATTAGTTTGCCAGCACCAGGTAAAACTAACAGAGTGCTTTGTCCAAGCCTGCCAAATAAGGTTGTGTGCTTACTGCCAAGTCGCAGGACACTGTGTATGGAGTAATGGAGGAGGTTGGCAGCCTGTAAGCCTGCAGTCTGTAAGGAGCCTGTGAAGAGTGGGAGCACTTGTACCTCATATGTTGTGTGAAAAAATTAAGAACGCTGGATTTGGAAGCGCATGTGGCATGGTGTGGATTCCCTTTGGTGTATACTTTAGCATATAATCTCACTTGGCAGTAAGCACACAATCTTATTTGGCAGGCTTGGACAAAGCACTCTGCTAGTTTTACCTGGTGCTGGCAAACTAATTTTAGTTTATTTACATCTGCTTAACGCGGAACACAGGACCCTGGTGCAGACCTTAACTTCTGCTCTCATTTTCCCTCTAAAACTTTAACCTGGAACTTGGGACTGATCATACATTCAGCAAGTGGCTTCAGTATGCAGGGCCAACTTTTTGACTCATATCAACAACAAGCTGGCATGAGTTTGCCAGTTAATACTGTTATTGTTTTTTTCACTCTCCAGAGATAGTCACAAAGTATGCAGATGCTGACATGGGGTCTGCTGGAGGGGTTGTGGATAGCAGCTGGCTAATAATGCTCATGTTTTGGGGCTTTTTCCCCTGATCCAGCCTTTTTGGCAGGATGTGATTATGGAACTGGAGACTATATTCTGTTGCCTGGGAAAGTGACTTCATAATTAATATTACTAGCTATTCCTCCTCGTGTGGGGGCACTCAAACATATGTTAATGTAAATTCTAGTGGCTAAAAGGGTAACAACCCGTTTATGGCATACCAAACAAATCCCCATAGCCATGCACTGGAGGAAAACTTCAAGAACCATTCATAATATAGAAAAGTTGACCTACAATTTAAAAAATAAACCGCAGGTCTTCAATGAGAGATGGCAGCATTGGATATTGTTTCAAATGGAATACTGCACAGACTTTATTCCCTGATGTGTGGCCTCCCCTCCTTCACTCCCCCCTCACTCCCCTCTCACATTACCTCAAAATTACAATGTTAGGCATTGATCCTGGGTAAGCAAGTGCATGTCTTAAAACAGAAATATTCTTTTTTGTACATGATACAGCAATAAGAAATGGACTCAGACAATTCTCCTTTCTTTATTTTGTTTTTATTCATCGGTATGGTTCACACTGAACAACAGTGAATATTCTGAGTAACTATATAAGATTCTATAAACTGTGTCATCTTTTCTCTTTATTGTTTATATTAAAATGTTATTGTAAAAAAAACAGAAGCAGTTTGAAGGCAGCTTAGTTTGTAAGAGAGCACAGTTCACAGAGGACACAGTTGTAAGTAAGTCTTACATTAATAATCTCCTATAGTTTAACAGAAAACCCAGATAATTTAAAGATTTCTCCCTGACAAGTAGCCAAATGAATGAGAATCAGGAAGAGTGGGCCTGGTTAGAGTTGGGGTTGGTATGTCCCTGTGTAAGAAGCCAGGCACGGGACCCATTTCTTTGGGCCATTAGGGCAGTTAGTATGCTGGCAAAAGGAGGCAGGTATGTTGAAACCAACAATTAATTATTTATGTGATGCCCCTGCAATCAGTGTGGTGACTGGGTTTACACCCCTGCCTGTTGACTGTAGCATGGCACACCTGGTTGAGGAGGTTGAATTAATTTCTTCTCTTGTAGTAGGGAAGTTTTTCTCAAATTAGTAAACAGCACGATGCCTCCACCCAGAGTAAATAAGTGGGCCAGGTGTTGTCACCCTCTGGGAAGCAGTGCCAACCCACCTCCCTATGCTGGACAATACTGCCCCTTGGGGACCACCAACAGCTGCCACCTTTACCCAACAATAATTCAGTCAGGATGCACAAGTTGAATACCCACACAGTGCAAAATGCAATAATGAGACTGTGCTTTATTTTGGCACAAGGTCCAGAGACTGTGGGATAGATAATAACAAGTTCCTGTAGGCTCAACCACCCTCAGGTACTTCTCCTCAAACCCCACTGCATATACACACCTGCCCAAGCAAGTGGCACATAAGATGGCTATTTTACACAGAGTGTGATAACTTTTATCTGGTACCAATAATAAAACTATAAGCACAAGTACACTACTAAACATTAGACTCTGGGTACCTGGGTGTGGTGATGCACTTGATGGAAAATTCAGCAAGCTTGCGTTTAAACCCCTCAATAAGTCATCGTGCGCTATCACAAATTTAATGAAGAATGAAATTCCAACAACTTCTTTGTATTGTTTCAAACAAGAAACTGGGAACCCAAATTGTAATACAAACAAGGAGAACAGAAATTCAGCCAGCAATCCTAACAACTCACATGACCCTTGGATGCAGCAGACCAGAAGCAGAATGCCATTTCAGAAAGAACAGGAAGCAGCACTTAGAAGCAGAGAAGCGGTTCAAAAGTTTTGGATTCTGTTGAGCAAGTGACAACGGTTTAGCTCTTCTTGTGTCACACCTCTATGAAAGCAGCTTTAAAGTATCAGTTCTCAGGTAAGTAAGTAATTAATTTATTATTTGTTAGGCTCCAAATCCCCAAGGCTCTGAGAGCCACACAGTAAAAAAATTTGACAAAGCATTAAAACAATCAAATTATATAAATAATTTCCAAAGCAGATAAATAATTAAAATTTGTTTGTGCAAGTTAAAAAACATCAACAGGTAATGCTAAACTAAAAAGGTGGGTCTTTAGGCCCCTCCTAAATGTCTCCACCATAGGGGACTCCCTCAAAGGTCTTAGCAGTGAGTTCAAGAGTTTTGGGCTGGCCACCCTGAATCAGCGCTCACCCGAGGATTTCAGCCTGGTCCTCGTAACCACCAAGAGGCCCTCAGTGGGAGAACGAAGGAAGCAGGCCGGGATGGCAGGGGTAAGAAGGTCTGACAGGTAGCCAGGGCCCGATCCATATACAGCCTTATTGGTGAACAAGCCCACCTTGAAGAGAACCCTACACCTGACCAGCAGCCAGTGTAGACCCCCCTAGACCAAGATCACATGACAGGACCTTGATAGTCCTGTCAGCAGCCTGGCTGCTGCATTCTGCACTAGCTGCTGCTGATGGAGGTTCCCTCCATGTACCCTGAGATGAAGAACATTACAGTAGTTGAGCCTGGATGTTATGAAGGCATGCACCAGTGATGGCAGATCTTCGGACAGAATTAGGAGTTTAATTCGGGTGATGTTTCTCAAATGGTTAAAACCACTTTTGATGACAGCCGACACCTGAGCTTGAAATGTCAGCTTGTCATCAAGGACAACACCGAGATTTCTTACCCTAGAGGACACCATCAACTGGGTTGACCCCAGGACCAAGACTGTTGCCATCCCAGAGGCATCCCCATCATGCCCTGACCCAGCTCAATCACCAGAACCTCCATCTTGTCTTGTCTGGGTTTAGTCTCAGCCAATCAGAGTTCCACAGCACTTCTGGCTCAACACTCCACATGCAGCTCTTACAGCTCACACTTCTTTAATATGATGTCCTTCTGGCTCACACTTCTCTGTCACTGCCTTCGGAGTCACACCCAGGATACAGGAGCACTGCACAGTGGCTTCCCAGTTCCAAAGGATCCCAGACCCCAGGAGCAACCCCACAGTCTGACTCCTCCAAAGGGGTTGAGAGTACCCTAGCACTCGGGTGATGCCTGTGGCTCCCTGTTCCCCAGTCCACCCTGCTAGATCAGGGCTAGCTAACCCCTTACCTGGCTCCAAGTTGGCCTGAACAGGATACAGTCTCTATCTCCTCTTGGATCAGCTGGGGTCTCCTGATTCACACTGTCTGTGTGACACTCAGGAACAGCTACTGGAGGTGGCTGAACCCAGACTTAGGTTCATGAAGAATATTTTGATGGAACACTGGGGAAGACTACCAGGAATCTTCTGGATGAGCCTGGGAAGGACTCTAATAACTTAGATACATAGATGCATAGATAGTGTTGGCAGATAATGACCGCCAGGCCCATCCAGTCTGCTTGTTTATGCTACCAGATGAAGTGGCCAGTGACCCTATCTGGTCAATGGCTTTAGTTTTTTTCTTCCCATCTCTAATATTCCTTTATTCCTGTCCCATGCATGTTTGAAGCCTGCCACCTTACAGGCTGCCACCACTTCCTGGGGCAGGCTAGTCCATGCATCCACCACCCTCTATGTAAAAAAGAACTTCCTGACATTACCCCTTATGTGACCACCCAGCAGTCTCATATAATGCCCACTTGTTCTGGCACTACTTTTAAACTGTGATATGTTGTCCCTTTCCACCTTGTTCATGCCCTTGAGGTATTTGAACATATCTATCATGTCACTTCTCTCCCCTCCTTTGCTCCAACATGTACAAATTGAGGTCTTTGACTCTTTCTTTGTAAGGCTTGTGATATAGACCCTTCACAATTTTGGTCACCCTCCTCTGCACCATCTCTATTTTGTGAAAGTCCTTTCGAAGGTGTGGCCTCCAGAACTGGACACAGTACTCAAGGTGAGGCATCACCAGGGTCCTGTTCAGTGGAACTGTCACCTCCCTCCTTCAGCTTGTGATTTCCCTTCCAATAAACCCCATCATTCCAGTGGCTGTCCCCATTGCCTTGGCTGTCTGCCTTGTGGCCTTCAGGTCATCTGTGATTATGACCCCCAAGTCCTTCTCTTCCTTAGTAACTGCCAACAGCTCTCCCCCCCAACCTGTAGCTTGCTCCAGGGTTCCTGTTCCCCATGTGCATTATTTTGCATTTCTTTGCATTAAACCTTAGTTGCCATGCATCTGACCATCTCTCCAACTGTTCCAGGTCCTTGCTCATCCTTTCCACCCCCTCTGGGGTATCCACCCTGTTGCAGATCCATTCTTGGTGTTATCTGCAAACAGGCCAATCTTTCCCTCCAGCCCATCTGCAATGTCACTGATGAAGACTTTGAAGAGGACTGACCCCAGATCTGACCCTAGAGGTATCCCACTGGTCACCTCCCTTTTATCTGATGGGGTTCTGTTTACCACTACCTTCTGTTTTCAATCCTTTAACCAATTTTTAGTCCAGTTTACCACCTTGTGTGCCATCCCCAGGCTTCCTAGCTTGTTGACCAGTCTCCTATGTGGGATGGTATCAAAGGCTTTGCTGAAATCTACGTAGATAATGTCTAGAGACCCACCCCCCCCCCAGTCTACTGCCTTTGTCTTCCAGTCTAAGAAATCTATTAGATTTTTTTGACAGGACCATCCTGCGGTGAACCTATGTTGCCTAGGATCCAACATCCCCATGACTTCTAGGTGCTCCACTATTCTTTCCTTGAGGAGTGTCTCCATTATCTTTCCTACTACAGAGGTTAAACTAACTGGTATGTAGTTCCATGCATCTTTACTACCACTGTTGTGAAAAGGGAAAACATTTGCCCTTCTCCAGTCCTCTGAGACCACTCCAGTGTCTAGGGACTCACTGAACAGGGCTGCTAGTTCAATTCTCAGTTCCCTCAAGACCCTGGGATGTATGCCATCTGGATCCATGGCTTTGTCCACCTTCAGCTTTGCAAGCTCTTCTAGGACCCTCTCCTCTGTGAACGGACTGGTGTTTACCTCCTTTTCCTCTCTTCCTTTAAATTCTAGCTGTGGGCCCTTTCTATGCATTTCCACAGTGAAGACTGAACAGAAATATTTGTTCAGGATCACTGCTTTCTCCTTGTCTCCCCCCACTATCTGTCCTCTGACCCCTCAAAGCTTACCTACTCCCCCCTTTGCCTTCCTTCTCTCACTAATGTACCTGAAAAATGTCTTGTCTCCCCTTGTAACCGATTAAATTATTCTTTCCTCAGTTTGTGCTTTACCACTTCTCACAGCTTTTCCTGACACTCTCAGACACTTTTGGTACATTTCCCTGTCCTCGTCTCTTTCTGTCTCATTATACTTCCTGAAGGCTAGCTTCTTGGCCTTTACATTTTCAGCCACCCCCTCCCAGAGAACCAAAGTAGTTTTCTTCTTCTTTTTCCCTTGTCTATTGACCTAACACATTGTTTTTTTGACATCCGCTATGGCCTCCTTGATGTGTGCCCATTTCTCCTCAATGTTCTCTTTCCCCAGTCCCCTTTTTCCAGTGTTTCCCTAAGCTGAAGTCTTATTCTAGTAAAGTCTGCCCTTCTGAAGTTTAAGACACTTGCCTTCATATGGGTTGACTGAATCCCTGTGTCCATCTTGATCCACACCATATGGTGGTCATTGGATCCTAGCTGACCTTCCACCTCAAGCCCTATTATCCTGTCCCCTTTGGTCAATAACAGATCCAGGATTGCCCAGTCTCTGGTAGGTTCCTGCACCAGTTGCCTAAGGCCAGCCCCCTCAAGAGAATCAACGAAGTCTCGTGCCTTGGCTGAGGCCCCTGCTGGGATGGACCAGTCTATTTCAGGATGAGCCCAGGAGAAGACTTGGAGGACATATGGCCTGTCTAAGTGGGCAAGCATTAAGGATGCAGTACTTGAAGCAACATCCCATTGTGTTAGACAGAAAAGGAAGTGCAAAAGAAGAAGGAAACCACTTTGGTTCTCAAATACAGTAGCAGAAAAGGTCAGAGTCAAAGGCTGGCCTTCAGAAAATATAAGGGAACACAGCAGGATGAAGATAGGAGGCATACCAAACTGCCCTAAGGGAAGCAGAGAAGGCAGTAAGGCAGGCAAAGTCCCAAACTGTGGAAACACTAGCACGAACAGTAAAAGAAGGTGACAAGACTTTCTATAGATACATTAGTGAAAGGAGAAAGTCCAGAGGGGGTATTGCTAAGTTTAATGGAGAAAAGGGAGCATGTGAGGAGGAGGACCCTGTAAAGGCATCTATCCTAAATAGATACTTTTGCTCAGTATTTACTGAAGAGAAGGTAGGGCAGGGTCCACAGCTCAGCAACATTGACACAGGGGGGAGGGAGGTGAGCACTACTCCCTTCACAAAAGAAAGGATCCTACAAGAGCTTGCTAAGCTCAGGGTGGATAAGGCAATGGGACCTGATGGCATACATCCCAGGGTACTTAAGGAGCTAAAGGTGGAACTAGCAGAGCCATTAGCAGAACTGTTTAGTGAGTCTCTGAGCACAGGAGAGGTCCCATAAGACTGTAGAAGGCTCATGTGATCCCCTCCACAAAAGTGGTAGCAGGGAGGAGGCGGGGAACTACAGACCAGTCAGTCTTACCTCAGTAGTGGGCAAGATTATGGAGGCACTCCTTAAGGAAAGGATAGTGCAACACCTGGAATCCATGGGCATAGGATCCAAGACAGCATGGGTTTACAAAGGAAGGTCCTGTCAAACTAATCGCTATAGATTTCTTTGACTGAGTAACCAGAGTGGTGGACCAAGAGGAGCAGTTGATGTTGCCTACCTTGACTTCAGCAAAGCTTTTGACACTGTTCCACATAGAAGATTGATAAATAAGCTGGGTAGGCTCAGGGTGGGTCAGAAGTTGGTCAACTGGGTGGCAAACTGGTTGACGGACAGAAAACAGAGAGTGGTGGTAAATGGTATACAGTCAGAAGAGATGCAAGTCACAAGTGGGGTACCTCAGGGATCAGTCCTGGGGCCAGTCCTCTTCAACATCTTCATTAGTGACCTTGCAGATGGACTAGAGGGTAAGGCTTGTCTGTTTGCAGATGACACCAAGATCTGCAACAGAGTAGATGATCCAGATGGGGTGGGCAGAATGAGAGAGATCTGGATAAACTAGCAAAATGGTCAGAAGAGTGGCAACTGGGATTTAATGCAAAGAAGTGCAAAATCATGCACATAGGGAAGAGAAACCTGATGCCACCTATAGGCTGGGAGGGGAGTTGCTAGCAGTCACAAAGGAAGAAAGAGACTTGGGCATCATCATCACTGATGACCTGAAATCATCCAAGCAGACCTCTAAAGCAGTAGGTAAGGCTAGTGGGTGTTAGGGTGTATTAGTAGGGGTATCACAAGTCATAAGAGGGAGGTAATAATCCCTCTTTACAAGACACTGGTTAGGCCCCATCTGGAGTACTGCGTGCAGTATTGGAGGCCACACCTTCACAAGGACATTAACCAAATTGAGGCAGTCCAGAGAAGGGCAACCAAAATGGTGCAGGGACTGCATCAGAAGACATATGAGGACAGATGACAGAGCTCAATATGTATACCCTTGAGCAAAGGAGGAAAGAGGTGATATGATTGAGGCATTCAAGCACCTTAAGGGCATTAACAAGGTGAAAGAGTCTAACATGTTTAAATATAAGAAAATAGCAGGACAAGAGGACACAGCATGAGATTAGAGGGGCGATTAAGGGGAATGTGAGGAAATTCTTTTCACAGAAAGGTTGGTGGATGCATGGAATGGCTTACCACAAGAAGTAGTGGCTATGAATCCAGTGCAGGGCTTCAAACAGGCATGGGATAGGCATAAGGGAGCAATACGAATGACTATGAATAGATAGGCCACTGACAGAGCAAAGGCCGATGGCACATTTATAAGGTAGAAAAAGAAATGGGCAGACTGGATGGGCCTTGCGGTCCTTATCTGCCGTCAACTTCTATGTTTCTATGTTTCTATGTCTAGGCCACTTTCTTCTGATCACAGTGCCCTTCCTGGCACAATTTCTTCAGCTCAGACAGTGCCCTTACTAGCACAAACTCTTCAGCTCTGTTGGTGCCCTTCTAGCACTATCACTACTTTCAGTCAGACGGTGCCCTTTTGACACAAATGCTTCAACTCTGTCCATGCTCTTTCTAGCACTATCGTAACTTGTGTTGGTGCCCTTATGGCACAAATGCTTCAACTCTGTCAGTGTCCTTTCTGGCACATTCACAACTTGCGTGGTGCCCTTCTGGCATAAACACTTCAGCTCTGATGGTGCCCCTTCTGGCACTATCATAACTTGTGTCAGTGCCGTTTTGGCACAAATACTTCAGTTCTCTCTCTCTCTCTCTCTCTCTGACATAATTGAGCCCAGGAGAGAGACCACAGAACTTTCCAGGAGTGGGCCCAGGGGAGGATCCATGGAACTATGAGGAGTGAGCCCTGGGGAGGACCCACATGGAGTGGGCCGGGGAAGGCCCCAGCTCCCTAACACACATGCAGCTCTGCACTGCTCGGCACCCCAGCTGATCTGTGCCCTGGTTCTGAAGGGCTCAGAATCTTGTTTCTTTCTCTTCCACCTCTCATTGGGCAGACAGGGCTGTTCATCAGTCCTTCTGCCCTGTCCTGCACTCTCATTAGCTTAAAAAGTCCGCCAGTCCAGTTGGAAGGAATCTGTTGCATCATCCTCCCACAGTTCAATGGTTTGGCTTACTGCCCTCTGATTGGCTGCTGTCTGGGTAATAAGTTACCAAGATGGCAGTCCCTTTCTTCAATTGAGCCCTGTGCTCCAAAGCTCCTTATTTTTATTTATCTGCAGATTGTCCCTTCTTGTATGCTGCCCCTGGTTTGATGGGCACAATGTTGCCTGATTTTCTGGTGGTGGTGGTGTGGAGTGGGTTTGTCTCTTGTGCTTTCCTTCCTGTATAGCTGGTAGACTCTGTGCAGTGGCAAGACATCACTCTCTTAAAGGAGCAGCCTACCAAAGTACTCCGGTCCATCTTCTCCTGCCCCTAGTGACTCCATGGCCCCTGATGCTGGCTGAGTCCCCAGGGCCAATGCACACTAGGGGAGATGTTCAGTTCTCATGACAGGTGGCCGCTTCTAGTAATGAAAAACATTCAAGCCACAAACAGCTCACACACTGCATTGTGAAACTGGGGTGATTATCTCCAACTGCTCTTCTGTTCCCTGTTTCAGTTTCAGTCCTAGGGCCAGAGCAAGTGAAGAGACAGGCAGAATGCTTGGAGGCTGGCACATGGGACTCCAGGTATGCCACCCCGCCCTAGAGGGGGGTTACATTTAGGAGTACTATTACAAATTCTAACTTGCTAAAAAGTATTATTGTATGAAGTGGTCACTATAAGACATGTGACAGCATTTAATTGCTCCCAGGGATAGCGTCTGTCCTACCTGGGAGTATGCGATGCTCAAATGGTCTTCGGAATGCCAGGGCACCAAGGACCCCATAAAGAAGATAGGGATGCAGTGGATCAAAAATGTATTTGGACAAGATCCAGCCAAAGTATTTTTAACCCTTGCTGTACTGTGGACTGATAGATCAGTTCAGAATTACTATGTGTTCCAATTCTGTTGGCAGGCTGAGGGTTAATGCCCCTTAACTCAGGGGTACCCTTGGCAAAAGTAATGTTGGAAGTAATTCAAGGAAATTTTGCCTGGAATGGTGGGACTGGGAATAGAAGCCACTAAGTGAATTCTGAAGATGTACAGTGGGATGCAGCTAGTACTGTACCAGATGACATGAAAAACTGAACAGTAACCACAAGGGAATGCCTTTATGCAGTGTACCATCTTAACAGCAAGTAAAATAAGAAGTTGCCTGCATTTGGAAGTGAGGAATTTCAGCAGGGAAATAAAAGGGCATAAATCAAATTTGCTGTCTAAGCATTTTAAGACTGTAAAAAGAGAATGTTAGTTTACTCAAAGGGTGGTTCATCTTTGGAACACTTTGCCTGAAGTTGTAGTTAGTAACAATAATCTAAATACTGTATCTTTAAATACAGGTTAGATCACTTCTTTAAAGAGGGTGGGATTGGAGGTCTTTATCATTGAGAAATTGCCAGGTGGCCCAGATGGGCAATATGCTCTGTCCTGTCTGTATTACCTAAGTTCTTATGTTCCTAAAATGCACCCAACTTGATCCCAGCTGCATGTTTGATCTCAGTTTGGGTGTGGCCTCTTGTTTATAGGTTTCCCAGTGTTTGTTAATGATGCCCCTACTCCAGTGTCCCAGGCCTGTTGTGGTAAAAGTGTTTGGTGCAGGTACAGGTTCTACAATGTAATATAGGTGCTCCTCTAATGACAATAGCACCATATACTGCTAGACACAGGGGGGTGTCTGGCCCTTACACTTATTTAAAAGTCTGACCAGTATTAAGAAAAGTAAATCACTTCTTCACTCAGCAGGCTGAGATTAAAACTCTCCATGTGTACAGGGGGTTGTTGCCACCTGCAAAGTGCTCCTTCACAGATGTGAAGTACTTCACGAGATCCAGGAATCAAAATCTGCACCCACATGAAAACTTCTGATACAATATAGTACTTTGCAGATGATGCATGGTGTGGAGCTAAATACTGTGACACCCCAAAAAGTAGATGTGCCTAACTTTCAGTATGAAGAAGGTGCATAGTGCATGTATCTTGAATCCATGCTACCCTGCCACCCATACCAGTGCTCCTGAGCTGCCAGCAATGGCATACATTTTACTTAATTTTGTTAAATTTTCAGATACCCATTGTACAGGGGGATAATGTAGTAAAGCAAAGTGCCATATCACATAGTCCTCTGCTGTTTGGGAGGAAGGGATTGAGTTGCTGGCTTAACCAGGATTCAGATTAGAAACCCAGTGTTCAGTCCTAGGTCCACTCCCAGAGTTACTACTAAGATCCACGACCAAGGATGACTAACTTTGAGGCAGGGGTCATAATGCAGCATCAGAGAGTGGAGCTGTGTCAGCTGTCTACTGATCAATTTGTGCATATGCCAACCTGTTTAGGGAAAGGAACCTTAAAATAAGTATATGGAAATAGAATGGAAAGCATGGTAGATTAGCTATTTGTTTTCATAGTAGTAATAAATTTGTAGTAGGAAGCTTCACACTGTGCTAATATTACAGAATCCACTGTGCACTGCACAAAAATAATAGTAAAGGTTTTAAGGACTGAAGTGCACATGAAGACATTACCTTGTACTCTTAACTGCATCATTAATTTTATTTGCAGTTTAAGGCCAGGAATTCAAGCACACTGAGCAGATGCCAACTAATTTTCAGGTATATCTAAGAGAGTTTCAGCTGAGTAAAAAAAAATACATGTAAACTCTTGAATATATACAATGCGGACCATTTGAAGTAAATTTGCAATGCATTCCTAATTTATTATCAGCCTGTTATGACAATTGATTTCATGCTGGTTTCTTAGATTTTTCAGTTTTGAATAAGAATGAATAGCTAACACAGTGCCTGTAACAAAATGCCTTGCAAACTAGAATATGCAATTCACAAGGAACTCATTTCCAACTAATTGCTGTTTCTGAGGTCAGTCTGTTTACAGCTCTGATGCAGTTCAATTCTAGCCAAGAGCAAACCAAATTAAAATACAGTCTGTACTGTACAACTGATTTAACATTGTTTGTGAAATGTTCAACTTGTTCATTGACTTCATCACTAATGCCTTGTGCTGATGTTATATTCAAGTAACATTTCAAAGTTTTTGTAAATAGTGTACTACAAATAATAGCAGTACATTTGCTTCCTGTCCATATCCTTATGGGATCATTTATGCTGGATATTTATATTGTATAGTGTTTGCTCTTTTTAGCCCCAAAATCTATGAAAATGAATGGGCTATGGTTGTGATAAAGTAGAAATGTACTGATTGGGGAAATGAGAAAATACAGTATATATATTTTTTTTCATGAATCTGCACCTACTCAATAAAGGGAAGTGTGCACATGTGTGTGCACTGCATATGTGTTTAAATAAACAACCTCTGTATGCTTGGGAGATCAGTGGCTTGTAAGAGTAGCAGATCAGCAGAAGTGACCAGTTAGCCTCTCAAGCCATTTAACCTAATGAGAAAGTCTAGCCAGGAGGACAGATAAGGAACTTATTTCAGTCTGATATACTGGTCAAAAGAACAAGGCAACCTGGAAGGCCATCCTCAGTAATCTGGAAGATCCTATGGATGGGTAAGGTAGTTGGACTGCAGGTTAACAGATTTTATGGAAACACCATTGGTGCACTGCTGTGGCTGCTAGCTGAATGCCACTCCTCTTGCTGCAAGCAGTATGGGGGGTATGATTTATCTTCACCTGCTGAATGCTGGTTGCTGCTCTGGACAGGCATGTTGCCAGTCTGGAATTGGAACTGGCTACATTGTGGAGGCATAGAGTTATGAGCTGCCAGCTGGGGGAGAATCAGAGTGTTGAGGAGGCTAGGATCCATGGACAATGTGAGAGAAATGCACCTCTTGCCCTGCCTGGGCTGTTATGTACATAGTAGCCAGGGGGATTTAAGCTAGTAGTTAAGGAGGAGTGGTCTGATGTAGAATATAACCAAGGAAGGACACAGAGGAAGGGGAACACCAGGGGAAGGACAGCAGAGCATGACAGAACATTGAGAGGAGACTAGTGTTGTGCAGAACTTTCTAATTCCAGTGGAATGAAATTCTGCGGGATTTTCAAAATTCCTCTGAAATTCTGCCAAATTTTGCCACAAACAGAATGGTGAAATTCTGCGAAAGAAAATTGTTGCAGAATGATTTTCCACAGAAAAAAAATGCTGTTCTGCAGAATATTATTCTGTGGCTCTCAATATTTTATGTGGAAATTGTTGTGGAATAATTTTCCCCTGAAAATTGCTTTTCTGAGGATCACAGTAGGTGGAATTCCACTGAAGAAACAGAGAAATTCTGACAGAAATTCCACCAGCAGAATAGCTTTTCCATGCTAATTCCACTGGCAGAATTCCTCATTCCACACAGCACTAGTGGAGACCCTTTTGAATGAGGAAGAATAAAGGGGTAACTATTCTCGCTTACATGCAGGTCAACATGAGGAACCTCCTCTAACCTTCCCCACCCCAGCTACTTGTTTCCCTAACTTTGCCCCCCCCCAGTGCTTTCAACTACCACATCAATTTGGCAGTGTACTTCTCAAACATGTCTACTACCCTGCAGTTGCCACAGATGTATCTCCTCCAGAATAGGGCTGTGATTCAGAAAGTTCAAATTCTGATGGAGTGACATTCCACAGAACTGTGGAAAATTCTACAGAATTCGACTGGTTGTGGAATTTTAACATTTAGCATGAGAAATGGTTTTCACCAAAGAATAATCCACAGTTTACATAAACTGTTGATTCATTTTCCACAATCCATGGAAACATTCTCTGCAATTTACAAAATCAGGATATAGACAGTACCTTGGTTTTGCTGGAACCTACTTAAAGGCCCCAAGGTGCATAAAGCGCGCTTCCTTCTCACTGCAACACCAAATGATATTCCACAACTTAGGATCTTCTGCTCATAGTTCCTTCTTTAATAAGAAAATTGGAATTCACTGCAATAAATCTAATTGAAATTCAAACAGTCAATTTCAAAAAAACAAAGGTGGAATACAGTGATACCTCATACAGTCCCCTCTCTCACAATCTAGTTTGTTGGTTGCAGGCTTCCTGACATGTTTTGCATGTGTGTGCTTTCTCAAAGGATGCCTGATACCCTTAACGACTCACCTTAAATAGACCTAGTGCTTAACGTGACAGTACAGAATTATAATCATGTTCATATTAATATCTAAAAAACAACATCATATTGATTTTATTTAACAAACTGGTGCTTGCCCAGAACTTATATTTCATTTCAGCACATCTGTTTGATATTTAAACTTTAAACTTAAAACTTAATAACACATACATACATCCATACAGGACAAAACCAAATTGCACAAAGTTTGGTCTGGAAGACAAAACTCCTCAGCATTTTACTTTGAACTGCTGGTGCAAATCTGAAAAGGTAAAACAAAAACAATACATCCATTAACACATCATCACCACTGTACGCACACAAACAAAAAGATTTTCTATTACTTAGTTTTTCTTTTTAAGAAAGGGCCAAATTTCTATCCTGTCATTTAGTCCAGGATGTTCCTTTGCTCATGGAGCATGGATCCAATACTGTTCTCTTTTCAACAGCAAATTATCAAAATTTCCCCCTCTAAGGAACATTACAGGCCTTTCTATAAAAGTAAAAATGAATCCACGATCATCCTTTTTTCTAGATTTGAAAATGTGCATGGCTAGAGCATTCTTTACATCTTTGTTTATAATTGCTTGAATGTGTTCATATATTCTAGTTTTAAATGCTCTCTTGGTTTTACCAATGTAAACACTACCACACTTACACTCCACTAGGTAAACCACACCGCATGTAACACATGTGATGAACCCCCTAATTCAGTATCTTTCCCTGTTGCCTTGTTTGTAAAGGTCTTAGTATTTTTCACTTTACAGCAGTATTTACAGTTACCACATTTGTGGCAACTGTTGTTCCTTGTTGGTAACCACATCCTGCTCTGTACTGCTCCAGGCTGCATGAAGTGTACTGTATAGTCCTTTACTGTTTTACCTTTTCTAAAAACAATTTTAGGACCAATTTTTTCCATTTCCCTAAGCCCTGGGTCAAGTTTTACCATATGGCAGTGCTTTCCCACAATATCAGCAGTTTCTGCTGATTGTAAGCTATGGGTACTGACAAATGTGACCTGTGGATCTGTGTTCAATTCTTTTTTTCTTTCTTTTAGGAGGTTCTCATGTGGTATATATTCTACCTGTTTCCTTGCTTCTAATATCAGGGTTTCATCATATCCCCTGACCTTCAATCTCTCAGTCAACTCATCAGCTCTTTTTTCAAAATGCTGTTTAGTGCCACAATTTCATTTGATATGGATATATTGTCCCTTGGGAATGGCCCTAATCACATGCTTGGGATGACTACTATCTGCCAACAATACAGTATTATGATCTGTTTCTTTCCTGCATAGATCTGTGACCACCCCTCCATTTTCGTTCTTGATAATAATCAAATCCAAAAAGCTGATTTGCTTATAACTAAAAGATAATTTGAACCACAAATTCAGGTTACTGTTCTCCAAATATCTAACAAAATCAAATAGTTCTTCTGCTGTCCCTTTCCATACGATCAGTATGAAACATAGAAACATTGACTTTGACGGCAGATAAGGACCTCTTGGCCCATCTAGTCTGCCCATTTCCCTACCTACAGGATAGGCCGTAGATCCTAGTTAACCAACAGCCTATTTCTTCCTACTCCCCACAAGAATTGCCTTATGTCTGTCCCATGCATTCTTGAATTCTCCCACAGTTTTAGACCCCACAACTTCCTCAGGAAGGCTGTTCCATGCATCCACTACCCTCTCTGTGAAATAATACTTCCTCACATTGCCCCTGAACCACCCTCCTTCTATCTTTAAATGGTGTCCCCTTGTTCTCGCAAGTCTCTTTTTCTGAAAGATGCTATCCTCTTGGACTTTGTTGATTCCACTGAGGTACTTAAAAGTTTCTATCATGTCCCCCCTCTCCCTTCTTTCCTCAGGGGTATACATATTAAGCTCCTTTAGTCTCTCCTCATAAGGCTTCTCTTGCAGACCCTGCACCATTTTAGTTGCCCTCCTCTGGACTACCTCTATCCTGTCTATGTCCTTGCGGAGATATGGTCTCCAGAACTGGACACAGTACTCCAGATCGGGTCTCACCAACTGTCTGTACAGAGGGATAACAACTTCCTGTTTTCTGCTGCTGATGCCTCTCCCTACACATCCCAGTATACCCCCAGCCTTCCCTACTGCCTTCTCACATTGCTTGCTAATCTTAAGGTCATCTGATATGATTACCCCCAGGTCCCTTTCCTTTTTGTTGTTGTTACTACCTCCCCACCCATTGTGTATTCTTCCCCTGGGTTCTTGTTTCCCAGGTGTATTATTTGCACTTCTTTGCATTGAATCCTAGCTGCCATACTTCTGACCATTCCTCCAACCTTGCCAAGTCCCTTTTCATCCTTTCCACGCCTCCTTGTGTATCAACCCTGTTGCAGATCTTTGTGTCATCTGCAAAAAGGCATACTTTTCCATTCAGTCCCTCTGTAATGTCACTGATGAAGACTTTAAAAAGGACTGGACCCAATACTGAACCCTGCGGTACCCCACTAGTAACCCATCTTTCTTCAGAGTGGACTCCAATTACAATTACCTTCTGTGTCCTGTCGTGCAGCCAATGTTTTACCAAGGCTATCACCCTAGGACCCACTCCCAGGATGGTTAATTTGACTATTAATCTTTTGTGTGGGACTGTGTCAAATGCCTTGCTAAAGTCTAGGTAGGCCATGTCCACAGCCCCTCCCTGGTCTACTACCTTGGTCACCCAGTCAAAGAAATCTATTAGATTAAGTCTGACATGACCTTCCGCTGTGAACCCATGCTGCCTTGGGTCCTGTGCTCCACTGGCCTCTAGGTACTCAACTATTCTTTCCTTCCGAAGTGACTCCATCACTTTTCCTACCACAGAGGTCAGACTGACAGGTCTGTAGTTTCCTGATTCTGTCTTGGTCCAACTTTTGTGAAGGGGAATCACATCTGCCTTCCTCCAGTCCTCGGGTACCACACCATCCTCCCATGATTTATTAAAAAGAGTAGCCAGTGGTTTCACTAGTTCCTCCTTAATTCTTTTAGAATTCTGGGTGAATTCCATCAGGACCCATTGCTTGTCCACCTTCAGTTTTAGGAGTTCTTGCAGAACCCTTTCTTCTGTGAAAGGACTGGATCGACCCCTATCAAGAGTGCTTCTGTTAATTGGATTAGGTACTTCCCCTCCTCTTTTGTGAATACTGAGCAGAAATATTCATTCAGTATCCTGCTCTTTCACTGTCCCCTCTGCCCACCCACCATTCATTCTATTTAGCCTCACTATCCCTCCCTTTGTCTTTCTATGTTCGCTGATGTACCCATAAAAGGTTTTATCCCTCTTCTTAACTGAGTTGGCTATCTTTTCCTTAGTTTGGGCCTTTGCTATTCTAACTTCCTCCCTGCTTCCTTCTGCCTTAACTGGTACAGCTCCCTGTCCTGCTTCTTCTCTGTTTCCTTATACTTCTGGAATGCTATCTTTTTCTTCCTGACTTTCACAGCCACCTCTTTTGAGAACCATAGTGGCTTTTTCTTTCATTTTGACTTGTTTATTTGCTTCACACAAAGGCTTGTTGCCTCTGTGATGGCAGTTCTGATGATTCCCCATTGTTGCTCCACACCCCCTTCTAGCCTGTTTGCTAGTGCTTTTCTGAGGCACTCTCCCATCTTGCCAAAGTCAGCCCTCCTAAAGTCCAGTACCTCACTTTTGTATGGCTTGACTCTGTAGCTGAGTTTAACGTGAACCACACTGTTTGATGGTCACTTGTTCCTAGATGGCAACCCACTTCTAGATCTGAGATCCTCTCACTGCCCCCGTTTGAGAGTATGATGTCTCAGATTGCTCCTTCATGAGTGGGTTCTGAAACTAGCTGTCTAAGGCCTGTCACTTGTAGGGCATCAAGAATGGCCCGGCTCTTGGATGTGGCTGCAGCAAATGTGCTCCAGTTAACATCTGGCATATTCAGGTCTCCCATCAACAGTATCTCCCCTTTCTCTGCCATTCTAAGAATGCCTTCTATCATATCCTTGTCCATTCCCTCCCCCTGACATGGGGGTCTGTACATAACCCCTGTATGGATTGTGGTTCCCTTTCCAGTCTCCAAGGTGACCCACAGTGTCTCCTCTCCTCCCTGTTTACTCTTTTGTTCAGTTGCTTTTATCCCTTCCTTTACATAGAGAGCTACTCCTCCCCCTCTTCTCCCCTGCCTGTCTCTCCTATAGGTTATGTACCCTGGTATGTTAACAACCCAGTCATGGTTCTCTGTATACCATGTTTCTGTGACTGCTACGATATCCAGGCATCCTTCTTCCATCAAGGCCACCAGCTTAGGGAGCTTGTTGCCCAGACTATGGGCATTGGTTCTCATTACCCTCCATTTCCTGATGGCCTTACTCCCTTTTGCCCCATCTCTGTCCTTCTTGCCTTTGTCACTTTCTCCATTTACCCCTGCCCTCCTCCCTATCGACACCTCTATGTTGGTGTTTGCCACACTTACTACTGTGATTATTTGGGGGGTATGTCATCGATAAAATGTTTCCACAGGTCAAGTTTGTGAAGAAAGGGATTATTGACATTCCTGATGGTATCCTCACTAGTGGTATTGAACAGTGAAGATTATGAGAAAAGGGTATATAGACAATTGAGTGATGTTGAATTTTATGTAAAGATAAAGAAAGATCCAACTATGGAATTTAAGAAATGGATAGATGATTTCTTACAGGAGGTTAAAGTGGAAGGCCTCTCACCATTACAGGTAATAGAATTTCTCCAGGTTGAGCACCCAGTAAGAGCAACCTTTTATACGGCATGTGTGATTTTGTATTTTCTTGAAACTTGGCTTCCCAGCCAAATGCCCTTTGGGGTAACCCTTGCCTCAGTGTTTACGCACAGAGGTTCTTTGTCTTTTAAATAGTTTTTTATTTTAATGGGTTCACCACAATATATCCCAGGCACACTGCCTTAGGGGTAGCTGGTCCATTCCACTGGGGTGTCAAGCAGATGAGGCATACTGATGAGTCCTGGTGGGACGAGGCGCGTGTCTATGTCTTCTGTTGGCATCCTTTGCGGGCTGTGTGAGAGGCCTTTCGGCACCATGCAATTCTGCTTAAAGTTGGACCAGCATAACATTCTGTGGTGATTTGCATATGCAGCCCATGATGCTTTGCATTGTGGGGGCATGTGTGATTTTGTATTTTCTTGAAACTTGGCTTCCTAGCCAAATGCCCTTTGGGGTAACCCTTGCCTCAGTGTTTATGCACAGAGGTTCTTTGTCTTTTAAATAGTTTTTTATTTTAATGGGTTCACCACAATATATCCCAGGCACACTGCCTTAGGGGTAGCTGGTCCATTCCACTGGGGTGTCAAGCAGATGGGGCATACTGATGAGTCCTGGTGGGACGAGGCGCGTGTCTATGTCTTCTGTTGGCATCCTTTGCGGGCTGTGTGAGAGGCCTTTCGGCACCATGCAATTCTGCTTAAAGTTGGACCAGCATAACATTCTGTGGTGATTTGCATATGCAGCCCATGATGCTTTGCATTGTGGGGGCATGTGTGATTTTGTATTTTCTTCAAACTTGGCTTCCCAGCCAAATGCCCTTTGGGGTAACCCTTGCCTCAGTGTTTGCGCACAGAGGTTCTTTGTCTTTTAAATAGTTTTTTATTTTAATGGGTTCACCACAATATATCCAAGGCACACTGCCTTAGGGGTAGCTGGTCCATTCCACTGGGGTGTCAAGCAGATGAGGCATACTGATGAGTCCTGGTGGGACGAGGCGCGTGTCTATGTCTTCTGTTGGCATCCTTTTCGGGCTGTGTGAGAGGCCTTTCGGCACCATGCAATTCTGCTTAAAGTTGGACCAGCATAACATTCTGTGGTGATTTGCATATGCAGCCCATGATGCTTTGCATTGTGGGGGCATGTGTGATTTTGTATTTTCTTTTACTATCTGCCCAAAATACATAAGGATATGGTGAACCCCCCTGGCCATCACATTGTGTCAGGGAATGATTCCCTTATGGAACCTTTGGCAAAACATATAGATTCTCATTTGCTAGAGTTGGTCAAACAGATCCCATCATATATCAAAGATACAAGAGAAATACTTGGGATATTGGAAGATTTAGCAAAAGTAAAGGAAAGCTTATTGGTTACACTAGATGTAACTTCCTTGTATACAAACATACCACATGATGGGGGGCTGGGAGCACTCAAGTACTATTTAGATCAAAGATCAGTACCTGCGCCCCTCATTACAGTGTTAACCAGATTAGCAGAACTTGTATTAAATTGCAATGTGTTATTTTATAAACAAGACTTCTTCCACCAAAAAAATGGTACAGCTATGGGTGCAAGTTTTGCACCAAACTATGCAAACCTTTACATGTGAGATCGAAGAGGGTACCATCAGGAGTGTTGATAATCCCTTTCTTCACAAAATTGACCTGTGGAAACATTTTATCGATGACATACTGATCGTATGGAAAGGGACAGAAGAAGAACTATTTGATTTTATTAGATATTTGGAGAACAGTAACCCGAATTTGAGGTTCAGTGTATCTTTTAGTTATAAGCAAATCAGCTTTTTGGATTTAATTGTTATCAAGGATGAAAAAGGAGGGGTGGTCACAGATCTATACAGGAAAGAAACAGACCATAGTACTGTATTGTTGGCAGCTAGTTGTCATCCCAAGCATGTAATTAGGGCCATTCCCAAGGGCCAATTTATCCATATCAAAAGAAATTGTGGCACTAAAGAGAATTTTGAAAAAAGAGCTGATGAGTTGACTGAGAGATTGAAGGACAGGGGATATGATGAAACCTTGATATTAGAAGCAAGAAAACAGGTAGGATGTATACCATGTGAAAACCTCCTAAAAGAAAGAAAAAAAAAACAATTGAACACAGATCCACAGGTCACATTTGTCAGTACCTATAGCTTACAATCAGCAGAAATTGCTGACATTTTGAGAAAGCACTGGCTTATGGTGAAACTTTACCCAGGGCTTAGGGAAATGGAAGAAAACTGGTCCTAAAATTGTTTTTAGAAAAGGAAAAACAGTAAAGGACTATACAATACACTCCATGCAGCCTGGAGCAGTACAGAGCAGGATGTGGTTATCACAAAGGAACAACAGTTGCCACAAATGTGGTAACTGTAAATACTGCTGTAAAGTGAAAAATACTAAGACCTTTACAAACAAGGCAACAGGGAATGATACTGAAGTTAGGGGATTCATCACATGTGTTACATGCAGTGTGGTTTACCTAGTGGAATGTAAGTGTGGTAGTTTTTACATTGGTAAAACCAAGAGAGCATTTAAAACTAGAATAAGTGAACACATTCGAGCAATTGATAACAAAGATGTAAAGAATGCTCTAGCCATGCACATTTTCAAATCTAGAAAAAAGTATGATCATGGATTCATTTTTACTGGTATAGAAGGACCTGTAATGTCCCTTAGAGGGGGGAATTTTGATAATTTGCTGTTGAAAAGAGAACAGTATTGGATCCATGCTCCATGAGCAATGGGACATCTGGGACTAAATGACAGGATAGAAATTAGGCCCTTTCTTAAAAAGAAAAACTAAGTAATAGAAAATATTTTTGGTTATGTGCATACAGTGGTGATGATGTGTTAATGGATGTATTGTTTTTGTTTTACCTTTTCAGATTTGCAACAGCAGTTCAAAGAAAAATGCTGAGGAGTTTTGTCTTCCAGACCAAACTTTTTGCAATTTCATTTTGTCCTGTATGTAAGTATATATGTGTTATTAAGTTTTAAGTTGAAAGATTAAATATGAAACAGATGTGCTGAAATGAAATATAAGTTCTGGGCAAGCACCTGTTTGTTAAATGAAATCAATATGATGTTGTTTTTTAGATATTAATGTGAACATGATTATAATTCTGTACTGTCACGTTAAGCACTAGGTCTATTTAAGGTGAGTGGTTAAGGGTATCAGGCATCCTTTGAGAAAGCACACACATGAGAAACATATCAGGAAGCCTGCAACCAACAAACTAGGTTGTGAGAGAGGGGGGCTGTGTGAGGTATCTCTGTATTCCACCTTTGTTTTTACAAAATCGACTGTTTGGATTTCATTTAGATTTATTGCTGTGAATTCTGATTTTTGTATTAAAGAAGGAACTATGAGCAGAAGATCCTTAGTTGTGGAATATCATTTGGTGTTACAGTGAGAGGAAGTGCACATTATGCACCCTGTGGCCTTCAAGTAGGTACCAGCAAAACCAAGGTACTTGTAAATATTTGTTACATTCTCTGCTGTGCACTGCTTATCCTTGGTATGGTTACTATTTCATTCTTGACAATTTACAAAATCAGTAGAAAATTATTCCATATGTTGCACAGAAATGTATTTCAAAATTCCATGGGATTTAAAAAAAGAAATTCTGAAAAGCATTTCAGAAGTGAAATTCCCATTATACATGAGTTCTTATGGCTGAATTCCACATTCTGCACAGGCATGATACTATACATCATACAGCCCTGTCAATGTATGAGGTGTTTTTCCCTCTTAGTGTGCTGGTCACTAACCACCCCCTGCTCCAGGAAAGTCTCCCTAACTGCCAACCATGCTCCTCATGTGCAAGTTCCCCTTCCAGTTTGACAACATGCCTCTCCAGAGAAACAAAAGCTCACAGTGGCTGAAGGTGTACTTCCTCCTCTCTGTAGACATAGTGGCATACATCAGGCAGTCTTGATTGCTCTCCAAGTGCGATTCTGTCCTTTGTTTTACTTTTTTATTTAAAACTTTTGATAACCAGGTTAAAAAAAACACTGGGCCACATGGCCTTTTTACTGTCTTGACCCAGTGAGAGTCAAAGAGCCTCGGACAAGTATCACAATTAACAAGACAGCCGCAAATAAATAAAAATGCCCAAAATACATGAGCAAATACAAATATCATGATTCAAACTAATGAATACCAATTATTAGAGACACACGTATAAATAACTGAATACATGAAAGGATGACATAAAGTGCATATGATGAAATATTACTGAGCTGAGCTACATAATGTGCAATTACATGAGGACTTATAATACCAGACTCTTTTCAATGATGTCTTGAAGAGATTTAACTTCTGAGCACTGCGCAAATCATCAGTCTATTCCATGTTTTTGTTGCACTCTGTTTGAAAGACTTTTGATTTTTTAATGTTTTGCAAGACGGAAGTAACAAGGAGATAGAATTTTGGGACCTCAATTATCTAGAGCTCATTCTTTGTGTAAAAAAAATTTGCATAGGGTTGTATTTAATACAATAGATAGATTTAAAGACAAAACATGACAGTTGCAAAGTGTCTCTATGTTCCAAGGGTGACCACCCAAGCATGTTATACAGGCTGCAGTGGTGTTCCCTAAATGTAGCCCTTAAAGCAAATCTACTTATGGCATAATAGAGACTATTTCTTTGCTGTATGATTTTTTCAGTTAACCCACCCCAGATCACACTCCCATAATCCAATGTAGACATCAAGCAAGCCATTGCTATGATTCTCCTTGTGTCTTCTGTTAAGTAGTCGCTTACTACATAGAGAGCACCTATTTTTTTGTGTGATTGTTTTGTAATATTACTAATATGAGTTTGAAAACTTAAGTGACTCTCTAAAGTCACACCCAGATAGTTAAAGTCAGAAACAATTTCAATATTGGTCCCATCATTGGCAGTTATTGTGAAAGCTTCTTGTAACTCATTTTATGATCAAACAGAAGAGCATTCCCTTTGTTTTGTTCTTAAGCATGAGACGATATTTCACTAATCATCCCATCAGTTTATTATACTCACTTCCCTAGTTTTGTTGAATCAAATTAGTGGTTTTATTGGCAACACACAGCACAGCATCATCCACATACAAGACCATAGAAGTCTCAGAGCAAATTAATGCTAGCTCACTTATGTAAAGAGAGAATAGCAAAGGTCCCAAAATTGAACGTTGGTACACCCCATAATCCATCTTTCTTGAATCTGACAGCACTCCGTTTAACCAGACTTGCTGCTCTCTCTAGGTTAAATAACTATGGAACCACTCAGCCAAGGAGGACCAAAAACACATGCTAATGAGCTTGTGTTCCATTAGGTCCAAGAACACTGCACCTACATACTTCCCCTCATCCATACTTTCATGCAAGTCATTCATGAACCTGACCAAGACTGTTGCTATGCCACACCCCTCACTGACACCATGCTGTACTGGTGTTAGTAAACCATATTTCTTCAAATACTCCATAATCTGAAAGTGCAATAGCCATTCATGCATTTTTCCAACTATGAACAATAAGGAAATTGGTCAATAGTTAGTTGGTAAGTTGGCCTGACCACCTTTAAAAATCAGAGCAACTATGGCTTTTTTTCCAGACATTAGGGACTATTTTTGTGTTGTGTGACATGTTAAAGATTATCTGCAATGGACTGGCAATTTCACTTCAACATATTTTAATAGTGTAGATTCTAACTGATCAGGCCCTGGACCCTTTGTTTCATCTAGTCTTTTTAATTCCAGATACACTTCCTTCCATGTGATTTTTTTAAAGTAAAATTTGGGTGTAATAGTGTTCAGTTCAGGATAATCATATAGTGATGTTTTCTAGGTTCTTTGAATTCTTGTAGATACTCAGATCAATTTATGCAATTTTCATTTGAATAATCGACCATAACTTTATTATCAGTTATCTCTTGATCATCTTTTAGAAAACTAGAAATATTGTTCTTTTCCCTTGGAGCAAGCAGATTATTTACACTCTGCCAGAATTTTCTTTTATCTTGGAAAGTGGTAACCTGTTCATTTTTATAATAATCAACTTTAGTTTTTTATTTCTCTTTTGCAATCATTTCTTAATTGCCTAAAGAGATTCCTGTGTCTTTCAAGTCTGTTTTTTTCTATAGAATAAGTTAGCAGCATCCCTATCTTTCATCAGTTGTACTAGCTTATTATTTATCCATTTATTGCTAATCCCTCTTATTCTCTTCTTCTTCTTCAGTGCTCTTTTGTTAATTATAACTGCATCTAAATTCTCTATAAATACTTCAATGGCCTTGTTTACCTCATTAGTCATAAGCAATTGATTCCAGTTGATGTGTGATCAATCTTGTTTTATTTCCAACAGTTTATCTTCATTTAATGCCTTGTTCTCCACTATTTTGTATTTACCCCTTGGTCTTTTGTCACTCCAAATTCAATAAATTAGAAGATTAGGTTAAGAAATTATTTTCTTGACAAATTGCATTGTTGTTGTTTTCAATGATTATTTTTATATATATTTTATTTATTTTGTGTATTGTATTTTGTACAATGTATGTTTAATGTTGCATTGTATTGTGATGTGAGTTTTTGTTAATTGTAAACATCTTGACTGTATATGTATTCGGTCCCCAGGTCGTACATGAAAATGGGCCTTTGGCTCATTGTACTTACCTGGTAAACAAATGTTTAAAATAAAAAAAAATCCCTGATTGCATCTGTTATGACCCCTGAAACAGTATTAAATTTCACATTATTTACTAATACCCAGTCTTTTAATGTTAACTGTTTTGTATTGCAATTCAGTCTTGTTGCTTCATTTATTGTTTGTTCTAGGTTAACTTTATGTAGCAGTAGTATTCTTTTATTGTTCGATCTAAAAAGATAATTACAAATACTCATAACACATACAGTAAGTACAAATACAAACATCAAATGCACTTTAAACATTTCCATAAATACATCTGCTCATGTAATTATCATTTTAGTTCTGCTTTTCCTTATTTCTCATACAGAATGTTTACTAAAAAATGCACTACCCTTCTTATTATAAATTCATCTTCAGATGCTAACAATATATTAATTTTTACATCATCATCACAACATTGCAGATAGGTCAACACATATCCCAGCCTTTTTTTTCTTGCCTTATCATACCAGGAGCACTTCAATATGGTATGTGTAAGGTTCTCTACTTCTTGTGCCCAACAAAAACAGTGTGAGTAAACTGGATCTCCTAGCTTCTTAAACCTTGCCATACGTGGATTTGATTCTTGAAATTCCAACCCGAATCTAGCATAGATTTTCCTTACTTTCACATCCTCTAAAACATCAAGATAGTATTTATATTTATGGGTCAAGATAGTATTGCTATACCACAGGGAAAATTTCTTGTTTTTTTCCAAGTCCTCTCGGTTGCACTTTTTAATAAGTCATTTCTTGATATGCTTTTTATATTGTGTACAGATTATGATGTTTTTAAACATTAAATCTAGTAGGTGTTCAAGACCTACTGATTTTAGTATTTGCTTGACCTTAAATACTGTAGCCATTTCTATTGCCAAAAACCATTTACCAGCCACGATTTTTTTCCTCTAAACAATTTCTAACAATTTTATTACCCTGTAAAGCATTCAGTCTAATTCAAAAATGTATTAGCCATGATTCTGATAGGGCTTTCAGATTGGTTAAACCTGTTTCTACCCATACATAGGTGGCAGGTGCTGTTGTAGGAAAGCCAGCCATAGATCTTAAAAGACTTCTTTTTTTTTGAGTTTAATAAGTACTTGTGATCTCATAATTCTGTGCCATATAATATATGTGAATTATATTTTGCTTCAGTCACATTCAGCTACTTTATGTAATAATTTTCTATACTTGATGACCTCATTCCCTAACCAGTTTAAGTTATGATCTCCCATTAATATCAGCTCCTTGTTTTTAAGCTATTCAGCCTGAATTATTAGATCTTCTTAGCCCTGTTCCTTTGATTCAGGGGGATTATAAATGCATCCCACTACTGGTTTCTTTGTTTTTCCCAATATTAGTTTGAGAAATAGGCATTCACAACCTGAATCAAGAGCTGGAGTGAATATTTCCTTTGCCTCAAGATATTCCTTGTAATAAATTATTAAACCCCCCACCCTTTTTCCCTTGTCTATCCTTTCACAGATGGTTAGTACTCATAATTTGTATTAAATTATTATCTAGTCTGGGTTTCAGCCATGACTCCATTACTAACATTAAATTGGGATCATGTGCCAAGACCCAGGTGTCCAATTCCTTTTTTTTGGCACTACATTATATTCAAATGTACTATCAATTAGCAGCTACATTCTTATCTTGAGGACCAGGATTTTCTTCAACATCTCCTGATTCAAGCAATTTTTTAAAACTAAGGTACACTGGACAATGGTTCACTTCCAAAGAATTTAAATAAATTCCCAAACTTCTAACTTCCCATTTTTCTAATAAACCAAGAACCACTTGACTTGCTCCTGTTACATTTTTATCTTGTAACAACTTCAATTGTAACCTATTAACATAAGTACTATTTTTGTCTACATGGTTAATCTTCTGTACTTCTACATCTAGTGAACAGAACAAAGCAGCATATATTATAAAACATGCTATACCCTTTTGCTGCATTGTATTAATTACTTCACAATTCCACTAATAGAGAAATCAGAAGGGAAGTAAAGATAGGTGCACCAGGTTAGAATCACCTATGCAGGTGATGCAAATCAAGAACAATGTCACTAAGGGCCAATCAAGATACTTGATGTAAAGCAAATCATATACTTAATATTTGGACCAAGTGAATGCACCATGTATATAACTTTAAATTGTTTTCTTCATCTATAATTCTTATTCTCATAAGGTGCACTGAAATCTTACCCCAGCTGTCACTTAATATTACAAAAAGACATTAACTTTAAAAACGCAGTTAATTACAAGATGACATACACTGAAAAGGGGGAAGTCACCTTAGACTAAATTCAAAGTTTTCAAAGAAATAATTTTGCTTAACTTCCTAATGCTAGATTGTAACACTATAAATATCTATAGTTTTAAACTTAATTTATATGTTAAAATCTGTATATTTTTGGCTAATACTAAAATTGTTATTAAATACTAGTCTAAATGGAAACTTGTCAGATAAGGCAACATAACCTGTAATCTGGTTCAGTCCACTTAAAATCATCTTTTCCTTACCTGTCCTGCCAGGTAACTTCACCAAACTCAGACTACTTACCTAACATGCCTATGGGCTGCCCTTAAGGGTGTGGGTGACCTCCCAGGGTATGTTCCTGGGAATTCTGCTGGCATATATTGTAAAACACCAAAGAGTCTGGGATTAGTATTTTCCTCATCTGGTAGCTGGGTAGAGTACGGTGCCATCAGATTCCATTGAGTACTCACAATTTCAGCTGGAATATGGATGAAGGTTGAGGAGTGGGGTAGAGAGACCCACACAACTGTAGTAAATCTTGTGAAATATGTGCTAAGCTTCAGGAAGAAGCTAAAAGAGTATATGGGATTTCCCATGCAGGCACAGCAAATGAAGATGGACTGGTATCATCATAGAACACACACACACACACACACATACACACAAAAACACATGCTCATTAATACCAAGTGGACCAGAAGTAATGGCTGTCTTTCCTGTGCAGCATAACATACTGCAGGCCACATGGGAGGGGCCTTTTTATCACACAGAGATTGATTTGGCAATGGGTCTATAGCTGAATTCTCCATAGTGCACTGTCCAAGGAAGGAGCATGGGGTAGGTGGCCATCTGTTTTATGTCTGAAATTAACCTGATTTTGCACCCAGTTGGGGAGATCTCATCATTTGAATGCGTGGCTATTCATGGGGGTTCATATGCAGGTTGCAGGATCCTACTTGTGTACCACCTCTGGGGCATCAGGGGGAATTGCTGCAGAAAATTTGGACTTCATCAGCAACAGAGTGTTGGAATCACCTAGGTGGCCTATTTGTGCCAATTGTAATGCTGGGGTCGATGACAAACTCCCACAGTTTGGTCAAGATCTTCTCTGGAGTATGGAATTTCTGAGCCTCACACAGGGTGTTACTTCTGTAACTAATCAACATGTCCATGCCTTAGACTTGGTATTCTCCCTGTGGCTCAAGGTCAACAACTTCAGGATGGAGCTGCTAATTTGGTTGCATCAGTGCACTATCATGTTCTTTTTCAGTGCCCCCTTTGTAGTCCACTCATTGTGGAGATGGTTTGGTATTGCCTTTGGTGTGGGCTTCAGCTGGATGGACTTGTGGCAGTATTGTATACATTGAGTATGATAGCAATATGTAACATGAGGTCAGAAGAAGCTGTGATGACCTACAATCAGACCATCAGAGTGACCTTTGATCTAATGGTGCCAATACATGTACACCTGTTGGTTTCATGCCTTGACTCACTATTGTATGATGGTAAGCTAAGGGAGATGAAGGAAAGGAGCAGAGGAGTATTGTTGTAAGAAATTCAGGGCCTCAGAGGACAAACTGGTTTTGATTGCTCACTACTGTGAGTATCAAAGAACAGTCACCCAAAAAAGGCAGGATTTCTGTCAAATGAGATTAAGCTGGTAGGAATTGATGAGCTCAGTTTTATTGATCTGTAGATCAGCTTCTAAATTTGACTTTCCTGGAACCCATCAAAACATTTTCACTCACTAAATGCAGGGTGTTTATTAAATTTTTCTCTGACAGTGTGTCCTACATTCAGGACGGGATCTCTCCAAGTGGGCTGTCACAGCTCAGCAGGGTTGGGTCTTCATGTATCAGATGCATTCAGTGGTCATGGGGAGAGTTTGGAATGATGACAACTGAAGCGGTTAATGAAGTGATCTCAAAGCTGAGGCCAACATTTTGTGAACTGAATCTAGATGTGATGCGATTACTGGTGAGCTGTGTTGGGAAGCTAGGTCCAGTGTTTGCAGAGATTATCTAGTGTTCCCTTTCAGAGGGAGTTTTCCCTGCAACATTGAAAGATGCACTGGTGAAGCCCCTTTTGAAAAGCCCATCTGTAGACCTGGTCATCTTGGCAAATTACTGGCAGTCTCTAACCTACCTTTTCTTGGGAAGGCTACTGAAAAGGTGATTGGACAGCAGTTGGAGGCACACCTGACTGCCTTTGACATCTACAGTATAAGCCTCTCCAGTCTAGTTTTAGTTCAAGGCACTGCACAGAAACTACACTGGTCAGGGTACACAATTATCTGCTCAGGGTAATGAATGGAGGACAGTGGTCAGTTCTCATTCCTCTTGATCTTGCCTCAGTGTTTTTTACACCATGGATCATGGGCCACTATTGAACTAGATCAGGTAGTATGTAGGGCACATCAGTAAAGTCATCTGCAGGTTTGAGTCCTGTCTCACTGGAAGGACTCAGAGGGCAATGATGGGAAAGATTCTCTTCTCTCCTATGGTCCTTCCCTATGGTGTACCCCAGGGCTTGATCCTTTCACCCATCATATTTGTGGTGTACATGCTACACCTGAGGAGGACCATGAGACAATATGGGGTTGGGTTTCACTGTTATGCATATGATGCCCAACTCTATCTGTCATTTGCACCTAGGACACTGGGTGCAGTTGATGTGCTAAATAGGTGTCTGGTTAAGATCCAAGATTGAATGTCATCAAGCTGGTTATGGCTTAACCTGGATAGGAGTGAAGTGCTGGTGATCAAGCCAGGTTGAAGGGGTGGAGTGTCAGCTACTGAGAGGAAGATGGGGTTTCAGCTCCACTCCTCTAGGCTCTAGGCTGCCATGAAGGTTAAAAATTGGGGGCATTCTGGATGGGGGCAGATATTCAAGGCTCAGATGTCAGCAGTAGTCTGGTATGGCTTTTACCATCTAAAGAACATCTTCCAGATTAAATACCTTATCCCCCCTGGAGACTTGGTGGCAATGGTACATGCTCTTGTCACTTTGAAGCTTAACTACTGCAGTGCCCTATACCTCTGGGTCAGTGAAGGTACACTTTGGAACCTGCAGCTGATCCTTACCAGCTTTTCAAAGTTGTGTCATGTCTCCCTGGTACTGCATGATCTGAATTGGCTGATAATTAAGTTGAATGCCTACTTTAAAGTGGGTTTTGTCACCCACAAGGCCATACACAGGGGTGACTGGTGTATTAGCTATCAGACATTTTATCACCAACATGCCTTTGTTATTTTGACAATAAGGTCTTGTTTTCATTTTCACATAAAAGTGGCATTTTGACTGATTCTTAGAGGAATGGGATTTCTTGCTGCCATGCATATGTTGGCCCTGGGCTATCTGGCAAACCTCCTATTTCCTTCACCTTTATGTATAAGCACACCTTCTTCACTCCACTGAGGCAGACCTTCTTGTGAGATCCAGAGATAGGTAAAATGCCTCTGGTGACTGGGCCTTCAAGGTGGCAGGCATTTAAAAAGGGCCTGAAGACATAATTCTTTATGCAGGCTTTTGAGGATTAATTTGTTTGTATCATATGGGTACCCAGTCTTTCATTTATATAAATGCAGTTAAATATTTACTAGAACTGTTAAACTATGCTAGCTCAGTTATTTATAATATTTTATACTGTCATAGGATTTATTTATGATATTATTTGGTATCATGTCTTTGACATTTCCTAACCTGCCTCCACAGAAGGGCACCCATAACAATAAATAAATTCTACTAATACTAATCATAAAGGCAGGTGGTATTATGCTATTGCTTATGTTTGCCAAGTTAACCTAATGACAGTTGTGACAGGGTTGTATAAGGCCCTGTCCCATTGCTATACAGAGACAGTTAAAAGCCAAGGATTTATTTTTCTGCCTTTTCCTATTTTTCCACTTGTCTATCTCTTGTCTGTCTGATTGCACAATCAGATTTTCCTTGTGGAACCTCAGAACTGGCCACTCTGATGGTGCAACAATTTTCCTCTGTCTTTCTTTTTTCACTTGCTGTTTCTATTCTTTCTTTCTCCTCTTGCTTTTCTGTGGTTAAAACATATCTATGTGGCTCTGTATGTGAAACTGGTATCCTGAGGATTTCAAATGTATATAGTTATATTGCTGAAAAGAACTGCAGAAAGCTTTTTGTGATTTGTTAGAAAAGAAAGCAAACTGGAACGCAAAGGGTTGACCTCGAGAAGCCTTTTGACCATCCACAACATTGCAGAGCTGTCAGCTGGAAAACCAGCTCTTCCAGAATATGTTAATTGGTGGCACCTGCAGACAAGACAGGATGTTCTGGTCACAGGAAAGAAATTATCAACGTTTGATACATCTTGTGAAAAAAGAAGATATCACTTAAAGAAAACAGGATGCAGAGTTTAATTGCCAGGTGAAGACATCTTATAAAAGATAGCAATGTTTGTTTAGAGAGTGAGTTAGAGAGAGAGAGAGAGAGAGAATAGAGAGAGAGAGCGAGATTAGATATTTAGAATTAAAGATACCCTCAGATAAAGGACTTTGTTTTCTTTGAGTTCTCTGTAAAAGAGCTATCCTGCATAATTTTATTTTTAATTTTATTGTTAGTGATAATAATTAAATGCTACTTGTGAATTTTATGACTTTTTCTGGTTTGGCTATACTTCCTGACCTGTCCCTCGATGACAGTTGGTGTCTGGGGTTGGATTTTTTCCATGCATATTTTACGCCAGGAGTTTTGTGCATGGGTTCTAGACTTGGTACCAGAGAAGAATAGAAGAAAGGTATGGATCTTGCAACAGAAAGCCCAGGAGTGATTACAAGAAGAATGACAGCCAAACTACAAGCAGAAACAAAAGTCCAAAGTGAGGATGTATAGCCAGATCGAGTGATGGAAGAACAACAACAGCCAGGGACATAACCTGACTGCATGTCTGCCTTCTTCAAATGGTGGACTATACAACAAAGAGAGATGAAGAAGCTGAGAAAAGAAGTGATGCAGCGACAGGATCAGCAGTGAAATCAAGAGGTGTAGTGACAGAAGCAGCAGAGGAAAGAAGAGATGTATTCATGGTTGGGTGCCTTGCAAGCTATCACAGCTAGAGGATGTGATGCAGGTCCAGCAGATCAGCAAAATGCAAATAGCTTAAAAGACATTCAATTTACAAAGCTGTGTCCCTCAGATGTTATTGAAGCATAACTGATAACTTTTGAAAGGTTTGCCGGCGCCTGCTATTGGCCAAAACAACAATGGAAAATCAGAATGGTACCTTATCTGACAGGTAAAGCCCAACTTGCCTACAGCAATAGCGATACTGTGCAGTCAGAAAACTATGACCTAGTGAAACGAGACATCTTTAAAGGAAGTGACATATCCTGAGAGACCTACAGTCAAAGATTCTTGTTCCTGAAGTATCACTCAGATGACAACCAAGGAGCCATCACCTGAGTCAAAGAACTCCTATTTAAATGGCTCCAACCAGAGGACAAAATAGTCACACAGATTATCAACATATTTGCAATGGAGCAATTCATCAACATCCACCCCATAGATGTGCAGCTCTGGGTAAAAGAACACCAACTAGAAGGTGGGAAAAGGGTGTTTCTTTCACTGAAGACTGACAAATGGCCAGACAGGCACTGCAGCAGCAAGTAGCAACCAAGGAATGGTATGACCCTCTTTTTCCCAATTTAACTATTGATCAGAGAAGAACTCAGCTGGGGGTAGCAAATCTGCATCAAAAGACTTTATTTGCTGTAACTGTAATATGCCAGGCCTTATTGCAAGACACTGCCTTAAAAATAAGGAGACTAACACTGGAGCAAATTTGGCCTTAGCCAATTGGGGCATATATTTAACAGTTGTCAAGGTGAGGGATAAGACTGTGAAGGGACTTATAGATTCAGGAAGCTGACAGACCCTGATTCATGCCAAAGTTCTGAGAAAAAATTGTGCAAAAGGACCAGGTACTGGAATCATATGCATCCATGGGGAAATTCAACATTATCCCACCACCCATGTGACTCTGAACATTAATCGGGTGTCACACCAAATGAAAATTGAGATAGTATTAACATTACCTGTACCTGTGATTATTGTAAATTACTTTGCAGGATTTGTGAAGTAAACACAGAGGGAGTAAATCCTGCTGTGTCAGCAGATGTGATAACAAGAGCACAGGCAAAGACAATCCCAGATGTTGAGGATTCTTTTCCTTTTGGTGATTTTGGATTCAGACTTGTTTGAGCACAGCTCCAAGATCAGTAAGTCCAGAAAAGAAAGACGATACCTGAAAAGACACTGGCAACAAAAGATTGATGGGCATAAGGGGTTGATATATGAAAATGTTGAAACTAAACTGATAACTGATTGTGATTTTGTAAAGATTCAAACAATTTATGACTACCAAAGTGCAACCAAATAAATTACTTATTTTCTGTATAAGGTACCTAAATTAAAAATAAACACATACGGGCCAGTTTTTCAATGGTTGACACATGGCTTGCATCAAGCCCTACATCAGCTACAGTGTTTGGCACAGCTGTACCAGTTTGTGCAAACCTGTACCCAATTTTAGCACCTCAGGTGCAGTTGTGACATTTTTTAAACTTTATGGCAGCTTGCCCGAAAGCATTGATGCAAGCCTTGTAAAAAGGGTTGCTGATTGATGCACAGTTAGACCAGCAGGGAGCTGGTCTAACTTGTGCATTTTAGTGCAGGGGACTGAAAATTTGAATTTGCATCAGGGGAACAAGCCCCCCTGCCATTTATTTGGTGCACCAGGGACTTGCAGCAGCCACATCCCCTTTGAAAATCTAGTATATGAACTACAGTCATGCAAAAACCCAAAGGACTTGGTAACACATAGCATTTCAGACCAGAGATGCTCAGAAATCCTACTTGCTACTATCAAAATCAGTTTGATTTCATCTGTGTTCAGTGTACAAATTCAGGTCATTTTGTAAAACAATTTAATCATCCTATGCTTAAAATTTAATTTGATATCAGGGAGCTTAGCTCCTGTTACATTCCATTAGTGGTGTATGTGAATGTACACCCATGTCCCCGTATTTATGTGGGCAGAACTATTAGATCTGTCAAAGTGTGCCTCCAAGAACACATTAGGAATAATCACAAGATGAGAAACTGGATTCTTCATTGAGTGCATTCTTTTATCTGGTACACAATCAGCATCCTACAGGACTGTCATTATGTGCAATGGAATATGTGCCAGTGAAACCAAGAGTGGAGGATAAAATCCAAATTTTCCAGGAGAAGACATACTGTATATATAAACATGAATGCAAATCAGCCTTTTGGCATTATTTAAGATATTGACTACATTTTTTTTTGTCATTGCTCCCCCTGCTGTATTTTGAATCATACTGGTATGAGATGATTTGTAGTTTAATAGGAAATCATTCATGATTTGATGTGTTTTATTTTGTTTCAGGTTTTCTGTCCATAATTCTAATATTCTCTGATTATGGAGTCTAAATCAGAAGATGTTAGATGATAAATTGGATTTCCTTAACAATGTATTATGTATTTTTTGGTTATCAGTTATTATTTTCATTCCTTAAATCTTCTTATGTTCTGATCTTGTTTTGCTAAACTATCCTTTTCCTCTTTTTTCCTCCTCCCTCCACCCTGCTACAAGAGTTGCCTTTCCTGTGTTTGTTCTTTCTCTTTCACCTTTGTTTGCTTCTTTTTTTTTTTTTTGCATTATGATCTTAATATTTTGGTCTGAATTTCACCATTTGCATTGACTGTTACTGTTATGATTTGTTTATTTGTACTATAAGTAAGATTATGATTTCTTTGCCACAATTTTACTTGTGCAAATTTTTTGACATAGAGATGTTAGCCTTTCTGAGTTTCTACTAAAAAATACTTTATCTTTAACTGCAGATTTTTGTAAGGATTAACTGAGACTGGTGACCTTTAAAATGAATGTTTGATTCAAGCATATATAGCATTGGTTAAGGCACTAGTTAACAAAATTGTGTTAGCATTGTGAGAACCAATATGTTGAACCTACTTGACACCATAGGTTTTGCCCTACCACTTGATCTTCTAGTTAGCATAACACTTTACAATGGTCTTGTATTATTTAAATTAGCATTCTTTCTGCATGGCCACACCTCCCCTTGGCAAAGTACAGGGTGCCTTGAAGTGGTAGGTATTTTACTTGCAGTCTCTGTCTGCTTAAGCAGAGTCTACTTGCATTTGTCACTGGAGTGAAATAAGGCTTTGGGTTTTTCAGACAACACAGGTGTGGATATGTTGTGGTGACACTTGCTTAAATTGGTGTGTTTATTATTGAGCAGCCTGGAATGGGATCCAAAGTGGTGAACTGCTTTAGAAATTGGTTAACAGATATGAGATAGAGGGTGGTGGTTAACAGTGCTTACTGTAAGGTTGTAAGGGTGACCAGATGGGTGCCGCAGAGCACAGTACTGTGACTGGTCCTCTTCAATGTCTTCTTAAATGACATTGCAAATTAACTGGAAGGGAAAATATGCCTTTGTGTAGATTATATCAAAATCTGTAATAGGTTGGACAATCAGGAGGGGGCAGAAAGAATGTGTAGGGATCTTGGGAAAATCAAGAAGTATTCAAAAACCTTTGCAGTTGGGGTTCAATGCCAGAAAGTACAAAATTATTCAACTAGGGCATAGGAACCCAGAAACTGAGTATAGGATGGGGGGATGGAGGTCTACTAAGCTGTCACGAAGCAGGAAAGTGACCTTGAGGTTATCATATCTGATGACCAAAAAGTTGCAGGGCAGTGTGTCAAAGCAGTGCATCAAAGCAGTGGATAGGGACAGTGCAATGTTGGGACACATTTAGAGAGGTATATCCTGCAGGAGGAGAGAGAGGTGGTGTTGCCATTGTATCACTCACTGGTGAGACCACACATGGAGTATTATGTACAGTTGTGGAGGATGAAACTCAGAAAGGACATAAAAAGGGTACAGGCTGTCCAGAGGAGGGCAACTAAAGTGGTACAGGAGTTGCACCAAAATCCTAACAAATAGAGAGTAGGGGATCTCAATGTGTACATACTGGAAGAGAGGAGAGCAAAAGGGGACATGATAGAGTCCTACAAGTACTCACAGGGGTGAACAGGGTGCAGGAGTGAGTCTCTTACAAAGGAAAAAGTACACCAAGATCAGAAGGCATGTGATGAGGTGGGGGGATGTAAAGGTTGCTGTGAGAAAGTACTACTTCTGAGTGGTAGACACCTAGAATAGATTGACATATGAGGTGGTGGAGGCAAAACTAGTAGGGGGCTTCAAGCATGCATGGAATAGACATAAGGGAATATTAGCAAATAGGCAGGGAGAATGGAAGGTCACCAGTGACATAATATGAGTCATACTATGGAAGGTAAGGAGCAAGGAGGTGGTTTCAATTAATTGCTCTTATAGAGAACTAATGCTTATAATACTAAAATTTACCTCCAGACAAAATGTACCTATCAGGTAAATTTTTTAATTCAAACTTAGTACTGTACTACTTATTATAATCTCAAGTGGAAGAGCATTCCATGAATTAGCAATTCGCTGGGTAAAGTAATACTTTCTTTGCAGTGTTTTGAATGTTTTAACAACACTCTGAAGTGGGTGACCTCTGGTTTTCACAGATGTGCCTTTAAAATCAGTGCCCAGTTCAGTCAGTAAATGTGGGTCATTAATTATGTCAAACATGAGAAGTAAATCACCTCTCATGTGCCTGGTCTCCAATGATATATGATTTAATTTTTGCAAAGGATCTTCATATGTCTCATGCTTGGTGTCAAAAATACATTTAGTGAATTTTCTATGGCCTCTTTCAAAAGCAGTTGGAGTCTGGCAGAGGTTGTCTGAACCTTCTCTTGCTGAGCAGTTGGGGAAAGGATTTAGTTGCTGGATAAGCTTTAAATTATTTTTCGTCTGTGGACTTTAGAGCAGTAGTGCTGACTTGTTTAATAGTGTTGTGTGGTGTGTGTTGGGGGTCATAGTGGAAGCTGGATATTCATTTATCTTTTCTACAGGCATTGTGAGCAGTTTTCTGGAACATTCTGTCCTTCTCAGTCAGGATAAATTTACAGCTCATTGGGGTTTAAATACCAGGGCTTCTCACATAGCAGTGCTGCAGAAGCAGTTGGGGTCTGGCAGAGGTTGTCTGAACCTTCTTTTGCTGAGCAGCTGGGGGAAAGGATTTAGTTGCTGGATACACTTTAAATTCTTTTTCAGTCTGTGGACTTTAGGGCAGTAGTGCTGACTTGTTTAATAATGTTGTGTGGTATGGGGGATCCATAGTGGAAGCTGGATATTCATTTATCTTGTCTACAGGCATTGTGAGCAGCTTTCTGGAAGATTCTGTCCTTCTCAGCCAGGATCAATTTACAGCTCAATGGGGCTTAAATACCAGGGCATCTCACATAGCAGTACTACAGAAGCAGTTGGGGTCTGGCAGAGGTTGTCTGAACCTTCTTTTGCTGAGCATTTGGGGAAAGGATTTAGTTGCTGGATAAGCTTTAACTTCTTTTTCATTCTATGGACTTTAGGGCAGTAGTGCTGACTTGTTTAATAGTGTTGTGTGGTGTGGGGGATCCATAATGGAAGCTGGATATTCATTTATCTTTTCTACAGGCATTGTGAGTAGCTTTCTGGAAGATTCTGTCCTTCTCAGCCAGGATCAATTTACAGCTCATTGGGGCTTAAATACCAGGGCTTCTCACATACCAGTACTGCAGAAGCAGTTGGGATCTGGCAGAGGTTGTCTGAACCTTCTTTTGCTGAGCAGTTAGGGAAAGGATTTAGTTGCTGAATAAATGTTAAATTCTTTTTCAGTCTGTGGAATTTTGGGCAGTAGTGCTAACTTGCTTAATACAGTGTTTGCGTGTGTGTGTGGGGGCCTTCCTCCAGAGGAGATTGCAGTGCTTGGAGGTGCAGTGAGGGGCAGACACAGGGCTTATACACTCTCGTGAGAGTCATGTGTGGGCCCTAATCCCAACCTCCCCACCCTTCCCTGCCCAAAGCACAGCTCATTTATAGGGGAACACCAGCCCTGCAATTGGAGGAAGGGGGTTCATGTGCAGCTCATGTAGTTCTATCCAATAATGCAGCCATGGGGCAGGAAAAAAACATAGGTAGGTCTAAAATAGGAGTACAGCATCCACAATGTGGAGGCCTTCAACTGGAATATATTAGATAAAATTTCTGTTAGAGACTGGGCTAGGAGTAGTAAATTCTACTTGCTGTAGGGATAGTTAGAGTGGAGAGACTGTATAGGTAGTGTGGACCATGTGTAGGATTGTTGGGTGCAATGGTTGTGGGGTAACAATGCAGATGAATATACTGTGGAGGCTGAGAGGGTGCCCTATATGCCACAGGCTAAGGAGGCTCAAGGAAGAGGTTCAGTGGCTTGGCACATAGCTGGGGAGGTTGAGGGATGAGGGGAGATTTGCATCAGTAGGAGAGCTGACATCTGAGAGTATTGTGGAGGCACTACAGAGAAGGAACAGTGGGTCAAGGGAGGGATGGAGCAAACTAGACAGGGAGCCTGCTGATGAAGGATGGACTCTAGTAGGACCTGGAAAAAGAGAAGCAGAGGTAGGCAGGGGGAAGGAGAAAGCACATAGTAAGGCAAAGGGGATAGGAAACATGTTTACTTTACTGGCAACACTTGGGAAAGAGGATGCAGGAGGTGATTGCACAAGGGGTAGAACTCACAAAGAAGAGGGAGTGAGGGGAATTACTAGTGGAGAGATTGAGCATGATGTGGCAGGGGGAGGGATAATACTCGGAAAGGTGAGGAGGGAGAGGAAGAGGGAGGTTGGCGGTCAAACAGGCAGAAAGGAAGGGGTCTTAATTGGGAGGGACAGGGGAGAAGACACTGGGGCACAAGGTAAAAACACAGTCTTAAGTGGCTCCAAAAATGAGAACCTGGGTGGGGGGTTGGCAATGGGCACAAGGAAAGAGGAGGGGGGTGTACTGGTGTTTGGAGGACTCCATACTCAAGGGGATTGGATGGGGCAGCAAGGGGAAGAGGCACAGTCAGATATGGGTGGAGTCCATACCAGGATTAAAGGCAGACATGGCAGGACAGGCAATCCTATGGTGCATAAAGAGGGGTAGGAGGAAACCACACATTGTGGTACATGTGGGGACAAATTACCTAGAGGGGGAAATGGTGTAGGTAACAAGGGAAAGGACTGAGGGAGTGGGAAGGTTCTGCGAGGAGACTGGGGCATCTGTGGCCTTCTCTGAAGTGCTCCCAGTACCCTGTGCATGCACAGTGAAAAAGGATAGGATTAGAGAGTTGAACACGTAGTTGGTAGAATGGTGTTGAACTAAGGGGTATGGGGTTGAGAATGGCTGGGGCAGTACCTGGGATAATAACAACTTCTCTGCAAGGGATAGGCTGCACCTGAGTGGGGAGGGGAAGAAGGTAATAAAGCAAAGACTGGGGACGTATATTGCGACAATGGTGGATTTAAACTAGATGGTTTGGCAAGTAGACAGCAGGTAGGCTGGGATCTAATAGAGTGGAGTCACAGCCTACCCCCCCCCATGCTGGCAGAGAAGGACTCGGGGTGGCCAAAAAAGGAGGAAGTAGAAGGGAGGAGATGGAGGCTAATGAAGGGAAGGGGGCATTATGGAGGGTGATCTCACTGAATGCAAGAAGCGTAGGAAACAAATCTGCTGAGCTACAGGCAATCTTAGCAGTATGGAGGATGGATATTGCAGCTGTCACAGAAACATGAGCAACTGAGCACCAGAACTGGGATCTGGCAATCCCAGGATACAAATTATACAGGAAGGACCATAAAGAGGGGAGGGTGGGTGAGGTGGCAGTCTATGTGAGGGACAGGATCAAATACACAAGGGACGAGGGAGAAGAAAGGAGAACAGAGGCAATTTGGCTGCAGTTTCTAGACTCAAAGGGTAGGAGATTGAGGTTTGGGTGGTATACAGGCCACTGTCCTAGTCTGAGGAGCTTGATAGGGAGTTAGTTGGACAAATCAGAAAGGTTTGTAGAAAAGGGAATGTGGTCATTGTGGGGGATTTCAACTTGCCAGGGGTTGACTGGAGCATTCCAGTCACCTCCAGTGCTAGGGAGCAAGTGTTCATGGACGTGATTCAGGAGAGTCTCTGACACAGTTGGTTACTGTACCTACTAAGCTAAAGAACACTTTAGATCTGGTATTGTCGAATGGGGAGGCAGTGAGGGAAATAAAGGTAGAGGACCCACTAGCCAACAGCAATCACCAAACGATGTGGTTTAACATCACAATGTGTGGGGAGCCAGAGAAATCAGTTACTCGGGTGGTAAACTTCAGGGGGGTGGACTTTGGGAGGATGCAGGAAGTACTGAAATGGAAACTGGATGGCATAAAGCAGAAGATGGACATGGAGCAGAAATGGGATATTATTAAATGGAGGGTTACAGAGGCAACAGAAGCCTGCACCAAGGCACAGAGTAAGAGGAGCAGAGCAAAAAAAAACATGCTGGTTGAACAGTGAGGTTGTGGAGGTGGTGAGGGCAAAATGAGTGGTGCACCAGAGGTTTAGGAGGATGGGGAAAGAAGTGGACAGGGTGGAATATGCAAGATGGTCCAAGGAGGTGACCAGAAAAGTGAGAGAAGCCAAGGCCCAGAGGGAGCTGAGATTAGCACAGGGAACAAATGGGGGGGAAGACTTTTTCAGATACATCAGGGAGAAAAGGAAGTGCAAGGAATCAACAGTGAGGATAAAAAAGGGTGGGGAGTAGATAGAAAAAGGGGAGGAGCAAGCAGAAGCACTGAATGAATACTTTTGCTCAGTGTTCATGGAAGAAAAGGGGGGACCACTACCAGCATGGGCTGGGAGGGTGGGTACAGGGGGAATGGAGGTGACAGATGGAAGAATTGAGGCAAGTAGAGTCCTAGAGGGATGGAGGGCACTGAAGGTAGACAAGGCACCAGGGCCAGATGGTATCCACCCCAAGGTGCTGAGGGAGATGGCAGAGGTGTTGACAGAGTCGCTGGCAGATCTGTACAGCACCTCACTGGAGTCAGGATGTGTGCCACTGGACTGGAGGATGGCACATGTAGTACCATTACACAAGATCGGGCCAAGGAATGAACCGGGTAATTATTGTTCAGTAAGTCTCACCACCATAGTGAGCCAACTCATGGAAATGATACTAAAGGAAAGACTAGTGTCGTACCTGGAGGACAATGGTCTCCAGGATGTGAGGCAGCATGGGTTTGTTTCAGGGAAGTCTTGTCAAACCAACCTCATACAATATTATGACTGGGTGACAGGTGAGCTAGACAAGGGTCATGCGGTGGATGTTCTTTACTTGGACTTTAGCAAGGCCTTCGATTCGGTGCCTCATGGGCAGCTTGGGGGGATGCTAACTGGTGTTGGGGTAAGGGCAAAAATGATAAACTGGATTATAAGCTGGCTGAGGGCTCTGTGTTGGGGCCAGTATTGTTTGCGCTCTTCATATCAGACATTGTACATGGGGTGGTGAGCAACGTAAGTCTGTTTGCTGACAACGCCAAAATTGGAACAGTGGTAGATGGAGAGGAGGGATAGAAGCAGCTGCAGGGGGACTTATGCAAGCTAGAGGAGTGGTCAGATAGGTGGCAGCTTGGGTTCAATGCAAAGAAGTGTGAGGTTATGCACTTTGAGGTGAAGAACCCAAGGAGACAATACAGGCTGGGGGGGGGTTAAGCTGGAGATCACTGAGGAGGAGAAGGACCTAGGGGTAATGATAACAGGGACCATGAACAACACTGCCCAGTGCAGGAGAGCAGCTGCAAAAGCGAACAAAATGCTGGGGTGCATAGTGAGGGGGTTTTCATCCAGGCAAAGAGAGGTGATCTTGCCCCTCTACAGGTCACTGGTAAGGCTGCACTTAGAGTATTATGTGCAGTTTTGGAGGCCATACCTAAAGTGTGATATCAGGCTACTGGAGGGGGGTACAGAGGAGGGCAACAAAGATGATATGTGGAATGGAGGGGAGAGACTATGACAGCATGGTGGTACACCTGAATATGTACACCCTGGAGGACAGAAGGGACAGGGAGGACATGGTAGAGACATTCAAGTTTCTGAGGGAATCAATAAGGATGGGACAAATGGGGTCTTTAAGTTAAGGATGGGGAGGATCACCAGGGGGCATGGGCTAAGAATAGAAGGGGGAAGATTTAGGAGGGAAATGAGGAGACACTATTTCACAGAGAGGGTGGTAGCAAAATGGAATGCCCTTCCAGAATGGGTGGTATCATGTAAATCTGTGAACAGCTTCAAAAGGGCATGGGACAGGGAACAGGGAAGAGTGGGGGTGGGGGAGATGGGGGTGGCAGTGGGATGACAAAGGGGACATGGTGTGGGGCAGCTGCAAACTAGGGGTGTTGGCTGCAGACTTAAATAGACCGGGTGGTCTGTTTCTGCTGGCACATTCGTATGTACGTATGTTCATATGTTGTCTGTATCACCTTTTTTGAGGGGCACCATAAATGTAGTAGAGGTGGAACAATGAATACGCTCTAAACAGCAGTATTAGTATGTATTTTCCCTTAAAGAAATATTTATTTTTTATTGCCCAAATAATTTTATTTGTTTTTATAATTGCCACATTAATCTGCTTTGTGCATCCCGTGTCATGAGACATGCATAGTCTCAAGTCCTTTTCATTTTTGTAACTGATAAGGACTGGCCACATTGAGTGTATGAAAGCATTTTGTTTTTCTTTTCCAAATGCATCCACTTTGCATTTTTCCATGTTAAAGCACATACACAAAGTCTTTGGCCATAATGAGAAACTATCTGAGTCACTTTGTATATTTGCCACTTGTGAAGTTGTTTTTAGTTGGTCCCCCAAGTTTTGAATCATCAGCATACTTTGGTGACCAACAGATTATATGTCTAGTGAAGTCAGATATAAATACCTGGAATAATATGGGAATTTAAACAGATCCTTGTGGGATATCGGTTGTAGCCCTGCCCAAGTCTGAGAAGTGAATTTTGCCTAGGTGGCCATGTCATATTAAGGTTAAGCAATGCAAAGCTCAGACTTCAAAAAGCACTCCAGGTAGTAAAGAGTTTTTATCACCACACTCGGTGACCTATCCTTCAGCCACCCAGTAATCCAGTTCTGAGTTTTTTATTTATATCAGTGTTTTTAAACTTTTTTAAATAATGGTCCAAAGTGGCTCCAAGTCAAATGCTTTACTAAAGTCAAGGTACACTAAGTCACATGGTTCTTTCTTGCCAAATGTTTGGTTAATTTTGTCATAAAGACAGACTAGAATGGTGGTACAACTTCTTTCTTTTTTGAAACCATGCTGGTCATGATCTTGATCATCTAGTGTAGCTAGGATATTGCCTTTGATTAGACATGCTGTACAGTACCAGTAACTTACAAACAATCAGAGTGAGGCTGACAGGACTTTAATTGCTTGGGGGATCCTTTGTTCCTTTTTTGGAAATCTGAACCACATTAGCTGTCTTCCATTCGCTAGGCACTGTCTCTGAGTTGACAGATTCTTCAAGTAGGATTTTGAGGGGTATAACAAATGTTTTGACATGATTTGTAGTATATGATCCAAGATGTTATCTGGCCCCAGAGAAGAGTTGGCCTTTACTTTTTAATCTTATTTTAAAATCTGCTATATATATTTCACTCTTCTCAAGTTACCAGTGTCCTGAGATGCAACTGGCTTTGTGTTTTGTACAAACACCCCACAAAAGTAACTGTTAAATGTTTTCCCCTTTACCATAGGATCATTTATCATAGCATTGTAAAAGACCCAGAGGCCCAATTTTTTTGTGAGATTATATAAGCAAAGAAAGCTTTACTATTCTCTTTGTATGCATTTATGCTGCAATAACATTCCATATTAATGCTAACCTTCCCTTGAGGAATCTCAACCCACCTTCTTTTGTAACCTTATAAATGCTTCCCACAATGCCAACTTTTTAGTGCTGGGATAAGATTTATATAGCTTATCATTTTTATTTAGGAGCTTCTTAATTTTTCTATTTAACCACTTTGGCCTTATTTTATTATTGTTATATTTATTAACTTTAGGTATATATTTGTCACTCGTGGAAAGAATAGTTGATTTTAATAATTACCAGGTTTCTTCTATATTCCTTTTAGCCAATACAATGCCCCAGTCAATGTTGACTAGGTCTGCATTTAGTTTAGAAATATTTGCTTTACTATATAGATAGGTTTGAGTTATCCTTTTACTAACGATGTGCTCCGTAATGACCTCAGAATGAACAACATTATAGTCACTACTGCATGGGGTGGATGCATTTTGACAGTTATTAATAAAGACTTCATTGGTTTCCAAGACAATATCTAAAATATTAGCACCTCTGGTTGCTTCAGTTACATATTGTTTCGAATGAACTTGTTCACATACAGTTACTAGATTCTTCCAAGCAGTACTTTATGCAGTATAGCTACTCCAACTAATGTCACCCAAATTAAGGTCAACCATGAGAACTAAATTACCAAGTTCACTTGCAGCTTTAGCTCATATACAGTTTCATTTGTAGTTTCCAATGGGGATATCAGGTGGTCAGTAACATACTCCCACAATCAAGGGATAAGTCTTTTTTGTATGAATCTTTACCCAGATTGTTTAGTTGTGTATGGAGTATTTCTTACATGATCAGAGTTATCAACAGAATTAATGTTGTTTAATATGTACAGGGTTATCCCTTCCTTCCTGTTGGTTTTATTAAACTTGTACAGATCATATCCTTCTATACTGTTTCTTCACTCTATATTTTCTGACAACCATGTTTCTGATATTGCTATCATATCAGTGTCATTTTTGAGAATTATTGTCAATAATTCAAAAGACTTTAATCTCATGATGTGAGCATTAAGGAGCATACAATTCAGGTGTCTTCTGCTAATTTTTTTTTTTTTTTTGTTACATATAAACATATGACAAGCCAGCAGAAGAAGTCTTTCTAGTCAGTCTAGTCTGTTTATGTTGCAGGGTTCTCTGCATCCAACAAATGAACCTGCCCCCCAACCCACCCCGTCTCCTCTGCCCACCACCTCTACAACATACTGTTTCCAATGATATCACTTCCTTAGGAACCCCATTCCAACCTGCCACTACCCTTTTCATGAAGAAATGGTGCCTGATCTCTCTCCTATTCCTCTCACCTTCAGCTTGATACTGTCCCCCTTATGGTCCTGTTCCCACTGATCTTGAAGAGACTGAAACTGACAACATTATTTACTCCTTTTAAATATTTAAAGATCTCAGTCATGTCCTCCCTCTCTCTCCTCTCCTCCAGTGAGTATGTGTTCAATTCTTCCAGTCTCTCCTCATATATCCAACCTCGCTGGTATCTTTATTGTCCTCCCTTGGACTGACTAAAGTAGATTTATATCAGTTTTTTAGGTATGGACACCAGTACTGTATGCTTACTCCAGGTGAGGTCTCACCAACAGTCTATACATTGGCAGTGCTGTATTATGTTCTCCTGCCTACTGCTGATCCCCTTAGTGACATAGCCCAACTTTTAATTTGCATTTGCTGCTGCCTTTGTGCATTGCCTGGAATGTTGTAGGGTGCTAGTGATTATCACCCTCAGGTCCTGTTTCTCCTCAGATGCAGATATTCAGGCTTCACTCATGCTGTATTTGGTTCTTGAGTTCCTGGCTGCAGTGTGCATAACCTTGCATTTTTTCATATTAAAGCCATAATCTTTGTAACGAGCTTCCTGAATTAGTGGCCTTAATGAAAGAGGGACACCTGGAAACCGAGGCAGTCACAGAAACATGGTACATGGAGAACCATGACTGGGATGTCAACATACCAGGGTAGACAATCTACAGGAGAGAAAGGGAGGGCAAAAGAGGAGGAGGAGTAGCAGCTCTCAACATATGGGAAGGGATCAAAGAAATGGAACTAAAGGGTAAATGGGGAGGAGAGGAGGCACTGTGGGTTAGCTTGAAAACAGGAAATGGCACCGCAATCTGCACTAGGGTAGTATATAGATCCCCATCTCAGGGGGAGGAAATGGGCAAGGAAATGATAGGAGGCATCCTTAGAATGGAAGAAAAAGGGGAGATATTGTTGATGGGGGACCTGAACATGTCAGATGTTCACTGGAGCACATTTATTGCAGTCACATCCAAGAGCAGGGTCATTCTTGATGCCCTACAGGGGGCATGCTTCAGACAGCTACTGTTGGAATCCACTCAGGAAGGAGCAATTTTAGGCCTGGTGCTCTCAAATGGGGACTGAGAGAGGATCACAGATTTAGAAGTCAGTAGCCATCTGCGAACAAGTGACCACCAAACAGTGTGGTTCACGATAAACACAGCCATAGAGTCAAGCCATACAAAGGCAAGGGTACTGAACTTTAGGAGGGCTGACTTTGGCAAAATGAATGAGTGCACTAGCAAATGAGCAGGAAGGAGTGGTGGAAGAACAATGGGGAAAAATCAAAACTGCCATCACAGAGGCAATAAGTCTTTGTATGAAGCAAATAAACAAAAGAAAATGAAGTAAAATAACACTATGGTTCTCAAAAGAGGTGGTGGGGAAGGATAGGGAGAATAAGATAGCATTCAGGAAGTATAAGGAATTACAGAATTAGCAGGACACAGAACTATATCAGTTAGTGCAGAAGGAAGTGGGGAAGGCAGTCAGAATAGTGAAGGCCCAAACCGAGGAAAAGATAGCCAACTCAGTTAAAAAGAGGGATAAACCCTTTTATAGGTACATTAGGGAGCGAAGAAAGACCAAGGGAAGGATAGTGAGGCTTAATAATGGGGAGGGGAGGTGGGCAGAGGGTGACAGTGAAAAGGCAAAATACTTTTGCTCAGTATTCACAAAAGAAGAAGAGGGGGAGGTACCTAAATCAAACAATAAAAGCAATCTGGACAGGGGGTTGATACCAATCCATTCACAGAAGAAAGGATCCTGAAAGAACTCCTGAAACTCAAGGTGGACAGGCAATGGGCCCTGAAGGGATTCACCCCAGAATGCTAAAAGAACTAAGGGGAGACCTGGTGACACCACTGATTAACCTTTTTAACAAATTATGGGAGGATGGTGTGGTACCTGAGGACTGGAGGATGGTGGATGTGATTCCCTTCACAAAAGTGGGAGCAAGGCAGATGCAAGAAACTACAGACCTGTTACTTTGACCTCAGCGGTAGGGAAAATGATGGAATCACTTCTGAAAGAAAGAATTGTTGAGTACCTAGAGGCCAGTGGGGCACAGGACCCAAGGCAGCATGGATTCACAGAGGGAATGTCATGTCAGATGAAACAAATAGATTTCTTTGACGGTGACCGAAGTAGTAGACCAGGGAGGGGCTGTGGATATGGCCTGCCTAGACTAAAGCAAGGCATTTGACACAGTCCCACACAAAAGATTAATAAACAAGTTAGCCAGCCTGGGAGTGGGTCCCAGGGAGGTAGCCTGGGTAACAAATTGGCTGGACAACAGGATGCAGAGGGTAACAGCAAACAGTACACTCTGAAAAAGGGGGGGGCTACTAGTGGGGTACCGAAGGGTTCAGTACTGGGACTGGTCCTCTTTAATGTCTTTATAGGTGACATTGCAGAGGGTCTGGAAGGAAAAGTATGTCTCTTTGCAGATGACACAAAGATCTGCAACAGGGTTGATACACAAAGGGGGGTGTAAAAGGATGAAAAGGGATTTGAAAAGGTTGGAGTAATGGTCAGAAGTATGGCAGCTTAGATTCAATGCAAGGAAGTGTAAAGTAATGCATCTGGGAAACAAAAACCAAGGGGAAGAGTACACAATTTGGTGGAGAGGTACTAACAACAACAAAAATAGAAAGGGACCTGGCGGTAGTAATATCAGATGACTTTAAGGTAGGCAAGCAATTTGAGAAGGCAGTATGGAGAGCTTGGGAGAAACTGGTATGCATAGGGAGAGGCACCACCAGTAGAAAACAGGAAGTTGTTATCCCTCTGTACAGGCAGGTGGTGAGACCACATCTGGAGTACTGCATGCAGTTGTGGAGCCCCCATCTCAGCAAGGACATAGACAGGATGGAAGCAGTCCAGAGGAGGGCAACTAAAATGATGCTGGGTCTGCACCAGAAGCTGTATGAAGAGAGACTGAAAGAAGCTTAATACCCTTGTATACTCTTGAGGAAAGAAGGGAGAGGGGGAACACAATAGAAACTTTCAAGTACCTCAAGGGAATCAACAAAGTCCAAGAGGGAAGCTTCTTTCAGAAAAAGAGATGTGCCAGAACAAGGGGGCAAAATTTGAAGATAGAGGGGAGATGGCTAAGGGGCAACATGAGGAAGTATTTTTTCATGGAGAGGGTGGTGGATGCATAGAACAGCCTTCCTGAGGAGGTCATGGTGTCAAAAACAGTGGGGAAATTCAAGAATGCATGGGACAAACATAAGGCAGTTCTAGTGGGGGGGAGGAAGTAGGATATTGGTTAACTAGGATCTGCAGCTTATCCAATAGGTAATGAAATGGGCAGATTTGGTGAGCCAAGTGGTCTTTATCTACCATCAAAGTATATGATCCCAATTCTATAAGGGATATGCCATGCATAGAAGCAATACACCAAAAAAGAATGGTGTAACTAGCAAGATACTCCCTCAATTGTGACATGCAGTATTCTAGAAACCGCACCTGCGACATGGCGGGAACCACTGCACCATAGGGCACAAATGTGGCAGTTATGCCAAACCCTGAGATACACAAAAGTATATTGTGAGATGTGATAAAAGCGCAGCAGCAGATACACCCGAAATGGGATTCTAGAGGGCACCAACCTGCAGGATATGCCAATAGCAATTGGAAGAAGTTACGCCAGGTTCAGCTGGTGTAACCCAGCAGTGTATAAATGGAACTGAAGGAGACACACATGAGTGAGAATTACACTGTTGAGGAAGCAATGCACACAGCCACATTGAGTGAGTGACAGAGAAATGGCAGCCCCAGTAGCCCTACTAGGTATACTACTGGCAGCAGAGAGATGGCGTAGGCACCACAGGAGGTATGAAGGCAGAAACCAGGGGAATAGGCAACCACAACAGCAGCCAAGACCAGCCAGACACCGTGTATTACATGTGTACTGGACAAGGAAGTCATACATAGATCTCAGGGTGGAGCAGTGCATCACACGAGATCGCCTACCAAGTGCCACCACAGCAGAGCTGTGTGATGACCTGAGGGAAGATCTACAGATCACCACCTGTAGAGGGCATCCTGTCCCTGTGGAGGTGAAGGTCTGTGCAGCATTTTGCATCCTTGCTACAGGGACCTTCCAAACATCAATGGGTGACACTCTTGGCATCTCACAGCCTGCCACATCACGGTGCCTCTGGTAGGTCCTGGATGCACTGGTGAAACGTGTGGACAGGTACATATGATACCTGTGGGATGTACAGCAGCACCAGTCCCTGAACCAGGCATTCTATGATGTGGTGCAGTTTCCCCATGTACTAGGTGAAATAGACTGTACACATGTGGCTATCAGGGCACCACCAGGTGAGGCTGACATCTACATGCTCCGTAAGGGGTACCATTTCATGAATGTGCAGGTTGTATGCGACACACAGTGTAAGATCCTGGATGCAGTGGCCCAGAGTCAGGAGAAATCACAGATGGATGGCTCCTCAGTAGGTCACAGTCACACACACGGAGGACACAAGTGTCCTGCTGGTGGAAACCAAAATGTGCAGTGTGCTCATGATGTACCCTTCTAACCCCACAAGTGATAGTGAATACCCACAGCTCCCGTGGGTCATAACACCACTCAGACATCCACACACCACAAATGAGCATCAGTACAATGAGTCCCATGCAGTAACAAGGATCCTGATCGAACACACCTTTTGTATTCTCAAGGCACGCTTCAGATGTCTCAACCAGTCTAGTGGAGCACTCCAGTACAGTCCTGAAAAGACATGAAAACTCTTCCTAGAGTGCTGTATCCTGCATAACCTGGTACAGAGGAACCACATACCAGTGACAGACCATGATGGCATGGAGGATGACAGGGATGGAGACCACCATGACCATCCTGTGAGGCAGCTGCTGGCCCATGCTGCACTGTGCCATGCAGGACAATGTGCCAGATGGGAGCTCATTGAACAACACTTTGAATGACAGCAAACACCACTATGCATTGTGCACCGGCAGAGTGAAAGGAGAGAACTCTGGACACCAGACCAGCATACAGACCCCTTGCCCGGTGCTGAACATATGGCGGTGTGGCAGTGTGCACAGCATGCAGTGACCCTGTCCTGTGTCAAGCGTCTGGTGGGTATTACATCCACATGTACTGTGTGGTCACAGCAAGGTGCACTCATGGACAATAAGGCATGCTGGAGACACACAGACCCTGCACACCACCCTGGTCAGACAGCCAACACATGTACCACCAAGCAACATATCACAGTGCCGAAGTAAACACACCCCCATCACGAGGACCACCAGAACACATGTGTAGGAAAGGCATGGACAATGTGTAGCTGTTCAGATATCGGATACACTGACATGTGCTGTGCCACTCAGATGCTGCACACCGACCATGATCACTGGCTGAATAACAGTGCTGTCATGGTAGGTGTGTGGCACCAGGATGACGGTGCACCCATGGCACACAGGGCCTGACCTGCACAGCAATGTTGGGGTCTAGCCATGGCCATGAACAGGAAACCCCCCACCATGCCCATGTCTACAGTGCATGGTACTGGTACAACATTCATGTGGTCTGCACAGCCCATGCCAGTGAGTCATGGTAGGATGTGGTAAATGATGCAATTGCGTACATGAACTGACACATATGCGGTTCACATCCATATCACATGCGGCAATGCTGCCATGCATGTTCAATACTGGCATGACAGGCTAGCAGAGGCAGAGGCTGCATGTAATGCAGATCACAAATGTGCAAAGCCTCAGTAATACACCCTCACACAACCCCCCCCATACACGTAGTGAGTGATGCATGTGTGAGCGGTGTAATGGTGTGTAGTGCAGCCACAGAATGAGCTGCATACTGCATGCAACTGTGGGGACACAAGGTCCATCTCTGCGACTTGCGTGAATAGTTCCCACACATTTTGCCACATGTGCGAGTTGCAACGTCTGCACGTGGTATATGCAGTAACACGTGCACTATACATGCTGTGCACGGCCTGCCGTGTGGAGCATTGCAGAACATGATCTAGGGCACACAAGTCAGTGCAGGCTGCCTAAACGAACATGGCAAGCAGGGGAAGGCTGACCCTAAGTGGCAGGGCACCAAACTTTACCCTCCAGGAGACTGCACAGCTCATCAACCTTGTGCAGCAGTGGTGCAAGACACTCCTGCCACTAGGCTGTAGGGTACACACCTCCAATGACAGGGACTCCGTGTAGTGGCAAATAGTTGTGCACCTGCACCACCTCACTGGTGTGAGGCATACTATCAGACAGCTGAAGCACAGGTGGCAGGACCTGTGTAGGTGTGACCCACAGATCCTGCAGCACATGATGGATGTCACCAGGGAAAGTGATGTGGCCATGAGGACTGGGCAGAGGCCTCCAGAAGGTGAGTAGTGATGTGTTGGTGTCTCCCTGCTTTGGACACATGTCACCCCTTATATGTACTGGTGCACCCCACACTGACGCATGTCTCCACCCATGTCTCCACAGGCCACAGACATACAGACTGTGCCAGTGATGAAGATGTTGGACAGGCGGATCCGGCAGCGGCAGAAGCAAACAGGGGTGGTAAGTGCCAGCAGACCCAGTCACATGGCAAAGCATGTTCTGCATGTGTGATGGGCTGTACTGTGCATCATGGTAACACAACAGACAGTGGCCCAGAGACACTGTCAGTGCATGATGCGTGCAACACAGCATAGCTCCACCCACACGTGTGTGTGTGGAGTGTGTTGATGTCAGATGTGGGATGCCTATAGCACCACTGTTGCCAGTGAGGTGGTGGCAAGAACATTGTAGTGGGACAGGCCTGGCCACAGTGGGTTCAGCCATGCTGGCAGCTGTGCCATGTGGCATTCCTCTGTCAACTCTCTACACCACTGTAATGCCAACACGTCCATGAGGGATACCACATAAACATGTGTACCACTCCCATCCAACAGGTGACAGACAGCATGGAGGTGCACAGTGGATCATCCCCAGACACTGTGCTATGCTGACAGTGATGTAGAAGCAGAAGGGGGATGCCCACACATACCGCCAGTGCTCCAGGGCATGTCTATGGAAGCCAAGGCAACTCCAGACTGAATCTAGTGAGGGTGAAGATCATGCCTGGCCTGCCACTGTGTCCGCCAGATAGGGTGTCACATCTGGTACTGATGGGGGCATGCTGATATAGGGACAGCTGCCCTCAAATGCCATCCAGGAGGGATGCACCACCAATGATGGGGCGCATCAGCAACACAGCCATGCAACTGACCCTGTGAGACTGTTAATCTCACTGCTTCTGTCCTCCCCATCTGTGTCCTCCTCCTGGGGTACCTCTTGGTGGCCGGTTCCCACCTTGCCCATGGTACCCGTGAGTGCAATGCAGGATAGTCACTTGCTATGTTGTGGATGATCCCTGTGGTGGTCTCACGTATACACGCACACTTGTCCATGCACATGGATGTGGGGTGTGGCCCCCCCACTTAACTCTACTGCCCTGCATCCTGAAGGTGTCAAGGTTGGTGGCACTATTGATGCTATGTTCATTGAGTAGTGTGGCCACCATCTGCTCTGTGGCCGTCAGTGTCTGCGTCTGTGTTGGGCCACCTCCAGTGCCATGGGCACAGTGCCGATTATGGGCGAGCTTCTGTTTCACTACCAGTTTCACATCATTGAATTTCTTTTGGAGGTCACAGACTGTGCACCTCTGGGTGTCTACAGCATTGACCTTTCTGGACAGCTTTTCCCAGGCACTCTTCCTCTTGTCCCTTGTGGATTTTTCTCCACCCCTGCTGAGCAGTAGAGGTGCCTTGGTGTGCACCTCTTCTATCAGTATATTGGTTTCCTCATGGGAAAAGTTATTTTTTCTCATCTGGTGCCTTGCAGCTGGTTGTGCTGTTTCTTCCATCCCTCTATGCACTACTGGTTCCATCATGGAGTTCACCTTGCTCCATCCGTCCACTCTGCAGACTGAGCACCTTTATATGATGCAGGTCATGGGTGCGGCCATGCAACATGCACTTTGTAGCAACTAGCAATTTTTCTAGAATGTGGGGCATCCGGTATGTCGCAACTGTAATGGCGTATGTTGCGCATCTGAGTATGCTATGCATGTCGCAACTGTGCTTTATAGAATTGGGCCCTATGCTTTATGTTTAAGTTGCCAGATCCCAAACCACCTCTCTTATCTTTCCAGATGTTCCTTTAGGTCCTGAATCTCTTCTACTGTGTCCACCCACCAACAGAGTTTGCTGTCATCTGCAAATAAGCAAATTGTGCCTCTTAACTCCTTCTGCATTGTTGTTAATGAAGACATTAAAAAACACTGGTCTGAGAACCGATACCTGTCGGACTCCAGTGGTGACCTCCCTAGTACTTGAGAACTCACCCATAACACCACATTCTTTGTCCTGCCAGACAGATATTTTTTATCCACCTGGTAAAAGTTTCACCTACCCCCAGATCCACCAGATTCTTGATCAACCTTTTGTGAAGCAGTGTCTAAGGTTTTGCTGAAATCCAAGTACATGATGTTCACCACTTGGCCTCTGTCCACTTCCTTAGTCACTCAGTCAAAGAAACCTATCAGATTTGTTGACGTGATCTCTTTCCCATACATCCATGCTGTTAACCATCCTGGAGGTCATTCTCCTCCAGGTACCATACTAATATTTCCTTAAAGAGCAACTCTTCACTTCGGCATGTGCTTTCATAAATAAAATGTCTCAGCTGTTACAATTTACTAGAAATACATCTTTTTCTTTATTTTCTATGTTACTTTCCAAGATTAACAGCACATCTTGGTAGTCCACCTAAAAAGTCTGTATAGAAAACATTTGCCTTGTCCCTGTCAACCTCACAGTACCTTCGTTTATGCCATCATAGTGCTCACTACAACAGACTGTGATGTCACAAGCAGCAATTGTGTGGTTAACAGAGGACAGTCAGATATATTTTTAAAGACTCAGTGAAATGATTGCCGTATTATCTACAATATTTAGTAGACCAACAGCAGAAGAATGTAAAACAAAATAGGAAATAGCTAAAAACAACAAAGTTAAAATATAATAGATTAAAATCTAGAGTTTTTAAGCGTTTTATTATAATAGAGAGTTGCTCTTCAAGGATGGCCTCCATGAGTTTGCACACTATCGAGGTCAAACTGACTGGTTTGTAATTCCCCAGGTCATCCTAGAGACTGCTCTTATGGTTGTCGCCATGAAGAGCATCTAAACAATAGCGCGGGAAGGTAGGCGAGTGCTGAAGAGCGGATGCTGAAAAGGCGAACACCCACAAAAACTGCCCAACAGAGAAAGAATGAGCAGAGCTGTAGACCCACTAAGGGCGAAGGCAAGAGCAGCTAAACACACACAGGCAAGTGCTGGGAGGCTGGGGCCCAGGCTGGCACAGGGTGGTGGACGGCGTGCAACAACAAGGCACCTGTGGCCCCGCAGCAGTACAGGACCGGCAGTGGAGTGGGAGGTGAGTGAGACCACAGCAGCACGCTGGACAGCTTTAACAGACAGGGGGAGTGTGTACAGGACAGGACAATGAGGAGCAACACCCCCAGACCAGGAGGACTCATGTAGGCAACACAGACGGACAGCGGTGGCACAGCCGCAGAGTCACATACTGGCAGTAATCCATGGAACGCAAGGGGTTCCGTGGGAGAGTATTCCACTGGTCCACCGGTAACAAGCATCACAGGATGTGCAGGACAGTCCTTGGCTCTGGAGGCAGGCAGTATCAATGGCCACAGTAGCACCACAGCAGGGGGGCCGGATCACACGAGGTGCTTGCTGTGGGTGGAACAGTGGTGTCTGGGGGGGGAGTCCACGGCACCAGTAATCATAGGCCACCAGTCATCACAGGGGCAGGTGCACTCCATCACAGGGCAGAGCCAGCCACACCCATAAAATGGCCACAAGTGGCAACAGCCCTCTATCATCCCCTTGACTACAGGATGGCGTTCGCTTTCTGCAGAGCCAGAAAAGCATGCCCATGGTGGTGCACAATGGGCACATGTACCGCAAAGGTAAGACAGGACCCAAAAAGACCTACTGGAGGTGTGGCGATACCCACAGGTACCACTGAAACATAGAAACATAGAATTTGACGGCAGATAAGGACCGCATGTCCCACCTAGTCTGCCCATTTTCCTACCTAACAGATAAGCTGCAGATCCTAGTTAACCAACAGCTTACTTCCTCCTACCCCCACTAGGACTGCCTTATGTCTGTCCTATGCATTCTTGAATTCAACCACTGTTCTTGACTCCACGACCTCCTCAGAGAGGCTGTTCCATGCGTCCACAACCCTCTCCATGAAAAAATACTTCCTCACATTACCTCTGAGCCATCCCCCCTCTATTTTCAAATTGTGCCCTCTTGTTCTTGCACATCTCTTTTTCTGAAGTATGCTACCCTCTTGGACTTTGTTGATTCCCTTGAGGTACTTGAAAGTTTCTATCATGTCCCTTCTTTCCCTTCTTTTCTCAAGGGTATACATATTAAGCTCCTTTAGCCTTTCTTTATATGTCTTCTGGTGCAGACCCTGCACCATTTTGGTTGCTCTCCTCTGGACAGCTTCCACTCTGTCTATGTCTCCAGAACTGCACACAGTACTCCAGATGGGGTCTCACCAACTGTCTGTACAGAGGGATAACAACTTCCTGTTTTCTACTATTGATGCCTCTCCTTATGCATCCCAGTATCCCCCCAGCCTTCCTTACTGCCTTCTCACTTTGCTTTCCCACCTTTAGGTCATCTGATATAATTACCCCCAGGTCCCTTTCCATTTTTACTGTTGTCGGTATCTCACCCCCATTGTGTACTCTTCCCCTAGGTTTTTGTTTCCCAGGTGCATTCCCTTGCACTTCTTTGCACTGAATCTGAGCTGCCATACATTTGACCATTCCTCCAACCTTGCCAAGTCCCTTCTCATCCTTTCCACTCCATCTTGTGTATCAACCCTGTTGTAGATCTTTGTGTCATCTGCAAAGAGACATACTTTTCCTTCCAGTTCCTCTGCAATGTCACTTATAAAGACATTAAAAAGGACTGGTCCCAGTACTGAACCCTTCGGTACCCCGCTAGTAACCCTCCTTTCTTCACTGTGGACTCCGTTTACTACTACCCTTTGCGTCCTGTTGTCTAGCCAATTTTTTATGCAGGCTATCACCTTAGGACCCACTCCAAGGCTCACTAACTTGTGTATTAGTCTTCTGTGTGGGACTGTATCAAATGCCTTGCTAAAATCTAGGTAGGCCATGTCCACAGCCCCTCCCTGATCAACTACTTTGGTCACCCAGTCAAAGAAATCTATTAGATTCATCTGACATGACCTTCCCATTGTGAATCCATGCTGCCTTGGGTCCTGTGCCCCAGGCCCACTGGCCTCTAGGTACTCAACAATTCTTTCCTTCAGAAGTAATTCCATCATTTTCCCAACTCTCTACCTTACTTTTAAGCTAATTGGGCCTACACATCCCCCTAGCCTTAGTGGTCTTATAATGGTAAAATGAAGCCCACGGAATCTACGGACCACAGGCCAAACTTTCCTCATGGTCCCAAAGGTGAGGACAAAAGCCAGGTCTATGTCCTTCGCTCACGCTGCCCCCTCCAACTGGAACAACCTCCCCCTGGAGGTGCGGGAAGCTGAGTCGATCACCTGCTTCTGAACTAGACTCAACTCTCACTTGCTAAAAAGGAGCAAATGCTTATGCTATAGCACCTGACCCACATAGCACTACTCCAGTAGCTTAATGCACCTACCTTAAGGACTTAACATACGCCAGATGCGGGAGCACTTATGCATCAGCTTGTCCCCTCCCCATTTGTCCATAGGCGAGGAACCACAGGACCCAAGCCAAACTCCTTGCCCCCAACCCTGCACACACTGTAATACAACTTGAACTTACTAAGCAATATATTTTCTCCATGTGTAACTAATGTGTTCCTCCTTCTTGTAAGTCTTCCTACCACAATCCTACTGTTTTAAGCCCATGAGGACTGTTTTGCCTACAACAAGAACTGCACCTGTATGTACTGCCTCTGTTACCTGTAATAATTGTAACTCCCGGGTCGCCCCTGAAAAAGGGACCTCCGGGGCCCAGTGGGCCTACCCGGTCATCAAAATTCAATAAATAATAAATAAATCATTTTCCCTCCCACTGAGGTCAAACTAACTGGTCTGTAGTTTCCTGCCTCTGTCCTGCTCCCACTTTTGTGAAGAGGAATCACATCAGCCCTCCTCCAGTCCTCAGGTACCACCCCATCCTCCCATGATTTGTTAAAGAGAGTGGTCAGCGTTCACTAGTTCCACCCTTAGTTCTTTTAGAATTCTTGGTGAATCCCATCAGGCCCATTGCTTTGTCCACCTTCAATTTTATTAGTTCTTTCAGAACCCTTTCTTCTGTAAATGGACTGGTATCGACCTCCATCTTCAGAGTGTTTCTCTTGTTTGGTTTAGGTACCTCCACCCCCTCTTCCTTTGTGAATACTGAGCAGAAATATTCATTCAGTATCCCTGCTTTTTCATTGTCACACTCTGCCCACATTCCCTCCCCTTTATTAAGCCTCAGTATCCCTCCTTTGGTCTTTCTTTGCTCCCTAATGTACCTATAAAAGGTCTTATCCCCTTCTTAACAGAGTTGGCTATCCTTTCCTTGGTTTGGGCTTTTGCTATTCTGACTGCCTTCTCTGCCTCTTTCTGCTTTAACTGATAAAGTTCTCTGTCCTGCTCCTTCTGTGTTTCCTTATATTTCCTGAATGCTTTCCTTTTCTTCTTAACCTTCTCTGACACCTCTTTTGAGAACCATAGCAGTTTTTTCCTTCGTTGTGTTTTGTTGATTTGCTTTACACAAAGGCATGTTGCCTCTGTGATGGCTGTTTTGAATCCTCTCCATTGTTCCTCCACCCCTTTTTCTTACCTGTTTGCTAGTGCTTTTCTGAGGCACGGTCTCATTTTCCCAAAGTCAGCCCTCCTGAAGTCCAATAGTCTTGCTTTTGTATGGCTTGATTGTATGGCTGTGTTTATCATGAACCACACTGTTTGGTGGTCGCTTGTTCCCAGATGGCTACCCACTTCTAAATCCGAGATTCTTTCTCCATCCCCATTTGAGAGTACCCGGTCTAAGACTGATCCCTCTCGAGCAGGTTCCAATACTAGCTGTCTGAGGCATGCCCCTTGGATGGCATCAAGAATGACCCTGCTCTTGGATGTGCCTGCAACAAAGGTGCTCCAGTTAACATCTGGCATATTCAGGTCCCCCATCAACAATATCTCCCCCTTTTTCTGCCATTCCAAGGATGCCTTCTATCATTTTCTTGTCCATTCCCTCTCCCTGAGATGGGGGTCTGTACACAAATCCCATGTGGATTGTGGTGCCATTTCCTCTCTCCATGGTGACCCAGAGTACCTCATCTGCTCCCTGTTTACTCTTTAGTTCTGTTGCTTTGATCCCTTCCTTTACATAGAGAGCTACTCCTCCTCCTCTTTTACCCTCCCTGTCCCTCCTGTAGAATGTGTATCCTGGTATGTTGACATCCCAATCATGGTTCTCTGTGTACCATGTTTCTGTGACTGCTACAATATCCAGGCAACCCTCTTCCATCAAGGCCACCAGTTCAGGGAGCTGGTTACAAAGACTAAGGGCATTGGTACTCATCATCCTCCACTTTTTGATGGCCTTACCCCTTTTAACCCCATCCCTGTTCTTACTGCCTTTGCCTTTTTTCACATTTACCTCTGTCCTGCTCCCTACTGACTTCTCTACCTTGGTGTTTACCTCACTAATTCTGTGTTTTGTGGGGGGAGGCTGGGATTTACCTGCTCCTTTTTAGTGCCTCCCCTTTGGCTAGTTTAAATGCTTGCCAATGAAGCATTTAAACATCTCACCTAGGATCCTGTTTCTCCCCTAGACAGATGCAGACCATCGCACCAGTATAGGTCTGCATCCCTCCAGGTGGCCCCCCAGTCCCCAATGAAGCCAAAACCCTGAGCTCCGCACCAGTTTTTCAACCATTCATTGAATTCCCTGGTGAGGAGTACCCTAGCATCACCCTTGCCATAGACAGGCAGCACCTCCAAGAAGGTTACTGTATGCGCTACTTGTCTAAGGCCCTTCCCCAACTCTACAAACTCCTCTTGCACTGCCCTGATCCCATTCCTAGCCAGGTCATTTGTCCCCAGGTGGACAATGACATCCAGCTCCCTCCCTCGTGCAGCTACTCCCACGATCCTGAGGATTCGCTTCTTGTCCCTCCAAGCCGTGGTGCCAGGCAGATACCTTACCTCCCTCTTCCCTTCATCCCCCACTTCTACCCTCCTAATGATTGAGTCCCACACCAGGATTTGTTTCCTTCCCCTGTGGGATCCCATGCCACCCTCCTGTGGGTCTTCTTTGTGAAGGTTCCCAGCATCCTCCTTGGTCTCCACTGCAGGTGCCTCCATAGAGGAACCACTATCCACCAGAAGAGTGTATGAATTGTGGGGAGTTACAGCTGGAGGGAAGCAACTCTGTTCCACCACTCTCTCCCTCCCTGAACCCACCCTGACCCAGCCTCTCCTCTTTCTTGGATACCTCTGAGGTAGTGACATTGGCCCTGGTGGTCCCTGTGTGGGGGAGGAGGTTTCATGAATCCTAGCCAGGTCAGCCTGGAGATGGGCAACTTCCTCCCTCAGACCAGAGAGGTACCTGCAAATAGGGCAGCATCGCAGCCTCCAGAATGTCTCCCGGAACACTGCCGCCCCACAGCCATTGCACTGCACCACTCCTATCATGTCCTATTTTGTGTCTCCTCTCTTGCTTCTCTGTATGCTTACTCCTCTCCTCTCCTTACAACTCTCATGCTTCCTGTTCTGGGACAGCAACTTCCTATGTTCTTCAGTAGCCTTCTTCTTCCTTGCTCAGTGTCAGATGACCAGCAGCTAAGTGGGAAGAGTGAGCTACTTTTTTCCTTTAGGGTTGACAAAACTAATGTTTCTCTATGATGCTTCCCTTCCTACTGCCACACAGGAAGTTCCTGTTGGCAGTCAAATATAGTGGCTATAAAAGTAGAACTGGCTTAGGGTGAGTGGGATGGAGGGCAATTAGTAAGAAAAAAGGCTAGCAACAGGAAGTTGTTATTTGAGTCACCTGCTTTTATATTGTCTAAGCCACACCCCCAATTAAGCTCTCTCTGCTCCTACTGGTTTAGCAAAGTAAGTTGATATAGTAAACTTCCCAGCACAGAACACACACTGACTTTGTTTCTTTTCTTTTTTTTTGTAAGCCTAAATAAGACCCCTTCTACTTCTAATAAAGTATCTGTCTGCTTAATCTCAACAGACCCTGACTCCTGCTGACATAGAAGTGTTAAATTAGAAGAAAATGGTAGTTTCTTTTAGTTAGCTGCTTTCTGCTCTACAAGCTAGCAACAGCAAACACTGCCTTGCACACTCAACACTGTGGACGACACTGCCATGGTGACCATTCTGGGACATAATCATACCCCTGAGGCAGCCGAAGCGGTAGTGCGGTGGGAACTTGGGACCCTCTGGGACCAGGCATGGTGGAACTTGGACAGTGCCTCACAGATTATGGTGAACAGTACCGTGAGTATGCCAATGGCCATGGTGGGATATCTGCCAGGCATACACCTACTGTGTCAGACAGTTCAGCGGGTGCAGCACATTGCACAAGAATGGCCAATGACCCTTTTGTCTGTTACAGACCTAATCATTCCTGAAGAGTTCACTGTCACCAGCAATGGGGCATGGTTTCTGCTGTACAAGCAGGACTAGCTGGTCGTATATGCCACCTACCATGGTCTGCAGCTGCTTGCAGACTGCCCTGACTGGTTCATGGACGGTACATTCAAAGTCTGCACGGTACTTTTTTTTTTAACTTTTATTTATCTTCCTGACACCCCAGGCATCCTTCAGGAGTGCCCACATGGATCTCCACCCTACTCCCAACCTGAACCCCCGCATTCCCCTGGCCTCTCCTCCCCCCAACGACTGCAGGCTGACCCGACCCCCGGTACCATCTCCGGGGCTGATTCCGCTCCCCCTTGGTGGTTACCTCCTAAGTATGAGGGTCCTACCTGCAAGTCATTGGGTCCTCCAGAGAGAGAGATCCTGGGCTCTTCTGGGCCGGTGATTGGGATGTGGGAGGGTCCATTGGGGCCACCGTCATCTCCCGACATGCAGGAGGTATTTTTCTTTTGCTTTTTCTGTCCCTCCCCCCACAAAGCCTGCCAGCAAGGCTATGGAATGCCATGGCTCTGCACCCCCAGGCATTACGCTGCACCGCTACACTGGTGACCCTCCAGCCACCGCTAGAGGTCGCTCCTAGAGTGAGCGCATTTCCACCCCACCCCCAGGAAGAGAGAGCAGTCAGCAGACGCTCAATCTCTATCCCCACCTGCCGACCCCCAGCGGCCCAGGCTTGATCCCGAACCCGGGTCGCCGGCATGGCACGAGGTGTGGTGTCCAGCACCTCAACCCTCAGCGCCACCGGGCCGGCACTGCATCACACTGTTTGACCAGCTGTATACAGTCCACGCAGTCCAGTCTGCTGCAGTCCTGCCAGCGGTGTATGCCCTCACTTTCTCACGGAGAGCACAGACCTACAACTGGCTGTTTAAAAATAGAAACATAGAAGTTGATGGCAGGTAAGGACCGCAAGGCTCAGCCAGTCTGCCCATTTCTTTTTCTACCTTATAAATGTGCCATCAGCCTTTTCTCTGTCAACAGCCTTCCTATTCATACTCATCTGTATTGCTCCCTTATGCCTATCCCATGCCTGCTTGAAGCCCTGCACTGTATTCATATCCAGCACTTCCTGAGGTAGGCCATTCCATGCATCCATCACCCTTTCTGTGAAAAAGAACTTCCTCACATTACCCCTTAATTGGCCTCCCTCTAATCTCATGCTGTGTCCTCTTGTCCTGCTGTTTTTCTTATATTGAAACATGCTAGACTCTTTCACCTTGTTAATGCCCTTAAGGTATCAAGGTATCAGTACAGAAGATGGTGGCCATGCTAGGTTAGCCTTTGTAATGCTAATGTGCTTGCTTGTTGTTCATTTTGAGTTCTTTTAATTTGTTTATTTTATTTTGGCAGCTAGAGTTTGTGAAATCATTTATCACTATCGCTATCATTTGTTATACTCGCTGTCGGTTGCTGACTGTACTGTTACTGCACTGTTACAGAACTGCTTTTATCTGTAACAAGTGGTCTGATGATTTTTAACAGTCCAACAGCCTAATATTTTTATCTTGGAAATCCTCCTTGACTAAACTAACTGAGTGGCAGCATCTTTTGGATCGAATTGGATAAGTAACAGGGGCTTTGCTGTTTGTTGTGGGAACGTCCTTTGGTGGAGCTGGATCAGGCTCTGAACATTTGCTGGTGCAGGGTCGTGACTAATTTGGATTAGGAGTACGAGACTGTTGAAGACTGGACTGCTGGAGAGTCGGGAGAGAGGAACTTAAATTCATTAGTTCTCTGGGGTATTTCCCGACCGTGTTTGGCATTATCTACTTTCAATCTTCTTGCACTGGGATTTTGATTTGGGACTACTTGAGGTAATGTGAATGTTGGAGTAAGCTACCGGAGGTGGTCGCTGTTGTTGGCTGGGTTCGGGGTGGGTGACGCCAGTCACTGGCCTGCTGAAGGGTGGGTGCGAGTTACCAGTGTCTCCTAGGTTCACCAAGGGGGATCTACTGGTGAGTGGATACTGAGCCAGGGGCCATTGCTACGGGCCTGACCCGGGGCAGTGACCTCTTGGAGAGGTGGTCATGTTCCCTTCACGTTGTTGGCCTCTGAATCACTAGTGTTCCTGGACATGGAGTTATTATCTGCTACTAATTCTCAGCATCTCTGAGAACGTTGCTTACATTATAGTGGTCTGCATTTTCTCTTTTTACTGTATGCTTTCTCTCAGACACTTGGTGAGAGTAGAGTCTCAGAGTGAGAACTTTGGTTTTTGGCTAAGGGAAGTGAGAGATCACTTGGCACCTAATCAAAACATTTAAAGCTGTCTGCCTAGGTTTATTACTGAGGTGTGCTGGACTGCTGGTACTGAACTGAAATTGAAGTTAAGCAATCCTATAATCATGAACTGTGAGAGGATTTATGTGAATTAAATATGAACTAGAAATTTTTGCAGGACTTAAATTTGGACTGATGTTTTAAATAATCTGTTTATTTATTTGGTTGTTGTGGGTTATATTGTTTATTTTGGTGATTAGTATTTGTGTGTTGTTTGTGAGGTGGATGGTGATTGTAGTGAATGTATGGTTGATTGGACTTTTGGTGGAGTTGTGTGAGAGACACCTCGCTGAAGGTGAGTGTGTATGTGTGTTGATGATAATTGTAGTGTGGAATTAATGTGGTTGTAACATTCCTGGGTTTTATTTATTTATTATTAATTTAAGATGTGATGGGATGGTGTTAAAACGGTCAGGCATTATTCTCCTACTATGCTCCGGGATCTATGCCCCTTTTACTGTCCCCCATTATCAGTTGAAGTTTATAAGAGATGTCAAGTATTGGGGATAGTGAGGAGACCATTGAAGGGGATGTGGCCCGGGCATGGTGGGAGAATGGAGAGGGGTGAGCAGATAGAAGTCATGGGGACTAGGAGATGCCCTGGGGCGAAATGGAGTCAGGAAAGGGGTGCTCCTTGCTTGACTCTCATACCCAAGGGCTCCACAAATAGTGAGCAGGTCCTGGGAACTTCCTTTATAACCCATCCTACCTGGGCAGTGTTGTGTAATGCCAGATCGATTAGGAACATGACGGCTATTATAGCTGATCTTGTTGGAACATCTGATCTGACATGAATCACCAAGACCTGGCTGGATGAGAATGCAGGCCCTATTTTGGCATCTGCTGTTCCAGCTGGGTTCTTGGTGATACACCGCCCAAGATTGGATCGTAGGGGCAGGGGTGTAGCCATTTTGTTTAAAACAGAGCTGAGCCTTGTGGATGTGCCAGTAGGATGCACTCGATCCTTTGAGTGTATTCTGGGAGCAGGTGTAGGGTTCAGTATACTTCTTATCTACCATCTACCCGCTGATGGTGGAGAATTCCTGAAGGAGTTTGTGGACTTCATTGTCAACATGGCGTTCAAGTCACCCAGATGGTTAATTCTGGGTGACTTCAATGCCTGGATTGACGATGAACTCTCACAATTTGGAAATACTCTCCTCCAGCTTATGACTATGCTGGGCCTTACACATGTGGTTACCTCTGCTACCAATATAGGGAGTCACTCCTTGGATCTTGTGTTCCTCCTGGGGATAGAGATCACGGGATTGGAGGTGGAACCAAATGGTTGGTCAGACCATCACACCATAAGGTTCAGCTTCAGGGCACCCCCAAAATTGGCCTGCTCCTACGGAGATGGTCCAGTATCTCCCTTTGAAGGGGGTTACCCCAGCAGGCCTATCAACAGTGCTGGACCTATCGGGTTAATCAGGTGAATGCATGAGTCCAGGGGATCTCTTATTTGCCTATAATAAGGTGGTGGGGGATGCCCTGGACTTAATTACTCCTGTCTGTTGCCCATTCACTCTGTGCCCAAGGAACACTTGGTTTGATGGGTCCTTAAAGGAGCTGAGAAGAGTGGAGCGAAGGCAAGAGAGAGCTTGGTGGAATCCAGCCTGGATGCTGACAGGCTTAGGTTGATGGACCATTATAAGGCCTATCAATCAGAAGTCACCTGTATGAAGGCAGAATTCCTGTCCAGGGAGATTGCTGCTACGAGGAATCGACCGTCTCGGCTCTTCCAGACTGTGGACAGACTGTGCAATCCAGTCTGTCTTCAGTCTGGAAGAGATTTTTCTCAAATTAAGTGTGATGAGCTTGCTCGATTCTTCACAGATAAGATTGCCAGCATTAGGTTGGGTATCGGCCCAACTCTCTCTATTAGAGATTGCGGAGATCAGCGGGAGGTGTCGAGTGCCCGTGCTACCTGGTTTGACTTTAGTAGACCGGAGTTCAAGGACATTGTGAGGATTGTCCAGACTTTGTGACCAACCAGCTGTAGTTTGGATCCAGGCCCTACACCACTATTGTTAGGTTGTGTAGATGTTATCTGCCCAATCCTTGCTGAAATTGTCTGGAGTTCCTTGGAGCTGGGGGTCTTTCCTGATCCCCTCAAGGAGGTGGTCATTTGACCACTCCTTAAAAAGCCCTCCTTGGACCCAGACTGTCTAGCTAAATATAGACCTGTCTCTAATCTACCCTTTGTGGGTAAGGTTATTGAGAAGGTGGTTACGTTGCAGCTGGATGACCATCTTACAACCCACAATGTCTATGATGTTCTCCGATCTGGGTTTAGGAAAAGACATAGCACTGAGACCGCCATGGTCCTGGTCTTAAATGATCTCCTAATTGTGAGAGATCGAAAGGCTCATACTATCCTAGTTCTTCTCGGTCTCTCGGCACCATTTGACACTGTGGATCATAGTGTGCTTTTGGAGTGCCTGCATCTTCTTTGTGGATTGTCTGGTACAGTCCTATGCTAGTTTTGATCTTTGCTTACAGGCAGGACACAGAGAGTTGTCACTGGAATTTATTCCTCTGACACCATCTCCCCATCCTGTGGGGTGCCGCAGGGCTCCATATTGGCGCCCATGTTGTTCGCAGTTTATATGCTGCCATTGGGATATATCATTAGGTGATACAGTTTGGGTTTTCACTGCTATGCAGATGATACCAAACTGTATCTGTCCTTTATTCCCTGACAGGATGATGCGACCTCCATGTTTAACAACTGTCTAGCCAAAATCAGAGATTGGATGAGCACTAGCTGGCTGAGGTTAAATCTGGATAAGACCGAGGTATTGGTTGTTGACCCGGTTCCCCCTGAGATGGGTCTTAGGGCTGGGTTTCCCTCAGGCTTATGGCTTGATGATGTCCAGGTCATGACCTCAGACAGGGTGCATAACCTGTGTGTTATTTTTGGTGATGGTTTGACCCTGAAATCGCAGGTGTCTGCCGTTGTCAAATCTTCCTTTTATAATTTTAGGAATATCGCTCGGGTGAAATGCATGGTTCCTCTGGCTGACCTTCCTACATTGGTTCACATCCTTCGTAACCACCAGCTTTGATTTCTGCAATGCCTTTTACCTAGGGCTTTTGGGGGTTGATATCTGTCACTTGCAGCTAGTGCAGAACGCAGCGGTCAGGTTTTTGAAGGGTACATCCAGAACTAGTCATATCACGCCTGTGCTGCGCGAACTGCACTGGCTGCCAGTTCAGTGGCAGAACACCTTTAAGGTTGGGTTACTGACCTATAAAGCCCTACATGAACAGAGACCCCAGTATCTGTAAGATCTCCTAACTCCCTACTGCCCCTCCCTCTCACTCTGATCCGCCGACAAGGGATTTCTAGAGATTCCCAGGGTTCGATTAAAAACATCTGGGGCATGTGCATTTTCTTATACTGCCCCTTCCCTGAGGAATTCTCTACCTCGTTGGATAAGAGAATGCCTGACTGTCTCAAGTTTTAAAACTGAGCTCAAGACCTATTTGTTTTTTAAAGCTTTTTCTAAAGGTTTTTAAAAATGTAGTGTATGCTTATTTTGATTGTATTGTTTGATTATTTAGCTGTACAGCACCTTGGTATTCAAAAGGTGCTTAAAAATAAAGTTTACTTACTTACTTAAGGTGTTTGAATGTTTAGATCATATTCGATCATGTTTGTACAACTTTAGATCCACTGCCCAGCCCTGGCCACCTCCAGAGTCCTGCTGGACTTTGAGTGGGCCAGCTGGTGTGGGGTGTCCATGGTGTTCCCTGATGCCTAGATCTGGAACTGTTTTTTTTTCATTACTCCCAAGCCCTTTGGTGTAAGATCCAGTAGTGGCCTGAGGTACTGGAATGGAACACAAGTGATCCAGACTTAGCACTGTACCTCCGTATGCTGCTGGCACTAGCCTTCATGCCACTGGATGATGTGCCAGCAACCTTCAAGGAGATGCAGAAGTGGGAGTATATGGTGCCCCATGAGGAGATCCTACAGACCATAATGGACTATTTCGAGGACACCTGGATTGGTTGTCCCATAGGGCAGTTCTGGCATCACTGTGCTGCATTCCCCATCACCCAGTGGAACTGCCATGGGGTGACCATCCAGGGCCTCACCAGAACCAAGAATGCTGTTGAGGGGTGGCACAGGGCTTTCAATGCCCGAATTGGGGCCTGCAATCCCAGCATTTGGCAACTCCTGGAGTGCATCTGTGAAGAGGAACATATGGCCGAAGTATGCTAAGAACAACTCGTCTCCAGGGCAGAGTCTGCACAGGTATGCAGGCAGTATCAGGACCTGAATGCCTGGATTTCAGTCATGGCATCCGAGTACGGGACCCGCAGCCACTATTACTACCTCCGTGGCCTCGTGCAGAATTTCACCATCCATGTATGAGGGGAAGCCGGGGTAGCCTGTGGTAGGGCAGTGTGCCCGTGTAGCATTGTGTGTGGTGGTGGTGCTTTGGACAGTGCCCTGTCACCATCCCCCATGGTAGTGTTCGCAGCAGTTGAATGGTGTCGCCCACAGCATGGGCACCTGCTGTGTTTTCACATCCACAGGAGTCGCTCTTATGACCTTCGCTCTTCAGATGTGTGCGCACCATGTCCTGTAGTTTCCATGTCGCCCGCTACACTTCGCCTCGTAGCAGTGACTCTTGTCTCTGGGCGCCCTTATTCCCAATCAGCCTCGGAGTGCTCTCTCTTCTGCAGTTACCCATTGGGGACTCATCCTGACAGAAGCACTCTTATGACATAAAACTGCTGTTATGGAGGTGCACTACATGTGCCATTCTCCAGTCCAGTGGTACCACCCCCGCCTCCATTGAACTATTGAACAGGTTGGCCATGGGAGAAGCAAGGTCCTCTGCCACCTCTCTCAGGACACATGGATGTACACTGCATGGGCCTATAGATTTATCTCTCTTCAAGGCTAGCAATGCCTTCCACACCTATTCAACCGCATGAAATCATATGTGCTCCCCCTCCCCCACCTTTCCCCAGTGGTATCAACCCTTTCCTTTGTGAAGACTGAACTGAAGTACTCATTCATTACATCTCCGTTGTCCCCATTTCCTTCAACCCACCATTTCCCCTTTCTGAACCTAACAGTCCCACCCTTTTTGTCTCTCTTCTTGATGACATAATGAAAAAAAGGCCTTCCACTTTTTAATTCCCTCTCCTAGCTGTAGTTCTTTTTGGCCTTTCACCCAGTGGACTAACCTACCTGCAACACTACCCTTCATCAGGTAGTCCTCTCTATCTTCCTCCGCCTGGATCTTTCTGAGCTTCTTATATGCAACTCTCTTTTCCCTAACTGCCTGGGTGACCTCCAAGCCAAATCGGCTGGCTGTTTTGGCCCTTGAATTTATCCCTTTGAGCCTAATGCACCCCCTGTCACTGCCATTACTCCCTCCTTAATGACAGTCCACTTTTGGTCTACCTCCCTTTCCACTCCTATACTTTCAAGGTGACCCGGTAGCTTTTTGAGTCCTCCTCCCAAAGTTTGTCTTTCCAAAATCCAGAATTTTAGTCTTAGTGGGGGCCATTTCCTTGACCAAATCCAGCTGGTACTACACAGTGGGATGGTCATTCACACCCAGGGGCTCCTCGACCTTAATGTCCTGGACATGGTTCCCGTTTGTCCATAATAGATGCAGGATCACACCCTCTCTGCTTGGTTCCATGACACCCTGTGTTGGGAATTCATCTTGCACCACATCTAATAACACCTGACTCCAGGCGTATGTCATGCTTGGGATCCCCCACTGATCCCCCATTGTGCACTGGGCAGGTTAATGTCTCCCATAGTGACCACCTCACCATTCTCTGCAGCTGTGTTTTGGTTTTTTATAGTGGTCAGTTCCATGTCTCTTTCCTCTTCCTGGCTGGGTGGTCTGTGTACCACCACTAGTCTCACTTTCCTCCCTTTAATGACAGTTATTGAATCAACATAATCTCTGCCTTCCCCTGTTCGTATTCCTCTCACATTCAAGGAATACCTTTCCTTATGTAACCCCCCCTTCCCTACTCCCCCATCCCTCCTACAGTATCTGGATTGCATCCCTGGACTGAGAGGTCCCAGTTATGGTTAGATATGGCCCATGTCGCTGTGACCATGGCTATGTCCCCTCCTCTCTCAGCCACCAATGCCCACAGGTCATTCATCTCGTTACTGAGACTTCTGGTGTCCAGAGACATCACCTTCCACCTAGACGTTGATCATTCCTCACTCCAATCCTTCTGCCATCCCCTCTGCTCTGCTCTGCTTGTAGCTGCCCCTCCCACTCTATTTCTCAATTCCTTCTCCCCACCAATTCCCTCCTCCTCCTTTTTCCTAATGTGGGGGTGGTCTGATGAACTCCTCCTCCTCCAGAGACTCAGGGCCTGAAGGCTTGCTTTGCCCCCTCCCCAAGCAGTTTAGATTAAGGTATTTAATTATATAGCTTCCCAGCCTGCTTTTGAGGACTCTTGACCCCCCTGTACTGAGGTGCAGTCTATCTGGTGTGTTAAGTAACTTATCTGTCCAGGTCTCCCTCCAGTCATCAACATAGCCAAGCCCTTCCTCCTTACACCACTACTTCAACCATTGAACTCTTCTATTAATTTTTTCTTCACCCTGCTGGCTCTCAGTACTGGCAACATCTCTGAGAATGCCACTGATCTGGCTACCTCCCTGCAGGTATTCTCTACCCTCTTGAATCTTTCTTGTACCACTTTCACCTCCTCCCTGGCTAGGTCTTTTGTACCTAGGTGTATAATTATGTGAGGTTCCCCCAGATCCCTTCACCAACTCCCTAATCTGTTGGCCCATCCTCTCCGCCATCATTCCTGGCATGCAGATCACCTTCCTTCTAGTATTTGGGACCACTTTCCTTCCCCAACTAATACCTTTAGCTATGGAGTCTCTCAGAATTACCATCCCACTAATCTCTTTCACCTTTCTGCCTTCTGCCTCCCTCTCTCTCCTACTACCTCACTAGCTCCTCCCCTCCAAATTGCTCTAATCCCATCACTTCCCCAACCCCTGTAAGAATGGCTCCTTCACAGCCCCATCTATCCTTTTGCCCACTTCCCTCTTCCCTCCTTGACTACTCCCTTTGCACAACTCACACTCCCCATCTCCCTTCTCACTCCACTCGAGGCTCCATGACCCTCCTTACCTACAATATTCTCCTTGATCTGATTCCACATCCTGTTCATTGTCCTCTTCCCCCTGCTCCTGATTCTTGAACCAGACCTCACTATCCTCTCCTTGACCCACCTCCCCAATTCTATTCCATAGGTGGAATCTGTTCCTTACAGTTACCCTCATGGGAGCTCCCATTCGAGTGCTACCTCAGCATCCTTCCCCTTCCACCAACCTCTTGCCAAACCTCCACTCCAGGTCCTCTCTATCTTTCTGGAAGGGTCACTCAGGGAAAGTACTCTAGCCTGCCCCCCACTACCCTAGGTTCCTCACATCAGCCTCCTCCCTGCCTTGAATCTCCTGTTCTCCATGCTAATTTTCCCACCTCCCATCTGAGCTGCCTTACTTCTGCCTTTTGGAAATTCAGGCTCCTATACATGGGGCAATCCCCAAACTCCCACAGTGTCCCCAAGAACATGGCCACCCATAAACTCTGCAGCTTACCACTTTTGTCCCCCTATCGTAATGCTAGTACATCATTTCTGTTACCCCTCCAATCCCTAATTCCTGGCCCTTCCCCACCTTCAGTATCTATTTCTGTACTTAACTAAATGTTAAAGCTGCACCCCTAATAGACATGATTCCTGATCTTTTTTTAACAGGGCTCCCATGTAGTGGAATGTAGATGTGGGTGGCTGTAGAGCTGCTCTCCTATCTGTTACACCCTTTTTCTCTTACCCTAAATAGGGTCTTGCTATTATCACAAAGCCTTCCTTAGATAAGGATGTCTGTAATGCTTCAATTCCCCATGTGTTTATCCATAGACCTTTTATACCCTTAATCCAACCTAGTTTTAGTCCGCAACTCAAAAATAGATTTAACCTAGCTATGGACCTGGTGCATTCCCTTGTCTGTACTTCATGCATTCATTTATCCTAGCTAGGGATCTGATGCACTCCCTAGAATTCCCTTTACCTGCTGGTTGCCTATGAGCTGCCCTCCCTAGCAAACTCCTTACCCTTTGTATATTTACACGCTGACCCTAGATAGAGACCAGCTGCACCTCTTAAACACCCCACCCTAAACACACTGCCATCCTTTTCCAAGTCCTCTTCTGATCAGCGTGGCCTACAGTCCTTCCTGCGACTGTCCTGCTGATGCCCCCAGATGCCACTAAGTCAGACGTCACAATCCTGCTTCATTGCACTCATGCTTCAGGGTTACTCACATGAATGATCACATGGCCTTGTGGGTATTATATAGGGACTACAGCCTCCCTATCAAAAGGCTGCAGCCATGCGGCCTTCTGGGATCACCACTGGTGCCAGCTGGTCTGGCTGAACTCCCCACCTCAGCCCTTCCACTGCAAACGTCCTCCCTCCATCCATCCACCACGATCCTCCAGTCATAAAAATCACATTTAATATTAAAACCACTCAAAAAACATACTTTTCCCTGCACTTAGCTCAGGCTTCTTTGATCCTCTGCCCTCTGATGCTCAGTGACATTCTCAGGTGGAGGCAAAATTATTAGACAACAATGCCAGACCAAAAACTATAGCCTTTGTATTGGAGCGCTGCAGCCGCATGGCCGACTGGCCTCACTTTTTTTGAAATTTAAGTTTATTGGTTTTACACACAAAACAAACAATCATCACAAGAATATACAACTTGTAGGGAACATAGGACGTAACAAAGTAAAAGAAAACCAAAAAAAAACCCAACCAATCCCAAAAGCCCCCAAAACATCAGCAAAACAATAACACAAAACAAACCCCCGCCCTCCTCCCCACCCTCCCCCAACAACCCACTCCCCCAATCCCCATCCCCACCCCAAACCCCCACCCACCTAACCCCAATCAGGTGTGCCAAACAACCAACACCATCAATCTGGACATTAAAACTAAAAACAGCACAGGGAGTAATCCATTCCCCAAGTTATTGATATAAAATCACCCTATTGTGACAAACTGGAGTGCCATTATGGGCATAGGGAAAAGGCCAGGAACTATTGGTGCAAATATAATGCATGCAGTTTACCCCACTTTTTCTGAAATAGGTCCATACGACACCACACACTGGCTACTAGTTTTTCAAAATTTAAGTAAGCAGAGAGCTCTGAAAGCCATTCAGCATAGGACAATACCAATTGATCAGTCCAGTGTCTAAGGACCATCTTTTTAACTGCAATGGATACCAACGCAATATGGTATCTACGCTCCACAGTATCTATCCCAGCATAATCACCCAGAATACAAATCTGAGGAGTAAAACAATCTGAGAGACCTAATAGAGGATCTAAATTGTCCAGGATGGAGGACCACAGGGGGGCAACTTTACTACAGTACCAAAAATATGCAAAGCATCTCCCTCCCCTGCTTACATCTAGAGCAGAGTGGAGGAGTGTTTCTTAATTTTAAAAGCTTTTTAGGAGTATAGTATAAGTCATTCACTATGTAGTATTAGGTAATCCTGAGTCTGTCCTAGAATGGTATTTGTGAAGGTCCTTCCAAACACGGGACCAGTCCAGCCCCATCTCAGGAACCAATGGAGACCAGGTACCAGAGCCCTCCAACGCCTAGAATTTATAATTTAGAAGAAAGGAATATATTAATGAGATAGCATGCGGTTTGGAAGCAAGGCCCGTTATTTGAGAAAGGAAGGGACGAATCTTCGGTTCCTTAAAAATAGCACCAAATTTTCCAAGCACGAGATGTCTCAGCTGGTAGACTTTAAAAACCATGACCTTAGGAATAGCATACTTGTTGAGAATGTCTCCTGATGAGAGGAGAGAACCATGGTCATAAAGATGTTCTAGATCGACATCCTTGAGTTGTGAAAGCCACTCGGGAGTAATCATCGAACTACCCAGCTTAATATTGGGGTTCAACATGATCGGCTGGCTTAAATCCCGAGCAGGGAAGACATTAACAAAATGCCAGCATGGAACCAGAGATTTAAGAGATCCAAGAATCAAACGGTCATCTAACCATTGTGAAAGCACTGAGAGAGGAGTATAAAAAATGGCGAAAGGGTCCAGCCTAACTCCCGAAAGAACCGACCTCTCAATTTGGAGCCATATCGGATGGAAAGAGTCTGGATTAGTCGCAAACCATCTACCCAACTTAGCAAGTTGGGCTGCCCAGTGGTAAAACAGAAGATTTGGGAGCCGGAGCCCACCCTTATCCTTAGGAAGAGAAAGCTTAGTGAAAGACTGCCTCACTCCCTTTCCTCGCCAGACAAACTTAGAAAACATCTCATGATATTGCTGAAAATATGAAACAGGTAACCAGAGGTTAAGCAGGTTAAGAGGGTAAAAATGCGGGTAAAACATTCATTTTAATGATATTGATTCGCCCAAAGGGAGATAGGAAGAGCAGACCATCAGGTGAGATCCTGCTGAACAAGACTCTTGAGATCATCTAAATTGAGCTTCTTAAGCAGAGAGGGGTCCGTTGTAAATTGAATTCCTAAATATTTAATAGATCTGGGAGACCACCTCATACCAAAGTTCACAAATTCTTGCTTATACGTACAGGCATTTAAGGGGAAAATTTCGGATTTACCAATATTCAATCTATATTGGGAGAGAGCCCCATATTGGTTAAGAATATCCAGTGCATGCCTGAGGGAATCTGCAGGGGATTCAACATGCAGGAGAATATCATCTGCATAAGCAGAGAGGACTAGTTCTTGTTGACCCACCACACATCCCTTGACAAGCACTGAGGATTTAAGTTTAATGAGAAGGGGTTCTAAATACAAATTTATAAAAAGGGCTGAAAGAGGGCAACCCTGCCTAGTGCCCGTGAACAACCGAATACCTGAAAAACTCCATTACAATATATTCTGGCTGAGGGGGCTTTATAAAAGGTCTGAACCCATTCCAGAAAAGGACCTGGAAAACCCATTCTAGCCATCACAGCCCAAAGAAAGGACCAATCCACCCGATCAAACGCTTTCTCTGCGTCTAACGAAACTAAAACCATAGGGCGCTGAGATGTACGGGCATATTGAGATATGTGAGCGAGAGTTCTTAAGTGATCAGCCGAAGATCTAGAATGCACAAAACCCACCTGCTTCAGACTGAGCAGCTGGGTCCAGACCACCTTGATCCTCTCAGCTAGAATTTTAGAAAGGATCTTCATGTCATAATTTTGAATGGATATGGGCCTATAATTCACTGGGTCCATAGGATTTTTACCGGGTTTGGGAATTAAAATGATGGTGGCTTCTAAAAGAGAGGGGTCTATAACATGGGAAGAAAAAAGATAGTCATATAGATTGAGAAGTATAGGAGCGAGATCCTTAGAAAGAGCTTTGTAAAATTAATGGAAATCCGTCCGTCCGGTGCCTTATCCAAGGTCATAGAAGCAATAACTCTTTCTATTTCCTCTAAAGAAAGAGGGCAGTCAGAAATTCTTTATGGAAGGCATAAGCTGAGGGATATCAAGACCATTAACATCGCCTCAATATCTGACGGGAAGCAGGGGAAGCGGGCGGCTATATAAGTCTTTGTAATACTCTTCAAAAATTCGTACAATTCCTCTGGGAGAAGTTTCCACAGAACCAGTGGGCATTTTCAAACACAGGATTATCCTGGAACCCTCCAACGCATGAAGACGCAAAGCTAGGAGCCTTCCAGCTTTTTCCCCCGATCAATGTATTTGGCCTGGGTTCTGATCTGACAATATTCTGCCTTCTCTTTAAGAAGATCCGTGTATTCATTTTTGGTTGCTACGAGGGCTTCTAAAGAAGACAGCGGAGAGGTCGAAGATTGAGCAATCTCCAGACCCCTGATTCTATTCATTAAGGCAACAGCTCGTTCTAACCCTGGCCTTCTTCCTTGCAGCGGCTAACTTAATCAATTCACCCCTGAGATAACATTTTAAAGCACACCAAATAATATTGAATCTCGAAGACGAATCTAGGTTATCCGCCATGAAGAGAGAGAGAAATCCAGGACCCTATTTGGGTCACCGTTTGAGGATCCTTAAGTAATTGGGTATTAAGTCTCCAAGCTGTGTCACGGTGAAACTCAGAACTTAAAGAAAGCTTAATCCAGACTATGGCATGATCCGAAAGAATGATCGGCTCAATACCAGACTGACGGAGCCCCGGAAGACGAGATTTGCTAAGCAGAATATAATCGAGTCTCGACCACGATCCATGAGATTGGGAGAAGAAAGAGAAAACCCGAAGAGAGGGGTTAGAGAGTCTCCAGGGGTCACATATCCCCAACATCTACGAAAAGTCATATAAAGCTCGTTCATGTGCTTGTCGGGGCCGATTGTCTTGTGGGTCTCTATCCATAAGGTATGAAGGTGGAACATTCAGTCTCCCCCAAGATAATTTGTGAGGGCAGGAGAGCACTGATTTTATCAGCGAGCCATTAAGAATTCAGCACTTCCCCACAGGCCCATACACAGAACCTAGAATTACCACCTCCCACTGAGTGTGCCTTTAACCAAATAAACCTCCCTCCGGTCCTCCACTACCTGGTCTCTCACAAATGTTAAATGTTTTTAATAAGAATAGCTACCCCTCTGCTATAATTGATCCAGTCGCTACATATACTTGTGAGAAACCAGAACGAGATAACCACTTAGCCTCCCCACCTTTCAAATGGGTCTCCTGTAAAAATAAGATATCAATTTGCAGGAAGGAACAGTGATTAAACACCTGAGTTCTTTTGACCTTTTCCCTAAGCCCACGCACATTCCACGATGCTATTTTAACATCACCAGTAACCATTTTAGAAACAGCATGAGAAGGGAAAATATAGCAGAACATCCAGAGATACAGCAAACACATAGGCACACTTGATCCCCAAACTCCCATACCCACTCGCCTGCCCAAAGATACCCATTGACAATAACAGCAAAATATGAAATTTAACCAGAATTAGGTACACCGCCTAAAACGAAATTCTGCAGGCGGACCCCCCACAAATTACCCTCATCAAGTCCCATCAAATAACAGCACATGATGCAACAAACCCCAGAGCCTGCCACGAGGATCCCAACAAGAATATCCACAGCTTCACAGAGATACGTAGAAATAGTCTGAAATCCCAGGATAACATTGATTGGCAGGCCTCCCACCCCCCCAAAAAACCCTCCATAACCCCTTCAAACAACTATGTACAACATGTTCCCCAGATTGATAGCTGTTAAAGATCTCACAAAAGGACCCATGCTCTGGGGGACACATACCCACCGCGAGTCCAGCCCCACCGATCTTGCAGGGAGTAAGCAGAGAGACAAAACCCCCAATACCACCCCAACTAAAAAAAAACAACCCAAAACCAACCTGGGAAACCCTGCAAAGACCATACAGATGGGACTGAGCTGGCATTCCCCCCATCCATAGGCTCGCGATTCAGCCGCCTCCAAGGCTAGGCCCAGAAGCCCCCCATCCAATCCCCACATCATCACCACCCCGAGCCTCAACTTCCACTTCAAAATGAATAAAGGGAAAAGTCCCCATAGCAGGGGTCTATTACTCACCCCCTTAGAATGGGATGGGAGAAAAGACGAACACCTCGAGTTGGACGAACCGCAGGGAGAGGACTCGACTCCTGCCGGTTCGTCGTGTTTCCAGGGGGCACAAATAGTAAACGGACCTGAACCGGGTCCTACCAACATAAACTGCTCCTCGGGAAACTCCCCCCCGAAAAAGAACGTTCCAGGAGAAGGCCAAGGCCCAGCTAACTCGGCCCCTCCCCAACCCCACTCAGCCACCTCGGATCTCACCCGCGGCAAGACCAGGGGAGACAGCCAGAGTGGGTAACCTCAACTCAGCCAACCAGCAGAAAAGAAAAACCCCTCAAAGAGTTAAGAGCCCTGCAATAAAAAGGAAAAGGAAAAGGGAAAAGGAAAAAGTATACAGAGGAGAGTATCACTGGAGATAGTCACAAGCCAAATCCCTCCTGAGCACAATATATTTACGATTCAGTTCAGCCATTGGCTTTAAACAAGTCCGGGAGTTTGATAGCCAGTTCTTTATGTGCAGTCTCTGGGGATTCAAAACTGTAGGTAGCACTGCCCACTGAAACTTTGAGGGTGGCAGGGTAGATCATCCTGAAAGGGATAGATGCCGCAATTAGCTTCTGCACCGTGGAGTGAAACGCTGCCCTTCTCACTCTCATCTCCTTTGGAAGATCCTGGGTGATCCTCAGCCTCGTCGATCCCCATATAATTTCTTGAAGCTCCCGAGACTTATTAAAAATGTGCTGCCTCTCAATGAAACTCAGAAACTTTATGATTATAGGATCGCTGGGAGTGTTGGCCACTGTCAACGACCTGTATCTCTCTCAAGATGATAACTCGGGTTAATTGGGAGGGACCTACTACTTTTGACAAGAAACCACTGCAGGAATGCTAATAGATCTGGTCCTTCTTCCAACTCCGGCAACCCCAGTGTAAGGAGGTTGTTTCGGCGACTACGGCCTTCCAAATCTTCAACTTTTAATTGTAGCTTCCGAATCAGCTGGGATAGTCCAGATACCTCCGTATCCACCTTCGCCTCCACTGCTCCACTGAAAAGATTCTGGCCTCCGAGTCTGATACCCTCATGGTGAGGGAAGATAGGCACGCCTTAACGACTTCAATTCCACTGTCACCTCCTGGAGTAGAATTTTGACAGGGGCCAATTCCTGCATAAACTTATCCTCTGTAAGAGGAGCACGACACCTGAGCTTGTCTCCAGCCTTCTCCGACCCGATCCCAGCAGTTCCGTGGCTTTTAGCTTCGACTTTTCGGGGTGCAGGTGGTATATGTTTAGCCGCGGCCTGCTTCCTATCTACTTCCATCTCCTCACTCAGCCCAACCAGCGGACCAGGAACCAGCCAAAAACCAGAGATCCGAATATAAATAGTTTAGCGCTGCAAGTCTGGTCAGTTTACTGAGACAAAAAAGATGTAGATTGTAATGATTAGGAGGACTGGAGGAGGGAGCCCTAGACCCTTACTGCCATTCAGCCAGCTGCCATCACGTGACCCCCCGACTGGCCTCACTGATGGTGCTAGATGGTCTGGCTGAACTCCCTCCCTCAACCCTCCCATTAGAGATATCCTCCCTCCCTCCTCCCATCCCCCCCACAATCCCCACAGTCACTGAAACCACATTTACAATTTATAACCACTCCAAAAATGTACTTTTCCCTGTACATAGCTCAGGCATCTTTGATTCTCTGCTGTCCAACATTTGGCAGTGTTCTCAGATGGAGTGAGAAGGATTGTACCAAAATATCTTGCTTTTAAGAACAAAAACTACAGCCTTCCTATTGGAGGGCTGCAGTCACATGGCCCACTGGCTCACTAACAGTGCCAGCTGGTCTGGCTGAAGTCCCTCCCACTGTAGGTGTCCTCCCTCCTTTTGACCCCTACAATCTCTACAGTCACCAAAAACACATTTACAGTATGAAACCACTCCAGCAATGTACTTTTCCCAGCACTTAGCTCATGCTCCTTTGATTCTCTGCCCTCCGATGCTCGGATTCTCAGGTAGAGAGCCATCTTTTGTTTGGTAGGAACTGAGTTTTTTCAAAAATGTAAAGAATGTGAGAAGCCCCCCCCCCCCCAGTCATTTAGTTTAAAGACAGCCTATTAAGGCATATTTTCAGACTGCTACACAGGACCTTTGTACTGTGTTCATTTAAATGCAAACCATCCTTCAAGAAGGGTGCAGGTTATAGTTAACATTTTCCAAATGGTTTAGAACTCCAATACTCTACTAAGTGCACAAATAAGATAGTCGGACATTTGTCCTGTTATTCATGAGATTCTTTTCAGAATGGGATTTTGGAATTGGAAGGACAGCAGATATTGCTACTTTACACACTTTAGCTTTTAGCTTTCTGCCCAGTAGTATATGATTGTGACATATATCATTTTTATGAGACCAACCCCTCATCATTGCTACCAACATGGACTAGTTAGGGTCTGTGGAGGAAGACTATGGAGGGACCATCTGAGCAGACTGGGTAGGCCAAATGGTCCTTTTCTGCAGACTAAGTCTATATTTCTATGTTTCTATACTAATATATTCACTAGCACTTTGCATCTGTTGTAGTGTGCATTGTTTTTTTGTGTTACTTTTCAGACTTTTGCCTGACAAAAGTCCCCACCTCTGTTAGCGCACAGCTTGGGTGTGTATCAGCCAGTTTTAGGATTGGGGTAAACCTGCATAATGAAAAATTAGCTGCTTGGCTGCAGAGAACAGAGAGTAATGGTGCATGAGATAAAATTAGACTTCAAAGTAATGGCTACCAATGGGATTCCCTGTTAGCCGATATTGGAACCCTACTGTATTATTTTTTTCATTGATGATCCTGTGACATGGGCCACAACTAAGGTAATTAAATTTGCAGATGGTATGAAGATAATGTGGGTTGTAAATTCCAGGCAGGAAAAATACAGTGTGTAAGGGACCTAAACATTCTTGCAGAGTGATCCAACAACTGTGGATGAATGCAAAGTCCCCCACTTAGGCCCAAAGAAATTAGTCAGGGGTGCTATTTAAATGTTCAAAAAGAACAGCAGCTGTTGGTCATAATCATAGATGCAAAGCTGAAACTGTCACAGTAACATGCGGTAGTTTTGAGTAAAGCATATCATATGCTAGGCTGCATGGATATAAAAAACATTATGAAAGTGATGTGTTTTGCTCTTTTATAGTGTATTAGTTAAATGTGGAACACTACATGTCATTCTGGTCACTGCAGTAAAACAAGGATCTTGAATCAAATGACAGGCTATAACAAAATAGCAATTAAGTGATCATGTGAGTGGAAAAAATGAACTGTTAGTAAAGTTGGACAGGCTGAATACATTTTCTCTGGAGGAAAGTAAAATTAAATGTGTTTTAATCTCACTATTTATACAAGAGTGGATACTGTACGCTAGGGTAACCCTCTTCAGCTTGTTTAGGTAGGGCAATAAAATGAGAGCAGATACCCTGTGCTTAAGTGGGTAGAAATGCAGGTAATAGAAGGTAGCATTTTTAATTTTTTAATTCAAAGAACCAACCTGTGGAAAAAGCTCTTAAAGGGTTAGGGCAGCAGTTTGGAGTGCTGAGTATTTCAAATTAAAGTTGGATCTGTTTCTTATGGAAGATACTATTAACAAGTATAGGTACCAAATTCACTGGGGAATTGAGGGTCATGAGGAGCTACTGTACCCCATAGCAGATCTAGTATGCCCATAAGGAACAGGAAGATCACATTGCCTTAAGTCCATAAAGGGCTTCATCACTGTTGGGTTTCCTCTCCATTGTTCCAAGGTCCACATCATTCCATGTGCTGAGTAATTGTTGTAGACAGCATGTAATGCAAAGGAAAGGAATTTTATTTTATATACCACCTTTCCTAAAAACGATATCCAAAAGCCCTTTCACAATCCAGTAGAGGGATGGGAGATAATAGATTTTTTTTGTTAAGTATACTTTGAGATTCAGTGAGCACAGAGATAGATTACAGAAAGATTACAATAAGTTTCATTACAAGGAGGTTAAGTGACTTGCTCAGATCACAAAGTGAGTAAGTGGCTATTACAGGATTCAAACAAAGGTTGACTGCCTCCATGGCAAGTACTACTACTTTTTGAAAATAGTAAACGTTATTGAATTTTTAGAAAACAGAAAACAAACATACAACAATACAACAATAAACAACATAAATCAGCCAAAAGTGATTGCAGCACCCTCTATCAATCTTTCGGGAGGTTAAGTACTGTACAGTTGGCACAATGTAGACAAACTAATTCTGAAGTGCTGGATAAGTATCTGGAAATTTAAATGTCAGTTATATTATATAGTTGCAGTAATAGACATGCAGTGGATAATTAGGTAGCAATTAATTTATAAGCAGAAGGGTCCCAAGATGATCCAACTTTTGATGATACTGTTTCATTTGGTTATTCAGGAGAAAAATTTAAAGAGTGAAGGTGAAGTACAATCCCAAAAGTGGATCTAAATGACTCTGTATAGTGTCCCAGAATGGTTCTGCTTTAGAGCAGTCCCAAAAGATATGTTTAAGGCTGTCAATCTCTTGCTTGCTTCTAATGCAAATAGACAATAGTAAATGGCCCATCTTGTGAAGCTCAGAAGGCTAGTACAGTGCAATCTCAATCTAATGAACCCCCATTATCCAGACATTCCTATCTAATGGACTGGTAGCATGTCTCCCAAGTGAATACTCTCTGTTCATTTTAATCCCAGTTTTACGGACTCCCTATTATCCAAACTCATTTCATGTCTCCCAGGCAGTCTGGATAATCGAGACTGTACTGTAATATAAGTTGTGGATTAACTTGTATGACATAAGTCTGAGCCCATCAAATTTAATGTCATTGTGCTGGTTGGGCCACTTTTTAGATCTCATATCAGGATTATCAAGTTATGGATATTCAGATCACCAGAAGGAGCAGAGAACTTGTTTTTCAGTAGTGGACTCTGGCAGCAGGTTTTTATAGAGTAATGAGGTGGAGTGATGCTGAGAAATGAGAAGGGAAAGCTCTTCCCACAAGGATGGGTTAGAGAAGGACTATGGTCTGGGTCCAAGGGATGCCGAGATCACATGACAAATATGCAAGAATACGAATGGAGGAATTTTTATGGAGGGATAGTTTAATGTGAGTGTTTCTAAAGACATGAAAGAGTGATATTGGATAAATAGATCCAGATGAGTGAGAGGTAGAATACCCAGAAAATTGTCTGGGATTGATTTATTTTGAATGGTGAAACTGGAGTTTCCTGAGACAAGCTGCTCAAGGGGAAAGTAATAGCTTAGTCTTCAGTAGCCTGTGCAGTTGTTTGCTGCCTAATAGGAACGCACCTATAGTGGTCTGCTTTAAAAGGACAGATAGTTCAGTGTAGGGGATTTAGGGAAGGACTCTAATATTAATTTTAGAATGTTGATATAAATCAAGTTCAGTTTTTTGCCAATGATGGATATAGGGGCATGTGTGGTTTATAGAACTGGCATGTTTCCACCAGAGGAATTTCCCAGCATGTAAAAGTAAATAAGAAAGTAGAAATTTATTTGTTTAACGCCTTCCCCCCACAATCCGGAGGTTTTCAGCACCACACAGGCAAGTTGGAAAACATACATTAGTAATAAGCATAAAACAAGTAACACTAATAATAAAACTGATTAACAATTTGATTCTAAGTTAAAATAATGAATGGGACAGCAGTTGACTAGTTCTTAACTATAAAACATTTTCAAATGCTTTTTTTTTAAAAGATGGGCCTTCATACCTCTCTTAAAGACCTCCACTCATGTGGCCTCCCTCAAGGGTCTTGGTAGCAAGTTCCACAACACCAGGCCCACCACCTCAAATGAACAATCACCAAAGGACTTCAGGTGGGCCCTGGAAACTGATAGAAGGCCCTCAGTAGAGGAGCGAATGGAGGTTACAGGATGGACAGGAGTCAGGAGATCATTTAGGTAACCACGGCCTGACCCACGTAGGGCCCATCTATTGAGGCTAAAATGACTTCAGTTTGGTCAAGAACCCTTTCTAGAATTATGAAGTGGCTGTTTGTATCTACAGACTGGTCAAGGAGCTGAAAAGAGATGTTGCAGTGTATCAATATACCGGTGCCTGCTTTTTTGTTACTGATACCTATGGCATAGGCTTCACCTACCCATTCTCTGTGCCTGACGTTAGTTTGGGCTGATAAGGTATGTGTCTCTTGTAAAAAGGCTGTATTTGTTCTAAGGAGTCTAAGATGTCATTAAATTTGGTATATTTTTTCCTTTGTTTGAGCCCCTTTGATGCCCCTATAATAAGGGTTATCCCTGATTTAGCCATTGTGGATTGTACAGGAAAAGTAGATGTAGTTGCTCATACTAGGAGTTCATACTGGGATGTTTAAGAAGCGACAAGGCAACAAGCCCATGATAACTCCTATAGCTCAATCACGGAAATAATAAATAAGGCTGCTAGATAAAATATGTCTATCTAATTTACTTTTAAATTGTGATCTTGTTTTACTGATAATACAGTCTAATGGCAATGAGTTCTATGGATTCACCACTCAGGAGCGGTTGGATCACAGTGGGCTCAGGGAGGGTGAGGGTGGTGGAACAGAGGCACAACCCTCCAGTTGTACTGCTCCACAATTTCTATGCCATTCTGGAAAAGTGTGGTTCATCTATGGAGGCACCCACAACAGAGACCAAGGAGTATGCTGGGAACCTCCACAAAGGAGACTCACAGGAGGTTGGCATGGGACCCCACAGGGGAAGGAAACAACTCCTGGTGGGGGACTCCATTGTTAGGAAGGTAGAACTGGGAGAAGAAGGGAAGAGGGAGGTAAGGTGCCTGCCTAGCGTCATGGCTTGGAGGGACAGGGAGTGAATCCTCAGGATCACAGGAGCAGCTGCACAGGGGAGGGAGCTGGATGTCATTGTCCACCTAGGGATAAATGACCTGCCTAAGAAAGGGATCAGAGCAGTGCAAGAAGCATTTGTGGAGATGGGGAGGGGCCTTAGACAAATAGCACACACAGTAACCTCCTCGGAGGTGCTGCCTGTCTATGGCATGGATGAGGCTAGGGTGCTCCACACCATGGGATTCAATCAGTTTGAAAAACTGGTGCAGAGCTCAGGGATTTGGCTTCATTGGGGACTGGGGGTCTACCTGGATGGATGCAGGCCTATACTGGCATGATGGTCTGCATCTGTCCAGGATGGGGAACCAGGATCCTAGGTGATAGGTTAAAATACTTCATTGGCAAGCATTTAAACTAGCCAAGGGGGGAGGCACTGGAAAGGAGCAGGGAAATCCTAGCCTCCCCCCCAAAAAATCAGGGTACTAAGTGAGGTAGACACCAACATACAGATGTCAATAGGGAGAAGTGCAGGGGTAATTAGAGAAAGTGACAAATGCAATAAGGACAGGGATGGGGCAAAAAGGGGTAAGGCCATCAAGAAATGGAGGGTAATGAGCACCAATGCCCATAGTCTGGGCAACAAGCTCCCTGAACTGGTGGCCTTGATGGAAGAGGGATGCCTGGATATCGTAGCAGTCACAGAAACATGGTACACAGAGAACCATGACTGGGATGTTAAATACCAGGGTATACAACCTACAGGAGAGATAGGGAGGACCTAAGAGGGGGGAGTAGCTCTCTATGTAAGGGAAGGGATAAAAGCAACTGAACAAAACAGTAAACAGGGAGGAGAGGGGGCACTGTGGGTCACCTTAGAGACTGGAAATGGCACCACAATCCGCACAGGGGTTGTATACAGACCCCCATGTCAGGGGGAGGGAATGGACAAGGATATGATAGAAGGCATACTTAGGATGACAGAGAAAGGGGAGATACTGTTGATGGGGGACCTTAATATGCCAGATGTTAACTGGAGCACCTTTGCTGCAGCCACATCCAAAAGCAGGGCCATTCTTGATGCCCTTCAGGTGGCATGCCTCAGACAGCTAGTTTTGGAACCCACTCATGAGGAAGTAATCTTAGACCTCATACTCTCAAATGGGGACAGTGAGAGGATCTCAGATCTAGAAGTGGGTAGCCATTTGGAAACAAGTGACCACGAAACAGTGTGGTTCATGATAAACTCAGCTACAGAGTCAAGCCATGCAAAAGTGAGGGTTTTGGACTTCAGAAGGGCTGACTTTGGCAAGATGGGAAAGTGCCTTAGAAAAGCACTAGCAAACAGGCTAGAAGGAGAGGAGAAGGAACAATGAGGAAACATCAAAACTGCTATCAGAGAGGCAACAAGCCTTTGTGTGCAGCAAATAAACAAATCAAAATGAATGAAAAAGCCACTATGGTTCTCAAAAGAAGTGGTGGGGAATGTCAGGGAGAAAAAGATAGCATTCAGGAAGTATAAGGAAACACAGAAGGAGCAGGACAGAGAACTCTACCAGTTAAGGCAGAAGGAAGCAGGGAGGGTAGCCAGAATAGCAAAGGCACAAACTGAGGAAAAGATAGCCAACTCGGTTAAGAAGGGGGATAAAACCTTTTATAGGTATATGAGGGAGCGTAGAAAGACAAAGGGAGGGATAGTGAGGCTGAATAGAATGGATGGTGGGTGGGCAGAGAATGACAGTGAAAAAGCAGGGATACTGAATGAATACTTCTGTTCAGTACTCACAAATGAGGAAGTGGGGGGGTGCCTAATCCAATTAACAGAAGCACTCTGGAGAGGGGGGTCGATCCCAGTCCTTTCACAGAAGAAAGGGTTCTGAAAGAACTCCTAAAACTGAAGGTGGACAAAGCAATGGGGCCAGATGGAATTCACCCCAGAATTCTAAATGAATTAAGCAGAAAACTAGTGACACCACTGACTACCCTTTATAACAAATCATGGGAGGATGGTGTGGTACCTGAGGACTGGAAGAAGGCTGATGTGATTCCCCTTCACAAAAGTGGGAGTAAGACAGAGGCAGGAAACTAAAGACCTGTCAGTTTGACCTCTGTGGTAGGGAAAGTGATGGAATCACTTCAGAAGGAAAGAATTGTTGAGTACCTAGAGGCCAGTGGGGCACAGGACCCAAGGCAGCATGGGTTCGGGAAGGTCATGTCAGACGAATCTAATAGATTTCTTTGACTGGCTGACCAAGGTAGTTGATCAGGAAGGGGCTGTGGACATGGCCTACCTAGACTTTAGCAAAGCATTTGACATAGTCCCACACAAAAGATTAGTAGTCAAATTAACCAGCCTTGGAGTGGGTCCCAGGGTGGTAGCCTGGGTAAAACATTGGCTGAACAACAGGACACAAAAAGTAATTGTAAATGGAGTCCACTCTGAAGAAAGAGGGGTTACTAGTGGGGTACCGCAGGGTTCAGTACTGGGTCCAGTCCTTTTTAATGTCTTTCTAAGTGACATTGCAGAGGGACTGGAAGGAAAAGTATGCCTCTTTGCAGATGACACAAAGATCTGCAACAGGGCTGATACGCAAGGAAGTGTGGAAAGGATGAGAAGGGACTTGGCAAGGTTGGAGGAATGGTCAGAAGTATGGCAGCTTAGATTCAATGCAAAGAAGTGCAAAGTAATGCACCTGGGAAACAAAAACCCAGGGGAAGATGACACAATGGGGGGGAGGTAGTAACAACAACAAAAATGGAAAAGGACCTGGGGTAATCATATCAGATGACCTTAAGGTTGGCAAGCAATGTAAGAAGGTGGTAGGGAGGGCTGGGGGGATACTGGGATGTATAGAGAGAGGCATCACCAGCAGAAAACAGGAAGTTGTTATCCCCCTGTACAGACAGTTGGTGAGACCCCATATGGAGTACTGCGTCCAGTTCTGGAGACCCCATCTCTGCAAGAACATAGACAGTATGGAGACAGTTCAGAGGAGAGCAACTAAAATGGTGCAGGGTCTGCAAGAGAAGCCATACGAGGAGAGGCTAAAGGAGCTTAATATGAATACCCTTGAGGAAAGGATGGAAAGGGGGGGACATGATAGAAACATTTAAGTACCTCAGTGGAATCAAGTCCAAGAGGGTAGCATCTTTCAGAAAAAGAGAAGTGCAAGAACAATGGGACACAATTTGAAGATAGAGGGGGGACGGCTCACTGGCAATGTGAGGAAGTATTTTTTTCACAGAGAGGGTGGTGGACGCATGGAACAGCCTTCCTGAGGAGGTTGTGGGGTCTAAAACTGTGGGAGAATTCAAGAATACATGGGACAGACATAAGGTAATTTTTGTGGGGGGTAGAAAGAAATAGGCTGCTGATTAAATAGGATCTGCAGCTTATCCTTTAGGTAGGGGAAATGGGCAGACTAGGTGCGCCAAGCGGTCCTTATCTGCTGTCAAAGTCTATGTGTCTATGTTTCTATTTTATAAAAGAATTTCCTTTTATTTTGTTTGAACCTTTTTTCCTATAATTTGTAAGGGATGTCCTCGTGTCTCTTTAACATATGGTTTGAATGTTATTTTAGTTTGGTCAGCAAGTACAGATCCTGTATAACATCATACATGAATAAGGGGAGTCCTGTGAAGAGTGCATGGCAGTAGCAGCCTTTTAACTCAGCTCCGACAGGACAGCCGCTTTTCACATTTAGGTTTAGTTTTACATGCACTCACTGACTACTGTCCTTACTGTCCCCTGATACAGGATTGCTAAAATCATTACAAGATATCGGAAACTGAGAATCAAATGGATTCTGATAGATCACCGGACAAGGCTGTTGAACTTGTGACTGAACTCAAAGCTTGGGCTTTGGAGCCTAAACAGTCTTGGCACAGTGAAACTCCCTCTCCGATAGCAACCCCAGAGCCTACGGAGCTTACAACTGAGTGCTTCTTTTTAGAATTAAATTCCATTAAAGAAACGGTTTTAGCCCTGACAGTAGACTTCCACCTTTTCATGCAGACTTTGCAAGAACTAGCGATGTGGCTCACAGACTCTGAGGTGATAACAATATCAGTTGAAGAGTGGTATTCTTAAAAAGAGCCTGAAATTATGGCCTCCTGTTGAAAGGTCTCTAGCCTGGAAGACAAAGTTGAAGATCTAGAGGGCAGATGGCAGCACAACAATTTAGTAATTCTAGGGTTGCCAGAATCAAAGGAGGGTCCACATGCTTTAGAATTTGCACAAAAGAACCCAGTGGTACAGAGGGCTGAGGTACTGGTCACCTTACCTCGTGCTACGCCGGTGACCCAGGTTCAGGGATGACTTCGAGTTGTCAGGGGTGCCAGCATGGGGGGGGCAAGATCAAGCATGCTAGTAGGCAGTTGTCCTCTCCCAGGGGTAAGTTGTCATTCTCCCCCCCAGTAGTTCTGCTCCCACCAGGTGGAGGTCAAGTGGGTAGCGTAGGCAGGATGGGATTGCAGTGCTACAGGTGGGTGGAAGGTTCTGAGCTGGTGCAACAGTGTGCATGCATGCCTCTACATGCATGCACGGCTATGTGCTGGGGCCTCAGTTGGGGAGAAAAGTGAATAAAATCTTATGCATCCCCATTGCCAGTAAGAGGGATGTGGTGATGGAGGCCAAACAGCTTTATTAAAAAAAAAAAAAAAGAATTTGTGCAAAAGTTGTGCACAAAGATATTTATTTGGACATTTTCTTTATTTTATTTATTTGGAAAATGTTTTACTAGGAAAGACAACATGAGTTGTAAACAGCTCATTTCCACAAGTGCCCTGATAGCGGGGCCCTCTCCAAATGGTCCTATATATGTGATTGAAAAAGTACATTGTGCTTTATGCCCAAAGCCTGCAACAGGTGAACCACCTCCTCTATTCATATTCCAGTTGTTAAACTATCTGGATCGAGCTCATATTCTGCATAAAGTGCACGAAATATAGGTTTTGCAAAAGGCGAATCATAAGATAAGAGTTGTACAAGATCTCCCTTTGCAGTTCGACAGTGTCGTGCAGAATACCGACCAATACTTTCCAAGTTATGGGCAGCTCAGATTAATCATTGGCTCCTCTGCCCTGCTCAGCTAAAAGCACAGATACCATCGGGGGAAAAACTTCTAGCTCGGCTAAACTGGCTTCTCAGGGGCTCCCACAGATCTTTCCGGATTTGTTCCATCCGTCTAGAGCCACCTCTGTTAACACCTGAACACTGTTTGGTGCTACTTTATGAATGTTTGGCTCTGAACTTTGGCCTGGGTGTGTTCTTGTTCTGATTCCTTGTTAACTTGGTTGTTAACGTTTATTGGATTGTACATTTTCTGGGATTTGCCACCTGCTGTTCATTATTCTGATTTAGATCTGTTGCTCTAATGTAATGATTATGCGAGAAGTCTGTGTGGTGTTTTTTCCTTCTCTGTTAATATTGGACCAATTAATCTTTGGTTAAGATGTGAATAACCTTCTGGAGTTTTTGTTGTCCCTCTGTTAGGCAGTTAGTTACCCAAACTTTGAGCTTGTTTTTATTTCTATTGGAACTGCTTCACAACTATAGCACTGACTTTTACTCCCTGCCTTTGCTCTCCTGCCTTCTGGACATTTCCTAATGTGAATCAGTGGGCCTTGAGCTCCACTTGTTCACTCTGCCTGGGGCTTTATTCAATCCAACTCAGTGCTCCTGCTTTTTTCATGCTTGACTTATTTTTAGGCAGTGTTCATTGTCCAGTGAGATGCTAGCTGAGTTATCGCTTTATGAGAAGCAGTGCTTAGTTCTTGGAGCTGTTATTTGTTTCAGCCTCTCCTATGCTCTGTCCACTGCTTCTTCAAATTTGTCTTGTATATATAACGGTGGAGAGCCAAGGTCTGAGGATAGCATCTGGTTTCACCAAAGGGATTTTATGTGTTATTGTAAAATTTCTGTGCAAACCACAAACTTCCTTCTGACTTTGTTCAGGTTGTGGTGGGGAGATGTGTATGGGGATGGCCGGAAATATGACGGAAGTGAATTGTTTTCTTGGTCTTTCATAATGTTGCTGTCTTTGTTTTATCTCAAGAACAGTCCATGTACAGTACAGTAGTTTTTCTTATTATCTCATATTTCCAGTCTCAGTGGGTTCTTGGATACCATTTTTCCTCTCATTCCTTGGATGAGGGAGATAATGTAGAGCATTTCAGCCAGTTTTCTATTAATGGCAGCACCCATCTAGGGGTGTAATCCATTTCCTTATTCATTTTCAGGAAGGTCATTAATTTTTATTGTTTGAAGCTATCAAATATTTCCTTGTCTTTGTCCTTTGTAGTAGCATACTTGTTTTGTGTGATTACCTTGTATATTTTATTCCAGGGCAAGCTGAGTTATATATTCACTTTTGTTGGCATACATGGCCTCACCCATTTTTTTTTCTGGCTCTCATAGGTTCTCCCTGTTTTCCCATCTGATAGGAGATACATCTCCCCTTTGTCTTCTTGTACCCTAGTTAGCCACTGCTTTTTCTCTAATTTGATTTTTATTCTTAACGGCAAGGCACCTAGGCTGCATTTCCAAATGATTAAGTGGTTTCTAGCATGCCTGAGTAGCATTCTCTTTTCATTTTGGCATGGATATACCTCAGCCATATCCCCCATCCCTCATTCCATACCTTTGAGGTTTTTGAGGGGACTACTTTATATGTACATATCTGTAGGATTTGCATTCAGCTGACAGGCTGTCCCAGGAAGGAGCTGACCTACCACCGTCTAATCGTGGCCTGTTAAGAGTGGAGGGGGGCTCTTGGGCTGTGTACAGGTTCTGTTTCTTTTTATTGTTGTATTTTTAACATGCTTCTTCTTTGTGAGGGTTTTTCTCCTACTTGGGGTTAGTCTGGGAGGGTGGGGTTCATCACTTGTTGGACCACTGGATCACTCAGGCTGGGAATCATTCTTTTTGTCTTCTTTACTTATTAATGGGCCATGACCAGGGTTTGGAAATTGATTTCCTGAAATATTAAAGGTGGGCAGTTCAAAGAAAAATGTTATTGTATACTGAGGCACCTGCACAAACTGCATGCACAGTTAGTTTTTTTTACAAGAAACCCACTTACCCAAATTGTAGATCTCCCTGTTTAAGCGTACTTGGGTGGGAGCAATATTTGGTGCAGACAATAGTAAGAAGCAAAGGGGGTGGTGATTCTAATTGCTAAATCAGTCCCCTTTCTTTTCTTCAAGGAGGTAGATGATCCAGAGGGGTGATTTATATTGGTCCATGGGAGGCTAGGCCAGGCGGAGGTCATGTTGAAGTCCATTTATGGACTGAATGTTGATTGTCCTTCTCTTTTCCATAAAGTGACCTCAGCCTTGGCTAAATTTGCCCATCTACCAATTGTTTTGGAGGGATTAGAATTTATTTTTTTTAAATGATCTAGATTGCACCAGTCAGCAAAATGCTGGGATTTCTCCTGGGGAACGGGTTCTCTGAGAATTTGTTGATTAACTTAGTCCTTGGAGACCGCTATACATCAGCCATAAAGAATATACATTTTATTCCATCCCCCATAACTAATTTTCTTTCTTGGACTTGTTTGCTATTAGTTAAAGCCTTTTTTTGATTGTCCAGCATAGCCAGATTGCGGCAAAAGTCTTCTTGGACCATTCCTCCATCTCTTTCACTTTATCAATGCTGTCTTCGGCTATCAGAGATTCTGCTTAGTCTTTTAACATTCAGTTGTTGCAAGTTTCAACCTTTGTTAACAGGCCATGACAATTTATTTCATTTACTTTGCAAACTAACCTGAGGTCTATCCCAAATTTAGACCTAGTACGTGGTGCATTGAAATGTACCTGGAGGGGTGAAATAATCCGATTGGCAACAATGCATAAACAAAAGCGGGAACAACTAAGTACCCAGCTTCTGAGATAAATTAGAGAACTTGAACACCAACTACACCCTTCCAGCCCATAGGATCCTAGGGCCCATCTAGCACAACTAAGGGCTCAATATGTGGGTCATCTGTTAGAGCAAACCATAAAGCCCTCTTACGCACAAAAGTTACATATCTGAGGCAGGGGGAAAAGGCCAGTCACTTGCTTGTTCTTTGTCTCCATCAGCAGGAGGCTATGAGATGGATCCATGCCCTTCAAGATCCAAATATGGGAGAACTTGTTACCCACTCAAGATGGATAGCTCAAATGTTTTGTGAATAATTTTTATGCCCCCACACAGAGGATTTTGATCCATCTCATGCAGACTCATGCATGTCCCAGTTTCTGGCAGATCTCACTCTTTTCCAGCTTACAGACAATCTAAGGCTTGTACTAGAGGGTCCGGTTATGGAGCAGGAAGTCAACATGGCAATATCTTCACTACCTAATGGTAAACAGCCAGGCCCAGGTGGTTTCCCCTCAAACTTTTGAAAGCTTTTTTAAGCAAAGTCACCCAATTTTTTACCCAATTCTGTGATTATTTATATGACCATGAGCTCCAAGAATTATCTCTTCTGGAAGCTAAAATTGCCCTAATTCCCAAACCTGGCAAGAATCCTACCTGGTTTGATAGTTACAAACCTATTTCTTTGATCAATGTTGATATTAAAATTTTGGCAAAGGTCCTCACTGCTCTGTTGAGTAAGGGCTGGGAACACCTATTTGGACCTGAACAAGTTGGTGTTATGGCCGGAAGGTTATCTAGTAACCACTTGTGTAAAGTAAACCACCTCATTTCTGCATTCTGTGAGCAACATCCTGCGGTCTTGGTTTCTCTGGCCATAGTGAAAGATTTTGATAGCGTATCTTAGTAGTATTTAATTTTTATACTAGGTAAATATGGCTTTCCTAACTCATTTATTCACTGGATCCAACTTTTTTATTGATCCTCCATGGCCAGAATTAGTTTTATTGATGTCTTATTGGACCACTTTTCCATCACCAGGGGCACATGACAAGGTTGTCCCATTTTCACCTATGCTTTTTAATTTATATCTGGAACCTCTGACTGTGAAAATTAATAATACACCTCAAATATGTGGTATCCGTATTAGCCCCCATGAATATAAATTATCTACGTATGCTGATGACATCCTTCTTCATTTAATAGACCTTTTAGTATCTCTTCCTGCACTCCTTCAAGTGATACATGACTTAGGAGAGTTCTCTGCTTATAAGCGTAATCTTAATAAGTTAGAGTTTTCTTCCTGTCATTTCTCGTGTAGACATGACTAGTATTGAATCTTTAGGTTTTACTTGGGATTCCAAATGTCTCACATATTTAGGTATTAAACGCTCTCTTACCCCTACCTTCTTACACACTCTTAATCTCAACCCATTACTTGAAACTATTGAATTAGATTTCAGGAGGTGGAAATCCCTACCACTTGCTCTACGGGGTAGAACCAATATTATTAAAATGAATATTTTGCCCTGTTTGTTATATCCATTGGGTATGTTAAATATAGTCCTCCCAGTGTCTTGGTTTAAATGTTTGCATGTGCTTTTTACTAAATTTTTGTGGTTAGACAAACCACAGAGGAGAGCATTCCTTAAACTAACTCATTCCAAATTACTTGGGGGTTTGCAGCAACCACATTTTTGCGATATTATTTTGCACTCCATGGTGCCAGATATTTTTGGTGGGGTCTCCCAACAGAATCTGTGCAGTCCTGTTCATATCTTCTCTCCTGGTTTCAAATTAAGGATACCCTTGCTTCCTTTTGTCATGATTCCCTCTCCTTTTTGCTCTATATCATGCCATCACGTCTACCTAAATTGCTGCACCACACCCCCCATTTCTTGGTCACTTACTGCACAGGCCCAGTTTTAAAAACACCTAAAACTTTCTTATATGAACATATGAATATGCCAGCAGAAGCAGACCACCTGGTCTATCGAAGTCTGCTTAAGTGTGCAGCTAGCACTCCTAGATTGCAGCTGCCCTGCCCCCTCCCCTTTGTCATCCAACTGCTGCCCCCGCCTCTCCTACCCTCACTCTCCCCTGTTCCCTGTCCCATGCCCTTTTAAAGCTGTTCACAGATTTACATGATACCACCCATTCTGGTAGTCCGTTCCATTTTGCTACCACCCTCACCATGAAATAGTGTCTCCTCATTTCCCTCCTAAATCCCCCCCCATTCTTAGCCCATGCTCCCTGGTGTCCCTTCCCCTCCTTAGCTTAAAGACTCCATCTGCCCCATCCTTACTGACTCTTCTCAGATACTTGAATGTCTCTATCATATTCCCCCTGTTCCTTCTATCCCCCAGGGTGTACATATTCAGGTCTTCCAACCTGCTTTCATAGTCTCTCTCCTCCATTCCACATATCATCTTCATTGCCTTCCTCTGTACCCCCTCCAGTAGCTTAATATCATGCTTCAGGTATGGCCTCCAAAACTGCACACAATACTCCAAGTGTGGCCTCACCAGTGACCTGAAGAGGGGGCAAGATCGCCTCTCTTTGCCTGGATGAAAACCCCCTCACTATGTACCACAGCATTTTGTTCACTTTTGCAGCTGCTCTCCTGCACTGGGCAGTATCATTCATGGTCCTTGTTACCATTAGGTCCTTCTCCTCCTCAGTGATCCCCAGCTTACCCCCCCCTGGCAGTATTCTCTCCTTGGATTCTTCACCCCAAAGTGCATAACCTTACACTCCTCTGCATTGAACCCCACCTGCCACCTCTCTGACCACTCCTCTAGCTTGCTTAGGTTCCCCTGCAACTGCTTCCATCCCTCCACTCCATCCACCACTGCTCCCATTTGGTTTAGTCTGCGAACAGACTCACCTTGCTCACCACCCCGTGGGCAATGTCTGACATGAAGAGCCCAAATAATACTGGTCCTAGCACAGAGCCCTGTGACATCCCACTCATCACTGGCTTCAGAGTTGAGAGCTCCCCTCACACCACCATCCATTGCAGCCTCCCACTAAGCCAGCTTGTAATTCAGTTCATCATTTTGGCCCCTATCCCTTCACCTGTTAGCTTCCCCAAACAGCCCATGAGGCACTGAATTGAAGGCCTTGCTGAAGTCCAAGTAAACAACATCCACCACATGACCCTTATCCAGCTCACCTGTCACCCAGTCATAATACTGTATCAGACTAGTTTGACAAGACTTCCCCAAAATGAACCCATGCTGCCTCACATCCTAGAGGCTGTTGTCCTCCAGATACAACACCAGTCTTTTCTTTAGAATTGTTTCTATGAGTTGCACACTATGGAGGTGAGACTTACCGGATGATAATTACTCAGTTCATCCCTTGGTCTGCTCTTGTGTAACAGCACTACATGTGCCATCCTTCAGTCCAATGGCACACATCCCAACTCAAGTGAGGTACTGTACAGATCCGCCAGCGGCTCCACCAACACCTCCGCCATCTCCCTCAGCACTCTGGGGTGGATACCATCTGGATCTGGTGTCTTGTCTACCCTCAGTGCCATCAGTCCCTCTAGGACTCTGCCTCCCTCAATTCTTCCATCTGTCACCTCCTGTCCTCCCGTCCCCACCTTCCCAGCCCATGGTGGTAGCAGCCCCTGCTTTTCTTCTGTGAACACTGAGCAAAAGCATTCATTCAGTGCTTCCACCTGTTCCTCCCCCTTTTCTCCCTGATGTATCTGAAAAAGTCCCCCCCATCCATTAACTCCCTGCACTATTCTCAGCTCCCTCTGGGCCTTGGCTTCTCTCACTTTTCTGGTCACCTCCCTGGACCATCTTGCAAATTCCTCCCTGTCTCCTTCCTTCCCCTTCTTCCTATACCTCTGGTGTGCCTCCTGTTTTGCCCTCACTACCTCCACTACCTCGTTGTTCAACCAGCATGGTTTCCTTGATCTGCTGCTCTTACTCTGTGTCTTGGTGCAGGCTTCCATTGCCTCTGTAATCCCCCATTTAATAATATCCCATTTCTACTCCACATCCATCTCCTGCCTTATGCCCTCCAGTTTCCCTTTCAGTGCTTCCCGCATCCTCCCAAAGTCTGCCCCAGAAGTTTACCACCTGGGTTACTGATTTTTCTGGCTCTTCATGCACCATTTGGTGATTGCTGTTGGCTAGTGGGTCCTCCACCCTTATTTCCCTTACTGCGTCCACATTCGACAATACCAGATCTAAAGTGTTCTTTAGCCTAGTAGGTACACTGACAAACTGCATCAGGAGACCCTCCTGGATTGCATCCAGAATCACTTGCTCCCTAGCTCTGGAGATGACTGGAATGCTCCAGTCAGCCCCCGGCAAGTTCAAATCCCCTAGGATGACCACCTAGGTCTACATACCTTTCTGATTTGTACCGCTAATTTTCTGTCATGATCCTGAGATTGGGACGGTGGCCTGTATACCACCCCAAACCTCAGTTTCCTACCCTTTGAGTGTAGGAGCTGTAGCCAAATTGCCTCTATTCTCCTTTTTTCCCCCTCATCCCTTGTGTATTTGATCCCATCCCTCACATAGACTGTCACCCCTCCCCACCCTACCTTCCCCTCCTTATGGTTTTTCCTGTATAATTTGTACCCTGAGATTGCCAGTTCCCAGTTCCAGTGCTCGAGTGCCCACATTTTCATGACAGCTGCAATATCCACCCTCAACATTGCCGAGAGTGCCTGTAGCTCAGCTGATTTGTTGCCTAAGCCTCTCACATTCAGCTAGATCACCCTCCATCCTGCTCCCTTCCCTTCATCACCTTCCATCTCCTCCCTTCTACTCCCTCCCTTTTTGGACACCCTCAGTCCTTCCTTGCTTGTCTGGGGGGTAGGCTGTAACTCCACTCTACGGATCCTGCCTACCTGCTGTCCACTTGCCATCCACCCCGTCTAGTTTAAATCCACTTTTGTCTCAATATACCTCCCCAGTCTTTGCTTTAATATCTCCTTCCCCTCCTCACTCAGGTGCAGTCTATCCCTTGCAAACAGATTGTTATTATCCAAGATACTGCCCCAGCCACCCCACCCCATACCCCTTTGACACCATTCTACTAACCATGCATTCAACTCCCCAATCCTCTCCTTTCTCACTGTGCTTGCACAGGGCACTGGGAGCACCTCCGAGAGGGCCACAGACTCCCCACTCCCCTCACACAACCTTCCCACTTCCTCAGACTTCTCCCTTGTTACCTCCACCATTTCCCCCCATAGGTTATTTGTTCCTACATGCACCATAATGTGCAGTTTCCTCCTACACCTCCTTGCACACCTTAGGATTGCCTGTCCTTCCTTGTCTGACTTTAATTCCAGTATGGACTCCACCTATATCCAACTGTGCCCTTCCCCCTTGCTGCCCCATCTGATCCCCTTGAGTATGGCATCCCCCAAAACCAATACACCTCCCTCCTCTTTCCCTGTGCCCATCACCACCACCCCACCCAGGTTCTGATTCCCAGGGCCTTTCAAGGTGCTGCTTTTACCATTTTCCCCAGTGTCTTCCCCTCCACCCTTCTCAGTTGAGACCCCTCCCTCATCTCCTGTTTGACTGCCAACCTCCCTCTCCCTCCTCAGCTTTCTGAGTTTTATCCCTCCCCCTGCCACACCATGCTCAATCTCTCCACTAGTAATGCCCCTCACTCCCTCCTCTTCATGAGTACTATCCCTTGTGCAGTCTCCTCCTGCATCCTCTTCCCCATTTGTCACTAGTACAGCAAACATGTTCCCTACCCTCTTTGCATTACTATGTGTTTTCTCCTCCCTCCTGCCTACTGCTGCTCCTCTTTTGCTAGGCCCTACTAGAGTCCACCCTTCATCAGCTTGCTTCCTGCCTAGTTTGCCCCTCCCCTGACTCCTCCCTTGACCCACTGTTTGTTCTCTGTGGTGCCCCTCAGATACTCTCAGATGTCAGCCCTTCCTCCAACACAACTCTCCCCTCACCCCTCAACCTCCCCAGCTCCCTGCCAAGCCACTGAACCTCTTCCTCAAGCCTCCTTAACCTGTGGCGTGTTGAGTATCCTCCAAGCCTCCATTGTATGTTTGTCCACAGAGCTGCCTCACAGCCATTGCACCCCCCCAGTCCTACCCATGGTTCACACTACCTATACAGGACAGTGAAATACAGTCTCTCTCTATACTGATTGCAGTTGTTTACAAACACAATTAAAACCCACCAGTAGCATTCCCAAGTCTTACAAACACATACAGTTCAGAAATTAGATGTTTTCCCCAGGTCCTCTTTAAGACCACCCCCCAGCTTTAAGTTGGGCCATTGTGCCTCCCACTGAGATTAATTCAAAAAACACAGCCACAGAAACCTTTAAGCTAAATTCAAATGACACAGCCACATAAGCCTTTAAGCTTAACTCATTCAGGCCTAGATACATCTGTAGGTGGCATCCAAAATCATAGCCACTCAGGCCAATAACACCTGTAAACATACTCAGCTGACTTTCACTCAGGCCTGGAAACGTCTGGGGAAGTCAGCAGTTTTTACCTAAATAGTAAACAAACCTAATTGCATAGAATTGATTGTGTAGCACTGTTAGAAAGGTAATTTTGTGTGGAAAAATGTTGCTGCTGATACTTTCTGTCTGTCATGTATGCTTTAGGAGTTATTCACATTTATTTAAGGTATGGTGTGCATAGCTGACATTTGTCTCTCCGCCTCACCTAAACACCTTGACTAAATCTAAAAAAAAAAGCACAGCTGTTTGGTATTTTAGCTAGTATAAAATAAAAACTAAATGGATTATAATTGATTGCATAGCACCATTAAACAGGTAATTTTGTGCTGAACAATTTCTCTGATGACACTTTGTGTCTGCCATGTATACTTTAGGAGTTATTTGCATTTGTTTAAGGTATGGTGTGCATGGCTGACATTCATCTCTCAAGCCACACCTAAGTACCTTGAAAAAAATCTGAAAAAACACAGCTGTTTGGTATTTCAGCTAGTATAAAATAAAAACCAAATTGATTACAATTGATTGCATAGCACTATTGGAAAGGTAATGTGATGAACAACTTTGCCACTCGTACTTTGTGTGTAGCATTTATGGTTCATTTGTTTGTGGCATGCTGATTATGGCTTGATTTTGTTAGAAAGGCCCAGCATGCGATGGTAAGAGTATACAGGGCACAAGTGGAAGAAGTCTCAAAGAGCTCTTGTGGTGTGAATGAGTTAATTCAAGAAACACAGCCACAGACACCTTTAAGCAAAATTTAAAAAAATAGCAAAACTTACAAAAATCCTCTCCACACTGTCTCCACAGCAAGTAGAATTAACTAATCCTAGCCCAGCCTCTAACTGACGCTGTAATACCAAATGCCCTTGCATGTAGCCTAAGACAGCCAACTACAGTAATAACTGGAAACTACAATCCTACTCATAAGATCTACAATACTAACTGTACACCACAGCCCTACTCATAAGATCTGCAATACTAACTGTACACCACAGTCCTACTCATAAGTTATATATATTTATATATATCTTTAAGAATTAGCTCACATTGCTGTTCCTTGTTTCCTCCCTCCTGACCTGTTAATAAAGATATTAAACAACCACTGTTTAACAACCCCAACCTCTTAGTTGCTAAAAGACCAGTTCCGCTGGGATTTTGTCCAGGTTTTCATCTACATTCCTTGGATGCCTTTCTCTCTAACCTTTCACATGTTTTCCTTTCAAGATTTTCAACATTGATAATGCTCCACTAGAAGGACTGTCTTAAGTGATATCAGATGAATCACTGCGTTTTATAATTTTTATGTCCTCCACAGTGGACTAGTCAAGCGGGCCACTTTTTGAGTCATGGTATATATTAGCCACCACCTGCATCCTATTTCTAGTATTTATAGGATGATAGACCAGCATTTTTCTGTTCCAGTACCCCCAATGCTTTTTATTGGGCAGGTGCCCTGGGCCTAGATTACTCTGATCAACCATGGCAGGGAATTTGGAAAGATATATATCTGTATGAGTATATTAAGCAGGATTGCCTGAGGATGCAACAGTTTCATATACTTCATACTTTGTATTTTTCCCCTATAAGATTATACCAGATGGGTAACAAATCTTCTCCTACATGTACTCTCTGTGCCCAGGGAGAGGGCACCTTGTATCATATGTTATGTCAGTGTCCCAAAATCCAGCCTTTTTAGTATATGCTAAAAAACATGATAGATCCCCTTTTGGACCTCCAAGAGGCATTCACCCTGTAAATTTGCTGGGGGATTACCAAGATCATCTCCTGAGGCCCCAGAAAGGCTATATGGCCTTGATTTCAGCTGTGGCAAAGCTACCTATTCTCTATCACTGGATGGATGCTACTATATCTACTTGGGCTGAAAGGCTGCAGGAAATTTTGACTGCCCTTAATGTTGAGAAATCCACCGCATGTATTCATCACACTTATTCCACCTTTTGATCTCGCTGGGAAATATTTTGCAGTTTGTTACTTCTTCAGTGTTAATATTCTTATATTTGTATTGCCCATCATGAGAGCATGATATTTTTCCAAAGGGTTTTGGACTCTTTCTTACTATCATTGTTCCTACTGACCTCTCTACTCAAGGTGTTCTTGGTGATCCCTCAGGTGATGTGGGTTAGTGGGTGGTGGGGTGGGATACAATTTGTTTTGTATAATTTTTGTTTATTCATGGTTTGTTTGTATATTGTTGGTTAGTGTGTTTCATGTTTGTGTAGGACTAGTTTGTTTGGTGTGGTTTATTGTAATCATATAATTAATAAAAATACATTTAATTAAAAAAAATACATGAATGAAAGGTTTCCCCTAATACACCTGATCTTCAATGACATCACGTTTAGTGTCTGTAAATGTTCAGTAATTTCTTTGTGTTCTAATCCCTTTATAGACTTCATAAACTTCCTTTGCATCTTCTCCAGTATATCTCTATCTGTCCTTTTGTAAGGGTACAATAGCTGCAGTGCGTACTCCATGTGTGGATGAATGTATGTGCAATAGTGTGGTAACAACACATCCTTATCTCTGGTTACAATATTTCTCTTTATTGTCCACATCATTTTGTTTGCTGTTGCTATTGCAGTATGTGTCTGCATTAAAGTATTCAAGTCATTTGAGATCAAGCATCCAAGATCTTTTTCATTTTCACATGACTGTAACAGGACGACTCCTAAATTGTACGTATGCTTTAAGTTATTTTACCACAGGTGCATCACACAAAACTTCTGCATGTTAAATTTCATCTCCCATCTATTTGCCCAGGTGGCTATATAATCCAGATAGTTTTTAATGTAATTAATGTCTATTTGATCTTTACTTGGCCCCCTCAGTTTGGTATCTTCTGCATATTTCATTACCAAACTGGTTGTATTTTCTGCTAAATTAGATATAAAGACTTGGAAAATGAATGACCCTAGAACAGAGCACTGGGGGGCCCCACTGGTCACACTACCCTTCCCACTACCCCTCCCAGAAACAATCCCATTTATAGTTACTCTTTGGTGCTGTCACTGAGCCAATCCATGATCCAATTGACTATCTTTTTTTTTTTACTTGGCAATCTGTAACTTCTTAATTATTGCCCAATGTGGGGTCAGATCAAATGCTTTACTAAAATCCAAGTATATAATATCACATGGGGTATTAATATTAATCTAATATTTTTTTTTCTTAGAAGCACATTAGGTTGGTTGTACAGCTTCTACCCTTAGTAAAGCCTTGTAGTACTTGATTGTTCATTGCCAGTGACATTTCCAATATATCCTTTGTGATCCCTTCCAAAATCTTACAAAGCACACTGGTTAAACTGATGAGTCTGTAATTACTGACATCACATTTACTTCCATTCTTGTGAATTGGCACCACATGTGCGGTTTTCCACTCTAATGGTATCTTGCCAGTTCTTATGGTTTCTTCAAATAGAATCTTTAATGCAGTAACTAGGGATTCTGACATAATTTTCGGCGTGTGAGCTAAGATCTTGTCAGGGCCAGGAGACAAGTTTGCCTTAAGATTATTTATCATAGTTTTTAGTTCGATTGTAACTGTTATGCTTTCACTTTTACTAGTATCCAGTTTCTCAGCTGGTTGATTCTTCCTTCCATATACTCCAAAGAAGTACAGCATGTACTGAAGATAGTTACCATTTGTAAACCATCCTTTGTTACTACATCATGTTGTGTCATTGGACCAACAGAGCAATGAGGTTTCTTCAATGAGTTTATATATGTGAAGAATACTTTATGATTATCCATTCTAGTGCCCTGTGTTACTTTATGTTAATTAACTCTTTGATCACCTTCTTGCACGGTTTTTGAAGCAGTAGAAAATTCTTACAAAGTGCTTTATTTTTTGTTACTAGATATTGTTTGTGTACTCTGTTCTTATTTATTACTTTTCTACTATATTTATTGATCCATTGAAGATTTTTTCTGTTAGACTTTTTTTGTTTTATCTGTGGAATATACTAAGCCTCAAAATTAATGATTCTGTATGTTGCCAGATTTTTTCCACTGATTTGTTTTCCAATATCAGTCCGCATTCTAAGGTATCCAATTCCAGCTTTATTCTTGTAGTATATCTGCCTTATTATACAGATATATTTCTGTGCAACTCTGTAAACTAGGTAGTTCCCAGTCTATTTGGAAAATGATGGAACTGTGATCAATGTTACATATGAGTGGTCCTACACTGCAATTGATGATATTTATATGTTCTGTACTTAGAATGATGTCCACTATATTTTTCCCGCTGGTTGACTCCTTTGCATGCTGTACTAAGTGCATACTTTCACAGGTTGCCAATAATTTTTCCCACAAGTAGTTTCTTCTGATATGCTCTCCCAGTTTATATCTCCTACATAGGTGTGTGTTATAAAGGGTAAATGGAGTAGTATATTGTTACTCCAGTGAAGATAATGGGGGGTGGAAGCCATATTCTCTGTGATAATAATAGATCTTAACAGAGTACCTTCTGCTTACTGTGTAGGAATTCTGCAAAATCATTTGCACAGTGTAGTAATCCATAGACTGACTTTGAACAAGAGAACATGAAACACAGAGAAACAAGAGAACTTAATAGCACAACTAACTGCAATGCTAACAATTGAGAACCATCTAACTATCCTTAGCAAACACACAAACAGTAGACAGGTGTGGGGCTTATTGGAGCCAATCTCCCAGCCATGAAGGTACTGGGTGAATGAGAGGCAAGGACAAGTGCCCCAGACTTGAAGTCCATCCAAGGCCTGTATAAGATAACTCTTCTCTCTGTGATCTGAACCTCAAGAAAATGTGTGTTTATTACCCACTAAGCTAATGTTTGTATAAGACAAACCATAATTTAAAATGTCTTCCCTTTAGTTTCCTCCCCCCCCCCCACCATCCTCATGCTAGTTCACCCATATGGGAGGCAAAGGTGTGCCTCAGAACAAAGCTGTAGGAAATGAATGAAAAATTAAGGCATGCCAGATAACTTCAAGCTAACTCACAAAATCTGCAATGCAAACCCTTAGTCTTAGTAAACATATATCAAATATAAGCGGCCCGCCCGCTACAATGATGGAAATTTCCGCTTGCGGCGCCCGGCGACCGGGTCGAAAGGGCAGATCGGGTCGTGGGAAGGCGACAGGAGTAGGATCAGCGTCCGCTGGGCAGCTCTCCTTCTCCGGGGGGGAGGGTGTGGGTAGCATTCGGTGTGTTAGGGACCCCTGGCGGAGGCCGGGAGTTCCCATGCAGCCGACGCTTGACAACCCATTGGAGGCAAGGCGGATGGTGACATCATGGCACGACCCCACCTCCCCAGAAAAGCGGAAAATGGAGGAGCTGCCTGCCGCCGCGAATGAAGCTTGCCGCGGCTTCAATGTGCTCCCCAGGCCAAGCCCCCGACCTAATCCCAGTGCCTGCGGCATATGCCGGGAGTGCCGCAGGCCCCACCGTGGGGGACAAGCCACGGGGTATCGGGGGCTGTGGCTGATTTGGGGTGCAGAATCCGGTGGCCCGTGACCGGGCTGATAATTGAGCGGCAGGTAGCTCGGGGAGTAAAGAGTAAAATAAAAAAAAAAAAAAAAACATATATCAAATATAATATTAGATGCAATGTAACGATAACCTTCGGATGCAGTCCTTTGGGTCCATTAAGTTCAGACATGTTGTTTAAGCCTATGTTGAAATTAGCTGTGCACTGCTTAGTACCGCTATAGTTCAGCATATTGAATCAGCATGCAGGCTGTCGTGACTCAAAGTTAAAATGCCAAATAGTCTGGCAATCGCATATCTAAACAAGTATGGAGTAATGTAGGCCAGTGTTGGGATGCTTACTTGCTCTTATTTGATGTCTGTACAGGAGGTTGGTCTACCAGGATTGTCAAGAGGAGACTTTTGTGCCAGCAGTGTGCAGATCAGACCGCAAATAAAACTGAGCTGGATAAACTGATTCTTTATTGGATGGCCATACAAAGGTAGTGGGGGATCTCCCAAAGTGAAGCCTTGCCCTATTGTAGAGTAATTGTGGTCAGTATTGTGAACATTCCAGAGGTGACTAGTCCAGCTGTGTGTTGCAAGACAATCCATTGAAAACATCCAAGGTGACTTCCGGCACAACTGTGCCTTCGGGCAGTAGGATATTATTAATGTCCGAGCAGGTGTGCTGCACTGCCATGTGAGCCTGTGATGGCTTGTATCATACATTCAAGATGAATTCCTTCTCAGCAGTGCAAATGTGCGAGGACTTGTTGAAGGTGTGTGTCCAATCCTAGGTGACAGTTCTTCAGGTAGCATGCCCATTGGGCAAGGAGCCAGTCAATTATACCTTTAGTCAGGCCTGGGATTGCTGCTGGGGGGATGGTCTGTTGTGGATACAGATGACAGGTTTAACAGTTGTTGCCATGCAGGATCTTGCAAATAAATAAACCACTGACTCCTATGAAGGGAAAAAGCCAGTGTGCAGGAAGAAAGAAATGAAAATTGTCTGGCCATTTGCCATCTTGTAGTTCAGTGGCCCATTACGGTCAGTGTCCCAGTCAATTTGATTAAATAAAGGTTCAAGTATTTCCCCTAGAGTTCCAAAAGTTAAATCTCTGCATTTGAGTACTGCATAGTGGACAGCAGAGGCAGGTGGGGGAAAGATGCGGCTTCCAGAAAGTATAGCAGAAAAGTTGTAAGTACTAGGAAGATTATGGAAATCAGTAGAATATTTCTTTACTCATCAAGTCATTGTGATCTTTAATTTTTTGCTTGTCAAGGCACCAAGCTATAGTGGTAGGGATGGGAAGGTGTGTGGTATAATCTTAAAGTGATCGAGGTGGGCCATTTCTGTATTTGAGAATTCCTGGGTGCCTGAGGAGGTGGTCACAACCAAATGGGCAGGACACGGCAATAGCATTTGGAACAGGATTTGTGCTGAATGTAGAGCTTTTTTCATTTCTTGGTAAGCCCTTTCTTTGTCCTGGACAACAGACGTTACTTTGATGAAAATATAAAATTGATGGCCATCCCATGTTATTGGCCCCTTCTTGCAAGGTTGGGCTTAGATATAGAGCTTGCCTTTATAATTTAACCATTGCATTATAATGGCCCTAGGTTTCTCACCCTCTGCAAGCTGTGGTTGAAGGGACCGGTGTGGATTCTTGAAGAAATAAATGGTGCTGAACTCTGGGTGACCAGTCACCTACTGTACTAACTTTTGCATAAAGGCAAGCATGTTAGAGCCTTCTGCCCCTTCAGGTATGCAAACTAGTACTACAGGATTTCCCCTGCTCCTGCCTTCTTGATCTTTGATTCTGTCCTTGAGTTTTGCCATCTTTATGTGGAGCTCCATTATTTTCTTAGTGGCTCTGTTCTGTCCATCTTCCACAGAGCAAATGCTGGCTTCAGCATCAGTGACTCAGACAGTCAAGCTTTCGATAACTGGTTTGACTAATTTAAAATCTGATTCCAACTTGCAGAGTGTTAATTTAACTGTAGCCAGCTCTGAAAAGAAATTATCCAGCTTGTCAGACAGGGAGTCCAGAGATGCTGATTTGGTTGGTGATTCAAGTGGGGATCCCTGTTTCTGCCTTTTTGTAGCCTGGCCACATGGCAGGATAGGACGCATAGTATTAAAGTCCATTTGCGGCACTTCTAAAGTATCCATCTTCATGGCTTTGGACAGAATTCATCAGGGAAGGATTTCTGCAAATGAAATTATATTAGACAGCTGTGATATTTTAGCTTTATATGGGTAAAAGGCATGTTTTTAACCATGACAGTCATGGGCTCTGAGAGAAACCACCACCACTCGCACAGAGTCACATCACATGACTCTCTGGACATTCTCACTTTTATTTTGCTATGTTTTTCTGCTCCCTTATTTGCCCCTGTCCAGACAGCACTTCCTCATCTCTCCTCATGGACCTTGTTATGGACTTAGGCTACTACTTATCCAGGACCATATACGTTTGGTGGGAGACACCAGCATAACCTATGATGGGCCAGTTTCTTTTTCTCCTTTTCATCTGCAAGGCAGCCGATGTGCAGTGATAACATGTGCATGTACTCGGAGGAATGCGTATGCACTATTGTCCTCTGTTGGTAGGCCCTCTTCCCAAGTGTTACTTTTGCTGTGCTGTGACCACATCTCCACCAGGTGGCAGACATGCAACTGGATGCAGTGTCTTCTCTCTCTCCAGGGGAGGAGAAGAACTGTCCACAGGATTCTCAATCCTCCCTTTTCTAGCTGGTCCCTGAGTGACATGAGTCTGTTCCCGGAACCCGGGTCACCATCAAAGGGAACAGCAGTGCTAACACTGTGCTACTGGGCCTGCCTGGGTTTGTAAATTTAGTGTTGATTGAGGAGTGAGTATGGGGTGAGTGACTGGTACGAAATGGGAGGCAGAGTGGGTGGGAATTGTTAGGCACTGGAGTAATTATTTATTCACTTATCTATTAATTGAGAACTGCAGGTTGAGGAGTAAGGGATTAAAGTCTATTTTGGTGGTGCACTTCTAAAGAATTTAGTGTTTTTTTAAGTCTGGACAGGGTTCTATTTATTTATTTGCAATTTTGGCCAGAAACGGTACATTGAGATGAAGCTCATTCCCAGGTGTGACTGGGGAGAACATGGAGGTTACATGACTAGCATAGGGTCACACAGTATACAAGTGGTGGTTGTGGGATTCAAACCAAGATCTGCTCTATCTCCAGGTTCAGGGCTTGGTGTTCTAACCTCTAGGTTGTATTTTAGAAATGTGCTTATCAGCAGTAGATGCCCCATCTGCTCCACAAGGGAGAATTTGAGGGGCGTTCCAATTGCCTGTCCCAGGACATCAGGGTGTTTGCTTTGGCAGCCTCTATTCTGTGGAATTCCCTTGTCAGTTTCAAATTTGCTTCTCAGTGCAGGCATTTAAATTGCATTATCATTCTCTGACTAGTGAGGATTGTGGTCTATACAAGGTCACAAAATTTCCAGGCCCAGACTAAAATACTTAATTTCACCTTAGTTCTGTTTCTGCTAAAAGAAAGCCTGTCACTTATTATAGTTTGAAATGTCTATTTTTGATACTGCTAAATATATTGCAATTGCAATATTATCCAAGGTCTCCCTCCCATTCCATTCCATCCCATGTTATGGCAGGTATGAGATCACTAGTGGATGGCATTCCCTCTTTCCCAAGTACAGTACCATGGCTTCTGTTTGGGGGTGGGCTTGGGGATAAGAATGAGACTTCCAGGCTCTGAAGTTGTACACAGTGTAGCTCAAGCTGGAGTCATCAGCAGAGTATAAAGGGAAAGGGAAAGGCAATGTATGTGTCTGTGTCTGTGCATATCAATGTGTGCATGTCTTTTTTTTGTGAGCACATAGGTGTATATACTGTACATGTCACTGTGTGTGTGTGTTTGTGTGTGTATCAGTGCATCACTGTCTCTTTTGTTGCGTTTGCACAACTACTGTCCTGGATATAGAGAATAATGGTTGGCAACCACGCACAACTAGCCTGTGCTGCCACAGAGGAGTTCTGATTACATCAGGTCTCAAGAGTGAAATTCGAGAGGTCTGATGTAGTCAGAAGCCTGAGGTGGCAGCTCAGGCTGTTTGGACATGTGGTTGCCAAACATATAATTTTTATATTGTATAGGGTTTTTTTTTGTTAGTTGTTATTTTAAAAAATGTGTTTTCACAGTGCTTTCACAGCAGGCAGGCGGTTTCTGTTCAGAACTTAAACTGATTACTGCACATGCGGCAGACTTGTAAAAAACACCTGCTGCCTACAGGGTTTCCGATCAGCTGGAACTTGTTGTACCACAAAAGGGTACATCCACATTCCATGACCTTTGAGCTGTGGTTCAACAAGGTTACAGCTAGCACGGAAATCCGTGCAGAACAAGCCCTCACCATACATTATACTGCTGTTGTGTGCTTTTCTGTAGTGGTGCGCACGTGTGTGTGTGTGTGTGTGTGTGTGTGTGTGTGTGTGTATGACTGTGTTTGATTGTGTGTGTGTGCATGCTTCTGTGAGTGTACCTATGTCTGTGTCAGTGCCCATGTCCTTGTGTATTATGTAGTGCTATGTGTGTCTGTCTGCATTTGTGGCTGTTTATGCATGTGTATATACGTGTATATATATATATATATATATATAGGGAGGCAGTATAGCATAGTGCTGAAAAGCACTGAGCTACAAATCTGAAGAACTGTCCCTTGACATAGGTGATAGGGGGATTAAGGGGCAGATTCGATGAGTCAGAGGGGTCCTTTTCCGCTATCAGATTTCTATGATTCTATGACTTGGGTTTGAATCCCATGGCTACCACTTGATACTGTGTGACCATGAGCAAGTAATTTAACTTCCCTCTGCTCCCAGGATGCACCAGGAAACAGGCCCCAGCTGTGTGTGTTTTTCCTTGGGCAAAAATTGTAAAACAAAAAGGTGTGTGTGTGTCTTTTTTTTTATTATGACTTATTTACTCAGGATAGCCTAATGATGATGCAAAATTTCATTTTACATCAGATCCTGCTTTTGTCCATTTCTACAGTACAGCTGGTGGACCAAAGCAGGGAGGTTAAGTGTCAAGCAGTCACACAGTAATTGGCTGAAATGTGATTTTGATCCTCTTTCTCAAGGATATGCTCTAACCACTAGACTATGCTGCTGTACTTTGTTGATGGGTGCATCTCTGTGTGTGATTATTTGGTCTGGTAGTTGAGTTCAGAGCTGTGATCCTTGAGAACCAGGTATTAATTCCTCTTCTGCTATTTACTCAATTTGTCACTTGTGAGGGATGTGGAGTACTATGGTCAGACACTGAACTGTGACCAGGACTTTAAGACCCCCCTAGGCAAAAGGAAACATTTTGGGACATTGCATCTCTATGCAAGTATGCCATTGCTCTCTAAACTGCCCCCCAACACCCATGAAAAAATGCCACTAGTTGCTCACCACCCCAGCTCAGCAAGACACAGCTTATTCAACATCCCCCTCCCATGCATGCTGCCAGTTGATATGAACACCCTTCCACAAGCATACTGCTGGTTGCTTAATCCCGCCCTCCCTAGCATATTGCTAGTCTATCCATGTGTATTTATGTGATTAGGGCAAAAGCGCAATCGCGATCGGCAGCAGGGTGAGTATACATTGCTGAAAATCAGTTTCAGCAATGTACACCCCCAGTGCACAAGAAAACAGCACTGGAGACTTATATTTTAAATGTTCTTGTGGAGGCGGTGCCTCCCGCACCCCCTTACTAAAGGATTCTTAACTCCATGGGGTTGCATGTTGGGAGAGTGCAAAATCTGGACAAAAAAAGAATTTTGGGCCTGGTGCACAAAAATGTAGAAGTGCCCCGGACCTGAACCCAGAACCCTCGCAGCTTTAGGCTGCCACCCACCCACCCACCCACTAAGCTACGGGCCAGCTCGGCAGCCCCATGCCAGGCCAACCCTCCCTCCCTTCCTTCATGCTAGCTCCCCCATGTTCGTATACATATAACAAAATCCTGTCACTATATGCACACCTCCCATCTGGTTGCTCTTCCTCAGCAATAGCCCCATCGACATGCGCTGGGATTGAGTCACCGTTATTGCAAGTGCTCAATCCCCAACGCCCATGTCACGGGCTACCATCCATGCTCTCTCCAATTACTTGGCTCTGCAAAATGGTGTGTAATTTGTAGAACCCATTGGTTTACCTTCTGTAATTCTGTGCCTCTGTGATTATGTGACAGTGCCTGTACTGTGTTTGCCAATTCCCTGTTGCTTGTCTGTGCTGACACTTTATGCTGTTTGCTCAGTCAATTCCTGCAGCCTGCTGTTTCTTCCCATTTGCTAGTGCAGTATGTTCTTGCATGCATGTGTTCTATTAGTGAATTTTTTGATGTCTGCCCAATAAAGGCATTCCTTCAGAGGAGACCCCCCCCCCCGATCTTGATGGTCATCACGTAAAACCACATTCAGAAAATTATTTTGTAATTTTTGTGCCAACTTGTGCTTCTGGTAATATTTAATGAACCTTTTGAGGAACAGGTATCCAGAACTTCAGGTTAATATAACCATAAATGACAAAATTACTAGTGATTTTGTGTGATTTCAGTCAAACAAAGGCACCCTCAGAGGAGAAAACTCACCCTGGATCTTTGCCTTTATCACATAACCCCTCCCCCCCAAAAAAATCATGTTGCCCTTTTTTGTGGTAATATGCCTTCTGGCAGTATTTGGTGAATACCTTGGGGAATGTGTTTCAGAAATTTCAGGTGAATTTACTAGAAATGTTAAAGCTGTTATTGATTTTGAGTGATGTCTGCCAAACAAAGGCAGGCCCTCAGAGGAGAAAACCTGCCCTGGATCTTGACAATCATCACATAAAGCCACCCCCATAACCCCATTTACCCTTTTAGTAGCAACATGTGCTTCTGGTGGTATTTAACGAACATCTTGGGAAACATATGCAGAATTTCAGATTAATGTAACCAGAAATTCCATAGTTATCAGTAATTTTCTGTGATGTTTACCAGACAGAGGAATGACCTCAGAGGAGAAAATTCACCCTGTATCTTTGCAATCATTACATAACCCCACACCCAAAAACAAAACTTTACCCTTTTTGTGTCAAGATGTGCCTCTGGTGCCATTTAGTGAACACACTGAGGAGCAAGTATCCAGAATTTCAGGAACAGGAAATGCCAAATTTGTTAATAATTGTGTGAGATTTCTGACAAACAATGGTAGGCACTCAGATGAGAAAACTCCCCCTGGATCTTGGCAGTCATCACATAAAACCACCCCAAAAAAACTCTGTCCTTTTTGTGGTAACATGTGCTTCTGGTGGTATTTACTGAATGTCTTGGGTAACGTGTGCAGAATTTCTGGTTAATATAACCAGAAATGACAATGTGAGCACTGCTTCAGTGTGATATTTGTGAAACAAAGGCAGGCTCTTCTCAGGGCCTGCCTTTGTTTCAGAAACATTACACAGAAGCAGTAATAACTTTGGAATTAGTTGTGGTATTGACAAGAAATGCAGGACTTGTGCTCTCCAAGGTGCCACCTGCATGCTCCTAAATGTCAAGTCAACCTGTCCCCACTGCTCACAGAGCTATACACAGAATAGGAGCACTGGAAACCTGTGCAGCTGTCTCAGGTTTACAGAGTTGCGGCTATAAAAATAGTTACAGAGCCTAAAAGTTTTCATGTAATATTCCACAACCTGAATAACATCCCTTCACACCAGTTCAAGCAAAGGGCCTCCTAAATAGGGAACTTTTTGTGGGAGTGTAAGAAACTCAGATATAGCCATAGGAAATTATGGGTACACTGGCACCAAGGGGGTTGGGGCCCTTCCTGGTTTCAGGGATATCATTGGGCTTATCAGGTAGCACAAACGCTGCAATGGTTCATGTAACCTAACCTACACTCTTCTCAATGGCTTCATATGGAGACACACTTGGCAGGTGACAATTCTCCAATAGTCTTTCTGTACTGTTCTCTAACCAATATAACTCAAGTGCACCCCACAGTGCAGGAGTCAGTTCAGACCTGGACCCATCTGCACAAATAGATATGCAGCAATCCCTTTCACCCAGTCTTAGCTAGGGAACAACCTCTAATTATTTATAGACAATAAAGAAACACATTGGCCTACCTGGAACAATAAGAGGATACACTGCATACAAGACATTCTAATCAGAGGGGCATCACTCTGGATTTCTTCCAACATGCTCCAAGTCAGATATGGTCTACCAAAATCAGATTTATGGTACAACATGCAGCTTTGCTGTGTCCTAACACCAATCCCTAAATTCCTACCCTGGGCCAAAATTAGCTAGGTCTTTGGAACTCACCCAAGGGGCTGCCCAGGGGTAATAATGGCAAGATTAGGGACTCAATTTCAGACCAAACACTATGCACCAGAGAGAAATGGGCCATGGCCCTAAAGTGGCCATTCTCAGATAAAGAATGCGCATCCAAGACAGCCCAGTTGCATAGAGGACTGAGGCACTGAATGCCTCACCTCCTGCCATACCAGGGATCCTGGTTCAGAAATGGATGTGGGTTGCTCAGGGGCTGGCCAGTAAGAGAGGATTAAGGGTCCATAAGTCTGTTCTCTTCCTTCAGGGAGGGGGGGATTGATGCGGCTAACTGCTTGTCTGCCACATGAAGGTGTCCTAGTGGTAGTGCAAACAAGACCACATATAGGATCACATGCACAGGGCACTGGGGCATAGCTGCAGAGGCAGAGCTCACACATCATGCTCATTGAACATCCATGGGCCCACGACACAAACTCAGTGGAAAAACACCCCAAGAGCAGGATGGCAATTGACCTCTCACAGGTCCTGCAAAGGCAATCAGGCAGCCCCTCACAGTTCTGTGGCAGAGGATGATGAAGAGAAGGTAAATCCTGGAGAAGGAGATTGATAGGGCTGAGGGGGTTGGTCAGAACAGGGCAGCTGGGACAGCTCAAGGGCATAAAAACCTAAATGGAAAATGAATGGGCATCCTGCTAGGTCACAGTGCATAACACATGCAGGGACAACCACAGAAAGCTCAAAATGCTGCATAAATTGTATTGCTCTCTAGCGACCTTCTCCTCTAAGATGATACCTGCTAGAGAAAGCTGGAGTTGACCTTATTCTCATTTTATGGAGCAATCCCTCATTAACCCACCACTGGGAGTGGAAAGACCAGTTGTGTGGCAAGGTTCTTCAGATCCAGCTCTCAATACTTCCTCATTTTTTCTTCTGGACTCAGAGCAGGAGGTTGCGCACCTCTCCCATGCATGCAATGTATGATGTTCCAATGAACATGAAATGATGTACACCCCCCATTGGAATCTCCAGCTACTCCTCCACCTGTACAAATCCAGGTGTTGGTGCTGCAGTGAAACAAACAACCCTCTTTCTCAGAGAAAGAGACTGTCCTCTGGAATGCTCAGTTTTCCTTCTCCTCCCAACTGGCTCCAACATCCTGGGCTTGTTCTGGACTCACGTTGCCAGCACTGTGAGCAGTAACCCTACTGCTGCCCCTGTGGGCTGGCGCTGAGGAATTCTAAGGTATTGGAATGCTGTTTCTATATACAGTGCAAGCCTGTTATAATGAACACATCTGTGCACACAGTTTTTGTCCGTTATATCCAGTGCCCATTATATCCAGAGGTGGTGAAGCATATGTGCTTATGTATGTGAACAGGGGTGCAGAGTGAATTAAAACATATTATAAAACTTCATAGATCACTCAGAATCCTGCCTAGCATATATGATCCAGTATTGTGTTTATTTAAAGTTATTTAACTGTTAGTGAATGTGAAGGTTTTTAAGGAGGTTTATTGCAGACGGTAGCAAGAGGACTGTAACTCTTGTGGCTGGATGTTGAGGTTCTAGGACAGTAACAGCAAAGGCAATTGTACTGCATGTATTTTACTGATATATAAAATAATTTCCTTTTAGTGTAGTTATTTAACTAATTAAAGTTTTTTCAGCTTGAAGAGAATAATTTTGTAAGAAACTTAGTCTGTATAGCTCCTCAATCTTAATTCTATATTTGCCAAATCTCCTCATCAACTCTGCATTCCCTCTACCAAAATAAACACTACCAATGCCCATAAAGCTTCATAGTGTCTGTTATAAGCAAAGTTTCCATCCATTATGACCAAAGTAAATTGCATTGCATTTGATATATTTGGTTTGGAAAATCAGTTTCTGCCTGCCATAATTGACTGTCCATTATAACAGTGTCCACTGTAAGTGGGGTGCACTGTAAATGTCCCCAGAAATAAAGCACATGCCTCAGAAAACTAGAGAAGATATCTAAAACATAAGCTGAGCAGTGCCTTAAATAGTATGATTTTCAAATTGTTCCCAATAGTGTCAGCAGCTCTTTAAGGCTAGAAAGAGCTCTAGTCGCACCATATCTGTGCCTCTCTCCACCCCCAGCCCCACTTCATAAGAAACACAGGATCATTATCCATGGACAGCTCCAGCATTCATATGCAGGTACTGTATGTGAACAGATCAGGATAAAATATATTTTTTCTAGATATTTTCAAATTATATTGATTTTTTTTTTCAGGATACTGTCCCAGATACCTTATTGTTTACCCCAGTACAGACAAAAAATGCCTAAAATTGGCAGTATCTGGTATAGCACTGCACGGCTTATAACTATAGAATGCATTCTATTTCCTCATGAATGCCTCATAACTTACATCATGAATCAGTATCTGAATAATACTGTAGTGTTCCCCTTTTTGTGGATACTGCAATTATGGAATTAGGCATAGTAAAATTGAATGGAGTTAGTATACATCGTCATTTGCGCTGTACACTGTAATGCGTGTTACACTCAGTACCACTACAATTCCGTATAACTTAGTAAGCATTCCAGAGTACTCACTATAAATTCCATACATAATTAAACACTAACTAATTGGTAACTGGTGTGTAGCTGAGATTCTTAAAATACAATGTTACCAAACTGTCTTTCTTACAGGACATATTGTATTTCAATTTTAATAGATGTAAGTGTTGCAATATTAGAACATGTTTAAAAGGCTGTTTTAATGGCATTCAATGTGCCCTTTAAAACTAGACTAGTACAGAAAACGTGCAGCTAACATTTTCATTATGAAACTGCTGTTCTGTATTCCAGATGACCTGTGCTTTACAGATGCCAAGTACTCCAGAAACTGAAGTTACAAACCCAGAAGAGCTTTGCATTCATGGCAGTGTTCACTTGAGGCTTGACTCACAACAAGTCCAATTATTTACGGCTTTTAACAATGATGACTTCATTTCTGGATGGATTATAACTTGAATTTCAAAGACCAAGCAACCCAGTGTTTTATCAGTGAAACATGTATTGTCATTTATCCCCAAAATTAAAAATCAGCTAACCACCAGGCATAAATCATAATTAGTCTCTTGACTACCATGACGAGCATTTGTTAACAAAAAAAAAAAAGCCAACCCAATTCAAAACTGCCAAAACAAAGAATCAGCCCATCTGAGTAAAGAATTGATTTGGTAATTAAAACCAGGGTCTGCCTGATTGCTGTGCAGAATGCAAAGCCTGTTTCATTTGCTGCTGAAGCTGCACAACTTGTTGAAATTATTTTGCGGTTGTAACCCCATAAACTCTAGCCATTTGTTATATCAGTGTCGCACATCTGCAGGAGGCATTTGTCATGCTGCCATTGATTGTGTTTCAGTTGCTTGATGTGAAGCTGGAGCTGAATGGAGCACAGCACTGGTGTGCATGGCTATCAGTAATGGGCTCAACTGGACATCAAAGAGGCAGCACATATGGTTTTGACTTTCATAAAAATGGCAGGTGGACATGAAAAAAAGTTTAATTTCAAATTTATTTTCACAATAGCTAAAACATCTTAAAAGCATGGTAGCAAGATTAATTTTCGATTTGGGATCCCTAATAACTGAAACGAGATCAGAGTTTTACAGCTTCCTGAGATGCAGAAAATTGGGAATATATAAATCACATGAGTAGAATCCCATGACAGGTTGGAATGCAAGAAACTGGAATGCAGTTGACTTCTAAAAGGGAGTAAGATATTCACGTACAGGACATCCTGACTGTGTGCAGGAATGTATTTCAGAATGACTATTTTCTGATCATGATGATGAAAGTCAAACCTGACGGCTAATGTAACAGTAGGGTTATTGAAACACAGATAGGGTCTTCCTCTTTTCAGCAGCCTCTTTCCCACTACTTTATCTACATGAAGAAAGCACTTTTATTGCACAATACTTGAACTCTATCATGGCTCTGGGGCTTGAAATATTGGTAAATTAATTACCAAAAAATGAGCACTAGGACTGGGATGCTCATGGCAAAAATTCTCAAATTTAAAACTCTAAACCAAGTACTCACCACCTCAACAGTAGCAGGACACCACTCGTACATCACACAAAAGCAGCTTTATTGAAAAGAAACACTTGTGTGACCACCTGATGCTTTTTGGACAGAGTCCTTTATCAAAGGCTTTGATAAAGGACTCTGTCTGAAACACATCAGGTGGGCACACAAGTGTCTCTTTTCAATAAAGCTGCTTTTGTGTGATGCAAAAGTGGTGTTCTACTTCTGTTGAGGTGGTAAGTGCCCGGTTTAGAGTTTTAAATATTGGTAAATGTAGATACTGTAGGAAAAATGTGTTATTTTTGTTTAGGGGTGCTTGGATAATCTGTCTAAATCTGCAGATACCTTGATCAGATGCCAACATTATTTTATGTCTTTAATATATAATCTATTATCTGGCTCATTTTCAGTTAAATAATTCAGGTTATCCAACATTAACACCACAAATTTTGGATTATCCAGTCCTAACCACCAGGATACAGGTATAGACGCTATCTGCAGATATTGCTGAACATTGAAGCATGTGCTATTCAGGCATCTATTCAGGAATACTGTATTCCACAATAAGAGATCATCCCTTATAAAACCTGTCAATAAAGGAGGAAATGAAATTTGAAGTTTCATTAAAATGTAAGGAATTTCATCATTCACAAACAAATGGAGGGTCGACCTATAAAAACTGCAGGATCCATACAATCTCAAGAAGGACAAAAAAAAAACAGGACGTGCTTTGGAAGCCTAATATTTCAATAGATCTGCATTTCTTCGAACTAGCCACACTCTGACTGAATTGCACTGGACAGAGATGCATTATCATTTAGGTACTGGCTGGAGGCTTGTTCACCTCTGTATCCATGATGTAGCAGCCTTGCTACAAAATGTAGATATGTATGCTGCATTGGCATGCTTATCTGTTTTCTGTAAGGTTGAGGAAGCAGGGACTGAATATGGAGCAGTTGTGGCCGACTTGTATATTTTTTTTTTCTCTTTTAATTGTTTCAAGAATATAGTATCTTCAGCTGGAATGTTCAGAAAGAATAAAGATGCCAGTTAAGGTTACTTACGAAAGACCGGACTCATTAGTTAAAACATAACAAGCTGTACTAGATGGTCCCTGCAATGAAGAGCCTGTACACCACAACTTGAAGGTAGTCACCAAGTATTTGCTTATTGCATCTTTTGTTAAGTGTAGCATTATTAACAGCGTTCCTTATGGTCTGGAAGCTCATGCAAATCATTTTAAAGGAGGTACTGGGCTTACTTCAAGTGAGTAGAAGTCCTGAAATATCCCTGGCTAGGTTTGCACTATACTGATACTGTATTGTCACCATTTTGGAACCCTGTGATGTCATGCAGGGAAAAGATCTGCCCAGCTGTGTAGTAAGGCACTGCTTCACCACGCGTGACTTTACAAGGTTAAAATGGTGACAATGTCATATACACATAAGGAAGACTCCTGGCTGCTTCAATTTACAGGTGTTGTAAGCCCTGTTTATTATTCAAAAGAGATTTCAAACTATGAATGGCATTGATGGTAAAGTTTCCTTTAAAGCATTGCCTTGAAATACTTAAATGTGGGCAAATTTATATGATCTGGCCTAGAAGTGCAGACTGATGAAGGCCCCAGTATTCAGAAAGTGGTGCTTGTGTGGCATTAGTGCATGCACCGTGCTTGCGCAGGTAAAACCAATAGATATATTCAAATGAATAGTGCCAGCGCTAAGACCGTTGAATATAGGGCTGCACCCACACTACACAAATGCACTGCACTGATGTAGCATGAATATTGCAATGCAATGCTTTTGCACAACACTGAATATAGCACTGAGGATAGTGCTAAACATAGGGGGCAGCAGTGGCTGTGAGTGAGAACCAATGAAAGACGCATAACTCAGCAGCAATGGTATCAAAAACAACTTTACTGTGCAAAAACAGCAACAGGCTGTACAAATAACAACAAGAAAAAGGGCAGCCACCTGTAGAAAATTTTGGGGGGGCAGCAAAACCCAAAAGGGCAACTGCCCATTCAGAAAAACCCAAAATAAAAGGTATCCGCCCATTAATAAACAAACATAGCCGGTCTGCTGGAGCAGTGGTTGCATTTCCGCTTGCAACACTGATGACCTGGGTTCGGGAATGGACCTGGGAGTCAGAGGGCTAGTCTGGGAAGAAGGATCGAGCATCCTAGGGACTGCTCTACTTCTCTGGGGGGAGGGAAGGGAAGAGTGTCAGAGGCTTCACAGACCCTTGCGGGAGACTGGAGGTACCATCACGACCGTCACTATTGCCTTAGGGGGCGGTGCAGATGCTGGATGTCATTGCATGTCCCCGCCCCCAGGCATCAAGCATTGAGGAAAAACTGGCCCCCTGGCATGACGACCTGCAGCATCCCTCCATCCACTACCTCTGCCATCTGCCAGGGGAGGGTCCCGCTCCCATGGCCCCAATCTGTGGGGTATGCAGAGGCTTTGCTGATAGCGTCCATTGAGAGGAAGCCTCCCTGGCAGCCCTACCCAGGGGGGCAAGCCAGGGCATGGGGGTGGTGGGTGGGGAGGGTCTGAGAACAAGGGGGGGGTCCAGAACAAAAAAAAATAAGAAAAAAAAACAAACACAAGAAAAGGGCACCTACCTATTTAAGACAAAACAAAAATGGGCCCCTGTCTATTGCAAATAAAATAAAGGGCACCCATTCATTAAAACATAAAGAAAAGGGCACCTGCCGGTCAGCAGCATGAATGTCCATTCATAAGCTAAGGGGACGCAGGTGGTGGTGGTTGTTGCTGGTACTGTGCTACAGTCAGGAGATCCCTGAGGACCTTGGTATTTTTCTCCACCCTCCTTATCAGCATACAGAGGAAACATACCTGGTGCCAAAGCAGTTTGTCCCTGCTTTCATAGTCTATGATGTACTGCTACTGTTCTGCAGCACTTTTGGCACCTACAGAAAGAAATACACTGAACTCAGTCAGTTGTGCACATAGTATATGGAACACAGGTGTGGCAACATGCATAACAGAAGTACAACCAGACAAAACATGAACCACTATGCCACACATTGGTGGAGGGAGGAAACAGGAATAATAGAATGTGAGTGACATATCAAAGACAGCATTGTGGACTCCAACATCAGAGGACTGCTCATACAGTGAGTATGCTGTGCTGTAACAGAGCATGATCGAGATATGCAAGGGGACACACAACAATGACATCCATGCCAGATGTGAGGGCACAGCACCAGTAACATAGCACCATACCAGAGACTGATAGGCAGCGTGATGGCCCAAGTGGACTCATACACCCAGTGCCCCACAGACTTGACATCCAGCACACAGACCAACACAGGTGTGAAGGACAACAAATATCCATGAGCCACACTGTTCAGCTGCATGGGCAGGCCCAGGCACAAACATTACTCACGCAACACTGCTGTATCCAGATGGGACTGTCATGCAGCACTGTGTGTAGCAGGCATGGTAACATGTGTCTGTGGTGGTGTTGCATGTGGGTGGGCACGTGACACACTGTACTGTAGTCAGCAAACAACACCAGTGTAGGATGTAGAGCCCTCTGGAGGCACCACCTGTCCCAGCAGCTGCTGGCATCACCTATGCACAAAGTTCCAACTCATACAGAGACAGTGTAGGACAGTAGACCATGCGAAGACATAGGTGTGTCTGAATGTATGCATGGCCATGCCTATGTACAGTTGAATAATCATACTATGGACATCACTTTGTTTTGTTTTTTTATAATTTAAAATTTATTGAAAGTTTCACAATACACAATGGACAGGGTCAAAACATCCATAGAGTAAAACTTGAGACAAAAACAGATTGACCGACCCCGTCCCCCTCCCACTCTAAACACCCCCAAACCCCCGACACAGTCCCCAAAGCTTGACAGTCCATGATAACAGAGAGATTAGAAAAAAAATTCGATAGTGTATAATGTATGAAGCGGGACCCAGATTCGTTCATATTTGGAATTATTATTATTGATACTCAAGATAGTCTTCTCCACTCGGAGATTAAATAATTGCTCATTTAGCCATTCAGAATAAGAGATAACCTCAGAACTCCTCCAGTACTCAAGTACCAGTTTTTTAACAGACATGGAAATTAAGGCAATATGAAATTTACGCTTATTAACTGAAATCTGCTAATAATCCCCGAGAATACAAACCTCTGGGGTGAACAAGTCTTTCAGCCCAAGGAGTGGGTCGGCCTTGTCCCTTATAGCCTCCCAAATGGGTGATATCTTAGAACATTCCCAGAAAATGTGGAGCAAAGAACCCTCTGCTTGAGCATACCTAGTACAAAGATTAGAGGAAATTATTGCCCATTTAGGCAGTTTCTGGGGATAGTGGTAGAGATTATGGAGAATACGGAATTGCATCAATCGTAGCCTATCTTGTGTTACAAAATGATGGCAGTTATTCCATATGGTTGTCCAGTCCTTATCCCAGTTTGGGAAAAGGGCAGACCAAAACTCTTTAGGGCCAAACGGTGCAGGGAAACGCCAACCATACAAAATATTGTACAATTTGGAAATGCTTCGGGGGAGTTAACCAAAGGAGCTAATTCTGTGATGAAGGCAAAATCATAAGGTATAGGGGTGACCTCCCCAAATTTTTTAGTGAGGAGGTGTCTAAGCTGATATACCTTGAAATAGTCACTTCCCTTGAGCCTGAATTTCGCCACAATATCCTCAGCTGATAACCAAGTACCATCCTTCTTGAGAAATAAATGAATCCTCCCTTCACCCAAACTAGGTAACCATCTGGGAGATAACATTTTGTTATCTATTTTAAAGGCAGGAGAGTTCCAAATTGACTGCTCCACATCCAACCAATTTTTATATTTTAGGAATCTGTCTAATTGTGAATGAATCCTCAGGGAAATTCTGATTGTGGTACCTTTTAGCTCCTTAGGTGCCGAGACTGTATTGAGGAATAATAAAGCGGAAGGGGCTATGTTAAACGAATGGATCATTTCCCTTTCTATTTTAAGCCATGCGGCCAAATAACCCAAGGAATTGGAGACCATCCACCTTAGGTACTTGGCCGCACAACAGGCCCAGAAGTACACCCATATGTATGGGAGTCGTAAACCACCCTTGGACTTAGGTGCCACGAGCTTGTGAAAAGCTAACCTAGGTTTCTTTTTAGACCAAATTGGACATCACTTTGTTGGTTAGACATTACCTGAAATGCATCACAATGGTGGTCAAATATGGTAACGTATATGCAGTGCCCACTAATGCCCACCCTGCCACTGACCACAGGCCACATAAGGCCAGCTCTGTTGACATGCACTGGCATGACACACAGTGCATATGGCACTGGAGTTGGAACTGCTGCAGGTAGAGTGCCACAGGTGCTGTATGATGCACATGGCATGACACAGTGGTGTAGTGGTACCACATTGGCCCATGCCTACCACAAACCAGACAGATATGCATACATAGTCCCAAACATATGGAACAACAAACCCGGCTATCAATTATGGGTGTAACAACTGGGACTGTGAGCATTACCACCAGTTCCCTGGTGCACCAAGTCAGTGGCACAGGGAACACAGCACTGCATGGTGTATGGCATGCCACAGCACAGTATACACACACACACACAGGGCAGCATGCCTGCCTCATGGACATGCACAAGAGTAGACTGCACAGACCCTGACACAGCAGGGTGCCAGTGGTGGGACAATGCTCCAAGTGCAGGGTGATTGTTCCAACAACTACATAGATGCTGCCCCCCCGAAGGCATGCGTGTAGCATGGGAAGGCACACATGGCCATCTGTCTTCAACCACAGAAGCATGCAGCAAAGTGTAGACATACAACCCAGAGTGCGAAACACACAATGCACGGTACTTACATGGATGCGTGTCTGCCGAATGGCTCCACAGGGCCCCATCATGGTCTGTTGTGTCCTGTGGCTAGTCCTGGCAGTGCTGCTCCTGTTCCTGGGCTCTAGCCTGTCCCAACTGGCTACTGAGGTCTGTGGTGGAGGAGGAGGACAAAGGAGATGTGATCAGTAACATACAGCAGAAAACATTGGACAGTACCATACACCCTAAACGGTATCAACACCTATATGCTGGTACTGTGCACCAGCTGCCACATGTGCATGGTATGGATGGACAGGACAGTACAGGGCCATGTCTTACCACTGTGAACAGCTGTGGCACCACACACATATAGGTGTGCCCTAGCCCAGTAAAAAGCTGGCATGCTACATCTCCCTGTTGTAGGTGTGGCTTAGCATAATGTACACCAGCCTGTGTAGTGTCCATATCAGCCATCCTTCTCCCCACCAATGTCCAACATACCCGCACATATCAGCTACAGGCCATGTAAGTGTCATGGAATACAGTAGAATGCATAGAGCAGCAGGTCTTATACAACTGGGGCACAAGAAGCATACCTGTGCAACAGTAGGGGAAGACATGGTACCTTAAGTGTAGCCCAACACAGTGGCTGGTGCAAGACTGGCACACCCTGAGCAATATAATAGTACACTGTGCATTACCTGGCATATGCGTACCAGCACCCATGAGGCATAACATGGAAAGTGCACACAAAACTGATGGTGGCCACATCCAAGTGCTGCTGGTACACCTATCAGCACAGCTATATGTAGAACACATAATGTTACATCCTCCCGGGTCATACTTGACAATATGCATTTACTTGTTCAGTGTACCGTACCCAGTAAATGCAACCTAAACAAAATGAAATGAAAAAATACATTACTTAGTCATCCACCCTGACACTGTTGCCATGTCAATGTGGCAGCACACAACCATGCTACCATGGCAGGTGCATGCCTCAGGGATCCACTTTGTGTCCCATAATGAACAGAGCATCAGTTGTCATCCATTTGGACAGTGTTCCCACACAGAAGCATTGCTAGGATCAGGCTATAGATTTGAGAGGGTCCCATAGGACAGAAGGGACATAACAGAGAGACAACAGTCCTGTGCAAGACCTTTATGCACACGACCCGGGAGGTATATAATCCAGGAAACAAAACTCCACAAAGGTCACAAAAAAAAAAAAATAACATAGAGCTCTCTGTACTCACCCTGGCCTGGCCACAGTGCCACTCTCCACCATCACTCTCAACTGCTGCAGGCAGCAATATTCCCTCCTAGACAGGTCATTATACCTCTGACAGCACTGGTCACCTGTGTGGGTGAGACTGGTCCTATGGGTGAGTCTGTTACCCACAGATACTCATATTTTCCTTCTTGGCCTGTCAGTCCAGTTCCACCATGTTAGCCAGCTCAGCTGTAGTCTACCTGGTGTCCTTCTGTAGGACATCCTCCACTTATCTGCCATTGTTGCTGGGTCTAGATTTTGGCAGTGACAGCAGTGTCCTGGCTGTATGGGTGTGGCCTTTCTGTTTTCTCAACACATTTCTCCATAAGCGTTGCACTAACGTCGTTTTGCAGAGTGCAATATGCACTTCCAGTGGGGGAGTTGGGTCTTTTAGCACATGGCAGGCATGAGTTGGTGCATGTGCAGTATGTGCAAGCATAGTCCTGTGCAGACCTGCGCAATAACATTGCATGACAACATAACGTGTATGGTTGCGTTGTATGATGGTGTCATCCATGCCGTATAACATCATGTCTGTGCTACATATGGATGGTACGCTAGTGCAATCTCAGCAGTAGTGCTATTGTTAGCCTAAATGTGATAGCACTTGGAGCAAACCTGCAGTATTCAACCACTATTTGCAAATGAGCTAATTTTGTATTCTGAGGGCAAACACTCACATTAGCACAATGTTTCTGGAATGTACGTATTAACTAGCATGCCTAACTGCACCTGGAGAATATAAAAGGAGCAACAGTGCACCACCTAGATTCCACAACAGGACTGCAGGTGGATAGAGGTAAGTGTATTGTAGAATGGCTTACAAAAACACATGAGTGATCATTGCACTGTGTATATTCTGTATATGCCCTTGACTATAGCTGTATCTGCACATACGCAAGCCTGTGTCAGGCAGACCATTAGCTTTGTTGGGAAATGCAATGCTGGAACACTTATGCGTCCCTGCCAGAAGCAGTATGGCCTTCACCTGAATGTACCTGTCATCTGTGTTGTGCTGGGTGTATGCACTACTCACCTATCTTCCACCCCAATGTCTGGCAGGTACAATGGATGATGAGGAAAGAATACAGGTAGTCAAGGAGCCAGATGCATTTATCTGTGTCTAAGTCTGAAAGGTTTGATGACTGTTTCTTATGTAAAAAGGTGTGTAGAATCCAGATTTACAACTCTTATTTGCTCAAAGTAGAACATTTTCTTGGAAAACACACTTCTTCAATGAAAAAATGAACTGTTGGTAAAAATTGTGTATATTTTAATTAAGGGTTCCTTCTTTAATTTCAATTCTATAAGCTTTTATTGAAATACTACAGACATTGTAACAAACAGCAACATATGTATCAAAGGCTTAATATTAATGTTATTATTTATTTTATACTATATTTAACTTGGAACAATCAACTTTTTATAATGTTTTATGAACCTAAGTACAACAATCAGTATTCTTGTTCACTGACTTCATTATCTGACATGTTAAGCAAATCTGTCTCATCAATATTGACATCACAGTCACTGTCATCATCTTCTTCAATTGGATTGTTGTCGTGTTCACTCAATTTTTCACTTAAGACTGGTGGTACAACATCCCATGTGAACCACATTGACTTGTATTTGCCATCCTCATAGGTCCGGCCATTGTCCTCTGGCTTCAGTAGTGTCATTTCTGGTTTGTCTGCATTTTTCCATAACAGTGAAATGTAGTTTGCATGGCAGATGTGTTGTGTCAGAATTGATTTGCATGGTACAGCGAGGTTGATCTTTTCTAAGGGTGCATCTTTGTCACTTGCTTGATACTTGATGTTGAACATACTGTGTTGACACTCTTTACTTTCTGTCCATACAAGGTACACACAAAGCTCTCAATTGTATCCTCAGTTTCTTTGGACAAGTATGGACATCCCAATTTTCCAAATGCCTGTGTGTACTTTGTATTCTTTTCCATAATCGTTAGAGGTCACACCTTCCCCTTGCCTTTGAACACTGGTGAATAGTTGCACCTTGTCAGTGTATGGAGGCCTGGTAGAGTTGCACACACAGGTCTGCCTAACTCTGCTGACAAGCGGGATACATCTATGAATCTTCTCGTGTTATTCCTTGAATGGTCAGTGTCCATGTGCAGTTTGAGATTATAGTTTAGACTTGCATGATACAGCAGAATGACCAGAATATCAGTATCATCTGTCCTGGCCACTACATGCACATCTTCACACTCATTTTGACTGCAAATCTAGTGTATGTGTTGCATGATTCTTGTGTCTGTTTCTATGTGTTTGCTTTTTAGGGCCTTGCACTCTAATCTGAGCATATGTCCGGTATCCACTTTGTATGAGTAACAAGTTTCTCCTACTGCATACATGAGCTTTTATCACCTAGAATTTCACAGTACACATCAGAATTCCATGCTGTAGCTAGAAAACCTAGGAGTTCTATCTTGAATGAACATTAAGACAGGGATCCAGCAAAGTCTCTTGGTTGGCTTTAGTCATGACCAGTTATGAGATAGGAGAGTGGAGTGATGCTATGCTTTCCTCTCTTCTCTTGTTCAAGACCTTTGAGTGATGGTGACTTGTAATAGTCACTAACAAAGGTGGACTTTATTTGCAGAAGTACAGCAAACAAGAGACAGGATGGTTTTGCCACACCATGGAATTCTGGTGGCAGGTTTGTATGACTTCTGATCAAGAACATGGCATCAACCACAGTGGCATTTACAGCATCAGGGTGGCTACTTTGGACTTTGGTCTAAAGTTTCTTCAGCAGTATTGACTTCATTGTTATGTTAATTGATCCATCAATGTTTCCTAAGGAGAGGGGTACCAGGGTTAGCGAGTAGGCAAACACCATCATAAGTTCAACTGTTGAAGTCTCAGCTAGATATAGCAAGTGTCCAAAGATGTCTCAAGTTCCTTTCAATGCGATGATTTTCTTGTCCTTGTTCTTAATCTTCAGCTTCATTACATCATGTGCAAAGTTCTTCAACTTGCATCTTTTGATGGGTTTCTCAAACCTACTGCCTTTGATAATGCATTTGTCTCTAAACACGATACATCCGCGTACCTATTTCAGTAACCTGTAACACTTTGTTTGCTACCTCTTGCGATACTGCTCTTCCACTGCCTATTGAATAAAGATTGCTGTCCCCAAAACATCCCTGAATGGATTCGTGGAGGAGTATATTGTGTTCAACAGCTTTTTTAGATCCTTCGAAATCCCATTTAACTGTAAAACTCTTCACCTTTTGGCTGGCTTCTTCATGGCTGATAAGACCAACTTTTTCCATAAGACTTTTCCATAATTTTACTTTGAGCTGACTGCAGAATGTTCCACCTCCTCCTTGCATTGATATACTGTGTCAATGAAGAAATCCTGGTTAGTCTAGATGCAGCATCAGCATTAGTTGTCTGTTCCAAGGTCAAGTCTACATAATTTCTGCTAAACCCTCTCTTTGATCTTGCAATGGTTAACGCTCCATTCTCAAATTTTTTACTTATTCCAGGGTGGGTCTCATCCATGTTTAGCAAATTCATAAGGTACAGGGTCATACACTTGGCATAGCTGTGGTGCCCAGTTGTGAAGTAAAGAGGTATCATCTTCTTCAAGCTATACACAAAGAGATGGAAGTAATTTGTCCTGATGGAATGGCAGAAGAGTTGGTAAAACTCTACCAAACTGCAGTACTGCAGCCAAAATAGGGCAGTTGCTCCATGCTCACCACAGTGAGAACATATACATTCATTTGGGAATATGCCTGATGTAGATGCTGCAGATTCAGATAGAGCACTATGAACTTGGGAGAGAAGCAATTTTGCTGGATAACTCTTTACAATGTCTTTTTTTATAGTTTCATCAGCTGCAAGTCTACTGGAACTCTTATATGCAGTGAAGTTCTTGTAGCAGATATAATGATATCCATGGCTGCTGGAGTGACATCACACCATGTTGTACTTTGACAGTGTTTGACTAGAACACCTTTCCTTTGCATCAACTACTTTCTCCCAATGAGCATCATCAAAAGGTAGTGGGTCTCCAAGGTCTGTGCTAACTGTTGGATTGGTGTGTAGGATGCATCACCTCTGCAGTTTGTGAGAAGTCTTGCTAGCCATATCTGAAACATTAAATAAATTACATTAATAACTAAGTAAACAGAGTCTGTTAAATTGAGTATATTACATAAATGTAACATTTTTAGTTACTTTTAAGAAAGTGCATTTTCCAAGAAAACGTACAACTATGGATGAGTAAGAGTTGTAGATCCGAATTCTACACACATTTCTACATGGGAAACAGTCATCAAACTTTTCAGACCCAGACACATAGATAAATGCACCTAGCTCCTGCTCTAAGTCCCACTGCTTCTCTGAGGATGAGTTGTAGGTGCTGGCATGAGCCTATGTGGCCAGAAAGGAGGTCATGTACTGGAGACAAAGCATACAGGCTCAGGTATGGAAGACCTGGTCCGAAACAATGGACATAGTCAATGGCATTGGTGGCTATAACAGGACCATGAAGAGATGCATAAGTGTCTCATGGACATGATGAGGTGGACAAAGAAGTTCCTGTTGACTGCATGCAGGGAGATGCATGAGACAGGGGTCTGCAGGCATCAACAGCCAAATGAACCCTAGCCCCTACAGAAGAGGTAATAGCCTCCATCCTCCAGCCCATGGATGTGATGGAAGTGCTAGGTGGTGTCTATGAGAGCCAAGTAGGAACTGGCCAACCATGAGAGTGACTAACTGTGAACAGCCCTGCCAGGCATGTGTGTGCATGGGTCAGTGGGAGCAGTGTTCATGGACCTCTCCAAAGCCTTCGACACCATGGACCACAGAATATTAATGGGTAGATTAAGGAGTATAAGTTTAGATGAAGAAACTCTTCCTTGGTTTCAGTCTTGTTTATCCTGTAGAATACAAAAGGTACACCTGGGTAATCATTTATCAAACCCCACTCAAGTTCAAAGAGGAGTTCCACAAGGCTTGATTTTAGGGTCTTTATTGTTTCTTATATACATAAATGATCTGGTCAAAATAGCTGAACATACAAAAGTGAGGCTATATGCTAATGATACAGTTTTATTAGCACTGGGGAACACATTCCAAGAAAAGGCATCCAGGTTACAAATAGATTTTACAAATTTGAAAGTATGGCTACGAAATTCAAATCTAGTACTAAATAGCAAGAACACAAAAGTAATGACTTTCAAATCAAGTAGAGGAAGAAAGGAAGATACACAAACACAAATTCAAATAAGAACATAAAAAAATGAAATATTAGGTCAGGAAACTTGCTATAAATATTTGGGAGTTTGGATAGATGAGGGACTGAAATTTGATTTTCATATAGATGAATTGATAAAGAAAACAAATAAAAAACTTGGTGCCTTTCACAGATCAGGATTTTTAGACCAAAAGATGAGACTAAATATAGTAAATCAATTAATAATCCCATATTTAGACTACAGGAGTCATATCTATGGTATGACAAGTAAAACAAATTTAAAAAAAAATTGATACAGTTTATAATAATCTTGCCAGATTCATCCTGAAGTGTGATTATTACAAACATCATTGTGAAATGTTTCATTCTTTAAAACAGTTACCACTGGACCAAAAAAGGGGACCTAAAATGGTTGGGGCATATTCATTCAGTGATATAGGGCAGAAAACCCCAATATTTAATAGACAAATTAAACATTAAGGAACCAAAATATAATTTGAGAGATTCAAACAAGTATATACAAACTAAAATTTAAAATAAATGTGGGACTATGACCCTTGTTGCTAAGGTAAGGCAACTATGGGACCCCATTGACAGTAAGTTAAAACAAAAACAACAAAGCACTAAACTCTTTATGAGTTCAGTGAAGCAAACTTTAAATTGGAACTGTAAATGTTATAAATAGTATGTGGTAAAATTAAATTACTATAAATATAAATGATAATTTGCATATCCTATATCACTGACTGAGGATAGAGCCAAACCATTTGGTCAAAATAATGAAAAATTAATATAAATTATATTTTGCTGAAATAAAAGTATATTTGTTCTTGAAAGAACTATTAATTACTAACATAATCATAAATTGAAACCTGGATAAACATATATTTTTTCCACAATTTGTGTAAACTGTGTTCATTTTATAAAGATCATAACATAGTTGAGTGTCCTTTTGTAATTAGATAGAAACAATGTCTACATGGGTATATATTGTTGCTATGAAATGTGTTACAGTGTACTGAATGTTCTTCGTGTTTTTTGTACTATGTGCTTTTGTGATGGAACTATGATTCACTTAACAGGACCATCTTGAAAATGGTTCTTTGACCCAATGATGTGGAAAAGATCTATCCTGTATAAAAATAAACATTTTACTTACTTACTTGCTTACTTACTATATGTGTATACATGTATAGGTGCATTATACATCAGTGATGTGAGGGTTGTAAGTTGCACAAATGTTTCCATGTATCCTGGTTTGTAGCCATCTGTGTGGTAATCCACTGCTGTGTCCCATGTGTATTTGCCTGTGTGCTCACTGGTGAGTGGGTGTGGCCTCACTGCTGATGGGTTGTGTGCTCACTGTTGTTGTGGTGTGTGGTATGTATGGCCCTGGGCAGTTTGGGCAATGCACCACTCAAACAGCATGTGTGTTGTGTCACTGCTAACCAGGCATGAATGCTGTCACAGCTGGCACACAGGTATGTAGAGCACATTTCTATATATCTCTCCTCTCCTCTCTCAACAGCTCACTCCATCATACCGGACATGGTGGAGGAAGCTCAGCATCCAGTCTCAGTGGCAGTTGCCCCTGCTGGCCACCCATGTGCAAGTGATGACCGACACTAGTGGTGAATGTAAGAAAAGGGAAGACAATGAGACCTTCATCAAGGACTGGGGACAAGAGGGGTCTGCCCAGACCAAGAGGGGTTGTCTACCCCTGCCAGCCCCCATAACAATGGGGCCCAATTGCAACCCCTACAGGAACTATGATTACAGCAGTGCAGGCCTCTACAGCCCTTGGCACAGCTGCCACTGTGCCAGCTCATGACCCCACCTCTGGCACAACCATCACCCTGCTGTCCTGGGCTAATCCCACAGGACCAACCACCACTGTGCCACCTCCTAACCTTTCCCTGGCATGGCCACTGCCCTGTCAGCCCAGCCCATTCCATTGGCCCAGCCACAGTTCAACACCCCCAACATACCACAGCACTCACTGCAGTGCAGCCCAGGACTGCATAACAGCCAAGGGTGCAGTCTGACCCTGTCCCAATGAACAATCCCAAGCAACATCAGGAGGCAACTGCCAACCAGCAGCTGCTGCATTCTGCTGTGGAGGCACAGTGTCATACAGCATGAAATGGCACTCATTCACCACATGTTGCATGATAACATGTAGCATGCCGAGGAGTGGGAGGAGGTGTGCCAGGATATTGTCACCAGCATGGATTGTCTGTATGCCACTGTGCTGGAGACTGCAGCCATGGTGGCTGGCACCATTGAGACTGGATATAGCCCTGTCCAGTCCTGTGGGAGTAGTTTCACCCCTTGGCAGATATCACAGCATACACATACATCACGCAGTGCTGGAACACAGAATCCCAGCACACCCAGCACACCTAGGACAAGGCACATGCCGGGACATGGCCTGCTCCTTGGTGGATTCAGTACCCTGTGGGGAAATGGCTGGGGGTGTTTAACACCATCCCCACTCTCATCCCCATACCGTGGATGAAGACCCCACTCCCCTAACCATACTGCGTACATCCAGTACATTCTGTCCATATCCAGGAAGGTGGTAGGGAACACACTTTGGGTATAAGCTTCCTACTGTGTCCCACATGTGACCCCTCAGACCCCCTTTACATTACCCATGTGTCACTGGCCTATGCCCCTTTATCCTATAATATCCATTTCCCACCTCCCGAATGGCTTGTATTTCTGTTTACCCCCTCCGCTCATTTTGGAAACCTCCACCATCCCTACTTGGATGGCATGTACATTTGTTTATTCCCTTTTGGAATCCACACCTCCAACTAGATGGCAGGTATATTGCTTTACTCCCCTCTGGAACCCCCCCTGCTTGAATGGTATGTATATTTGTTTACTCCATATTTGATGTACCCCTGCCTGGATGGCTTCTATTTATATTCTGTTATTATTATCTGTTAATACATTGTCTAAACACATTACAGTCTCCTGTGTGGTCTGTACTCACCCTCCATGTCTGAAGAGGTCTGTTATGAGGCATGCTCTGTACTCCTGGACCCTACTGACCATCTTGGGGTCACACCTGTTGAGCTGCTGTTGTCTCTGCTGGTCCTTTGGCTTGGCATCCACTGCAGGGTGTTGCTCTGTGGCCAGTGTGCACATCCCATGGTTGAGTGCCATGTTGTGCAGTAAACAATAGGTAAGGAATATAGCACAGGTATCCCGAGGGATGTATGGTAGGGCACCAACAGAATGAATAAGGCACCAGACTGCATCTTATGCATTCCAAAGACATGCTCAATGATACTGTGCATGATGCTGTGTCACAAGACAGCTGTGAGGAGCTAGGGATGCAGGGGATATGCACTGTCCCCTGTGTAGGAAAGGGGCATGGGTTAGTGTCATAATCTGCAACATGATGAGGGGGGAGAGGCCTTTAGAGTACACACACCAACAAGGTGCCCACTAGGGATATCCCTACCTTGAAATCTCTGGCACAGAATAGAGTTGTGCCAGATGAAGTCAATGTGGGCACTGCCAGGGTACAGTACCAGGACACTGATTATGTACCCTGTTGTATTACATACCACCTGGCAGTTGATGGAGTGGTACCACTTCTGAATGACATAGGCATCCAGCACTACACCGGTGTGTGACTGGATGGCAGCATGGGTGAAGTCAATGGCACTGAGTGCAGTTGGTAGATGCTCAGTTTGATAGAATTGCTGTATGGTTGCTGTGTACTTGGCTAGCATGTGGGGAATATGATGAACTCCACAGAATGAGCCAGCAGGAACTCTAGGAACTGGCTCAACAGTCACGATATGGCTGTCTGTGAGATACCAGTGGTGTCCCCAACCGGTGTCTAGAAGGCACCGGTGCCAGGAAGTAGAGTGCAGTCATTACCTTGATCTTTACCAACACTGCATGGTTGCACTGGGTGTCTGTCTGGAGCTGATCATGCAGCAACTCACATAGCTGCATGATCATGGACCTGTTGAGCCTGTCCCAGCCCATATCTAGTTGTTACTGAGGATTTCAAATGTGGCTTGTGGACAGTACTGTCTGTTTGCAGCTTAGCCCCTCCACAGCCTGAGTCTGGGCCTGCAGGGTGGGCACTGACCCTCTCCTCATCCTCCATGACCTGCTGCATCAGATAAATGATGTGTGCTGCCATGTGAGTCATTCTGGTGTGTGGCCTGCAGTGTCTCCCCTGCTTCCACAGTTTGTCCTGGGCTTAGACTGTCTTTCTACAGTTGGTATTTGTGCTGTGCTGCTGAGCTGTGCACTCCTGATTGCATAGAGCTATACCATTGAATATCATGCTGCACGTTATGCAGGTTATGACCCCCAAGTTTGGGCATTGCATGCATTACCCCTCCACTAGTGCACTGTTGCAAATGGTGGGTGCAGCAATGCACTCTGACTATGAGATTCTGGCACTATCAAACACAGCACAGGCACAAACACTTCCTGCAGTGTGAAAAGATTTTAATATGGGTCTCGAAGAAGGGTATTGTTGTTATAGTGTCCCATATTTTTTGGTCTGCATGAGAATCCTGCTAGTAAATAAATGGAAGGGATGGGCTACACATGTATAGCCACTTAGTTTTCAATGTACTAGACTTAAATAGCGCGATACCTTTGATTGTGCCAACACAGATATTATAGTGCACAGGTATTCAGGGACATGCAGTTCCTTCATCAGCATGCCTTTCAAACAGCTTGATGAAGAGACCTATTTGACCCAAAAAAATCTTATGCACTACAACATCTGTGTATGGTCTTCATGTTGGTCCAGAAAAGGTACCTCACTATAAAGTGGTGCTCAGTGTTGGGTTCCTTTGACACTATTGCCATGATGCCCCGAGTGATAGGAAACACACAGCAATTAAGCAATTAGCAGGGATCGCTCTGTCGATTCTTGCCAGTTTGTGTCTGAAGGTGCTGATTGATATGACTAGATATGAACAGACCCGATACTGAGCACCATTGTACAGTACAGCTTGCTTTCAGTGCACCAACACAGCTACACACTGTTTTCTATGGACAAATCATTAAGGCCTCCATATTGGAAAGATTAAGAATTTGTTTGTTGTGTTCATGGTTTGAAAATTCTGCAATAATGATGCCAACAAATGCTTCATTTTGAAACAATATATGGACATTTCCAGCCTCAAAGATGTACCCGTTAAAAACTTCTCCAGTGTCAAAACAACTACTGTATAAATAGAAAAGTATCATAAAATGCAGATTCTGAAAATCAGACCCCTGATTGTTTGTACTGTCCTGTACCTGAATTGCTGCTGCATCTCATTGCACAAAAAGCCCCCACAGCTGTTCTACTAAGTGATGGGTTGCAACTGCTTACTGAATGACAGCCAGCTGAAACAATATTCAATGAATACTTTCTGCAGTTATTGCATATGCTCCTGGTGATGCTAACATAGAATTAAGGGAAATTCAGGTGCGTGATTGTACAAACACCTGATAGTGTGTTTGTGATTAGAAAACTTGGGACAGAAAAGTGATAAAATAAATCTTTGACTATTGAGGTTCAATGCAATTCCTTTAACAGTATGTGCACTTTCTGTATTTGTAGCTTTGACTTTGCATTTCAGTGCTTTAAAAAATAAATGGATTGTTTTGCAGATGTGGTTTAGTAGCATTAGATTTAGATTAAATATGTCTATTATGTTTGCAAAGTAAATTCATCATTAACATCATTCAAAAAGCAATTTATAATAAAAGGTGGTGCTGGGCAGATGCTGGTGCAGACCAAAGCATATATGCAGTTTTAAGCATGTATTATAAATATTACATGTAATGTACTGCAGGTTACCTGTGAGATTTCCATAATATATTCCCTTGATTTACACATTATGATGGCTTCTTGTGATATGTAATGCCTGCCAAAAACCCTCATGCTTGCTACAAATCTTGGAATGTATTGCTGGCATAGAGACATGTGGTGTTTCTGAAAATTGCAAAAAGAGCCTAGGGTCAAAGGTTGACACACTGAGGGAGTTTGGTCTTTAAGAGGTTATCTGTAGATCTGCAAAGCCAAAGTGTAATTGGGTTCTGTGATGTGATTTTAGTGTGTAATTGTATATGATCTTAGGTATTTTCAAAGACAAGCTTGGGAGATTTTCTCAGGCTGTATGTCGTAGTCTATTCCAGGTAATATATGTAATCTTTGATTGACGGTTTTCTTAGTCTAGGGGTGCACATTTAACTTATGTGTTTGACTCTTGACCCACTTGTACTATCATTTTCCTACATTTAATTGCCTTAAACACATTTACTTAGTAGTCACCTGTTTTCCTTGGGCACCTCTGTGCTGCAGTGTTATACGTGTTTCTGTCCCTCATTGAATATTCTGCATTTAAAAAGCTCCTTATACCTTGTGTCACTGGGTTTATTCTACAGAGGAATAACAGTCCTCAACTGTACTAGTGTTCCGTAACTCCACAGAGAATATCCACATCCAGAAGCTTAAAATTCAAAAGAGACTATGCTACATTAAACTACCAGGCTTCATTGTGTCATTCAGCTTTAAGAGAAAAATACACTCTTAGGAAACTCCAATTATTTAAGCAAATGGAAAATAAACATTTCTATTATTGTTGTAGTTGTTTGGATTTTTCCTGATTAAGCTGTCACTACTGTCAGTTATGTTCTTGTAAGCCCACTTGGATCTATTTCATGTAGAGGAAAAAGCTCAGATAAATCCAGGAAAGCTTAATGTTTATCCAATGTGAAAATAATTACTCAAAAGTGTTATTCTTAATCCAGATAATTAGAGAGAGGAAGGAAAGATCAGTGTCATTGTGAATTATGCCCTGGCAATTGACTCTTGGTCCTTGTAAGTTTCAGGTGAAGATGTGAACGGATAAGGTTAGATTAGATATAATCCAAAGTAGCTGCAGCCTTAATCTGTTATGATACAGGATGATCACTTAAAAAGAGTTGGATTGTGGGATTGTTTCTGATTGGATAAGATGCCGCTCAACTGGGACTAGTCTTAAAACATGCTTAGCACCATGTCACTACAGCTGCAAGCACTTGTACACGCTGTCACAATGAAGAGCTAACATACCATGTTCTTGTGGTTCAGTGTTGGGTTACGTTGCTTAGGAATACAGCTACAGCATTTGTTTAGATGGGCAATTACTGATGTTCACTGAAAACCTGCAATAGCACTGGCCCAACATTCACCCAGTTTCTGATGCAGTTACTCTGATAGCTGTAAGATTTAAGTCTGTGCATTTCTGGCTGTTTACCACGGCAATGTTCTATGGGTTATAAAAAAATTGTCAAAAAGACAATATTACTGTAAGTAATACTTACTTTTGATGTGTGCTCTGTCAATCATTTTGCCACACACAAAAACATTTCCCATGCTCAAATTGCTCATAATAATGCTGACTTACAATAAAAACTGGCAAGCTGTTATTGTGTGGATTGTAAAGTTTGTGATTATGAATAGTATCCTTGTGACAGAATATGAAAGTGAGAATAAATTGCCTTTTTTCTCAGTCCATCATTTTCCCTTCTGGCCCATCAGGCAGCCTCCATTTGATTGCCCCAATTCCCATCACCCACAGTCCCCAGGTACTTACTCTGATCTCTATGTTCTCATGGCTTGCCCCCCCATGGCATGGCCCCTAGGGAGCAGTGTCCAGGAGGTGAGTGCCTGGTCTACAATGTGAGGCCTGTGAGACACTGGTCACCATCCTGCTACAGGGTTCCTTTTTTCACCCTTTCCTCTCCCCAGGAGACTACAAGCATGCAATGATGTGGTGCGTGCATGTGCAGTAGTGCCAAAGCATGTTCTGGAATCTACAGCAGTCCCCAGCCACTAAGGTAGGCATTGCATGCACCACCATCCAGCCTCTCAAGGGCAGCAGTCAAATAGTGGGGGATGAAATCTCCGTACTCAAAGGAGGAGAGCTGTCCAACGGGACACTCATGGTTTCTTCCTATGGCCAGACCCCTGAAATCCTAGCCCATTCCTGATACTCAGGTCACATGAGTAGTGAGTGGATGCCCTGTCACTCTACTGCTGAACCAGCTGAGAGTACATTGTTTATAGAAATATATTTGGAACAGTTTGCATGAGGCAGTAATTTGTAGTGAGAATCTGAAAATATTTAAATATAAATTGGACAGCATTTTAAAAGAAGGAGGGTTTTGCAGACTTTATATATGAATAATTATCAGACAAGCCAGATGGGCATCAAGCTCCCTTCTGTCTGTATTTCCTATGTTCCTGTGTTCCTATTTGCATTCTACCTGTCACTATTGCTAAATGTAGTCATAAAACTGTGAGGTGAGCTGAATGCTTGTTTTTCTGTGATCCAAGTGACAGATTACCACCAAAGCCATGCAAGACATTATTTTGTTATAGTTATTACTGTAGTTACTGTATATACAGCATAATTCAACTAAGATACAATATCCAATTATTAGTGGGATGTGGGCTTTGTCCTTTTTGCAGCTGGGTGATCTGAAGCAGAGGCAGTTTATAAGACCATAGAATAAGTAATTGACTTTGGAGGTAGGAACTGAAACCCTGGATCACCTTGTTCACACATCTGCACACAAACCAGTAGGCTACACCAGTCAGTGTTAGTGCCCTGTGCATGAGGTAACAGAACAGGATGCAAATATTTATTTATTTATTTGTTTAAAATGTGGTTACCGGGATAGGCACACTGAGCCAGAGCATATTACCAGGTGTGACTAGGTGGGGGAGACAGGAGGGAGTAAAACAGCAGTAACAAAATACAAGAATATGATCAGTTTTATTGGCATTTCACTAGTGTGGTTTGCACAGTGAAAATATAGCTTTGTTAAAAAATTGTTGCCATATTAAAAACTATGAAAAGTAATATCTGCTTAAAAGTGTTTTTAACTGGGTTTTGAATAAGGTTTCAGGAAAAATTATCTTTTTGAAAATGTGAGGCAATATTACAAACAAATTCTGTAAACAGGTCATAGTAACTACCTACTTCATGCCTAGCAACTCAGTACAGTGCTGCCTTTCCATAATGAACAAAACCAGAGTCATATAACACATTCATTATACTGGTGTGTTTGTTTAATCAGGAGAGCATGTTTGCGGTACTCACGATGCACAGTGAACTTAATAAACACTGCAAAGCTTCACTGTATTTCTGTATTACTTGGTTATTTGTCATTTAATATTCTAGGTTATATTCAATTTTAGGTTAAAAGCAGTAAACTGAAAATTTAAAAAACTTTTCAAAGTTTTAAATACAGTACTGTGCTATTAAAAGGTTTTACTGGCTAAAACAGGTTCAGTATTGCACATTTTCTTTGATAAGAATATCAGTAATAGTTTTTTGTGATGCTCTTTTTTCTTGCTACATCCCTCGAATATGAGATTAGCTGTTGTAGCTGAATTTCCTTCAGTGAATCTGCATCCTTCACCTGCAGCCACTCAAGCCCTGTTTTGCATCCCAAAATCACCGTCTGACTTGGGGATATATTTGTTCTGTTTCCAGCTCCTTCATCATCAGGCTGTTTAGACTCCTCTTCCTCTTTTTCTTGCCTCAGCGCTACCATTATAATCTCCAATCTGGTTATCTGCTAATGAGTTTGCAGCATGTCATCCACAGACAGCCAATCATCAATCATGTCTGATGCTGCAACCATGGGCTGGTATAGCTGTAGTTCTGTGGCAATGTTAATGATTTTGCTTGTGTCATCTGGCTCTTAGTCATAGTCCGGCTGCAACAGCTCACCAAATGCTGGCCCCAGAGTTGAAATCTAGCAATGATTTATGGTCACCTCTGAAACACTGCTACAAGCCTCACTGGCCAGTGTCAGCACATTCAGTAAGTTAAGTTTTCTAAGGAAGTCAGTGACAGTTGTGTCATTTGAAGATACAAGATCACTTAAAAGTTTCCTTCAGTAGTGCTTTTTAAAAGTTGCGATGATGCCTCCATCCATCTGCAGTTACCCCCCCGATAGTGACATTTCTCCAGCGAGGTTCCCCTCAGAGACTACAGTGCCATGCCACTGTGGGAAACCCGCTGGCACCAGGCACTGTCTGTCAGGGGTCCTGCACCCCCCAATCAGCTTCAACTCAGAATCGATAATCCTTAAGAGGGGGGTGCGGGGGGGCACAGCTCCCCACATGAGGGGTTTGGGGGCATAGTCCCCCACAGAAAACACAGTCAGCCTGTGGGAACCAGCAGCTGACTGCAGAATGCAGTTGACCTGTCAGTGTCACTGATGGGACATTCGACAAAAATTTTGTTGAGCACCCATCGTGGATCCATCCATCGGTTGTGTCTAAAGATGTGGTGATTTGGGGCAAAAACATGGCTTTGATTTTACCATCTCATGATTTCAGTTTGAACTCTACAGGGCGGGCTGAACATCAATCCAGTAACAGTAGGGCTTTAAATGGCAGGCATTTCTTTCTCAGTTGACAGTATACTGAAGGTAAAAATGTGCTTAAACACCATTTCTTAAAATCAAGTTTGTCATCCAGGCATTGTGACTGGATTCATATTCAACAGGCAAGGACTTTATGTTTATGTGGTGAAAGCATCCTGACTTCTGAAACTTACCGATACAAAGGGGCATAACCTTATGTGAACCAAAGGCATTACTGCAGAATAAAAAAAAATTACTTACTAGCATTGCGTTCCATTTTGCTAGACAAAGTAACATCAAGAAGGCAGTGTCAGAACATGCCAGTGTCATCAGTGTTATAGACCTGTTCTGGCAGGTAGCCCACCCCCGCACACACACACACACACACACACACACACACACACACACACACACACACGCGCCGCACATGCAGTGACATACCTCAGCATTGGCTGGAATTCAATTGCTGCCATGTCATCACAGAATTGTTGCTCACCTGTGATGATTATCCTGTGAATGACATGGCAACACTGAAAGTGCACCGCCACATTGAGGATGACTTGAATTAGTTGTCATGGCCATGAATTTGTTGGGCAAAATGTTCAGCTTTCTTCCTCACAAATGACCGTGTAACTGGTGCATGATTTGCATGCTGCTGAGAAAACCAGAGCTGTGTAGCTGCGTCTACAGTATCTCAGTCTCATCAGCATGTTGGAGTTTTTTATGGGGTGAGTTCCTCATACTCAGCACACCCCTCCACAATATCCCATAGCGAGGGCTCTTGTTTATGCCATGTAGAGATTGTGAACTTTGAGAAGCCAGTCGCTGCTGAAAGATTTTCTAGGTTCTCTCCAGGCTTAAGCAGATCCAAAACTGCCAGCTTTGTCTCCACAGATTGCAAAGTGCTTCATGTTTACTACTGCCATGGTCTAACATCCTCTAATGGCTGCAGGCTTTTAAAATGTAACTTAATTACAGTACAGGCAATTAGTGTAACAGTGTGCTAATTGTAAACTGATTGAGTAATTGAGTGAATGAATGAATATGTGATGTAATATGTGTGTGTGTGTGTGCACGCGTACACTGAAATACTGTGAAAAATGCCTTCTTTCAAACAGCATTTTTATGTTTGCTTGCATGCATGTGCAAGAAACATAGTGCCATCATCCGAGTTTTCAGAGGTGTGTCACCCCCTCTTCCAATTCAGTCAGGCAGGCACGGCCCCAGTTCGCCAATGCATGCTGGAGCTGTCTATGACAACTCCAAAAATGCAGTAGCGTACAGTTGAAAGGGGGACCTACACTTCAGTGAGCAGCGATCAGATATCGCCTGCTCATGCGCAGCTCCCCTTACACACACACACACACACACACACACACACACGCCGCATACTGCGTGCTGCCCCCCACACACACTGTATAGCCAACGGGGGTGCCCAATCCCCGTCGGCTGTGCTGCGCTCTCCCCAAAGCCTTCTACATGCCACGTTGGGTGCCCACCCCAGCGTGGCAAGTTATCGTAGGGGCCTCACGGGCACTGTCTTCCCCGAGTAGCTGGATGCCACGCTGGGAGCCCACCCCAGCATGGCAACTGATGCTATGGCCGACAGGGGTGCCCAATCCCCATCAGCTCCACGACCCCCAACCAGTCATCCTGTGCTAAGCTGAGGCCCACCCAGCGTGGCAAACATCCGCGTCGTCCAGTTTATAAAAAGAAACCTGTAAATAAAAAACTGTCCCTGGCGCTTCTCCCTGCCCCCTCCCACAACCCGCACCCACCCACTCGCACCTGCCTCCCACACCCCCCACCCCATACTTACCTCCGGACTCAGCGACGATCTTCGATAGATCGGGAACATGTCTGCACTCTTCAAAGCCGACCACAAACTGAGGAAATGCCGGTAAGCTGTATAATGGGATAGATAGGGTTTTTTCAACTTTGTTGCATATCTCAGGCATTTTTTGTAATTTTTGCACCAAATTTTCAACATGGGGTTTTTGGGACCCCTTCTCATGAATGATGTCACTGTCATGGCGTTATTCGGACCCGAAGGGTGATTTCGCAGTCACTGCACGAAATCACCTTTCGGGCTTGATTAATGAAACGACACTGCCAGTGTTCATAAGGTGGGCTCTCAAGAAGCCTAGTTTGAAAATTTGACTGTTTTACGAGTGTGCGTTGCGCAGTTCCTACGCAGGCTCATAAGTTCGCAAATTTTCAATATTTTCACCCAGATTTTCAACATTGCCATTTTACCACACCTTCTTATGAGCAGTACAGCTGTCATTTTTCACATCCAACCCAAAACATGGCTTTCCGCCCATGTAGCGCTGTTAGGCTGATCGGTGTCTGAAATCAATGTACAGAACAAATTAAGAAAATCACAGTGACACTGTTCATGAGCAGAGGTCTTAAAATGGCTATGTTGAAAATTTGGTGAAAAAATCCCTAAAATGACTGTTTTACGAATGTGCATTGCGCAGTTCCTACGCACGCTCGTAAGTTTGTGAATTTTCAATATTTTCAATCCAGATTTTCAACATTGCCATTTTATTACACTTCCTTATGAGCAGTACAGCTGTCATTTGTCACATCTTGCCCAAAACATGTTTCCGCCCTTGTAGCACACAATGGAGCAGTCAGTGTGCGAAAGCAATGTCTGGGACAGATTAAGAAAATCACAGTTACACTTTTCATGAGCAGAGGTCTTAAAATGGCTGTGTTGAAAATTTGGTGACTAAAGTCCATAAAATGACTGTGTTATGAGTGAGCATTGCGCAGTTTCCACGCACCCTCGTAAGTTCATGACTTTGTAATATTTCAGTCCAGATTTTCACCAGTGGCATTTTCCACACTTCCTTATAAACAATACAGCTGTCATTTTTCACAACATGGCCAAAATGTGTTTTCACACTTTCAGCGCAGAGATGCGTGGTCACTGTGGGAAATCATTGTTCGGGACAGATAAAGTAAATCACAGTGACACTGTTCATGATCGGAGGTCCCAAAATGCCACTGTTGACAATCTGCTGTAAAAAAATCCCCAAACTAATTACATTACGGGTGTGCATTGCACAGTTTCTATGCACGCTCGTGACTTCACCAGTTTTTTTATATTTTTACTACAGATTTACAACATTGCCATTTTTTACACCTTCCCATGAACAGTACAGCTGTCATTTTTTACATCCAGTTCAGAATGTGTTTGCACCTGTGGTGCTAAATGCCGTAGTCGCTGTGCATAAGCAGCTTTTGGCTAACAAACTGATATTGCCACTGTTCATGAGGTGGGGTCACAAAAAAAAACATGTTGAAAATTTGGAGTGAAAATACCAATGAATGCCTGAGGTATTACGGTTTCCAAACACAACGCCCAACCCCGTAGAGAATGACAGGCATCAGGGATGTGACTTGAGATTCTTGTCTGCAATGCTCATACCATTCCACACCCTGCAGCCAGTGAGAGAGGCGTCGAGGTATGCCTTGGACTCTTTGGCCCCAAAGTTCACCCCATTCTCCTATGCCGCACCCATCTCACCGTATTTCCTGATGGGATTAAAAGTATAAGGCCAAAGACCCTAGGCACACCGTGACACTTGTCAGTGTCTGCAGGGTGGGGTGTGATGAAATGGCGTGGCCGTTATTCCTGATGACCCAAAGGCACACCCCAATGCCTGTCACTCTCTGCAGGGAGGTGGTGGGGTTGGCTTCAGTTCAATACTTCACTGCCATTCCTATTACGCAGCTCTGTAACTTCTACACTACCAATGCCAATGCCAGCAAGCAAACATTCGGCATTGACAAATGCTTGTTTCTGTTGACATGACAGGAGTTTCAGACTGAGAGCCATGAACCCCATTCGGTATAATATGAAATTCTCTATAAAAGGGTTAATTATTGCAAGGGAGCACCGTATTTTTTTTTCAGAAAATTATGATACTGGAAAAAACACTCCAGGAAATGTGACTATAGATTCCATTTAGAATTGAACTAATACATCTTTTAAATCAGTATTTTTCTCCCCTTCTTCCCCTGCCATTTATCCCAATAATCAGGAGGGCCATGATTGCACTCTTTCTCTAGCCTTGAGAGTGGGTTAGTGGTTGCCTTCACAGTCAGTACCAATACCACTCTGTGGTCTGTCAGAAGGGAGGGTTAGGTTTGGGTGACCCATGTCCTCCCTTCCCAGGAGCCAATCTCCTCTTCACTTTACACAATTAAACATGCCCCAATTGTGGGAAGAACAAGCAAATCACCATGAATAAATTTAGACTGGCTCTGCTGAATGCTAGAGTGTGGTACTAAATGGCCTCCAGCACAATTTGCAAAGGTGGAAAACCGAAGACAGACACATGATTCGTCCTTTTTAGGACTCATCAGTGTGCCTCATCTGTATCTCAGCCCAATGGAAAGAGGAACCAGCCCACTGATAGTCTTACAGGCTTGGGTCATGGTGAGCCCAAACCAGGAAGACTTGCATGTTAACCTAGTCTCCCACAGTAAGTGCTAGCTTGATGAGCTGCTGCCTACTCATGGTTATAACCCACTCTTTTTTCTTTAAGGTATCATTTGTCCTAAAACATGGCATCATGATTTTTTTTTTTTAGAATGAAATGTGAAAGTTTGTTTAATGGGTAATTTTAGTAAAACATTTTGTAAAGTTACATCATAGCAATAGTTCTTTACATAATGGGCGATACTGACCTACCACATATTTTCACCCATAATGTTATTACACTAGTTTTTAACAGCATTTCTAAAATCAAGGTAACCCAAGCTGACATTTTGTTATCCTGACTTTCGTCCTTATGTGAGACTAGATTTCCTTCACCCAGTGTACAGTATAGATTCAGTGCCAGTTCTTTTTAGGCAGGCCAAGGCATGGTACCAGTGAAAGATGACTTCAGGTTTAGCTTAGCACAGAACCCAATCCTTTCTCTGTTCTACAGCTGCATGAGTGGCTGACAAACAATGAACATTGGTAACTGGATTCCGAGATGAGTGGCTTCATTGATAAGACACTAGCTTTGCCTTCCTATAGAACTGTGTTCAGTTCTTGACTGAGGCCAGAGCAGAAATGAATTTGTTGGTCTTGGCTTGTCTTTCAGTGTACAGTAGTCATAGTGCAGAACCACCACACATATTATGGTCCAACATATTGCAAACTGGCATTGCAGCTATTACTCAAATGAAGCATCTGATTGAAAGAACGCTGAGTCTGAATTATCCTGTTGCCAAAGAGATGTTGTCCTTACAATTCAGTACTGAGGTGCAGTACTAATAGGGCAAAGTTGGTAACGAGGAAGGTCTACCATGCACATTTTTATGTTGTCTTTGTTGTCTGGAGCATGAAGTTAAAATAAAGGCACATCAATAGGTACTGCTCATTAGGATGTGTCCCATACAAAAGGTGTTTTAGAACCAAAAACTGCCTTCTACACCCTTAAGGAGGAAGCCAGGTCAAAATTTCTTACATCAATAAATTCAGAATTAGGATCAACATACTGTATGTCTAATCAGCCTCATGCCAAAAATGAGATCTTTAAGTCACTTCATTTATAAGTTACAAGTAATTTTGTCATCCCAGTTTTACTACCTTCTCAAAAAAGCCAGTCTCAGTGAAGAGCTCCTGTCATAACCAGAACTCACAGCCTAGTCCTCCTGTCAAGCAATCTTATTGGACTTATTTCCCTGCATATTGCATTAAACTGCAGTTGAACATGACAAAAATTTGGTCCACACCACCTGTTTGGCTAAGGCCACCACTCAAAAAAGATTCAGTAGACTTCCAGCTAGAAATCCATCTTTTTATTTAATCCCAGGTGCAAAAACAGACACAGAATCACACTTGATACATTTTGGATCTTGACTAGATCTTTTATCAAAAGCAATTAAAAGTACGAGGACATGCCCTTTTATACTGTCTGAACATGATGACATTATACCTCATGCATCATTAAAGCTACATAACATCATTACATTCAATTACTCTAAATGAAATATAAATAAATACTAAATATTTAAATACCTTCTACCTTTACACTAACATCCACAGAATGTGAACATTAAGAAGACAATCTTTAAATCAAATACATTATGACACCATATGCAAACTAATAAAAAACAAATGAAGTCTCCCCTTTGTGCAAACCCTTTTGTTACCATCAAATGTCTTCTTTAACATATAAGGGTAGTAGTATGAAAGTCCCTCAATATTGAAGTTCAATACAAAATTGTAATTTGCAGCAGCATACTAAATATAAACGTTCATACCCGCATTCAATATCGTACTGTGCAGACTTTATGAGAAACAGAAACACCTGACACATATGTACATACAGATATTAAAAACAATTGAGTTTTCCCAAATCTATACATCTAGACTAAACCAGAGTCCTTTCTAGGTCTAAGCCTGGCGGTCTGGGAACACCTCAGAAAAGTTGAATCAAATCCATGTCGCAGATTGACCCACATTAAAAATTGTTCACATACTAATAAGGTACCGTGACCAACCCCCAGACTGAAGGACCTAAAAAAATGTCTTCTTGTCGTCCTTCTCATGTCTGGTAATATTCACCCAAACTCTGGTCCACCTCTAAGGTACTGAACTAGCAAGAATCCAATAGGTAATTTAAAGATTGTCTCCCTTAACATTGTCAGCCTTCTATCAAAATTCACACAGTTTGAGGCCTGGGTAACACTTGTCCAACCTGACATCATCTCACTAATAGAAACATGGCTCTCCTCCAAAATCCCTGATGCTGCCATCATTCTGTGTGGATACAACCTTACAACCTACTCAGGCAAGACTGCCAAGGTAAATGGGGGAGGAGATGCCTACTCTACCTCAGGAATAACCTTCAGGGCCACAAAATTTCCCTGGACAATCCCACGAGTGACTGTGAATGACCAGCAATAAAACATCTAGTAGGGAAGGGGCATAAATCACTGGTCATATGACAGTATACATACCCCTTGGCAAACAACAATTAAGCCTTGAAACATTTGTTAGACATTATAAACAAGCAAGCCATAATGCGGAATCAAGAGTCACTGGTGACTTCAATATAAACTGGGTTGCTAAAACTAGCATTGCCCATAAGGATCTGGTGTCCAGCCTTTACCTCACACCATACCTTAAAAGACTGCACCAGGACCAACTACAAAACTGGAACCAGCACACTCACTGACTGGATACTGGCCAGTCACCCGGAAAGGTTAACAGAGCTCACAGTGATGCTGGAATCCATCAGTGACCACTCTACAGTACAATGTGCTTGGACTGTTAAACTCTCCAAGTTCCAGCCAAAACTATCAATAGCAGGGTACTTTGAAAATGCCAAATTGGAGAATTCAAAGTATACCTGGCCCAAGTAGACTGGCACTATAATGACTCGATTCCTGATAGTGACACACTCTGGACTACTTCATAAACCAGTTCAATGCTGCCTGTGACAAATTTGCCCACCACAAAAAGTTAAAGATTAGAGGTGCTACCACTGAATAGGTTACCCCTTCTTGCCTAGCCCTGATGCGGAACAGAGATAATTTGTGTCTATGGGCAAGAGCCTTTGGCTCACCTGGGGATCTGTAAAAGTATAAGACTTCCCAAAATAAATGTACAAGACAAATAAGGCAGGCCAAGGCAATTTATTATAAAAAAACAACAGGCAAAGAACTGGGATAATGAGAAAAAGTCCTGGTGAAGGATGACAAATCACAGCCCATTATGCTCAGTCAGTGCAAATGAGACTGTCACCCTGAACCCGGAAGAGATAGCAAATATTTTCAATAATGCCTTCACCAATCTCAGTGTTGTCCTTCCCCCTAATGTTGAACCTGACCCCACTGTTAAATAGCATGATGATCAAACCACTGCCTCTGCCCAAAACCCTAACAATCCAAAGTTCTGCTTTAAATCCATCATCATCATAGGGGACACAATCAAGTATGTAAAATGGGTATTGGGAAAAACCAGAGTGGGAAGTGGCACTTCGAACATGAAACTGGTGGACCTGTCCCTGGATGAGCTTGCTGTCCCCCTGACCAAAATACTTAACTTCTTCCTACAGTACTCCCAATTCCTAGGTATATGGAAACTCGCTCTAGTCACCCCTGTACACAATAGTGGGGACTGCTCCACTGTCACCAACTACAGGCCAATATCAATTCTCTCACCATTGTCCAAGGTCCTAGAAGAATTGTATCAGACCAACTAGTCACTTACCTCTGTAATTATAATATTCAGTGCCAATAACAGCACAGGATCAGGAAGCTTCATAGCACCAGCATTGCTCTTGAGTACACTAACTTCCTGCACAAGGCCCTTGATAGCGGCCACCTGGTGGGTTCCATTTACATTGGCTTAACCAAAGCATTTGATCTGGTAAATCATTCACTACTGCTATCCAAGCTCCATACCCTAGGCCTCTCCTCAGATACAGTGACATGTTTCCACAGTTACCTTACCAACCATTCACAATGTGTAAAAATCAATGGAACATTACCTGATGTTAAAAGTGTCTTGATAGGGGTGCAGCAAGGCTCAATTCTGAGTTCTCTCCTTTTTGGACTCTTTATGAATAATCTCCCTGAAGCTTGCCCTACCTCAAAGGTGCTTCTTTATGCAGATGATGCTGTCATCTATTCCAGTAGTCCACGCCAGGAGATTCCCACTCATGAACTACAGTGTAAATTTGGGCCACTGGAAAACTGGTTCAAACTAAATACACCATTACTAAACTACAAGAAAACCAAAACCATGTTGTTTTATGGCTGTCTTGCGAAAAAAGGTCCTTCTCTTTGCCATTATAAATGTGAAAGAGACTACTTTGTAACCGGTAGGCTCATTTAAATACCTAGCTGTCACCCTTGATGACATACTCTCCTTTGCACCCCATGTTGACAACTTGATTAGTACTATCAATAAACATCTAGGAGCCCTGTACAGACAATGACACATCATGACCACTGAAGCCAAATGTAGTGTTGTATCTGGCACAATCCTACCAATACTAGATTACGGACTTCCAGTATATGGAGCGGCCACTAACTCTGTTCTCAACAAGGTCAGGCTGGTATTAAATAAGGCATGTCATTTTGTACTTGGGGCTGATAGACCCACTCATACCTGCTCCCTATATTCCTAAACCAGTTGGCTTCCCCTCCAGGATAGAATAAGACATGCTTGCTGGGGAAAAAAACTCTCCTGGGCCTCACCCCATCTGCAGTTCAAATCTAATACACCCTGTCCTCAACCAATATTCTACCAGGAATATAACCGGGAATGCTCTATCAGTACCCTTCCATAAATCAAGTCAGGCCATGCATTCCTTCACCATCAGAGCTCCACAGTGGTTGAATGAACTTCCTGAACCCCTGCTGGGACTCCCTAAAATAGCCCAATTTAAGAGTGATCTAAAAAAGGTTCTCTCACTCAGATCCAAATGTAACTGCTACAATTGTTTTTGGTTTTTTTTTACAGCTTGTTACCATACGGTAAATAATAGTCCATTTTTCTGCTTGCTCTGTCCTTGAAAAAACTCCTCTGGAACTACTCTTGCCCATGCTCATTTGTATTGTTACTACTCGAATACACTTAGGGTGGGATATTCAAAGGGGTTGCACCATGCACAACACACTGATGCGCCCAGGCACAATATTTAAAGGGGGATGTTGAGCTGGCAATTCCCGATGCACCGGGGCACACCAGTAATGTATGCGGCGCAAGTGCGGGGGGCGTGCCCATGCATCTGTGGCACATCCCGATATTCAGCCAGGATGTGTGGCACATATGCAGGCACAAGGGGTGCAAAGATGTGCCCGTGGAAAACAGGAGCATGTCGGGGGACACCCACAGGCCAGCCACCATATTGCTGGGAGCAACATGGCAGCCGCCTGCTGTGGGTGGCCACCCGACCCCCGAGACTCACTACGGGCATCGTGCCTTTGACCGTTCTTGGGCATATTAGCAATAAATCTCTGGTGGTCCAGTGGACCCTACCCCATTGCCCGATCATGGGCGTATTATAAATAAATCCCTGGTGGTACAGTGGACCTGGTCCTCTGCCCAATCATGGGCTTTAAGTGTAATTAAATACCCTGGTGGGCCAGCGATACCACCCTCCCTACCTACCCAACCATTCACATTTTGGGACTGTGTAGTACAGTACAATCTGCAAGCCCATTGGCCCATGCAGAGGACCAATGGGAGTACAGCTGTACTGTACACTGTCAGTTGGTGGGTGGCCAAGTGGCTTGCGGGTGGGGAGCTGCTGCCCACCACTGACCGAGAGGGGAGCGGGGTGGTGGGTCTGAGTGGGCAGGTGGGGAAGGGGGGGACCACTGGCCCACCATGGTATTTAATTACACCTAAAGCCCATGATCGGGCTGGGGATTGAGTCGACTGGACCACCAGGGAATTATTTTATTCATTTGCCTGCAATCGGGCAGGGGATCAGGTCCACTGGACCACGAGGGAATTATTATTCATTTACCCATGATTGGGCGATGGGGTAGGGTCCACTGGACCACCAGGGAATTTAAATCTACCTAAAGCCCATGATTGGGCATTGGGGTGTGTTGCCCACTGAGGGGCAGGGGGCGTTGGTCCCCAATGGCTGCAGCCTGGCAGGGTGCCAGGCACAAGCCGCTGGGGATCGGTGCACCTGCATGCAAATGGGGCCATAATGACATGCAAATGGCCCCAATTGTGCCTTGCATTCATAATGGCCTAATTTGCATGCCCAGCACTGAATATCGTGGTTGCTGTACCTAGTGCACCTGCACTTGTGCTGGTGCATCCCCCTGCTCCTCACTTGCCATTTGCTCTGGCTCAGTGCCACTGTGCCATGCACAGTGCAGGCAGCCCCAGTGCCATATTCAATGGTGCTGAGCAATGGAGCAGCACCGTTGAATATCACCTGGGCCATGACCTGGCACATCCCAGTTGCGCTGCGCTCAGGCTTGCGCCCCTGCCTGGCACAGTCTGAATATCACACCCCTACTCTGCATGTACAGATCTTGACAATACTCCTATGTGAAGAGCTTCTGACAATGCTCTGATGGGTCTGCATTCTTCTGTATTTTAATGCTGAAATCTCTATAACTACTCAGTCATGTGGAACCTTTGTCAAAGAGCACCTGTGCTCAAAGGTGTATTTCCAACTAAATAAATAAATAAATAAATAAATACAAAAACAAATAAATAAATAAAATAAAAGGATTGGCTGCTGCATAAGAGTTTATTTTTTTCCTAGTGTTCCCTGTATATCTTTACAGTTGCCAGTAACATGTATTATGAAGTATGCAATTTGTCCAAGGGTTACCCAGATAGGGGTTCCTTACTATACAAAAGTTGATTGCTGTAAATATCCATTATAAAAATTATGTTATTTTTAGATATACTGTTATTTGGTAACAATGTATGCTTCTCTATTTATTTCTCATAAGATACTCTTTGGCAGTGAGGGCTGACATTTGTGATACTGATCCCCATGGGGGCTACTGGAAGTTAGGACTTGGATAATGGGTGATCATAGCAAGTGACATGAATAGTGGGAGTAACTCCTATATATTTTACATTCTAGTGCTAATCTAATATTTAGTAAAGTCAGCACTGCTTTTTTTTTTAATTGACTATGCTTTCCCCCTTCACTTAGGAGGCCCATATAGGCCAAACCCATGCACTCAGCCTGTCGCCCTCCTTCCCTGATACTAACTTGCAACATCAGGTTCTCCTTGGTTCCCCCCCCCAGGGTGGGGTGATTAGGAGTGGACACCTTGCCTCAGACAGAGTTACAGTGCAGTCAGCGGTGAGTGCCATGGTTGGTGGTGCAAGGCTTGCAGTGAGGGGTTAGCATCACTCTGTACATCCTGGGGGCATTTCTACTTGTATGTTCCCATCCCCCTAGGCAGAGATCTGTGCCCAATGGATGTGTGCATGCATGCGTATGTATGCTGGAACACATGTCCAAGGCAGTCTATTTACTCCTTCCCGAGGATCATCATCTTCAGCTTCAGTAGCAGAGCAGAGGCTGACAGCCCTGCTTCCCTGAGGAGGAGGAGGGTGTCCTCTGGGGCACTTAATGCTCCTCCCGCAGCCAGTTGTCCAATGACATCAGAGTCATTCCCAATTCCTGGTCATCGGCATCATGAGGGGTGGCACTACCACTGTGTTGGTGTGCCAGTCTTAATCAAAGCATTTCTTAACTCTTTGAAATATTTATTATGTCAATTCAACCCATCAACCTGAGTTTTCAATAAGTTGAATTTTATTGCATATGCTTATACAGGCTGCATTACAGAATTCTTTTTTTTTCTGCATTACAGTAACTGAAACAATATTTCTTAGACATATGGGTTCAACTCCCACCTTGAGATGCAGTGAATTTAAACTTGTGAAACTTCCAGGAAGTGGGTGAAATTTATCTTTACAAAACTTTGTGAAGTTCCCATTGCCCTCAGCAACTTTGAAATTCACATTGTTACATTGTGAAGTGGTCATTTGTTCACATTAAGTGGTTATTTCGCAGGTGAATTTTGGCCACTTTGCCTACAAATGACACATCGCAAAGTGCAAACATCACAAGTTTCCACTTTGTAAATTTTGTGAGCTTTGCAAATTACTTTGTGAAGTGAATTTTAGCAGATTAACCCATTCCTACTCTTACTAGGATCACTGTTATATTGTGATTGGTCTGAAATTGTTGAAATCCCAACATTTTCAGTGGCCCATTGCTATATTTTTTCAAACAATATTTTAAACAGCCCAGTATATGTATATAATTTGCTTAATGCCCTTTTTCACTTTGTATATTTCCTTAGGGGATAACTTACTGATAGAGATACTGTGGGCTGATTCTCAAAGCCCTTAAAGGGATGCAAGGTACATGCGCCAAACATTTTTGACACAAGTGGCACCTTGCATTTAATGATACGTCAATTATTATTCTGAAAGGCAAGCTGTGGCAATCCACAGACTGCATGTGCCAAAGGGGGCATGTGCCATCATTGTGCCCAAAACCCCAATGTGAAATGGCACAAGGGGGTTTATGGCAGTAGCAGCGCTCTATTTCCAAATGGCGGCTGCCACAATCTCAAATGTGGTATTCTCAAACAACCCACAGAGGACATCCATCAAAGTACAGTTACACCAGCTATGAACAGGTGTAAATGCACTTTGCCATCCACCAGGGGTGCGCTAATGTGCCCAAGTGAATGTGACCCATACAGCCACCCCATGATCACACAAAGCCCCCCAATTCCCAATATGCACAATAAGAAGTCCTTGTGGGCTATCACCCCCCAGCCCTGAATCCCCACAATGTCAATACACCCCCCTAGCCCCGATCACCACATGGTCTTGCAGTAGCCCCTCTCCCAGCCCTGAACCTTGAATGTAATGCCGATGCCTCGCTGGGCTATCCCCACCCAAATCTGGATCCCTGATTCTCAAATTTATTATCCCCATCCATATTGTTATATGCACAAATAAATGTATGTTTGGTATTATCCGTAGCCCTACTGATCTAATGCCCCCCCCACCCCGCCACCAAGCAGTGCCATACTACCCCATTCCCCCCAACCCATATCCAACCCACGACTGGCACTGTCTACCCCTCACCACTGAGACCAGCCACCAGCTGAGCCCTGTATGAATATGTACTGTAAATAGTATGTGCTCTATGAATGACAGCTATTTACAGTACACACTCATTCAGAGCTCAGTCAGCAATTGGACACAGTGGTGAGAGGTGGGCTGTGCCAGTCTCTGGCTGGGTACAGGTCAGGGAACATGGGGTGGTCTGGCACTGCCAGATGTGGGAGTGGGGGGCTACTAGAGCACCAAGGCTATGGTTAATAGCAAATGTATATTTATTTGTACATTTAGTGATACAGAAGGGAATAATAAATTCCAGGATCTGGGATCAGGACTTGGGGGGGCATAGCCCAGAGGGGCTTAGGTATTACATTCATCATTTGGGGCTGGGAGGAGGGCTACTGAAGACCTGTTGTGGGGATTGGGGCTAGGGGGTGTATTAAGGTTGTGGGGGATCAGAGCTGGGGGGTTACTTTGTCATGTTTCCAGGGATTGGGGCTGGGGGGGCCTGCATCCTGTTAGTGGGCATTACCGCAGGCTTGCAGCACCCTGTTCTGGTGTGCCCTCCCTTTAGTGCACTTCTTGGGTTGCCACAAGTCATGGGATGTAGCCACGGGGACCGTACCTGATAGAGAATCAGGGGCAGGGTCCCTGGTGCACCGGCATTTGGCTCAAGTTGCATATGGCATGACTTGTGCCATGCCATTGAGAATCGGGCCCATCATGTAGGATTGAAGAGATTTGAATTTTAACATATGATCTGCACTAGTGAGACATTGGAAATGTTACCCCATAAAAGCACTTGATGTTACACCAAGAGCCTGCCTCCGATGGATCTCCAGTGAGAGAAGTGATGAAGCATCTAGCCACTATGGCATAAAAGTGCTGGTGGTCTCTGTATTGTATTGTATGTCTCCACTGTGATTGCGTTTTTCACAATAAAAGGAAGCTTGTTTTGAATATATGACTTGCGGGGTTACACTTATTTTGACCTTATTGATATTGAGTGAGTCGTGCTGCTTTCTGGATTTGGATGTGATGATTCAGGCTCAGCAAGCACAGTAATTGCTCCCTGTCTTTGTATCAACTGGAACATTCTTCTTACAGGAGAGCATAATTTTTATGACACACTTCCAATTCCGTATTATTTACAAAGAGTCATGTTCATATTATTTATTCATGCTATTGGAAATACAACAACGAAGGCTATTGACAGCAACTAGTCAACATGTTCTACTTACACATAGGGTTATTGCCTTTTAAGAGGCACAAACTGGGACATTTCATACTGAGAAATGATTTTATTGCAGAACAATATGTAACCTCAACAATACATAATCTCAACCAATGCAACAGGCTTCATTTATCTAAATAATCAGAACTAAGACAAAATACTGTAGTTTTTTAGTTGTTCATCTAGTATCCTATCATTTAAATGCCGCCAGGTCTGAATAGTGCCATCAGTAACAATGCTGTCAATAACAGCATCACATAAACAGTGTTGTGAAGAACAATGGCAAGTACTAATGCCGCACCACAAAACAGCACCACTGGTAGCAGCTGTAAACCACGCTGACATCCGCTACCAGTGCAAAAAATCACACTATTCACTTTCTTTTAGAGGGGGACTCCACTCCTCCACAACCCCCAGACTTTATATAACCAACTCCAGGGGGTGGAGGGTGGCGGATCTTGGGGTAAAGGAGAAACTTGGGGGGGTTATGTCATGGCAGACAGAAAAAAACAACACTTTGGGGTGGGGTAAAAAATGTACCTGCATGCATTGGGAGACCAGGAACAGAACTCTGGTCTCTCACTTTGTGTTGTCCAAGCTGCTGCCTTAACTCACTCCACCATGGGAGAAGCTCAGCCAACTAGCACACTTTTCTTATACTTGTGCACACTCTACAGTCCCTGAATAGCTACAGGGGCAGCAGTAGTTGCTATACTTGCTCTATGCTATTCTACCCCTGTTGCTATTCAGGTGCTAAGCGGTCCTGACAGTGCTGTTTAGGCAGTGCAGTTCAGGACGCGCTCTTCTAATTCTCATTTGGCGATATTCTAGTTAAGGATTCTTTGTTTTCTGCAACTTCTAGAGGAATGCAAGAAAATATTTTTTGTACTAGAAGATCAGGACATTTAGCATTTGTTATGTTTTTTAGCAATACACAGCTGCCCAAACCAGGACTGTCCGGATGAAATCAGGACAGGTGGCAACCTTGCATATGAAGCAGGGAGGGGGTGGGCATGATGGATCTAGAGCCCCTTCTGATCTAAATATTTTTTTTACTGTATAACAGGATAACTCAAATATGAGCTATTGGTGGATTGGTTTAGAAGGTACTGGGAATTAAGTATCTATTTTATTTATTTATTTATTTATTTATGACATTGATAACCGGGTGAGTGCACTGATCCCAGGGACCATTTTCAGACACGACCCGGGCATAACACATGGTGCAGGGTGACAGTGGAGTACAAGGTAATAGTAATACACATGAAACAGATTTGATACAAGCAACAATAGTAGACACAATATACAGGTTTGATGCATAGGTCCATTTGAGAACAGTGAATACAAGGTTTCAATAGCAGACATGAGAAGACTTGGTACAAACAAATCATAGGCACAGTGTACAATGTGAAACTGCATCATCCAGTGAGCAAGTAATACACAGAATACTCAGTAAAACAATGTATATACAATATGTACAGGCAAGGAAGTCAAATATTACTGTGAAAAATGCAATATAAAAGTTGTAGGCAAGAGAGTTGACTAGTGTGGGTAGGTAGGTAACCCCTGGGCTGGGGAGTTGTCTAGTGTGGGTTGGTGTGAGACCCCTGAGAGCATTGGCAGGATGAGTTTTCCAGGAACCAGACTTTAAGGTGGGACTTGAAACTGAAGTGTGTGTCAAGGGAACGGAGTTCAGCCGGTAGTTTGTTCCACTGCAAGGGGGCAGCTGTAGACCAAGCTCTCCTTCCCATGTTGGTGGATATCCTAGGAACAGCTAGAGGGGGAGTACCATTTGAGTGGAAGTTGCGGAGGAGTGTTCGGGTTTTCACAAGGGCAGTTAGGGGGGATTCTGGAGCTGTGCAGCTGACATTGTCCACCACGCAGCAGAGGGCTTTGTCAAATCAACCTTGCAGCGGCAGCCATCCAAGGGTATTATAGAGGGTACAGTGCTGGGTGGAGAACGGGGCCAATAAAGCAAAGTGGCAGGTGCTGTTGTAGGCAGCGGAGAGTTTAGCCATAGCAGTAGCTGAGATCCTGACATAAAGAGGGGAGCAGTAGTCAAGAATAGGGAGAAGATTACCTTCGAAAATGGCTAGTCTAGCTTCGGGGGTAAGGTATTGCCTGAATCTATAGGTGGCACCTATCTTTTGATGGAACCTTCTGACAAGGGAATTTGCATACTCAGTTAAGGTGAGGGAGGGGTCGAGCAGTACTCCTAAGTATTTGTAGATGTTGACATCCTCCAGAGCTGTACCATCTGGGGTGAGAATACATAAGGAGGTGCGGCTTTTAGTTTTGGCCAGGAAGGGCTTAGATCCAAACAGCATGGATTTAGTTTTTTGGGCATTTACTAAGAGGAGTTTTTTTGAGAACCAGCTGTGGGCTGCAGCATAGTTGTGTGTGAGAGAACTGAGGAGATTGCGGCTGTGGATTTGTCACTGTGGAAGAGGACAAGGTCATAGCCATACAGGAGAGAATTACAGTTGAGGCAGTGGAAGGGAAGTGCATTAACGAATAAGGAGAAAAGGAGGGGACCCAATATTGAGCCTTGAGGGACCCCCACAGAGACAGGCAGGGTGGGGGAGCAGGTTTGACCAATACACACAAATTGTGAGTGATCAGTAAGGTAGCTAGTGAACCAGCTTGTGACTTTCTGAGAACAACCAAGGAGGCTAAACTTGGAGGTAAGGAGAGCATGATTAACCATGTCAAAAGCCTTTGAGAGGTCGATGAAAACAGCCCTGGTGGCTTTACCATTATCCATGTTAGAGAGGATGTGGTCAGTCAGTAGAGCAAGGGCAGTGGCAGTGGAATGATTCTTGCAAAAGCCATGCTGTTGGTTGCATAAGAGGATGTATTTGCTCATGTACTCAGTGAGCTGATTGTGGACTGCTGTCTCGAGTAGTTTACTGAGATGAGGGAGGATGGATATTGGATGGTACTTGTCGGAGGATTTGGGGTCACCGGATTTAGAAATGGGGATAACCTTAGCTATCTTCCATGGGTCAGGCATGGAGGAGGTGGAAAGGGCAAGGTTAAAGATGAAGGTAAGTGGCTTGGCAATTGCCAAAGAGATCAGCTTAAGAAAGACTGGAGATAGGCCATCAGATCCGGAGGAGCAGTGGTTAGGTAGATGTTTGAGTAGCTTCACTGTATCATCTGTGGAGAGGCCTTTAAAATTGAATGTGGGTATTTACAGGTGAGTGGCAGAGCTGGAGGAGGATGGCACTGTGTCAGATTGTCAGATATTAGGGCCGGGCTCTGAGGTTGGGCAGTTGGCAGCTTATTTAGATACATGGATAAGTTGGTGAACTTACAGTTGAAGACACTGGCCACATCGTGAGGGTCGGTCAGCAGCCCATCCTGGGAGCTGAGATGTGGTGCAGCGTAGCTGGAGTGGGGGTTTAGGAGGGAGCTGATTGAGTCCCAGAATTTTCTAGGGTCTCCAAGGTTGGCCTTTTGCAAGTTGCGGAAGTGGGTCTGTTTCAAAAATTTGGCCTGTTGTTTACATTTGTTCCTCATGTGCCTGTAAGCATCCCAGAGGGCAGGAGATGAGGTTGCTTTGAAAGTGGACCAGGCATGGTTTCTGGCCTTCATAAGGGTTAGGAGGTCTTTAGAGACCCAGTGCAAGCACCCGCCTCTGACCCATCTGGTAGTGACAGGGAAAAAAGCAGTCCTGGAGTGTTAGTGGAGTCTGGGTAAATGTGGAAACTGCCATGGCTACATTGGAAAGGGAAAAAGTGTGGACCAGCCCAAGGACTGGGTCTTCTCGAGGAGATTTGTGGAGACTGGGCAGCTGAAATTTCTTAAAGATAGGTATTTGGGTGGGGGGCACTTTAGTTTGGAAGACCAGAAGAGATAGGTCAGTGAATGATCACTTACAGAGTCAGCCATGGTGCCAGCTTGTAATGCTCGGCCCTCCCTGTTTATGAGGATCCAGTCTAGCAGAGTCTGGGTGGCTGAGTGTGGATTAAGTCTAGTGGGAAGAGTGATCACCTGCACCAGGTTGTGCTGCTTTAACAGGGATACATAGTCAGGCTGGTGGCAGCTCAGCCAGTTTATATTAAAGTTGCCAAGAAGGATAGATTCCCTATGGGGAGTTAGAAAGCACAGGCCTTGGAGGAGGCTGGTGAGTACAATGGTTCTGTTTGCAGGGGGGGTGTAGCAGCAGCCAATATAGAGTTTCTTGCAGGATCCCACAGGGTCAATTCAGAGAATAGCCATTCACTAGGTAAAGAAGGGTCGTAGTGTAGGACAATACTAGCTGAGAGGGGTTCCTTTAGGAGCAGGGCCACACTGCCACCTTTTTTCCTGCCTGGCCTGTCGAGGAATAGGTAAGAGTAGCAAGGTATTTTGAAGGTGTTTTCAGTGTGGTGTGGCTTTAGCCATGTTTCAGTGAGTCTTAGAACATGGGGCTTGTGTAGCTCAATCCAAGCCTCAAGGTCAGTGAATTTAGATAGAAGGCTGCAGACATTGATATGTGCTATTTTAAGACCGGGGCATTTGTCCAGATGCTGGAGGTGGGGGTGATATGGGAGTTTGTTGGGCCAGGATTGCATTCAGTGTCAACAGCAAGGGAGAGTAGTGATAGTAGGAGAATGTATGGGCAGGAGGGAATAGAAGGAGACCAGGAGAGGTTAACCAGGTAGTGGCCAAGGAGACGGCATTCTCCTTTAGTGAGTAGGATGAGGGAGATGTACTCTAGGGTGGACTTATCCCTAGTGGTGAGTGAAGAGGGTTGAGACAGGGGAGAGGGGGAGAATGAGAGGAAGGAGAGGCGCTGTTGATCACAGGCGAGCACTGTCGCACAGAAGTCGATCACCACCAGCGTAGTAGTTAGGGAGATGGCACATAATATAGGTAGTGCCAGCTTCATCTTTCCGAGGGAGAGTAGGGACAATGGCAAGTAGTAGGAGGGAATTAGCTTGGTTTACCTTATGAAGGGGGAAAGGAGGGAGTGGTGAGACAAGGGGAAGTTAAAGATGTAGTTCTCTGGGGCAGGAACACACTCTAGAAGGTGTTCTGTAGCTTTAAATTTGTGTATGGCAAGATGGCCAATTGGAGAAAGGTGCACAGAAGGGGGAGTGGTTTAGGTGTATTTAACAAGTCGTGGAGGAGGGGTTGGGGGGATGGCAAAAAAATCAGCTTCCACTGGTACCAAAATCAAAAAGTCAGGGCTAGTACCTTGCAGTATAGAGGATTTCTGATAAACTGTTTAGGTGCCAGAAATTGAGGGGTCCGTGGCCTAGTCAAGGCACACTGGATCCCTGAAATAAAGTAGAAAAACAGGATTTTTAAAGGCTGGAAGAGGAGGCTTTTTACATCAGAACAAAGAGAATAATAGAAGTGGGCAGGGTCAGAGAGCTCAGCACACTGTTTGGGGGTTGGGGAGGAGACAGAGTGCAGGCCCGACAGCAGAAGGATTTACACAGTCAAGACTCACAATTCACTTCTAATATCGACTCAGAACTTAAAATGACTGTAAGGATTAAACAAATTATTAAACCCTGGCACACAAATTCAATTAGAGAGACAGAGGGAAATACAGTAGTTAGAGATGTGTTCAGAAAAAATCAGCCTCCACTGGTACCAAAATCCAAAAGTCAGGGCTAGTACCTTGCAGTATAGAGGATTTCTGAAAAACTGTTTAGGTTCCAGAAATTGAGGGGTCCGTGGCCTGCTCAAGGCATGCTGGATCCCTTGCAGTATAGAGGATTTCTGAAAAACTGTTTAGGTTCCAGAAATTGAGGGGTCCGTGGCCTGGTCAAGGCATGCTGGATTCCTTGCAGTATAGAGGATTTCTGAAGAACTGTTTAGATTCCAGAAATTGAAGTATCCTTTATGTTATCCCCAAGGCAATAGTAACACAACTTTTTGGTGTGTTTTATCAAAGGGAAAAACATGAAATACAATACCATAGAGAACATTATCAGCATTTATGTTTTAGGTATTCTATGTCTTTTCTAAAAACACTCTCATGGTCTCATCAGCATCATGATATGAGGTCATTTGTTTTGATAACTTTTTAAGAAGGGTCATTTATAATGAAGTCCTTGTACAGTTCTTGCAAAAGAAGCTCCGTCGATTATTTTATAATTACATGTACAGAAATATTCACTGATCTTTATGAGAAGCCCTAAAACTGTCCCATCTGCCTCTTGATTATTAAATAGTTAATGAAGTAATTAAGGCATTGGAAAAGCTAATAACACTTTAAGTACTTTAATACACACTTGAGCCAGAATCTTAAGTGTGAATAATTAAAACTCAGTGAAGCCCATTTTAATATTTTCAATGTGATAGAATTCAGTGAAAACCCTGTAAATACCAATAGTATATTCTCACACATAATTCAGTGTTTAGTAGAGGTCTGAAGAGAATTTGAGATCTGTAATATTTATTTGTTTTCATCATTAGAAAAAATATGTATATTTTTATTAGAAACATAACATATGAGTCAGCTTCCTTCTTTTACTCAGAGACATGAGAACCATTCACCAAAGAAAATGAATCATTACAGGCCAATGATATGGTGAAACAAAGTGTGCCCTTATTTTTACTTAAAAAATGTACAGTAGAGAAAGAATGTTAACTCAGATGATAGTCACTACATTGTCACTTTAATAAAGTCTTAAAACATTTCGTAATCTGGTTTGGATTTGTATTTAGACTTAGAATAGTTGGAGTTTGGCTA